>OX422214.1:281126115-282558981 GCA_949130495.1 Sambucus nigra | reverse complement strand
GTGCATTCTACTCATGTAATCTAACAACATGACTACTAGTAATGAAAATAGAGTCTTAAACACTAAGGATATATTTTTCCACCTCAAAGACTTTAAATGGTGGTAAAGAAGTTGGTGTAGGAGGAGCGACCCCCACCTATAATGGTGGCCTCAAGGGGTATCAAAATGTATCCTCCATATGCTCCTTTTTAGCCTCCAAGCAAAAACTCCCTTCAAACTAAATAAATCTTTCATTTTCTTTGTCTTTAAAATCCCCATCCAAAACTCCACAAATTTGTAGCTCTCCCCATCCATGCTGGAAATAAGTATATATGTCTCAAATATAGTGGAATACATCTCATATATGGGGGTATAAGGTGGATGGGTGGTGGTGGTTTGGTGGAGGGAGGTGGAGGGAGGTGGAAAAACACTTAAATGGAGGAAGATCCACTCTGCTCTCTCCTTCTTCCAGCTTGAACTTAAGCCCAAATGGTCCAAACAAATCCTTATAAAAACCCTCCAAAGCCTAAAATTCTCGTTTTGCCCAATCTGGTCTCACTAGAGCTCAACAAGTCATTAAATCAAGGGTCCAGAGCCTGGAAACTTGCAAAAGTTTCGAGTCAGCATACCACCCAAATTTTTGCGCCATTTCTCCTTGTTTCAAAACTGTACACTCCATGAGCCTGAAAACAAATCAAACCATGTCATATTTTTCAAACCCTATTTTCCCAGGCTCGGGTCCCGTCCAACATTTTTCTTGCATTTAGGCAAACCTAATACAATTGAAACCTAATAATAATAATAATAATAATAATAATAATAATAATAATAATAATAATAATAATAATAATAATAATAATAATAATAATAATAATAATAATATTAATAATAATATTATTCATGCTGAGGTTCCTCTCCTTTTCCCTCATTTAAAAAAAGAAAATACCAGTTATATTTTCCCTCTTCTTATCAAAAATACCCAAAAAAATTCTCCCTCATTCTTTCAAAAAATAAATTCGAACTATTTTCCCACTCAAGGCAATCGCATACCTGATTTTGACATGGCTCCCTATTGGCTTCGGTCTTTCGTCAAGCCGCCCTGAACCTGTCCTTCTTCTTCTTTTTCTTCCTTCTTCTTCTTCTTCTTCTTCTTCTTCTTCTTCTTCTTCTTCTTCTTCTTCTTCTTCTTCTTCTTCTTCTTCTTCTTCTTCTTCTTCTTCTTCTTCTTCTTCTTCTTCTTCTTCTTCTTCTTCTACATCTTAGTTTGGTTTCTACTTCTATGTGCTCTTTATGGAAAACATTTGCTAAGCACCGAATGTTAAGCGAGATCTGATAGCCATCTTAGCCCATCTAAGTGACAAGATTGACAACCTTCAAACTGAGGTCCATCAATTGGAGTGACACCGAGCCCAGATTCCTAAAGAACTCGAGGTTATTTTTTCGAGTGGTATGGGTCCACCCACTCCTTCGCATGCCCCATCTGCCAATAGGGTACCACCAACCCAACTCCCAATTATGAATCTTGCCCAACCAAGGTCTAATATATCAGTACTCGTGGATCAAAAATAGGATGAACTGAATAAGGTCAAGGAAGACCTCAAACTACTGTCAAAGAAGTTCGACCAAGTCAAGATATCCGAGAACTACATGGACTATACCCATATGTCCTGCCTCACTTTATTATACTAGTATATGTTGGTTTTGGTTTTGACATCATTATTGGGCAACATATCAAGAAAATTCATACATCTACAATCATGTCTCTATAATAGATAAATTGATTGATGTTATTCCTTGATCGTGTTACAGTTTACTTTGATCTCTATGAAGATATCAGAATTGGCATTGATGTCTTTATTCCTTTACTCGTGAGATAATAAGTATTTTTCTTAGTACACATTTGTGAGAGCTTATGATGTGTTTGATTGCATAAAAAGTCTTATGTGGAGAAACACACAAGTTGATTTTTAATTTGATACTATGTTCTTATAGACTTGTAACTTTATTTCTGATAGGCAATATTTTCTTTTCTGTAAATGTGAATGAGTTTGAGAGGGGATTCAAGCATATTTATTAAGGCATTTTTTTAATTTCTCCTCAAATATCATCTTGTTTTCTTTTTTTGCATGCGACTTTATCTTATCTTTAGTTATCTCATTAGTTGTGGGTTATCTGGTTAAAAGGAAACAACTTTAGTGACCTCTACACTCTAATACCCATATGTCTCCTCCTCCCAAAGCTAGACTGCTAGAAGTTCAAGATTCCAGACATCGAGAAGTTTGGGGGAAGAGGACCCTCAATTATTCACCTTCGAAGCTATTATTGATCCATGACCCTCCGTGGTGCCTTCGAAGAGATAATGACCTCAAAACAAAGTGCCTTCCAGTGGTTTATGTTCCATGAAGAATTTAGAATCCATAGTTGGGATGATGTTGCATGGAAATTCATATCTCAGTACAAATATAATGAGGATCTAGAGGTTAATCACCAATATCAGATCTTCCTAAGAAAACCCCCGAGAAAATAGTCATTAGCTTCATAAGAAGATGGAGAGAGAAAGCTGCCAACATGCCCTCCGAGGAGGAACAAGTTGGTATTGTGAAGAAGAATTTATTGCCTCATATTCGATCATCCATGGGAGGATAGTATTACCCACACTTTCAAGCCCTCCAAAAGGCTAGTATAGAAATTAAGGAAGGTATCACCAAACTGGATTCTAAACCAAAGAAAGTGACGGGAGAGTTCACTCCCCTGAAGTATGAGAAGCTTGCCAGTTCTACAGTCTCAACCATCAAACACATTTCACAACATGCTACTTCTTAGGCACTAAAAAATTGCCATAATCCAGCTAAGAAAGAATACACCGAGATCCATGCTCCCCTATCCAAAGTCTATCAGGCCATGTTAAATCGAAATCTCATAAAACCCTTGGACCCTCATCCATTACCAAATCCACTCCCCAAGAACTTTAAGTCGGATGCCCGCTATGACTTTCACAATCCGCAGGTCATAACATCGACCAATGCTTCCACTTTAGAGATGTGGTCTAAAGGCCTAATTGATCGGGGTGTCATCACCCCACCAACTAATCCTAAACATAATACCACTCATAACCCACTTCCAGCACATACAAATGCCATATTTCTAGAAAACAACCCAGAATTTAATCCATCTACTAAAATCATGCTCAACAAAACACCAATCATCCCTACAGTTTTGCCCAAATAGCTCAAAGTTTTCACATCCTTTCACCTACACCCTACCTACTTCATTGATTAAGCTTTGTCACTCTTTTATAAGGGTCTGCATTACCGTTCGACCCCGGTCAGAGGGGGCAGGCATGGAGTTACCTATTATGTTAGACCAAATCTTAGAGTTTGGGCTTAAGTTGCCCATTAAAATGTCCATTAATTGTCAGAAGTTCAGAGACTTGTTCATGGAAGTGTAAAACTGGGCTAAAAAATCTGATGAATGGGTAGTACCTATTGAAGCAGTCAGTCTAGATGATGTGGTACATACCATGGACAATATATTTTGATAGACAAGTGAAATTTTTTGCATATCTAAGTTGCTCACCACTTTTAAGATTCAAGTATGGTTGGTCCCTTCACTTCTACATTCCTTTATTGAGTGGGAAGATTTATATGAGGAATTCTTTGAAGTTCTTGAGTGTATCGATTACTCTTGACAAGAGGTACCGAATGGGGGGATGATTTTGACACCTCAGATGATGAAGTCAATATGAAGTCAATTTAGTTTCCAGCCTGTGTGGAATGATATCCTTTGAAGATTTTTTAGGGGGGAAATTAACAAGGTGTCCATTCATCCTGAGGTAGATGAAGCCAAAGGGTTCTTGTTCTTTCTCTCTTATTTGAACCACAGAACCAGGCCAAAAAGACAGTACAAAGATCTGAGTCCTCAGTCACCAGGGGTAGATAAAGGAAAGGGAGTGGCCTAAGAACTTTCTATGCCAAAAATGACCACTAAAGAGAGTAAAGTCCTTGATCAGCTCAAGAAAATTCAAGCCAATATCACCTTATGGGGGATTTTCATGTGTCTGAGTTGCACCAAAATGCCTTGTTAAAAATCCTCATAGGACCCACAGTCCCTCCTTTCACTACTCTCGAAAAAGTCATAAATATGGTTAGGTCACTGACCTCTTCCAGAATCCTCTTCTTTTCTCAAAAAGAGATACCTAAGTTAGGCCATGATCATAATTATGCTCTCAACATCTCCGTCGAATATTGGTAAAGACAGTCCCACTATCATTTGTCAATAATGGGTATGCTCTCAATGTATGTTTGCTCAGAAACTTTAATTTTTGGGGACTAAAATTCAGTGATCTTACTAACATCTCTACCATCGTAGTGCTTATGACAACACTCATTGAAAAATAATGGGGTCCATAAAAGTCACACTAGGGGATGGCCTTATCAATCCTTTCACTGTGTTATAAGTCATCAGCATACCTTCATCCTTTAATCTACTCCTTTGTCTCCCATGTCTCGATTGAATCTGAGGAGTATCCTCTTCCCTCCATCTGAAACTGAACTTCTTCACCAAAGGTCAGGTTATCACCATCTTGGGGGATAACAACAGTAAAAAAATACTATCACTAGCAGTCTAATATTGAACATCCAGTATGGGACCGATAACATGCTTCTCTTTAGTTACATAATTGATTCGCTCCCCCCGAGTAGGGGATAAATTCAAAGATCGAGTTTGGATAAAACACAACCCATATGGAAATGTAAATGTGATTCAGATGATTAAGAACATTCACCTCATGTTTGGGATAAGGCTAGGACAACGTCAGCAAGGAATACTTGAGCCCCTAGTTAAAAAAGAGTCCTTTCCAACCTTCACCAGATGAACTCAAAGAACTCTACGAATTACGCACGAATTTTTTTTGGGAAGGTGAAAAGAGGGTGAAGACTTCCCCTTTGTGGATTCCCTGAATTGTGGTACGATAGTGATGACAAGAAAATGAAACGGGGGCTGTAAATATTCTTTCAAGATAGTACTCCTTAGACTAAAGATTGCAAACAAGAAATGTAACCTCCCACAAAGGAAGTCGTCATAATGATCGAAGAGTCTGAGTAAAGTGACTTCAAAGAATGCTATGACTTGTAGACATTGGGCATAAGTCTCTACATGATCCGTTCGTATGTTTCTCCATGGGACCCGTCCTCTAAGATCATGACTATTGACATACCTCTCCTAAACTAGAATGTCATCCTAGTCTAACCTGCTCAAATTCAACCTAACCTTGAAGTTCACCTTATTCAAGTCTCTTCACCTGTTCCTATTTCTCCTATTACTGATACAATGTAATAAGACCTCCTTTTAAGATATTTCAATGTTATTTTTCTCAAAAATAAAATAAATGAGAATTTTTAGTATCTCGATCTTCCTTAGATTTATTGTCTTTATTCTTATCAAAACTTTGATGATGATGATTTTACAAATGAATAATTCTTAACTGATCTTAATCGGTAGAGTAACAAAGAACATAATCATGTTCAAACTAATGATGATGGGACTATTCTTGCTAATCTTGATTCTATTATATCAGCGTGAGATTAGGATAGGGTCCAACCTTAACGAGCATTAGCATGCACAATTTGAGGAACTACTAAAAGAATTTGTGGACATCTTAGCATGGGCCTACGATGACATTCTCGACATTGACCCAAAAATAGCTCAACATGAGATCCTGATATTCTCAGAATGTTAAATGGTTAAACAAAGGATAAGAAAACTCTATACCGAATGGTCTCTCAAAGTTAAATATGATGTTGTCAAACCATTGAATGTGGGTTTCATTTGCATAGTCGAGTACCTAACATGGCTTACTAGTATCATCCCCGTGCCAAAGATAGGAGGAAAGGTTTGCATGTGAATTGACTATCGGGATTTGAAAAAAGCGTCCCCAAAGGACGATTACCCACTACCCAACAATGACACGATTGTGGATAATATAGCTAGCTAGGACTTCAAATAATTTATCGACGGATTCATCAAATATAACCAGATCAAGATGCACCCTGACCATCAGGAGAAAACTGCCTCCATCACCCCATGGGGAACCTTTTACTATACTATCATGTCATTCAGACTCAAGAACATTGGGGCTATTTACAAAAGGGTTACCACCACCATCCTACATGACCTTATTCACAGGGCCTTCAAAGTATATCTAAATGACATGATCATTGAGTCTAAGACTCGAGAAGTTCATATTCTCTCCCTTCAAAATTTCTTCGAGCAACCCCGATAATACCTGATGTGGATAAATCCACATAAATGTGTTTTCAACATCATGAAATGAAAACTCTTAGGATTCATGGTCAGTGATAAGGGAATCAAAGTGGACCCTGCCAAGCTGAAAGCCATACTTGAGATACCACCACTGCGGATGGAGAAGGAAGTCTAAGGATTTTTGGGTAAACTATAGTAAATCAGTTAGTTCATTAGTCAACTCTCCTCCATTTAAGAATCTATTTTTAAACACCTTCGAAAAGACTCAACCAAAGTCTAAAATGATGCCTCCTAAGAAGACTTTAACTAAATCAGGAGATACCTCACCTGATTTTTCGTGCTTATGCCTTCAGAGTCAGATCTACCATTTATATTATACTTAACCTTAATAGATACCGTAGCAGGGGCTTTGCGAGCTCAATACAATGAAGAATCCCACAAGGAAGAACCATTTATTATGACAATTGAAAATTATCCGGATACAAAATTAATTACACTACTTTGGAAAAAGCATATGTCACCCTGGTCTAGGTCACGTAAAAGTTACGACACTATATGCTTGCCTTATCCATTAGACAAGTATCCCGAATGGATCCCATCAAATAACTATTATAAGAAGCCTCTATATCCAACCAAATGGACCTCTAGTTGATGTTGCAATCCGAATTTGCTATTGTGTATGTCATGTAGAAAGTTATGAAAGGTAGAGCCATCTCCGAATTCCTTGGTTATTACACCATGGAAGGAACTAATGTTTATGTTTCTGAATTCTCGGATGAAGACATACTCTGCACCTCTCAAGAATACATTATATGACAGATGTTCCTTGATGGTGCTGCTAAAAATAAAGGACACGACATTTGGATAATCCTAATTACCCGTGATGACTCTCACACCCCTATTTCCATAAAATTAGACTTCCCTTGTATTAACAAAATAATTGTTTATATGTCGTGCATTGTAGGCATTAAGATCGCCCTCAAGAACATTATCAAGCACCTAGTGTCTACGGGGACTCTGCCCTCATCGTCAGCAAAATTCTCAAAAAATGGAAGTCAAAGATGAGAAGATCCTACCCTTCCATACCCACCTAGAAGAGATAGCCTCCCAGTTCTAAGATCTGAGCTTCCACTACCTGCCTCATAAAAAGAACAGTATAGCTGATGCCCTTGCTACCCTAGCCTCTATGGTAAATATGCCTGAAGGGTTAATGATGGCCCCTTTCCTAATTCAAAAATAGGTTATGCCCACTCACAGTTACCACATCGAGCTCGTCATCGAGGAAGATTTCGATATGGACGGGTTATGGTACTATAACATATGGCACCTCCTTAAACATGGTAAATATCACTAAGAAGCAGATAACAAAGATCGTGCGACTTTTCAGAAGCTGGCTACCCATTTGCACTGCATAGTAGGGGATGATATTGATGAAATGATGCAAAAAATCCATAGTGTAGAATGTGGGCCCCATATTAACGGTCATATGCTTGCCAAGATGATTATCCATTAAGGGTATTATTGGAATACCAATGGCACTATCGAAATAACTAATAAAATCCTCAAAAGCATTATCAGCAAGATGATCGAGAGTTGCAGAGATTGGGACAATCGGATCCCACACACCCTCTACGGCTATCGCAGTTCAATCATAACACCTACTGGGGCTACCCCTTATTCTCTAGTATGTGGCCGGGAGGCAATCATACTCATTGAGATAGAAATACCTTCCCTATGGGTCATGCTTGAAAGCAGGGTTAGTGAAGATGACTGGCATAAGTGCTGCTTTGATGAACTATCACTCTTAGATGAAGAGAGACTTAAAGCTCTATACCATATACATGGGCATCATCGTCAGATAGATCGATCATTCAATCGAAAGTCAAGGACCGTAGTATTTAATAGGATAAATTTCTCTTAAGGAGATCATAGAACCTGTTTAGGACCCAAGAGGGAAATTCAAAATGAATTACATTATGAAGAAAATTCTTTCAGGTTGCATCGCTATGTTCACAGACCTCGAGAGAGAGGAAATGGTGCGTCCATTTAACTTGAACAATCTCAAGAAATTTTACCTTTAGTCTAAAATCTAGGCACACTATGACTCTTCTCATCCGCCTTCTATTCTAAAAAAAACTTCATTTTCTCCTACCCAGAACTACGTGGGACCTGATCCTCTGAAAAACATTTCTTTCAAAATAAGACTCATGAAAATTTTTAAAACCCTAGAGGTATGTAGGCAGCCCATACGCCATACATGGGCACGGTCCCCTTCTTTTCCATAAAATGATATTCTTTTCTAACCTCTAAGAACGACGATCCATCTTATCATTTACATGAACAAAAGGACTATGTATGACTTAGTGATTGGTATAGATAATTAACATGAAAAACTCATCAAGAGGCACAACAAAATATGATCAAAATCATCTTTATTTCTAATAAGGTAATACATCACCATTACATGAAGTATCAATAAAGGGAGATAAAATAGGTCACCCCCTTTTTTCATCGACATATCCATCTTAAAAAAACTACGTAATCAGTACCATATTCGCAAAAATTATCCCTAACCCCATAAAAAAAACCCAAAATAATCCAAAACACAAATATTGTCCCCAATTTCCAGATGTCCCCGCTTGATCGTCATTACCTACCCCTAGAGGTACTTAAGTATCCTAATCCTAGTTAACTCTCCGTATGCGCTCCATGGAGAGATACGCCCTGACAAGATTAGACGAAACCACAACACCATCATCCATGGTGTCGAAGGCGATAAGCCACCTTTGCCCAGTCTCTTCCTCCACGATTTTCTTCACTACCCGCTTTCACAACCACTTAAGGTGGTCCCCAGACACATGCCAAGACCCTATATAGATTGTGATGGATGGGTAGACGGTTGATGGTGCTTCCATAAGGAACCCAACACCATCAAAGGCCATCTAACCTCACATACCTCTACTCTTCTAGTTGCAAAAGAGGCTGTAAATCTTCCCACCATGGCACCGACCAATGAAAACCCTGGGCTTCGTGCTCCAAAAACTAGCTAACCTAATTCTTTGTAGATGGACCAAAACTAAAGAAATGCTAAAAATAAATTTGACACACGCCAAGTGATACTTAGGAGGGACCATGAGATGGAAGCTCTCTACAAACCATATGACCAACATCACTTGGCTCGCCCTCAAAAAATTAGAATGACCCTCTTTCCAATCACTTAGACCATTCAAGATCTCTACCGAAACCACCGCCACTCGATTATAGTGGTAAAACATCTATGTCTCTATCACAGCCACTTAGGGATTAGTTGTCAAGTCCCCTGTCACTAGTAAAAGCCTCACAGTGAGGCCTAAGGAAACATCTTCGACAAAACCAGCATCATTAAAGCCTCTCTGGCACACTGAATAGATAACCGCCTAAAGAGAAATAGTCCCTCCATTAACCAACGGTTGAGTTGACGAAGGAGAAATATGGAGCAACTTGGCCAGAAATGATCGGGGAGAATGAGAGAAATCAGGAATGGCCACCGTGACACTGAAGCTAACCCCTAACATTGCTGAGAATTCCTTGTAGGTAGGACAAACCTCATCCAGGACAAAATGGAAGACATGGTCCTGGGGGTACCATAATTATAACACCACTGCTATCAAGTTCCAGTCTATGATTCGATTGCGCCACAAAAGACCTGACGCAAGCTGAAAGTATCATAGTCAACATTGTAGAGGCACATGGCATCTAAGCTTTCAATATAAGAAGAGAATTATTGGGAAGATCCATTTGGAGAATAGAGAAAGAAAAATTAAGGGAAGAAATGTGGATATTGGTAAAAAAGTGCATTCCATGCACTAGCCTTTTATACCCAAAAATCCATGCAAGAAAAAACAAACTTTTTGGAATCCCGTTTAACCCCTAACCCTACAAAAGTACGTAGGAGTTTAGAAAAGTGCAATCAAAGCCTAGGAGTGATTGGACTTGATCCCTGTGACAATATGCATGTCAAAGGGTATGCCAGCCAGCAGTCCCCCTATTTTAGAAAGTGCAATCAAATCCTAGGAGTGATTAGACTTGATCCTTGTGTGGATACTTATGTCAAAGGGTATGCCGGCTAGCAGTCCCCCTATTTTAAAAAAAATCCATATTTCTTCTTTTACCCAAAATCAATTTCCAAAAGTGCATTTCTTAAAATATGACCCTTAAAAGGTAAAGCTCTTTCCTCTATTCAAAAATTCCAAAAAAATAAGCTTTTCCTACTCTTTCTCAAAACAAACCTCAGTAGCATATAGAATAAGCCACTAAATCAAGATAATCAAACAAAAGATGCATCATTTTTGCCTTCTTAAGTATCTCTTTTCAGGTACAGAAATGTCACCCAACCAAGCATAAAACATTGACAATGCCAAGCTCATCCACTCATAATGATAGATCTGTAAGAAAATCTCGAAATAAAAGAACCATAAATGGATGTCACCTCATCCTTCGCACCACCTCATGCCCTAGAAACCTCCTTATCTACACCTTCACACCCGTAACCCTGCGTCACCTGAAGGATGAATCCAAGGATAAAAGGTCACCTACATCACCAATAAAGATTTAACAGTCTACCCAAAATTAAAGTTCTAAGGCCATAAAAAAGATGGAGGCTGATAGTGCTCTTTCCTCTTCCCGAAGAAGCCCTGATGTTTATTCCATGGCGGATTGCACCCCCTCAATCCCACCTATCGGCAGTACCCTAAGATTTTGTACAAGAAAATACCAAAAAATTCAAAAAATCGCCTGAAAAAACCACAAAATTAATTGAAAAATATACAACATTATCTTCCCTTAAGATCATTTTTGGAGAACTAAGCCACGAATATCCTCTCGAAATCCCCAACTAGATTAATCTTACACTCTTATCCACAGTATACTCCACAACAGAACCAATGATAAACCCGCATCTAAGTCTACTATAATTCCCTGGATAGAACCTCAAAACTAAACCTTCCCCGATAAAGTTTCAAGAAAACACATTCCCCATTGTCCACAAGTACACATGCAACCCTAAGATAACTTGAAATTCCCCAGGAGAGTTATTCATCATGCTACAGCTTTAGGTTCTCAAAATTAGCCTCAACCCGTAAAATTGGTTGCCCAAACTTTTAGCCCTCATAATTGACCTCGACCCACATAATTGGTCGCCCCAACTTTATGTTTTCAAAATTAACCTCGGCCCGCTGAATTAGTCATCCCAACTTTAGGTCCTCTCAATTAACCGCATCCCATAGAATTGGTCATCCCATCTTTAGGTCTTCAGAAATGACCTCGACCCTCATAATTTATCACCCCAACTTTAGGTCCTTAAATATACCTCGGCCCGCAGAATTGGTCACCCTAATTTTAGGTCCTCAGAATTGACCTCAGCTTGCAGAATTGGTCGCCCCAACTTTAGGTCCTCAAAATTGACCTCAGGCTATAGAATTGGTCGCACAAATTTTAGTTCCTCGTAATTGACCTCGACCCATAAAATTGGTCATCCCATCTTTAGGTCTTCAGAATTGACCTCAACCTATAGAATTGGTAATCCCAACTTTAGGTCCTCATAATTTACCTCAGCCTGTAAAATTGGTCGTCCCAACTTTTGGTCCTCAGAGTTAACCTCGACCCCCAGAATTGGTCACCCATCTTTTGGTCCTCAAAATTAAACTCAGTCAACAGAATTGGTCGCCCTAACATTAGATACTCAGAATTAACCTCGGCCCACACTATTAATTGTCCCAATTTTAGGTCCTTATAATTGAACTCGGCCTGCAGAATTGGTCACCCCAACTATAGGTCCTCAAAATTGAACTCGATCCATACAATTAGTCTCCCAACTTTAGGTCCTTTGAATTGAACTTGGCCCACAAAATTGGCCACCCCAACTTTAGGTCCTCAAAATTGAATTCGGCCCACAGAATTGGTCGTCCCCAATCTTATGTCCTTGGAATTGACTTCGTCCTGCAAAATTGGTCCTTACAACCTCGATCTACTGAATTTATCATCCCCAGCACAACCTTAGGTCCTCAAAATTGTCCTCGAGTTGTAGAATTGGTCACCCCTACCCAAGGTCCTCAGAATTGACCTCGACCCTTAGAATTGATCATTATAACCTCGATCCACAAAATTGGTCCTCACCACCACAACATTAGGTCCTCATAATTGACCTCAATCCGCAGAATTGGTCATCTACATAATTGGCCTCAACCCGCCGAATTGGTCAGGTCATCTTCATAATTGGCCTCAACCTACCGAATAGGTAACCCTAGCCCGTTTAAATTAACCTTAACACCTCATCATCCTATAGAATTCATCATTTTTAAAATTGGCCTCGACCCACTAAATCGATCATCCTTATCTCCTTAGGTCCGCATAACTGACCTCAACCTGCTAAATCTATCATCCTCGTTTCCTTAGGTACTCAGATTTGACCTCGGCCTGTTAAATTGATTATCCTCATCTCCTTAGACCTCAAAACAGACATCGACCCTTCGAATATATCATCCTCCTTCTTTAGGTCCACATAATTGACATAAAATCATCTTCCTCAACTTTTGTGTGGTGTCTACCATTTGACATCCTCCACTTGTTACAAGCTCCCCTGTCGAGGGGATCTTTGTATACACCCCATCCTAGGACAACCTAAGCACCTCCTTAGGTCCTTAGCACTCTCTTATTCACCATAAACCCTAGGTAATACTTCGAGTATGAATCTAGAGGACATTGAATGCTCATGGGACCCATTCAAATCCAGTCTACTCTCTCTCTTGAGTTGAAGCTCAATAAATATTTGAAGGAATATGAATACCCTTTCTAACGATTCATCTTGTGCATGAATTGGACTTATGGTTTGGACGAACGATCCGTTTTACTTTGAGTACTGATTTAGAGGATATCGGGCACTCTCGAATCCCATTAAACTCTGATCAACTCTCTTACTTGAGAAAAGGATCAATAAATCTTTGAAGGTCTCTGAGTCCCCTTTCCAATGGTCTGTTCACGCATGAATCGAACTTACGATTCGGAAAAAAGGTCTATTTTACTCTGAAAACTGATTTAGAGGCCCCCTGACGCTCCTGCACCCCATTTTACTATAGTCACCTCTTCAGATTGAGCGAAGATCTATCAATCTTCGAAAGTATCTGAATCTCCTTTCCAATGGCCTGCCCTATGCATAAATCAACCTTACGGTACAAATGAACGATCCATTTTACTCTGAAGGATACTGGGCACTTTTGAGCCCCGTTTGACCTCGGTAAACACTCCGAACCAAGTGAAGCTGAATGAAATATCGAAGGTTAGTGAATACCCTTTCCAACGATCTCTCCCTTATGCAAATCAGCCTTACCGTATGGATGAATAATCTGTTTCCTTTGAGGATTTCCTATCTAGAGACCATCCGACACTTTGGAGCCCTATTTGACCTTGGTCAACTCCTACATATGGGAGTGGATCAATGGATTCTTGATGGGATTTGAATACCCCTTCTAACGGTCTGCCCCATGCATGATTCTGGCTTATGAATTTATGATCATTTTCTAAAAAATTTATTCCAGACTTTCGAATGGCAACCTCAAGTACCTATTGGCAATGTGCCTAACGGGCTATGTTGATAGGCAGGTCTAGAACCACGCTGATTAACAACCCCATTGTCCCTATAAATAGATGCCATGATCTCACCTTGAAAGGCACCTCTGAGTATCCCTCTCATTAATTTAGAGAACATTCTCTCGAATTCAGAGTTGTTCCCTTCCTAAAAAGCCCATTTCTTACATTCCATTCCATCACATTCTTACTCCGTTTAGTAAATTCAACTCATCAGTTCATACCACTTTCATCCCATTGCAATATCATCATATCTACACTCAAGATTAACATCAAGCATTCATAAAGAGGTCCAATTTTCCATCCTTATCTCCAATTCTCTTATTTTAATATTTATTTCTTTATTTCTACTTTAGCATTTTATTTCGTTACATCACATATATACATCTCAAACCTTTATTAATAGTATTTGCACATACTCTATTTTCATAAAGAAGACCCAAACATAAGAAAATGAGGGTTTATCTATAAATTCTAACAGACGTCTCACATTATCATTTTTAAAACATATTTTCTCTACACACACGAATGAGACAAATCCCCCACTTGGATTTATGGATTGAACCCATCCCATGTTATATTCGAACTGTATGGACATTGATATCCCTTGGGCTACGTAGTCATCTTCGGAAAATCGAGAGACTTGAGTCCTCCCTTATGCACATTTATATTATTTTTTTCATTATACACACACACACACACACACACACACACACACACATATATATATATATATATATATACACACACACTAGAGTTATGCCCACGCCTAAAGGTACGGCGAAAATTTTCAAAGTATAATAATTGCAAAACGATAAAAATTTCATTCTCCGAAAAAATAATGTAAATTTTTTAAAAAATGACCATAATCTCCTTCGTTTAAAGGACTATCCACCCTATTTAACAAATAACAAATAATCCAACAACATTAAAATAGTCTAAATTCGTCGAACAAATTTCATACATAACATTAAATATATAATATTCATCAACTTAATTCACATTGCGCCTCAAATAAACAAAGTGTCAATTTAAAAAAAATGAACTTTGTCTCATTTTTTATTCAACTATCCCCCTTTCTTAAGGGATAATAACCAATCCAACAATATTCAAAGAACCGAAATTCATCTAACAAATTGTTTTTATGAATATAACAATTGAGTCCGTCCCAAACTATAACGATCGTCCGTAGTTTTCTAAATGCGACCTGATACAAAATAAAAAAAATATAATTAGTCAATTGAAATAGCTAGTCAAATGTTATATAAACCATGTTAATTAGTCAAACGTTCATCTTCAGATTTCAAACGCGGACACTATTACTTATGTATGAACCTACTTATCCCGAACTCCATCATTCATATAAATCTACTAATTTCACATCCAAAGTAACCAAACAAAAATAAATCCAACGTGTATCTAAACACTAAATGACTCCTCAATGATGACTTCAACTTTTTAAACAAAAATAATATAATCCTCTCATAAGCACTTCAGCATAGCTCATATATCCACCACACCACTGCTCCACTTTTAGTGTGGCCACAAAACTCTAAGCGGCATGATGGCAAACTCTTTCTATACACAGGCCATTGAGTTTGAAGCTTCGGTGTGAAGTTTGGTATTTCCAATACTCCGCGTGAAGTTTTAAACATAGTCATTGAGTTGGGTAAAAAAATATGAAAATTCAAATTTTCGTATATTCAATTCAACATGGAGGTTTAGTTTCAGTAAATTCATATACAGTACAGTGAAGTGCAGTATATAATTTAAGTCAACAAGTTTTTTTATATAATACAAATAATTGTAAATAATTTTAAAAAATAAGACAAAATTTCCTCTATTTATAGGACTATCTATCCACCATATTTAAGAGAAAAAACATTAGTTCAACAACAATACTAATAGTCTCTAACAACACTATTACTAAATTCGTGCAAGGGAGAGCATAAAAATGGGTAAATCAAAAATCAAAACATATATAAAAACGATTACAACATAATCGCAAATTAAATGTTAATGTGTTAATTTTAGGGGCATTAACCTTAAGAATATGTAATACTGTTTCACATAACCGTAGAAAATTTCCTAAAACCCTTCCGTTACAGAATTTTTTAAGCAACATTTCATCCATTCTTCTGCATAAAGGATATAGGTATGCCATAGTGATCCAACCAGTGTGCCTACTACTACGAAAAAGGACACGCATCGATGTCCCTAATATCTTTTCTTATTCAATGACACCCGAACACAAAGTTGAGAAGTATGCCCTAATTTATTTTCTTGACCACCATTTTAATCCCCATGTTTAACCTCGTGGTGGGTATAAGTGTGAACCCTATTAACCAAACCTGTTATAAACAAATAAAATATGCGTAAATTAATTTTGAAAGGAATAGAAAATGACACCAATACAAAACAACTTTAAAGGACACCAATAAAATGCACCAGCAATACGCCAAAAAAAAAATATAGATAAAATTGAATCACGTTTTTCCAATAAATAATTTGGATAATAAAAGTACCCTAGGTTGATATTATCTTACCAATAAAATTAAAATTTAGTACTTCTATATTGGAATATGGAATAAATAAATATTCACCAATGCCAACATTGAAAATAACAAAGGAGGGAGGATCATACAAAAACTTAAATTGGTACAAAGTGATGTCATATGGGTCAAACTAAGAAAAAAATCAATAGGTTTAATTACAATTCTTAATTCTTAAATTTGGTAACAAAATAAATGAAATCAATTAAGTACCGATCACTTGGCTTCTAAGACCTTGTAATAATTACCCGCCAAAATCCTTACCGTAATATCTTGTTGAGTCCACATAAAAATTTAAAGAAAAATATGTAGAATATAAAAGAATTAAAAGATAACATTAAGTTAGTGTCCCCTATTGTGAGACTGATTGAGCGAGATGGATTCATTTGTGCCCGTAGGGTCATTTCACCACTGGTCAACGGTGATTCCAACTATCGTCCATGTGATCATAATATATCAGTTGTGTTTGATTCCAGTGTCATCGGTCTAAACTGATCGAATTCAGTTTGGTCTGGGTGGCAGAAGGAAACTCTTTAAATCCACAGTCCATTCTGGGAGAAAGTGAGACCCCATTGATAGCTGCAAAAGAAAGCAACTCTAAATCAAAATAGTACGAACAAAAACCAATATACACATATAAAAAATAGACAAAATACTAAAAATTTATGCTAGTTTTACTCCTCATTATTGTAGTGAAGACGAAAGTGCACAACGATAAAAACGAATAGGATGGATCACTAATATCTGAGAGAACAGTCCTTTTTAATAATCAATAAGCTATGAACTTTTTTTATACAAAACCTTTGGCATTGTTCTGTTCCTATTTCAATCTGCTCAATTTGAGATAAAAAAATAAAAAAATAAAATTTATAAAATACAAATAAAAGCCAAAAACCAATCAAAAGAATCCATAATGATAGAGGGAATGGATCAATTTTAGTTTCCAGTAGGCTTGTGGGCAGTGAAATTGATGCACTGTATTTGACGGGCGTTGTCAAATCCAAACCCAATACTCACATTGATCTGTAGTGGAAGATAAAGAAAAAGAAAAAAAATAACTCATTTTTTCAACACGAAAAATAGAAGTCGCAACCCAAAACCCAATAACCCACATTGACCCACCATATACCAAATCTGAGCCAAGTGCCTAAAGATATCAAATCTAGACAAAAACTTGTGATTTCTTGGCAGCATAGTCTTTCCAAAAATCTAGCACTACATGAGTATAAACTAATAGCAGATATAAAATTTGGAGGAAAAACATATGCATAATAGGAAAAAACTTACAAAAGATGATACTAAGATGAAATCACAAACAGTGAGAATTATGGATCGCTGAAGGTGTCAATGCACACAATCATAACTAATGAAATTGGAATACATACACTTTTATAGGATTATTTGAAAAGCACCTAATAACTAACTTTGAATTATTCCATTTCCAAAGCATTTGTCCTAGTAATTCAAAGAAACTCATAAAAAAAGTTTAACACGAATTATACAAAAAATAGTGCCACAATCCATGCCAACGAAACAAAGTTAATAGAATAAAAAAGTAACCCCTTTAAATAAACAAAGGAACAAATTATACAGTCTTACTAAAGTAAAAAATAATAAATTATAAATTGTATACCAAGTCTAATACCATAATCAGCAACATCTCCAAGAAGAAATTGGTCAGCATATCTGAGTACAAAATGAGAATGATAACCATATTAAAAGTTTCAAACCCCAATATAAAGAGATTTTAATTTATAAAACTAACACAAATGGGTGATTTTATAAGAGACAAATGAGGAATTATAGAATAGTTCTCACTTTTCATAGTTTTTGCCCTCCTCAAAGAAACTTGATTAACCTGAACAGGAATGCAAAAAAGACCTAAAACTCCAAAAATATTTTGACTCCAATAACCTGAAGAGTAAAACAAACCAAAATTAAAAACAAAATCTGGTTAAAAGAAAGTGGGTGAAAATGTTACCCTTTAATTTAGAACATTCCAAAGGAAAAATATGATGTGAATAAATCTCATCAAAGTATAAATTAGCAAATTTCAAAGTATAAAAGATGTGAATAAATCTCAATAAAACTCACCGAAACCCCTTGGTGCTCGAGCCTTGAAAAGCCTAAAACTCAAAATGCATGCAAGGAACTGTTCATTAAAAATCTTGTGTAAACAAAAAAAAATATAAAGAATCTTTGTAAAGATAATAAAATGGAAAAGAATACATATATGCTCAAGGAATGGAGATATCTTGTGTAAACAAAACAAAATAAAAGGACAAAATTTTTGAGTGAAATAGTTATGAGGGCTTTCTATCATCCGTCTCTCATCCTTGCTTGTTCGATCCCTGGGTAACGGTGCACCCCTTGTTGGATAAGATATGGTTGATAAATCCTTCACGTACTAAATATCTTCTCGACTCCATCTCCGCCAATCTCTATTATTCAATTCTTCTTCTTTTGGCTTTAGGGGGTACGAAATGGCTTGTAATTGCACGGGTTCGGGTTGGGCTAGGGGGTTTCTGGAATTGATGATGAATAGAGTGCTCTGTGAAAGTGTAGAGATTAAGACTCGAAGCGGAGGAGGATATAGGCTTGAGAAAAGGCAACCATCGACTTTTGATTTTTCTCACTTATATCATAAGGGAGGGAAGGGGAAGAGAAGAGGGAGGTTTGGGAAATAGAGAGAGAGTGGGACTTGTATTTGAATGATTAAATATAAAAAAGGTCCTAGTTATTTGAAATGTTGGATCCTGCACACATGCACATAGAGATGAGATAATGTGTATAATGAATGAAAGAGGGTACCTGAGTTGATGGGTGATTGAGAGAATGTAGATAACATGTGTTGTTAATAGTGTAGGTATAGATTCAAATTAAATTTAGTAAGTGCGTAGGAGGGATACAATGAGAAATGTATAAAGATCACAATCGATTATTTCTTAATTTGTTGGCACAATCTCAATCCCTAATTGTCTTATGTTTTTATAGAATCGTATAAAACTTCTACTCCTAATTTAATATATATATATATATATATATATATATATATATATATATATATATATATATATATTCATTCTAAATAAATGTCATATTCTTGCATGCTTGTGTTTTTTTCGATATGTACATTCATTCTTCCATAACGACTTGTGATTCGGTAAACAGTCATACTATATTTTGAATTATTATTTTCGATAAACACGCGAGTTGAATGATTTCATACTTGATCTATATTATGCACATAAGCACACATTTCGTGGAGTCTAAAAGGACTAGATTAGCAGATGCCCATGAGAGACTGGAAGTGAGGGATGGGTCCCTAACACCTTTTCATTCCATAACTTAGTCCCTGGAACTTTGAACTACTTGGTTTTGCAAACATTAGTATTGTCTTCGATGTCGTTCTATCGGCGGCACTTATTTTGCCTATTTTGTGCGAAATAGGATTGTGACTCTAACTCTACACATTATCCCCCATTTACGATAGTTGAGTGCCCTGAGAAAGGGTGCAATCTCCCGTGTGAGCCCAAGGAAACCCCCAAAAAAGAAGAAGGGGAAGTCCCCGGGATGGACACACTACCTACCGATGTATCGGGAATGTTAGACTCCACACTCGATAGACGACCGGTAGGATCTCGAAACCAACTTCGCATACACTACGCTCACTCGAATATCTGTTTCTTATCATTATATATATATATATATATATATATATATATATATATATATTATTTATTTTCTAAGGAAAGAAAAAGCAAATATGTTGACTCATAACCACATAATTCCTAAACTAGCACAAAGCAATTTGAATTATCTAATTTAGATTTCGATAATTTCAAGTTTAAAGAGCGACACAAAAATTTTAAAATAAAAATATCACAACACATGCACTAACAGGTCAGTTTGACATTAAAAAAAAAGAAAAAGTTAATAAAACAAAAAACACACTATGAGAAATTTTTTACTATTCTGGAAATAAAACAAAATGTACTATTATAAACAAAATTGAGTTTTGGATTTATTTTTCTTTCAATTTTTTAAAAATTTTTTAGAGACTAACTACTAAAAAGATGAAATCTGAAATTTTAAAAAAAACTATGAAATTATAAAATTTTTATATTTTATTATGTTTCTATCATAAAACTGGTGAAAAAACTACAGCTTAATAGGAATAAAGTTACATCTTTTTTTTGTAATAATTACAAAAAAAATATTTTGAAAATTTCAGAAAAGTATTTTTTAAATTTTAATTTCAATTTCGAATTTTGTAATTTTTTTATTGGTTATATTGTACACAAAGAAAGACTAGTTCGAAAGTTAATAACTTTAAAATAAATAGAAATCACTGGCAACGACGCAAAAAAATGTTGTCAAATTATAAAATTATCACAACTACACGGGCTATTGTAATATAGCGAGTGTAAGTGCGAGTAGATCCCACGAAGATTTGTTCAATTTGTATGAATTATCAACTGTCCAACTAGACAATATTAGTGAAGAGATATTAATAACATCTAAATTAAACAAAACACGAATGAATAGTACAACCACGAAATGTGTAATCAAGTTAGGGAGAAAACTAGGAAGTTTGATCCATTTATCACCTTTAATTTACATCATATATTTATTTAATTTATTATTTCCAAATTTATAACTCAAAATGCATCGACTCTCGTCGCGTACAGTTCGAAAAATATAAGAATAAATATTCATGAAATATTTTAACATCCCTAATTTTAGATGGTTTAAATACCCATTCCCTTGAAATTATCAATTTTAATTTTAATGTTGTATTTAAATATACGATATCAAACAATTTAATATAAGTATAACCATAAAAAACCACACACTTAAATTCTTAAAATATGAATTATAAAAAAATGTCAAAGGTTTAAGATGCACTCTCTTATCATTTTTAGTGAATCTTGATTTTTATTTTAGTTAAAACATGTCGAGAATTATGATGAAATTAAACTAAATATGCAATGCTAATTAATCATGATGAACTTCACCTAGTCTTCGTAATGAAACTACGATATCATCACAAATTAAACACAAATATTATAACATGAAATAATAATTTTCATTAATAAAAATAAACTTACGAAAATTCGATTCTAAAACTTTAGTGCCAATACGTAAAGTTCCTTCCAATCTTGCATACAAATTTTCTCACAATCACTCAAAAATAAAACACAAGGTATTATTTTTTTATGCTCCTAAAAATTTAACTCTCTAAAATTTTCATCCTGTAAAACTGTGTCCCAATTTTTGTCTGTCACACAACCTTTGCCCTCCTTTGAAATGCAATAGATCTCTATATATCATAAATGAGAAGTGGTTTGGGTGATTGTGGTATTATTTCTTAGAAAGTGGCATAGCTGGATAGTGGGTTGATAACATGGTTGGGAATATTTTCGAGGTGGGGGTGGGGGGTGGGGGGGGGGGGGAATAGGTGGGGGTACAAACGAGTATGGTTATCCACACACACACAATATATATATATATATATATATATATATATATATATATATATATATATATATATATATATATAGGTGGGGGTACAAACGAGTATGGTTATCCACACACACACAATATATGTATATATATATATATATATATATATATATATATATATATAAACACACACACACACACACACACACACATATAGTTATCGATATACATAAGTGTGGTCTCGTCTAGATGACACCCTCAAGAATACTCCTCACAAATGTCCCTTTAAATAGGATGACTATTACCCGAGGTCTTCACTATTAGTCTCGTCCAAAGTAGTCTCGTCCCAAGACTAAACTACAGATGACCAACCAAATCATAGTCTTGCCTCAATTGGCAACAAATTAGTCTCGTCCACTATCAGAGTCAGCCTCAGATGACATCATAATGCCACCTTAGCAATCTTAATTAGAGGCTGAAACTTCGATCTCAGATGACTATCCAGTCTAGTCTCCTCTCGTCAACACAGTGTATGTCCTCAGCAGTCTTGACTGAATGAGACCTTCTAACTTAGACATATTGTATATTCACAGGAAGCATGACAGGGGTGTTACATACATATCATCTAAAACTATTTTTGAAGATCAATAACCAGCATGGGGTAATGTTCTCTATCATAACATATACACTTATCTCTACAAATGTCACTCTCTCATTGGCTATGCCTTCAGCTAAGTATGGAGTGCATGCTTGGAGGTGATACTATGCAACCCCAAGCCTATATAAGGCACCTTGTGTCTTCATTATCCAGATTGATTTTTTATAAACCATGCTAAAACTCTACTAAATGGTAAAGATAGAGAGCTTCCATACCTCCCATGGCCTTTGAGCTTTTATTATAGGGGAAACACCATCATTTTTCATATTGGACACAGGCCAATGAATGAGTGATTTGACATTAATATTGTATTTATTCACCCTTATACTTATGCATTTTATCCCCTTCGAGTACCTTAATTCCTATATTTATGCTTGTTAACCAGAAAACCTCCGTTTTATATGTAAACATGCTATATGATGTATAATGAAACTTTTGTGGGTATTAAAGTGCCTAGCATGAAGTTTGGTTACTTTTCGAAAACGTTTTGTTGAATATTGTAGCTTCGGGGGAATTTTATTAATTAAAAATTTTGGCTTTTGATTCCTAAGTCTTCACGAAAGGTGAAGCCCTTCGATTTCTCTTCTCGTGGCCACCGACGGTGTATGATTTCGATTTATAATGAAGAGGTTATGGCATTTTTGGAAAGGTTTTGTCTTCGAAAGCACATTCAAGGGAATTTTTGTCATTTCATTATTTATCTTTTTGCCCCAATGTCTATTGAAATTTTTAGCCCTCTAAATTAAACTTGCGTAGACTCTGACCGTGCCTAATTCCAAGTTATAACGAAGAAGTGCAACATTTTTCGTACCGTTTATCCAAACTGAGATTCCAGCCCTATCAGGTGGGAATCGATTCAGAATTTTGCCAAATCGATTCGGATACAGTAAATTTCCGCAAATTTGTAATTTTAAGTTGGTTTTTTTGGGGTATTTATGGAAAAGCATTGTATTGAGTTGGAGGATAATTTTTAAACTTCATAATATCATTTTTAGGTTAGAGTTTGGGGAATTTTGTTGGAGCTTTCCCTTTCCTCTCTCTTTGGGTTTATACCCATTTATGTAAGTATATTATACAATTCATTGTCTTTTTACTTGTATACATGCTTTAATTGCTTACTTTCTTGCTTTGTAGTTAGTTTATTGCTTTGATTTATTTATTATTGGTTGTTTAATTCTTATTTGCTTTTGTTATCTAGTTGTTTTATTTATTTAATCATGCCTAATGAGTAGTTTAAAGGGTATGGGCCATGTGTCCGCCATAAATGGGTCTCGAGATTCAAAATTTAGGTTTTGTATAAAGTCACATTTAATTGAAAATTCATGTATTAAAATTAGTCTATTATCCGTTTGACTTTCCTTGTCACGCAACATTAGTATTTATATCAATAGTCTCAATTTAAGACGGGTGTGATAATTTTTTATTAAATGTTTTATCTCGCATTTTTGTTAATCCCTCATTTTTTGGTTAAAATACCTTCATGTGTGATGTTTATGATTAACTAAAAATGCTCGGTTAAGTGTTTTCAGATCAAAATTTTAATTACGCGTGTTTAGCCCATGGCGGCGATGTGACCCTGACTGTTGTTCTATGAATTCTTGTTTAGTGTTAACTTCTTATTTTTCCTTTTCACCATGTTCACCAAATCCCCTTTTGCAATTTTATTCTCGAAGTAATAAAACCGTTACAATCTGTGGAACATTCCCCGTGGATTATCGATACCCGGACTGGCCACTATACTCCATTATTGAGTGTAGTCATAGTTTAGGTTTTTTGTATTGAGGCGGTGAACCAAAAACAACGATAGTCACCTAACACAAGCACACGGTTCACGCTCGATCAAAATGGTATCGTTACTGGGGGAGTGTTTTTTTAGATTGTAATTATTTTATTATTTTGTAGTATTTCTTCATTTGTATTTGTATTCTTTGTTTTAAAATATTTTGCAGGATGACACATTTGACCCCTAAGAAATTTTGATTCTCAGTCGCGCACCTTCCTACTTGGATTCTCCATATATAAACAATTAGGTAACGACGTGCTACTTCTATAGCTTTTTCGCTTATTCTAATGATTCTTACTTTGGGGATAGTTGTCAAGTTTTCCATTTTTAAGAATTTCTTGAGGATTACAGGCTTGAAAACCTTTATTGCTATGAAAATTGTTGTTGGGAGCTTGAGTTGGATGCATTATTCGAATTCAATGATGATTTTTCTTCCACTACTTATGAATTCAAAGAAGAGTTTCAACCAAATGAGGAATCCGAGTTTCTAGAGATGAAGAAGCCTACTTTGGAAGAAACCCTTCTTCTTTTCACCCAAGGTGTGGATAACATTATTGGTACTGGATTAAGACTTGAAGCACTTTACAATGAAATTGATTCTTTTGTGGAAATCAATAAGGAGGCGAAAACTTGTGTTTCACCCCAACTTTTTATAGAACATTTAATTGAAAGTGAGTGTTTCTCCCCCAAAATTCAATCTCTTTCCTAAGATGAGTTGATTGAGATTGAATTTATTTCATTACGATATACATTTTTCATGATGAAACCATTAGAGGTACCGATTGATTTCTATGAGTCGGTAGAAATTATTGAAACTTCTAGACCTTTTGCAGACGAGGACTCTTTGTCGGACATGTTTTTAAAGATGGATTTTCCCCCATGTGTGCACCACCTCCCATTTAACTTGAAAAACCTTTGGGAGGTGAATCGAATTTTCTTGGACCCCAAGTGTACGTCTCCCCCTTATTATCCAAATCCCCCATCGTCCCCAAAAAAATTATAATTGGCAATGGTTCACCTTTTTCACCACCCGTATGCCTTCCGTTGTTCAAAAGGAATTCATATCTTCGGGAGTCATGTTTTCTTGGGAGGGTCCACCATTGATCTTCCAAAGTCAAATTGTTTTTTGGGTGGATCCTCAACTATTTAGACTTCTAGTGTACAGTTAGTGTGAAGTCCAAATAGTATGATATAAATAGTTATCTTTTTTACTTTCTTTCGTTCTTCATTATTTTTTTTAGTTTAGTCTGTGTAATTAGTTAAACATTTTTTTATGCTCGGTACTAACTTGTTTTGTAGATTCTTTGGACTCGTACTCAATGGGTATCGCTCCAATTTTGGATAATATCATTCTTTTCCTAAATTTGTGTTGTGTTCTTGATTTTCAATGAGGACAATGCAACATTTAACTTAGGGAGTCTAGTATATTCTATCAATTTCATGTTTAGTCCATGGGTTTGATCACAAATTAATTAAAAAGCATGCTTTTTGCTAAAAATTGAAAATTTCAAAAATATTTTCTTTCTTTTATTTTTCCTTTGTTGGGCATTTTGCCATGTTTTCGATGAGAAATTTCAATAAATGCCCGATCAAATTCACAACTAAATGATGCATGTTCTTGATTTCAGAAGTTACTAGACTTTAGTCCTCAAATCATTATTATCACGAATAACTTCATGAATTAAACTTTATCCCATTAGCACATGTACTTTCCTTGTTATAATTATTTGGTTTAAGATTTTATTAACTCGGTAATATTTTGTTGCATTGTATATACTTACACCATGTGAGCTTTGGGCTTTCCTACATTTGAGAGTGTTATACATTATTCTTTCCTCTTTGAAAATGCTGAATTCATCGGTAATCTCTCTATTCTCTCATTGATCGTTCATTAGTTGGGTTTATATCTCGAAATATTTTACTTGAGCATGATTTTCAAAGTTATTTTCACTTGAGAATTGCGTAAACTAATGGAAATGATCATAGTAAATCTTTGTTATATAACCCATATTAGCCTTGATATCACCTTAAATGTTTCCCTAGTCAACCCCTTTGAGCCTTATTATAGCCTTTCATTTCATAACCCTAAAATCTCATAACCAACTCCACAATGGAGTTATAAACCATAAATATTACCTTCCATATCTTTTTTTGTAATGTTAGTTTGGATTGAATGATTTTATTTTCTTACGGTTGCAATTAATCATGAAAAGAGTGAGAAAATTGAAGAAAAGAAAGAAGTGAAAAATAAAAGAAAACCAAAGAAAAAGTTAGAAAAAGAAGAAATGAAAAAGAAATAGAAAGTTTGTACATGTTGTTAATAGTGTTCAACAATGCTTTATCGCTCTCAAATTTCATATCTAATGCTTGTTATGGACTTTATAATCCAATTTTGAAATTGTCCATAATTTTCTGTTATCCCAAGTTTTCATCCCCGAACACTTTGAATCTGTACATATACCCTTCGTTTCATAGTCTTAAACCCAAACCTACATTGCAACCCTATAAAGTCCTATGTGATCCGAGGGTGAGTTCAATTTAAAAGTTTAAATAATTTTGATAATCTGTGAAATTACATTTCGCCTCCTTTAATGAACGATATCTTTCAGTGAGATTGCAATTTTTTATTTTATATATAGAGTTCATCATTTGAAACATGTGCGCGACCCTATTTCCATTTATATTTAATCTTTATGCTCGCATGTTCCGTGTATTACCTCCATTTTCATAGTGATTTCATTTTTTGAGTGTAATTCCCGGTGAGGATTAATATATGCATGCTTTTTTGTTTATCCGTTTTATATAAGTTTTTTCCAAATCATATTTTGCATGTGCTCGCTCCCCTCCCACTTTTAAGGTTTCAATTCAACGAAGTTTGTTCTATAATATTAATAACTATGGACTTTTGTATAAATTTATTCACAATGCTAATAACATGTTGAAATCTTATTCGTTGTTGTTGAGCATGTTTATTTTGTTGGTTTGGTAATATTTTGGACGAAACTTTGATGTTTGTTGTTTCATCCCTAAAAATCCTCACGAGACGACACTTGTCCACTAGGGTAACCCAGGGGATTAACGGATTATTGCATATGCTAAATGCAATCGTTCGCGTGCGAAAGTGGAATTTATCCCTGTTGTACATATCTATAGTTTTGTTATTAACTTGTAGTTATTCTTTCTTTGTACTTCAATGCTAGGGGCTAGCAATGTGTAAGTTAGGGGGTGTGATTTGGCACTAATATTGAATTTATTCACCATTATACTTATGCATTTTATCCCCCTTGGCTACCTTAATTCCTATATTTATGGTCGTTAACCAGATAACCATCGTTTAATATGTTAACATGCTATATGAGGTATAATTGAGCTTTTCTAGGTATTAAAGTGCTTAGCGTGAAGTTTGGTCGATTTTCGAAAAACTTATGTTGAATATTGCAGCTTCGAGGGAATTTTAGTAATTTCAACTTTCGGATTTTGATCCCGAACTCTTCAGGAAAGTTGAATTCCTTTGATTTATCTTGGCATGGCGACTGACGGGGCATGATTCCGATTTATAATGAAGAGGTTATGGCATTTTGGGAAAGTTGTCTTCAAAAGCACATTTAAGGGAATTTCAGTCATTTAGCTTCTTGGCCCAATTTCACCTTGGAATTTGTAGACGTTTTAATTAGCTTCGCGTAGACTCTAACCCTGACTAATTTTGAGTTATAATGATGAATAGTTTTCATATCATGGATCCAAGCTAAGATTTCAGAACTATCAGGTGCGAATCGATTCATCTACAGTAAAAAGTATGCAAATTTGTAATTTTAAATTGGTTTTTGGTTGGGTATTTAGGGAAAAACATTGTATTAAGTTGGAAGATCATTTTTAGACATAATATCATTTTTAGGTTAGAGTTTGGGGATTTTTGTTGGAGGTTTACCTTTCCTCTCTTTGGGTTCATACCCATTTATGTAAGTATATTATATTATTCATTGTCTTCTTCCTTGTATACATGCTTCAATTCCTTACTTTCTTGCTTTGTAGTTAGTTTATTGCTTGGATTTATTTTTCGTTGGTTGTTTAATTCTTCTTTGATTTTGTTAATTAGTTATTTTATTTGTTTAATCATGCCTAGCGAATAATTTAAAGGCCTTGGGTATGTGTCCGCCATTAATGGGTCTCGAGATTCAAAATTTAGGTTTTGTATAAAATTACATTTAATTGAAACCTCGTGTATTAAAATGTGTTTATTATCCATTTGAATTTTCTTGTCACGCAACGTTAGTTTTCATATCAATAATTCGAATTTAATATGCGTGGGACCATTTTTATTAAATATTTTGTCTTGCATTTTTGTTAATCTCAAATTTTTGGGTTAAAATTTCTTCAAGTGTGACGTTTATAATTAACTAAAAATGCTTGGTTAAATATTTTCAGACCGAAATTCTAATTACGCGTGTTTAGCCAATGTCGGGGATGTGACCCTGACTCTCGTTCAGTTATTTAATTCTTATTTAGTGTTAACTTCTTATTTTTCGTTTTCACCATTTTCACCAAATCACCTTTTCACTTTTATTCTTGAAGTAATAAATCCGTTACAATTTGTCGAGCATTCCCCATGGATTCTCGATACCTGGACTCCCCGTTTTCTCCATTGTTGAGTGTAGTCATAGTTTAGGTTTTTTGTATTGAGGAAAAACAGTGCCCTTACACGAGCACACAGTTCGCGCTCAATCAAAATGGCATCGTTGCTGGGGAATGTTTTGTTTATATTGTAATTGGTTTATTATTTCGTAGTATTTTTTGTTTGTATTTGTATTCTTTGTTTTAAATGTTTTTACAGAATGATACATTTGATCGCTAAGAAACTTTGATTCTCGGTCGCGAACCTTCCTACTTGGATTCTCAATCTACAAAGAATTAGGTAACCACGTCCTACTTCTATAGCTTTTTTGGTCATTCTAATGATTCTTACTTTGGGGATAGTATTCAAGTTTTCCATTTACAAGAATTTCTGGAGGATAAAAGGATTGAAAACATTTATCGGTATGAAAATCGTTGTTGGGAGCTTGAGTTGGATTCATTATTGGAATCTAACAATGATTTTTCTTCCATTACTTATGAATTCGGAGAAGAGTTTCAACCAAATGAGGAATCTGAGGTTCTAGAGTCGAGAAAGCCTACTTTGGAAGAAACATGTCTTCTTTTCACCCAAGGTGTGGATAACATTATTGGTACTGGATTCAGACTTAAAACTTTGCAATGAAATTTATTCTTTTGTGTAAATCAACGAGGAGGTGGAAACTTGTGTTTCACCCCAACTTTTTATAGAACATTTCATTGAAAGTGAGTCCTTTTCCACCAAAATTCAATATCTTTCCGAATATGAGTTGATTGAGATTGAATTTAGTTCATTACGATATACATTTTTCGTGATCAAACCATTTGAGGTACCGATTGATTCCTATGAGTCGGTAGAAATTATTGAAACTTCTAGACCTTTTGCCGACGAGGACTCATTGTCGGACATGTTTTTAAAGACGGATTTTCCCCCATGTGTGCACCACCTCCCATTCCACTTGAAAAACCTTTGGGAGGTGAATCGAATTTTCTTGGACCCCAAGTGTACGTCTCCCCCTTATTATCCAAATCCTCTATCATCCCCAAAAAATTTATAATTGGCGATGGTTCACCTTTTCCACCACCCGCATGCCTTCCTTTGTTCAAACGGAATTCATATATTATCGGAGGCATGTTTTCTAGGGAGGGTCCACCGTTGATCTTCCAAAGTCAAATTGTTGTATGGGTGGATCCTCAACTATTTGGACTTCTATTGTATAGTTAGTGTGAGGTCCAAATAATATGTTGTAAATAATTATCTTCTTAATTTTCTTTCTTTATTCTTTCTTTTTAGTTTAGTCTGTGTAATTAGTTAAACTTCTCGGTACTAACTTGTTTAGTAGATTCTTTGTACTCATACTCTACGAGGATTGTTCCAATTATGGGTAATACCATTCTTTTCCTATCTTTGTGTTGTGGTCATTATTTACATTGAGGATAATGCAACATGTAACATAGGGGGTGTTGGATATTCTATTCATTTCACATTTTTTCCATGGGCTTGATCACATGTTAGTTACAAAGCATGCTTTTTGTCAAAAATTGAATGTCAAAAAAAAATTCTTTCTTTTATTTTTCTTTTGTTGGGAATTTTGCCTTGTTTTCGATGAGAATGCTCGATCCAATTGACAACTAAATAGTGCATGTTCTCGATTTTAGAATTTATTAGATTTTAGTCCTCAAATAATTATTATTTCAAATAACTTCATGAATTAAACTTTATCCCATGAGCACATGCGCTTTTCTTGTTATAATTATTTGGTTTAAGATTTTTATAACTTGATAATCTTTTGTTTCATTGTATATACTTACACCATGTGAGCTTTGGGCTTTCCTTCAATTGAAAGTGTTATACACTATTTTTTCCTCTTTGAAAACATTGAATTCATCGGTAATCTCTCTATTCTTTCATTGATCGTTAATTATTTGGGTTTATATCTTGAAATGTGTTACTTGAGCATGATTTTCAAAGTTATTTTGACTTGATAATTGGGTGAACTTTAGGAAATGATCATAGAAAATCTTTATTATATCTTGATCTCACCTTAAATGTTTCACTAGTCCACCCCTTTGAGCCTTAATATAGCCTTTCGTTTCATAACCCTAAAATCTCATAACCAACTCCACAATGAAGTTATAAACCATACATAGTACCTTACATACCTTTATTTGGAATGTTACTCGGGATTGAATGATGTTATTGTCTTACGGTTGCAATTAAGCATGAAAAGAGTGAGAAAAGTGAAGAAAAGAAATAAGTGAAAAGGAGAAAAAGAGAAGTGAAAAACAAAAGAAAAAGTTAGAAAAAGATGAAAAGAAAAAGAAATAGAAAGTTTGTGCATGTTGTTAATTTTGTTCAATAATGCTTTATCGCTCTCAATTTCATATCTAATGCTTGTTATGGATATTATAATCCAATTTCGAAATTGCCCATAATTTTCTATTATCCCGAGTTTTCATCCCCGAACACTTTGAATCTATGCATATACCCTTCCTTTCATAGTCTTAACCCCAAACCTACATTACAACCCTATAAAGTCCTATGTGATCCTAGGGTGAGTTCAATTTAAAAGTTTCAATAATTTTGATAATCTATGAAAATACATTTCGCCTCCTTTAATGAACGGTATCTTTCATTGAGATTATAATTTTTCATTTTCTATATAGTGTTCTTCATTTGTGACATGTGCACGACCTAGTTTCCATTTATATTTACTCTTTATGCCCACATGTTCCACGTATTATCTCCCCTTTCATAGTGATTTCATTTTTTTAGTGTAATGCCTAGCGAGGATTGATATATGCATACTTTTATGTTTATCCGGTTTATATAAGTTTTTGTCAAATCATATTTTGCATGTGCTCGCTCCCCTCCCACTTTCAAGGTTTCAATTTGACAAAGTTCGTTCTATAATGTTAATAACTATGGACTTTTGTGTGAATTTAATTCACAATGCTAATAACATGTTGAAATCTTGTTCGTTATTGTTGAGATTGTTTATTTTGTTGGTTTGGGCATATTTTGGACGAAATTTTATGTTTGTGGTTTCATCCCTGAAAATCCTCACGAGACGACACTCGTCCACTAGGGTGACCCAGGGGATTAACGGTTTATTGCATATGCTAAATGCAATTATTCGACCGTGAAAATGGCATTTATCCCCATTGTACATATCTCCTTTTTTTTATCTACTTGTAGTTCTTCCAGCTTTGTAGTTCAATGCTAGGGACTAGAAATGTGTAAGTTAGGGGGTGTGATTCGACACTAATATTGTATTTATTTACCCTTATACTTATGCATTTTATTCCCCTCGGGTACCTTAATTCCTATATTTATGGTGCTTAACCAGACAATCTCGGTTTAATATGATAAAATGCTATATGAGGTATAATTGATCATTTGTAGGTATTAAAGTTCTTATCAAAGTCTAGTCGCTTTTCGAAAAAAATTCGTTGAATATTGCAGCTTTGGGGCATTTTGGTAATTTCATCTTTCGGTTTTTGATCCCGAACTCTTCACGAAAGTTGACTCCTTTTGATTTATCTTCGCGTGGCCGCTGACGGTGCATGATTTCAATTTATAATGAAGAGGTTATGGCATTTTTGGGAAGGTTTTATCTTCAAAAGCACATTCAAGGGAATTTTATCCATGTCGTCATTTACCTTCTTGGCCCAATTTTCTTGGAATTGATAGCCCTCGGAATTAGCTTGCGTAGACACTGATCATGCCTAATTCCGAGTTATAATGAAGAAGTTACAGCATTTTTCGTATTATTGATTCAAGCTGAGATTTTAGCACTGTAAGGTGCGAATCGATTCGGTATTTTTCCAAATCGATTCGGTTATAATTGAAGTCTGGAAATTTTTAATTTTATGTTGGTTTTTGGTTCGGTATTTTGGGAAAAACATTGTATTAAGTTGGGGGATCATTTTTAGACTTCATAATATAATTCTTAGGTTAGAGTTTTGTAATAACCTATAATTTTTATGATTTTAATTATGGGGTTAATTCAAGATTATTTGACTTAAAAATGGGAAATTTATTTGTAATTAATCCGGATTTATTAAATAATTACTAGCATGACTAGATTTAGTATTTATTATTGGGAGTTATGTTGAATACTACTTACTGAGTAAAGTAATATATGATTATGAAAATATGAAAGTTTTCGTCAGTGAAAAATACGTGAGTTACAGCAAACTTAGTTGGGACGCACGTGTGAGACGTGTCGGGACATAAATGAGGGATAATAATATAATTTTTTTTATTCGGATGGTTGTTTTGAGTGCGCCAATGTGTCCGAAAGGGTCGAGATAGTCAGAAAAGCCTACTCGAGTGTTTTGTTTGGAGTCCGGGGCAACTAAAGGCCAACCCGACACCCCGGAGGGTTTTTTTTGTCTTTTGAAAAATTGGGATTAATTAATGGACGAAAATTAGATTCATATATATCATTCGTTACATAGTATCAGTTGGGGTTATGTTCTGTAAAAAAATAGCGAGAGTCGAAGAGGAAGAATGAGAAGCGGTTACTAGGAGTTCCAAGGCCAAACCGAGTCACCTTTCACCAAAAACATCATCAACGTGTAGATCGGAAAGAAGAGGACGCATCTATACCGTTTCATTCGGCAATTCAGACCTTCATCAAAAGACAAGTGTTTATCTAGCTAAATTTTAGAGAATATAATGTCCATGTTAATTTAGTTGGTGGTTTATTCATGCTATTATGAAATTGGGACTGAAATTAGGCTTTAAATCTACTATTATGGTATAGGTTTTGCATGTAGATGAATAAAAATATATTGGGGATTAGAAATCTAAATTTTGTATGTTGAAATCACGAATTTAAATCTCGGTTCAGTGGTGATTAATGGTGATTAAGTGAAATTAGGACTTTTTGATGATTTGAGTAATAAATCTGAATTCTGATTATCTTTTTAAGGGTTTGATGTTAAAAATACATTGGGAATCATCCTATTACTAGTTGGTATAGTTTTAAATCGGTGGATTTGAGTTAGAATGAGAGATTCAGAAACTTGGATGATGAAAATATGGAAAAACACAGGACTAGAACTGACAGGGACGAACTATAGTTTTCTCGTTCGAACGAGAATTCCAACGATCCATCTAACGAGAATTCAGAGTACTATTCGTTTGAAGTTTCATTCGAACGAGAATTTCATCAAGAATTCATTCCTTAATTCATTCGAAGTTTTCGTTCAAACGATATTCGCCCCACTTCTAACGAGATTATATAAATTTTAAAATTTTGCCAATATAAGTTAAAATCTTATGAGGTTAATTCAATTGACATAAAAAGGACCTATACTATTCGTGAGTGACTACATCACATAGACTAGTGGTGAGATGATTGTGTAGCTACAAAGGGAAATACGTTGGAATAAGAGGAACTTATGGAATATATATACGATAGAGATATTAAGCGTACGCATAGAATAACGTGAGTATTAGAGATAGTAATACTACGTATAAATTCGGGGAGTTGGGTTACGTGAATACCTAATGATTATTATAGGTTGTGTGTATGTATCTATTGATTGAATTATTGTGTGTATAACATACCTCCGTTGCCTGCTATCGGGGGGAGGTTGCGCGTTGTGGACGATCATATCTTGAGGAGCCTTCGGGGGAATTTTGATTCGTATCACTAGAACATTGAATCTTGGTACAGGCTATCAGTGAGAACGACAGTGTTGACGGTCATAAGGGTGCATAGGTATTTGCGTATCCCATGGCCTTGGAACTGTGTTCACCTCGAATATGTGTTTTTTTATGGTTCGCGAGAGATTGAACCAATAGTCCTTCATGCAATGAGCGATGCATCAGGATATTGAGTATGCATTGCACCAAGTGGGCCTTAACCGAGTGGTACTGAAGTAGTGTATACATATAGAGAGAGATAAATATAAGTTTACATGTTACTTATTCTACGGAGCGTGTTAAGTAGATGTGGAATTCATGATACTTTAAAATATTCTTAGTGAGAAAAAGGATACCTATGAGAATAACAGTTATGTAAATAAATAACTATCCTTAAACATGGCGGGTGATATGGGTAAACGCATGAGATTATTGGTGTGATAATAGTTAGCTTCGAACTAGTTTAGAGGGGTAGCATAACTTGGATGGGTTAAATATACGCGTAAGGTGCGAACATTAGATAAGAGGTGAGTATCTCAAATGAGAGTACGAGGATCTAACATATACACTATATGTGCTATTGTTTTCATTTAAGCACTTGCTGATTTTTGAAATTGTTTTCAACTCGGGCTCTGACCTGTTTATTGCAAATCTCTTTCTTTTGTCAATTTTTTTTAGGTTCCCAGCCATAGGGATACCAAGGATAAGAGTTCCATTCATGACAAGTTGTAGCTGTTGTGGAAGTTACATGACTTGGTAGTAGACACCTCTATGATTCTCATTCCTCCATTTTGAGTTAGCTATTCTAGTTAGGGCAGTTCGTCCCCTTTTTACTTTTCAAACAATCAGAGATCAGTGGATCTATTTATCTACTCCTTTCAGTTGTTGGTTTATTTTTTTGGATTATTGTATTTCGAATTTAGGCTAGAAATGTTTACTCTAGTCTCATTTTTACCTTAGTTATTTTATTTCGTATGAGATTCGGTTGAATGGTGTTTGATTAGTAATTGGTTAATTTGATATTATGATTAATTAATAGATAAAATTTTGACATTAGGTGGATAGTGTTAATAATAATGTTTTCGACAGTGATGCATATTCTAAACCAACTGGATATTCTGAATTAATTTAATAAAGGACTAATCACCCGATATTTAATTAGACGGGGTATCACGGGTGGTATCAGGTCATCGGGTTCTAGAGTTCCTTAGGATATGTATGCCATATTATGCTTCCAGTGTAGCTTTATTTGATATAGAGTCCTATATTTAGGACTGTCGTATTCATTATTTACGCATTTTACGTCTTCAGCTATTTGAGATATCTACTCTGGACTTATAAAGCTTCTCTCTCATTTTTCATTAGCCTCTTATACGTGCACAGCGAGCTCCTAGGGATGCCCTCCCCGAGCCCCAGCGAGCTCTGGCTCAGGGCAAGATGAATGTTGCGGAGGTTGTTGCTATCGTAGCGCATGCAATAAATGTAGCTTTATCCATAGTATAGCAAGACCCACCCCAAGAATCGGTGGTGGCCCAACACCATCTCACGCATTCCCTTCTGCTTGGGATCTAGTCAGAGATGCCTTCCATAAGGCACACCCTCCGGAGTTCGCAGGGAGTTCAGATGTTGTAGTAGCGAGCCAGTGGAAAAAGGACATTCAACGTCACTTAAGGATGTATGAGTGTACTAAGGTTCAGAGGTAGATTTTAGTGAGAGCGACACTACAATGGTGGGAGTTCATTACCACTGCTGAAGAGAGAGACAACATGACTATCCAGGACTTCTAGGTGCAGTTCGATCGTAAATATTTCCCTTTCGCCGTTCAGACTGAAATGAGCTGGAAATTACAAGATCTCATGCAGGAGGGGAAGACAGTTGCAGAGTACGAATAATAATTTACAAGATTGATTAATCTGGTGCCAGATGAGGTGCCTATTGAGGGGAAGAAAATTTAGATATTTATGTACGGCTTGATTTGGAGGATTCATTAGCAGCTTTTGGGTAATCTTTCGTTGGGTACATATATTGATGTACTTAATGTTGTCCCACTACACTGCTAGGATCATCGCTTCCATCATAGGGGATGAAAAATGACTGGAGGAGTCCAGCCAGTAGGGCATGACATGAGGTAATGGTGCCAGTGGAACACAACCACCTCAGGGTCAGTAGATATAGGGCGAGCATAGTTCCCACCAGGGGGAACCTGCTAAGAGGTTCATACTAGGTGGATACCGATAGGGACAGGAATGTTTTAGGATGGTCCAGTAGGGTCAGTAGCGCTTTCAGCAGGGTGAAGGGAGGGGTGGTAACGACCATCAAGGCCGAGGGCAGCAGGGGCAGAGGGGAGGACACTTTTTAAGGAGGTTCTTTGGTTATGGAAACACTGTCCACAAATGTTAGGATTGTCCTCAGAAGGGTAGAGCCCCACAACAGTAGCAGCAGCAGGGTGCTCATAAGGAGCCCCAATATTTCCAGCCACCCTCCCAGCACCACCACAGGTACCAGCTTTGCCAGCCATTCTAGAAGCTCCAATCTAGTTGGGACAGTTGTAGTATGGACGTGTTTACAACGTCCACCAGGCTATAGTTCCCCAAGCTCCACCAGTGGTTGAGGGTACATTTTCTATTTAGGGGACTTTCGGGTGGATATTATTTGACACTGGGGCTTCACATAATTTCATTTCCACTAGTTTTGCACGCGCCACAGGGTTATTACACATAGTGGAGAGAGCAGTTACTAGTGTAGACTCACCATCAGGCTATGGGCCTTTAATATTCTTTATATGTCGAGAAGTGGGCATAGAGATTGGGATATTGATCTTACCGGACGACATGCTTGTCTTAGATATGCACGAGTATGATGCTATTATCTGTATGGATTGGCTAGTTATGTATAGGGCAATGATTTACTACTATAGTCATAGTATTTTGTTTGCCATACCGGGTCAGCAGATAATTTTGGTGGCGGTGCCTCGTCCTGAGGGAGGTTTGTCCACCCATTTATATTATAGAAAGGACGAGACCTCTAAAGAGGTAGTGATTCCACTTGATTTGATTTTGGTTGTGCGTGAGCTCACCGATGGATTTTAGGATATACTGGGGCTACTGCCTAGCAGAGAGATAAATTTTGTGATAGACTTAACATCGGGCACTCGATCGATATCTTGCGCACCTTATCGTATGGTTCTGGTGGAGATGATGGAGTTACGGGATCAGATCAAGCAGTTATTGGGACACGAATTCATCCGTAGGAGTACTTCTCCTTGGGGCGCTCCCATACAGTTCATAAAGAAGAGAGATGGGTCACTATAGTTGTGTGTTGATTACCGAGAGTTGAATAAGGTTACTATACGGAATAAGTATCCATTGCCCCCAATTGATGACCTATTCGACTAGTTGAGTGGTGTTTCCTACTTCTCGAAGATAGACTTGAGGTTGGGATACCATCAGTTACGTATCAGAGAGGGGGACGTGTCTAAGACTGACTTCTTGATGTGATATGGATCCTACGAGTTAAGGGTTATGCCATTTGGGTTAACCAATGCACCGGCTGTATTCATAGACTTGACGAACAGGGTGTTTAGAGAGTTCTTATATCAGTTTGTCATTGTCTTCATTGATGATATCCTGATTTACTCCAGGATTGAGAAGGGGCATGTCGAGCATTCGAGGTTGGTTTTACAGACACTTCAAGAGCACGACTTGTAAGCGAATTATGAGAACTGTGGATTAGGGCTCAGAGAAGTTCACTTTGGGGGGAACATTGTCCCTGAAGAGGGGACATCCGTAAAATTAGGGAAGGTATCAGTGGTGAGGGAGTGGGGATAGCCCACGATGCCGATAGAGATACGTAGTTTCGTAGGGCTGGATGGATACTACAGGAAATTTATTCGGGGATTCTCAAAATAGTGGGTCTAATGACAAATTTGACTTGAAAAGGGGTGCCATTTATATGGGATGATGCATGTCAATTGGCTTTTGATGAGCTAAAGGAAAAGCTGACTTCAGCACCAGTTCTAGCACCACCCAGGCGGGGGATGGAATACCTGGTTTATACGGATGTGTCCTTACTAGGACTTGGGGTGTGCTTCAGCAGAAGAGTAGGGCTATAGCTTATGCTTCCCGTAAGCTTAAGCCTGACGAGAAGAGTTACCTCACCTATGACTTGGAGTTAGTGACAGTCGTGTTTGTACTTCAGGTATGGAGATATTATCTCTTGGGGAGAAATTTTTCCTATTCACAGATCATAAGTCATTACAGTACCTATTCACGTAGCGGGAGTTGAATATGCATCATTGGAGGTAAATTGAATTTGTGAAGGAATATCAGTTCGACATTCATTACCACCTGGGGAAGGCTAATGTGGTAGTAGATGCATTGAGTCATAGGCTAGCAAGTGAGGTGGCCAAGGTGTGGAAGGCGAAATCGAAGGAATTGGTACATCAGGATGTGGTTGCCTGCTCGTTCATGTCAGTGATGATGGTTACACTCGAGATTGTTACTAAGGTGATACAGGCTCAGGCAGCAGACTCATTCTGTCAGGATCGAATTGTACAGCTTCTAGCTGAGGGGGCATATTCATATTCTGTGAGCTCCGATGGGGGCTTACGCTTTAATGGCGGACTAGTAGTTCCATAGGGGGAGGAGTACAACGTGCAGTGATGGCGGAGTCACATGGATCACGATTTACGGTACATCCCGAAGTGGATAAGATATACCAGGATATGAGGTGACAGTATTGAGGGATTGGAATGAAAAAGGACATCCCCGAGTTCGTTTTGAAATGTGCCACTTGCTAGCTAGTAAAAGTGAACCACCAGAGATTGTCGGGGCTCATACAGCCATTAGAGATCCCTATGTGGAAATGGGAGAGCATTTACATGGATTTCATCACAGTGTTGCCGACATCACAGAGGGGTCACAATTTTATATTGGTGATTGTGGATCGGCTGACTAAGGTAGCTCATTTTTAGCCAGTTCGGACCGATTATACTATGGTTTAGTATGCTCAGGTCTTCATTGCAGAGGTAGTGAGACTAGCCCTCAATATTGTTTTCGATCGGGACAAGATCTTTGTGTCCGGATTTTAGGAGTGCTTCCAGAAGGCCATGGATACGGAGTTAGAATTGAGTTCGATCTATCACCCATAGACGGATGGGCAGACAGAGTGGAGAAATCATATGTTAGAAGATATGTTCCGGATGTGTATCCTTGATTTTGGCGGGGGTTGGGAGCAATACCTTCCACTGGTGGAGTTTGCGTATCACAACTCCTATCAGTTTACTATTGGCATGGCTTCATTCAAGGTGTTATATTGTAGGCCTTGTCATTCTCCAGTGTGTTGGCTATAGGTGGGGGACAACAAACTACTTGGGATAGAGGTGATTCAAGATACCTCGGCCAGGATTGAGATGATTCAGAGACATATTTAGGTTGCTCAGGATAAACAAAAGAGCTACGCCGATGCCAAGAGGTTCTTCAAAGAGTTCAATGTGGGGAACCAGGTGTTGATATGAGTATCCCCTATGAAGGGGGTAATTCGGTTTGGGAAGAAATAGAAGTTGGCACCAAGGTACGTAGGGTCATTCCCTCTTATTGACCGAATTGGACCATTAGCTTATAGACTTGGGTTACCGAAACACTTGCATATGATTCATGACGTGTTCCATATCTCTTCACTGAGGAGATATCTTCGGGATGGCATGGCCCACACTCATATTGCTTTAGAGGAGATTGATCTCTAACCCGACAGTTCTTATGAGGAGGGGACAGTTGTTATCCTAGACTGTAGAGAGATGAAATTAATATCAAAGGTGGTGCTGTTAGTGCATGTTCAGTGGCGGCATCATAATGTCGAGGAGTCTACCTCGGAGCGCGAGGAAGAGATGGGCGACAAATATCCCGAGTTATTCTTACCAGGTATACCTTTATTTTTCCAAATTTCGGGATGAAAGTCCATTATTAGGGGGAAGTATGTAATACCCCGTAATTTTTATGATTTTAAATATGGGGTTAATTGAGGATTAATTGACTTCAAATGGGAAATTTATTTATAAATAATTCGGATTTAATTAAATAATTACTAGCGTGACTAGAGTTAGTATTTATTGTTGGGAGTTATGTTCAATATTACTTACTGAGTAAAGTAATATATGATTATGAAAATATTAAAGTTGTTGTGAGGGAAAAATACGGCAGTTATAGCAAACTTAGATGGGATACGCGTGTGAGACATGTCTAGACTTAAATGATCAAGCCTTAATTTAATTAAACCTTGGGTGATCAAGACTTAATTTAATTTAAACAGGTTTCTTAAATGGTTCATTCTTAGAATCACTGCCGAAAACTTTTTAAGTTACTAACCACCTACGTGAAATTAAGCTAGTGTTAAATTTTATCTTCCTTAAGCAGAAAAAACAACCCATACAAAAACGATACAATTTCAGTAATAATAAAACAATTCGCATAAATAACTGAATACAGATAAAGTCTTGCCGAAAACCACAGCCAATAAAAATCAACTCAAAATTTAGAATCAGAATAACTGTAAAAGTAAAGATTGGACAACATGTCCCAACTAAGAATACTAAACCTGAGATCCTGCACTAGAACTGAAAAAGAGGAAATGCCTAAACAATCCCTGTAACATCCACATGTGCTGTAGCTCCCAAATTCCTGTAATGAAATCATGCTGGGTGTCCCTGTGGTTGGGAACCTAAAAGGTTTTTAAAAATTTTACATAGCAAGAGTTAGTACTCAAAACATTTGAAAATATATTGCAAGAAGTTATCACAATTGAGTTATTGATTACACATTTTAAGGTTTCACACACTCCCTTGAACTTCCTCACCTCCCTTCTATAGTGCATGTCTAACGTGGATACTTAGTTCACCTAGTTATACTAACAAGATTAGAATACCCACTATATGTACCCCCTCACTAAGTTCCCATGATCTACTCATCGTAGTTTAATAATCCATATTTCATGTACTATAAGCGTAGATAACTTATTTACTACTTGTTATCCCTATTCTTGTCATAATTACATCACGCTATTTAATTATTACAAAGATATTTACAATTCATCTCATTATCTACTATTCTAAGTTTGTAGATTATGCACATATAATACATTTTATCACACAATCATGTATTGAATATCATTTATCACTAACATATCCTTTTACCACACACAAAGGACTCTTGGTTCGGAATGATTCATCGACCCCAAGTGAGAGTTGGTTCGAAATAATCCATTGACCCTAACTATTATATATATATATATATATATATATATATATATATATATATATATATATATATATATATATATATATACATATTCTGGTTCGGGATTCTTTCAGTGTGACACGAGTTTAAGGTTTGGTTCGGCATTTTACATCGACCCCAAACGTATAATAACTTTATGTTAGTTCGGAATGTCTCATCGACCCTAACATAATTAATTTAGGTAAAATTCTCTTAACCCAAAATTTTATATAATTTAGTAGGTACACACCCGACCTATCAAATCATGCCCGTACGTAATATATTTTACTTATATTCACCGTACTCATTAATTTATAATTTATTTCACTATTGCATTTATTCGAGTATTCACGCAACTCTAAGGGTCCTAGTTACCCCTCTCTTGATTTAGTAGTTAAGTTATCTTTAACCTACTGGTATTTTTCTGGAATTTATTCTCACTCCTTCCGTAACTAAATTCTCACATTCCCGACATACGACTCAATTCGATTATCTTCCCGTTGGTCCATTTCTCCAAATTTCCCACCCAATCCTTTTTGAAGAAATCTAACGGTACACCTACTGGTATTTATTAAGTTTCCTCATAGGTAAAATATCATAACTAAGGTACCCATTAAGTGACGGTAATTAAAGGGAAATTTATCCACAAAATTTTCCAAAGTGCAGTTAGGGTCGATCGATCGATGGGATATGGTCAATCGATCGATTGCTTGATCGATCGACATTCAAGGGTCGATCGATCGATCAAGCAGTGACAGACCCAGATCGTCTTCTTCATGCGGGTTTCACCATTTTTGTTGATCTATCTCTCATGATAATTCACCATATTTGCAACCAACAATTTCTAATCATTCATACATATTCTGGGATGATTACTAACGATTTAAAACAACAAAATCATTATAAATTGTGATCAAATTAACTAAAAATCTTCCTATTTTTCAAGAACCCTAAAAATACAATCTTTCCATCTTTCATCATGATTCCATATTTTTAGTTCGATTTAATCATCTAGTCTTCTATGATATAAGAATATTTTGAGATCCAAAAACGTTCTACATAAAATCCCTATCAATCATGGATCATAATAAAGTGTTTTACTCCCAAAAATATCATAAAAACCATGTTCTTCATAAAGCTTAAATATGGGTATTATAACTCAATTTATTTTGCAAATAACCACTTGCCTTATGATTTGTCGGGTCTGATTTCGTGGTTGTTGTTGATGATTGATGATTTTTCTCCTTTAATCTTTCTTCCCAACAGGTTGGTGGTGAAATCTCCTTAGAATTCTTCCTCCTTCCTTCTCTTGCCTTAGGAATTTGTTTATCTCTTCTCTCTAATGGCTATGGTGTATTTTATTTCTTTCTAACCCTAGTTTCTAACTCTTATAATCTGATTTAGGTTTTCAAAATTCGTAGGTCTCCTTACCCATAAATGTAAAGAGACCAAAATGCCCTCGAATGGTCCCGGTTTAGCCCGAAAAGGACCCGACATTCAACTAGTACCCCCGGGTACACTAATTTGACTAATTCGACCCTTTTGGAATCATCTGTGGACTCTAAATTATCTTTTGAGTCTCTTAAAATATTTTTCTCATCTCATCTTTAATTTTTATCTACGCGCGACACTCGGTTGAGATAACTCGGGTACGTCCATATAAAACGCTAGACCGTACATATCAACATTCAAAATTTACTACTCACTTTTAGTAAATTTTTAATCGTCATATTATTTTATTAACATTACATCATATTAAATTACTCTACTCACGTAATTTAATTTAAAATGTATTTTTATTACATTAAATTACTCTACTCACATAATTTAAATAAAAATGTATTTTCCTAACTATGCAGACTTACGGGGTATTACATAATAATACTTTAAAATATTCTTAGTGAGAAGAAGGAATAACTATGAGAATAACGGTTATGTAAATGAATAACTATCCTTAAACATGTGGTAATGCGGGATACGGGTGATACGGGTAAACGCTTGAGATTATTGGTGTTATACTAGTTAGCTTTGGACTAGTTAGGCGGGGTAGCATAACTAAGATGGGTTAAATATACGCGTTAGGTGAGTACATTATATGAGAGGTGAGTATCTCAAGTGAGAGTACGAGGATCTAACAAGTACACTATATGTGCTATTCTTTTCATTTAAGCACTTGCTAATTTTTAAATTGTTTTTAACTCAGACTCTGACCCGTTTATTGAAAATCTCTTTCTTTTGTCAAATCATTTTAGGTGCCCATCCACAGGGACATAAAGGATAGGACTTCTATTCATTTGATGAGTTGTAGCTGCTGTGGAAATAACAGGACTTGGTAGTAGATGCCTCTATGATTCTCATTCCTCCATTTTGAGTTAGCTGTTTCAATTAGGGCATGTGGCCCCCTTTTTACATTTCAGACAGTTAGAGATTTGTGCATCTATTTATCTACTCCTTTCAGTTGTTGGTTTATTCACTACACCAAAATGGGCAAATTGTCACCTTTCAGCCGGCCAGCCTTGTCAAGGACATTGACCGTGGCAAAAAAACACGCGTTTTATGTCACGGTCATTGACCTTGACACGACCGTGACAACGAATTGTCACGGTCATTGACCGTGACACGATCGTGACAATTTAATTTGTCACGGTCGTGTCACGGTCAATGACCGTGACAATTCGTGTCACGGTCAAAGACCTTGACACGACCGTGACAACTTTTCCAGCAAAAACCCTACCCCCCTTCTTTTTTCCCTCCCGCACCCTTACCTCCCTCTCTCTCTCTCTCTCTCTCTCTCTCTCTCTCTCGACGCTGCTCTCTCTCTCTCTCTCAGGTCCAATTTCTCTCTCTCTCTCTTCCATTTATATATATATATTTGTCTGTATATTTATGTGTGTATGTGTATATATATATGTGTGTATGTGTGTGCGTATGTGGGGGTGGGGCGGGATGGGGGTAGGGGGTGGTGGAGGGGGGCAGGGGGTGGGGCGGGGTGGGGCAGGGTTGGGGAGGGGGTGGGGGGTATGTGTATATATATATATGTGTGTATGTGTGTGCGTGTGTGGGGGGTGGGGCAGGGTGGGGGTAGGGGGTGGGGCGGGGTGGGGCAGGGGGTGGGGTGGGGTGGGGCAGGGTGGGGGAGGGGGTGAGGTGGGGCAGGGTGGGGCGGGGTGGGGGAGGGTTGGGGCGGGGTGGGGGAGGGGGTGGTGGAGGGGGGCAGGGGGTGGGGCAGGGTGGGGTGGTGTGTGTGTGTGTGTGGGCAGGGGGTATTTTTTTATATTAACTTTGAAATCCTTAGAGAATAAGAAGGCCTAAGAAATGATTACAAAAATCAAATTGTATACTCATTATAATGATAACAAGGTTAATATGATAATTGTTCAAGATTTGAAATCCGTGCCTTATGATTTTTCATTGAGAATTGAAAGATGAAATATGATTATGATTAATCAATCCCGTGGAATTGTATTACAAAATTACTAATAGTTCTCTTGGGAAATTTTTAATTGTTGGGTAACTCATATGAATCCCACTTTATATACGTATAAATTAATGTGTTATGCTACAATTGAAATATTGGAAATTTGGCTAATACACGAGAAACTGATAATCGTAAATATTATGAATAAAAATGGTACTTTCTTGGAGACTATAAATTATTATGTACAAACTTTGGTTCTAGACCTATGTTGTTGGATTTGGATGTTGGGTGTTGATTAGTTGGTATTATTGGGAAGATTGGGTTAAGTTGAAGCATATGTTGTTGGAGTTGAAAATTATATGTTAATTCATTATTACTATTGGGGGATACAGTGTTGAAAAATATTGGTATTTATCGTAGATAGTAGAATTGTTTAGTAATTGGTATCTTTGAATGTTAAAAGATTACGGGTTGTGATATGTGCAAAAATTATGGTTGGGTGAATAGTTACATATTTGTTTGATGGATTTGTTTTTGGTGTTTATTATCGATGGGACTTAATTTGTTGAATGATAATATTTGTATTAGGTACTTGCGTGGTTTTACCTAACTTGAATGAATTAATAAATGTTTCAGTAAAGGTTGAAGTGGACAAAAAACGTGTGAATTGATTAATATCCATAATGTAAATAAAAGGTAAAGTAAGTGTGTAAATGGGTGGTTGAGCAAGCTAAGAGGTCTAACCCATATTTAATACATAGATGTGTTATGAAAGGTTTTCAAAGGGTAATTAACTATTTTCAAATAATGACCCCGAAACATAGAAATTCAATCTCAAGCAATTTAATTTCAATCTCTACAAATTTATGCATGTATTCAAGGGATTTATGAAGGATTAATATTAAAATTCAATTCCTATACATAATCTAAAAATTATAACTCAGATTCAACTAGAAATAAACCAAACCAAAGTTAGTTAAATAAACCAAAGGATTAATATTAAAATTCAACTATATTAGTTAAATTATAAATGTAATAGAATTAATCCATATAAATCAGATTTTAATCACAATTAGGTTTTAGAGTTACATAGATAGGCATAATCTAAATCAATTTCAGTCCTACAAATATTCTAATTAACTTGCCTCAAATTTGATGAATAACAAGGGCTAAAAGTATTGTTCATTTAATTCAATTAGGTAAAACCCATGATAATGAAATTTATGCTACAATTATAATTATCTCATGTCATAATTTTATTGATAAACAATATATGCAGTTGTCACGGTCGTGGTGGGGGGAGGGGGTGGGGGTGGGTTGGGTAGGGGTGGGGTGTGTGTGTGTGTGTGTGTGTGTGCGTAGGTGTGCGTGTGTGCGTGGCGGGGGGAGGGGGCAGGGGTGGGGCACCCATTTAATAACTCTTTAAATATTTGGAAAAAAAATAATATTACAAAATTGAAACGAAATGGTATTGACGGAACTTACACATACGTTATAATATAGACGGAACATTTTTTTATCTGTACTAATAACATTTTTTTTATCTGTACTAATAACATTTTTTTTACAGCAAAAATGTCTCCTTCAGATGTTAGGGCGAAGATGATGATGCTGTTTATGATGATGTCGTCGTCTGGGTTCGGTGGTAGCGGAGGCGACGAGGGCTCCTCTGCCCCTAGGCTCCCCAAATATGGAAAATTTAGGATTACCGTCGAAAACAAGTCGGAGCTTTTAGCGAGATCCCTCGAGCTGCTAAAGACGGTCATCGGCCCGGGGTTTATGAGTTGGAAGGAGGTGCCGTATGAGCTCAAGTTAGCTGTTTGGGCGGCACTACAGGTAATATTTATATGAATATTTCAATTTCAATTTATATTTATATTTATATTTGTATTTGTATTTATATTTATATTTATATTTATTCGCAACTAACATTGTATTTGTTGGACAGGAACAATTCAACTTGGATCCAAAGCTACGCGATTCCGTCTTGGAGTAGTTGAGGGAGCAACACAAGACATGGAAAAAAAATATGCGGACACGGTACTTTGGAAAAACACGAGAGTCCATTTTACAATGGCGCGGATCCGTCCGGCCCAAGGAGCCGATCTCATTGGCACAATGGCAAAAGTTCATTGACAATGAGATCGAGGATCGACAATTGGCATCTCGCCAATCGGGGAGGGAAAATCGGGCTAAAAAGACGGATGTGCACTACTCCGGCCGGACCTCTTACGCTGAGGTGGAGCATAGGATGAAGGTAATATTTAATTTATCTATAACTACAGAAATATATTATTGGATATTATTTTACTTTGCGGGGTCGATACTAATTTTACTTTACTTTATTTTATTTTAGGGGGTAGGGAGTGGGCCAGGGGGTAAGCCACATAGGCTCGATACTTATGTGGCTCTTCGGACGAAGAAGGGGAAGGATAAGGAGGTGTCCCCGAGCGTCGCGGCCACGATTGTAAGTAATCCGACAGTTTAATTATTGTTAATTACGTTATAATTTTTTAGTTTACTTATTTTACTAATCATGTGCTTTTTGTCGTTTCAGGCAAAGCTTAAGGAAGTGCATGAGTCGCAGTCTGATGCCGACAAGGCATCTTTGTCCACAGACGCACTCAGCCAAGTGCTTGGCTCTGATCGCAAGGGGAGGACAAGGGGAGTGAGCTCGCGGGTGGACAAATCTAGGATCATCGGATTGGAGACGAGCGACACCGGGTTGGCTAGAACGATGGATTCACACGACGCGAAGCTGTCCCGTTTGGAGGCGACGGTCCAAGATATGTACGCATTCATGAAGCGTACGTTGGGTGGAGACCGTAAAGAGAAAGGGAAAGGGAAAGTGTAAGGACAATTTGTCCATCATTATGTATATGATATGTCATACGCCGTTACAAGAATGATAGTTGAAAAGATCACATCGTCATCAACAAAATCCGAAGATCATAAGAAAGGAAGAATTCAGAAATTCAGACATCCGGACCGGTCCGCCTGATATTAAAACGAACCGATACGCCTAGCCGGACCGATCCGCTGAGACCCGGACCGATCCGCCTTGCTCGTTTAAGACCAGTGAGCCCCGGACCGAATGGGAATCGAATCAGCCTCAAAATAAAAGAACCGGTCCGCCATCGGACCGATCCGCCTAAGGCCCGGACCGGTCCGCCCTGGATAACCATGAACAGATCGTGTGCAGATTTTTAGGGCAAATGAATTCTTATTTATACCACGATCGGGGAGTTGGTTTACTTAAGACTTACACACGATTTTCTGAGTTCCATAACTCATAAGTCTTCATGGTATTTGAGTCCATTGATTCATACCCTTGATTCACACAAATTCCATACATTTGTGAGTCACTTTTGGTAACCCAAGAACACCATTGATGTTCAACCCTTTGTGAAGTGGACCGCTTCTTCCTCTTCATTGCAGCCCTACTGGACAGGGATAGTTCTAGCCGCCAGCCCTACTGAAAAGGGTTTCTTCCAGCCGCGACTACAGAATCCGATACCCGAGGGTAATTCTTAGTCAAACTGTATTTCATTGTAATCCGATTGTAAACCGTCTTTTACAAATTATAGTGATATACAAATGGTTTTGCCCCTGTGGGGGATTTTTCCTTAACTTTGTGTGTTGAATATCTTGTGCCTGATTTCATATTGTTTCAATCACACCTAGTTGCATGCTTAGGGATTAATTTGGGTTAAAAATGGCAGTTATTATATTATTTCTTAATTGAACGCAAGCGCCAACTCTTTCAAATTGGTATCAGAGCAGGTTACGCTAATCTATCGCGTATTCCTATTTTCCGCAAAATTTTTCTAAAAGATATCAATTTTTGAAATAAATTGATTTTTGAAAAGAGCGTGTTCATATGGAGAAGTCATATTATAAAATGCCTATTTTTGACGGGTCAAATTATGCTTATTGGAAAGCCCGTATGAGGTCGGCTTTAAAAGCCATTGACGAACGTGTCTGGATTTTGGTTGAACGAGGGTGGACTCCTCCAACCGTGACTGTTGATAATGTGACCAACTTGAAACCTGACATCACTTGGACTGATGATGAATTTAAATGGTCATCTTTTAACTCTAAGGGTCTAAGTGCTATTTCTGGGTCTGTCACTCCTGATGAGTTCAAACGCATAATGACGTGCACCACGTCAAAAGAAGCATGGGATATTTTGCAACTTACCCATGAAGGAACGAATGCTGTTAAAGAGTCAAAATTGCAAAATTTAACAACTCAATTTGAAACCATCACCATGCATGAAAATGAATGTTTTGATGAATTTTATGCTAGGCTTTCTGACATTGTTAATACTAGCTATAATCTTGGTGAACATATTCCAAATGCTAGAGTTGTTAAAAAGATTCTTCGTTCCCTTCCTAAGCGTTTTATACCTAAAGTCACTGTGCTAAATTCCTTGGGTAATTTAAATACTCTAAAATTGGAAGAACTGGTAGGAGATTTACAAACTTATGAAATAGACATGTTTCCTAAATCTGCCAAATCAAAAGATAAAGGAATTGCCCTTAAAGCCCAAGAGAGAAAAAGTGAGGGGTCAACAAGAAAGAGAGTCGAGTCATCTAGAAAGATAAAAAATTCTGATTCTGAATGTGAGTTTGACCTAGATGATTTGGCATTATTTGCTAAAAACTTCAAGAAAATTCTGAAATTTAAGAAAAATGGGAATTTCAAAGATAAAAAGAATTTTCAGAAAAATAAGTTTGAAAAGAAAGATTTCAAAGAACCCCCTAAAGACAGTGAGAGGTGTTTTGAGTGCGACGGTAAGGGACACGGAGCGTTTGAGTGTGCCACTCGTCTGAATAGGGAAAAGGGTAAAGTTGTCCTCAATGCTACCCTTAGTGACGACAGTGAGGTCGAGTCGGTGGACTCGGGAGATGAGTCACCGCATGAGCGTAACTTCACCGCGTTCATGGCTAGTCATGTGAGTACTCCTAGTGCATCTCACGACGATGAGGATGCTACTTCACAGGGACACCTCGACAGCGAGAGCGAAGAGAGTGAGGGAGAGGAGGAAGGTAGTGAGGACGAGAGTAACCTTCAACGCGCCTACGCCGAGTTATATAATGAGTCTTTCAAAACTAAAAAATGTAACAAGGCGTTAGTTCTTAGAATCATCGCGTTAGAAGAAGAGTTAGAAGAGACGAGAGAGAGAGAGTCCTCCACTTGCACCGCCATGAGAGAGAGAGAGTCTGCCTGGGCTAGTAAAGAGAATTTGCTTAAAGAGAGAGAGAGCAGTTTTGAGAAAGAGAAAGCGGACTTGACTAATCAAGTGGCTAGTCTTACGAGTGAGCTCCATTCCTCCCTGGAGACTCGGAAGAAACTTGAAGCCCTTGTTTCCCAGCTTACTCATGACCTTGAAAGAGATAGGAAAGTCAAGGTACAAATCGAGGACAGATTTGGAAAGATGGGAAAGATGCTCCTCGGTCCCGCTTTAGGTTTTGGTGACAGGCAAGGAATAGGTTTTGATGGTGCCTCCACATCCCAAATTGCACCCGGACCAATTCCTGAGTTTACTACGACTCCTTATGGCCGTCATAAAAAACCAAGAAGGAGAGTTCGACCAAGAAAAGCAAACCAAGGTCCTCCTAATACTGTGCTCTTTTGCTCCCATTGCAAAAGAAATGGACACCTTAGGGATAATTGCTATAAGTTGGGTTGGACACGACGTACGTTTGCTCCACCACATCAGAATGATGAGTTTGCCAGTCTGAGAGAGCGTGTTGAGTTTCTAGCCGCCACATCTCAGAGTTTGATGGAGGAATTCTGACGGATGACCTTACCATCAATGAATGCACCCCGCATTCCGGCTAAAACCAACAACAACAAGGGAATACAAAAAGGTACCTACTCTTGGGTTCCTAAGAAAGAGAAAAAGGCCCTTGTTGTCCATGTCGCTCTCAAAGCCCATAATACCTCACAGTGGTATTTTGACAGTGGTTGCTCCAGACACATGATAGGTGATGCCTCATATTTTACCCATCTTGAGGATTATAATGATGGGAGAGTCACCTTTGGAGATGGTAGCAAATCTAGCATAGTTGGACAAGGTACAGTAGAGTTACCAGGATTTTCAAAGCTAGAGAATGTGCTGTACGTCAAAGGTTTGAAAGCAAACCTTCTTAGCATCAGCCAGCTGTGCGACGATGACTTTGCAGTGAAGTTTGACCGGAAATATTGTAAGGTCTATAATCAAGCCGGTAAACTTTTAGTGCAAGGGGTGAGGACAGAAGATAACTGTTATGGGACTGAGCCCAAATCCTCACTTGTCTGCAACAGCGCCACAATCACTCCTATGGATATGTGGCATCAACGTCTAGGTCATGTGAACGTTAGAGACTTATCTCGTTTAGTCAAAAAGGACCTAGTACGTGGCTTACCATCACTTGGAAAGTCAACTTCCATGATTTGTGGACCTTGTCAGTTGGAAAAACAAATCCGTAGCCCTCATAGGAAGTTGAATTCCATTACCACTTCCCGTGTTCTTGAGTTGATTCACGTGGATCTTATGGGTACCACTCGCACGGAGAGTCTAGGTGGTAAGAGATACATTCTCGTGATGGTGGACGATTTCTCCAGGTACTCCATTGTAGGTTTTCTGAGAGAGAAATCCGATGTTGTAGAATTCCTAACGACCAAGTGCCGTGTCCTGCAAAATCAACACGGAGTCACTATTATCAGAATACGTAGTGACAACGGCACTGAATTTAAGGAAGCAAAGGTGGATCTATACTGTGATAGCCTTGGGATCAAACATGAGTTTTCTGCTGTGAGAACTCCTCAGCAAAATGGGATTGTTGAGAGAAAGAATAGAACGATCCAAGAGATGGCTAGATCTATGCTTCTAGGTCATAATGTTTCTAGGAGATTTTGGGCAGAGGCAGTGTCTACTGCATGCCATACGGTGAATAGGGTGTATCTGCGTCCACACACACTTCACACTCCTTATGAGTTGTGGACTGGCAAGAAGCCCAACCTAGCATATTTCCGTGTGTTTGGGAGTAAATGCTACATCCTACGGGATAGAGAGCAATTAGGAAAGTTCGACTCCCGGAGCGACGAGGGAATATTTCTAGGATATTCATCGAACAGTAGAGCGTACCGGGTTTTTAACCTGAAGAGCTCTAAGATTATGGAATCAATAAACGTCACCGTGCAAGATGACGAACCTTCAACGGTTATTGATCCTAATCTTCAGTGTGAGAATGAGGATTGTTCTGACAGTGATTTACCTGTTCCTATCTCACACTCTGTGGACCCTACTCCTGTGTTAGGGGACACACCTTCTTGGATTCGCAAGAGTCATGATCCTTCAGCCATTGTTGGCGATCCCACTCTAGGGGTCAAGACTCGTGCTCAACTAGAGAACGTTGTTAGTCATCATTGCTACACGTCCAAAGTCGAGCCCAAGAATCACAAAGAAGCACTCAAAGATGAACACTGGATATCTGCTATGTAGGATGAGTTGCTTCAGTTTACGAAGAACGATGTCTGGGAACTTGTCCCCCGACCTAGTGATACTAATGTTATTGGTACCCGGTAGATTTTCAAGAATAAAATGGATGAAAATGGTACCATAATCAGAAATAAGGCTAGGTTGGTCGCTCAAGGCTACACACAGATAGAGGGTGTAGACTTTGGGGAGACATTTACTCCTGTTGCGAGGCTTGAGTCCATCCGTTTACTACTCACCATCGCATGTCATCTGCACTTCAAGTTATATCAGATGGATGTCAAGAGTGCCTTTCTGAATGGCATTCTACAGGAGGAGGTTTATGTGGAACAACCAAAAGGGTTTGAAGACCCTTAGCACCCTGAGCACGTCTACTATCTGAGAAAAGTCTTGTATGGTTTGAATCAAGCACCCCGTGCTTGGTACGAGAGGCTTACTTCCTATCTCTTAGCTCGAGGCTTCAAGAGAGGGGGAGTAGATATGACGTTGTTCGTCAGGAGAGATGACGGTGCTATCTTGGTTGCCCAAGTCTATGTGGACGACATAGTCTTTGGATCCACATGCTCCCAGCATGCTCACCACTTTTAGGAGGAGATGAAAAGTGAGTTTGAGATGAGCATGGTAGGTCAGCTTACATTCTTCCTTGGTCTCCAGGTTCGTCAGCTAGAGGATGGAATGTTCATCTCCCAATCCAAGTATGCTAGAGACCTAGTGAAGAAATTTGGTTTAGACTCCGCTAAGCATGCTCGTACACCTATGAGTACCACTACCAAGCTTAGTAAGGACACTTCAGGCAAGGACGTAGAGCAAACCTTGTATCGGAGTATGATAGGCAGTCTTCTTTACTTGACTGCTAGTCGTCCCGACATTGCCTTTAGTGTTGGAGTCTATGCGCGTTATCAGGCGTCTCCTAAAGAGTCACACTTACTCACTCTAAAACGTATTATCAAATACGTGAGTGGGACTCTCTCATACGGTATTTGGTATTCCTTTGATACCGATGACCGTTTGTCTGCCTATTCGGATGCCGATTGGGCAGGGGATGTAGATGCCCTTAGATTTGAGAGTCTTAGGAAGTCTTTGGGGATTTGCACAGTTGACTGAGGGGTTGGTCTATGTCTAGAATAAGATGCTTCTTCATGATCATATCATATGCTTCCTATTGCTAGTCTGTTTATATGTACTATTCTTTGTTGCACATCTTTTATGTATTTTTTATTATTCTTAGAAAAATACAAAAAGATTTTCTTTTTTGAAAAATTTTGAGAAAAGCACAAAAAGATTTTATTTTGATAAAATTTTTGAAAAAGACCAAAAAGAGATTTGCCTTTTATGGATGAGCTTTTAAGATAGCCAAGTCACAACTTCATTCCATATATCCATGTGACTGTTTGATAGAGATTTGAGAGGCTACATCATTGCATCCATGTGCTTAACATTGATTGGAGTCCTTGAGATGTAATTAGTGATATTTCCTACATGCTTGACTCCTATATCCTTTATTGCACACATGCACGGCTATATTTGATTGTTGCGCTTGTCAATCTCATGTTGGCTTGAGTGTTTCCATCTCAATCCTGTCTATACAATGTATAAAATGCGATAAAACTTGACAAGATTGGATTGCATGTAAAAACCGTTTTGGTGAGACTGTGTGTATTATTTCATAACGGGGAGGGGCTGCGAAAGTTGATTCATATCCTTTACGCAAAAGCCACCGTTAAAAAGGACCTAAAAAATGGAGGAATTTTAATATCCGAGGTCCTAAGAGGTTAAAAGAGCCCGAAAAAATTGATAAGGCAATAAAAAGCAATACATGCCGTATATGGGCCATTTAGGTTTTCACCATCAATTCTCCAAAGTTTGAGAATTTAGTATACCTATATTAAAAATATAAATTTGAGGGAGTTTGGTTGGAGAATGAGAAAAACGGGTTTGCACTTCCTTGAACGTCCTGAAAAAGCATGAAAAACATTTTGGACGTTATTGGTGTAGAAATCACTTTGAGCTTTGATTTGTAGATTTGATATAGTCAATATCTAATATTTCCATTCTTTTACACCAAAGGAAGCATTTGAGTTCATTCGTTAGGAATATCCAATATTCATCATGCACATATGTCATGTTTGTATGCTTTGATTTTCCTATCGAATTTTGATCACACCCATTCTTTTCCGCTATCACCGACGTGGTTGTTTTATGTTCATTCATAGTGTGATTTTATGCCTTGTGTCACCCCGGTACTCGATTGCTTGATTTATTTTTCTCATTTGTCTATTTGGGGACATCATAAAAAGGGGGAGAATGAATTATCTGATTATGGGGGAGTTTTGAAATTTAAGGTTCATCATAAATCTGGTATATATTGTTTATGTTTATCTCATTTCAAACTCGATACGTCACTTGGTATTTGCTTTGTCTCATGTGTGTAGGTACATCCTTAATAATCCCATGATGCACACCCTGATGAGAAAAGCGGTGAGATTTCTGAAGATTCGAAGAACAAACGATGCAGCCTTAGTCATTTGTACCTCTTTCAGTTTTGGGTTCATGGAAGGGTAGATTTGTATAGGCATTGTTCATACTTGATAATTCGGATTTTTTATGTTTGTTCCGACATAGACATAGGGGGAGATTTGTAAGGACAATTTGTCCATCATTATGTATATGATATGTCATACGCCGTTACAAGAATGATAGTTGAAAAGATCACATCGTCATCAACAAAATCCGAAGATCATAAGAAAGGAAGAATTCAGAAATTCAGACATCCGGACCGGTCCGCCTGATATTAAAACGAACCGATCCGCCTAGCCGGACCGATCCGCTGAGACCCGGACCGATCCGCCTTGCTCGTTTAAGACCAGTGAGCCCCGGACCGAATGCGAATCGAATCAGCCTCAAAATAAAAGAACCGGTCCGCCATCGGACCGATCCGCCTAAGGCCCGGACCGGTCTGCCCTGGATAACCACGAACAGATCGTGTGCAGATTTTTAGGGAAAATGAATTCTTATTTATACCACGATCGGGGAGTTGGTTTTCTTAAGACTTACACACGATTTTCTGAGTTCCATAACTCATAAGTCTTCATGGTATTTGAGTCCATTGATTCATACCCTTGATTCACACAAATTCCATACATTTGTGAGTCACTTTTGGTAACCCAAGAACACCATTGATGTTCAACCCTTTGTGAAGTGGACCGCTTCTTCCTCTTCATTGCAGCCCTACTGGACAGGGATAGTTCCAGCCGCCAGCCCTACTGAAAAGGGTTTCTTCCAGCCGCGACTACAGAATCCGATACCCGAGGGTAATTCTTAGTCAAACTGTATTTCATTGTAATCCGATTGTAAACCGTCTTTTATAAATTATAGTGATATACAAATGGTTTTGCCCCTGTGGGGGATTTTTCCTTAACTTTGTGTGTTGAATATCTTGTGCATGATTTCATATTGTTTCAATCACACCTAGTTGCATGCTTAGGAATTAATTTGGGTTAAAAATGGCAGTTATTATATTATTTCTTAATTGAACGCAAGCGCCAACTCTTTCAGAAAGGGAAAGGGAAGGAGAAGGCGGTGGAGGAGGATGTGCGGGAGGACGAGGAGGTGCGGGAGGACGAGGCGCAGGATGACGAGAATGTGGACCTCGCTGCTTCATCACCGACATGTTCGTACTTTGACGATCCACTTCCCTATTTGACGCCCTCCAACAGACCATTATCGACAATTGGTTGGTCGAGCGTGTTCATATTGGACATATTTGATGGCCAGCGGATAGGGCGGGGGTTGAGGGACCCGAATATCGTCGAGGGTGGAATAGTCCGTGGATGTGTGCTTCAACAGATGGAGTCCAGGGTGCCCGTCACGCATGTCATACCCGGGAAGGAGAACTCCCTATTGTGGTTGCGCGAACAATGTGGCACGACGTATATTAGTGGGTGCGTCAATTCGTATGTCGTGTGGCCTACTCACCTCCTCAGTTTTATCCAAGACATGTAGTAACATTATTTTCTAGTTTGTCCCTTTTAATTATATTTGGATTTTATCGTCATGTATATTATTTTTACTTTGAAGATTTGGATTATACTGTCATGAATATATATTTGCATTATCTTTAGTTTGTGTTGGATATATGATGTTTGGAACAGGTACAACGTTGCTATAACAGATACAAATATACTGCTGGGTAGTGGCAGTGGCCATACTGCCCAGCAGACTTTTTTAAAATTCTGCCCAGAATTGTCACAGTCATTGACCGTGACAAGTCCGTGACAACATTTGTTACAGACTTGTCACGGTCAATGACCGTGACAATTTTTTTTAAAAAGGGTCACGGCTTTGTCACGGTTTATAACCGTGACAAACGTGTCACGGTCATTGACCTTGACACGACCGTGACACAAAACGCGAGTTTTTTGTCAAGGTCAACGACCGTGACAAAAAAAGTTGTCTCGCCTCGAAATGTCACGGTCATTGACCTTGACAAGGTGGATTTGTCAAGGTCAATGACCTTGACAAATGGGCAGATTTGGTGTAGTGGTTGGATTATTGTATTTGGGATTTAGGCTGGAAGTGTTTACTCCAATCTCATTTTTACCTTAGTCATTTTTTTTCATATAAGAATGGGTTGAATGGTGTTGATTAGTAATTGGTTAATTTGATTTTATGATTAATTAATTGATAAAATTTTGACGTCAACCCTTTTAAATATTAGGTGGATAGTGTTAATAATAAAGTTTTCGACAGTGATGCATATTCTAAACCAATTGGATATTTAGAATTAATTTAATAAAGGACTGATCACCCGATATTTAATTAGGCAGGGTGTCACAAGTTTGGGGATTTTTTTTTGGAGCTTTCCCTTTCCTCTCTCCTTAGGTTTATAACCATTAATGTAAGTATATTATACTATTAATTGTCTTCTTCCTTGTATACATGCTTTAATTCCTTAGTTTTTTGCTTTGTAGTTAGTTTATTGCTTTGATTTATCTGTGGTTTGTTGTTTAATTCTTGTTTGCTTTTGTTAAAGTTGTTTTATTTGTTTAATCATGCCTAGTGAATAGTTTAAAGGGTATGGGTCATGTGTCCTCCATTAATGGATCTCGAGATTCAAAATTTAGGTTTTGTATAAAATCACATTTAATTGAAACCTCGTGTATTAAAATGGGTTTATTATGCGGTTAGCTTTCCTTGTCACGCAACGTTAGTGTTTATATCAATAATTCGAATTTAAGACGCTTGTGACAATTTTTATTAAATATTTGATCTCGCATTTTTGTTAATCTCTCATTTTTGGGATAAAATCCCTTCATGTGTGATGTTTATGGTTAACTAAAAATGCTCGGTTATATGTTTTCGGACGAAAAATTTAATTACACGTGTTTAGCCCATGGTGGGGATGTGACCCTGAATCCGGTTCTATTAATTCTTATTTAGTGTTAACTTCTTATTTTTCCTTTTCAGCAATTTAACCAAATCACCATTTACACTTTTATTCTTGAAGAAATAAATCCGTTAGAATTTGTCGAACATTCCCCATGGATTCTCGATACCCGGATTGCCTGCTATACTCTATTATTGAGTGTAGTCGCAATTTAGGTTTTTTGTATTCAGCCGATGAATCGAAAACAACGTTATTGCCCTTACACGAGTACACGGTACGCGCTCGATCAGTGAGGCACTTATATTTTTGTATTTAACTTCTTATCACTCTCATCTATTTTTCTAGTTTTCTATTATTTTATATTTCACCATTGTTGTGCAAGCTCAAAACTCAGGTTGAATTCATGGCATGATATCAAGTATCATCATTCTGGCAACATTTGTGGGAACGTTTACAACGTTTTATTCCTCATCTTTCCTTGGATTATTTCTTTCTTATTTCCGGTGCTTCATCCGGCTTTTCAGGTTTTTTCACCCTCGTTTTTATGGGGTTGTCCTTCTTATTTGATTGGATAAGTCTTCCTACCCATTGAAGAACGTCGGGGTCAGTTTCAACCAACCACCTAGCAGTCTGAGATGGCTGACATGGCAGCGATGATTAGGTCATTTTTCTCCATCCAACAGTAGATGCAACACTAGTTCTTAGCATTTAACCAAGACATTATGAGATATATCCCAAAGGATCCATCTGTCAATCTCATCACTTTGATCGCTAGAGAGGTCACACAACCAACAATCAGGGGATGACCCCCAGCTCCCACTAAAAAATTCCAACACAACCTCATGCGAAGAGCGATTGCCAACCCATGTCGCCTATATTTTGGCAAAGAGGTTCAAGGATGTCAAGAAGACTTAGCATGTGGATAAAAGGATTGATCAAAGAGGTATGAGACATCAGATAAGTCGTATTGGTCAGGCACTATTCCATCTCCAATATATCAAGGTAAGAATTTTCAACACACCCCTCAAAGACATTAGAGAGGCAACCCATTCAATAGGCTAAGTAGGGAATTAAGTTTTGATCGACTCGAACCAAAAGGGGGTTGAAGTTAAGACATCATCCCCAATAGTAGTCGTAGGACATGAATAATAGGCTTTCTCAGTAAAGAAAGGACGAGATGTCACCAGGAGTAGAGGGAGTTTAGAGAAGTCAACAACGAATAGAGGAATCAGAATTTAGGGTCAGCTTGTAAGGTCGCCTCTAAAGTAGAAGGTGCAGGGGAGAGTTTGTTCTGATATGAGAAACCTTAGAATAAATTAATCACGAGGTTAGAAGACAAGATCAACTGCCATATTAAGAGCCGAGACCCTAACCACTAAGGGTATATGGAGGGCTCTCCTTCTGTGCCAACTATATTAAGTTATCAAACTCCCATCAAGTTCAAGCCTCCGACCGTGACCCCTATATATGATGGTAGTACAAACCTTGTTCACCACGTTGAGATTTATCATTTATCTGCAGATATTTATTCCACCCTAAACGAGATGATATGTTGACCTTTATCTAGTACTCTCACTAGTGTTGCCTATGTATGGTACACTGGCCTGTCGAGAGGGTCTATAGAGAACTTTAAGTAGATGTCTGAAAAATTCATTCACAAATTTTGTTTCCTCATGAATCCAGTAAAGAGTGTGACCCATTCGTTGAATGTTTGGCAAGGGAAAAATAAGCCTCTAAGGGACTTGATTTCTTGATTCAACAAAGAACAGTTGGATGTCAAGGATTACGATGAGAGCATTGACATAAAAGCTTTCATCAATGATCTTCAATTGGAAAACTCTATTGGAATATCTCAAAAGATCCTCTAAAATCCATGACATAAATTTTGGCTAAGGCCGGGACAATCACGAATGTGGAGGAGGCCATGGGAGCCAAGAGAGGAGACTAAAAAGAGGTCCGCGATAGCAAATCTGGCAAAGTTGAGATAGTGAGAAAGATATGAAAGGAAAGAAGAAGTTGAATGATGATAATTTTGCAAAGTACACCCCATTTATAATTAGTCCAAACATCATTTTGAATGAGATTAAGTACGACAAGAAACTTAAGTGGCCTGAAAAGTGGAGAGCTCCCCTTCACTAGAGGGATGAGTTTAAATGGTTTGAATTCCATTACGATTACGTCCATATGATAAATAAATGATTTTCTCTAAAATATGAGATTGAGAAGCTATTGAAATATGAGAAACTGAAAAACTACATAGAAAAAGAGGGAGCCGAGATGACAATAGAAAGGGATATTACTTATCGAAGCATGGTAGGCCCAAAATGAAGGAGGTATAAATAAACATAAATGATCCGGAGTCAGATGATGATGACAAGGATGACCCCGACCTCACTACCAAACGTAGTGCAGATAAAGGTGACCTTTATATGCTTTATTTTGATATAAAGGTGATATATGGGGGAATGACATGCGGAGGAATAGATTCTGCCGATAGAAAGGCTCATATGATTGAGGCCAAAATTAAACCAAAAAGAGTAGAGGTAAATTTGGTGGAAGTCGAGATAAAAGTTAGCAAATTGAAAAATCTTGACATGGACAGACTCATAGTAGGCTCCAAATAGGATTTCGAGGGGATTTTAGCAACACATGAGGATTCTATCATCAGTAATACAAGAACACATGGTTATCACGTGTCTCATATTGTGGTCGATGGGGGAAGTTTAGCCAATGACATGTTCTAGGATTATTTCAAAAGGATGAAGATAGGCAAGAAAAGATTCGTCTCGTATCACCACCCATTGAATGGGTTGAGTGAAGAGAAAGTACACCCTCTAGGAATCTTTAAGATTGAAGTTTGTATGGGAACCTAGCCGAGGTGCTTGACCAGGAAAAACATCTTTTTTATGATGAACGAGAAAGTATTATAAGACTATAACATCATTTTAAGGAGGGTATCATTGAAGCAGTTTGCATTCATTCCTTCCACCGTACACCATATGATGAAATTCCCAACTCCTTACGGAGCAAGTGAAATAAATGGTGATCAGGTCGAAGCATGTGATTTCTACTTCACCTTGATGAAAGAGAGGGAGGCCTATAAGAGAAAGATGGTATCGTATAATATTGACATTCTTGATCTAAGAGACGAGAAGAAGCTTAAAAAGGGAGACCCTGTGGAATAGGTATAATTCATTATCCTCAATAAGGACGAAATGAAAAAAAAATCGTCCAAATTGGCCAGAGATAAAGAAGGAACTAATTGAACTTCTAAGGAGGAGGAAAAATATCTTTGTGTGGAACCATAATGACATAAAGGGAATTAACTTCGATATCATCAACCACCATCTTAACTCGGACTATATAGTGAAACGGGTGAAACTTAGGAGACGAGCCTTTACCAGGGATAGGTATGAGGTTATATAAGAGGAAGTAAAGAACCAACTAATTATAGATATCATCAGGTAAGTAAAGTACTCATAATTGCTATCCAACATTGTCATTAAGCCTAAGCTGAATGGAAAGTGGAGCTTATGTGTGGACTTCACTAATCTTAACAAAAGGATAGTTTTCCTTTGTAAAGAATCGACCAAATGGTGGATGCTATAGCGGGCTATGAACTAATGAGTTTTATGGATGCTCACTCAGGATATAATCAAATATCCTTGTATGAGGTAAATGACGAGAATGTTTGTCACTTTAAATTAAGGAACATACTACTATAAGGTTATGTTTTTCGTCCTGAAAATGAAGGAGTTACCTACTAAGGGTTAGTCAATAAATGTTTAAAGGCTAGATCGACAAGACAATGGAGGTCTATGCTGATGATATGCTAACAAAAAGTTTAAAGGTTGAGAGTGATCTGGCCAAACTGTAAAGAACCTTTAATATAATGGATCAATATAAAATGAAGTTAAATCTATCCAAATGTGTATTCAACATCGAAGAAGGAAAGTTACTGGGTTTCATCATCAATTAGATAAGCATGGAGGTAAATCCCACCAAGATAAATACACTAATAAACATGAATACATCGAGAACTATAAAAGATATTCAGAGACACATAGACCTAGTTTCTATGCTTAGAAAGTTTGTGTTGCAAGGAACAAATAAATGTTTGTCATTATTCAAAATCTTAATAAAGTTGTTTATTTGGGATGGGGAGTTTGAAAAAGCATTTTACGAGTTAAAGTCCCATGACGTCTCACTAATGCTCCTTTCTCGTCCAATCTAAGGAGAAAATTTATACCTATGCCTGGTTGTTTTAGAGTCGACCATTAGTTCAACACTATTAGAGATGATAATGGACTTTAGAAGCTTGTTTACTTTAATAGAAAGGCATTGTAGGGGGAGAATTAAGGCATATAAAAATGGCAAAGCTTACATATTCTTTGATCCATACATTAAGGAAAATAAAGCCTTATTTTCAAGCTCATATGATGGTAGTACTCACTGACATGCCTCTTCGATAAGTCATTTATAAACTTGAGAATTGGGTATATTAATGGATGGATCGATTAATATAAGTGAGTTTGATATCATCTATCAGCCAAGGAATACAATCAAAGGGCAGGCCCTTGCAAACTTTGTAGTTGAGTCTAGATGAGAGTCTATGGATGACACTAAAAATAAATCAACAATTAAGACCCTAGAGGTTTTTTAAATAGGTGAAAAGAATATAGACGAGGGTACCTAAATTAACACAACAGTTTGCACATAAGAGCTAGATTTATTACTGATGGATACATCTCGTAGGTGTACTACTTTGGAATATATTTTTTGATGTCTTGCTATGTGCAAATGTAAGTGAAATAGGATTGATGTTGTTGGCTCTAGATGAAATAGAAAATAAATATGCCCTGAGATTTAATGTTGAAGCATCTAATAATGAGTCAGAGTACGAAGCTTTGCTAACAGGGCTTGCACTTTCAAAGGCATTAAATATCGACTAAATACTTGCTCATAGCGATTCATAGTTGGTGGTCAACTAAATTATGGGAATCTATGAAGCAAAGGATGAGAAAATGGAAAAATACTTGGCCAAAGTTAAAATGATACTGAGAAGTTTTTAAGAAACTAAGACAAAGAGGATTCCTCCAAATTAAAATGGGAGGGAAGATGCACTCGCAAGGCTTGTGTCGACAACCAAAACAAAAATCCATCGATCAGTTCCAATTGAAATACTCTTGAAGCTGAGCATTGAAAATGAAGAGGCCAAAATGGTAGAATGCAAGAATTTGAATTTGGGATTGTCTTTGATAGACCTAGTTATAGAGTATTTGTGAGATGGAAAGATTCCAGAAAGAAAAGCCAAATCCATAAAGGTATGATATCGAGTAGCTAAGCTTACTATTATATAGATGTATTGTATAAAAGGTGTTTCCTTCTTCCGCTCTTAAGATGAGTGCACTTAGTCGAGGTTAGTTGCATGCTCAGAGGCATACATGAAGGTTCTTGTGCAAATCATATTGAGGTACAATCCTTATCTAAGAGGATCATCACTCAAGGTTATTAATGGCTGAATCTTGCCAAGGACACAACTTAGTATGACTTAAAATGTGATAAGTACCAACTCTTCACTAACATACCCCATTAACCCCATCAGCCGTTAACTCTAATATCGACCCCTTAGTATTTTGCAATATAAAGGATTGACTAGTTGACCCCCTGCCAAGAGAGAAGGGAAACATTCATTTTTTTATCATTACGATAGATTAGTTTTCGAAGTTGGTAGAGGTTAAGGCCATGGTCACTATCCTAGGTGAAAAATATTTCAGATTTATTTAGAGAAATATTTTTTACAGATATTGGATCCCCAGCAATTTAATATATGACAATGAAAAACTATTCAGAAGCATTTCCTTATCAACCTACTGTGGAAAAGTCGGCATCAAGAAATTCTTTTCCACAAAGGTACATGAGTGCTTTAGAGTCTCGTCTTCAAGGAATCTCTCATTAAAACCCCTGAGAGGTGGGAAAACATTAAACATCATTTTTACATTGTGAAACTTAAACATCATTTTATAGTGAATGGTTACAATAATAATCTCTCTCTTGATGGTACAAGAGTGTTTTGGAGTCTTGTCTCCAAGACACCTCTTATAAAAAAAACTAAGAGGTTGGAAAAATTTAAACATCATTTTAACATGGTGAAACTTAAACATCAATATATGTTGAATGGTTATAATAGTAATCTCTCTCTTGACAGTACGAGAGTGTTCTGTAGTCTCGTCTCCAATACACCACTCATAAAAAACCATGAGGGGTGGGAAAAATTTTAACATAATTTTTACATGGTGAAACTTAAACATCATCTTATGGTGAATGATTATAATAGTAATCTGTCTCTATTGTCGGTACGAGAGTGTTTTGGAGTCTCGTCACCTCTCATCAAAAACCCTGAGAGGTGGGAAAAAGTTAAACATCATATGGCGCGGGGAAAGTAACAAACATGCACTATATTTTACATAATTGATGAAAAGGACAGTTGAAAAACCAAGCATGCAAATTGTATTAAAGAAAACATACTAGAAGAAGTTATAAATGGAACCAGTGTTCAAAAATACAAATTAAGGTGAGATTAAAAAATTAAGGCTTCAGAGACCACATATGGTTTCCTAATGAAGATAAGAACAGAGGACTCTAAGAAACGACCGGCAACCCTTCAGTGATAGTAGGCTTCGGGATGATCGAGTTTTCATTTGTATTTGCAGTGGCTCCCTCTTAGTCAACAGCTTCCTCAGTCATGTACACTTCGACCTCGTGGGTCCTCTCATCCCCAGCAGCCATATGCCCAACATAACTAGTAGCTTCAGTTTTAAACTCTCCTTCACTACACCAAAGAGGCTAAATTTTTACTTTTGAGCCGCCCATCCTTGTCATGGTCATTGACCGTGATAAAAAATACACATTTTTTGTACTTGACAAGTCTGTGACAATGGTTTGTCACAGTCATTGGCAATAACAAGTCCGTGATAATTACAGTTGTCACGTACTTATCACGATCAATGACTATGATAACTCTAAAGAGTTATCACGGTCAAATACCTTGACAGGTCCATGACAACTCTTATAATTAAAACCCTAGGTGCCTTTTTTTCTTACCATTTACTTTCCCTCCATTTTCTCTCTCTTCAAGGTCGAGTGTCGATTCTCTCTCTCTCTCTCTTGTGTATGTCTGTGTGTATATTTGTATGTGTGTATGTGTGTGTGTGTGTGTATAATTGCATGTGTGTGTGCAAGTGTGTCTTTATGTGGGGGGCCCAGTGGTTGGTGGTAGTGGTGGGGCAGGGGGAAATGATGGGGCAGCAGTGGGGGAGGGGTGTAGTGGGGGTGGTGGTGGTGTGTGTGTGTGTGTGTGTGCATAGGTGTGTGGTAGTGGAGGGTTGTAAGGACATTGTCCATCACAATTAATTATGTCGTATACCGCTACAAGTCGTCGAAGAACTGAGGAAGTTAACTTCTACAAAAGATGATCTGAATTTCAAGTGGACTTCAACATTCATGCACAATAAGATCAATTTTGGTAAAATTATGTTTAAAGTTCCATTTACATTTCACATTAAAAGTGTTGGGATATTTTATAAATGGTTTTTATAAAAACATTTTCCCATAGAAGATTTTTTATAAAAGTTTTCTAATCCCGTAACAGTTTTGATTTTTGAGGTTTCCAATTATTTTCAAAGTCTAATGACTTTTTGGGATCACTTCCACTATCATTTAAACGATAGCTTATCTCGTTCGAACGATATGTTGTCTCGCTCAAACGACACCGTATGTCATTCAAACAACAGAACTTTTAGCTTGACATGTCACCACCTTAAATGGAACTATATATTGAGTGTCAGGCTATTGGTTTTTGGTTTGGAGAAACACTGGTTTTAATAGAATACGTTTTTGAGTGTTTGTTTTCTTATCTAGCCATTTAAAAGGTCCAAAGCTTTTGTTTTACAATTTACAAATCCCAATTACTTTTGTGTGAATTATTTTGTGGAACCCAAGACATATTTGCTGGGAGTTTATGCTACTACACTAGGTCCTTGGAAGGTACTGGGATAATAATAGGTGCCACTTGCGGTCGGTAGTGGGCTGATTAACTGCATTTCATAGGGAGTGTTGTGGTGTTCCTGGGCTGACGACTACGAACCGACACCTGCGGGTAGTTTGTATGTCAATTGTTTTTTCATTATAATCCGTGTAAACCGTCTTTAACAAATTATAGTGAAAATAAAAAGTTTTTTTACCCGAAAGGGTTTTTTTCCTGAAATATGTATTTGACATGGTTTAATTTATTGATTTGATTTTACACGTAGATGCATGTTTAGAGGATGAATAAAATTGAAGTTTTATTTGAGAAAATTTAGATATCCAATTAAATAAGTTCGATTTGGGAATTTGCGAATCCATTTGAATCAGTATCGCACACGATATTTTACAAATTGGTATCAGAGAAGGTTGCACTAATTTATCGTGTATTCCTATTTCCACAAAAATTGTGTGATATTGATTTTTTTTTGAAAAATCTATTTTGTGAAAAATCGTAACTTTTCTGATGGATCACTTATATAATCGAATGCCTATTTTTTACGAGTCCAATTATGCCTAAATGAAAGCCCGGATGATATCACGTTTAAAAGATATTAATGAATGTGTTTGGATGCTTTGTGAAAGAGGATGAACTCCTACCACTCTCACTACTAATAATATCACCTCTTTGAAACCTGTGTCGGATTGGACTGAAGAAGATTATAAATTATCCAATTTTAATTCCCGTGGTTTGAGGGCTATTTTTGGAACCGTCACCCCCGACGAGTTGCATAGAATTATGACATGAACCATGTCTAAAAAGGCATGGGATGTCCTCCAATTGACACATGAGGGTACGAACGCGGTTTAAGAATCAAAGTTACAAAATTTGGCCACCAAGTTTGAGACTATCACCATGCTTGAGTCCAAATGTTTTGATGATTTTTATGCATAATTTTCAGACATTATTAACTCAAGTTTTAATTTAGGTGAGCCAATTGACAGCATGCGTGTCGGTAAAAAGATTTTGAGATCTCTCCCAAAATATTTTATTCCTATAGTCACTATTTTGAATTCGTTGGGAAAGTTAAATTCACTTAAGTTAGAAGAGATCATAGGAGACCTACAAACTTATGAGATTGACATGTTTCCCCAAACCATTAAGGATAAGGATAAAGGCGTTGCTCTAAAGACTCAAGTTAAGAAGAAAAAGAAAGAGAGAGTTTATGAGTCTGATTCTGAGGGAGAGTTTAGCATTGACGATGCGGCCTTATTTGCTAAAAATTTTAAAAAGTTTCTTACAATGAACAAAAATAATTTTTCCAATAAAAATTATTTTGAGAATAATAAAAAGAAAGAAAGGGCCAAAGAGGGTTGTGAAAAAGAGAGAGAGGCTGATAAAGAGGAAGAAAGTGAGGAAGATTTATATGATATGACTTGTTTTGAGTGTAAAGGCAAAAAAATAGATCATTTGGGTGTCCTACTAGGCTAAGCAGGAAAGGGAAGAATATAGCCATGCTTGCTACTCTTCGTGATAGTGAGGGAGATGAGTTTGATAAAGGTTTAGCACATAGTAAGTGTGTATATTTTTTGAGTCAAGTGAGCACACCCATTTTGTACCATGATGATTGTGTTCACAAGAGCGATGATGATGAGTCAAGTGTTTTTAGTGGGGATGAGAGCGAGTTTGAGAGTGGAGATGAAAGTGAGATCCAAAAATCTTTTAGATATTTTTACCCCAAGACCTTGAAAATAATGAAGTATAATAAGGATTTAGGTCGTTGGGTTTTAGATTTTGATAGAGAGAAAGAAGGTTTAAGGAAGGAAAGTGTGACTTGACCGACACATTGTCCGGTCTGATGAAACATGTATCTTAACTCGAGAGTGATCTCGAACGTGCTCGGGAGGTCAAAGTCCCTTTAGAAAATGCATCTAAGAAGGTTGAAAAGATGGTTCTCAATCCCAGTTTGGGTAGTGGTGAGAGCTTATAAATAAGTCATGACGGTGCATCCACTTCTTTTGTTGCACCCGAGTCGGTTCCTATTTTAGTGTTAGATCCACATGGCTATCTACCCAACCCACCTAGGCATCCTATACCTGTTAGGAAAATGCATAGGAGACATTTGGAGAGAGGTGTACCTAGGCCTGTTTATGTTCTCTCCCATTGTAAGAAAAGAGGGCACCTTAGGGAGTTTTGTTTTAATTTGGGTAATGTGTCATGCTTTGCTTCTACACATGTTCTCACACATGCACCCACCCATGATATTCTGATTGCATATAATGATAGAGAGTTTGCACATATTCAAGAGAAAGTAAAGTTTTTGGTTAAGGACTCACATGAATTAATGCAAGTTTTTCATAGGATGTCTCCATATTTGGAAAACTCCCCCACACCTAATGGATAAAAAATAGGATGATTTACATGATGACATTTTGTGCCTTTTGCTAGTATGTATCATTTTGTAGTTTTCATTGTTTTTTTATTTTTTCCTACTATTTTGAATATGTTTGCCCATTCCAGGAACTGTTTTCACGAAAAAATTCACTAGATAAAATTGCATGACATTCTGGGATATCTGTGAATTTTTTTTTCTCATTCAAATGAGATGAGTTTTCGTTCGAGCGACACCTGATGTCGAGTGAAGAAGCTTCCCGCGAGAATCATTATCGTTCGAGTGACATGGCTCTTCGTTCGAGCGACCCCTGGAGTTTTTCCATTTGTAGTCCTCTGCTTCAAATTTCTATATAATTTGGTACTGCTGGGTTGATTCTGAACAGTGTTTGAAAAATACAAAAAGATTTACGTTTGTTTTAATAAATTTTTTTAAAAATCCAAAAAAGACTATTGTATTTTGTTTACACCATATATGAATGGACACTAAAGATGACCGAGTCACAATTTCATTCTGTATCCATGTAACTATTTGATAGTGTTTTGAGATAATATGTTATGTCATTCATGTGCTTTACAAAGTTTAGAGTCTCCGAGATGATATATAGTGTTGCTACCTACATGTTTGACTCATTTGTCCTTTATTACACACATGCACAAATTTGCTTGACTTTTGTGCTTGTCTATCTCGTGTTAGTTGAGTGTTTCCATCTCAATTCAATCTATACAACGAACGAAATTCAATAAAACTTGAAAAAAAAAGGTAGTCCATGATATAAATCGTTTGTGAGTTTGTGTGTTTGATTTTAAAACGGAAAAGGGCTACGAAAGGTACTTATTTTCCTTTTCGATAAAGCCACCATTTAAATGGACCTAAAAAGTGAGGAATTAAAAATTATCTGAGGTCCAATGACGTTTAAAGGCCAGAAAAAAATTGAAAGGCAATAAAAATAAAATTATCCCAAAAAGAGGCAAATATGTTTTAATTTCAACACCTCATAAGAAAAATAAAAAGCCTTATCTTTTAATGAGGGAGCTTGGATGGAATTTAAAGCGGTTTGCACATCCTTGAAAGTCATGAAAAAGCATTACATAGTTTTGGATTTTATTGGTGTGGACATCATTTAAACTTTGATTTGTTGATATGATTAAGACGATGCCATCTAAATTCAACAATTTTACATATAAGGACTATTTTTTATGTTCATTCGTAAGTAGTAAACTTATGCATCATTCACACATGTCATAATTGAGTCGATTATCGTGTCGAATTTGTTCACACCCATTCATTCCGTATCCATGATTTGGTTATCTTAGTAAAAATTCAAGGGGTGTAATTTTTGTAACATCATTTTCGCGTTTTTGTATGAAAAATATGAAGAAAAAAAAATCAAAAATAGTTTGCTTGCCTTGGTTTACCGTGACACCCCGATTTGATTTATATTGTTTATTCATTTCCTGGTCTATTTTGGACAAATAAAAAGGGGGAGAACGAATTATGATTTTATGGGGTAGTTTTAGTATGGGGAAGAATTGATTATGCTTTAATGTTTATGCCTATATCATTTCAAACTCGATACCTCACGAGGTATTTGCTTTGTCTCGTGTGTGTAGGTACAATTCAAGATTTTTGGACTGCACACCCTAATGAGAAAATCTTGAAGTTTTGAAAAGTTGATTGTTGAAGCAAAGTTTAAAGACTTGTCATTTTATCTTTCAACTTTTATTTTTGGGAGGGTATATTTGTGTAGGTCATTTTTTGAGATTGATAACTCAGATATTTTTATTTTGTACCGGCATAGACATGTGGGGAGCTTTGTAAGGACATTTTCCGTCACAATTAATTATATCTTATACCGCTACAAGTCATCGAAGAATTGAGGAAGCTAACATCTATAAAAGACAATCCTAATTTCAAGTGGACTTCAACATTAATGCCCAACAAGATCAATTTTGGTAAAAGTTTGTTTAAAATTCCATTTACATTTCACATTAAAAGTGTTGGGATATTTTATAAATTTTTTATGAGTGGTTTTTATTAAAAAAAAAACTCCTATAAAAGATCTTTTATAAAAGTTTTATGATCCCGTAACAGTTTTGATTTCTGAGGTTTCCAACTATTTTCAAAGTCTGAAGACTTTTTGGGATCAGTGCCACTATTGTTCAAATGACAGCGTGTCTCGTTCAAACGAGATGCTGTCTCGCTTAAACGACACCGTATGTCATTCGAACAACAGGACTTTTAGCTTTACATGTCACCGCCTTAAATGCAATTATATATTGAGTGTCAAACTATTGGTTTTTGGTGTGGAGAAACACTAGTTTTAACAGAATACGTTTTTGGGTGTTTCTTTTCTTCTTCAATCATTTAAAGGGTTCAAAGCTTTTGTTTTACAATTCACAAATCCCAATTACGTTTGTGTGAGTTGTTTCGTGGATCCCAAGACATATTTGCTGGGAGTTTATGATAATACACTAGGTGACTTAGAAGGTACTGGGCTGACAATAGGTGCCACTTACGGGAGGTACTGGGGTGATTGTGTGCATGTCATAGGGAGTACTGTGGTGTTCCTAGGTTGAAGACTACGGACTGACACCTGCGGATATTTTGTATGTTAATTGTTTTTTCATTATAATCCGTGTAAATCGTCTTTTACAAATTATAGTGGAAATAAAAAGGTTTTTACCCGAAAGGTTTTTTTCCCTAAAATATGTATTTGTCAGCTTAATCATCGCTTGGTTTAATTTATTTATTTGATTTGACACGTAGATGCATGTTAAGTGGCGGAATAAAATAAAAGTTTGGTTTGTGGAAATTTAGACATCCAATTAAATAAGTTTGATTTGGAAGTTTGCGAATCCATTTGAATCAGTATCACTCACGGTATTTTACAGGGGTGGTAGTGGTTGGGAAGGGGTGAGTTAAACATACTTTAAATTACATATAGTGCGCATATATACTAGCATTCTAGTTCTTATGCATACGCATTCAATAGCCCTTTGACCCGTTCGAGAGTGCTTACCCCTGTAATGAGATCTCTTGAATTCTCCTGTTTGGACAGTTTGGGACTGCATAGTTTCGGTATAATAATATTCTTAGTGGATTAAACTTGTTACTTTGGGGGGAAGTTATACAGTCGTATGTTAATGTTCTCTGGATAAATACGAGATGATGTAATGTTAAGTGTTATTTCAATTGATAAATTGAAATAACACTCACACTTGCGAATTTATGTCACGTACTTAGAGAACTATGTGGATATGATGCCTATTTTTCCTCAAATTAGAACAATGTGCATGAGTTGTTAAGTATATTATAGAAATATGCGATCTTGAATGCGATAGGACCACTCACCCTTTAGAGTAAATGGAGGAAATAGGAATTAATATAATAAATTGAATTTTAATTTCAATTTCAAATTAAAATTAAAATTGATTTTGAACTTGAATTTGAATGCACGAATAAATTTACGCTTAGAAACTATCTTTCTAATTCTTATGCGTATGCATTCAATATATGATTGTTTATACTAATGGGAACTAAATATTCACACTTTTGCGTATTCTAATCAACGAATATACGCTTATTACCCATAATAGGTGATTGTTTGTAGTAGCCGTGATGGGATATCTTAAATACAAAGAGTGAATGGGTGAGACAAATGGATTAGGGGATGTGTTTCGCAGAGATGATAATGAATTTGTGAAATACGCAAGGAAATGTCATACCTATGAAGAGTTTTCATCCCCCTGTGCTACGTGTAAGAATGGTAAGGTGTTTGAGTGGAAAAAAGTTAAATTGCATTTATTAAGATGGTATATGTAAGATAGTTATCGAATTTGGGGTTTTCACGGGGAACCGAAAGTTACTTTTGTCCCCTAGCAACCTTCATAACAACCTTCAATAGGTAGGATAGATGTAAAAGGGGGAGTACTTTCCCCCGTCTTTCTTTGAGATAAGTGTTCACTTGTTGGTACACCTATTTGATGAGGCATTTCCTTGCGGCCTAGTTAGATATCGATGGATGTATTTTTTTGAAAGATTGATGAAAGTTTTCAAAGATTACGTCAAGAATAAACGATACATTAAAGGATCAATTTCATAGGAATACATCACCATGGAGTCGTCAGTCTACACTCCGAAATATATGCCTGATTCGACTAGCGTGGATGACAATGATTAGTCCGTCGATGAAGGTGGTCTTGTGATGGGAAAACGAGTGAAATTAATAAGTTTGCAACATGAACAAGTAGCTCATTATCTATTTGACACACATGAAGATGTCGAAGATTGGAAAAAGAATGTTTAAATTATTTTATTTTTTATATGATTAATTTTGCAATACGTTCGTCACGATTTATGCTAAAAATATAAACCCGTGAGAACAATAAAAGATGAAAATAATGGCACAATCAGACAGCGAATTTAGGTTGTGGTTATCACACAAGGTCATTATAATGAAAATGGTTGTTATTAAATGTCACATCACAAGAAAGTTTTACAACTAACCTAATTAATTTATCTATATTCCCAGTTGTTAAAGACAGGTGATGCGACATCAAGGCTTTCTCGTCTAGCCACTGACCCTTGTTCATGGCACAAGAGTACAAAAAGTATCGATTGAACAATTACTTATTCGTTGAAAGGGTGTATGAGGAAAATACAAATGTACAAAACTCGAGCATTTCATTCAAGGCTCGTACTTTCTTTCGAGTGTGTGCGAAAGATAAAAATCTCATTGAAGCTGAAATGACTAACAATGGTGTAATTCGAAATATAATTGAATTGGACTATGTAAACTTAAGCGAGGTTGTATTTTAATATGATTGGGTAAGAGTTAGAGGATAAAAATGTTTGTAAAGTTGATACTGGCACCAACTTGATCATGGTTGACTTGTCCAAGTTGAAGAGAAACGAACACGTGAGCGATGAGTCATTTGTTTGTGCTTTTTAAAGGGTCAAGCAAGTGTTTTACTTAGAGTATATCAACAACGAGCCATGATCAATCTTCCTACATACCGTAAAGCATCTAAACAGTAGTGTGGATGACTTGGTTGCACCTACCGAATATCAATCCATTTTTTATGATAACCCGAATTTAAAAAAAAAATTAGATTTGTAATAAGTATTCAAATTTTTGTAATAACTAGTGGCTATATTATTCTAGTGCTTTATTATTATCGAATGATAATTTAATGCTTTTTATTCATTTGCGCTTGATCGTTTTAATGCTTGTAATAAACAAGTGAATATGTTAATTAGAATTTTAATCTATTTAAGCATTAATTCAAAGTCCATGACTTGGGAGTGTGTGCGTGTGTACTGGGGGGGGGGGGGGGGGGGGGCGAGTGTGCGTGTGTGTAAATTAATTTTGGTATTTGTATAAATTGAAATTTATATAAATTGATATTGGTATTGGTATGTATTGTTATTATCGGATTTGAGCATTAATTCAAAGTCCATATACATGTTTGTACTAATGATAACAATTTTTGCAGAAAATGACTTCATCCGGGTGCGGTAATGGAGGCGATGAGGGCTCCTCGAACAGTAGGCCCACAAAATGGGGTAAATTAGGATCCGTTGTCGAGAATAAGACGACATTATTGGCTAGAGCACTAAACTTGTTAAAGGTGATTGTTGGCCCGGGGTACACTGATTCGAGGGCCATGCCTATTCACGTCAAGTTGAACATATGGGGGGGCACTATAGGTAGTGTATTTATATTTATATTTATAAGCAACTAACACTTACTTTCTTTTTGGTTTGCATGTATTTGACAGGAACAATTTGGCCTACCCCCAAATCTTCGTGACTCCACATTGGAACAATTGAGGGATCAATATAAGACGTGGAAGAAGAATTTGCGGGCATGGTACTTTGGAAAGACCTAGGAGTCCATTCTGAGACTACGTGACACCATCCCCCGGAAGGAGCCGATCTCATTGGCACAGTGGCAAAATTTTATCGACATTGAGACCTATGAGAGGCAATTGGAATCTTACCAATGGGGAGGGACAACCGGGCCAAAAAGTTGGACGTGCACAACTCCGAGCGGACGTCTTACACTGAGGTGGAGCACATGATGGTAGGTATTTCTTTTTTTTTATTTTTTTTATTCTAATTTAGCATTAATTTTCATTACTTACTAATTATGTATTATTTTATTTCAGGTCACGGGGAGTGTCCCTGGGGGTAGGCCACATAGGCTCGATGCTTATGTGGAAATTCAGACTAAAAAGGGCAAGTACAAGGAGGTGGTCCCGAGCGTCGCAACCACCATTGTAAGTTATAAATTGAATTTTTTTAATTAAGCTATAATTTTTTATTTACTTAATTAACTAATCGTGTACTTTTTGCTTTTTCAGGCAAATCTTAATGAAGTGCATGAGTCATAATTTGATGCCGATAAAGAATCTTTTGTTATGGTCGCACTCAGCCAAGTTCTCGACATATATCACAAGGGGAGGGCTAGGGGTGAGCTCGCGGGTGGGGAAGTCTAGGATCATCGAAATGGAGACGAGCAACAGTGGGTTTGCACATAAAGTGGACACCCACGACGATAAGCTATCAAGGTTAGAGGCAACAGTCCTCGATATATACATCTTCATGAAGCGTCAGTTGGGAAAGGGAAAGGGGAAGAAGAAGGAGGTAGAGGTAGACGAGGGAGAGGACAAGGATGCCATTGCTTCATCGTCGATACGCACGGACTCGGCTCCATATAATGATCAATTTCCCATCATGACCCTTGCCGAGCGGCCTATGTCAATAATCGATTGGTTGAGCGTGTTTCTACTCAACATATATTATGGGGAGAAGATACCGAGGGGGTTGAGGGATCCAAGATTCCTTACGGGTATGGTGGTTCATGGACGTCCCCTCCAATACATTGAGGTAAGAGTGCGCGTCACGCATGTGGTGGAGGGAAATGAGAACTCACCTTTGTGGTTGAGGGACCAATGCGGCGTTCAACATATTGAGGGGTGTCTCAATTCATATGTCGTGTGGATTTACTTATCTTCTGACATTATCCTTCTTCATGAAATTATTTCTATCTTATTATTTGGATATTTGGATATTGGATTGTCTTTGTATTTTTTTTATTTCGGTACCTATTGGTTTGGATATGGATATTTGCATTTTTGTTTTATTTGGATATGGATTATATATGCCATGATTTGGTATATTATTTCTATTTTATTTGGATATATGTTGTTTGGATAGGTACAATTTTGCTATAACAAGTACAACTATATTGTTGGGCAGTGGTACTGGCTATACTGCCCAACATTTTTTTTAATTCTACCCAAAATTATCACGATCAAAGACCGTGACATGTTCGTGATAAAAAACTTGTCATGGTCTTTTATCGTGATAATTTTTTTGGTTTTATCATGAGCTTATCACGGTCTATGACCACGACAAAAACTTATAAAGGTCAAAAACTGTGACATGACCATGAAAAGTCTAATGAACTTGTCAAAGTCTTTGACCGTGACAAGTTTATGACAAGGAAGTTATCACCCCAGACTCGTCACGATCAATGACCATGACAAGTTGGCCTTGTCACATTTTTAGACCTTGGCAACTCAACTTTTTTGGTGTAGTGCTTGGACCTTCTAGTGTGAAGCAATTCTCTTATAGTTAACTAAGTTGAAGGACGTAAGTAAATAGGCCAACTCGGGGTTTTTGGTAATGAGATCAGTAAATTGATTAGCAAACCGCCGACATGTATCTTTGGCTCCCTACTCAAGATATTGAAAAATCATAGCTAGTAAACTCTTTTGACCATTTAAAGTCACCAACAGCCTTGTCGGTACACTGTGTGATGTGCTCATCCTTAGTTTCTTTTTATTTCTCACGGTCAACTTGCAAGTACTTGATTTTGGTCTTGTAGTTCTCCCTCAAGGAGGAAATTCGTTCCCTGTATTGATTACGGATCTGCTAGGTTTCGATGTCTTAAGAAGTTTTTTGGTCTGTAAGTTTCTTCATCAAATCAAGAGCTGAGAGTTAGCATCATCAACAAGATTGACCTTTAATATGGCCTCTACCATCCATTGGTAAATGTTCTGAAGGGAAAAGACGGACTACAATCATCAGAGAGAAAAATGTTAGTACAACACATGTAAGATAACATTATACATAGTAAAAATTATAAATCGCAATTTGGTTCATACCGAGGTAGCCCTATGAAGATCAAAGTTGAACAACCTTGAAGGATTATAGGCCTCAAAATATCGTCCATCACAATTGGGGATCATAGAGGCAATTACCTCCATGGCCTTCATATGACTCCTCCGGAGTAAGTTAAAGTTTACAGAAAGTTTTGATAGATTTGCAGCAGCTAAGACATCATTGGTAATTAGGAGACTGGATTCACGGTGTCATATTGTTTGACCCTCCTTCCTCTTTTTTTATTATTATTGGGTTCTCGCAGTAGAAGGTTCGTCAACTTCCTTCCTCATCCTATCCCCCTCAATAGCACTATGTCCACTAGTTGTAGCTTTTTGCTGAGTTTGAGTTAGCAGGGCATACTTTCCCTGAAGATGAGCAAGAATGTCATTAATTATGGGAGCATCCATATACAAAATAGCATCAATAACATTAGTTGGACGATCTACAAAAAATTCAAGCAACATTAGTGTCGTTCTATAATAGAATCAGAATAATTTAAAGGATAGAGTAAAGTTATAAAATAAATTTTTACAAAATTTTCTTGCAAAGTGTCTCTAGGTGGTCTACCCCTATACCAGTGAACCGAATGACTTAAGGAGTCATCAAATACTGAAAGACGATCAAGCCTTTGGGCAATATTTTTTCCACATCTTGGTACTAAGGTTGGGATCAACTCTGGCCGAGATTGCGACACAGTCCTATTGGCGAGGTACTCTTATCTCATATTGTCAGATAACACGCCTTCACGAAACTCCTAATTTCCATAAACAAAAAAGTAACGACACTTCCAGTTATGTTGGAAGTTTGATTAACGATGATAAGTTTGTAATCTAGATGACGTGATGGGAAGTGGTAATAGCACAGGTTAAATTTGGTGGAGACTATCATATAACACTCATGAAAGATGTCGGTAGTAAGGTCTTCCTCATAGGCAATCTTCCACAGCCCGACCAACCTAAAAATGGACCTCCAAGCATTCAAAGTCAATTGGAATGGAGCAACACCAATTGAATAGAGGATGGACCTAATGACAAAGTAAAAAAAAACGGTAAAATCTGACCTTAAACATCTTCTCGCAGACGATAACTTCTCCCTTATTTCTAAGATCAAAATCATGCTCGTCCTCTACAGGTAACCTCATGTTGATAGAGGATTTTATTCCATAAATGTTCTTCCACGCTATCAGATCATTCTTATGGACATCATTAGGATAGGACGTGGAAACACTTATATCCACAAGGCATGGATCACTTCCCTCCTCCTCCTCCTCCTCCTCCTCCTCCTTCTCCACAACAGAAGGGGATTTATAGCGAGGGTCTTGTACTCTAAACTCTACTTTGATCATGGGAATCAAATATTAAGGCATTAAAGGAGGTGAGGTTACATGATCCCCGATCTCATCCTCAAATTCATCATTTGAGAAATCATAGACTTAGAGCTCAGGGTCCCCCTGTTGACGAGGGAAAGTGCTGGGATAACCCCTAGTGCTAGATTCATCACTATCTACCATCTTAGCTTCACCTAGGCGAGCCATAGTCACCCTTATAACCACCTAAAAAGATTCGGCATCATAATTTACTAGGTCGTTATGAAGACCCAAATGTGATGAAGGGATGTAACCCTTAGAAGAAAAAGGCATTGAATCACTAATAATGAAAATCATAATTGGGGGGGGTTAAAGTCTGGTCTCCGTATATGAAGGATAGGTAAATATCATAACAAGTTTTTAACAACCGAATGTATCAAAGTCGGAGGTACAAAGGACCTTGGTCGGTTAAGATGGGCTTCCCCTTCCTCTACCTCTCTGTGGACATGATTATGAAGGTTTTGTAACTCTGGCCAAGCCTTGTGCATGTTACGATGCATGGACAAAATCCTAATAGATAAGTCTTATAGGGATTAAGAATAAAATATGGTAAGTTGGATGGGTTTTGAACAAGAACACTAAGAACACAGTCCTCAGTCTGTGGCAAGTCCTACCAGAATTAGCACTAAAAAACTCAAGATTAACCTTAAAATTGATCAGAAACACCAATTCCTCTTGAGACCTACCCAAAGTCTCCTAGATAGCTAAAATCTATACCATCAAGCCACCACAAAGGGGTTAAACCATCATGAAGGATCGTCGAAATAACCAAAAACCTTACCGAAAAAAAGAGAAAGATGTTGAAAGAATAATTAAACCAAAAAATAATCGTAAATATGGAGGTTAGGATTACCTGAAAGAGAGAGAGGTGGCTTGAAACATGAAAACTATGCCAAAAGAAAGGAATGAAGATGACCGAAGAACAGAAAAATTTAGAGAGAGAAAGCGAAGGAATTTTTTACTTTCTGTGTTTTGTGAAGAAATGAAGGGGTTTAAGTATGGTTTGCTGCCTAAATTTATTAGGACAACACTCTAAAGTTTGTGATGATTAGGGCACCCTAAAACCCAAACATGACTTTTGTCTACGCGCGTGGCCTAAAGTTTCCTAGTGAGTTATGCCATTATTGACTAGGACCATCAATGGATAATAAGTGTATTATTTCTCATAAGTTAGAAGTCACATTACTGCTAAGCCTAATATGATCTTTATGCCTCTCCTGGCCCTTGGGTACACTCAGACACATATTATAAATCACAATTCCAAGATGATACGAGACGACTAAAACATGTTTAAACCTTAGCCTCCTACTAGACATTGAAGGCTAAGGTCTAGGGGTGACTAATATATATATAAGTGAGGTCTCATACAAACGACACCTTGAAGAAGAATACACCGCACAGACGTCCATTAAATAGGAAAACTGTAACGATAGGCTCTCATTATTAGTCTCATCAAAATTAGTCTGATCCTAAGAGGCTACTTCATATGACCAATGAGATTATAGTCTTGCCTCAATTAGCAACACACTAGTCTCGGAATTGTCAGATTCCACTACACCAAAACTATCGGATTGTCATGGTCATTGATCGTGACCAGTCAAACTTGTCAAGGTACTGACCGTGACAAGTCTGGGAGTGACAACTTCTTTGTCAAGGACTTGTCACAGTTAATGACCATGATAAATTCATTAGATTGTCACAATTTTGTCACGAACTTTGATAGTGATAAGTTTTTGTCACGGTCAAAGATCGTGACAAACCCGTGATAAAACTAAAAAAATTATCACGGTCAAAGATCGTGACAAGTCTGATAAGTTTCTTTGTCAAGGAATTGTCACGGTCTTTGAACATGACCATTCTGGGCAGAATTTTTAAAAGAAATTGCTAGGCAGTATGTCCACTGCACTGCCCAACAATATAGTTGTACCTGTTATAATAACATTCTACCCGTCCAAACAACATATATCCAAAAAAAATACAAATCATATACCAAATCAAGTCATTTATAATCCATGTCCAAATAAAATAGAAATGTAAATATCCATCATATCCAAACCAAATTGTACCAAAATCAAAAGAATGTAAACACAATCCAATTTTCAAAATAAAAGGATATAGAAATAATGTCAATTTTCAGCAGGTCGGAGGAGGAAGGAAGACTACATAACATATGAATTGACACACCCCATAATATGTTGAATGCCGCATTATTCGTGCAACCACACAGGTGAGTTCTCCTTTCCCTCCACCACGTGCGTGATGTGCACTATTGCCTCAATGTCTTGGAGGGGACATCTATGAAACGGCATACTCGGGCGGAAGTTCGGATCCCTCAACCCCCTCGCTATTGGCATCCCACAATATATGTCGAGTAGATGCACGCTCAACCAATCGAGTGTTGACATAGGCCACTCGACGGGGGTCACGATAGGAAATGGATCATCATATGGCGCTGAGTTCATGCGTATCGCGATGAAGCAATGCCATCAATGTCGGCGTCTTCGTTCTTGTCCTCATCCTCCTCTACCACCTTCTCTTTCCCCTTTCCCAACTGACACTTCCTGAAGGCGTGCATATCTAGGACTGTCGCCACAAACCTTGAATGATTATCGTCATGGGTGTCCACCTTATGAGCCAACCCGCTGTTGCTCGTCTCCATGTTGATGATCCTGGACTTCCCCACCCGCGAGCCCACCCCTAGTCCTACCCTTACGATCCAGGCCGAGTACTTGGTTGTGTGTGTCCGTAGCCAAAGATGCTTTGTCGGCATTAGACTGTGACTCATGCACTTCCTTAAGCTTTGCCTGAAAAAACAAAAAGTACATGATTAGTCAATTAAGTAAATAAAAAAATTATAACATAATTGAAAAAATTAAACATTTATAACTTACAGTGTGGCTGCGACGCTCGAGGCCACCTACTTATCCTTCCTCTTTGTTGTTTGAATTGCCACATAGGCATCGAACCTATGTGGCCTACCCCCAGGGCCACTCCCCATCTCCTAAAATTAAATAATACTAAATTAGTAAGTAATGTAAATTAATGCTAAATTATAATAACTAAAATGAATGAAAATTAAAAACTTACCATCATGTGATCCTCCTTAGCGTAATACATCCACCCGGAGTTGTGCACGTCCATATTTTTCACCTAGTTGTCCCCCCCGATTGGCGAGGTGCTAATTTTCGCTCATTAGTCTCATTGTCGATAAATTTCTGCCAGAGTCCCAATGAGATTGGCTCATTGGGGGGACGATTTCACGGGGTCTCAGAATGGACTCCCGAGTCTTCCCAAAGTACCGTGCCCGTAAATTCTTCTTCCATGTCTTATATTGACCCCTCAATTTCTCCAACGTGGGGTCGCTGAGATATGTGGGCGAGCCGAATTGTTCCTGTCAAATAAATACAAGCCATCCTGTAAGTAATTATTACAGTTATAAATATAAATATAAATATTAAATATTCAACCTGTAGTGCCCCCCGATGTTCATATTGAAGTCAATAGGGCCGACCCTCCAATTAGTGTACCTCAGGCCGAGTCGTCTTATTCTCGACGATGACCCCTAATTTTCCCCATTTAGGGGGCCTACTGGACGAGGAGTGATCATCGCCTCTGCTACCGCGTCCTGATGAAGTCATTTTCTACAAAATTGTTATTATTAGTACAAAGATGTATATAAACTTTGAATTAATGCTCAAATCTGATAATAATAATAATAATAATAATAATAATAATAATAATAATAATAATAATAATAATAATAATAATAATAATAATAATAATAATAATAATAATAATAATAATAATAATAATAATAATAATACATACATACATACATACATACATACATACATACATACATACATACATACATACATACATACATACGAATACCAATACCAATATTAATTTATACCAATTTCAATTTATTCCAATATCAATATATACCAATTTCAATTTAGACCAATACCTTCTTAACATTAAAATGATATTTGTGCTTAAATTGATGAAGTATAAATTAATGATCAAGTACAAATTAATAATAGTCTGATAATAATAGAGCACTGGAACAATACAGCGACCAGTCATACAAATAATTTGAATTCTTATTACAAATCAAAAAATTATTTCAGATTCGGGTTATCATAAAAAATGGATCGATATTTTGTAGGTGCAGCCAAGTCATCGACACTATTGTTTAGACGCTTTGGCACATGTAGGATGATTGAACATGACTCGTTGTTGATATACTCTGAGTAAAACACTTGCTTGACCTTTTGAAAAGAATAAACAAATGGCTCATCGCTCACATGTTCGTTGCTCTTCAACTTGGACAAGTCAACCATGATCAAATTAGTGTCAGGATCAACTTTACAAGCATTTTTATTCTCAACTCTTACCCAATCGCAGTAAAATATAACCTCTTTGAAGTTTACATAGTCCAATTCAAAGATATTTCGAATTACACCATAGTAAGTCATTTTAGCTTCAACGAGGTTTTTATCTTTTGTGCTCGCTCGAAAAAAAGTAAGAGCCTTATATGAATTTTTTGAGTTATCTACATTTGTATTTTTCTCGTACACCCTTGCACTGAATACGCAACCATTCAATCGATACTTTTTATACTCTTGTGCCATGAACAAGGATCCAGTGGCTAGATGAGAAAGCCTTGATGTCGCATCATCCATCTTTAAGAGCTGAGAATATAGATAAATTAATTAGATTAATTGTATAGATTTCTTGTAATGTGACATTTGATAACAGTCTATATTAATTGTAATTATCTCGTATGACAACCAGAACATATATACGTTGTCTGATTGTGCCATTGTTTTTCTTCTTTTATTGTTCTCACAGGCTTCATATTTTCTGCATAGATCATGACAAAAGTATTACAAAATTAATCATGTAAAAATTAAAATAATTTAAAAGTTAAAATAATTTAAACTTACTCTTTCCATTCTTTGAAATCTTCACGTGTGTCAAGAAGATAACGAGCTACTTATTCATGTTGCAAACTCTTTAATTTCACTCGTTTGCCCATCACATGGCCACCCTCTTCGATGAACTCATCATTGTCATCCACACTGGTCGAGTCAGGCATATATTCCCTAGTGTAAATTGATAACTCCACGGTGATGTTTTCCTCTGCAATTGATTCTTTAATGTATCGTGTATTCTTGACGTAATGTTTGAAAACTTTCATCGATCTTCACTACACCAAACTACTAATTTTGTGACTGCCTTGTTGTGAGTGCTAATGGGGGTGACAAAATTATCACTCTCAAGATCAGTCACAAAATTACTTGTAACTTCCATTAGGAGTGATAAAATCTTTGGGTAATAAAAATTTGAGTCAATTGTTTCGTCACTCCTAATAACACTCACAAATCTTACCATATAATTAACTTGTGACTGCTATAAGCAGTCACAAATTTATAACTGCCATAAGCAGTCATAAATTTATTAGTAGGCTTAAGTTGTGACTCTTATAAGTAGTCACTAAATTATAACTGCTATGAGGAGTCACAAATTTTGGCCTAAGACTTAATTTGTGACTCTTATTAGCAGTCACAAATTTGTGACCGCTCATTAAAGTCACAAATTTTAGCCTAATACTTCATTTGTGACCTCTCATAGCAGTCAAAAAAAATTTTGCCAAAAAGTTTAATTTCCCTCCTTTTTCCTTTCTCCTCTTCAAGCTCCAGCTCCAGCTCCCGCCCGCCCCCCTCCCCCCTCTTTCCCTCCTCTCTCTTTGCTCTCTCTCTATCTTTTTACAAAAAAATTATTCTCGATGTTGATTTTTTTAAGGTTTTGTGTATTATCGTAGCCTAAACCAAATAAAAACCCTAGGTAACTCATCCATATATCTTTTGTGTTAAAATTTTGCCAAAGGTCTCAATACGTCCATTAGTTCATTCTCGTTTTTTCATTCTCATTTGATACGTTTTTTCATTCTTACATTTTTGGACTTACAGTTTGGAAGACTAACAGTTGTTCATTTTTGTGTTTGTTACATGTTTGATTCAATTAGGTTGAATTTTTACCAGCTAAAGGTATATTTTTGTAAACAAGTTTTGCAGTTGTTCATTTCAAATGTGTGTATTTTACATTAACATGTGCTTGTAATAATTATTATTGTTTATCACTTTGATTTTGTGTTTTGGTTGAATTAAGTATAAAATGTCATAATAATTAAGTTAGTGCCACCAAAGATGAGCGTACTATTGCCAATGGTATGTACGTACTCTTTTCTTAAATTTTAACATTTAACGATGTTACATATTTCATTAGTTTCGGTTTATATTATTTGTAGTGGTGATAGGCGGTTGAGGGTGAGCTAATTGGAAACCGGATTGCCAATTGGTTGTCATAATATAGCTTGTAGATTAAGCTAAAAGAATATTTGTTTACTAGTTTATGTGAATTTAATTAGAATTATTGATATTTGTTTACTAGTTTGTGTGAATTTGATTATCAGAGCTACGCGCCGGGAAAAAATTAAGATTATAAAATCAAGAAAGATTGGATTTTACTATAGTGAATTGTGATGAGTCTATTGTGATATCGATTAAGGAGTAAGTCTAAATAGGCCATTTACAAGGAAGATGTGAAAGGAGAAATTAAACATAGCCTATGTAGCACGGACACGGGTGTCGTGTCCGAACACAGATAAGCCGACAAGACAAATATAAAAACATTAGGACACGACACGATGGGGACACGACATCAGATAAATATTTTTTATAATTATTTTTATATACAAAAAATATAAAACATCACATTAATACTAATCTCATACTAAGAACAACATTAAACGAATCATATTAAATTCATATAAGCGTTAAGAGTATTAAATCTATTCTAAACATTAAACATCACAATGATATTAAATCACGTAACAATCAAAATGCAAAGAAACATAGCATTAGTCTTAAATCCATACATAACATCAAACTTCGATCCAAACTAGTAAAAAAACAACTAAAATGCATATAAAACCAATTCTAAACATTAAACAAAAAAAGAACTTTGAAATCCAATGTTCCTCACTCCTCATCATCTTCAACATCTTCATTGCATTCTTCTAAAAACATTTCATCCAACTCTGGCTCATCAAGTGATAGATTTACAACCTCTAATATCCTAGCACCTTCAACCTCAAATGAATCGAATGTATCCCCACCCACATTCCCCATCTTGCTATCTCCTTCCTTGTATTGCTTACTTTTCCTCAATAGAAGTTGAAGATTACTACGCACAAACACCAAGTCTTCGGCACGTTTTAGATTCAACTTGTTTCTCTTCACACTAATAAAAGAATAAGTGCTCCAATTTCTCTCTGAACAAGGATGTCCAAGTAATCTTGTGGCCAAGGCTTGAAGCTTTAGTGTAGAAGATCCATGGAGAACCCACCACAAACGAGGATCAAGTACTCCTCTGTCATTTATAGAATCAAACTCATTAAACTCATCATAAAGAGATGAGAACTTCGCAAATTCAATGTTGACCATTTGACGTTCGGATGCATTTAGAAAGAATATCATCAAACACTTCTTTCTTTCACTTGTGATTTCCACATTCTTATTGGGCTCAACACGATTTGCACCTCCACTGAGCCATTGTTTGCTATAATACCTATGGGGAAAAAAATTAACTAAGAAATAAAAATTCAAAAATTAAATAACTAATTGAAGGAAATTAAGAACTAGTTAATGAGTTACCTAGGGTTGAATGAGTGTGCTACTCAGTGAAGGGGTGTGTTTCTTTTTCTCCACCTATTAACCAAAAATGGTATGAATAACCTCATAAAATGATGACTCCTCGTGTTCTTCCTTCCTCTCATGCCGCTATACAACCGTTTTAACTTTTTCAATCATGACATCCCACAAATCATACACCAAGTGAAGACATGGTTGGTCCGTATCGGCAAGCCTTAGCATCTCATAAATAGGCTCAGTAAAAAGAAGGATATAGTCAACTTTGTCCCACTATATGTCACTCAATACTTTTTCCTTCATAAATTGGGCTTTCCTAACATCATCATCCTTATACAAATTCCACCTCCCATTAATGACCAAACTCTGAAGGCCACTCTTTATAAGAATGAATCTTTTGAGCATGATAATCATGGAAGCAAAACGTGTATCCCAATAGGAAGCATCTTTAATTTCAAAAATTGACTGTACATGTGAAGCCTCATTGAGTGACTTGTGATAAAAACTTTCATGACCATAACATCCATTACAATCTCGGTAATCCAATGACATTCACCGTATGTAATTACATTAGCTTTGTCTAAAGTCTTGAAACATTTCTAAAATTGATTGCATCAAAATTTCTTTGGCTAAAGTCTGTGCTACTTATGAAAATAGGGGCATTGGTTTTATTAATCTCGGTATTTTAAATAGAGCTATTATTATTATCAAGCATTGAGTCTGCTTCAATCCTTTTCTATGTGTGATGCTTTCCTAAAACCTAGATTTAACTTCAAAGAGCCTTCTAGTCAAACTTACAAAATGTCTTTCTTATGGATTGGATACGAAGAAGCTATGAATTTTGAACAGCTATAGACATGAATGAAAATAGATAATGCTACAGAAATAGATAATGATACAGAAACTTCCATAAAAATAGATAATGCTATAGATACATTTTTATAATATCCCAGTATTTTCTGAAGAAAACACCATGGAATCCATCTGGGCCTGCTGAGTTGTCTTCATTGAGATTTTGAATAGCTTTCCAAATTTCATCTTCATCAGGATAGGCATCTAGGATGTTTGATTGGTCGAGAGTGATGGACTTTTCGATAACCTCTAATACTCCATCTTCACCTTCTATAGATTTAGACTTGAATATGTCATGGAAATATCCCATAAATTCCTCTTTTATTCCTTCAGTATCATCAATCCAAGTGCCATCATTTTTATTAACTTTATTAATCATTTGATGATTTCTCTTAGCCTTAACAGAAGCATGGAACAACTTTTTATTAGAATCACCTTTAATCAACCATTTATTCCTCATTTTTTACCCCAAAATTATTCTTCGTTCTTTAGAGCTTTAAGAAGGTGGGCTTTTGATTCAAACATCTTTCTTCTATTTTCCTCAGAAGGGTCTTATTTAAACTTAATTTCAAATGGAAGAGGCTCATTTTCCATATTTTTTACCTCCTCAAAAACATTTTTAAAAACTAACCCGTTCAAAGTGGTAAGAGTTGTCTTTAGACTCTACAACTTCTGAGAGAAAAGTCATAGAGGATTACCACCCAATTTACAATTATAAGAAGTTCTGATGATATCTTTAAGGTCCTTATGGTTACACCACATATTTGGGAACTTGAAAAGTCTGGGAATGGTGCCAAGATGGGATTTAATAGAAAATAAAGGGGGGGAATGATCAGAGCAGATCTTATTAAGATGATTTAGGGAGAAGTGTGGAGAGAGCTTTATCCATTCAATTGATGCCAAGCCTCTATCAAGTATATCCTAGATTTTATCTTTTTCCCTGAAGTTGTACCATGTAAACTTAGCTCCTGTATACTTTAACTCTAATAGGTAAGCATTAGAGATGAAGTCGTTAAAGTCCTCTTCTGAGTAAAATTCAATTTCTTTACCTCCCATTTTTTCATCACTGTTAGTAACCACATTAAAATCACCCATGACCATCCATGGTTTTGAGTCGGTGAGATGTCTATGTTGAAGAAGAGAATCCTACAAAGGTATACTTTAGAGGGAAAATGAGGGTGGAAAATTTTAAGGAGTATGGCTGATCTCTATTTAGAATAATATCACAACTGACATTGAATCTCCATAGTAACCATATTTTATTGTTTGAGTTTACTAAGCTTCCTTCAAAATTAAAAACCCTTCTCAATTCTTCAAGTTTACATTGATCAGTTTTAGGCTCTAAAAATGCAACAAAAGGGAGGTATCCTTCTTTTTGAAGGATTATTGGTCTATTTAGACGAAGTACCTTTTGTTGATTTAGCGAAAGCTTTAGTCACTCTTTTAAATAAAGGATTAACATTTCTGGATTTAAAATCTGAATTAATCATTTTGGCCAATTTGTTTGAATAGTCCACTAGTCGAGTAGCTTTTGAATTGATGATAGTAATTTTTTTATCCATTCTTCTAGAGAACAGGGTGAGTTCCTCTATTAAAGGTGAATTCACCACTCTGTTAATTTCATCATCTGAGGCTAAAAGTGGACTATGAAAGTCATTCTTCTTCTTTTTGGGGAACTCCCTTCCCCTAGGGGACAACAATAGCTGCTCTTAAGGTAATTGATCATTCATGTCTATAATCTTAGATTTTGTAGGCTAGTGGAATAGGGATGTAGTATTATCTATTGATCATCATCTGTTCTCAATTGGTCAAGCTGTAGGAATTCTCATAAAAATAGATAATGCTACAGAAAATTTGTCCAGGCCTAGTGTAGCCCGAATTTATGTGGAATTAGATCTGAAAAAAGACAGACCTCGCAGAATATGGATCGGATGTGGTGAATATGGTTTCTAGCAATTAATAGAGCATGAAAACCTGCCTAGCTATTGTGACTATTTTTCCAAACTGGGACATAATGAGTTGAACTGTATTGTCAAATAAGAAATGAATCAAAAGAAGAATGATAAAGGTCTGAAGAAACAAGAAATTATCCAAGACGGGAATGCAGAAAGGACCAATAAAAATATCAAATCAGTGCCTCAAATTCATAAGATTAAGGAGAAGCAGAAAGAGGATCAAATGCAGATAATAGCTGTTCAGAAAGATAGTGCAAATAGGCCAGAATCAATAGCTCACAGTAATCAAGATCAGTCTACTAAGAAAATTTTGAAAGAGAAGATCCGAGCCAAAAAGTGGAAATAAGGAAAAGTAATCAAAGTCTTGACATAGCTCCAAATGAAGATTTCCAAGACATAGAAGAAGGTGAATTGTTAGTGCAAGAGGAAGAAGTCTGCCCAAATGTAGAAACTCAAGAGCAGGTTGATGTTCAAGAAATTTGACCAGTAGAGAAGGAGAAATTTGTAGATGCAGAAACCAATTGGCTAACAAAAAGAAAAGGAAGAAACAATAAAAATAGGGGCTATTACTCTGATCAAGAGGAAGATTTTAAGAAGATAGAATACAAGTTGATGATGAATTAAAAATAGAAATTGTAGTGAAGTTGATGATGAGTTTAGTATTGTATATATTCAAATGCATATATTCAAATAAACAGATATATGACTTTAGGGATTGTATCATTATACGATTAAATTTTTGTTGATTTTGACTTTGGCTTGTATTTGTTTCTACTAACCTTTTTTTTTTCATTCGAGGTTTTCAGTTCTTAACTTTGATTTTCACTCTAAACAGGTTTGGTTTGTGAAATTTCAACAAGTTTTTAATCTCACCATCTATGTGGATGGAAGATTCCATCTGGTTTTGACGATGGTGCAGACGGGAGAGAGTCGAAAAACTTATTCAAAGTCTCAAAAATTTGTATTCCTTTAGTGATAACATTTAAAAGGTTAGCTGCTACGTTACTTTTAGTTTTTGATATTGCATACTATAATATTATAATTTAACTGCATAAAAGGGCCTCTATCTTTATATATTCTGGATTAGTTAATTGATTTCAAATTAAATGTGTATTACGGGTTAACAACCCATTTTTTTCTTAGAATGGAGCAAGGTGAGCTAAGGAAGCAGTGGACTTGGGAACCAAGGATGAGCGAAAGCTTGATCCTGTTACCTGTGGATACTGATGATGTAAATAGTTTAATTATATCTATCTCTACGTGTTATATATACATAAATATGGATTTTACTTTTACACACTTTCACACATAATTGATTATTCCATTGTAACTTGAGCACAAACATTTTTTTGCTCAAGGAAGAATGCTAGGCAAGTTGGTCGGCGTATCCTTGAACAAGTTTCAAACACGCACGGCCTTGCTTCTAGTTTGTATTTTCTTTGCTCCTACTCATCTTCTTTATCAGTTACTTTCTTGGGGGTTGAGACATGCTCTCAAATGGGTATGCTTCTTTCCAGTATATTTTTTAATTTCAGCTATAAAATTGGGTTGTACTTTGGAGTTCTGCCTTATCATTGTATATTCAAAATTGGGTTGTACTTTGGAGATTATCTATTTGTTTTTTTTATATTGAAAATTAGCTATCTGTTCAAATTATCTACATGCCACTTTAATATATTTGTTGCATTATTTTTTGTATGTTGAAAATTTGCTATTGTTTCAAAACTCCTCCACATCATTTTGCAAATGATAGTTATTTCGTTTTTGTATCTCAGTCCCAAAACAAATGACTGCCTTATATTCAAATAATAACAATTACATTTCATTATTTTCAGGTATACACATGGTCTGCGTAGTATTCAAAGGCTTAAATCCAGATGTTTACACTTTGTGGAAAGTAACACAAGTACAAGTCAATGGATACCAATGTGCCGCATATAAAAAATATGAGTCCATTGAACATGCCCATCAGGCGTACTCCGAGTACATGAGGGAGGATATCACAGCATCTTTACCTCCCATAGTTTATATACCTAGACTTCACGAAGCATATCCACCATGTGGTGACCCTTGGTCTAGGCCTTGGATGATTTGTTACATGTTCATGACATTTCATATAATCAAAGTGTTATGACGTTATTTTTTTTAGTTGTTTTTTCAACTTTCATTTTGTATTTGGCACACAAGATGGCTTCATTTGATGTTCAATTATGTTTAATCAAGTTTTATGTGTACATGATATTTGGAATGTTCGAATTATAAATGAAATCTTGTCAAATTTTTTCACGCTTTATAAAATGTCCATATTAATTTTTTTACATTTGTTACATGTTGATGGTATTTTATCTTAGCAGTGACACATAAAATATAATTATATTTTCAGAAAGTATAATAATATTTTGTGAAAATATAATGATATTTATTACTGCTAACATCAGTCATAAAATTATCATTACTGCCAATTTTGTGACTGCTAACAACAGTCGTAAATATTTTGCGACCACTATATGATATCGATTGACTACCTTCTCACATAAAAGTGAGAAGTAGATACTAATTTTCATAATAGACCTCCACAAATCCTTTTTCTTGGAGAAATAATTCTTAAACAACAGAGGAACTAATTGCTTGATCACATGCCAATCATGGGACTTACACTTATGTAAATCACGGGCAACATAATTCGCAATACTTTGCAAGTTGGAAAAAAAATTGGTTTGAAATTTTAAATTATATATTGTGTCTAAAAGCTCCTTCCTTTCCTCACTCGTCAAAGTAAATGCACTAGGGGGAATTATTTTACTTCCCCTATCATCTTCTTTCGACCATAGTTGTGGCTAAAGTTTTGACGCTTTAAGGTCTCTTCATGCATTTTCTCCATCCTTCGAATGACTCTCGCCAAGGCATGTTCCCACAATATGTTCAACAATATTCTTTTATGCGTGCATCACATCCAATACATGGCGCACCAGGTTATTCTTACAATAAGGCCAATCAAATAAATTTGACCTCCTAGACCATGCCTTTCTTGTATCAGTTTCATTCCCAGTTAGGGTACTCTTATTCTTGATATTCTTAAATTTAGGATTCTTACCTGGAATATTAGGGCCACAATCAAAAGATTTACATTTAATTTCTGAGTGTGAAAGTATTCTCAGTCGTATCCTATGTTCAACCTCCCCCGGTAGAAAATTAGATCATTTCTCAAATCTAAAACTATGGGGGGGGGGGGGGGGGGGTAAAAACCTCCTAAGTCAATACTATACATTTTTTGAGATAGTGGGAAGACGAAGAGATTTAGTCTCATCTCCACAAATAGGACACCCCAAATAACCATGTACTACACAACCGAATAATGTCCCATAAGCTGGAAAATCATGAATGACCCACATCAACATAGCTTTCAGCGTAAACTCTTCTTTTCTAAAAGAGTCAAATACTTGCACACCCTCTTCCCATAACTCATTTAATTCTTCTATCAAAGGAGCCAGGTAGACATCAATGTCCTCACTTGGTGCCTTTGGACCAGGGATTAACAAAGACAACATCGAAAATTCAGGTCTCATACACTGTTAAGGAGGGAGGTTTAGTGGGGCTAGGATCACTGACCATACACTCTGATTCACGCTTAGATTTCTAAATGGATTAAAACCCTCTGTTGATATTTCCAAATGAATGTTACACTATTCTCGAGCAAAATTGTGATACTCAAAATTCATCCTCTTCCAAACTGTAGAATCAATAGGATGGCGCATGATATTTTCTCATGCTTATGCCCTATTATGCTAAGTCATTGCCTCCACTATCCATGGTACTGTGAAAAATTGCTTTAATCTAGCCCCAATGGGAAAATATTTAGGTTCATCGCATACCGGACACCGATTGAGATTTTCATACTCCTTTCGATATAGTATGCAGTCATACACACAAGCATGAATTGATTTATACTTCATTCCCAAACCTTTCAAACTATTTTTCATAGTAGGATAGTTATTTGGAAGCATATTCTGCTTGGGTAGCAAGACCTTCACCCAATTTAAAAATCATGTAACGCTAGTGCTAGACAAACCATATTGATTCTTCAAATTATAAAAACAAACTATGGCATGGAAAGTTGTTTGATCTTTCTCACAATCAGAGTATAAAGTTTGGCTCGCCTTAAATTTTAAACTTTGGTAATTATCGTAAAGGTTTATCCCAATATTTGTCTCACCCATCCACTCTTTGTATTTAGGATATCCAATCACAGATACTACAAATAATCACCTATTATGGGTAAAAGATCATAAACAAAAGTGTGAATATATAGTTCCCATTAGTATAAAGACCTACTGAATGTGTACGCATAACAACTAGAAGGCTAGGTTCTATGGGTAAATTTATTCGTGCATTCAAATTCAAATTCAATTTTAATTTGAAACTGAAATTAAAATTCAATTTATAATATTAATTCCTATCTCCTCTATCTCCTTTAAAGGGTGAGTGGTCCTATCCCATTCAAGACCGCATATTTCTGTAATATACTTAACAACTCATGCACATTGTTCCAATTTGAGGAAAATTCGGCATCATATCCCCATAGTTCTGCAAGTAGACAACATAGATTCGAAAGTGTGAGTGTTATTTCAATTTATCAATTGAAATAATACCTAACATCGCATCATCTAGTATGTACCCAGAGAACATTAAGATATGACTGCAGAACTTCCCCCAAAAGTAACAAGTTTAGGCCATGAAGAGTATTATTATACAGAAACTATGCAGTCCCAAGCTGTCCAAACGGGACAATTCGAGAGATCTCATTATAGGGGTAATGACTCTCGAATGGGTCTAAGGGATAATGAATGTGTACGCATAACAACTAGAAGGCTAGTATCTATGCGCACTATAAGTAATTTAAAGTATGTTTCATTTAATTATGTCCTATCACAATTGGAGAGATTTCATTTAATTTAAAGTATGATTAAACCATACAATTATGCATAACTCGTAATGAATATTTTTATAGGAAAGAGTCTTACATTTATTATTGTGGATACGTGGCACGATAAGATATGGACACACCACACACACACACACACACACACACATATACATATAATAAAGTAGAAAACTTATGTATGTCATAATATGGAACAATGATGTCATTTATGTGCTTTTTTCATGCAATGCCTCTTTTGCCCCTCACATCTTTGATTTCCCTCTCTTTTTCTACTTATTAAAATTACACTTCAATTCAAAATTTGGGGTATTTTGATCAAAACCCCTTCATTCTCTACTTCTCTTTTTCTACTTACCAAAACCTACCCCAACTCCCTCATTATATCCCTCTCAGCCGATTTTGTCCCCAAAACCCTACCCTCTCCTTATTTTCTCCCTCTCACAAATCAGCCCCTCTTCCCCTCAGCTGTCGCCCCCTCCTCCCCTCCACGTAACCCCTTCCTCCTCTCCACCGCACCCCTAGAGGTAACCTCCCTATCTCTTAAACACATCCTTAGTTTCGTAATATCCAAGTTTTTTGTTCCATGGCACGATTTATTTTCAGATCTGATGGTGCGATTTATTTTTGGATCTCATGGTGCGATTCTTCATCTCTTTTATGTACTAACTTTATTTGTGCGATTTTTGACTAAGTTTTTATAACTATTTTAAAAAATAGAAAACCATTTCCAGTGTTTAAAGATCCGGATGCAAGAGAAAATGTGCAAGGAGAAACCTAGGATCTTTGTTCTTAGTTTTTTAGTTTTGTATTTGTGTATCATTCATTAAGATGTCTTTTTTCTTCATTTCTTTAGATTTTATGTTTCTTGAGAATTCACCACTCAGTAAACTACATTTGAGCCTTTTTATGTGTTTTCATTCCAGGTATTTGTCTAAAATCTTTTTCATTCTGGAGTAGAATCTTGGCGGGGCATTAAAATTTAAGGGGTAAACAAAGTTTGTTGGTTATCAGTAAATGCAATTGTGTTATTTTTGGCTTATAAAAGTGATAAACTAACAAACTAAATTTTAGTGGAAATAAAATATGCTAACAGGTATCAATTTCTGGCATACAGGTTTTATAAGATCATAGATTGAATGTCCATTAGTGCCATATTTTTTCACAATTTCGGGCATATGTGTTGTCACGTGTTATTTTGAAACTTGACTATGTCATAATTTCTTGATGATGAAATAATTGTTCTATCTTGGTGATGAAACTTGAATGTGTTGAATTATTTTTTCTATATCAGTGTTAATCTTTCTATAGGCGTTGGTTTATAAGTTGTGGGATTCTCACACTTATTATTTTCCTGTTTTCAGTAGGTTGTCCACGTTTTTGGATATGTTGAATGTGTTTCATTATTTCACGTTTTTGTTTTTAACTTTGTTAATACCATATTTACAACATTCCCTTTTATTACATTGTGTTGAAAGAAATAAGAATAAAAAAGAGTAGGATTACTATTTTTTTATTTTCTATTCAAATTCTCCTACGTTTTTTGATGAGGGAATTTTACTAATCATTTGATGTTATACTAATCATGAGGGAATTTTTATGAGGGAATTTTTCATTTTACTAATCATTTGATGTTTATTTTTTTTGTTCAACTGTTATACTAAGGTGTTTGTTGGCTTTGTCAAGTGCAAGAGCGACTGAGATGCACTTCTATTCTTGAGTCTCCTGGATACTTTTTACTTTAATTGAAAGCATACGCTCTCCCGAACATACATACCCCTTCATCTTCTTCTTTATGAAAGGAAACCATTATCTATTTTTTCTTTTTTTTTTAAATTGTAATGTACAAACTAATTGTAATACGATCATGTGCGAGATATTTTTAATTCAGTGATCCAGTGGTCTATTTGTAATGTATGATCATGCCCAACTTTTCTCTCTTAGAGTGTCTAGTGGTCTATATTCATGAGCTTTGTTGGCATTATTGAACTTTTGTCATTAGCTTTTAAAATGTTTGTTTACTATTATCCAGTGGGAGTTAACTCTTTCATTTGGTGACTTACTACGAAACTTGTGGGACCCTATTATCCCGTGGAACTTTTGTCATTAGCTCTTGCATTTAGTGACTTACAATCGCCAATATTTGTTTTGTTTTTGTTGACATTTGGAATTCATTTTAAAAATAAATATCCAATATATGTTTTGTTTTTTATTGACATTTGGAATTCAATTTAGTGGATAAAATCATCAATATCAGTTGCTCCTTGGGAATTTGGAATAGTGGGGTGTCGATTGAACAATTCAACTCATTTGTTTCCATCCACCGAATTCCTATAAATTTCCTTTTATCCCCATAATAAGAAATTGAAAAAGCGATAGGTTTGCCTTATCTCATGAATTTATATATGTTTTAGCATGTTTGTCTTGGGTGAATGTTATCCATCAACTTAATAAAAATAAATCAGGGACTAGATTCACATCAATGTAATAATTCAAGTTTTTTTTTTTTTGCAATTTACTCTATTATTATATTATAATTTGTTAAGTAGAATGGGCCGAAGCAAATAAGCGTTGGAACTACACTCTTTTGAGATCAATCAAGCGGAAGGTTTGGGGCAACAATTATTGTATATACGACAACGATATTGGAGTATCTGACTGCAGAAGTGCCAGAGTTGGCAGGTAATGTGAGCAAGGCCATTTGAAGAACTTGACACCCCCATCAAAGGAATCATATACGGTACTCAATGGTAATGTGTTCTTTGACCTGCAATATGGTTGGTCGTTAATATATTGATCATTTATATTCCTAAAAAATATATTATTTATATTCAGTTGAGTATTTTGAATCGTTTGTGCTTACTCACTAGGAGTTCTTCATGTATGATTTTCAATCTTGAATCCAAGTCAACAGGGGTTCTTCCATTTAAATACAATATTGGACACAAATAATTGCAGGGAATAAATTTAAAATGCCATTCTTGAATACCATATTTGAATCATTTTCAGTTTCTGTTTCCATATTTTATTTATCTATGCCATGATTTTGTCTCAATATTGTATTTATCTAAGCCTTGATGGTCCCAGACAAAGATATGCTAAATGGACCACCATTTTGTCCAAGTCTTGGCTATGTCTAAGACTTAATGTTGGTAAATATGATGTGTTCCCTGCCATCAGATTTAACGTGTGTGTGTGTGTGTGTGTGTGTGATCTCTGCCTCAGTTATTTATGCATAGTACCTTTGGTATATGCTGTTTCAACTAGCATATTTTTAACAAAACAAAACTCACTGTCTTTTTTGGAAATAAATTTATAAATATGTATATTTATCCGTTCAATTCATTATTTTGATTTGGTTTGTTTCTTGGACTTCTACCGTGTTAAAGGTAGTTTGGTTATTTTATTAACGTGCTCTCTCTATATCCATTTAATGATGGATCTACAAAATGCTCAACCTGAAATAAAGTGGTGATGGGGGATTTATTTGATCATCTGAGGAAGGTATTTTTTGAAATAATTTGAATTTATATTTTCACTTTTGCAAGCATTTTTTCTATTTGAGGGCTTTGTATTTTAGGCAAATGCAAATTTCGATTATTTTCTTGAATATGCAGTCTCCTTGGATCAGTGTTTGCGCTTCGAATTTAACTAAAGGCGTCCACTTGGCTTCTTGAACTTCAAGATCATCAACCGCGATATGAGTTGATAGGGGTTTCAACATGCCAGATGAAGAACAAATTTGACTTTTCAAAAGCAACATTATGAGCATGCCTGAAAGCTATAATTTCTACGAATTCAGTATCAATACCAGTTTCCTCCTTAACTTCTCTTATAGCTCCAGCAAAGATCTCATCAGACTCAAGAATGAAATCGGTTGGAAACTTCCAAAGGTGAAGGCCTTACTTTGGATGACCCTGCTTCTAAATAAAAATTTTAAGTATATAAACGCTGAAGGCCCTACTTCTAACTAAAAATTCGAAGGATATAAACGCTAAAGGCCCTGCTTCTATCTCATTATCGAACCCCTGCGAGACAAAATCGAATAGGTACAGCGAGAAAAAATCGAATTCCAAGCGTTCGATTAACGAATCAAAGACGTAAAAGCATTCCAAGCATTCTAAAGGTCCTCATCGCAATCACTGCCAGTTTTGGTACGTCCCCGTTCTGGTACGTCCCCGTTGCAATCACAGCCGGCTACATCTTCCATCTTTTATTTATCTATTTAGGGTGAGTTTTTGCTTTATATTTTATTTATCGTTAACAATTGAGATAGTTAAGCAACAATTCCAGGTTAAAACTGCGCTAGTAAAACTTTGAACATTAGTTAATAAGTTGGACAATTAAAATTGAGGTAATCTGATTTCTCTCTCTGTTCACGTTTTCGATTTCTCTCTCTATTCGAACATTACGCATACAAGGTACTTTTCTCTGTTTGGTTTATGGTCTCAATTTATTTTCGAGTTTAGATGAGATTTATTTTGGGGATTTTATTATTTTTTGGGGTTCAGTATCATCACATATAGTTATTAACATTGCAAGTGAACGAAAATCAAAGTCCTGGTGTAAAGACAAGAGAAGGCCAGATATATTTGCCATGAAGTTCTTATCTCCATGAAGTTAAGTTGGTTCCTCTGAAATTATTAGTTATTAGAATTATTAATTGGTGAGTGTCAACTATTGTACATGGTGTGAGATCAATCAGAATGGATGATATGACGAAGCATCACCATGTGGAGTCGATGATATGACAAAGTTGGCATATTTGCATGAACAAGTAGTTTTGCATAATTATTCTATATTGATTAAAGAGTTGGTGTACAGTGGATTTCTAAATTTTGGTATATGCCCTTTTGAAAAAAATTAAGTTCAAGTTGCCAATGACAATTTATCTTGCAGTTCTTGAGACAGGGAATGTGTATTTTGGGGAAAATGAAGTTCAAGTTTCCAAGAATAGAGCAGTCAAAAGGTTTGTTTAGGGGGAATGGGATTGAGTGTCCGATGGCCCAGGCATTTTCCACTGCCATGTTAGTAATCTCTCCTCTTCATAACACAGGACAGGACAGAATAGGACATGAGTCTATACAAGAAGATGATATGATGTATCGGATTTATGGATAGATAGAATCATCGGATAATTTCATTGGACCCATCAATTTGTGCGGGGCCCATTCCATCGCACGACGTGTTATCTTTCAGCAACCACAACCAAGCTATGTGTTCTAAATTAAATTAGTTTTATAAATTTGTTTGTACATGTTTATTTTTTTGTTTCTATACATATTTTTTTATTTGTTTCTGTACATATTTCTTTATTTGTTTCTGTACATATTTGTGTGAGTACATGTTTATTTGTTTCTGTACATATTTGTGTGCGTACATGTTTATTTGTTTATGTACATATTTTTTTGTTTCTACAAATAGTTTCAATTGGTAACTTATGTTTCATCTTTCACTATTTCATTTTTGCCCAATTTTTTTAATTATTGGTTTCATTTCTTTTTTTTGTCTGATTTTTGAAGCAAATGGTCTAAGTTTGTAAAACTAAAGAAGGTTTCTATGGAGTTTTAATCAGATCCTTCATTATAGAAGGTGAATCAACAGTTGTTGATAGTTACGAACTTACGAACCTTGATTTGAATTTCAGATTTGAGGTTCTTTATATATTTATCAGAACAGGGTATTTGAATAAGCAACTATCGATCCATCCTCTCATAGCTTTGAGGTTATTAGTATTTCAATAAGCAATTTGAGGTTCTTTGAATTTTAGTTATTAGTATTTAAAATTCATATACAAACTTGAATAAGCAACTGTGAGAGGCAACACTGTTCTTTGAATTTCAGTTATTTAGTATTAGCACTGTTAAGGCAGCACAGTTGAGGTTCAAATATCATTATCAGAAGAGAGTTCAAATATCAGATTTGAGGTTAACTTGAATAAGAAATTTTAGGTTCTTCTTAGTGTGCATTATGGAATGGTTCAAGGTTGAGTCTCGGTGCCCCATGTGCAAGCGAAGCTTTAATTCCATACGTGGACCTCCTAAGGAAAAACTCTTTCTTTGCCACAGAATTGTCAATGGTCGTTCGTGATGTAGTTACATATTCATTTCTTAATTCAAATATTCATTTTTTTCTTCTTCCAATTGTCATCGAATAGAATCTGTGATTCTATAAAACTAACATTAAAATCAACATATGAGAATTGAAAAGGTTAGTTACTATCACACCATAAAAAAACTTTGGGTGAAGAATTTAATGACAAAAAAATTTAATGCCAAAGAAAATATTAGAGTACTGATTTGGAAAAATTAGAATAAAAAATTACCCCTTACTTCATGGTGATCTAAAAGCATATATGTATCTTAATTTAAAAAAGAGAGGTTAGACCCGAACCATTATATTTGCAAACCATGTTTCTTGCATTGATATTGTGTACAGGTCTTATAAACATGAGGTATATTCACTATTCTGAACTATTTGGTTGTAAGAATCCATACGTAATAGCTATTCTGAACTCCTGTGTGCAGGCGCTTCTGCAATAACAGCATAACAAGACAACTACTCTGGGGGATCTCTTCCAAATGCTAATTTTTTTCTCATAGAGAGAGTCACGAACTCTACCTTCTTTTTATTCAAAGACTCTGCAACTATGTAGCATCGATACTATAAAATTTCCAGATTTGGAGTATCGCATACGAATATGACACTGACATGTTTTGTCCCTATCTCCATCTTTTTGGGTATTTGTTAGATGTTTATCTAATTTGGTTCAATGGGAGCAATAATTTTCGAGAGCTACGAATTTTTGGCTATTCATTTTTATTTGATTTAATTTTGTATTTTAGGTACAAAATCAGAGTTCAACAGCACGGTGTTCAGATTATGAAACAAACTACGTAATGAGTCTTTAACTCATTCATTTGAGGTTCTTTCCATTGTAATGAAATCATGGGAAAAGTAACGATAGAAGAGAGAAAAGAAACTATGGGCAGAAATATAAGATTTATTTGATTCAAGTTGTTAAATTTGAATTTATTTGTGGTTACCTTTGGAGCCTTTCGCATGTAATAACAAGTACATTGATTATGCACGATTGGGACAGAAAGTTCAACAGTCATGGAAGATATCTTCATAGCTGCAATTCATGGAAGTTGTGGAGATATGGACCTTTCTTGACATTCAATTGTCATCTTTGATGGTTATTAAAAATTTCACGTCTCACCTCTTTTACTATCTTATAGATTTTGTCTTTTAATTTTTTTTAATTGTGATTACCTATGTTAGAATTGTGTAGCAAGCATACGTTTTACATAACCGTGACTTTGGAAAATTGTGTACTCTTAGTCTATCGTTTATTATATATGTCAATTTTGTTTCATTATACTTAAAATGATGTTCGAGTTTCTATTTGGTTTTAGATGACCAATGTGGAAATTTTGTTGATCTAGATTATATTTCTCTACTCAGTTTTCTATATTATTTTGGTCAAATTATTAGTGTAGACACTCCATTCTGTTACCCCTAACTCTCCTTAGGTCCCTAGTATCTCCCTTCATCACTACAAACCCAGGTCATACCCCGAGTACTAACCTAGAAGCCATCGGGCACTCCCAGGCTCCATTTGAACAAAAAGTCAAACACTTCAGCTCGACCGAGGCTGAATGAATCATCGAAGGGCACTGAATTCCCTTTCCAACGGTCCATCCTGTGTGCAATTCTGACTTACCATGCGAACGAACGATCCGTTTGCATCCGAAACTTGATCTAGAGGCCACCGAGCACTCTCGGGCTCTGTTTGACCTAAGTCAGCTCTTCAGCTCAATCGAGGAAGAATGAATCTTTGAAGGGCACGAAAACTCCTTTCTAATGGTCCACTCTGTGACCGATTCTGACTTTCCATGTGGACGAACAATCCGTTTGACTCCAAGAGGTCACCGAATGCTTCCAGGGCCCGGTTGACCAAAGTCAACTCTCCAAACTAGGTCAAACTCTTTGGAATGTTGAAGTACATCTCCTAACCATTCCAATGGTCTGCCCTGTGCACGATTAGGACTTACCATGCGGACGAACGATCCGTTTGCGTCCGAACAATGCAGACAAATGCTTCTGAGCCATATTTGACCTAAAGTCAACTCCCAAACCCATTAGAGGTCCAAGGACTTTCAAAGGTCTCTTAATTACCTTTCCAGCGGTCCACCTCGTGCACGATTCTGACCAATGGTTTGCCCGCGGCAGCCAATTTTCTGAAAAGGGTTGAAACACATTACCAAATGGAAGGTTCCAGACCCTCCTATCGGCAGGACCAGGTCTATGCCGATCGGCAGTGACCTGGGCCTATAAAAGGAGGCCTTCACCTCATTTGTAAGGGAGCCCAGATCTGATAAAAATCGTTCTCAGCGAATCCCAAAAACCTCTCTCGAAGACAACGTGATTTCAACATCCAAATCCCTTTCTAACTTCCACTTTTCATCATCCTTTTCATCAAAATTGGTGAATTAGCCACTCTCCACCATCATCCAAGTGCAAGGGATGCTCTCCAACATTCAAGATCAAGCTCAAGATCTTCAAGAAGGTCCAACTTTCTCAACTTTCTCTCCAAATTCTCTTAAATTCGCAATAATTTGTTTTATTATTTAGCATTTTTATTATCTCGTCTCACACATCCTAATATACTTTTTATTTAAGTATTATTGCACAACTCTTATTTTCATACAAATAAAACCCCCCAAAAAAAGAAAAAAGAGGGTTTGCTCATAAATTCCAAATAGGGATTCTCATACCTTTCTCACACTTTTCTCACAACTAAAACACTTTTTTTACACACACACACACTCACAAATAAGAGATCCCCCCATTTGGATTTATGGGATAAACCTCACCCCTCGTTTTGTATGCAAACTACGTGGATTTTTATGCCTTTATAGGCTACGTAGGCATCTCGAGGTAAAACCCGAGACTCGAGTCCTATTCTCACTTTCTCCCTCATTTTCTATCTTCTCTAAATCCTATTTTCTTATATTCTATATACTTGCTCTTAGTGACGTATTACTCCATATGCGTTATCGTTCCATTATAACGATCAACGTAAGGGTGATCGCGTAAATCTTATTTTCTAATATTATTTTTATACCTTCCTACGGATGACTCGCTTTATCTCTTCCATGATACAAGTCGAGGTTTTCTTTCTCCACTATATATATACACATGCACACATATCACGGGGAGAATAGAGGAAAATAGCAAGCATCCATGAGAGGCCGAAAGGGTGGAATGGGTGCCTAACACCTTCCCATTTCGTAACTTAACCTCCGAACCCTTCTCGAATCATTTTGGTTTTGTATGCACCAGTATGTCTTTTGATGCCGTCCTTCGGGATGACTTCCCCTTTTTCTTTTGTCTGTTTTGAGTAAAATAGACTGGCAACTCTAAATCTTTCTACATTTTTACACCTCGTCTCAAACGATGCCGACTAAAGAGCTCTCGAGAGGGATACGCGGGACCCGAGGATCCTCCCTTCACGCGCCCAACCGCGACGAGGATCGGGGATGGCCACAGTGGCGACTCCGCTGGGGACATCTATATGTTTTGAGGGCTTGACTCTATTTACATGGATGTTATATTTGTTTATGCTTCCCCCATATCTACATATTCTCCTTTTTCATGTGTCTCCCATGCTTATGCTTCTATTCACACACTTGTAGAAAAATTCTCCATGTACACTTCACACCACATGCACCTAGGATCACATATATCCACATGTTGCACGCATCACCCATCCGTACTTGGTGTACCTTGGGTACTTGTAATTTGATCCCCGTTTGGCATAATCAAGAAAAGCATTCTCATCATAAGATATTAATAAGAGAATCATGCATGATTCACACGACATCACCAAAGAGCATTGTTATTCACCAAATTTTACCCAGTAACTTGTGGGTTACTTCATGATGGGCGCTGGTCCGGTAGGGCGCAGTTAGCCTAAGCGATATGAATCTCACCTTCCATTGGCAAAGTACCTTCGACGTATATCGAACGGTTCCCCCGCATCGTACCGCTTGACCGAAGTCATGACGGGAGGTATATCGTAGGGAATTCGTTCACATACACCGAATATATCGAATTCACTCTCATACGTACCGTCTCCATGAGGTATATAGTGAGGAAATTCACGTACACTTAGGTATATCAAATGGCTTGTCCACACATACCGATTGCCCGCAAGAGCAAGACGTATATCATCAAATTCACGCCAAAGGGAGGAACCCATTCCGATTCACCCAACCAACTGCATACCCGCATATAGGTGTCAAACCGAGGACACGCACTTTAGATTGTCGGTTTCAACCCAAAACTCTATCTAAATTCTGGGTCGACCTGCCACCCAAATTTTTGTGCATTTTTAAATGGGGACCTGTCTGTGAGCCTAGTTACAAGTCCAGCTGTAGCTTTGCATATATTAAAAACTCCACTTTTCCAGGCTCGGGTCCCTTACGGCATTGCATTTAGGAGAATTAAATACAAGTGAGAACATAATAATCGTAATAATCATGCTGAGTTCCGTATCCAAAAACATTTCTCCCTTCTTTATCAAAAATCCAAATATAGTTTCTTCCTTTTTTCTCAAAAATAAATCTCATTCTATGCCTTCTCAGGTCGATCGTAAGCCCTTGGCCTGGCTCCCTAGTGGCTTCGATCTTCAGTCACATCACCCCGGAGTTTCATCCATTCCCCTACTACTTCTTTCGAGTCCGGAATCCATCCACTTTCCATGGATAATATAGATCAAGTACCAGTCATACAGCCGAATCTGACGATAGTCCTAGCTCAGCTCGTGTCTAAGATTGACAACCTCAAAACTGAGGTTCGAGATATGCAACGAAACCATATTCCTATTCCTCAAGAGCCCGAGGCCCTATTCCCTCATGCTATGGGTCTTCTCGAGCCTATCTGGGTTCCTGAAGAATATCAGCACCCTCCACATGACCCTCCTGTCAATGGGCCACCGCCCGCCTAGCTTTCGATGCCAAATATTGCCCAGCCCGTAGCTAACCTGCCTATGGTCACTGATCCAAAAGAGGAGGAGTTGAATAAAGTCAAAGAAGATCTAAAGATTCTCACTAAGAAGTTCAACCAAGTCAGAATCTCAGGAAATTACATGAATTACACCCACATGTCTCCTTATCCTAAACCGAGGTTACCCGAGAAGTTCAAGAAGCCAAATATCCAGAAGTTTGGAGGGAGTGGACCCCCGATTGTTCATCTTCGCAGTTATAATCATTCAGTGACTCTACTAGGGACTTTTGAAGAAGTGATGGCCCAATTGTTTCAGCAAACTTTGAAGGATAGTGCCCTCCGATGATTTTTATCTCTCAAGGAATCTAGAATCTGTACCTGGGAGGATGTAGCCCGAGAATTCATGTCATAGTACAAATACAATGAAGAGCTTGAGGTCACCCATCGTGATTTAGAGATGCTCGAACAGAACCTGGGGAATCATTCAGTAACTTCATAACCCGGTGGAGGGAATAGGCAGCTACCATGACCAATCGTCCATCTGAGGAAGAACAAGTCAACATAATGAAGAAGAACTTCTTACCCCATATTCGAGCGACGATGGGAGGACAATACTATCCCCACTTCTGAGCTCTCAGAGAAGCAGGGGTAGAAATTGAGGAAAGCCTTGTTAAAACAGAGGTTGAACTGATGAAGGTGTTCTAACAGTTCACCACTAGAAAGTATGACAAGCCTTCCAGTGCTACAGTCTCAACCATCAACAACATCTCTCAACCAACCACATCATGGGCACCAGAAAGACCCCCTTCCCCCATCCGAAGGGAATACACTGAGCTCCATGCTCCCCTCTCCAAAGTTTACCAAGCCCTGTTAAGCCAAAACCTCATCAAGATCCCCATCCATTGCCAAATCCACTCCCAAGAAACTTTAAGGCCGATGCTCATTGCTCCTTTCACCAAACTGCTGGCCATACCACCGACCAATGGTTTCACCTTCGAAATATAATCCAAGATCTCATTGACAGGGGTACCATCGCCCCACCAGCCAATCCTAAGACAAACACTACTCACAATCCACTCCCAAATCATACCAATGCCATATTCTTAGAAGAAAACTCAGATTTCGATCCCTCAACTCAAATCACACCCATATACTCCCCTAAACCTCTTCAAATTTTCCCATATTTCCTCCTACACCCTACTAGCCTCGTTGATCAGGCACTGTCACTCCTTACCAGAACATGCATCGCTGTCTATACTCGTTCTAAAAATGGAAATATGGAATTATCATAGGTGTTAAACCAACTCATAGAGTTCGGGATTAAATTACCCTCATAGATGGTCATCGATTACCAAAGGTTCAGTACACTGTTCTTGGAAGCACGAAAATGGGCCCAAGATTCAGACAAGTGGGTGGTACTAACCGATGAAGTCAGCCTAGATGATGTTATCCAGATTATGGCATAATTATTCGAGCAAACCAATAATATTTGTAGTAGCACCGGGTTACTTGACATTTTGAAGCTACAAGGGCGCTTGGTCCCTTTAACCATACATATCCCCACAGAATGGGAGGACCTTTATGAAGAAGCCGTTGAAGTTGTGGAATGTATTGACGTTACATGGGAAGACAGAATTATTGCCACCGGATGGGGGGAAGAATTCGAAGATTCGAGTGAAGAACAAGCTTCAGGAAGATTCGAGTGAAGAACAAAGAGATCGAAGAGACTGCGAAAAGTGATTCTGAAGATTCCTTCAGCTTACAGACACTAGGGCTGACACTCTGCATGGTTCATTCAGGCACTACATCGATGGATCCATCCCATCTGATTAAAGCTGCTGATACACCCCTCCTCAACTGGCATGCTGCGCCAGGTCTACCTCTTAAAATATCCCCTAACCCCAATGTTTATCCTATTTCCTCTTCTGTTGTCTATCCTTGTGCAAATGTAATCGAGACCTCTTTTGATAAGGTTCTCAATGCTATTTTTCCTATCAATGAAATAAACAAAAATTTTGAGTATCTTGTTGTGCCTTACATTAACTGTTTGGATTCTAATCAAACTTTTGATGATGATGATTTTGCAAATGAACAATTCTTAACTAATCTAAATAAGGTTAATAATAAAAACATAACCGCGTTCAAGTTAATGAAGAAGAGACTGTTGTTATTAATCTCGGTTCTAGTAGCCAACTGCGTGAGATTAGTATATGGGCTACCCTTGACGAGCATGAGCGCGCACAACTCGAAGAATTGCTAAGGGAATTTATGGATGTCTTTGCATGGTCCTATGATGATATGCCCGGCATTGATTTCGAAATAGCTCAACATGAGATCCCCACTCTCCCAGATTACAAGCCGATTAAACAAAAATTGAGAAAGCCCTGCACCGAATGGTCGCTCAAGGTCAAAGAAGAGGTGGTGAAACAGTTAAACGTGGGCTTCATTCGTGTGATCGAATATCCCACATGGCTAGCCAACATAGTACCTATGCCAAAATCAGGAGGGAAGGTTCGAATGTGTGCAGACTATTGAGATTTAAACAAATCCTCTCCAAAGGATGATTGTCCGCTACCCAATATCGACATGATCGTGGACAACACACCCAGTCATGCTCTCAAGTCATTCGTCGACGGGTTTGCCAGATATAACCAAATCAAGATGCACCCAGACCACCAAGGAAAACCCACATTCATCACCCCATGGGGAACCTTTTGCTACACCATTATGCCATTCGGTCTTCAAGAATGCTGGGGCTACCTACCAAAGGGCTGCCACAACCATCCTGCACGATCTGATTCATAAATAGGTCGAGGTTTATGTGGACGATATGATTATCAAGTCCAAAACTAGAGAAGGTCATGTTCCCGCTCTCTGTAAGTTCTTCGAAAGACTGCGACGGTATCAGATGAGACTCAATCCATAAAAATATGTCTTCGGCGTTACAAAGGGAAAACTCTTGGGATTCATGGTCAGTAAGAAGGGGATAGAAGCAGATCCTGCAAAGCTGAAGGCCATACTTGAGATGTCATCGCCCCAAACAGAGAAAGAGGTCTGAGGTTTTCTTAGGAAATTGTAATATATCAGACGGTTCATCAGCCAGCTAACCTCCATCTGTGAACCAATCTTCAAGCTCCTCCGAAAGGATTTAACCAAGGTTTGGAACGAGGCTTGCCAAGAAGCTTTTAACTGAATCAAACAATACCTAACCCAACCTCCAGTCCTCATGCCACCACGTCCTGGTCTCCCTTTGCTTCTATACCTAACCATAACTGACACTGCAGCTGGGGCTTTGCTAGCCCAATACCTTGAAGACTCCAACACTACCATAGCCATCAAATTGGATTTCCCTTGCACCAATAATATGACGGAATACGAGGCATGCATAGTAGGCCTCAAAGTTGGTCTCAAGAAAGGTATTAAATACCTTGATGTCTACGGGGATTCTTCCCTCATCATCGGTCAAGTGCTCAGAAAGTGGAAAGTCAAGGACGAAAAGCTCCAACCCATCCATGCCCGCTTAGAAGAGTTAGCCTCTCGATTTTGAGATATCACCTTCCATTACCTCCCTGAGCAAAGAATAACCTAGCCGATGCTCTCGCTACCTTGGCCTCCATGGTAGACATGCCCGAAGGAATAACAATGACCCCCTTCCTAGGTTAAAAGCAAGACAAACTAACCCACTACTACCATATTGAGCTTGTCTCCACTGAAGATCCCGAACTAGCTGATTGCTGGTACTATGATATCTAGTGCCTCCTCAAATATGGTAGGTATCCCGAGGGTTCCAATAAGAAAGATCGAATGACCCTCCGAAGACTGGCCGCCCAGTACATCATTTGTCATAAAGCTCTACTCAAGAGGAACTTCGATGGAACACAACTACATTGTATCACAGCGGCTGAGATTCAGAAGATAATGCATAAGATCCACAGCGGGGAATGCGGGCCCCACATGAACGGTCACATGCTTGCCAAGAAGATCATCCGACAAGGCTACTTCTGGACCACCATGGCCTAATATTGCACTGCCTATGTCCGGAGATGCCTCAAATGCCTACAGTTCTCTAATCTTCAACACCTGCCTCCGCGAGAATTATACAACATGACCTCTCCCTGGTCGTTCTCCACCTGGGGTGTCGACATCACAGGGAAGGTAATACTGAAGGCTTCAAATGGACATGAGTTCATCCTAGTTTCCATTGATTATTTCACCAAATGGGTCAAAGCTGAGTCATACACAGTATTGAACGCTAAGAAAGTGGCCAAATTCCTCAAGAAAAATATCATTTGCCGATATGGGGTCCCTCACGAGTTAGTATCAGATAATGGGTTTCACTTCGAAGCAAAAGTCATAGAAGTAGTCAACAAGTACGGGATTTAGAGACACAAATCTTCTCCCTATCGACCTCAGACCAATGGTGCAGTTGAAGCCGCCAACAAGAACCTCAAAGCTATCATCAGCAAGATGATCGAAAGCTGTAGGGATTGGGCTGATCGGATCCCGTACGCCCTCTGGGGCTATCGAACCTCAATTTGAACCTCTACTGGGGCTACCCCTTACTCTCTAGTCTACGGCATGGAAGCAGTCCTACCTGTGGAGCTGGAAGTACCCTCACTACGCGTCATGCTCAAAAGCAAAGTTAATGAAGAGGACTGGTGCCAAAGTCGTCTTGACGAGCTGACCCACCTAGATGAAAGGATATTGAAAGCTCTTTACCACATACAGGGGTACCATCGCCGAATACTGTGATCATTAAACAAGATATTCAAGGACCGCGGTGTTTGGGCGGGGGATTTATCCCTCAAGCAGATAATAGAACCCATCTGGGACACCAGAGGGAAATTCAAGCCCAATTGGAGCGGCTCCTACATTGTGAAGAAAATCTTATCCGACGGTGCCACCATGCACATTGATCTAGATGGGGAGGAGATGACTTGCTCAGTCAACCTGGATCGTCTCAAGAAATTCTACCCCTAGTCCGAAATCTCGGCGCGCTATGACTCTTCTCATCTCCCTTCTATTCTTAAAAAATATCTCTTCATTTCCCTCTACCCAAAACTACGTGGGCATGCTCCTCTGCAAAAAACCATTTTTCAAGAAAAATAAAAAAATTTAAAAGCCCCAGAGGTACATAGGCAGCTCATACATCTTACATGAGCACGGCCCTTTCTTTTTCACAAAATACTATTCTTTTCTTATCTCTGAGAACGGCAGTTCATTCTAATAAGTACTTGAACAAAAGGATTATGTATGCCTTAGCGATCGGTATAGATAATTCAAAATACAAAATTCATCGAAAGGCACAGCTGGATGATCAGAAACTTGCTTATTTCATTAATATGAAATTACAGCACAGATTACATAAGAAAAGGAACGGATAACTCCCTTCCCCCTACTGCCATAAAAAGCCAAATAAAATCCCCACATCTATTCCCTATTACAACAAATAAACTTTCCAAGAGTCCTACCCACACCTACCAGATGAGCCTGCCCCCTCATCATCTACATCCTGGGACCCCCAAATTTCCCCTGCCTGAATAGAGTGTTGTAAACAGTCTATGGACCGATAAGCTTGAACCAGCTTCGAAAAAACCACAACACCTTCTTCCATGGTGTTAAATAAAACAAACCACCTTTGTCCAGTCTCCACTGCCAACGTCTTGTTGACTACTCTCCTCCACAAACCAAATTGATGTCGGTCTTGGATTGTCACCTGAGTTAGGTCAGAATTGGCCTCGATCCTCGGTCTTCACCACTCGTAGGTCAGAATTGACCTCAGCCTTGGATCTTCACCTGAGTTAGGTCAGAATTGACCTCGGTTCTCAGTCGTCACCACTCTTAGGTCAGAATTGACCTCGGTCTTGGATCATCACCTGACTTAGGTCAGAATTGACCTTGGTCCATAGTCATCACCACTCTTAGGTCAAAATTGACCTCGGTCTTGGATCCTCACCTGAGTTAGGTTAGAATTGACCTCGGTCCTTGGTCGTCACCACTCTTAGGTTAGAATTGACCCCGACCTTAGATCGTCACCTGAGTTAGGTCAAAATAAACCTCGGTCATCGATCGTCACCACTCTTAGGTCAGAATTGACCTCGGTTATTAGATCTTCACCCTAAGCCCAAAGAATTGGCTCTGACCCGCAGAATCGTTCGTCCTCATAACTTAAGCCCACGGATTTGGCTTTGACCCACAAAATTTTTCATCCCTAGAAGGTCCTCAGAATTGGCCTCGACCCTCTGAATCGGTCATACTCCATCAAAAGCATCATGTGGTGTCTATTCGATGGTTATCATTTATTTCAAACTCACCCATCGACGGGCTCTGTAGATACCCCATTTTGTTACCCCCTAACTCTCCTTAGGTCCCTAGTATCTCCCTTCATCACAACAAACCCAGGTCATACCCCGAGTACTGACCTAGAAGCCATCGGGCACTCTCAGGCTTCATTTGACCAAAAATTCAAACTCTTCAGCTTGACCAAGGCTTAATGAATCTTCGAAGGGAACTGAATTCTCTTTCCAACGGTCCATCCCGCACGTGATTCCGAATTACCATGCGGACGAACGATCCATTTGCATTTGAAACTTGATCTAGAGGCCATCGGGCGCTCACGGGCTCTGTTTGACCTAAGTTAACTCTTCAGCTCAATCGAGGTTGAACGAATCTTCTTAGAGCATTGAAACCCCTTTCCAATTGTCCGCTTTGTGCACGATTCTGACTTTCCATGTGGACGAGCGATCCGTTTGACTCTAAGAAGTCACTGAATGCTTCCAGGGCCCAATTGACTAAGTCAACTCCCCAAACTGGTTCAAACTCTTTGGAATGTCGAAGTAAATCACCTAACCTTTCCAACGGTTCACCACGTGCACGATTCGGACTTACCATGCGGACGAACGATCCATTTACGTCCGAACGATTCCCCGTCTAATGGACCGACAAACGCTTCCGAGCCATATTTGACCTAAAGATAACTCCCAAACCCAGGAGAGGTCCAAAGTACTTTCAATGTTCTTTTAATTACCTTTCCAACGGTCCACCCCATGCACGATTCTGACCAATGGTTTGCCCACGGCAGCCAATTTTCTGAAAAAGGTTGAAACACACTACCAAATGGCAGGTTCCAGACCCTGCCTATCGGCAGGTGCCGATAGGCAGGACTAGGTCTATGTCTATCGGTAGTGACCTGGGCCTATAAAAGTAGGCCTTCACCTCATTTTCAATGGAGCCCAGATCTGATAAAAATCGCTCTCAGCGAATCCCAAAAACCTCTCTCGAAGACAACGCGATTTCAATATCCAAATCCCTTTCTAACTTCCACTTTTCATCATCCTTTTCATCAAACTTGGTGAATTATCCACTCTCCACCATCATCCAAGTGCGAGGTATTCTCTCCAACATTCAATATCAAGCTCAAGATCTTCAAGAAGGTCCAACTTTCTCAACTTTCTCTCCAAATTCTCTTAAATTCGCAATAACTTGTTTTATTATTTAGCACTTTTATTATCTCATATCACACATCCTAATATACTTTTTATGTAAGTATTATTGCACAACTATTATTTTCATACAAATAAAACCCCAAAAAAAAAGAAAAAATAGGGTTTGATCATAAATTCCAAATAGGGATTCTCATACTTTTCTCACAACTAAAACACTTTTTTTACACACACACACTCACAAATAAGAGATCTCCCATTTGAATTTATGGGATAAACCCCACCCCTCATTTTGTATGCGAACTACGTGGACTTTGATGCCTTTATAGGCTACGTAGGCGTCTCGGGGTAAAACCCGAGACTCGAGTCCTATTCTCACTTTCTTCCATATTTTCTATCTTCTCTAAATCCAATTTTTTTATATTCTATATACTTGCTCTTAGTGACGTATTACTCTATATGCGTTATCGTTCCATTATAACGATCAACGTAAGGGTAATCGCGTAAATCTTATTTTCTAATATTATTTTTATACCTTCCTACGGATGACTCGCTTTATCTCTTCCATGATACAAGTCGAGGATTCCTATCTCCACTATATATATACACATACACACATATCACGGGGAAAATAAAGGAAAATAGCAAACACCCATGAGAGATCGAAATGGCGGAATGGGTGCCTAAGACCTTCCCATTTCGTAACTTAGCCTCCGAACCCTTCTCGAATCATTTTGGTTTTGTATGCACCAGTATGTCTTTCGGTGCCGTCCTTCGGGATGGCTTTCCCTTTGTCTTTTGTCTGTTTTGAGTAAAATAGACTCGGGACTCTAAATCTCTCTACATTTTTACACCTCATCTCAAATGACTCCGGTCGAAGCGCTCCCGAGAGGGACGCGAGGGACCCGATAATCCTCCCTTCACATGCCCGCCTGCGACGAGGATCGGGGATGGCCACAATTAGTATTATTGTAGTATGTTTATTTCTTAAACATGATGGATAGTCATATAAATAAAGGAAGTTTTGTCCAATTTTAATCGTGTCATGTTAGGTAGGATCTAATCGATTGAGTAGTTTACTATCTTATAGTCTTAATACTTTAATCGTGTCATGTTATGTCAGATCTAATCGATTAAGTGGTTTCATTATCATCGGTTTGCTCAAGATTTATGGGTTGTGATGATATATTTGATATATTTTCTAAATATTTATAGATTTGTGGCAATTGGTTTCGTTCACAATTTAACGTATGTGCATTTGTGGTTATTGGTTTTCTAATATTCCATTCACACTGTTTTGTTGGGGAGGAATTTTTTTACCATTTTGTAATTATGTACTTTGGAAATTTTTTCCGTTTTGTGACTACGTATTTTGGAAAATTTTCATCGTTTTGCAATTATGATTGTTGATTGGTGATTAATAATTTTTAACATAAGATTGTAAGATCTTTGTTTACGAAATGAATATGTCGATGTAAAGCAACGTTGTACTTGCAGTTTATGGTTTAAAAATGAACAAGTGAAAATATTAAGGTTTATATTTGCACATTTGAAAATTTTGATCACTCTAATTATGTGCACAGGTTACAACAGTAAATAATATTGGGCAAAAAATAGAGTTTTTTTTTTTTTCTTTTACCCTCTTACAAAATATTTTATTTTACAACACACTATTATTAAATAAATAAACTGACACCATATGCATATGGTACACATGATGCAATGCATAAGGTCCAAATTTTTCAATTTTGATTTTGTTGGTCTTTATGTTGACTTCATTTATACAACCAGTGCCATACAGTATGAATGAATTCATTTTGGTTTTGTTTGTTTTTGTGTAGGCTTCATTTGTATAACCACTTCCATACAATGTGAATATGGTGGCAAGATTAATGTTCAAGAATTTGTTATTAAATGGCGGGGACATGAATAATATTGTGTACATGGAGGGTTGGGGTGAGTTAAAACAAGACCTTCTTTAAACGGTTGTATGCAACTTGTTGTAGGTGATATGAGTTCTTTACTGACTCCGTGCGCTATCGATGTAGAACATGGTCCGTGTTAAAAATGCATTCCATTGATGCATGGAGAATAGAAATACACCAAAATAATCTCACAACCTTTCCACTGACTTGGGATTTAGGTGATGTGCAGGTGTTGTGTTATAGCGACTCAATTAGTACTTTAAGTTGGGATAGTGAACACCACATATGTTTGGGATAATTCATTTGTTACGTTACAATACGCAAAACCTTATATTTTTTCTTTATTAATATTACATGTTTGTCTAAATTAACATCGAAATGTTAGGGACGACACAACTTTTTGTAGCTTTTCGGTTACCAGTAACTATTTATTTCTGAGCTGCTAAATTATCAAAGATGACCTATTTGTTAACCATATGAAAGGTATGCGAATTACTATTTCATGAGGTTTATGTGATTGTTTTATTAACGTTTTCGATCCCGAGATCAGTCGTAGCTTTGGTGAGAGCACTTTTCGTCGCACTAAGGAACGACTTTATGCTTTTCAAAATTATCAGCGTGCCTTCAGGCACGGGCATACCCTAGTGTGTGTGTGTGTGTGTGTGTGTGTGTGTGTGTGTGTGTATATATATCTGTGTGTGTGTGTGTGTTAGATTAGATTAGAAGAGAACAATTTCAAAATAATATTTTTTCTCTCTTGCGAGTCATATCGATTCATCTTCAATAGATAATTGAAATTCTATTATTTTGTTAAGTTTCTGAAAACTGATATATTCAACTTCTTCTCCTGATCCTCTCATTTTTAAAATGCTTTTCTAATATGAACACTAAATGAATCTACAATTTGATATAAAATCATGGTTTTAGGTATCAAACAGTCAATTATATATCAAAGATTTATAACATTTCATACACATCATTCTCATCACTTGATGTAAAAGTAAATTGATTTTTCTCGGACATCATTTGATCAAATTATTAGAAAAAACCCTGCCCCTACCCCTTGCCGCCCCACCCCCACCCCCTGCCCCCTTCCCACACACATGCACACACACCAACACGCACACACACTTCCCCCTCCTCCCCCCCCCCCCACCACCACCACCACACACACACACATAAAAATAAGGGTTCTGCACACACATATACACATATATAATGGAAAGAGATAGCGAGAGAAAAATTTACCTTGGAGAGAGAGAGAGAGAGAGAGAGAGAGGGAAAAAAGGAAGGGATGGAAACGGTGGGAAAAAAGAGGGGTAGGGTTTTTTACTGACAAAGTTGTCACAGACCTATCAAGGTCTTTGACCGTGATAACTTTCTAAAGTTATCACGGTCAATGACCATGACAAACTGTTGTCACGGACCTGTCAGGATCATTGACCGTGACAAAAAATGCGTAGTTTTTTGTCACGGTCAATGACCGTGACAAGGCTGGCCAATTCAAAGGTGACAAATTGGCCTTTTTGGCGTAGTGGTCGAGCCCAAATAACATCGAAATTCCACCTTAGCAATCTCAACTATAGATTGAAGTGTTAGTCTCAGATGACTACCCTGTCTCGTCTCGGATCTTCAACACAACATAATGCCTTAGTAATCTCGACTGATCGAGACCTTCTAACTCATACATATTGTACACTCACGGGAATCATGACAGGGACATTATATATATATCATCTAAAACCCTCATCGAAGATCAACAACTGACGTGGGGGAATATTTCTATCATGACATCTACACGCATGTCTACAGTTATCACCCTCTTATTAGCTATGCCTTCAACTAGGCATTTAGTGCATGCTTGGAGGTGATACTGTGCACCCCCAAGAATATATAAGGAACCTAGTGTCTTCTTCCTCCGAATAGACCTTTTATAAACCCTACTGAAACTCTTCTAAATGGTAGAGACGGAGAGAGAGCATGTATGTCTCCCATGGCTTTTGATCCCTTATTATAGTGGAAATACCATCATTTTGCACAATGGACTTAGGCTAGTGGCTGAACCACTTAAAATTCTGTCTATCTTCTTTTCACTCCCATCTCTTCTACTGATTTGCTATTACTTGTTATTTCACAATTATTTTCAAATCTTAAATCTCAAGTTGAATCCATGGCATGATATATAACAAATAATACATGATATCATTAGTTATATATGTGCGTGCGTGAATGTGCGCGCACGCACACACACACACACACACACACACACACACATATATATATATATATATATATATATATATATATATATAGATATATAGATATATACACACACACACTACTACCTAAAAAGAGCCTAAACCACTTGGGATGGTTATATGACGAAAGTATCCTCATATAAATTAATATTCCTGTTATACCCTCCAAATCAATTTAATCAATTTTACTCTACCTTTAACTGCCCCTATGAACCCAAAAGTCGGTAACGCCATAACCCAGCGATCTTATCAAAACCTCAATTCCTTACTCTACTCTTATCCCCAAGCCTCTGTGGGAATGATCTGGTGGCTTTTCCTTCTCTTTATATCTTTTAAATTCATCTCAGTTGGAAAATCCTCATTTGCATGTGATATTTACATATAATAATTTTGAATGTGATGCAGAGATAGTGATGGTGGATACAAAGAAGTTACTGAGAAGGTTTCATTATTTGGTGAAGGTGGGGAAAACTCTATTGTTTGTTCAGAATTGAGTTGTGGTTGTTCTCCCATGGCGCCTTTAGTGTCGAAGGAACATGGTGGATGGATGTAGGCACAGATAGGTGAAGAAGGAACGTAGTGGTCAATCAACCATTTATAGATATTTTGGATTTGGCATTTCTTTTTTTTCTTTAAATCGGTTATGATTTTCAATTGGTTTTGGAACCAGCCATTCTCTATGTAACACATCAAGTATCAAATAGAATTTAAACTGAATAAAAAGGTTTGTATTAATTTTTTTTATCTCTATTTGGTTTATGTCATGCACCAGTACAAACCTAACCTTTGTTCGTCATATATCAATATGTATAGACAAACAAATATACACATATTCTTGTGGATAATTTAAATATGGTGTTGATACCAAATTTAATTTGCTGACATGGCTCAGTTAAGTGGAGACACGTGTCAATCTACATGGCACTAATAAAAATTTCTGAACAATACCTTGACTTCAAGGAGCTCAATTTCTCCGACCAACTCAGATACTCCGAGCAGTGAATGCTCACCGAGGAACTTTACTGCACCGAGCAACTCATGGATACCGAGATACTTAGGCGGTTCGAGCAGCTTAGGCGGTCCGAGTTTCACCTCAATCAGAGCATTTATTATCAGACAATTAAGAGGATTAAATGCACATTAAATACTGATTATTATCATACGGATGTATACGCTTATTGAACATCTATGTATTACCCATTCATATGCACAGCCTCATGGCTATAAATACATTGTATCATCCTCATTGCAAAAGGACCGGAATTTCTTGAGATAAATCCTACCTCGAGAATTCCCAAACAGCCAATAATAACACAAACAATGGACATAGGCCATTCGTTCAAGGCTGAACCACTTTAAAATATCTTGTCTTATTTATTTTTTATCTGTGATTAAATAATTAGAGATAATCTAATTTTTCACATCAACAGATTGGCGCCGTCTGTGGAAAACGACTGTAATTTTCGTTTTTCACCAAAAACAATTCATCACCAATGGCTGACAATCCTGAATCCAGCAATCGAAACGCTGGAAACCCCCCAAATCCATTCGCTCCTCCAAATATCCAAGAATTGGCTGGAATCATGGCCAGTTTGGCTCAAGGTCAGACAGCCATGTAAGAAACAATGCGACAACTCATGCAAACTATCCAGGGTGGAGCATCAACCTATTCAGGACAACGAAGTGTTCAAAGAAATACTCATTTACTTTCTTCACGCATTAGACAAAGCGATTCATATCGCACTGAGAAATCTGAAGATTTTTCTTATCAACCGGGTCGAACTTCGTCAGTACGAGCCACAGATACTGAATAACACGTCACTCTCTCTCCAGAAAGAACTAGTGTACTGGAAAGATTAAGTAGGGTCTCTCCTTTTGATTGATTGGGCCCTAGGAAGAATAAAAGTCCTCCTAAGGCTGTGTCGAGAATCTTTCGACGACCATTTGATCTAAGAGAGGGTTCTGCCCAATCACAACCAGTTGCTCGACAAGATAGATCCTAGGAAGCGACTTCAACACGATCAATTGCTCGAACCAATAGACCCGGGGAGGGAAATGATGCATGGAAAGGCTCTATTCAGAGGTTAGAAGATAGATTAGGGGAAATGGCTAAGGCCAAGAATCCTCTACAAAGAACTTTTGTCCAAGGGACACCTTTTGTCCAAGAAATTGTGGACTTTCCCACACTATCAAAGTTCAAAGCACCTATTGTGACTCCTAAATACGATGAAAAAACTGACCCCGTCCTTCATATAGAGCAATATTAAGCTGATGCCGACATCTATGTTGTGCCAGATGAGATGAGATGCAAGGCATTCTCGGGAACTCTTACAGGATCTTCTCAAATATAGTACAATAATCTTCCTCGGGGTAAGATTTCAACTTTCTTTCAACTGGCCGAGCTCTTCATTTGGAACTTCTGTTTTGGAGAAAAACCTGTTAAACGAGTAGCACACTTTTTAAGTGTTAGACAAAAGGCAGGTGAGAGCACTAGGGATTATATAACTCGTTTTAATAACAAAAAACTCGAAGTTATTGATTATGAGGAAAAACAGCAATTATTGCTCTAATGAGTGGGTTGTTGCCCAACAAGTTGTACTACACTTTGGCTAAAGATCCATCCAGAACCATGTCAGAACTGATGGAAAAAGCGGCCAAGATTATGAACGCCGAGGAGGCAATGGCTGCAAAGAAGAATATGGACACTAAAGAGACCAAGGTGGAGATTGATAAGGCCAAAAAGAAAGAGCATAAGAACAATGGGGGTGACAAGCACTCAAAGACAAATCCATCATAGGAGGTATTAAAGAAATTTGAAAATAATACTCCTTTGAAGGTAGACATCAACCATGTTCTAGAAGAAATCAAAAATAGCGAGGAGTTAAACTGGCCAAAGAAAATGAAGTCAGATCCTGACAAGAGGAATAAGGCTAAATATTGCGAGTTCCATAAGGATCATGGCCACACGGCCAAAAATTGCATAGCTCTTCAGAACGAGATCGAAGCACTGATTAGACGAGAAAAACTGGCAAAGCATGTTGATCGTAGAAATGAAAGAAGAAACAACGACCGAGCAAGAGAGAGGTCTAGATCTCCTCGTCGGGCAGAAGAAAATAAGAAAAGAGACCATGAAGATGATCCAGAAGACGACCCCGATCTTCCTAAAAGACTAAGGCAGCCAGAACGTGAGGTATTTTCAATACATTTTGGATCATTTGATTGTAATGTAATTACAGGAGGAGATGCGGGAGGTGGAGACCTTACTGCATAAAGAAAATCTTACCTCAATGAGGCTCAAGCCTGTTCATATATTCAACAAATAAATTTGGTTGAAGATGATCCCCCAAGGAAGGTCAATAAAGAAAAACTGGTCATCGATTTCTCAAAGAATGACCTCGCAGGTGTTCTGTATCCTCATGATGACCCATTGGTCATCAAAATGAGAATGAAGGAAGTGATGATCTCGAGAGTACTGGTTGATAATGGTAGCTCGGTTGATATTAAGTTCTACTCATGCTTCGATAGCTTAAATCTAAAGTTGTCTCAGTTGGAGCCTTATCATAGGCCCCTCCTCGGTTTTGCTGGCGAGAAAGTTTTTCCACTTGGGAAGATCAAGTTGGATATATTCATTGTTACATGGCCTGCTTGTCGAACAGAAAGAGTACGATTCTTCTTGATGGATAAGAATGTTCAATCAGCCTACAATATCATCATGGGAAGGTAGGAATAAAGAAGTTCTAAGCAGTGCATCTACGGTACATCAATGCCTAAAATTTCCTACCAATTTTGGAGTAGGAGTTGTGAAGGGTGATCAAAAAGTAGCTCGGGAATGCTACTATTCATCTGCCGAGCAGGAGGAACTGAAGGAATCTAGGAAAAACACTACTACCTATCAGGTGGATGAGGGTGCAGAAATTGAAACATTGGATCCTAGACACGAGTCACAACTTGTGAAAGGTCAGGTGGCGGAAGCTACTGAAAATATCATTCTGGACGATGAGCACCCTGAACGAACAACTCAGATAGGTTCGTCGTTAGATGCCTCACTAAAATAAGAATTGATAGTTTTCTTAAAAAGTAGAAAATAAACTTTTGCTTGGAGTAATGAGGATATGCCCGGAATAGACCCAAATTTGTTATGTCACGAGCTCAATGTGAATAAGGAGATCAAGATAGTGAAGCAAAGAAGAAGAGTGTACAGCCCCGAGAAGAACCAAGCTATACAGGAGGAGGTCGAGTAGCTCCAGAAAGCTTGTTTTATTGAAGATGTTAAATATCCAGACTGGTTAGCAAATGTAGTGATGGTGAAAAAGAAGAACAACAAATGGAGGATGTGTGTAGACTTCACCGACTTCAATAAGGCATGTCCAAAAGATCATTTTCCCTTGCCCCGAATTGATCAACTAGTGGATGCTACCTCAGGAAACGAACTCCTGAGCTTCATGGATGCTTATTCTGGTTACAACCAGATTAAAATGAAACCTGAAGACAGGGAGAGTACCTCTTTCATTACCCCTAGGGGAACTTATTGTTATAATGTTATGCCTTTTGGTTTGAAAAATGCAGGTGCGACATATCAGCGGCTGATGAACAAGGTGTTTGCAGAACAAATCAGTTACAATATGTAAGTCTATGTTGATGATATGCTGACAAAGAGCAAGAGAGTTGCTTACCATCTAGTTGACTTAGGCCAGACCTTTGATCAATTAGATAAATACCAAATGAAGTTGAACCCGACCAAGTGCATATTTGGAGTACGAGAAGGCATATTTCTCGAGTATATTGTCAATCAACGAGGCATTGAAGCAAACCCTGAAAAGATCAAAGCTCTATTGGGATTACGATCTCCAACAACGAAAAAAGAAGTGCAAAGTCTTACAGGGCGAGTAGCAGCACTTGGCATATTTGTATCGCGAGCAACTGATAGATGCCTCCCATTCTTCAAAACACTCTGAAAGTCTTTTGAATGGAATGAAGAATGCGAGAAAGCTTTTCAAGAATTGAAGAAATATTTGGGAGCATCTCCACTGTTGTCCAGTCCAGTGATGGGAGAAAGGTTGTACTTGTATCTGGCAGTTTCAGAAAATGCAGTTAGCTCGGCATAAATAAGAGTAGAGGATGGAGTATAAAAACCGATTTATTACACTAGTAAGGCCTTCCGAGGAGTAGAGGTCCGATATCCAAAATTGGAAAAGTTGGCATTGGTGTTGATCGAAGCGAGTAGAAGAATGAAGCCATATTTCCAGGCTCATACCATAGTCGTATATACCGATATGCCATTGAGGTATCTCTTCATAAACCAGAAAAATCAGGAAGATTGATGTATTGGGCAATAGAACTCGGTGAATATGATATAATTTATGAGCCTAGATCGTCACTAAAAGGGCAAGTGGTAAAAAAATTTATAGCAGAGTTCACCTATCCTGATACCCCCAAGGAACAAAAGCTGAACATCGACCAACCTGTGGATGTTACAGGATCATCAAATTTAAACCCCGGTCAACTTAAGTTGGTCGGAGAGCAAGAGGAGAAGGTCGATGAGCAGCGAGGTGTGGTAAAAATGGAGATAAAGGAGCAACAAATATTAGATTGAGGAACTATGTCCAATAAGAAGTTTGAGGACAAAATACCTGTATGGAATCTATATGTGGATGGCTCATCATGCACCTTAGGTAGTGGAGCTGGGATTATATTGAAAAGTCCAGACGAGGTCGATATAGAATATGCTCTGGGCTTTCAATTTCAAGCTTCTAATAATGAGGCCGAATATGAAGTGATGATTGTAGGTCTTATTCTGGCAAAAACCATGAAGGCAGAGCAGGTAATTGTATGCAGTGACTCACAGTTGATTGTAAACCAAATGCTTGGTATATATACAGGAAATAGAGAGTTGATGATTAAGTACCATGCAAAGGGAATGGAATTGGTATCGGAATTTGTTACTGTTCAACTGGTCAGAATACCAAGAATGGAGAATGCAAGAGTAGACGCTTTAGCTCGATTAGCATCAGCTACTCGAGCTGAGCTACGAAGAACAATCCCAATTGAAATTCTACCTGGTCAGAGCATAGATGAAGATCTGACGATGAATTTTATTGCCCTTGATTTAGGGCCATCTTGGATGGATCCCATCAGGGCATATATTGAGGAGGGAGAATTACCGATTGACAAACTCGCAGCCGAGAAATTAAAGTTTAAAGTTGCTCGTTATGTACTAACTAATGGTATTCTATACAGACGAGGAATCATAGCTGGCTTGCAGAGGTGTGTACATCCCGCCGAGGTGAAGGATTTGATTGAAGAAGTCTATGAAGGGTCTTGTGGAGCCCATGTGGCAGGTCGGACACTTTTGTAAAGAATGATGACGCAAGGATACTACTAGCCAACGATGAGGGCTGATTGTATAGCCTATGCCAAGAAATGTGACAAGTGTCAATGTTTCTCCACTATCCGAAGAACTCCCCAAGCATTGTTGACACCCATTACTTCCCCTTGGCCATTTTCCATGTGGGGGATTGACTTGGTCGGGCCACTTCCAACGACCAGAGGAAGATTTAAATATCTCGTCGTCGCAGTGGATTACTTTACTAAGTGGGTAGAGGTCGAGCCTCTTGTCGATATGACGTACGAAAAGGTGTACTAATTTGTTTGGAAAAATATCATTTGTAGATATGGTCTTCCCCATGCATTCATCACCGACCATGGAACACAATTTGACAACGAGGAGTTCGTTGCCTATTGTCATCAGTCAAATATCTTGAAAATCCACTCGGCACCAGGCCATCCTCAAAACAATGGACAAACTGAAGTGACAAACAGAACGTTGCTAAATGGCTTGAAGAAAAGACTGAATGACGCAAAAGCAAACTGGATCAACGAGCTACATTCAGTACTATGGGCTTATCGCACTACTCCCCGAGCAGCAACTGGAGAATCTCCATATATGCTGGCATTTGGAAGTGAAGTTGTTATACCAGCCGAGTTGGGCCTCCCAACACACTGAGTGCTGAACTTCAACTCCCCTGTCAGCGATTTAATGAGAAGGTTAGACTTGGACATGCTCGAGGAAGTTAGAGAAGAAGCAGCCATCAGGAATGCTGCTTACCAGCAACGAACAACTTTGTTCTACAATAAGAGAGTGAAGAAGTGTGACCTGAAAGAAGGAGACTATGCGCTAAAGAAGGTGATTCAAAAGCACAATAAACTAGAAGCGAACTGGCATGGACCTTACCGAGTTACAGAAGTTGTTCGACGAGGAACCTACATAATATAAACTTTAGAAGGGGAGGAATTTAAGAATGCATGGAATGCAGAGCACCTGCGCAAATATTATCAGTAATGTAAACCCTCATGTAATTCAGTTTCATCAGTATGAATAAAAAGTGAATATTCTACCCACTTCTCTCCTTTGGTTGAAATTTTTTTTTTCGCAGAATACTAGTGCTACACACTACTCAGCAAAATCCACCAACTCCGGTTGGTCGGTAATAAAAATATTTCCCGGAAATACCAACTCCGGTTGGTTGGGAAGAAAATCCACCAACTCCGGTTGGTCGAGAATAAAAAATATTTCCCAGAAATACCAACTCCGGTTGGTTGGGAAGAAAATCCACCAACTCCGATTGGTCGGGAATAAAAAATATTTCCCAGAAATACCAACTCCGGTTGGTTGGGAAGAAAATCCACCAACTCCGGTTGGTCAGGAAGAAAAATATTTCCCCAAAATACCCACTCCGGTTGGTTGGGAAGAAAAATATTTCCCAGAAATACCAACTCTGGTTGGTTGGGAAGAAGATCCACCAACTCCGGTTGGTCCCAAAAATACCAACTTCGGTTGGCCGGGAAGAAAAATATTTCCCAGAAATACCAACTCCGGTTGGTTAGGAAGAAGATCCACCAACTCCGGTTGGTCGGGAAGAAAAATATTTCCCAGAAATACCAACTCTGGTTGGTTGGGAAGAATATTCACCCACTATCGTTGGTCGGGAATAAAAAAAAATTACCAACTAAGGTTGGTCGAGGATTAAAAACACCAACTCTCTTTGGTCGGAAATAGTTGGTTAAACAAATAATAGCTTAGAATTAGAAAGTGATCAAGTAAAATTTTAATACTTGAAACATTTCAAATTACCACCAAGTTGGTCGAGAAATAAAATATCATCAACTCTGGTTGGTCGACAAATGATTATCATCAATTTAACAATAAGTTTCACCAACTTTAGTTGATCGACAAATAACTTAATGTTGTTATCTTTTGAATAGATATACATGCACATTCATTAGTAAATAAGTAAAGTATTTTACAAAATACTTACAAGACAATGGCAGTCAAGATTTCAAAGAAAAATATAAGTTTTTCATTAAATCCAAAATAAAATACATTAGGAATAAAATACATAAAAATTATTACATCAGGAATCCTATTCTATGGGTTTCTTCCCCTCTGCCTTTGAAACAGGTTCTTCACCAACAGGAGGATCGTCTAAGGCATAGGGGGAGTTTATGAAGTTCAAATCTTTAAGCATCCTGATGTTCATAACTGATGGCCGATCAAGAAGGTGCTCTGGGTGAGATATCTCAAAGTTGGAGTGAAGACTGTAGTCGTCGAGATACTTGGAAATTAGGCATTGTGGAATGGCCCGAGCAGGAATCCATCTCATATCAAGCATGAAAGGAGTCACTGGTAGGTCGAGCAACCCAGGAGTGTGGTAATCCCATAAGTAATGACCTTGTTCCAACTTTGGCACGCCCAAAGCATTTAACCATCCTTGCTTATAACCCACATTATTTACATTCTGGATCCGATCATCTAGATGGTAGAGGGCTTCATTATAACCAGCCATCCAGAACTCCCTAGGATGTTTGTGGAATTGGTAGGTTAATCTTTCTAACTTCTCGTGGAGATTCTTCACCAAATTCATTTTATTCTCCAAAGCAGTCTTTTGAGCAGAGAGCTGCTCGTCCAGATTTATGATTTTCTTAGACATCTCGGCCAATGCCTGGTTATTTGCCATCAATTGGAAGGCTTGGTTCTCCAGAGCCGATTGAGTTCTTTGTTCCTCGACAGTAATCCGAGAAACTCTTGCTCTTCCCCGAGAAGCTCTTGCTCGTCCCCGAGCATAGGTAGAAGGCCCAATCCTCTTCAAAGTTTCTAATTCATCTCTCAGATTGGCATTTTCGACCTCCAAGAAAGAGAATCTCTCGTCGTTTACAGGGACCAAAGCGTTTGAGGTAGAGGCAGCAGATCTCAGCTGGGATACTTCTCCTCGCAAGTTATTATTTTCCTGCTCCAGCAACTTGGCTATCTGCCTGTGCTCCTCGACCTCGATTTTCAAAGTTCTCTCCCTCACTTCATAAGGAGCAAATAATTTATTGTATCCCTTATCAGCATTCAGTTGATGATACTTCTTCTCATATCCTTGGTGCAAGAGGGATGAAGATTCTTTGTATTGTTGTTGAAGTTCCTCGAGAGTGCCCTGGAGGTCTTCAATCATCTCATAATATGCTACATTATTAGCCACTGCCCGGTCGAGCAGACACTTTAAGTACTGGTAGGCTTCAATTGTTTGTTCTGAAGCATTTGGACTGAGGATATCAACAATCTGAGCATCAGTCATATCGGTATGACCAGCTTTGAAGTACTCATTGCATTGCCTCAAAAATTTTGTATTATGAGCAGATAATAATTCCATCATTACCATAAACTAGTAAAAAGAAGAGATAGCAAGAATCAATAAGGAGCAAGAAGAAGAGAATCAACAGTATGAATAGTCAAAACTTCAAATTTTATTATATCGTAAAAGAGAAGTACATAGTTCAAAGATACAATTGGCAAAAATAAATAAAGAGAAAAATACGAACAACTCTACACCTTCTCCTTGTCTCCCAAAACTTTCTCGAGAGGCTGGAACGAGGAGGTAGGTTGATCGGATGGCACAGATGGTTGCTCGGCGGGTGCTGGGAGTTGCTCGGTTGAAATAATGGATGGTTGAGGTTGCTCGCAAGAGGACTGGACAATTGGGGGATGAGAAATTTGATCTCCCATCACCATGGAGGATTCTTTAGAGGCAGATTCATCCTCTTCTTCTTCAGGAGTTGGAGGGGGTCCAGGGATGTGTCGCTGAAATAGGTCAAAATTTTCATCAACATTCATCTCTTTTAGAGTAGCGACCCAGCCATCCCTAAAGTACTTAAGGCTACCATATTCCACCTACGACATCATGGCAGCCTAACCCTTATTCCATCCTTTATCCCAGCCAGCGCTGAAGGACTTCTTAATAGCTATTTTCCTTTTCACTTTCTCTGAGGAAATATTCTCGGTCATGAGTTCCTCGGCAGTTTTCAATTTCTTTTCTACCTCGTCCCTCTGGCGATCCACCTCACGAAGTTTGCCCAACTCTTCCTCAGCAGCCTTGAGCTTACCTTCAAGCTCCCCAGCATTTTGGAGCTTCCCCTCGAGCTCTTTATTCTTACTTTCCAATTCTTCTATTTTCTTCTCCAATCCCTTGGAGACCTCAACAACCTGATCCCTCTCCTGCTCGGTGGAATTAAGCTTTTTCTCCCAAGCAGCTTTATCATCAACATACTTCTGACGAGAAACCTTCAGAGACTGCGTCAGACCCACCAAAGCTTCCTCTACACCTGACGAGGAACTTGAAGCTTTAATAGCATCATCTTTCTTCAAAATTATATTAAAACAGGTTACCAACTGGGAAAAGAAAACAATAGCAAGTCAGTGCAAAGATATAACAGTGGAAAAATGAAAGTTTAGGACAATAATACTTACAGAAGCAATATGACGAGCAGCCAATGTGGTAACCATATCCCGAGAAATATTTTCTTCTATACCTCGGATCTCAGGGATGATCCAAGATTTCACCGAGCTCATGACAGAGCTCTGAGCAATGAAAGTGGGAATCCAGTAGTGGGAGGCTGAGAGACGGATTCAGCCAAATTGACCGAGGAGCTTTTCTTCAGCCTCCTCGGAGGAGCATCAACGGTCTCGACCAAGGATGTAGTCTTAGTCGGGGATATAACAATAACCTCGCTTGGAGCAGTGACCTTGCTCGAAGCCACTGGGAGTTTCTCGGAAACTTTCACAGTAACAGTCGGAGGAGGTGCATCAATTTTTCTTATCCCTTCTTCTGGGACATCATGTTTATTTTTCTTTGCCTCTTCAGCAATAGAGACAGACTTCTCGAAGATGGCAGGAGCTCTTCTTTTCTTCATTCTTTCACTCAGAGGAATATGTGACTCGAGTGAAGAACTTGCAGAAGCTGGTACTGGTTCAACGTCACTTATCATCGAACGAGCAGTAAAAGACGAGGTGTAGCTCTTATACTGCAGCAAATATGAAGTTGATCTGATATGCTCATCGGCAACAGTCTGATGCAAACCCCAGATAAGTTTCAGATTTTTTAAGTTAACTTCTGTCTCTTTTGGAGACCTTCTTTTGCTATCAACTGCGAATAAATGAAAATTAAAATGTCAGTGACACATTTCAACAAACACAAAGAGAGGATAATTTCAAAAATAAAGTAAAGTAAAAACAACATATCCCATTGCCATAGGGAGGGCATCTGGGACCCTGATACACATCATTTTCAGTTAGTGGAGCATATTGCCAATTTTTCATAACAACACCATGCTCGAAATAATCCCTATTGTCATATGGGAGATTAACCACTAAAGATCTATTTAAAAACCTAGTTTTTAAGTAAAAAGTACTGTCGCTAATAACCCATCTATAGCAAAACATAATTTCTGGAATTTCTATACGAGTTCCAAGAATCTGATTTAATCTCTGAACTCCATTAACTATTCTCCATGTATTGGGGGCTATTTTTGCAGGAACCACGTCAAAATATTGACAGAATTCCAGACACAAAAAGTTTGGGGGAAAAGAAAAGCCACATTCTGTCACAAAGAAACTGGGGAACCAATGTCCCTCAGCCAAACAAAAATAATCTGAAGGTTCAGAAAGTTCCTCCAGAACAACCCACGAAGGAATAGAGAAATCATAACGAAACTTATCAAGCGATTCAACAAGGTAAACCATGATGAATAAAGGAACCAAAAGAGAAAGAAGAAGATCTTACAGGAAAAGAATGGATCTGTTGATAACGAACGATGAAAGGGATAAACGCACAAGAAATAGAGAAAATGGAAAACTCAAAGATACAGATTTGAAAAAGTAGAAGACGATATGATTTTCTGCAACGCTTAAATACCTTACCTTGGGAAAAGGTTAAAATAATGATTATAAAGGGAGACGTTTACGCTACCGGCGGCTAAAAGGACAAAAAGAGCGCGAAGATCGAAGCAGCTAAACAAATTCGAAAAGTCTGATTCTATGAATTCGAAAAGAAAAATAAATGCAAAGAAAACGCTCCTAAAATTCAGGATGACCATTTAATCCCTCCATATTTCGAGAAGAATGTTCCACACTCCTCAGTCTCGAACTGTGAAACATTGGGGGCTTCTGTTGATACCAAATTTAGTTTGCTGACAGGGCTCAGTTAAGTGGAGACACGCGTCAATCTACATGGCACTAATAAACATTTCTGAACAATACTTTGACTTCGAGGAGCTCAATTTCCCCGACCAACTCAGATACTCCGAGCAGTGAATGCTCACCGAGGAACTTTACTGCACCGAGCAACTCATGGATACTGAGATACTTAGGCAGTCCGAGCAGCTTAGGCGGTCCGAGATGCACCTCGATCAGAGCATTTATTATCAGACAATTAAGAGGATTAAATGCGCATTAAATGTTGATTATTATCATACGGATGTATACGCTTATTGAACAGCTATGTATTACCCATTCATATGCACAGCCTCATGGCTATAAATACATTGTATCATCCTCATTGCAAAAGGACCGGAATTTCTTGAGATAAATCATACCTCGAGAATTCCCAAACAGTCAATAATAACACAAACAGTGGACGTAGGCCATTCGTTCAAGGTTGAACCACTTTAAAATCTCTTGTCTTATTTATTTTTAATCTGTGATTAAATAATTAGAGATAATTTAATTTTTTACATCAACATCTAGGATTGTCTATAATATGTTATAGTTTATAATACATGATGTTAAATCAAAGATCCATTCCAATTGATATTCTTCAACCACTTTATTTGGTCATTGTAGGTAAACTGAAGGATCATGCAATTTTTTACATTATCTTCTAATAGTAAACAAGGTTTTTATAAAAATGCCAAACACAAGATACAAAATTTATTTCTTTTAACTTGTTATCTTTTGCAAGTATAATGTGATCTGCAAAAGTAGAGAAGCTTTGTCATTTATGTATCAATCAACAAGCAAAAATTGTCACCTACTTTATTTTTTATGTGGTGACTGTTATATTTTCTTATTCCCAACCCATTAGGTTAATGACATTCAAGTGATTTTTTTTACAGGGAAAATGTTATATATGATTGATTCAAATAAAGAGTATGGGATGGTCATATACATCCAATAAACAAGCTTACTATTTTTTTTTGGCGCACAAAAGAATCTACTTAATTTACCACTCCACCTGACGTAGATTTATTCCAAAAATGTTAATATTCTTTTATTTTTTTCTTTGGCAAACTCTAGAATATTAAATCGGCGCCTACCTTACTTTTAACCACAGCCTATTGGGATTTAAATTTGGTTTATAAATATGGCAATTGCCATGTAACTCTTATGTTGTTTCTATTTCGATTGTTTTCCATACGTTGAAGTAAAATTTAGGTCTCAATTACTGAGTAAACTTTTTGTTTTTCATGTTGTATGAGAACTCTTCTACATGGATGTTGTTTGTTATCACGTGTGGTTTGTTTTGCTTAGACTGATCCATTGGTTTTGGGTAATGGTGGTGGTTAGATTTCATGGTTTGAGATGTATTTGTTTGAAAATATTTGTAGAGAGATTCATTTAGTTATTAGCATATGTATTTCATTCTTGTGACTTCATACATGTATACACGTTATTGAATACCATACACTTTACGTTCTTGATGTTAAAACTCTATTCAGTTGCTCATGAATTTATTTCGATTAGAATAATTTACATATATTTAACAATAAAACATATCATCCGTATGGCTTTCATAGGTGGTAATGTATATTTGTACTTATAATGCCCTCTTCTCAATTTTTAATTCTTAAATTGAATATTCGGATTCAATCGCACGTGCAACGCACGTTTGCACACCTAGTATATATATATATATATATATATATATAACTAGCACCCATATACACAACACACAAAGTAAATATTGATATCAAAAAACAAACATATACAAGACACAAAAATACGTACTAGTAACTCAAACAAAAATAGTAAAATATCTACTAACAAAAATCTTTACGATACATTATAAGTAAAGTCACAAGCATATATAAAATACACAACATAATTACATACTAATAAAATGACTCTAACCAACAAATAACATGTACTAAAAATAATAACACTTGAACAAACATACACTTACTTATAATAATATATCAATACACTTTATATATATATATATCACTGTTCTAAAAAACCCGCCTAGGCTTGAGGCTTGGAAGAAACACCCCGCCTTAAGATTTTGACGCCTTATGCTTGGTAAAACCCTTAAGGCGTACTTTTTCTCTAAAAACAACAATGCTTTAGTGAAACGATATCACATTTTAAAGATTTTTTTGCAAACCGGACCATTATCTCATAAAAAATAATCAAATAATATTTTTATTTGCAAATATTCAGACATATTTTTATGATATGTACAATTTTAGTATTTTAATAGCCTTGTTATGGTTAAAAAATATTAAAATATATTAAAAAGACCTAAACGCCTTTTCACGCCTTTTTACGCCAAGGCTTCTAAGGCTTAAGGCTTGGCCTCCACGCTTCGATCACGCCCCGCATTTTTTAGAACCTTGATATATATATATATATATATATATATGTGTGTGTGTGTGTGTGTGTGTGTGTGTGTCATGGGATATGGGAAATGTAAATGGTTTGTGACATTGGTAGGAGTTAGGCTTTTGGGCGGAAATCGTGTCTCGGGTCACATAGAATTTAACTTTAACGTATTTGACCGCATTCTTGTCGCATTTGACTTGAATTAAGTATTTTGAGACCCAAATGCGTATTGACCTATAAGATAAATATTTACACAAATAGGGACAATATTAATAAGAACTAACAATTAAGATGAGTTTATTTATTTAAGGTATAAATATACCCACCGAGGTTGCTAAAATTGCATTATTAACTAGAATTATTTCAAACTTTAAATTTTCTTTTAAATAACAAAAATGACTCCAAAAACTATTTATTTATGGTATATCGGGACTAACAAGGCCTAGATGTGAGTTGAAATTATACAAATTAATGCACTCATCAGGTATACCAATATCTTTATTTAGTCTCCGATGTGTGAAAGGATAATGTGATAATTTGTCATAAACTCATTTACCATAATAAGATCAAATGTGTGATATCTAGTCACATGTTTCACATGTGTTTCCACTTGAGAGATTTTTTCAAACTATATCTTTCCATAGAGAATAATATTATATTATGGACGTCTAAGAGTTCACATGATATTAAGGCTGAAAAAATTGTTGGACTTCTAATGTGAGGTTGTTAATGTATACAAGAGTGTAAGTGAGAAGTTTAAATCTTATTTGAAGTGTACGGGATATTTTAAGAGCAATGTGAGAAATTTCAAGACAATACATATGAACTAAAATTAATTGCATCAAAATGAATATTTTTTAATCTTTTAGACTATTTTCTTTACATTCATTCTTCAATAAATATTTTTCTTTCGTTTTCCACTTTTTATCTTTCTTCAAGTAATTTTCAACTCAATTTTTTTATAAAGACAAGAATCTTCGTAATTTTTCAACATCCATTCTACAATTATTTACTTTCTTCAAATCTTTTTCCAATATTTTTTCGGAGAACTCTCACAAAAATATCACTTTTTTAACAATCTTTTATAAATATGTGTCATTTAAGTATTTGTCTATTTCAAAATTAAAGTTTTTGATAATATTCATGGTGTAAATTCCTCAATTAGATTTTTATCTTGCATATTCACTATTTTCACATTATTGACATTTTCCAAACATATGGTTATAAGTTGAGACGTCATTGTTGATACCAAAATTAATATGCTGATATGGACGAATAATACGAAGACACGTGTCAATCTACGTGGCACAATAGCAACGAGGAAGTTCATTTCTCCGACCAACTTGTTGTTCTCTCCGAGCAACGAGGATACTCCGAGGTACTCTAGCGCTCCGAGGAACTCCTGAGCAACGAGCAACTAAGGCGGTCCAAGCTGCATCTCGGCCATAGCATTAATTGCCAGATAATCAACAGTTCAACTATTCATTGAATGTTTATCATCTTGACGCACACGCTGCATTAAATGTATTACCCTTTCATATGTATATCATTTAATGTATCAACCCTTTCATGTACAGCCTAAGGGCTATAAATACCTTGTATCACCCTCATTCAAAGGGATGGGAATTTCTTGAGAGAACATATACTCGAGAATTCTCAAACACTCAGCAATAATATAACAGTGGACGTAGGCCATTCATATAAGGCTGAACCACTTTAAAAATCTTTGTCTCATTTTATTTATCTGTGATTGAATAATTAGAGCGATCTAATTTTTTACATCAACAGATTGGCGCCGTCTGTGGGAAACGATTGTTACTATCGTTTTTCACCAAAAATCATTCATCACCAATGGCGGATAACCCAGAATCTAGCAATCGAAACGCTGGAAATGCTGGAAATCCTCCAAATCCCTCTGCACCTCCAGATCTGGCCGGGATCATGACAAATCTGGCTTAAGGACAAACCGCCATGAAGGATACGATGCGGCAACTCATACAAACCCTTCATGGCGGTGCACCTGCACGTTCAGGACAGCAAAGTGGTCAGAGGCAAACTTATTTACTTTCTTCACGATCCAGGTGTACTGAGTCACGTCGTAATGAAGAGTCTGATGATTTCTCTTATCAACCTGGGCGAACTTCGTCAATAAGGGCTACAGATACTAATCAACATATCACCGTCTCTCCAGAAAGACCCAGTGCTTTAGAAAGACTGAGTAGGGTGTCTCCTTTTAGTCGATTAGGCTCTAGGAGGAATAGGAGTCCACCTAAGACCATGTCGAGGAGTTTTCGACAACCATCAGATCTAAGAGAAGGATCAGCACAATCACGACCAGCTGCTCGTCAAGATAGATCTCAAGAAGCTACCTCAGAACGATCAATTGCTCGAACCAATAGGCCCGAGGAAGGAAATGAGGCGTGGAAAGGATCTCTCCAACGGTTGGAGGATAAATTGGGAGAAATGGCCAAGGCAAAGAACCCCCTACAACGAACTTTTGTTCGAGGAACACCTTTTGTACAGGCCATTGTGAATTTTCCTACACCGTCAAAGTTCAAAGCACCTGTAGTGACCCCCAAATATGATGGAAAGACAGATCATGTTCTTCACATAGAGCAATATCAAGCTGCTGCCGACATCTATGTCATCCCCGACGAGATGAGATGCAGAGCGTTCTCAGGAACTCTTACTGGAGCTGCCCAGATATGGTACAACAATCTTCCTAGGGGTAAGATTTCAACTTTCTTTTAGCTGGCCGAGTTGTTTATTGGCAATTTCTGTTTTGGAGCAAAACCAGTCAAACGAGTAGCACACTTATTAAGTGTTAGACAAAAATCTGGTGAGAGTACTAGAGATTACATAACTCGTTTCAATAACGAGAAGCTGGAAATCATAGATTATGAAGAAAAGACAGCAATCACCGCCTTGATGAGTGGGTTGTTGCCTAATAAATTGTATTACACCTTGGCGAAAGATCCACCTAAAACTATGTCAGAGTTGGTGGCAAAAGCAGCCAAAATCATGAATGCCGAGGAAGCTATGGCTGCATAGAAGAATATGGATAAAGACACCAAGGTGGACGTCGACAAGTCTAAAAATAAAGAGCATAAGGGCAATGGCGGTGACAAACGTTCCAGAAATAATAAATCATCATGGGAAGTCCTGAAGAAATACGACAATTATACTCCTTTGAAAATTGGTATTCATCATGTCTTGGAAGAAATCAAGAACAACGAGGAGGTAAAATGGCCAAAGAAACTGAGGTCAGACCCTGATTCGAGGAGTAAGGATAAATATTGCGAGTTTCATAAAGATCATGGTCACATGACCAAAAATTGCATAGCTCTTCAGAACGAGATTGAAACACTCATCCGAAGAGGAAAGCTAGCAAAATATGTTGATCGGGGAGGTGAAAGAAAAAATAACGACCGAGCTAGAGAGAGGTCTAGATCTCCTCGTCGAGCAGAAGAGAAAAGGAAGAGAAACCATGAAGATGATCCAGATGATAACCCCGACCTTCCCAAGAAACCAAGACAGCCAGAACGAGAGGTATTTTCTATACGTTTTGGGTCATTTGATTGTAATGTCATTACAGGAGGAGATGCAGGAGGAGGAGACCTTACTGTAGAAAGAAAGGCTTACCTTGGAGAGGCTCAAGCTTGTTCATATATTCAGTGAATAAATATGGTCGAGGACGATCGTCCGAGGAAGGTAAACAAAGAGAAACTGGTCATTGGCTTTTCAAAAAATGACCTAGCAGGTGTTCTTTATCCTCACGACGATCCTCTGGTGATCAAAATGAGGATGAAGGAAGTAGTGATTTCAAGGGTGTTGGTAGACAATGGAAGTTCGGCAGACATCATGTACTATTCATGCTTTGACAGCTTTAATCTGAAATTATCTCAATTGGAACCGTATCACAGACCCCTCCTGGGTTTTGCTGGCGAGAAAGTTTTTCCACTTGGGACGATCAAGTTGGATATATTCATTGGAACTTGGCCTGCTTGTCGAACAGAAAGAATACGTTTCTTTGTGATGGATAAGAATGTGTAGTCAGCTTACAACATCATCATGGGAAGAGTTGGTTTGAAGAAGTTTGAAGCAGTTCCATCTACGATGCATCAATGCTTAAAATTCCCAACAAACTTTGGAGTAGGAGTTGTGAAAGGTGATCAAAAAGTAGCTCGGGAATGCTATTATTCATCTGCCGAGCAAGAGGAGCTTGAGGAATCAAGGAAAAAGACTACTACCTACCAAGTGGAAGAAGATACAGAGATTGAAACTCTCGATCCCAGAGATGAATCCCAACTTGTAAAAGGACAGGTGGTGGAATCTACAGAAAATGTTATTCTGGACGACGAGCACCCTGAACGAGTAACCCAGATAGGTTCATCGTTGGATGCTTCAATAAAATAAGAGTTGATAACTTTCTTGAGAAATAGGAAGAAAACTTTTGCATGGAGTCATGAAGACATGCCAGGAATAGATCCAAACTTCCTATGTCATGAGCTCAATGTGAATAAAGAGATCAAGCCTGTAAAGCAGAGAAGAAGGGTATTTAGCCCCGAGAAGAATCAAGCTATTCAAGAGGAGGTCGACAAGCTCCAGAAAGCTCAATTCATTGAAGATGTGAAATACCCGGACTGGTTGGCGAATGTGGTGATGGTAAAGAAGAAAAATAACAAATGGAGAATGTGTGTTGATTGCACTGATCTCAACAAGGCCTGCCCAAAGGATCACTTTCCATTACCCAGAATTGATCAGTTAGTGGATGCTACCTCTGGGCACGAGCTGCTCAGCTTCATGGACGCTTATTCAGGCTACAACCAAATCAAGATGAAACCTGAAGACAGGGAGAGTACTTCTTTTATTACCCCTAGGGGTACTTATTGTTATAATGTTATGCCTTTTGGTTTAAAAAATGCAGGAGCGACATACCAGCGGCTGATGAACAAGGTTTTTGCCAAACAAATCAGTTGCAATATGGAAGTCTATGTCGATGATATGCTGACAAAAAGCAAGAAAGCTGCTGATCATCTAGTTGATTTAAGTCAGACTTTTGATCAACTGGATAAATACCTGATGAAGCTCAACCCGACGAAGTGCACATTTGGAGTACGAGAAGGAATGTTTCTCGGATACATTGTCAACCAGCGAGGCATTGAGGCAAATCCAGAAAAGATCAAAGCTCTTTTAGGTTTGCGATCTCCAACAACAAAGAAAGAAGTGCAGAGTCTTACAGGACGAGTTACAGCGCTCAACAGATTTGTATCTCGAGCAACAGATAGATGCTTACCATTCTTCAAAACACTTCGAAAAACTTTCGAGTGGAATGATGAATGTGAAAGAGCCTTTCAAGACTTGAAAAAATATCTGGGAACACCTCCACTGTTGTCAAGGCCGATAATGGGAGAAAAGTTGTACTTATACCTGGCAGTATCAGAGCATGCAGTCAGCTCAGCATTGATCAGATTGGAGAATGGAGTCCAGAAGCCAATTTATTACACAAGTAAGGCTTTCTGAGGTGCAGAGATTAAGTACCCAAAGTTAGAAAAATTGGCATTGGCATTAATTGAAGCAAGCAGAAGAATGAGGCCATATTTTCAAGCCCATACCATCGTCGTTTATACCGACATGCCATTGAGACAAGCCCTTCATAAGCCAGAAAAGTCAGGGAGACTGATGTACTGGGCAATAGAGCTCGGTGAATATGATATTGTGTATGAACCCCGATCATCATTGAAAGGGCAAGCTGTAGCAGATTTTATAGCAGAGTTTACATATCCTGATACCCCCGAGGAACAAAAAGTGCTCACTGATCAACCTGTGGATGTTACAGGATCAACAGACATAAGTCCAGACCAACTCCGGTTGGTAAAAGGGCTTGTGGATGTAGAAAGATCATCAAATTCAAACCCAGACCAACTCCGGTTGGTAAAAGGGCGAGAAGAGATGGTCGACGAGGAGCGAAAATTAACAGGGGAGGATGGAAGAGAACAGCAGATATTTCACCGAGGAACTCTATTGGATAAGAAATTTGAAGACGAGTTACCTACATGGAGATTGTATGTAGATGGGTCATCTTGCACAACAGGTTATGGAGCAGGGATTGTTTTGAAAACCCCAGACGAGATTGATATAGAATATGCCTTGCGATTTCAATTCAAAACCTCCAATAATGAGGCTGAGTATGAGGCCATGATAGCAGGTCTTAATTTAGCAAAGATTATGGAAGCGCAACAAGTGATGGTATTCAGTGATTCTCAATTAATTGTGAATCAGGTGATGGGAACATATGCGGTTAAAGGAGAACTAATGATCAAGTATCATGCAAAGGTGATGGAATTGTTGGTAGAATTTGATGCCATTCAGTTTATCAGAATACCCAGAATAGAAAATGCACAAGCAGACGCATTGGCCCGACTAGCATCAGCCACTCGTATCGAGCTGCGAAGAACGATACCAATTGAAGTACTGGAAAGTCGGAGCATAGATGAAGACCTGACGATGAATGTTATTACCCTTGATTTAGGACCATCTTGGATGGATCCCATCAGGGCATATATTGAAGAGGGAGAATTTCCAGAGGACAAGCTCGCGGCAAAGAAATTGAAGTTTAAAGTTGCTCGGTATGTACTAACTAATGGTGTTTTGTATAGACGAGGAATTATGGTGGGTTTGCAGAGATGTGTGCACCCCTCCGAGGTGAAAGAATTGATTGAATAAATCCATGAAGGGTCTTGTGGAGCACATGTGGCAAGTCGAACACTTTTGCAAAGAATGACGACGCAAGGATACTACTGGCCGACGATGAGGGCTGATTGTATAGCCTATGCTAAGAAATGTGACAAGTGCCAACGTTTTTCCTCCATCCGAAGAACTCCACAAGCTTTGTTGACACCCATAACTTCCCCTTGGCCATTTGCCATGTGGGGAATTGATTTGGTTGGACCATTGTTGACCACTCGAGGAAGATTCAAGTACCTCGTCGTCGCAGTAGATTATTTTACTAAATGGGTAGAGGCTGAACCCCTTATCGATATGACGTACGAGAAGGTATACCAATTTGTATGGAAGAATATCATCTGTCGATATGGTCTCCCTCATGCCTTCATCACAGACCATGGAACACAATTCGACAACGAGGAGTTTGCTGCCTATTGTCAACAATCAAACATCTTGAAGACCCATTCAGCACCAGGTCATCCTCAAAGCAATGGGCAGACTGAGGTGACAAACAGAACGCTACTAAATGGTTTGAAGAAGAGGCTAAGTGAGGCTAAAGCTAATTGGATTAATGAGCTACAATCAGTATTGTGGGCTTACCGAACAACTCCCCGAGCAGCAACTGGAGAATCACCATACATGCTGGCATTTGGAAGTGAGGCTGTAATACCTGTTGAGTTGGGTCACCCAACACACAGAGTGCTAAATTTCAATTCCCCAGTCAGTGACTTGATGAGAAGGTTAGATTTGGACATGCTTGAGGAGGTTAGAGAAGAGGCAGCCATTAGGAATGCTGCTTACCAACAACGCACAGCTCTATTCTACAACAAAAGGGTGAAGAAATGTGACTTAAAAGAAGGGGATTATGTGCTAAAGAAGGTCATTCAGAAGCACAATAAGCTTGAAGCCAACTGGCATGGACCTTACCGAGTTACAGAAGTTGTCTGACCAGGAACTTACCGAATAGCAACTCTAGAAGGAGAGGAATTTAAGAATGCATGGAATGCTGAACACCTACGCAAGTATTATCAATAATGTAAAATGTAAAGCAATTCCTTCATTATGAATAAAACGATGATGTTTCACCATCTCTTTCCTTTTATTACAAGTTTTTTGGGGAATACTAGTGTGATACACTACACTGATAGTTCGAGTGTGATCAACTTCGGTTGGTAAAATAGCAAGAACAAATTATACTCCTTTGGTTAGGAGGCGTACACTTGCGTGATCAACTTCGGTTGGTAAAAGAGCTTGTGGACAAGATAGTTTGAAAGAACCTGATAGTTCAAGCGTGATCAACTTCGGTTGGTAAAATAGCGAGAACAAATTATACTCCTTTGGTTAGGAGGCGTACACTTGCGTGATCAACCTCGGTTGGTAAAAGAGCTTGTGGACAAGATAGTTCGAAAGAACCTGATAGTTCAAGCGTGATCAACTTCGGTTGGTAAAATAGCGAGAACAAATTATACTCCTTTGGTTAGGAGGCGTACACTTGCGTGATCAACTTCGGTTTGTAAAAGAGCTTGTGGACAAGATAGTTCGAAAGAACCTGATAGTTCAAGCGTGATCAACTTCGGTTGGTAAAATAGCGAGAACAAATTATACTCCTTTGGTTAGGAGACGTACACTTGCGTGATCAACTTCGGTTGGTAAAAGAGCTTGTGGACAAGATAGTTCGAAAGAACCTGATAGTTCAAGCGTGATCAACTTCGGTTGGTAAAATAGCGAGAACAAATTATACTCCTTTGGTTAGGAGGCGTACACTTGCGTGATCAACTTCGGTTGGTAAAAGAGCTTGTGGACAAGATAGTTCGAAAGAACCTAATAGTTCAAACCCACGACCAACTTTGGATGGTAAAAGGGCGAGAACAACATTCTTAAAATGCCAATTTTGGCTGGTTAAGAAACAAAATATGCCAACAAGTTGGTCAGAAGGTAAAATCATTCCAGAAAATACAAAATATTCCAAACTGAGCCAAGTATAGTTGGTCGGGGATAAAAACCCACTAATTGTAGTTGGTCAATAAGGAGAACTTATTGACGAGGAGGGTCCATCAACCTGGTTGGTCGGACACATTTTATGAAAAAAACAAAAATTTACCAAGTATGGTTAGTAGGGTATAAACTCTCACTAACTATAATTGGTCGACGAGAACAATTTAACAACCTTGGTTGGTTGGAAAAATTTTAAACATTTTTATACTCATTACTTTATTATTAAGTGATCGAACAACATTTTTGATACTTGTAACTGTTTATTACTAAGTTGGTTAATGAACAGCACAAAATTGTTATCTTTTTAACAGATACATATGCACAGATGTAAAAGTATTAGACAAGTACAAAATAATAGAAATACGGATTTGCAAACAGAAAATGAAAGTCTTTCATTAAAATTCAAAATAAATTACAAGTTACATATGTTTGCTAACTATTACATTGAAAATCCTATTCTATTGATTTTTTCCCCTCAGCCTTCGATACAGGTTCCTCGCCAGCAGGAGGATCATTTAATGTTTGGGGAGAATTGATAAAATTTAAGTCCCTCAACATTCTGACATTCATTACTGAAGGAGTATCCACGATATGCTCGGGACGAGATAATTCAATCTGAGAATGAAGACTATAGTCACCAAGATATTTTGAAATTAAGCTCCGAGGAATAGCACGAGCTGGGATCCATTCCATGTCCAGTTTATAAGGCGGTACAGGCAAGTCTAGTAGCCCAGGAGCATGATAATCCCATAAATAATGGCCCTGCTCTAGCTTTAACACACCCAGTGCGTTCAACCATCCCTGTTTATAACCTTCATTATTGGCATTTTCAAGGCGAGCATCCAAGTGACAAAGGGCTTCATTGTAGCATGCCATCCAAAACTCACGAGGTTGTTTGTGGAATTGGAAAGTTATTCTCTCTAGTTGCTCGTGAAGGCTCCTGGCAAAAACATCTTTATTATTCAAAGCAGAGTTCATCGCAGTAAGTTGATCTTCCAAAGATAGGTTTTTCTTGGACATTTCAGACAAAGCACGATCTTTTGCATTCAATTGGAACGCTTGAGTTTCCAAAGTAGACTGAGTGCGAGCTTCTTCAACATTACGGCTGAGAACTCGTGATCGACTCCGAGCAGGTGGAGAACTTTGCTCCTCGACAACATTTTGAACAGCTCTTCCTCGCCCATGAGACCCTCTTCCTCGTCCCCGAGCAGTAGTAGAAACACCAGACTTTCTTAACGTATCCAATTCTTGCCATAATTTAGCGTTTTCAACCATTAAGAATGAGAATCCTTCATCAGTGACCCGTACCAAGGCAGTAGAGGATGAAGTTGCAGACTCATATTGTGCCAACTTTTTCTGCAAATTGTTGTTCTCATGTTCCAGCAGCTCGGCGATCTGTCTGCAGGCCTCAACTTCACCTTTTAGGGTTCTCTCCCTAACATCGTACCCAGCGATGATCTTTTTGTGACCTGTCTCAGAGGAAAGCTGTTGATGCCTATTCTCATATTCCTTGTGCAACAAGGTAGTTGATTCATTGTGCTGATTCTGAAGATCTTCTAAGGTACAATGAAGCTCCTCGATCAATTCATCGTAGGCCACATTATTGGCCACAGCTTGGTCAAGTAAAGCTTTCAAGTACCGATAAGCCTCAATTGCCTGTTCTGAAGCATCATGGCCAAGGATGTCAGCGATTTCTGATACACTTAGCTCTGTGTGACCAGCCTTATAGTATTCGTGACATTGCTGCATCAGTTTTGTATCATTGGCAGATAGCAATTCCATCCTGGCCATAAACTAATGAAGAGGAGACAACAGTCAATAAAAACAAATCATCAACAATAGAGAAGAACAAAGATGTATTTTATTAGATCATAAAAAGATTACATTGTTTGATTACAAATGATAATGAAAGATAGAAATGATACCGAAAAACTTCACACCTTTTCCTTGTCTCCCAAGACTTTCTCGGGAGGCTGGGACGAGGAGCTTGGTTGCTCGGTGGTAACAGCAGCTTGATCAGCGGGAGTTAAAATTTTTTCAGGAGGAGGAAGCATGGAAGAAATGTCCTCGTTGGCAGAAGGTAGAGAGGCGGGGATTTTATCACCCATGGCCATGGAAGATTCATCAGAGATAGCCTCATCCTCTTCTTCTTCTACAATTGGTGGGGGAGGACCAGGGAGGTGTAGCTGAAATAGCTCAGAGTCCTCTTTGATCTTTAATTCCTGCAGGGCAGCTACCCAGCCATCTCGGAAGTATTTCAACTTCCCGTATTGTACTTGGGATGTCATTGCTGCAATCCCTTTGTCCCATCCTTTATCCCAGCCAGCGCTAAGGATTTTTTAACTGCGAGCTTTCTTTTCAGTTTCTCCGAGGATAGCTTCTCGGATAGAAGATCCTCGGCAGTCTTTAACTTTGCATCCAATTCTTCTTTCTGGCGCTTGACATCTCGCAGGACGGACAACTCTTCCTCTGCCTTTTTCAGCTTATCTTCAAGCTCTCCAAAGTTCTTGAGCTTGTCGTCACATTTTTTATGCTCGACCTCTAAACTTTTCACCTTATTCTCCAAACTCTTGGAGATCTCAGCCAGCTTCACCTTCTCAGCTTCAACTATAGACAACTTTTTCTCCCAGTCAGCTTTGTCCTCATTATACTGCTGACGAGAATCCTTCAAGGATTGGGTCAAACCAAGCAGAGCATCCTCTACCCCCGACGAGGAGCTGGAAGCTTTAATTGCTTCATCTTTCTTCACGATGTTGTTAAAACAATTCACCATCTAAACAAGGGAAAAAGTGACAGGTCTGTATAAAAATACAAGTATTCAAAGAAAGAAAGGAAATTCAGAGTGTGAGAAATTTACCGAAGCAAGGTGACGGGTAGCTAGGGATGTCAGCATATCCCTAGAAATCTTTTCATCAGTTACATGGACCTCGGGTATGATCCAAGTTTTTACCGAGCTCATGGCAGAGCTCGGAGGAATGATGGTTGGAACACCAACACCACCAGCTGGTAGAGAGGAGATAGTTTCATCCAGATTGACAGTTTCAGCCAAATTGACTGAGGACGATTTCCTCAATCTCCTCAAAGGGACTTCAGCAGTTTCAACCAAGGAAGAGCTCTTGGTCGGAGAGATAGCAGTCATCTCCACAGGAGCAACCTTCTTGCTCGGAGCCATTGGGGGCTTCTCGGTAGCTTTGGAAGGCGCAACATCCACCTTCTTAGTCCCCTATGGGACATCAATTTTGCTTTTCTTGGCCTCAGCAGCAGAAGTAGTGTCATCAAATAGAGCAGGAGGAGCTCTTTTCCTGCCCATTCTCTGACTTAAAGGGATGTGAGAATCTGAAGAAGAATCCTCTGGAGTTGAGGCTGGCTCAACAGATCTAATCACAGGACGAGCAGTATAAGAAGTCGTATAGCTCCTATACTGCAGCAAATATGATGCCGACCTGATGTGCTCGTCTGCAACGTTCTTATGCAAACCCCAGATAAGTTTCAGATGCTTAATATTAACCTCTGATTCTTTTGGAGTTTTTCTTTTACTATCAACTGCAAATAAATACATAATGAAATATCAGTCATGCATTTTGTCAAATATAATAAAAGCATAATTTCATAAGTAAAGGAAAATGAAAATAAACCTATCCCATTGCCATATGGGGGGCATTTAGGACCCTGGTATACTGCATCTCCAACCAAGGGGGCATATTGCCAATTTTTAATAACCACCCCATGTTCAAAATAATCTCTATTTGCATCAGGGAGGTTAACTACAAGAGCCCTATTTAAAAACCTAGTTTTTAAGTAATAAACATTATCTAAAATAGCCCATCTATAGCAATACATAATCTCAGGAATCCCTATACGAGTCCCATGAGTTAGATTTAATTTATACACCCCATTAATTATTCTCCATGAATTGGGGGCTATTTTTGCAGGAACAATGTCAAAGTACTGACAGAACTCTAAGCATAAGGGGTTTGGCGGAAAAGAAAATCCACATTCAGCAATGAATAGACTGGGGAACCAATGTCCCTCAGCCAATCAAAAATAATCTGAAGGCTCAGAAAGAACCTCCAGAGTTACCCAGGAAGGAATGGAAAAATCGGAACGAAATTTCTCAACAGACTCCACAAGATAAACCATAGTGAATAAAAGAAATACAGAAAAAAAGAAGAGAATCTTACAGGAAAAAGGAAGAGCTGACAACTAGCGAAGGAAAAGATTAACGCACAAGAGAGAGAGAGAACAGAAAGCTTGAATGCAAAAAATTGAAAAAGGTAGAAGACGGTATGGTTACCTAAGAAGTTTAAATACTTTACCTTGGGAAGCTGCGAAGGAAATGATTACAAAAAAAAACTATCGAACTTCCGGCGGCTAAAAGGACAAAAAGGGCACGAAGACCGAAGCAAAATGGCGGATTCTGCGAATTTGGAGGGAAATTCAAATATGAAGAAAAGGCTCCTAAAACCCAGGAAAGTCATTTAATATCGCCATATACCGAAAAAGAATGTTCCATACTCCTCAAAGTTCGAAATATGAAACATTGGGGGCTTCTGTTGATACCAAAATTAATATGCTGATATGGACGAATAATACGAAGACACGTGTCAATCTACGTGGCACAATAGCAACGAGGAAGTTCATTTCTCCGACCAACTTGTTGTTCTCTCCGAGCAACGAGGATACTCCGAGGTACTCTAGCGCTCCGAGGAACTCCTGAGCAACGAGCAACTAAGGCGGTCCAAGCTGCATCTCGACCATAGCATTAATTGCCAGATAATCAACAGTTCAACTATTCATTGAATGTTTATCATCTTGACGCACACGCTGCATTAAATGTATTACCCTTTCATATGTATATCATTTAATGTATCAACCCTTTCATGTACAGCCTAAGGGCTATAAATACCTTGTATCACCCTCATTCAAAGGGACGGGAATTTCTTGAGAGAACATATACTCGAGAATTCTCAAACACTCAGCAATAATATAACAGTGGACGTAGGCCATTCATATAAGGCTGAACCACTTTAAAAATCTTTGTCTCGTTTTATTTATCTGTGATTGAATAATTAGAGCGATCAAATTTTTTACATCAACAGTCATGAAGATCAATTTTTTTTAATTCTAAATGTGTTATTGTGATTGTTAGATTGTGCTTGAGGTTTAATGTTTTCTAAAGATTTTACGCATCATGTATATAAGTTTTTCCATTCGAATTCTTATTTTATTTCTCACACCCAAGACATTCTTTGTAGTTACTCATTTTTTCCAATAGGTCGAGTTAGAGTTTGACTTTTATGATTGATCTTACCAAAAGTTTTTCTCAACACATCAACCATTTTTCTTGGTTGATAATTTTTCTTTTATAAATAATTGGGATCTTTGTACTATTTTACTTTTCAGAATCTCATTCTCTTCTTTAAAATTCTTTTTTCTGAATGAATTTTTCATTCGTTTAGTTATGTTGTCTTTAGAAATATAAATATCTCTATTTTTGTTTTTCAAGGCAATTATTTCATCATAGGGGGTTTTTGTATCCAGACATGGCTTTATTATAAAGCTTATTTAAATTTTCTAAAGCAAGCATTGCATTATATTTAGTGAATATTTTTTAATTTAAAAAATTATTATATTTTACCTCATAGACTCTTAATTCTTCTTCTGAGCATAAAATACATAATCTTTCCTCTTATTCTTCCTTTTCTTGAATTTGAGGAATTGGTGCACATGTTATCATAGTTGATGGAGTGGTTAAATCTAGATTTTATATTTAACTTCTTCTTTCTCTTTGTTAGTTGGAGTGTCTTCTTCTAAATATTCTTTTGTGAAAATATCCCAAATCTCGCTAGATTCCTTGCAATGTTCTAATTTACCTAAAGCAACATTATCTAAACACGTGCATAAATTTATCAATTTTTTAACGTTTAATTCATTTTTATTTTTTATACTTAATATATCCAAAAGTTATGATTTCGTATCACAAACTATTATCTAAGCATGATAGTCAATCAATTGGATAATATAAGAAGTTCTAGATTTCCATAGTTTGAAATAATCTTTAACAAATATTAGTAGATAATTTCTTTCCAATTTTTTTTTTGTTAAAGTCTAGCCATTTTTTTACCTTTAAACTCAAAGGATACGTTTAAAAATAAATAGTTATAAGTTAGGCTGTGATATCAATTATTGATCCGAAAATGTACCTAAGAGGGGGGTGAATTGGATATTATAAAATTAATGGCAATTTTAAAAAAAAATCTTTAATTTCTTTTTAGATTCATAATTTGAGTATAATCAATTAATCAAACAATGAGCATAAGTAGTCAAGAGAGAAAGTTTAGAATAGCATATCAAATCAAGGTTTTAACATGGTTCGGCGTTGCCTACATCCACACTCGAGATGATACTCGACAAACTTTACTATCTCCGATTCACTAAGAGGAACCAAAACCTCACAAAGATTTATAACACTATGAAAACTACAATAAATAAGGGAACTATACTCGTCCTTGCTCAAATTGTCTTGTAAAAGCATACCTTCTAGTAGAAGACATCCTCATATTAATATGATCAAATACAACATGTTAGTACAAGTCAAGTGACTATAACTACTGCAAGTAAAAGTCACTAAATAAACGCATATCTCTCTAAGTTATGGTGCTCCTATCAGAGCAGAACAAAAACATTGGTCAAAAGAATCCATAACATTATACATAATGGTTAGCGTCAGACTCCCCTAGTCAAAGAGATGGATTGTCAATTAATATATCAATAAGGGGAGGAATCGAAAAAATATGCCATCTCCATGAAGAACGATTCTAAAAATATATATAGTAAATAGTCGAGCCAATGAATATAAAATAAACATGCTCCAATGATATTTCTTCACCGAAAAAATGCAACCACCTACAATGCATTGGATACAATTCAGTTTCCCATCGTATATGAAATAATTTAGGTAATATAAATCATTTAATAACAAGTTTTAGCGGCATTTTAACATCCACCTAATCTTCTCTCTAGCATGCCTAGCTCATTATATCACTTAAAGTCTCCCTGTTCAACCCAAACTTCACAACGAACCATGTTAGGAGGTTTGTAGGTAGACAGCGCACCTATTTTCAGGATATGTCATCCTCGCTTGTAACTATGTGGTGGGGACTTTGATTTTCTGGATGATGATGATATTTTCTAGCACCCCCTTTCACCGTCAGTGGAGATGCATTGATCGTCTAAGGAAGTGGCGAACAATATACGCACGCCGTGTGATGATATTTATTTTCGTTTGATATCACATTAGTTGATCAAAATTTAATAGTTTATTACTTTACTAGATTAATAAATTAATAGTTTATAAATTAGTAAACTAAGGGTCCGTTTGGTTCGGGGTAAAATATGTTTCAACGCGGTAAAAAGTAATATGGTGAATTACATTTTCACCTATTTAAAGTTAAATTTTTGTTGGGTTGACATTGTGAATAAGTGCACACCCTATAATTATAAAACTTTAAATAAGAATTGGGAAAAAAATTTAACTTTAAATAGGTGAAAACGTATTTCACCACATTACTTTTCACCGCATTGAAACATATTTTACCCCAAACCAAACGGACCCTAATAGTTCATAAATTACCTTCACAAAGTATTAAGTCGAGTTGGGTTTTTTTTTCGAAACTAAAGCTTCCGGTGAGGGGTAAAAAGGTACCCATATATCATATGGGTTATGTCTGAGAATTTATCTTTTATTCTTTGGGCCAATTATTATTCAAACCTCGTAATATCGATGTTAGGTTGGGTTGTCTTGCCCCACTAATGGTCTAGGGGAAACTAGGTTGATTTGATTGAGTCGATGCTATCAAGGTGCATTTGTACACGGATTTGGATGTGGCATGTGAGAAGGATATCTAACATTCCATTCTACACTGGTCTTTATTGTTCAAAGAATTCAGATACATGTTTCAAGTAAATTTGGTTTAGGTAATTATGTTTAGTTAAATTTCATTTACTTTTTCACCAATATTTATTTCATTAAATTTAGTCTACCTTAATTGATTTCATTTAATTATGACCATTTTCTGCTTTGGGGGTTAGAGTACCAACATTGTATTTACTCTGTAAAAGTGTATGTATACTCATGTGTCCCGAGATCATTTGTCTTATTCCACTTTATAAAATATACTTCGAATCTTGAGATCATTCTGGAAAATCTTCCCATAAAGTTTCATTATCTCAAAGCATTATTAATCTCATTCTGGCACCGCTTATGTTCACACTCATTGGAATGCCACCTAGGTTGAGGTAAAAGGACTTAAAAGAGTTTAACATACGTTTGTCATATTCAAATTAACTCTTCATAATATGAAAACCAGTTGTGTATGTGTGTTGACATGGTTCTTTTGGTATTAGTGATATAAGCGTGCATGTATATTTTTCATATAAAGCTGTAGTCTTACGAAAAGTTTCATTGGTATATCATTTGAATTTTCAGTTAGGTTGAAAAAACCATGTCTATTTTTTTGTTTGCTGGATACCGTGTAGTTCACGAGCTTGGTCACCTCAACGAAGGTCCTCATTTACTGGGCATGCCCCAAACTTAAGCTTTTGTTGGGATATCCTCGTATCCTTCATGATATCCCTTATTGCCAGCCGATTTAGAGAATAATTCTCCAGTTTAGCAAAACTTCTTCGATGTTTGCAATCTTTGGATGAAGAAAACATTTCTTAAAACATCTCTTGCTTTTGCATTGGGATTGGGAAACACGAAAGACGTTTTTGAAAATCTATATTTTTTCTTTTTTATAACTCGAGTGCCTAGATTTGAGTGCTATGGCCACTTTCCCCACTTATGCCATTTTGTTTTCCCTCACAAGAAAGAGTGCATAGAATATATGGAGTGTGTTGGCCTCATTACCATCATCTTTGTAAAAACTTTAAGAGAAAAAGATGAAAGAATTTATTTTGGGGAGAGAAAGGCATTGATCTAAAGGATCTTTATAAGAATACATTTTTAAGCTAAAAACTTTAGAGAGAAAAACCATATTTATTTTTCTCCTTCATTTTTTATTTATATTTTGAGATATTTTCTTTTCATATTTTGATCAAAAGTCATATTAGATCATAAAACCTGAGAGATTTATTCTTAGGCAATTATATTTGTATCTTCGTTCATGAGAGATGTTTGTGAGTATCTCAAAAATACAATGTGAAGTTTTTGAGAAATCCTAATCATTTTAAACACTTCCAAATCTACTAGGATAACTAACATTCTCTAAAGTAGTACCAAAGTATTGGTGGTTTCTCACTTATTCTATTGGGATAATGAAAGTTGCTTTTACTCTAAATAGGATTTTAATAGGAATAATCTTTGAATACATTGGGTGAGTCCAAAACTAATAGTGGTTGTATACCGAATTACAGCTCGTCTCCTTTTAAGAAGATAATGTAAGAAAGAGTGGATACTCAATTATCACATTGGTTTATTGTCGATAATTTCGGCTCGAGATATTTTTTCCGTTAGTGGATTTTTCTTCGTACATCCGATGTCCTGTAGTTTTTTTTTTTTTTTTTGCAATTATCAAATCACTAGTCTTAATTAAGAAGATAAAATTTGGTTGATACTAAACTTGATAATTTTTTTACCACATTGACCTTTAAGGTTTGCTATTTACTTTTAGCACTATTGAGATTATAAAATAAATTAAATTGGTGTATCTCTGTTAGTCCGGTGAACAAATCTTACTCTCACATATATTGATGGGTCAGGGGAATTTCAATGCCGATACACACCTCTAGATTCTAGCGTGAGGGAGGGATCAAAAACACGTCACTGTGGGTGAGGTTCATAAGAACCTCCTTTAGGCTATAGTTGAGGACAATCATAGCACTAGTGTGATAAGCATGGATTGAGAGACAATATTTAACTAAGGACGAGGTGGAGCAGTCCAAAATCCTTATTGGACAACGAGTTACTTTATATTTCGAGGGTGGTATGGATGTTTGGTTCCTAAAGAATCAGTGTTGGTGGTAGTACATTAATTTTTTTATTAGTTCTATATATCCCATCGAATGACATCGCATATCAGCACGTGTAGTTGAAACAAATCAACTACTACCAAGTGCCTAATCAATGGCCTAATGTAATCGATTATGTAGATATGTATCTAAACAATGACATGCGGTGGAGGTTGTACGGGCATGGGTCATTGGTATTGGTCGTCAATTAAGTGGATGATATTGATGTTGTGTGCACCCAAGGCATATGCTTTGAGCTAAAAATTTGTCACCCTATTTAGTCTTACTTTTCCCCCAAGGGTGTACTCTGCAAGAGCACCTCACCCCTATGTTGTGGTCGAGGATGACTAGAGGTCACGTGTAGTGAGTGTGCATGAGATTTTAATTCTCGTGGCACCGATTGTTGAGGAGTCGTTGTGGGTATTATGGCATATATATCCTAACCGTCGCTCGTAATAATTTATATATTTAGTTGAGAATAGTTTAGTTGTTGATTATTAATATTTTAATATGTGTTAATTGACATCCCTAATGGAGGAGGGGGAGGAGGAGGAGGAGGAGGACCCTAGGCAATTCAGCCACCCTCTCTAGATCAACTATAGTTTGAGAGAAACGGTGTACGTAGAGAATACATGATTGACATCATCATCTCGAGTAGCCAGAAAATATTGTGGCAAACTATGAAGGATATTTGGGCTTTGCTTGTTGATTGTGATTCGATTTTGATGGAGCGTGATTTTCTTTTACTGACGTAAAAGGCATATGAAAATTGTTTTACTAAGCGGAAAACATCATTGTGTCGGAGAAGATGTCGGTCAGGCCCGAGTAGACAAAGCAGCACACTTATTTTATCCTTTTTTTTGTATATCAGTTATTTGTGTCATAACATATAGTTTATATGTGTGTTTTTAATGTTTTGATTTTTAATGCCCATTATTATGGCTTTGTTATACTTTTGAGCTAATTAAATTGAATTTAATTAAAGACAATAACTTTTAATCAAAAAGTTGAATTTAATTGATATTTTTATAAAATAAATAACATGTTGTTACCGTAGCATTCTAACTGGCGCTCTATACCACCTCATGACAGTTGATCTTCCACGCTAGCCCTCAAATTGATCCAATAAAACTTACAAATTTGGTAGTCTTTTGCTTCCAAATTTATAAAATTTGGGTTGAAATAACATATTTATTGGACGGCCATAGTAAACTTGTGCGTGATTATATGTGAACTTTCAACTTTTTAAAATAGCACACCTTAGCTAATATTTTTTTAATGATGCACTATTTTTTATGGTCATAAAGTTCATATATTAAAAATGGTGAGAGGTTGGATTCTGAAAAAATTAAAGGAGAAAAAAATACAATGACAGCCAAACTTGATCCTCTAATAAGACAAAATAAAAAGGCCTAGACTTATTATTCCTATTAGAAGATTTTGTGAGGTAATGGCTTGCCCAATTGGGAGCCCAATAATGGTATTTATACTTAAGATTAAATGGTTATAGAACATACAAGATACATAAGGAATAACAAACTATAACAACTAAAGCCCAATAAATAATGGGCTAAACAATAAAAGAGAGTAAAATAAAATGTAACATCCAAAACTCTCCCTCAAGATGGAGTGAATATGTCGACCTAGCCCAGCTTGTCAATGGAAGACCAGAGTAGATAAGGACTAACTGACTTAGTAGGAAAATTTGCAGTTTGATTTGAGGATGGAAGAAAGATGGGACAAATGATACCAGTTGTTACTTCTTCCTGAAAAAAAGTGAATATCGACCTCTATATAACTTGTCCTCTCATGGAGAATAGAGTCTGATAAAGCATGATGGCAGATTACTTATCACAAACTCATTTCAACGATCATTTTTCCTTAAAGCCTAGTTCTTTCAAAATATATCGAATCCACATGAGCTCAAATGTCCCTTGGGCCATGGCACGATACGCAGCCTCAACAGAGGAGTGATAAATAACTTCGTGTTTTTTACTTTTCCATGAGATGAGATGTGAACATGTAGTGGAATGCCTATCTATTTTGGATGCTGCATAATCCGCATCACTAAAGCAAGAAAGTATATTCTGAGTTCCCGACGCTTAATATAGCCCTAGATCAGGATAAGAATTGTGATATCTCAATATATGGTGTACGACATCCATATGTGGTGAATGCATGGATTGACTAACCACACTCACAACAAAAGCCAAATTCGATCTCGTTTTGGTCAAGTAGATAAGGAAACTAAACAACCTCAACTAAAAAGCTGGGTCAGGAATAAAATCTCCAGTCTCTGAAGAAATATTTACATTAGGATCCATTGAAGTACAGGAAAGATGATAACCTATCATCCTAGTGCCTTGTAGAAGGTCAAAGGTGTATTTTCATTGAGATAAGGAGATCCCACGCCCTGATTGGGCGACCTCAATCCCAAGTAAGTAACGAAGAATACCCAAATCCTTCGCATCAAATACTCTTCTAATATCCCTCTTAACCTGAGCAATCCCATCAATATCATTCCCTGTAAAAATGATGTCATCCACATAGACTAATAAGATGATACACCGATGATCGTGATGTCGATGAACACGACACGTATGATCAAAATGCCATCTCGTAAAACCCATAGAGGTAATAACCTGACTAAATCTGTTGAACTAGGCACTCATGGACTATTTCAGGCCATATAGGGACTTGCGAAGTGTGTAAACTTTTCTAGCATACTCCTCCCCAGCTCGAAAAAGGGGAGGAGGATACATATATATCGTCTTCGTTAAGTCGCCATGAAGAAAAGAATTTTTTATGTCAAATTGATGTAAAGTACAACAATGAGACACCACAAGAGATATAAGAAGGCATACCGACGTGAGCTTGGCAACAGGGGCGAATGTAGCACCAAAGTCCTTCCCTAAAATCTGAGTGAAGCTCTTATCAACTAGTGGGGCTTTAAAGCTATCAATGGATTCATCAGCCATATTCTTCAGATTAAAATGACATTTTCAACTAACTATCTTTTCTACGTGAGGGAGGGACACAAACTCACATGTGCCATTTTATCCTAAGCATCCATCTTGACTTTTATGGGATTTACCCACTTGGGATTCTGAAGAACCCCAGTCATAGATCGAGGAATTGATATAGAGTTAAGGAGACGAAGGAAAGCACGATAGAATTATAAAAGTCCATCACAAGAAAGATACTCGAATATTAAGTTATTAGTACAACAAGCATGACCACATCCAGAAGGGGTGCGACAAACACGAGTAGGATAACGAGATTGAAAATCATAAATAGGAGATGAGGAAGAATAACCGATGACGCCTCCATCTAGATGCGGAATAGGAAGAGGTGGTCGAGGACGATGAGAAAAACAAGTAAAGTAGGCTCAGGAGTGTCACTCGATAAAGCATCGTCAAACACAAGAATAGGACGAGAGAGAGGAGAGGCCTCCTCCGTGGAAGGAGTGGGGGAAGTAGGAGCCCCACTATAAAACTGTACATCCTCATGAAATAAAACATGGAGAGAATGATACATACGTTTAGTCACAATATCATAACACCGATAACATTTATACATAACAAAATACCTAACAAAAATGCATTTAATTGCCTTATCATTAAGTTTGTGCCGGGAGGGACTTCAGTCATGAACAAAACATGTATATCCCAACAATCGAGGAAGAATGTTGAATAAAGAACTATCAGGTTGAAGGAACTGAAAGGGTGCCTTCCCAAGTAAAACCTAACTTGGTGTTTAATTGATGATAAAAGTGGTAGTAAGAACAACAAAATTCCAGTATGTTTGAGACAGTTATACCCTACAATAAATAATGAATGACTCCCATGAGATGGAAGTTTTTTTCTTTTCGCATCACCATTTTGTTATGGGGGAAACGGGAAAGTAAATTGGTGAATAATACCAATTTGATTAAGTTGATAATGAAATTCATTGTAAACATACTGTCGCCCATTGTCACATCTAATATTATGGACTATGGTCTTATATTGGGTTTTTATCATTCGGAGAAATTGAGCAAACAAGGGAAAAACATCATATTTTTTCTTAAGCAGACAACCACATGTACCTCTTGAATAATCATCAATAAATGTGACATAATATTGGTAGCCCGAGAAACCAGGAATTGGGGAAGGGCCCCACACATTAGAGTGAATCAAGTCAAGCATACTAGGAGCATGTCTCGTATGAGAAATATAACTAGTATGAACATGCTTAGAAAATTCCTAGATCTCATAAACAAATTTTTATCTTTACAAGCATTGGAAAAATATGGGAGAAGCAAACACAAATACTTAAAATTGGCATACCTTAAGTGAGCATGCCATCAATGCAAAGTCTTGAAAGAGACGTCATCAGGGAGGGATCTACGTAGAGTAGATGCATTAAGACTGAAGGTAAAAGGTTCTGATGGTGGATCCTTAAAGTGATAAAGATCATCGCGCTCATAGCCCCTACCAAAAATCCTCCTCGAACTCAAATCCTATAAATAGCAATAAGAAGGTAAGAAAACAACAACACAATTTACTTAATTGGTTCACTGATAAGAGATTAAAGAAAAATTAGGAACATGTAAGATAGAGAAGATGGTAGTATCATACTTATGTCTCCCTTACTATGAATGTGCGTAAGAGATCCATTCACAAAACATACATGCTGAGAAGCAGGTGAGCTAAATAAAAGAAATAAGGATGACTACTAGTTATGTAATTTGTGGCTCGGAAATCCATAACCCAACTAGGCTTGGCAACCTTAGTATGAAAAGTTAAATGGAAATTCGAATCTATAGTAGCTATAGGAGTCAATGTGCCAGCACAATTAATATAACTCAACTGCTCCTATATAACCCAAACCGAGACTGCAACTAGCTGAAATCAATAAACGAAGTTGGATATAAGGGGGAGGCTAGAGGAGGTTCTACAGGAGGACCAAAGTTGTCAATAATAGCGACAGTTCAGGATTATCCCAATGATATAGTATGAATAAACTATTGCCTCAACTCTGGATGGAGTTTGAAGCATCGATCTTGATCGTGTTCCGTGGAACCACAGTGGTGGAAATAACTTTCCTATCCCTAGACGAGAACCTGAGTGGTAAGCAAAGGTAATTTGATCCAGAGTGGGAGTAGGATTAGGAGATGAGTTAATCAGACGGAGGCAGCACTCCTCGCCATCAACAATAGCAAATGCCTCAAGCAGAGGAGGCGAAGGTTAGGTATTAACAATCTTAGTCTTGAATGAATCAAACTCATATCGTAATCCCATGATATACTGATAGGTATACCGAGGATTCAGGCATGTTAGAAAAAGGGACGCAATATTTGGTGGAAAATGACTGGGAGGATCTTATTGTGACAATTCTTCCCAATGGGACTGAAGATAACAGAAATAATCAAAGATTGAGAGATATATGGAACCCTAAGAGGCCTGATAAATCTCTTGATAAAGCTTGAATATACAGGTATCATTATGCGCATGGGCATACATTAGAGTGAGCCTTCCAATGGTCCGGTACCGATTCATGGAACATGAACATCATATAAATCCTTTATTCCACTGATTTGAACATCCAACTCAAATTTTTTTACCGTTCCATATCCTATTGATTTAATGCCTTGGCATCACTAGGAGAAGGCTACTTCTCAGCTCCCAAAAGTCAACTCATCTTCCCTTTCCTATCAATATAGATATGAAATGACCGAGACCGTGATGCAAAGTTCTATCCATTCAAAAGTGCGCTCATGACCCGTTGAGCGGGGCTATGTTGGGACAATGATACAATTTTTTTTCCAATTTCAGTGATATCAAAATCAAACTAACAAAGACCCAAACGTCCCTACCAAAAAAATTCATATAAAGCCAAAGTAACTGGCAACAAAATAATAAATACTGCTAAAAAAACTCGATGACCCTTTTAGAGAAGGGAACAACTCAAATTCAACACATTAAAAAGAAGATGAAACCCTAAAAGAAGGGTATATAAACTAGAAACACTAAAGATAGGTTTAGGATTCGATAAAGGCATGGGAGGAAAATAAGGTTTCAGACCACAAAATCTAAATCAAATCTACACTGGTGGCTGGAGAGAGACCCCACAAAGTGGTGCGACCTGTTCTAAGGCTCACAGTAGTCGCAATCTATTGTAGATTAGAGAGGGGGTGAGAAATAAGTAAGTATGCTCTGACATCACTTGTAAGAGTGGAAGGCTCTAATACCACTTATAATGTGAAAATTAATGTGCACGACAGAGATTCCAATTTGAGAGTACAAAATTTTTATCTTAAACAAATTTTATCTTTTTATCCTAAATATACATATATGTGATAAAACAGATAAATCAAACTAAGCATTCAACAAAGGCAAAGTTTCAGGAAAAATCCCTTTTGGGTAAAACCATTTATTTACTTTACGAAATTTACAAATCGCAACCTACAAACTTTATAAAGGAACCACCAATGATCCTCACAAAAATCAAAATGACAGCAGTTATCCTTCAGCGATGATTCCTGCAAAAATCACAAAAACGTCAGTCCTCCTCCTTCAGCCTCAGCCTTCGTCTTCAATAGTTAATTCCCTCATGTATTACAAGTCATTTATGGAGATGGATTCTCCACAAGGTGTGACACCCCGCTTATTAAAATAAGAGGTGGCCAGCCCGATACTCCAATAAATATAGGAATCATAGATGGTTCATTCTTAGCATCACTGTCGTGAAAATAATAATACGAGATAATCACCAATTATTTTAGAAAACCGATGTCAAATAAATTTGTGAGTTTAAATAAAATCATTCAGACAATCCGATTGGAAAAGAAGGTGGATATAAATAAAGACAAATAACAATTTAACAATCATTCACAACATAATAACCGAATAAGCTATCAGTTAACAGATCAATACAAACGGTTACACCGAGTATTAAAAATAAATATCAAAGTATATAAGCAAGTACAAAACTTGGGCAACACGCCCGAATGTGTAGACTGATCATAACTAGAGTGTACAAAATATTGATGCGTCTATCACAAAAGTCCTATAACATTCGCAAAAATGCCATAGCCCCTGGACACTAGGAATTAAGGATCAACACGGGCGTCCTTGCGGCGAAGCACTTGGGCATAAAAGAGATCCATACAAAACAAAGAGATAGAAACAGGCCAGGGCCCGGTTTGATATGATATACATGTGAATAAAATGCATGACAGCTATGAATTGTTAACATCATAATCAAGCTTAACTCGCTCTTCACAATAAGAATAATCCTCACCTCTCATCTAAATGCACAACCTAACGCAATGTCATTTACAATGATAACTATTCATCAATGCAAGAGAAATAACTCAATTTCAACTTAATAAACTTACATTTCAGCTTTGCACAATATGACTTCACAAGTCCATTCCTCATTAGGAAACTTATTCCAAATAGTTGATTTATAAAATGCTTTAGCCATTTATAAAATGTCCCATTCATGAGCACAGTTATGATCTCAATATATAACGATTCTAAGACCATCCTTCCAGGAGTCACCCCACTGGATGCCCCCCAAATAGCTATCATCTTCCAGGGATTATAATCAAGATCACCTGGGCATCCTAAATTGCGTCGCGTGGGAAGAGGCCATATACCTTCGACAGTGAGTCATAACCATACTCGGAATTACCTCACTTAGAATAAAATAACATCACAATATAACCACCGATCCTATAGGCGAGGACTATATTCACCCAGCATTCACTATCGAGGGGACTTCACCTCATTCGCGTAACTTCCCTTATGATAGCATTTAGAGAGGTATGGATATGGAAATCAATATTTACAAGATATGCCAATGAAATGTGAATTACATTATATCCGGAGCCATAAGCGTATAATGACATAAATTAAGAACCACAATGTGTAATTGTCCCCATACTAACTCTCAAGTGTTCACTAAAACATCATAGACCACTAAGTGTAATTTACCTCATCCAAGTTTCTAAAGGTCTAAAACCATATATCCTTACCTTCCCCTAGTCCTATACTATCTTATCAAATCAAATGGACACTTACTACCATCTACTTTTATTCTATTAATGAATCCCCGACATAAGCCTGAACACCCCTTTACTTACTTAGGATATTGATTCCCCTATTACGAGACTCTAATACTCGAGTTTTACTTCATGCAAGAAGGTTACTAGGCCCAAACCTTAAAAGAAAGGAACTAAAGAAAACTAAAATTTTTGGGTGAAAAATAGGGTACCGGTCAACCGGCCCCTGACCCCCAGTCGACCGCATTTCTAAGATTTTTCCTTATAAGAAAAGTAGTAAGCCCAATCCTCAATGCCCGGTCGACCGGTCAGGAAAACGCAGTCGACCGCGCTTTCTAATTTTTGCCTTTCGAGAGAAGTAGAAAGCCTTTCTCTTGAGGCCCGATTGATCGGTCTCTGGACCGCGGTCGACCGGTCATACCAGATCCCATGGCCAAAACCCCTTTTTTCTCATACCAAGCCTAAACATCTAACCCTAATTTCTTCCCATCTCACCACCTCATCAACTAACAACCTCACCCCAACCATTATATACAACAACATACTAATACAATCAACTCACAACATATAAACATCAAAATCTAAGGGTTAAACACCAAAATTCATCAAAACCCACAATTTATTCAATTCTCCAAATACACAACTATCAATACAAATTATACACACTAAATCATACATTTGCAAGTTAAAAATTTGCCTTAGGGTTGTAGTATCAAATTATCTTTCGGTAGTAACAAATCCCAAGCTCAAATCTTCAATTCTCTTACCTTTCTCTCATTTTCTCTCATTTTCTCCAAATCTCTCTTTCTCTCTCTCTCTCTCTCTCTTTCTAGGTTTAGAACACATAAATAAGAATAAATGTTGTTGGAAGACTTAAATGCCCATTAACTCTAAATCCAACATTAAATATTACTACACAATTAAAATGACTCGTAACAACATAATTAAGTCATAACCGGTCAAAAGTACCCGGAACCCAAAAATACAACATGGTACTTATTTTGACTATTTCGACTATTTTCGGACTAACGGCGCCATCTAAATTGGCTTTCGGAATAACATAAATCATTTCATGTTCCAACATCATTCTAGTTTATCAATAATAATACAATTGGAATATAAGCCATACTCGTCGCTTAAGGCACAACGACGCAATAAAATATAATACGATGATATTTACATTCTATTAACAGTAAATACGCAAAACTCAGTAAATATTATCTCTTAAATCACTTAAAATAATATTTACTCCAACTTCCTTTATTTTATATAATTAACCTGCATGGAAAATTAATATAAAAATAATTACTCAAAAATAAGGGGTATTACATACTCCCCCCCTTACAGTGGAATTTTGTCCTCAAAATTCAGGCGTACCTTGTAAAAAGAGGTGTGGATACTTCTCTCTAATATCTTACTCATTCTCCCATATCGATTCATCAGTATTATGATGTCCCCATTGGACACGAACCAAGGGCACCACCTTCAACTTTAGCCTACGCTTTTCGTGATCTAAGACTACAATTGGTTGTTCCTTGTATGAAATATCGGGTTGCAATTTGATATCATCCAAAGGAGTCTGCCAATGATCTTCGTCACAACTTTTGTATTTATTCAAGGAAGAAACATGAAACACATCGTGAATCTATTGTAGGCGTTTCGGCAAGGCGTGTTGATATGCTACGGGGCCTGTCTTTGAAATAACGGGAAAAGGGCATACATAGCGCGATGCAAGCTTGCCTTTCTTCCTAAATCGCGTTATACCCTTTATACGTGACACCCATACCAAAACTTAGTCTCCAACCTCCAATTTCACACGCCTTCTATTCGCATCGGCATAACTTTTCTGACGGTCTTGGGCAATTCGGATGCGGTTTCGAATAAGCTCAATCTTCGAATAAGTATCTTGGATCATTTCAGGTCCAAGGAGATTATTATCTCCTACTTCTAACTAACAAGTAGGTGATCTGCACGGCCGGCCATATAATGCTTCATAAGGTGCCATACCTATTGTGAATTGGTATGAATTATTATAAGCAAATTCGACTAATGGAAGGTATTGCTCCCATCCTACTTCAAAGTCAAGTACACACATTCTAAGCATTTCCTCCAACATCTGGTTGACTCTTTCGGTCTGTCCATCTGTTTGTGGGTTGTAGGAGGTACTCAACTTCAGTTCGGTACCCAATGCTTCTTGGAAACTTCGCCAAAAATGTGACGCAAAGATCTTGTCTCGATCGGAGACTATATTGATGGGAACCCCATGGAGTCTCACAATCTCTGTAGTAAAAAGTTGGGCGTAATGATCCATCTTGTAATCCGTCCGTACCAGTATGAAATGTGCCGACTTGATCAGACGATCGACGATAATCCAAATGGAATCATGATTCCTTTGTGACGTTGGCAATCCCGTGATAAAATCCATTAAGATACTTTTGCATTTCCATATCGGTATTTCTAAAGGTTGTAACAATCTCGTTGGTCATTGGTGGTCTACTTTCACCAATTGACAAGAAGTACATTAGGAAAAAAATTCAGAGATGTCCCTTTTCATACCCTCCCATCAATATTGACGGCGCATATTTTGTTACATTTCGTCTCAACCTGAATGTACTGCAAATCTGGACCCATGAGATTCAGTCATGATGACACGTCTCAAATCTCCCTCATTCGGAACAATAAGTCTCCCGTGGAAACGTAACCCACCCTCATAACTTATAGAGTAGGACTCCTCTCCCTCAGTCAACAACTGGCATATTCGATCTTGGAAATCTTTATCCCTTCCTTATGCTTCCAAAACTCTCGGCACAATCACAAGCGTAACGATCAACACTGACATAAACGCCATTGCTACAACATCCTCCTGGCTAAGTCCTTTCCATTTAGCCTTCCATACCTTCGCTAACCCCCCTTGGGTTTTCGACTCAGCGCATCCGCTACCACATTTACCTTGCCCGGGTGATAATGAATATCAAATTGATAGTCTTTTATGAACTCCAACCACCAACGTTGTCACATATTCAGATCCTTCTGCAAGAATAAATATTCCAACAATTTGTGGTCCATGAAAAGACTGAACCTCTCCCCAGGAGGTAATATCTCCATATCTTCAAGGCGAACACTACCGCAACAAGCTCCAGATCATGCACGAGATAATTCTTCTCATGGGGCTTTAGCTTAAGAGAAACATAAGCAATATCCCAATGCTCTTGTTGTAACACACCTCCCAACCCTTGCAAAGATGCGTCAATAAAGACTAAGTAGTCCACCCACGGTCTTGGCAATGCGAGTACTGGAGCAGAAGTCAACTTATCCTTCAACTCATCGAAACCTAGCTCACAAGAATCATCCCAAACAAATTTCACTCTCTTCCAAGTCAAGTTTATCAAAGGGATAACTATCTTGGAAAAACCCTTAATAAAACGACGGTAATAACCCACCAAATCCAGAAAAATACGAATTTCTGCGGGCGTCATGGGATGATCCCCATTCCCTCACCGCGATAACTTTACTCGGATCTATCGAAATGCCCTCAGCTGTCACAATGTGACCCAAAAATTGTACTTCCTGTAAACAAAAACCACACTTCTCGAACTTAGCATATAATTGATGATCTCGTAGCGTTTGCATAACCAACCATAAATGTTTAACATGATCGGCTTTAGTCTAAGAATAGACTAGGATGTCATCAATAAACACTATGATAAATTGGTCTAGGACGTCTCAAAACACTCTATTCATAAGGTCCATAAATATAGCAGGAGCATTGGTTATCCCAAAAGGCATGACCAAAAACTCGTAGGACCCATATCTAGTCAAGATTACAATCTTCGACACGTCCTGCTCCCGAATCCGCAGCTGATGGTACCCATTCCTCAAATCTATCTTAGAGAAGTACGATGCTCCCCTTAATTGATCAAACAAATCATCGATCCGAGGTAACGGGTATTTGTTCCTGATGGTAACCTTATTCAATTCTCGGTAATCAACGCATAATCGGAGGGAACCATCTCTTTTCTTCAGAAACAACACAGGAGCACCCCATGGCGACGTGCTATGCCGAATAAACCCTTGCTCTAACAATTGTTGAATTTAATCCCTTAACTCCCTCATTTCCACAGGAGCCATGCGGTATGGATCTCTAGCAATCGGCCGAGTTCTCGGTGCTAAATCAATTACAAACTCGATCTCATGACTTGGAGGTAAACCCGAAATCTCTTGAAAAAACATCCTCAAAGTCTCTAACAACGGGAATCAAATCTAAGGAAACGACTATATTACCTGAAGTCTCCTTCGCAATACAATATAAGTACGAGATCGAACCTCTCTCCGAAAGAGGCATAGCCACTAAAAACATTTCTTGCCCTGGAATGACAAAGACTATACTCCTCCCATAACAAAATTTATAATGGCTCGGTATTTCACCAACCAACCCATACCCAAAATAACATCATACCCGACCATATCCAAGACGAGTAAATCGGCCTCAAAACGCAAATTACCATGGTCTATTCCTACCCTTTTACAAACAAAGAATATAAGCAAACCATCACCCATGGAAGATTCCACACTAGTAAAGGTACTCTACGCAGACTTAATTAACCCCGTCAATTGAGCAAAATGTCTAGCAATAAATGAATGCATTGCTCCCATGTCAAATAACACACGACACACATACCCGTGAATGGGAAACTTACCCTCGATAGCTGGTGGCGCGGGTAGCGCTGGAGGACGTAAAGCATCCTAAATATGAAACACACACCCGTACTATAGTTGCCTCTATTGTAGAGGGATGGATGGAATAGGCGCTGGTGGAGGTAGATGCGCCTGCTGATGCTGAGAACCCCTAGGCAATTGTCCCCTAATAAACTGTGGACAAGCTTTCCTAAATTGACCCGATTCCCCACACTGAAAGCAACGGCCCGCCATATTCTCTGGATAATGACCCCGATTATTATTTCTAAACTGCCCCATGCCTTGGCCCGGATGGCCTCGGCCTCTATTATTACCTCAGCCTGGTTTGCCTTACTGGCCCACCTGCTGTTGTTATTGGGCACCCTGACCGTGCCTAAAACCTTATCCGCCAAAATTAAAGCCCCCAAAATATTATCTCTTGGACAAATCCCCCTGCTGGGTGTCCCTCTCTTTCTGCTTACCTCCTGACTGTTGTGATGAGGGTAGTGCCCCACCAGCACCATTACCTCGTTGCTTACTAGCTTGGCCCGAATTCGAAATCTTATTACTCCCTTTCATATGCAGGCGATGATCTTGGCAATGAAGCAAGTCTTCATCATGTCACCAAATATTTGTAAAGTTGGATTTCCTAACAAGTACTGTCGTATCCTCCAATGCAAACCCCCAATAAAGTTCGATATTCTCCTTTCCTTCGGAATTACTTCATCCAGCACAAATCTTGCTAGATGAGTAAATTTCTCTTCATACTCCGCAACTGACCATTCCCCTTGCACTACATCCTAGAGTTTCCTCTGCATCTCCTTTTGGACTACATGAGGAAAATACTCCCGATCAAATAAAACCCAAAAGTATGATATAGACATGGTATCCCTCTGCTCCGGTGTGGTCACCGACTTCCACCAGTGTAAAAACTGCTCCTACTAGTTTGAAAGTGGCAAGGATCTGTTTTCGTTCCCCGCTACACTCTACCATGTGGAGATGACGCTACATATCTTTCTTCCACTGGTTTGCTTCTATCACATCAGCACCACCCTGAAATTCTGGGGGTGACCTTATAAGAAAGATTCTCTAACTCTCTCCTATGGGGAAGGTCCCATGTGGGCTTGCACCTTCGGTACTACCGTTTGTTGTGCTTGAGAAAACTGTTGGGCCATAGCAGTCATGGCAGCGTTGACTGCCTGGGAGATGATGTTAGCCACTTGGGCTGCATTAATCGTTCCTTGCGGTGGTGGGGGTTCTACATTATCTTCTACAACTCGATTTCTCTTTGCTGGGAGACCTCTTCTAGGCGGCATCTAAGACGAAGAAACAACTGAATCATAATACCATTTATCTTTGCAGAAGATCGCAAGCATGCACAAACAAAACAGTCCTAATAATAGGGCTCTATATCAAAGAACGCTACGGTAGAACGTGATAAGTCCGCATAGATCCTAAGGAATCTGGAACCTGATGCTCTGATACTATCTGTCACACCCCGCTTATTAAAATAAGAGGTGGTCATCCCGATACTCCAATAAATACAGGAATCGTAGATGCTCCATTCTTAATATCAATGCCGTTAAATAATAATACGAGATAACCACCAATTATTTTAGAAAACGGATGTCAAATAAATTTATGAGTTTAAATAAAACGATTTAGACAATCCGATTGGAAAAGAAGATGGATATAAATAAAGACAGATAACAATTTAATAATCATTCACCACATAATAACCGAATAAGCTATCGGTTAACATATCAATACAAATGGTTACACCGAGTATTAAAAATAAATATCAGACTATATAAGTAAGTACAGAACTTGGGCAACACGCTCGCAAAAATGCCATAGCCCCTGGACACTAAGAAAGAAGGATCAACACGGGTGTCCTTGCAGCGCAGCACCTGGGCGTAAAAGAGATCCATACAAAATAGAGAGATAGAAACGGGTCAGGTCCCGATTTGATATGATATACATGTGAATAAAATGCATGACAGTTATGAATTGTTAACATCATAATCAAGCTTAACTCGCTCTTCACAATAAGAATAATCCTCACCTCTCATCTAAATGCACAACGTAACGCAATGTCATTTATAATGATAACTATTCATCAATGCAAGATAAATAACTCAATTTCAACTTAATAAGCTTACATTTCACTTTTGCACAATATGACTTCACAAGTCCATTCCTCATTAGGAAACTTATTCCAAATAGTTGATTTATAAAATGCTTTAGCCATTTATAAAATGTCCCATTCGTGAGAATAGTTATGATCACAATATATAATGATTCTAAGACCATCCTTCTGGGAGTCACCCCACTGGATGCGCCCCTAAATAGCTATCATCTTCCAGTGACTATAATCAAGATCACCTGGGCATCCTAAATCGCGTCGCGTGGGAAGCGGCCATATACCTTCGACAGTGAGTTATAACCATACCCAAAATTACCTCACTTCGAATAAAAGAACATCACTATATAACCACCGGCCCTATGGCCGAGGACTATATTCACCCTGCATTCACTAGCCACGAGACTTCACCTCATTCGCTTAACTTCCCTTATGATAGAATTTAGAGAGGTATGTATATGCAAATCAATATTCACAAGATATGGCAATGAAATGTGCATTACATTATATCCGGAGCAATAAACGTTTAATGACATAAACTAGGAACCACAACATTTAATTTTCCCCATACTAATTCTCAAGAGTTCACTACAACATCATAGGCCACTAAGTGTAATTTACCTCATCCAAGTCTCTAAAGGTCCAAAACCATATATCCCTACCTTCCCCTAGTCCTAGACTATCTTATTAAATCAAATGGACACTTACTACCATCTACTTTTATTCTATTAATGAATCCCCGACATAAGCCCGAACACCCTTTTACTAACTTAGGATATTGATTCCCCTATTACGAGACTCTAATACTCTAGTTTTACTTCATGCAAGAAGGTTCCTATACCTAAACCTTAAAAGAAAGGAACTAAAGAAAACTAAAAATTTTGGGTGAAAAACAGGGTACAGGTCGACCGGCCCCTGACCCCCGGTCGACCGCGTTTCTAAGGTTTTGCCTTATAAGAAAAGGAGTAAGCCCAATCCTCAATGCCCGGTCAACTGGTCAGGGGACCGCAGTCAATCGCGCTTTCTAATTTTTTTCCTTTCGAGAGAAGCAGAAAGCCTTTATATTGAGGCCCAGTCGATCGGGCTCTGGACCGCGATCGACCGGTCATAACAGATCCCAAGGCCAAAACCCCTTTTCCTCATACCAAGGCTAAACCTCTAACCCTAATTTCTTCCCATCTCACCACCCCATCAACTAACAACCTCACCCCAACATTTCTGTACAACAACATACTAATATAATCAACTCACAACATATAAACATCAAAATCTAAGGGTTAAATACCAAAATTCATCAAAACCCACAATTTGTTTAATTCTCCAAATACACAACGATCAATACAAATTATCCACACTAAATCATACATTTGCAAGTTATAAACTTGCCTTAGGGTTGTAGTCTCGGATTATCTTCCGGTAGCAACAAATCCTAAGCTCAAATCTTCAATTCTCTTCCTTTTCTCTCCTTTTCTCCCAATCTCTCTCTCTCACTCTCTCTTTCTAGGTTTAGAACACATAAATGAGAATAAATGTTGTTGGAAGACTTAAATGCCCATTAACTTTAAATCCAACTTTAAATATTACTACACAATTAAAATGACTCGAAACAACATGATTAAGTCATAACCGGTCAAAAGTTTTTGAAACCCAAAAATTCAATATGGTACTTATTTTGACTATTTCGACTATTTTCGTACTAAACGCGTCATCTAAATTGGCATCCGGGATAACATAAATTATTTTATGTTCCAACATCATTTTAATTTATGAATAATGATTCAATTGGAATATAAGCCATACCCGTCGCTTAAGGCACAATGACGCAATAAAACGTAATATGATGCTATTTACATTCACTTAACAGTAAATATATAAAACTCAGTAAATATTATCTCTTAAATCACTTAAAATAATATTTACTCCAACTTCATTTATTTTATATAATTAACCCGCATGGCAAATTAATATAAAAATAATTACTCAAAAAGAAGGGGTATTACACAAGGGTGTATGAAAGTATACAAAAATTTCTATGGCTTAAATGAATTCACAAAACTAAATATTCAGTATGTTTGTTTGTGAATTAAACAGTGTTTTTGCAACACAAAAAGTGAAGAACTTTCGCAAAAGTTATGCAGAAGCGAATCTAACAAAAGTCTTAAACAATGTTAACATGAAACAAGTATTTAGAGAACGTTCAGAAATTTTGAGGCGACAACATCGTTCGAATGATGTTGTAGTATTGTTCTAACGAGATTATCATCTCCAGGCCTTCTTTTTACACTATTACAAATATGAAAATAATGAGAAAAATTGCATTCAGTTGTCTACTATCCCTATCGAAAATAGAATTGACTAAGGATTCGAGCCATTCCACATGGGTTCATAAAACCGCACGATTTTACCAATCTAAATCAAAAAAGTTTTACATGAAGAAGATTTGGCTCAATATTTTCTATTCCATACGGGTAGGAGAAAAACCTGACCCGGTATTATAAAAAAATGGAGGAAGCAGAACCAAGTCAAGATGAAACGGATCAACCCCTTCTTCGAACGAGATCAGTCTCACTTTTAACGACATATAAAAAACCAAAATAGTACGCCATCGATCAAAGCTCGTTTGAAAAAATATTTTGATCGACCCTTCGAACGACATGTAATCTCGTTTGAACCGGATAAAATTATTTTTCTTTTCAAAATAAAAAAAAAATCTTGTTCGTTTTTTTATAAAAATAAACATCCCAAAAATAATTCTGTAAATTAATTTAAACTCTAAATTACTTTATAACTTTACGGGATGTCGAAGAGTCTTCAAACTTGGAGATGCTCGAGTTCGATTCATCGTCATGGTATGTAACGATTTGTAACGACATACGCTAAACTAGCCTAAAGCCATGCTATGAAAAATGTTAGAAAAATTGTTCTTACAAATCTCCTCCTTTGGCTATTTCGGTGCAAAAAAAATAAACATAACCGAACACCAAATAAAAATAAAAAATCTCCTATGACAAAAATTCTAACACCCTTCCTAACCCTAGAATGGAATGGCATAAGTTTTTTTCTCTTCAAACTTCTTCTTCTTCTTCTTCTTCCCTTTGACAAACTCTATCTTCACCTGTGTGTCTTGCATTTCGCTTTAAGTACCTACACATGTGAGAGAAAAACAAACATATACCTCGTGACGCAATAAGTTTGAAATAAAGTAAAAATTATAAATAAACTCTCCCCCATAAATCAAACTCATCAAAACTCATTTTAATTTACTCTCCCCTTTTATTTTTATCTAAAATAGACAAAGAAGTAGAAACATAGGCATGACATACGAAGCATCACGTAAAAGATAAGACAACATCACGTAAACCTAATCAGGAGCCCAATAATGTTATTTATACTAGAAGTTAGATGGTTCTAGAACATACAAGATATACATAAGGAATAACAAACTAAAATGACTAAAGCCTAATATATAATGGGCACATAATAAAAGAGAGTAAAATAAAAGGTAGCATCCAACACTATTCTCCCTACACTAGCCATCAAATTGCAACACAAAATATAAAAGTAAAAATAGCTTATAATAAATAAATATACAAGAGCCGTGAAAAAAAGGCCAGAAAATATAGTAAAACAAATTGTGATTTTGTATTTTATTATATTTAATGTAGACTCTCTGTTTTGTTTTTGTCGTTAAAAAACATGTTTACTATATACTTTTTTTTTACATAAGTTTTTTTATATTGTATGCTCAGTTTTGTTATTTGGTAAAAAATAAATTTTCTCACTAAATGTAAATAAAAAAGAGTTGTGAAAAAAATTTAGAAAATATAAGAAGAAAAAGTTGTAGTTTTTATTTTATTATATTTAATGTAGGCTTTCTTTTGTTTCTATCATTGAAAACATATAAACTATATGCTCTTTTTGTACATATGTTTTTTTTACTATATGCACTGTTTTTTTATTTGGTAAAAATTATATTTTCTCACCCTATTTATTGGTTTTTCCTGGTAAAAAACATACAGTGAGAAAACATGTTTTTTTCCAAACTAAAAAAAAAATAGTGCATATAGTAGAAAAAATATATGTAAAAAAAAGAGCGCATAGTAAATATTTTTTTCACGATAAAAATAAAATTGAGAGCCTATATTAAATATAATAAAGTAAAAAATCATAAAAAAATTTATTATATATTTTTAAAGTTTTTTTATTTATTTATTGTAAGGTGTTTTTATTTTTATTTTTATTTTTTGAGTTGTAATTTGATAACTAGTGTAGGGAGATGATGAGTAATATATCTAAGCATTTTTATTTTATTTTATTAGAGGGTAAAGTTTGAAGTTCAAATTTAGAGTCAAACTAAAGACTCAATTTTCTTAGCCCCCGTGTATAAAATTTTATTTTCTTGGAAACGAGGGTAGTCTGTCCAATCCATATCAATAATGATTTGCAAAAGCCAAGCTGCTATACTTCTTTTAGTATTCTATATCCCCGCGCGGAGCATGCGCATGTTTTGTTAATTAGGGAAATACCACGTCACCGTGGAAATACTGTTTTTGCGAATTTCATAGGCAGAGATAAGAACCAATCTCTCTTCAACAAATAAACACTGCCTGCATTTGAAAAAAATGGCTGGTATGAAGAGCATGCTTTCACCTTTGCAATGTTGGACAAAAACTAATGCTACTACTGTGGGATTAGGAGTTCCCATCAGAGTTCAACCATGGCTGATAAGCCCCAAAACTTCAGCAAACTCACGTATTTCTACATGCATGGCTTTACCACCATCCCCCTCCACGCCAACACCCTGGAGTACGGACAACGATTCTCTGCTCACTTATCTCCGCCAACCCGTGGTAAGTACCCCCCCCCCCCCCCCCCCCCCCCTCTTCTCTTTTTCTGTCTCTGTTTTTTAACATTTCAGAATAGTCCTAAAAAAAATCTATCTTAAAATATATTTTTTTTGTAATTTTAAAAAAATGGACAATATTTTACAGTTTTTAAGCCCTTTTTATTTCACTTAAAAACTGTCCAAAATATTTAAACATTTTTTTTAAAATAAAACAATCATTTTATTAAGGGTAATCTCAAATGTTTAAACCTTCAAAAACAATCTAAAAAATATCGCTCAGGGTGGGGTCCTCAAGTGACTATCATATTGATGCCCCTATATATATGATGTTGTAAAATGAGATCTAAGTTTAGCATTAATTTTTCATAATTAGTAAAAAAAAAAGGATCAAATATCAAAAAGTCCCTGAAATATTTTCTAATACATATTTCATCCTTAAGTCTTTTATTTTATACCAATTGGTGCAAAATAAAAAAATTTAGACTAAATATGTATTAAAAAAAATTCAAGAGATTATTTGATATATGCAAAAATAAAATAAGTGTTTTAACATGTTCTCCCAACATTTCATTGACACCCACATATAAATCATGCTAAAATAAATAAAAAATATTATTTCAAGACTATAGGTTAAATGTGAATCTTTAAGAATCTTAAAGCTGACCCACGCATCCATGATTGTAAGCATCTTCAATTTTTGTTTTTAGTTTAAAAAAAATTGGTCTTTAACTTAGGAATTTATTTCAGGTAACAAATTTACATGACCCTATATTTTTCTATGCTATGTTAGTTGGTTCCTGATGAAGCTGATGACAAGAGCAGAACCTTTGAACTGCTAGAAGGGATTCGAGTTAAATTACGAAAAGAGTCATTAGATCGGGTGGAGACCATGAAATTAATAGACACAATTGAGCGATTGGGAGTTGCATATCATTTTGAAGAAGATATAAATGTATTACTAGAAGGGTTCTCAGATGGGGAACCTGACGAGGATCTGTTCACCACTGGGCTGCGTTTCCGGTTGCTCCGACATAATGGTTATCAGATTAGTGCTGGTACTATCTCTATCTCCGTCTCTGCCATTGGTTGAAAAGATTCTTTAGACATTTTAGTGATAGATTTGCGAGATACTAAAAACCACAATAAACATATCCTCGAAGAAGATGATGGAGGAGGTAATCTAAAGTTTTGAGTGAAGTTTCTTTATCGATGTCATAGGTTAAAAGTTGACGCCTTTATATTAAACAATATTATCATACCGTATAAATGTTTGTATATATATATATATATATATATATATATATATATATATATATATATATATACAACCCGCAACGTGACAAAAGACATTTTAATTTTTGTGAAACAAGAATTTAGGTGGCAAATTTTTTAGGATTCGATTATCTTCGCTCTTCCACTTCATTTTAGTATTCAAATATAATAATGTCTTTAAATTTATTGATTTTTTTTCATTTATTTTAAATTCACATTTATACTCAAAACTTATATTTACTTTTCTATCCCAACTACAATAAATCTTTTATTTATTTAACAAGAAAAATTCATCTATAGTAACAACTGTTTTGAATATAAAAAATATTTATTTAAAAAAACTTTTTTAAAAATAAATATAATAAATTTTCTCTAAAAAATTATTTCAACTTTATATAACTATTTTAAAAAGTATAAAAAAATATTTCCACTCTTAAAAAAATTATTAAAAAAATTAACTCTTCTTTTAAAAAAACTGTTGTGTAAATTATTTAAAAAAAACTGTTTTATAAATTATTTTAAAAACTGTTGTATAAATTATTTGGTTAAAAATAATTTTTTTATTATTTTAAAAATAATTTTTTTACTATTTAAATAAAATGGTCTGAACCAGCTGTATGTATAGGTAGTATGATCATCTATACATGCCGCTGATACGGACCAAAATATACAAAAAAATGAACTACGTCAACGGTATGTATAAGTGGTCGGACCGTCTATACAAACTTGTTGATGTGGATCATTTATTTTTTTTAATAATATAAAAAAAATAGTTTTCAATCAAAAATAAAATTTGTAAACAAAAAGAACACATTTTTAAGAAAACAGTTTTTTAAGAGAACACGTTTTACGTTTTATAAAAAAACATTTAATTAAAAAATATAAATAAGATTTACATTTTTAAAACAGTTATAAAAAGTTTAAAAATATATTTTTAATATAAAATCTTATTAAGAACATATTTTTTAATAAAAAACAGTTTTCTTAATTGAAAATATAAATCTTTAATTTTTATCAAATGCATTTGTTTTGATGAGAGGTAAAATGTGGTTTGAATAAATTTTGAGGGTATTATAGTCATTTAGTGTAAAGATCAAATGGGGTTACAATGTTTTGGAGTGGGGATAATCAAACTCATTTCTTTAATAGAACCTTAGCCACTTAAGCATAGTAAGAAAACATTTTAAACTTCGAATGACAAACAAAAATAGGGCTGCTTAGTAGAGTTTTATAAGATCCCTTATTGTAAGGTATTTAATGTCAATAGTTTTACTAATTTTCTCTTCGGTATATTTTATGTACATGGGAGATTCCTTTTTGTGATTCTTTTACAATGAAAAATATTAACACTTTGACATTTTGTTTAGCACACACTAGAATATTAACGAGTTATCAGTATTTGTAATAGAGAGAGAAACAAAAGTTATTCCTTACTGTTGAAAATTGAAAAGCAGCTTGCTCTCAGTGGGAAAGTTAATGGTCCATCACTTTACTTTCGGTGGCTTTACAAATATAGTCAACAAACCTCCTCAAATTGCTCCCCCAATTTGAGGAGTTTGTCTTCTCACGAGCACTATATAAAGGAGTTTGGTAGTATGAAAAAAGACACACTAATTTGCAGAGAAACAAAGTTGAGAAAAGAGTTAAGAGAGTGAGAAAGAGACTGCTTTTGGAGTGTTTTGAATATACATATTTGTATAGAAAAATTCAAACGATATTTTTCATTTGAAGTATAGTTGTGAGAGTCCTCTTTAGTAATCCATTTACAACAGTGAATTGATCTGACGAATCGGTAGACGTAACCAAATTAGTGAACCACATAAATATTGTGTCTTTCCATGTGTGTGTGGTTCTGCCCATATATATATATATATATATATATATATATATATATATATATATATATATATATATATATATATATATATATATATATTGTGTGTGTGTGTGTCATATTATTTGGGGTCACAGTCAATATCATTTGTTGGCACGCTTCTGCATAACAAATTGGTACTAGAGCTTAGGGCCTTCAATCTAGGCATTTGATTTTATTGGCAGAGAAATAACAATACGTATAGTATTATTCATCTGATACTACTTATACAGTTACTATTCATAGTCTAAAAGAATTTATAGATTTGAAATTTTTTTACATGCATTTTTTTGTTACTGTGATCGTTTGAAAAAAAAAGACAAACGCAAAATTTGACGTAAATTGGATGAGCGAAGACAGTTTAGCATGTGGCAATATGAAGTTATGGATGGCTTAGTCCAACAAAAGTTAAAAATTACTCTTGAATATGTGTCAGAAGACATGAAGGAGAGTGACTAGAACAAGATCAATCATAAGGCTTGTGGTCAGATTCGACTTTTTCTCGACAAGGATCAGAAATATTCTTATATGAGCGAGAGCTCGGTAATTAAATTATGGAAAAAACTAAAGGGCGAGTATATGAGGAAGAGCATTGAAAATCGTCTCTATTTGAAAAAGAAACTCTTCTAGTTCCAATGCGTAGAAGGCATTTTTATGTCTGAGCATTTGGATAATTTTAACAAAATTATTGTTGATTTTCAAAATGGCTAAATTCTCTACCTGATTCGTATAAACATATCATTATCACGCTATTGTACGAAAATGAGGAGATAAATTATGATGACGTCTCCAATACCTTAATGAATAATGAGGTTCGTAAGGTAGATAAGGAACTTTACAAAAACTCAACATCTGAAGCGTTGACAATTTATGGTAGAGCAAATGAAAGGAAGAATGGTAGCCGTGGAAGATCTCGATCTAAATCGAGAGGTAGATCGTGAACTTCATGTAAGAGAATTCCTACCAAAGATAAATGTGTCTTTTCTCACTAGAAAGGGTATTGGAAGAAAAATTGTCCTAAGTTAAAGAAGGAGAGGACGAACCCCACTGCAAATGTCGTTACCAGTGACGATGAAGATTCTAAATTTTCTTTGTTTACTTCACCATTTGGATCCACTTCCCAGGAATGGATATTTTATTTGGGTTGTTCGTATCATATTTTTCCTAACGGGGAATGGTTTTATATATTTAGGGAGCTAGAATGTGGAGCTATTTTGATGGGCAATGATCATGTCTGTCAAACAAAATGGATAAAAAAATATGCTTGAAGTTGCGTAGTTGAATAGTTACTGTACTGGAAGACGTTCAGTATGTACTGCACCTAGAGAAGGATGTTATCTCACTTTGTGATTTGGCAGCCAAGTGTTATGAGATCATGTTAAAAGCTAATGGTCTAAAGGTATCACATAGAGCCTTAGTGGTGATAAAAGGCTACAAAGAGGAGTACCTTGTATTTTCTCCTTAGAAACACAATTACAAGTGTAACAACCGCCTCAAAAAGTTCATAAGGGGCTGCATTTGAGGTAATAAAATTATGGCATGTACGCTGACATACTAGAAACAAGGCTTTGCAGGGATTAGTAAAGAAAGGTATATTGAAAGATGCCAAGACCTGCAAGCTTGAATTTTGTGAAAATTGTAAATTGGGCATGTAGAGAAGAATCAATTTTGGTATATTAGTACATCGTACGAAGGGGACTCTTGAATAAGTTCACACGGATGTTTGGGGACATACCAAAGTTTCATATTTAGTAGGTAAGATTATTTTGTGTCTTTTGTGGATAACTTCTCCAGACGAGTTTGGGTATACCCCATCTAACATATGGATGAAGTCGTCAAATTTTCCTTGAAGTGGAAGGAGGTGGAAACTCAAACTGGCAGAAAAATTAAGAGACTCAAGCAGGACAATGGCGGTGAAGATAAGTCAGACCCATTCATGCAAGTGTATGCCTACACGAGGGGATAGTAAGACATTTCAGTAGAAGAGATATGTCGTAACTAAATAGGGTGGCCAAATGTATGACTCGTACTTTGCTGGAAAAAGATGCGATGCATATTGTCCAATGCTAGTTTGTGCAGTTGTTACATATGCATGTCACCTCATTAATAAATTGCCTCCAATTGCGATTGAGGGAAAAACACCCATGGAGATATGATTAGTAAAACCCGCTTCAAATTATGATTCTTTACGTATTTTCTGTGACCCTGCATATTGTCATGTTAGGGAAAGCAAGTTCAATCCTAGAGCCAAGGAATCCATATTCTTAGGCTTTAGTAATGGAGTGAAGGGGTATAGAATTTGGGACCTTGAGACCAAAAATATCATAAACAGAAGTGACGTTCAATTCGATGAGTATTCTGTGACACCCCGCCTAATAAAATACCGGGCAATCACTCCTATATCAAATTAAAACAGGAGTCTCATGTGGTTCATTCTTAACATCACTGTCGAAAACCAATTAATTACTAATATCCTATTAGGCCGACGTCAAAATTTTAAATTAACTAATCTTTTTAACCAAACCATCGAAATAAAATAAGGACAACAATTTATATGCAACAACTGAAATAAAATAAAGTAAAATAACTGAACACTCGGTCCAAATAATACAACCAAATCGAATTTCACACAAAAGGCGGTAAATGAATAAATGAGTACAGTTGGGCCATTAGCCCGAATATGACTACAATACCTCCTATCTAGATCTCAATGATGGAAGCGTCTACAATAAACCTGCTTGCATCCACAGCTGCTGCAGCAAACGTCTGACTCGAATGAATTATTATCCAGGCGTCCCTGTGTCTAGACACCTATATATATATATATATATATATATATATATATATATATATATATATATATATAGCAAGAGAGGGGAGAAGTAGAGAAAATGGGTCAGAGCCCGATTATTGAAAATATTTTAGCAAGTGCATAAAATCCATATTTTAAAATATGTTATTTCTCATATTTTAAACTGGTATCGCTCTCACATGAGATACACCTCACCCCTCTTCTAACAGTGCACAACTAGCGCATACCATTTTAGACAACCTAGTTAAGCTACCCTACCTAACTAATGTAATTACCCATCTTCTAATAAACCTCATCGATTCGGGTACTAAGGACTAAACTTCTCCCCATTCCCAACATTACGTTACGTTTGTGCGTGGGGTGTCTCGCGAAGCGAAATCCAAACAAGGAACCCCCCCGATACACTACTACGTGACAATGTTGATCACGGGATCCATTAGGCCTTCAGTACATAACATATTTATACCATCTCGTATTTATTAATAGTTCTCATTAGAACCTATTATTCGCATTCATCTAAATCCGGATATAAATCTACCGGAAGTAATATCACACTTTATTCATTCTTTTCACTTTATACAAGGTTAGGTTATATGATATCTCATCTCATATATATCAACAGTATACTATACGCAACAAGTATATTAATCATCCACCGAACTATAATATAAGTGGCTTAGTCATTCTCATTTACTAAGCATCCGTGAATTATCTCAAGTACACATATATGTTAATCGCAATACATATATAGATATATAGCACCCCTAGCCTCAGCTGCGGTGCACTCATACTCTGCTATCCAATGCAAGTACATCTCGTAAAAAAAGGATTACCCGTTCCACATCACTCAGGAACTGTAACAATACAAATCACACGTATTGGAGGCGAACATAGTTCACGTACCTACGGGTCACGCACATACCTACGCTCCCATAAGCAGCGGACTTATCAACTCACAAATAAGCCTTTCACAACCCTATGTTCTTGAGGTACCAAATCTAAAATCCCCCCGAAGGCAACACATGATAAGATTGTCCTCTTTCGAACGTCAACCTCCCGTGATAGCAAGTATGGTAGGTATGTCATACACATAATAAAAAAAATCATATAGGTACACATTCCACCTATATACATATATCATCAATTTGGTATTCACACAACCATATTATAATTATAGGTATTTCTCTCACCTATACATAATTCCCCATAGGTAATTATTTAACCCATGTATATAATAACAATCGAGCATACGCACAACCCGTATAATAAATTTCCCACGTAGTATATTTATCTCTCGAATATCCTACGCATTAATCAATTTTAACTAATCCTCAATACATCATTTTCGTTATTTTCTCACCGCACGATGACAATACCAACAACACCGATATATATTATTTATCTATTCTCAATCTTTTATGGCTATAAACAAGGTTAAACGGTATAGCGTATTGAATGTCGTGCGAGAATGATGATAATGCAAACATTTATGTGCAACGAGAGTTAACACACCCGAGATGGGATTGAAAGGTTGTGGAAAGTCATTTAAAAAAGTACCTCTTAATGAAAAGGTTACCCAATTTATTGTGAGAAAGTGGAGCGGGGTCTTACTCAAGCGAGTATTGAAGAGTGGCTTGCGCGTGACTGTATGGTTAGCATACTCCAAGTAAAGAAGGAGTGTATGTAGTACCAAATTCCGGAAAAATATATGATAGTTAATAATTTAATTATTCGGCATAGGGAATATACTTTGTAGATTACAAGAGAGATAATAATCTGAATATTTATATAATACGTAGCGATGAGAATAAAACACATATGAGAAGTGTACAATTAGGATGGGAATATGCCTATGAATCTTAATAGGATGTGTGTATGCCTATTATGTGATATTATTATTAAGAGCACTAATGGGTGATAACCCCGGGGGTGCAAGAACATTATTGATTAAGTGCGCTAATGGGTGTTAACCCGGGGTGCAGGATTAATATATATATGTATAGGGATGATGTGACTATATGTGTATATATATGGATTTACGAATATTTCTACTGTGTGAGACTAGTAGATATGGTATTAATAATAAATACTTTACGCTAAGTGGTCTTAACAAAAAGGGTGCAAGATTAGGGAAAATATATAGAGATGATGAGACTATATATATGAGCATATGCCTTGAGATGGGTGGAATACAGTGAGAGACCATTGTGTTAGGCTATATCTAAATTTGGTTAAGCTAGGACGTAATGTATATACCGATCCTAGAGTAGTGGTACAGGCTATATCTGAATTTCGAGGACGAAATTCTGTTGTAAGGGGGGAAGTATGTAATACCCCGTACTTTTAAAGATATTTAAATTACAAAGGTGGGCGTAATTTGGTAAATTGAGGAATTACTATGAATAGTAATTATGGAATTTATGAGTGAAATTGAATAAATTCAGAAGTAAATAGTAAATATTAGTTTGTAAGTGCCAGATTAATATTTACATGGATTATTTTTAATTACATGTCGCAAGTTGGGTAAAGCGACAAAGAAAATATTTTAAATTGGAAAATACGCATATTGAACATGTTGGGGCAAAATTAATGAATTTTAGTTAAGTACCTCGGATGGAGATTTTGACTGCGCCATTAGGTTCGGAATGGCCGAGATAGTCAAAATAGACTACCCGGGGGTAGTATGTGGGTTCCGGACATTTTTGGACTAGTAAACGGGTACACGAGTCATTTAACAATTGGGCATTTACCCAATTTCGGGTTTAAAGACTTAAGCAGCCCCCTTTCCCTTTCATTTCTGCCCTAAGAGAGAGAAGAGAGTAGAGAGAAGGAAGAGAAGAAGAAGAAGAAAGAAAAGAAGAAGAAGAAGAAGAGAAGGAAAATCCGGCCAAATTCGCGGGATTCGACTCGAGAACGTCGGATTTATTCCACAAGGCAAGTGTTTAACTTGCATATTGATTTAGTGTGTTAATTTCTCATATTGTAGTTGGTATAAAACTAAAGATTTTTGGGTTGAAATTTTGTGGATCAAAGGGGTTTTCGAAAGATTAAAACATATATAACTCGATTAATACCCAATTTGAGAAACTTGAAATTAATTGAAATTAATTGTTGGATCTGGGTTCTAGGATGATTGGAACCCTTTGAATGTGTGTATTTATGGTTATTTGAGGTTGAATGATGATGAGAGAGGAGATAAAAAGCTTGGATGTGTTTTAATGGAGGTTTGGATTTTTGGAGAAGAAGGTGAATAGTGACCAGCCCACTTCCGGGCTATTTCGGACAGGAAGAAAACCGATTCAGCTCTCGATCAAAACACGAAAGTTGTAGATAATTTCGATACGGTCGCGTGGGCGCCGACCGCGTATTTTTATGATTTTTCTTCGAATTGTTATGATTTTTACAAGATGGAAGTTCCGGGGTGAAATCACCAACTCGGAAATGCACTCGGAAATTGGAAAAATAAAGGCTAGAATTATTTGGAGATAAATATTTGGGGTTCCTAAAAATAGTGTGGGGACTTCTAAATATTTTTTTTTAGTAAGGCGTGTACCTTGGGTTAGTTGAAAGTAAAATCCAAGATTTACCCAAAAATTTATTAGTTGCTCAAGAACGATTCACGACCCGGGACAGACGGCAGCACGCACGCGTGTGGGCTTTTGGGCCAAGCCCAACACATGCATAGTGTAGGCCATCTCCCCTTCAAAGAGTTGGGATAGCCCAAGGCACTAATGCACCGATTCCCATCAGAACTCCGCAGTTAAGCGTGCTTGGGCGAGAGTAGTACTATGATGGTGACCCCCTGGGAAGTCCTCGTGTTGCACCCCTTTTGGGTAAATCTTGGATTTTACTTTCAACTAACCCAAGGTACATGCCTTACTAAAAAAAATATTTAGAAGTCCCCGCACTATTTTTAGGAACCCCAAATATTTATCTCCAAATAATTCTAGCCTTTATTTTTCCAATTTCCGAGTGCATTTCCGAGTTGGTGATTTCACCCCGGAACTGTCATCTTGTAAAAATCATAACAATTCGAAGAAAAATCAAAAAAATACGCGTTCGACGCCCACGCGACCGTATCGAAATTATCTACAACTTTCGTGTTTTGACTAAGAGCTGAATCGGGTTTCTTCCTATCCGAAACAACCCGGAAGTTGGCTGGTCATTATTCACCTTCTTCTCCAAAAATCCAAACCTCCATTGAAACACATCCAAACTTTTTATCTCCTCTCTCATCATCATTCAACCTCAAATAACCATAAATACACACATTCAAAGGGTTCCAATCATCCTAGAACCCAGATCCAACAATTAATTTCAATTAATTTCAAGTTTCTCAAATTGGGTATTAATCGAGTTATATCCGTTTTAATCTTTCGAAAACCCCTTTGATCCACGAAATTTCAACCCAAAAATCTTTAGTTTTATACCAACTACAATATGAGAAATTAACACACTAAATCAATATGCAAGTTAAACACTTGCCTTGTGGAATAAATCCGACGTTCTCGAGTCGAATCCCGCGAATTTGGCCGGATTTTCCTTCTCTTCTTCTTCTTCTTCTTCTCTTCCTTCTCTCTACTCTCTTCTCTCTCTTAGGGCAGAAATGAAAGGGAAAGGGGGCTGCTTAAGTCTTTAAACCCGAAATTGGGTAAATGCCCAATTGTTAAATGACTCGTGTACCCGTTTACGAGCCCCTACTAGTCCAAAAATGTCCGGAACCCAAATACTACCCCCGGGTAGTCTATTTTGACTATCTCGGCCATTCCGAACCTAATGACGCAGTCAAAATCTCCATCCGAGGTACTTAACTAAAATTCATTAATTTTTCCCCAACATGTTCAATATGCGTATTTTCCAATTTAAAATATTTTCTTTGTCGCTTTACCCAACTTGCGACATGTAATTAAAAATAATCCATGTAAATATTAATCTGGCACTGACAAACTAATATTTACTATTTACTTTATATTCTGAATTTATTCAATTTCACTCATAAATTCCATAATTACTATTCACAGCAATTCCTCAATTTACCAAATTACGCCCACCTTTGTAATTTAAATATCTTTAAAAGTACGGGGTATTACATATTCAATGTTGAAGAGTTCTCCTAGGGAGAGCAAAACCAAAGAAGCATAACAGCAGGTGGAGTTTGAAACTCAAATTATTCCATATAAACTTGTTAGAGAATCAGAAGATAAGGAGATAAGTCCAGGTGAAGAGGAGACTCCTGCTCCAGTAATTAAGGTTTATTTCCGTTGATAGACTTAAGAGACAAATTCAGAACCTGCAGAGTTTAATGGTATGGTGGTATACACACTACCCAAAGTCAACGATGACATTTTATTTACCTACTGAGAGGCCAGAAGAAGCCCATAAAGTGTAGATTAAAAGAAGGCGGTGCATGAGGAGATGTTGTCTCTTCATATGAATCGAGCTTGGAAGTTAGTCCAACTTTCAAAAGAGAATAAATCCATTGGGTGAAAGTGGGGTATACGTAAAACATGAAGGCTCCCCAGAGAAAGAAAGTGTAAGATACAAAGCTAGGTTGTTGGTGAAAGGCTATGCACAAAAGGAATGGATCGATTATAACAAGAATTTTTCCCCATTTGTGGCACTCATCAATTCTTATTTTGCTAGCATTGGTTTCATAGTGTGATCTCTAATTGGCACAACTTCGTGTCAAAACTTAATTCTTACATGGAGACTTGGAGAAGAAAATTTATAAAACTTAGCCAGAAGGGTAAAAGTTTACTAGTAAAGAGAATTGGGTTTGCAAACTCAAAAAATAGCTAAATGGGTTGAAACAAAGTCCTAGACCGTGGTATAAGTGATTTGATCGATTTATGTTTGGACAACAGTACACAAGGTGTCATTATGATCATTGTGTTTATTTTTGGATGCTTCGATATGGTTGCTTTATTTATTTGCTCTTATATGTTGATGGTGTTTGCTCAAACTGAAAATTCAGTTAAGTCGTGATTTTAAGATGAAGGATCTAAGCGAGGCAAGGAAGCATAACATTTGGTACTGTAGTATTATTCGATTTGTGGATTTAGATTATCCCGGTGATTTAGATAAACGTATGTCCACCATAGGTTATGCGTTTACATTTTCGAGAGTACCGGTGTGTTGGAGGTCTACGCTATAGTCTACCATTGCTTTGTCCACTACAGAGTCAGAGTACATTGCAGCGACAGATGCCGTTAAGGATGCCATTTGACTTCATAGTTTGATTGCAGACTTGGAAATTATGCAAGAACACGTAAATGTCTTTTGAGATAGTCAGAGTGTCATCCACTTAGTGAAGAACTAGGTTCATCATTCACGGATAAAGAGCATCGATGTTAGTTCTGACTTTGTTAAATAAATTCTAGATGAGGGGACTATTATTCTAAAATTGGAATCATGGATAATCTTGCGAAATGCTGAAGAAGGTTGTTACTAGGATCAAGTTTGGATTATTTTCGATTATATGGTTACATATCTTTCCAAGGTGGAATAGTCTGATTTTTGGTTGAAAAAATCTTGACTAGTCAACCTGTAAAATTTTGTTAAGGTTGAACAAACCTCCTCAGATTGCTCCACCAATTTAAAGAGTTTGTCTCATAATTAGTACTATATAAGGAGGTTTGGTAGTAGTAAGAAAGATACACCAATCTGTAAAAAAAACTAAGAGAGAATAGAGTTAGATAGTGAGAAAGAGACTTATTTGGAGTGCTTTGAGTATACACATTTGTATAGAAAAATACACATTATATTTTTCAATTTGTTTGGAGTATAGTTATGAGAGCCCCTGTTTGTAACCTATTTGCAATAGTGAAGTGGACATAGCCAAATTAGTGAGCCACTTAAATATTTTGTTTTCATGTGTGTATTTCTATTGCATATTATATTGTGTGTGCCATATTATTCGGGTAACGGTCAATATCATTTGTTGACACACTTTCGCACAACATATACTATATTTTTTGTCTATCTTATGCTTATGTTCTTAATATAAGATGTATTTTTACACGGTGAAGGTATTTGGGGTTAATTGTACCAAATGCTCTAAATTTCACTATTAGTCTAAATTTGAGAGTCACTTTTCAAGGGGCAATTTCTTTAAAGAAAAAGATTAATGGTAATTGTAATCAATGACTATCCTAGAATTTGAATGTTATTAAAAACTAGCTTGTAAGTCATGCGTTATGTGGCCGTAAAATGATACATTCTGAAACTCACATTGTGAAAGAAAATATAGTTAAGGTATGTAAACACATGACTATCAAAAATAAAAAAGTATTTGATAGATAATAAAATATAATAATACACTTAATATTTGAGAAATAACACTTAATATGGGGAGATAATTTTTCTTTATTACTCACGCAATATTTTTAACTCGTTATGGCTTCACTTCAAATACCAACATTACATGGGTATTTATAAGCTCTCTAAAACGTAACTACCCAAATACAAGCCTATTACATTTAATGTAAATATACCCTATTTAGACTTCTAACTCCGTCTGTGTCATGCTCAACGTCTTATATATTTGTTTACACTGCTGGTCCCAAGCTCGGATAAAGGAGGAGGGTTGCGTTAGGTAGCTGACTGCCAGCATAAAACTTTGTCAGATCCTTATGAACATGAATTCTATGAATCTACTTGCTAATGCTAGGGCATTTTCCTTAAGCGATGCGTTGCGCCTACCACCGAGTGTCTCAAAAAATAGGCACGGGACGTCGCATCGGAGCCCGGATACGACAATAAATACGCAAGAGTTCCTGCAACAAGCTGGACGTGTGCGGGTAAAGAAGCTAGTTCAGGATACTAGACTTAAGTTAGCGGCTTGGAACATAGGGAATATGACAGGAAAAGGGATGGAGTTGGTAGATACCATGATAAAAAGAAAAGTTAACATAGCTTGTTTACGAAAAACTAAATGGGTCGGTGAGAAAGCTAGAGAAATAGAAAATACAGGATTTAAATTTTATTATACAGGAAAATATAGAAATAAGAATGGAGTTTGAATAATAGTAGATAAGAACTTTAAGGATAATATTGTAATCATTATTAAGAAAGGTGATAGACTTATACTTGTAAAACTGGTATTAGGTGAAAACATAATTAATATTGTTAGTGCTTATGCACCTCAAGTAGGATTAGATGAGAACACTAAAGTACAATTTTGGGAAGAAATGGATGAACTAATTCAAGAAATACCCGTAGGTGAGAAAATCTATATAGGGGGGGATTTTAATGGCCATGTTGGAGAAGATCGTGTAGGATATGAGATAGTACATAGAGAATATGGTTTTGGAGATAGGAACGACGGGGGAGAGTCTATCTTACATTTTGTGATGGCTTGTGATTTTGTACTAGTAAATACATATTTTAATAAGACGCTTGAACACTTAATAACTTATAAAAGTGAAACGCATAAGAGCCAAATAGATTTTTTCATTACTAGAAAAGGAGATCGATTAACGTGTAAAGATTGTAAGGTTATCCCGGGAGAGAGCTTAACCTCACAACATAGGATAATGGTATTGGATATAAATATTAAAAATCAATCACGAGTGCGAAAAGTGAAGATTAACCCACGAATTAGGTGGTGGAACTTAAAAGGAAAGAAATTAGAACTATTTAAAGATAAATTATTAAATAAAGCAACATGGAATACTGAAGAAGAGACTAACATAATGTGGAATAAGATGGCCACATGCATTAGGAGAATATCAAAAGAAATTCTGGGAGAATCAAAAGGCAAGGGGCCACAGTCTAAAGAAATTCGGTGGTGGAATGAAGAAGTACAAAATATAGTAAAAATTAAAAGGGAGTGCTTTAAAACATGGCAAATAAATAAAAATGAAGAAAATTTTGAGAAATATAAATGGGCTAAAAAGAAAGTTAAGAAAGTGGTAAGAGATGCTAAGTTAAAAGTGTATGATGATATTTATACAAAATTAGGTACACAAGAAGGGGAAAAAATATTTATAAGCTTGCTAAACTTAGGGACAGGAAAATAAAATATTTTAATAATGTTAAGTGTATCAAAAGTGATGATTCGAGAGTCGTAGTCAAAGATGATGAAATTATGGAAAGATGGAAAAACTGTTTTGAGAGGTTATTAAATGTAGATAATAGGAGTAGATTAGATATAGAGGAATGTAGGGAGACTCGAGAAAATATATTTTTTCGTAGAATTAAGGCAACGGAGGTCAGGATTTCTCTAAAAAAGATGAAAACAGAGAAGGCTTTAGGACCAGATGGTATCCCTATTGAGGTTTGGAAGTTCTTAGGGGAGGATGGAGCATCATGGCTTACAAAATTATTCAATAGAATTTTAATGACTAATAGGATGCCCGATGAATGGAGAAAAAGTGTTTTAGTACCTATTTATAAAAATAAAGGGGACCTACAAAGTTGTTCAAATTATCGTGGTATTAAGTTATTGAGTCATACAATGGAACTTTGGGAGAGAGTGATTGAATATAGATTGAGATTAAAGATAAAAGTATCTGAGAATCAATTTGGGTTTATGCCTGGGAGGTCAACAATGGAAGCAATATATTTATTAAGGAGATTAATGGAGAGGTATAGGGAGAAAAGGAAGGATCTTCATATGATTTTTATAGATTTGGAGAAGGCGTATGATAGGATACCCAGAGATATAATATGGTGGGTTCTACATAAAAAGAGGAGTGGCTCGCAGATATATTGATGTGACCAAGGATTTGTATGATGGTGCGATGACTACAGTAAGAACATCAGCCGGAGAAAATAGTGAATTTTCAATTGGGGTAGGTCTACACCAAGGTTCAGCATTAAGTCCTTATCTCTTTGCGCTTATTATGGATGAGTTGACTGAACAAATACAAGATGAGGTGCCATGGTATATGTTATTTGCAGATGATATTATTTTAGTGGATGAGACTAAGACAGAGATTAATGATAGGTTGGAATTGTGAAGAGAAACTTTAGAAACATGAGGATTTAAAATAAGCAGAACTAAAACAGAATATGTGGAGTGCAATTTTAGTCGTAATAGAAGGACAAATGGAGATGTGGTGAAATTGGAGGGTCAAGAGATACCTAGAAACGATCATTTTCGTTATTTAGGATCGATTATTCAAAAAGATTGAGATATTAGTGATAATGTTACTCATAGGATTAGAGCAGGTTGGGTTAAGTGCAGAAGTGTTACCGGCATTTTGTGTGATAGGTATATACCTTTCAAGTTAAAAGGTAAATATTATAGGACGATCATTAGACCCGCCATGTTATATGGGACAGAGTGTTGGGCAACCAAGAAAAAAAATGTGCAGAAAATGAGTGTGTCGTAGATGCAAATGCTAAGATGGATTTGCGGTAAAACTCGAAAGGATAAAATTAAAAATGAACAAATTCGTGAAACGGTAAAAGTAGCTCCTATAGAAGATAAATTAAGAGAAAATCGACTTAGATGGTTTGGACACATCAAGCGTAGACCAATGGATGCTCTTGTAAGGAAGAATGATTTAGTTAATATTGATGGTAACACAAGGGGTAGAAGTAGGCCTAAATTGACTTGGCGGGATATTATAAAAAATGATATGATGTCATGTCGTTTAACCGAAGATATTGCACTCGAGAGAATGTAATGAAAAAATAGGATTCATGTAGCCGACCCCACATAATTGTAAAAAGGCTTTGTTGAGTTGAGTTGAGCATACCCCATTTAGACTTCTATATATGAACTTCTTAATACATGAAATAACTAAATGCATGTATTGACCAAATACATATGTGTCTACATTAATCTAGGTAATACAAGAATTACTGATTGGTACACGTGGCAACATCAAAATGCGATAAATGTCGTACCAATGTTAAACTGATAATTTTATATATATCTATAGATTCTTCGGCTCCCATATCTCTTATATAAAAAAGAAAACACATTCATTTAAGGTTTTACACAATGTTAAACCCCACTCTCTTCTCTACTCTATAAATTGCGACGGTGAGGATCTAGCCTCTAGGGGATCTTCAAATGGGCAATTCCCTTGAAGCCTTTCGATGCTAACAAAGTCTTCGACTATCACCCCCCAATCCACCATCTTGTAGGAAACCATGGTGGATAGGCCAGATCCGAAGATTCCCACAACCATCTGGCATAATCATTCTTTTTTATACTGCAATAGCAAAATGCTGACAATGCTTCATGGGAGGTCCAAGGGAGCAACTTACAGAGACATAAAATAACATGTAGGGGGCCTTCACACTAAAATGCATAGTTCAAAAGATTTTTTTTATATAAAACATAATCCGAGGGGGATAATTGTTAAACTTTGCTTCAAGGAGATCTTTCGCAATCAATCAATAATAACAATAAGTCACACTTAGTTCCTTAAAATAGTGCGTAATTACCTTGTTATTTCAATGATTACATATTGAACCCGTACCAAAAGTTATCACTTAAACATATATTAAATTGACCATAGAGCCTCATTTCGTAAATGCTATTTTTAATTAATTATAGACATTTTATTAATTTTTGTTTTTATTTCTTATCATATTATACCATGCATTTAGCCTTGGATAATTATCTAAATCTTTAGGAACTATGTGTCATTAGGCTTACCTTGAAAATCTTAAAGTTTAAGTTCTCTATTAATAGTAATAGTTGTAGACTAGTAGCTTTTATCCATGAAAAAATACATAATAACCTATAAAAAATGCGAACTAAGTGGGTAGAACCCAACAATCTTATGCTAATTTATAATTTCCCTGCTATAGAATATTATATTTGTCGATAGATTCCCAGTTCAATATCTAATCGGTCGAGCTAAATACTTTCTATTCAAACTACATGACAGATATTTTCAAAAAATTTACGGATGGGAATGGGAACTTCAAAGAATCGCTGAGTGAAGACACATTAGGCATGTTGAGCTTGTACGAAGCCTCCTACTTGGGCGCAGTTGGTGAAGATATTTTATCGAAGGCCATGGAATTCACACAAACTCACCTAAAAAAATCAGCTCCACTAATGGCACCCGAGCATGGTAGAATAGTTTCTAAATCTTTGGAGCTTCCAAGGCACTTGAGGATGGCAAGGCTAGAGACCCGAAGGTATATAGAAGAATATAGTAATGAAAGCGATCACAGCTCAACCCTGCTAGAACTAGCAAAGATGGATTACAACAATGTCCAATTACAGCACCAAATGGAGTTGGCTGAGATATCAAGGTAAGCTAAGTTATTCATGTGGATAAGAATTATTTCATGCAAAATATTTTTGGATATAACAATTTTAAACTTACATTCACCAATTTAATAAATAAAGAAATATCACTTCAAACCAAACACGACCTAATTTTTATATGTGCAACATCTTACTATTTTTATTCGATCCCCATTATTGATATTTACTTTGACAGCCCTACCATTTGGTATTAAGATTTTAGGTGAATACTCTAGGAGTCTCTTTTATCTTTTAACGCCATGTCGCATGAAGATTATATTTTGAAAATTATTTGTCTTACATAGTACTTTGCCAGCCATGAATTTTGAAAATAGTTGTATTATATTATTGTCCCCTTGATTTTTCAGAAATTACAAAATTAATACAATAAATATATTATTTTAAAATAAATATTGTTGTTTATGGGTATTAATTTTTCAAACACTGATATTATATTTCCGTCCTTTATCACAAAATATTGCGGAGGTGTGTTGTCACAATTGGCCCATGAATTATTAACACTCTCATTTTTTCCCTACCAGATGGTGGGCACATTTGGGTCTTGTTGACAAGCTGACTTTCGCCCGGGATCGACCATTGGAGTGCTTTCTCTGGACTGTGGGCCTCCTCCCAGAACCTAAGTATTCGGGATGTAGAATTGAGCTGGCCAAAACCATTGCAATTTTGTTAGTTATTGATGATATATTTGACACTCATGGAGCTTTTGATGAACTTGTCCTCTTCACAGATGCAATTCGAAGGTCTATACAATCTCTCTTTATATAGTCCATCCATCCATTCCAAATTAAGAAGTCTAATTTAAAATTAAATTTTTCCTTCAATTTTAACTTCTCAACGTTATTAAAGCATTCCATAAGGTTTAGGCTATATTATATAATAGTTATAAAACACGATTTGAAAAGAAAATACAAGTTTTAATTTCAGAATAACCCATAAATTTTAGTTGCAATTTCATATTGAAACTTCCATGGTCTCTAAACTACTATGTGACATTGAATTGAACAGATGGGATCTTAGTGCAATGGAAGAACTCCCGGACTATATGAAGATATGTTACATGGCATTATACAACACTACCAACGAGATTTGCTACAAGGTCCTTAAAGAACATGGATGCAGTGTTCGCCCTTACTTGAGGAAAACGGTAATTCATTTTATAATTTCCCATTTATAAAAAAAATGAGACATGCGAACGTATCTATGCATTTGAATCATTATTATCCCTTACGTTCTCTATACTGTTCTGCTAATAAATGTTATCATTTGATATAACTAAAACATTGTTCATCGTCACAGTGGATAGACATGATTGAAGGTTTTATGCGCGAAGCAAATTGGTTAAACGGTGGACAAGTACCCAATTTAGAAGAATACATAGAGAATGGAGTTACAACAGCAGGATCATACATGGCTTTGGTGCACATATTTTTTCTAATAGGGCAAGGGGTTACAGAGGATAACTTACATTTATTAATGAACCCATATCCTAAGCTCTTCTCCTGCTCAGGGCGAATTCTTCGGCTTTGGGATGATTTGGGAACTGCTAAGGTAGGTGACTAAAAAATACATACAAAAATAAAAAGGTAAGAATTAACCATGTTCAGAAAAAAATATTTTTAATAAAAAGTACTCTCCTCACCGTAAGTTAAGGGTTATGCTTTCCATTATTCTTTACCAATATGATCTGTTAACAAAACTTGGAGGATAAAATTTGCAACAGAAAAAACTTTAGTCCTTAAACTTCATGAATTTTAAGTTGATGCCTTTAATCAACTTAAAACTTAGATTTTTTTATATCTCTTGTCTATGGGATTACGGCCCCTTAGGCGGTTACTTTTGATATACTCATCTTATTAAAAAAAAATTTGGACATGGGAACTATACTCTGAAAGGTAAAGTGCAAAAACTTAGATTTTTATAAAATAAACACTTGTGAACAAATTTGAATTTTAAAAAACAAAATGAACAAGTATGCATTTTATAGCAAATATCCCTGATGTGTCCACATAAGGGGTCGATAAAGAGTCTTCAGGCTGATATGTTTGCAACCATGTGTAGTTAAGATTTTTTATTTTTGCACTACAAATAGTTAAGGGAAATTATTGCTAAAAAAGTTCATTGTGGACGGAGTATTTTAATACATTCTCTAATCTAAAATTTAAGAAGAATGGAGCACAACTGAATATTGTGATCTAATATAATGTTAGGAGGAGCAAGAGCGAGGCGACGTCGCATCAAGCATACAATTGTTCATGAAGGAGAGAAACATACCAACAGAGGATGAAGCCAGATTACATATCATTCAATTCATTCACGGCTTATGGAAAGAGCTCAATGGGGCGCTCGTTGGCCCAAACCCATTACCACTACCGGTCATCAAAGCTGCTTTTAATATGTCAAGAGCTTCACAAGTTGTTTATCAACATGAAGAAGACAGCTACTTCTCTAGCGTAGATTATTATGTACAGTCTTTGTTCTTTACTCCCATTACGATTTAATCAAACTAAATATTTGAAACAATGAATATATGTAAACGAGGAGAAGACGTCTATAAATGCCACTAGTTCTATTATTTTTAGTCGACACCTTGAGAAGTGTAGGCCACGACACCAGTGGTAAAATGGTCAGGAGGGAGAGAAAATGAAGAGTGTATATCTTCGTAGAAAAAGGATGGATAAATAATTTTTCTTATTTCGTATGTAGTGTATATCTTTGTACTAAATGGATGTGTTGGATTTAATTTAATAAATCAACTAACACCTTTTACGCATCAATAACTCAATACATAAACATATAAATTATTATGTAAATAGAGGACCTTAATCTACATAATTATCACATATATCCAAACGTAGGGTTGAAAAATATACCTAAGTCAGTATTAGATTTTACGAATGAAGAGGTTGTCATTGGTGCCTCCAACTTGAGATCCAAAATTATTATGCATTATAGATTTCTCTCCCCTTGCCATTCTATATTTTGTTGCCTATTTCAAGTGCCAAAATGATGGTGCTAAGGCCACAATTTAAAGTCAGGGAGAAGTCTTATATCCCAATATTTATGCGATCTTGACTGTCCATCATGGTTAGATTAAGAGTTTTCATTAATTTATTTTTTAATCAATAATTGGTCAATTTATTAACCAAAAACTTTTTTTATTCTTGGGTATATTAGAGTGACCTTTTATTTACTAAATATGACTTAATTTATAATTTGATAATGAACCACTTAACATCCGTAACATGTCCTCCAAAGTCGAGGATACACATCCGTAACATGTCCTCAAACATTTGATTCATTCGCTTTGTCTTCCCATTCGTCTGCGGGTGATAAGTTGAACTCAATTTCAACTCAGAACCCATAGCCTCCTGAAAACTCTCCCAAAATCAAGACATAAAAATATGTTCTCTGTCGGACACAATATCAAGGGGCACCCCGTGCAATCTCACTATCTCGGCAGTAAGAATCTGAGCGTACTGTGCCATAGTAAAATCCGTTCGGACTGGAATAAAGTGGGCTACCTTAGTCAATCGATCCATAACAACCCATATGGATTCACGCCCTCTCTGAGAAGTAGGCAATCCTATGATGAAATCCATGAAAATGCTTTCCCATTTCCACATATGAATCTCTAGCAGATGAAGAAACCCTTCCGATTTCTAATGGTCCACCTTTACCAGCTGACACATGGCACATTTTGAGACAAACTCTGCAATATCCTTCTTCATCCCACTCCACCAATACCGTCGCATCATATCTTGGTACATTTTATTCTCGTCAGGATGTACCGCAAATTGAGATCTATGAGACTCTGTCATCACTGCGTGTGGCAAGTCTTCCCCCTCGAGAACAATCAGTCTACCATTGAAGCGTAAGCCTTCCCCAGAACTCACTGAGTAGGACTCTGCTCCCAGTCTTAAATCTGTCGAATCCTCTTCTAACAAAATGGATCCACTGTCTGGGCCGTACTACCCTCATCACAACCTGGGGTGTATTTGTCATGGATGATATGAATGATCTGGCAATTGCCTCCTAATGTCCCAACTCTCTCCATTTCTCCTTCCACACCTCGGCTACCTCATCCCCTGGCCTACAGCTCAATGCATATGCTACCACGTTAGCCTTCCCCAAATGATATTGGATCTCAAATTGGTAGTCTTTCACAAATTCAAGCCACATGCGCTGTCGTATATTCAACTCCCTCTGAGTGAACAAGTACCGTAGTGACTTATGATATATGAACAGGCGAAACTTCTCCCCCACCAAATAATGTCTCCAAATCCGAAGTATGAACGCGACTACTGCTAACTCCAAATCGTGGGTGGGGTAATTTCTATCGTGTGGCTTAAGCTTGTGGGAAGTATAAGCTATAGCCCGATCCTCCAGCTACAACACCCCACCAAGCCCCTATAACGATGCGTCAGTGAAAACTATGTACTCCACACCTGCCCTGGGGAGTGCTAAAACTGGTGCCGAAGTCATCTTATCCTTCAGTTCATCAAATGACAACTGGCACGCATCATCCCAAAAAAATGGTACGCCCTTACGAGTCAAATTAGTCATCGGGCCCGCAATCTTTTAAAAATCCCGAATAAACCGCCTATAGTACCCAACTAGTCCCAAGAAGCTACGCACCTCTATCGGTGTCGTGGGTTATCTCCACTCCCTCACTGCTGACACTTAGCTCGGGTCCACTGATATCCATGACTCAGAAATGATCTGCCCCCAAAACTAAACCTCTCGTTGCCAGAATCCACATTTTTCGTACTTCGCATACAGTTGATGCTCACATAACGTCTGTAGGACCCGACACAAATGCTCGGCGTACTCCTCCTCGGCACAGGAATAAATTAGGATGTCATCTATGAAGACATTGACAAACTAATCTAGGAACTCTCTAAACACCTTATTCATCAAGTCCATAAATACCGTCGCTGCATTTATCATCCCAAACGGCATAACCCAAAACTCATAGGACCCATATATCTTCAGAAAAGCAGTCTTAAACACATCCTTCTCCCTGATCCGTAACTGGTGGTAACCGGACGTTAAATTTATCTTTGAGAACTAGGCTTCTGCTATTAACTGGTCGAATAAGTCATCGATGTTAGGCAATAAATATTTATTATGTATCGTGACCTTATTCAGCTCCCTATAATCCACATACAGACGTAAGGATCCATCCCTCTTCTTCACAAATAGAACTGGGCCACCCCAAGGTAAGGTACTCCTTTGGATGAATCCCTAGCCCAATAACTGCTCAATATGATCCATCAGCTCCCTTATCTCTAACGGATCCATATGGTAAGGTGAACGGACTATCGGTCAGTCGCCTGACACTAAATTAATCACGAACTCTATCTCTTTACTCGACTGTAGTCCCGCTATATCCTTAAACACATCGACAAACTCCCTAACAATCAGAATCAAATCAAGAAATATCACCACTCCCGTAGAGGTATCCCCCTCTATATAATATAAGTGAGTGGACGATCCTCCATCAGGGAGAGGCATCACGACTAAAAACATCTTCTAACCAGGGATAGCGAAAACAATGCTCCTACTAAAGCAGCCAATCATGGCCTTATAGGTGGATAGCCAATCCATGTCGATAATGGCTTCGTATTGAGGGATATCCAAGACCAGCATGTCAACTAGAAAAATGAGAGTCCCAATCTCTATATCCACACCCCGACATATAAAGAAAATTAATGTCCCATTACCTAACGACGAGTCTACACACGTAACAGTATTATTCGTAGTATCAAATAACCCCATAGAACGTGAAAATCTAGTGGCAATAAATGAATGTGAATCTCCCGTGTCAAATAAAATGCGCTCCAGAGTTCTCTAATAGAAAACATACCCTTAATAGCGGGTCAAGCCTGTGGGATTGCGTCCTGGTGGACATTTTAAACATGCATGTACTGTAGCTACCCCTATTGAACTGGAACTGCTAGAGTGGCAGGCAAAGTTGGGACTGGTGCTGGTGCTGGGAGGGCGGCAGTAAATATCAATCCCTAGGGCTCCTATAGAGCACCCTGCTGCTGCTATAGGGACCTGTCCCTCTCAGGACACTCCTACCATTTGTGTCCAATCTTTCCAAAAGTAAAGCACTTACCCACAAAGTTTCCTCATCTCTTCCCCTGCTGTCCTTGGCCCTGCTGGTCATTTCCACCTCTCCTTTGGCCCTAATGGCCCTACTAGAACTGCTGTGGGCCTCGGTGGCCCTATTGGCCATGCTTACCCTATTGGCCATACCTAAAACCTCCATGTCCCTGACGAAAAACCCCTGATCTAAATCTCTTAGAAAAATCCCCCTGCTGGGAACCCTACTCCCCCTGTCTCTACTGACTCTAAGCTACCAGTGCCCCACTGGTACTACCTCCCTCGATCATGCCCTACTGGATGGACTCTCCAACTCGCTTGCTCCCCTTAAGATGGAAGCGGTGATCATGGAAGTGTAGTAAAGAAGCATTTATTACATCTTCTTAGGACTGTAAGGAAAGGTTACTCATAAGATGTTGTCTAATCCTCTGAGTCAGGTCGTCCATGAACATATGAATCTTCTTATCTTCAGTAAGAACCTCAGCTGGTACCAAGTTTACCAATCTAGTAAACTCCTCATCATATCCCACTACAGTATTCCCTTCTTAGGCGAGGTCCAGTAATTTCTGCTTCATCTCAGTCTGAACAATAGAAGGGAAATAGTTACGATCAAACCACACCGAGAAGTGTTGGAGCATTAAAAACATCACTCTCCTATGCAGTAGTAGTGGACTACCACCACTGTAACGTTGCTCCAACCAGCTTGAAGGTAGCTAATATACGCATTTCCACCTCTTTTCACTAATATATCTGTAGGTGTCTCTGTATGTCCTTTCTCCATTGGTTGGCTGCCACAACATCTGAGATCCTTGAGAAGTCTGGAGGGTGTGCCTTCTGGAAGGCGCCTCGGGCTTATTCCAAAGTATAAAGGAACGCATGTACCGGGGTAGGTTCCACTACCTGCACCTGTGGTTGGGCCTGCTGAACCACAACTAGTGCTGTATTAACCACCTGTGCAACTATATCGGCTACATCAATAGCATTCATCATACCCAATACGGCTAGCGTTGCATTAACTGTGGTGCTCGTCTCGGAGGCATCTGAAATGAGAGAGAATTTATAAGTCCACAGTTCAATAAATCTTAATGTAGCTAAAGATCTATATAAAAATTCAGAATGCAACAATCCTAATAATAGGGCTTTATATCAAAGAACGCTAAGCTGGAAGCATAACAAGCTGTACAGATCCTAAAGGAATCTAGAACCTAATGCTCTGATACCACCTGTAACACCCCGCCTAGTTAAATACCGGTTGATCAGTCCTTTATTAAATTAAATCAAAGTATCCAGTTGGTTCAGTCTTAGCATCACTGTCGAAAATATTTTTTATTAATCACCTAATAGTTAATTAAGTTAGTGTCAAAACATTTTGTCCATTGAATAAAGTAAATTAATTCAACCATTCACTATTTTTATCAATGAACAATTTATGGATAAAACATCATCTAACTGCATATGATAAAGCTGATATAATCATTCCAATTAATAAAATCCAAACCATCAATCGTAATAATACCAAGTCTAAATAAAACTAAAATATTGAAATGAAAAGAGTACAATATCTTTCTAACGTAAATAAAATGAGAATGGGAGATATATGCCCTAAGTGAGAAACCTAAATAAAATAACGGAAGTCATATATGTGGAGGCGTCTAAATACGAGGACCTGCAACTCCCATAATAGTTGCAGTACGTCAAAAGATCCAACAGTCTAAGCCTGGCGCCCCTATTGCTGGACACCTCAAATAATTTCACAAGAAAATAGATTTTTCATGAGATGGGTTAGAGCCCCAGTGTAAAACATTTTAGCAAGTATTTAAAAGTTGCAATAAAGCAAATATTATGTGCATGTTAGCTTTTTGAGCACTCACTTGATATTCTAACCTCTCAACTATTGTGCACGCCTAACGTACCTCTAACTCGTCCTAATTATTTTTATCACACCTAACTAGGTCGTAAACATAAACCTTATAACACTCACCCGTAGCAATAACCCGTATTCCCCACATATAATTATAATTAAATATTTTTGCAATTACTATCCCAAGAAAAATCCCACAATAAGGTCAAGAATTCACATACATGATTCAATTCTATTAACATACTCGTATACTTATTCACACGGTAGATTAAATTACAAGTATTTATTTTCCATCACATTTCTATAAATCTATATTATACTTATAAAACTGTAGTATAGAGAAATCAATGCAATATAAATATTGAAGATCAGTAGAAAAAGGAGCAATGAAATTGAGAAGGCAACGAGGAACTATCCAGTAGTTGAACTGATTATTCAACTCTTGGTATTTACATGGGGCAACCATCTCTTTTACTTCCAAGTGAAAGTGATAAGGCATGAGATCCCTCCACTGCATCCACTTCTCAACTGCCAATCGATGTCTCTTCATCTCATGAAATGTTTCACTTCTTTCAAATCTTCCTAATTAATTATAGCTGGCTCAGACCAAATATATATAATGTTGTGGGGTTATTGTTGGATTTCGTGTGTTTCCTCCAAACTAATTTCCAGGTAAATCTACATGTATCTCTTATTATGTATTTTTTTACCCGAATAACAGTTTGTAGTTTTCAATTTCCAGCTTAGATATGATATAAATTTTGTGTTGTTTATCTACGACTCCCGAAAATATGAACACCAAGTGTTTAATAGAATGTGTTAATTAACTAATATTCTAAACATTTAAAGGAATTAAGTTATTTGGCATAGGATTTACGACATTATTTGTACTTTTTTTTATCTATGAATGAATGTAATTTCCTTTTTATAATTTTTTAAAGTTTCTATTTCATATTTCACATATTGCGTATAGAGTAAAGGCTCAACGAAATACATTCTCTATCGAACTACCTCCCCAAATAATTTCACAACCACTATTTGATGGAATGTATCAATTACTCCATCTTGTAAACATTTACAGGAATTTAGCTATCTGGCTTTAGATTACATGACTATTTGTAGTCTTTTACATATGAATCAATGGAACTTTCTTTTTTCTAATTTTTTTTAAAGTTTCTATTTGAGTTTTCAGGTATTAGTTCAGATTTATTCCTTCTACCATTAAACTTTTGATTGAAAATAAATACTATTTATTAATTTTGTATTTTCGTTCAGATTTTTTCCATATATGATTACAGTTTTGAATCTTTATGTTAACTATTCAAGCTCATGTTGTTTATTTATTATTAGCATAACTTTTGTATGAAGATTTGAAGGAAATATTTTTCTTCTTTCTTCACTTGACTTTTGTCTTACAAAGCCTACCTGTATTTTTATCATAACTTTCTTTCATTTCAAAACATTAAACTTTAGATCCGTTTTTACATTTGAGAGTAACGAACACTAAAATTTAACAGTTCACTTGGTTTTAAAAATTATTTAACATTATAATAAAATATTAAAATATTATATTAATAACACTTTTTTGGACACCATTACGTAATTTGCTTACTGCCCCGCTTGCGCTTCGTTCATCACTTCATGTATGCCCGCCCATCGCACAGATTACTTGATAGTAAATACTAATACAACACCCCTAAACTCAGCTGTGGTGCGGGCATACTCTGCTATCGAGTACCGGTACATCTCGTGATGAATAAGGACAATCAGTTCATAATCACTCTCGAACCATATAAATACAAGTCACACATATTGGAGGTGAACATAGTTCCAAGCCTATGGGCTACGCACATACCTACGAACCCATACGACCGTCAACTTATCAACTCACATATAAGTCGTTCTTAGGTTCTATGCTCTGAGTTACCAATCTAATATCCGCTTGAAGGCTCATAAGATAAGATTGTCCTCTATTTAAGACCTCCCATGATCGTAAGTATGGTAATAGATAGTACTATTGGCATTCACACAACCCAACAAGATTATTAGGTATACACACAACCCAAATATTTGAGTTCATACGTAGCATTACCCTCATTACCACTTACAATATATTTATTTAATCACGAATACTTTCTCTCGTAATTCTCAAGGATAATTCATCACTCCAAACACCTTAATGTTTTATTTCCAAATCACTTTAATAATGCTTCCCTATACCGAAATTAATTCCACATTATTTAATCTCACTTGAATTAAGTACGTCACACAAATGGAAGTCGGAAGAAATTCCCAAAAATCAAACATGTTGTTTGAACCAGGTATGATCTCGTTTGAACGAGATCGCACATAATTTGAACGACCTCTTTGCGCGAGATGCCATCTCGCTCGAACGAGGCCCAACCTCGTTTGAACGAGATGACACTGCTTCATCCCCTACCTCTGCCTGCTGCATTTTTCCTCCATTAATAACCCTAAAAACCTATACCAATTGCTCCTAAACTCCCAACAATTAATTCTAATCATTATTCCAACCTATAGGGATGATTTCTAACAGCCTAGAATCATTTAATCATGCATACAACTTGAAAATTCCAAATATTTCCAAATACACCCTAGTTCTTCCAATTTCTCTTCAAGAACATAAAATTTTCAAATTCGTTCATCACAGTCAATCATTAATTCATGGTTTATAACCTACATACATGAGGGATTCAACCTAATTCAATTTCAGACTTCAATTGATTATCTTAACTCTCCAATTTCATCAAAATTATAAACAATACATGAGTATTATACACCTATACTAACATGAACATGATTATTGCTACAGATTTTCAAGAATTAAACACTTGCCTCACAAAAAAAAGGTCTGATTCGTTGATGAAGATGGTATGGTTGTCATCCTCGCTCTCCGATCTATGCGGTGGTGGTCTCGGTGGTGAAAAAGGTGCACTAGTGGTGGTTCTAGCCCTAGAAACCTCTCCTCCTCCCCCCTTTTGGCCTCTCAGTGTCTAACACTGATAAACCTATCTAAACCACCAACTTAATCTTTTATTACTTTTATTTTCATCGTTAATTATACTCCAAAAATACAAATTACCCAAACGCCCTCTCGGGATGTCTGTTTGGCCTAAAACTGTCCCGGGACCCAAACTAAATCCCTAAGTAGACTTTTCTGACTATTTCGACCCTTCCGGACACATTGATGCACTCGAAATTACCATTTGAGTGACTTATAAATGCTTTAATTTATATTCCATTAATTTAGTCCCAACACGACTGACTCGCATGTCCCGACTTAATTACCGTAATTGTCATATATCTCACTCGCGACAATTCTCATAAACTCACAATTATATATTAATTTATTTGCTTAGTAATATTCAATATTATTCTCATCAATAAATACTAACCTCATCTCACTAGTTAACATTTATTTTAATCCGGATTAATTATCAATTAAATTTCCCATATTTAAATTTTAACTAATCCCCTGTTTTTAAAATCTTAAAAATTATGGGGTATTACGCGATCGATAATGTTTTTCTTAAAACAAAATGAGCTAATGGTATGATTAAACTTAAAATACCATTGGGAAGAATATTTCTTGAGTCCATATATTGATTTCTTCAAAAGGAAAATAATATCCTCTTCTCCCCTTTTCAATAAAGCTGTCTAGTTAGGCCATGTATACTTCTTCTTCCAAACTCCCATTTAAAGAAGTTGCTTTACGTCCATTTTATGCAACTCTAAGTCATAATGAGCCACTAGTGAAGGATAATTCTGAAAGAGTATTTATTAGAAATAGGTGAGAATGTTTCATTATAATCAATGCCTTCTTATTGATTAAAACTTTTGGTCACAACTATAGCTTTATGTCGTTCAATATTGCCTTTAGAATCGTATTTGTTTTTATAGGCCCATTTACATCGGATTCTATTGTGTCCTTGAGGCAAGCTTACCAACTCCCAGACTTCATTACACCTGATGGATTTTATTTTATCATTTATGGCATCAATCCATTATAACACCCCGTAATTTTGAGGAATAAATATTTAATTATTTTTGGGAGTTATAAAAATATTTAAATTGGAGAAACTTAAATTCATGAGTTTGAGAATTTAATTGAGTGAGCCGAATTAATTGTAATTGGCGATTTTAAGTTTAATGGTTCAAAATCTCGTGTCACATTTTGAGATCGAAATTTGGAAATTTTGAAAAGTATTTCGAATGGAAAGTTTGAGTGCGCGGTTGCGTCCGGATGGGTCGAGATAGTCAGAAAAGAGTACCCGGGGGGTAGTAATTGGGTCTCGGGGTATTTTTTAACATTGTCGAGCTCAAACGGGGTGAGTTGGGCCTTTATAATTAGGCCCACATGGCCAAAAATGGGATTTAGGTTTCTAACCTAATTGAGAGATGAGGGAACGGTAGCCAACACAAAATCTAAGCCTAGGTCTTGAGAGGAAAATTGGGGGAAAGCAAATCAAGAGCAATTGGGAGCTTTTGGAGCCAAACTAAAGGGTTAAATTGGGGTGTTCTTCGTCAACCAATCTCTACACCAACGGAATTAGACCCTACGAACGATTCCAGGCAAGTGGTTAACTGTTGTGATTTCTAAATTGATGATAATCAATTCATATCATAGTGATGTGTAAACCAAAATTCGTTTTGGGGATAAATGGGTACAAAAATGAGGGTTTTATTCATGGAACAATCAGATGAGATTCGAAATAAAAATTGGTTGTGTTGTATATTTCTGAGTAGGATTATCTGATTTGAATGAGGAAACCCGGGACAGGAAACAGTGGAATTTGAATCTGAAATTGGGATTTTACCATAAGGGTTTGTGTTCTTTTGTGGGTACAGATTCGTAGTGTTAACGATGTAAAAAGGGTTGGATGATGTTTATAATTCATAAGAAATATAATAAGATGATTAATAGAGTGGGTTGAGGTTGGAAATTGGAGAAAAGAACCTTAGTTTTTCGTCAATGGCCAAACAGGTCCCTGGAGAAGACGAGGTCTGGATTGATCGATCCAGGGGGTCGATCGATCGAGGGTACAGGAATCTTGGTAGTTCGGCCAATTTTGATTACAAAGAGATAATTATTTAAGATTAAATTCCATACTTTTATTTAGTGATAAACTCATATGTGGCATATATTTCCTTAACAATTATAGGGTTTTATAATTTGGATTAGGATGGTGTGAATGGTATGTCATAAGATGGACGAATTTGGGGAAAATAATTCATAAAGATTTGTGTTAATATCGGACCGAGGAATAATATTCGGGTATTGCAGTTGGGTGGCGCTACATTATTAAAGGAATTAAAGTGGAATACTTAATTATGGACCAAGCGGGCGAGTCCAGGTATGTTGGTAATTAGAGGTAAATATAATTAGGAAATTAAGGAGATGAATGTGCGACACGTTGTGGGCGAAAATGTGGGAATGAAATTATGAGAGGTAAAATGGACCAAGTGAGCGAGTCCGGGGATAATGGTTGGGTGGAACCAAGTTATTAAATTAACAAGTGTGATAATTAATTTAAGTAGAGTCGGATTGATGACTCGGGTAGGATTAAATTAATAAGTATGATAATTAATTTAATTAGAGTCGGATTGTAGACTCGGGGAGGATTAAATTAATAAGTGTAATAATTAATTTAATTAGAGTCGGATTGTAGACTCGGGTAGGATTAAATTAAGAAGTGTGATAATTAATTTAATTAGAGTCGGATTGTGGACTCAGGTAGGATTAAATTAATGGGTGTGACAATTAATTTAATTAGAGTCGGATTGTAGACTCGAGTAGGATTAAATTAATAGGTGTGATAATTAATTTAATTATAGTCGGATTGTAGACTCGGGGAGGTACTGAATTAATAAGTTTGTTAATTAATTATATTAGAGTCGGACCACAAACTCGGATTGGTGTAAATTAATTAACTGGGAGTCGGACCACAGACTCAGATTGGTATTAAATAAATGGGTGTGTTAATTAATTTAATTAGAGTCGGATGATATACCCGGGGAGGTATTAAATTAAAATGTGTGTTAATTATTTTAATTAGAGTCGGGCGATAGACTCGGGGAGGTATTAAATTAATAAGTGTGTTAATTAATTTAATTAGGTTCGGACGATAGACTCGGGGGGGTATTAAATTAATATGTGTGTTAGTTAATTTAATTAGAGTCGGGTGATAGACTCGAGAAGGTATTAAATTAATAAGTGTGTTAATTAATTTAATTAGAGTCGGACCATAGGCTCGGGAAAAGTATTATATAAATTGAGGTGTGAGTTAAATATATTAGATTCGGAGGATAGACTCGGGAAGACGATAAATTATTAAGTGAGAAAATTAATTACGTTGAGTCGGGTCACAGACTCAGAAAATTAAAGGCAGTGTACGGGATTTTTAGTACATGGTAAAGCTGGGGTTTATAATATATATATACGGGTAGTGATAGTATATATATATATATATATATATATATATATATATATATATATATATATATATATATCTGTGTGTGTGTGTGTGTGTGATATTAAATATCAGTGACTAGATATTTATACAATTTATATACTCTAATGCTATCAGGAGAGGTTGCGCGGTGTGGGTGAATCCCCTAGCTTGAGGTGTAGAGCGAGTATATCCCCAGGTCATAGCGTTCGGTATATATGGGTGAGGGATTCATCTCACTTTCAGGGAAGGAATATGACCGCCTCCATGTCATTTATGTTTTGGGCCAGGTTGGTGAGCGATTCCAACTTGGGTAACTAGGTTATGTGATCACACCTAGTGAGATAGCATTTTAGAGGGAATCATCCGGCGAGGGTATACTCGAAGGGATGGATATATGTATGTTATATGTGTGGATGTTGTTGTAAAGGTACGTACGTAATTGTAGTAAATATTATATACGGGTAATAAAACAATGTGTGGTGTATTTACTTTATATAACTTGTGACACGGTTGTATGTTACTATTTAAGAGGAATTAATTAAGTTAATTATGTGATAACTTATAATTCAAGAATCATTATACTCGGGTTAGAGTAGTATGGCAAGGGAAAGTTATACCAGGACTAGTTGGACGGGATAGTACAACTAGGTAGGGTTAAGGTAACCGGTAGGTGTGCACAATAGTGGAGGGGTGAGAATGTCCACAAGGGAGTGCGACACTAACTTAAATATGAAGCGCATTCTTGCATTTTAAATTACTGTAGTTAATTCACTTGCTAAATATTTTCAAAATTTTTTGGGTTCTAACCCTTGATATAAAACTATTTTCAAAACCTTTTAGGTGTCCAGCCACAGGGACGCCATGATTGATATTCTATTCCAGGGACACGGAGCTACGGCATATCTGAATGCTAGCAGGAGTTTGGATTAAACGCATCATTCATTCATTCCTAGAGTATAAATCTTGTATCAGTTTTAGTTTTATTTAGGGCATGTCGCCCAGACTTTCAGTTCAGTTTTCAGATTTGTTTTATTCCGGTGTTGAATATTTGTATTGGATTATTTCACTTTGGTGGCCGATGGTTTATTCGGCAAGTTGTGTAATTAATTATTCAGTTGAGTTTTATCCAGTTGTGTGAATGGTTTATATTTATTTCCGCGTGTACTGTTTTGTTTAATTAAAAAGTTAAATTTTGGCACCAGCTTTTGGAATACTAGGTGGTTAGTATTTTTAAAAAGTTTTCTACAGTGATGCTAAGGATGAACCAACTGGGATTCCTGTTTTAATTTGGTATACTGATCACCCGGTATTTTATTAGGCGGGGTGTCACAGATGGTATCAGGGCATCAAGTTCCCGTGTCCTTAGGATCTGTGCGGCTTTTCACGTTTCGGCTTAACAATCTTTGACATGGAGCCCTATTATAGGATTGTTGTATTCTCATACATATGGTTCTTCTGCGAAGTTTATATTTGAGAGTGAACTCATACAAATTTGATTCTCATTCCAGATGACGCCCAGGAGAGAGAGAGAAGCTAGGGTAGCAGGGGGAGATGAGACGAGGGAGGCTCGTTAGGAGCAAGAGTTATCGCAGCAACTGCCAGAAATAATTTTGGCAGCATAGGTAATCGAATTACTGGCATAGGCAGTTGAAGCGACGGTGGTCGCAATGGCAGGGTGCTTTCCACGGGATCCGCCACAAGTGTTAGTGGCGCCGGATGTTCAGACTCACGCGGGGTCGTCGGGGTGGAAATAAGAAAGAGAGGTTATTTTTAGTGGGAGCCCACCAGAATTGCGAGGGGGTTCACACGTAGTGCTGGTGTGTCAAGGAGGAGAGATATCTAGCGTCACCTACGCATAGGATATTGTGAGGAGGTGCGAAAGCAAATTCTATCCACTTTTAGTTTAGTGGGAGCAGCGCTACAGTGGTAGGAGTCGATCACCACAGTTGAGGAAAGGGACACTAGCTATTGCAGAGTTTTGGGTGCGGTTCGACCGCAAGTATTTTTCCTCCAGCGGTTGAGACCGAAACGAGGAGAAAATTTTGTGAGGTGACTCAAGGGGACCGTTAAGTGGCCGATTACGAGGAAGAATTCACTCGTTGGCAAAATTTTATACCGGATGAGGTAAATAAGGAAAAGAGAAAGAAAGCAAAGTTTATGGACGGGTTAGTCTGGAGAATCAGACAACCTTTAATTGATAATTTTGCTTTAGTAGATTATACTGATGTCGTTAACGCAACACTCCAGCACGGTCAGGATTATCGCTTCCTTGTGAAAGGAAGTGGGAGGGGAGTGGGAACAATACCAGTAGGGTATCCCAGCAGCAGACTGGGGGAAATCAAGGGCATAATTTTCGACAGGGAAATCATGCCAAACGATTTAGAACTGGAGGCTATCGGCAGGATGGCCAGGAATTTCAACGAGGTCGGCATGAAAGGGACCAGTGGCAAGGCGAATGTATTAGAAGGTGTTTTGTTTGTGGGTAAAGTGAGACACATGAAGAGATATTGCCTTAAATGAGGCAGGGGTCAACTACTGGACGAGGTCCTAGATGTACAGCCACTAAAGCAAGTCGTGGGCGCATTCAGGCAGGGAGAAGATGCTCCGGAACCCGAGGATCAGCCGTTGCAACTGGGGTATGGAGGTAAAAAAATTTACCCTATGGGCATGGGGTATATTTTTGAGTGACAAGGAGGATGTCACAATATAAGACCCTTTTTTTCACTAGAGTTCGCGGGTAAGTCGAACTTAATGGGTGCGTTGGCCGTAGCAGCTATAGTATGTGGATAAACTTTTCGTAGGGTAGCAGAGTTTCCTTGGTGTTCTTCACGGGAGAGTGGAGTTGTACACTGAGTGAAGGTTTAAATTATGCAAGGAATTACTACTTTCAAGAACTATGGGAGTAGGGTTAATGATATTTCCTAAAAATCGGTTGGATAGCGATGGAATTTAACTATGGTGGATAGTGGAGTAAAATTTTGGTGTTCGTGACACCAGGGTATGGGTGATACTAGGTATCATCGGAGAGGGCGTATAGCCTATATATATGTGGATATATAAGTTGTATTGCGTGGTGCAATAGCACATAGTGAGGTTTTCTGTTCTCACGTTTTATCCTGGTAAGTGGGGATGTTTACTGAAGTGAATCAGGGTGGTTCGATTTCTTTTCAAGCAAGAGAGATAGCTCGGGGTTTATTTTGCGTAAGGACTAGTGATAGTAAGGGCGCAACATTTTTTGTTGTCCTTGGTAATATGAAAGTAAGCCTATATACTTTCGTGTTAAGAGACAAGTATTTTGTGGGAAGATGGTTGGACGTTAGTACATGGGTTGAATACCTGGGCAGTAGACATATACGTGTATATATATATATATATATATATATATATATATATATGTGATATGACTACGGGTTCAAAGATATATTACGAGTTAAGACTAGCATAGTCGGGTAACTTTCGTGCGGTAAAGCGCGGGGATAGGGTGTATGGGCACCCGGGTTAATTAAGGAAAATTCTATGCGGTTAAGCACGGGTATAGGGTGTATGGGCGCCCTGGATAATTTAAATGCATACTTGTGTAACGTATGGTTAGAAGCGGATGGGATAGATATAGTGGGCTTGGAGGCACATGACTAGAGAGTAATATGCGAAGATTGGAACATTACGCTCATCTTAATTTTGAGGACGAAATTCCTTTGTAAGGGGGGGAGTATGTAACACCCGTAATTTTGAGGATTAAATATTTAATTATTTTTGGGAGTTATAAAAATATTTAAATTGGAGAAACTTAAATTCATGAGTTGGAGAATTTAATTGAGTGAGCCGAATTAATTGTAATTGGCGATTTTGAGTTTAATGGTTCAAAATCTCGTGCATCACATTTTGAGGTCGAAATTTGGAAATTTCGAAAAGTATTTCGGATGGTAATTCTGAGTGCATGGTTGCATCCGGATGGGTCGAGATAGTCAGAAAAGAGTTCCCGGGGGTAGTAATTGGGTCTTGGGGTATTTTTGGGCATAGTCGGGCCCAAACGGGATGAGTTGGGCCTTTCTAATTAAGCCCACATGGCCAAAAGGGGGATTTAGGTTTCTAACCTAATTGAGAGATGAGGGAACGTCAGCCAACACAAAATCTAATCCTAGGGCTTGAGAGGCAAATTGGGGGAAAGCAAATCAAGAGCAATTGGGAGCTTTTGGAGCCAAATTAAAGGGTTAAATTGGGGTGTTCTTCGTCAACCAATATCTACACCAACGGAATCAGACCCTACAAACGATTCCAGGCAAGTGGTTAACTGTTGTGATTTCTAAATTGATGATAATCAATTCATATCATAGTGATGTGTAAACCAAAATTCGTTTTGGGGATAAATGGGTACAAAAATGGGGGTTTTGTTCATGGAACAATCGGATGAGATTCGAAATAAAAATTGGTTGTGTTGTATATTTCTGAGTAGGATTATCTGATTTGAATGAGGAAACCCGAGACAGGAAACAGTGGAATTTGAATCTGAAATTGGGATTTTACCATAAGGGTTTGTGTTCTTTTGTGGGTACAGATTCATAGTATTAACGATGTAAAAAAGGTTGGATGATGTTTATAGTTCATGAGAAATATAATAAGATGATTAATAGAGTGGGTTAAAGTTGGAAATTAGAGAAAAGAACCTTAGTTTTTCGTCAATGGCCAAATAGGGCCCTGGAGAAGACGAGGTCTGGATCGATCGACCCAGGGGGTTCGATCGATCGACCCAGGAATCTTGACAGTTCGGCCAATTTTGATTACAAAGAGATAATTATTTAAGATTAAATTCCATACTTTTATTTAGTGATAAACTCATATGTGGCATATATTTCCTTAACAATTATAGGGTGTTATAATTGGGATTAGGAGGGTGTGAATGGTATGTCATGAGATGGACGAATTTGGGGAAAATAATTCGTAAAGATTTGCGTTAATATCGGATCAAAGAATAATATTCGGGTATTGTAGTTGGGTGACGCTACATTATTAAAGGAATTGAAGTGGAATACTTAATTATGGACCAAGTGGGCGAGTCCAGGTATGTTGGTAATTATAGGTAAATATAATTGGGAAATTATGGAGATGAATGTGCGACACATTGTGGGCAAAAATGTGGGAATGAAATTATGAGAGGTAAAATGGACGAGGTGAGCAAATCCGTGGATAATGGTTGGGTGACACCAAGTTATTAAATTAATAAGTGTGATAATTAATTTAAGTAGAGTCGGATTGATGACTCGGGTATGATTAAATTAATAAGTGTGATAATTAATTTAATTAGAGTCGGATTGTAGACTCGGGTAGGATTAAATTAATAAGTGTGATAATTAATTTAATTAGAGTCGGATTGTAGACTCGGGTAGGATTAAATTAATGGGTGTGATAATTAATTTAATTAGAGTCGAATTGTAGACTCGGGTAGAATTAAATTAATAGGTGTGATAATTAATTTAATTAGAGTCGGATTATAGACTCAGGGAGGTACTGAATTAATAAGTGTGTTAATTAATTATATTAGAGTCGGACCACGGACTCGGATTGGTGTAAATTAATTAATGTGTAAATTAATTAACTGGGAGTCGGACCACAGACTCGGATTGGTATTAAATAAATGGGTGTGTTAATTAATTTAATTAGAGTCGGATGATAGACTCGGGGAGGTATTAAATTAAAATGTGTGTTAATTAATTTAATTAGAGTCGGATGATAGACTCGGGGAGGTATTAAATTAATAAGTGTGTTAATTAATTTAATTAGGGTCGGACGATAGACTCGGGGGTAGTAATATGTTAGTTAATTTAATTAGAGTCTGGTGATAGACTCAGGAAGGTATTAAATTAATAAGTATGTTAATTAATTTAATTGGAGTCGGGCCATAGACTCGGGGAAAGTATTATATAAATTGAGTTGTGAATTAAATATATTAGAGTCGGACCATAGACTCGAGAAGACGATAAATTATTAAGTGAGAAAATTAATTACGTTGAGTTGGGCCACAGACTCAGGAAATTACAGGCAGTGTACGAGATTTTTAGTACACGGTAAAGTCGGGGTTTATAATATATATATACAAGTAGTGATAATATATATATATATATGTGTATATATTGTGTGTGTTATTAAATATCAGTGACTAGATATTTATTCAATTTATATACTCTAATGCTATCAAGGGAGGTTGCGGGTGAATCCCCTACTTGATAAGTAGGGCGAGTATATCCCCAGGTCATAGCGTTCGGTATATATGGGTGAGGGATTCATCTCACTTTCAGGGAAGGAATATGACCGCCTCCATGTCGTTTATGTTTTGGGCCAGGTTGGTGAGCGATTCCAACTTGGGTAACTAGGTTATGTGAGCACACCTAGTGAGATAGCATTTTAGAGGGAATCATCCGGAGAGGGTATACTCGAAGGGATGGATATACGTATGTTATATGTGTGGATGTTGTAGTAAAGGTACGTATATAATGGTAGTAAATATTATATACGGGTAATAAAATAATGTGTGGTGTATTTACTTTATATAACTTGTGACACGATTGTATGATATTATTTAAGAGGAATTAATTAAGTTAATTGTGAGATAACTTATAATTCAAGAATCATTATACTTGGGTTAGAGTAGTATGGAAAGGGAAGGTTATACCAGAACTAGTTGGACGGGATAGTACAACTAGGTGGGGTTAAGGTAACCGGTAGGTGTGCACAATAGTGGAGGGGTGAGAATGTCCAGAAGGGAGCGCGACACTAACTTAAATATGAAACGCATTCATGCATTTTAAATTACTGCAGTTAATTCACTTGCTAAATATTTTCAAAATGTTTTGGGTTCTATCCCTTGCTATAAAACTATTTTCAAAACCTTTTAGGTGTCTAGCCACAGGGACGCCGGGATTGATATTCTATTCTAGGGACACGAAGTTGCGTCATATGTGGATGCTAGCAGGAGTTTGGATTAGACGCATCATTCATTCATTCCTAGAGTTGGAATCTTATATCAGTTTCAGTTTTATTTAGGGCATGTCGCCCAGACTTTCAGTTCAGTTTTCAGATTTGTTTTATTCCGGTGTTGAATATTTATATTTGATTATTTCACTTTGGTGGCCAATGGTTTATTCGGCAAGTTGTGTAATTAATTATTTAGTTGAGTTTTATCCAGTTGTGTGAATGGTTTATATTTATTTCCGCATGTACTGTTTTGTTTAATTAAAAAGTTAAAATTTGGCACCAGCTTTTGGAATACTAGGTAGTTAGTATGTTTTAAAAAGTTTTCGACAGCGATGTTAAGGATGAACCAACTGGGATTCCTATTTTAATTTGGTATAGGACTTATCAGCCGGTATTTTATTAGGTGGGGTGTCATATCCATTTAACAGAATTATGACTATTCACAGCTTGTCTATATGAAATAGGTAAAGGAAGAAGAACTACCCGTGGATCGTATATAGCTTGCCCCTCACTCCAGTCACCTCCTCTTACGGCTGACTCCTGCTTCACCCTTGATTGACCTTCCCCTTCGTCTTCCTAACGGACCATAGGACTAGTAAGGCATACTAGGTATGAAAGGTCAAAACCAAATCGAATGGAGTATTTTTTTACTGAGAAGAGCCATTATAGTGTGAATAGTAAACCCTATAACTAATGGGATCCACTTATGCTCAAGTAAACAAAGAATCAATTTTTAATTAAATGATTACGTGCCCGATTAAGCTAAGTTCTGACGCTACTAAAGGATAGACTTAGCCTAATAATGTCTTGCACATAATCATCTGAAATAGATGATTTTCTAGTCCTTTGAGACCTTCTTATTGTGACTTCTTGCGGTATTTCTATAATGGGTTCATTAGTCATAATTTCCTTATTGGGTTCATTATGTGATTCTTTATTGGTTTCTTGATTATTCATTGGTTGTTCATTGTGGTCATTTGGGGAAACTTCTTGAGGAACAACAGTATCATTATGAATTTGAGATGTGGGAATAATCACTTCTCGAATTTCGTGAATAATAGCATCCCTATTTTCATTACTCCCACTAATTACACCATTCTCAATGAATTTAGCATTATTCGTTTCTACTATTCGAGTTTCGTGGTTAGAACCGTAAAACCTATACCCTTTTGGATTTTCTGGATACCCAATAAAGAAACCAATAATGATTTTAGGATCCAGTTTCTTTGCTTGTGGATTATAAACTCTTGCTTCCCCTGGGCATCCCCAAATATGCAAGTGTCTTAAATTAGGTTTCCTTCCCATCCACATTTCAAAAATTGTCTTTTGAATTGCCTTACGAGGAAATCTATTTAAGATGTACACGACGGTTTTAAGAGCATATAACCATATTGATTTGGGTAAAATATTTCTACTTATCATACTACTAACCATATCCGTAGGAGTACGGTTACGCCTTTCAGCTAGACCATTCTACTGAGGCATGCCTGACATTGTGTATTGCTCACAAATGCCTAAACACTTTAGGAATTCAGCAAAAGTACTGGGGTGTTATCATGTTTCATCATATCTACTGTAGTATTCACCACCTTTATCAGACTTAATGATTTTTACCTTCTTTCTTATTAGTCTTTTGACTTCCGTTATGTATATTTCATCAAAATTGACACATTGAGATTTATCTTTAATATATAATGGTAATAATAACGGCAAAAACCATCTATGAAAGTGATGAAATACTGTTCTCCACCAAATGATGAAACGTCAAAAGGTCCACTAATATCAGTATGAATAATTTCAAGAAGCTTTTTACTTCTTGTGGCTCCCTTTTTTGGATTGTTTGGTTTTCTTTCCTTTAATGCAATCCACATAAATTCCAAAGTCATTAAAATCCAAGTTAGGGAGAATCCCTTCATTCACAAGTCTTTGGACTCGTTATTTGGATATATGACCCAATCTTTTATGCCCCCAAAATGATGAATTCTCATTATCTAAAGGACATTTAATACCTACTTTATGATGCAGAGATATTAGTGGATTATATTTGGATATAATCCATTATCATAAATCCTAGAACCAATAATACTAGAGACTTTAAGAAAATCAAACCTTTTGTTTCCAAAATTTCAACAAAAACCTTCTAAATACAGTTTGGAAACCTAAATTAAATTATGATAAAATGAAGGGACATAAAGAGTTTTATTTAGATATAAGCAATATCGAGTGTCCAAAAGTAGGATATAAGTGCCTACTGCCAAAGTTGGTGCTTTTCCTCCATTTCTCGTATATATAAAGCCTTAATTGTTTTTTGTGTTCTAGATTGTAAGATATTCTGGTATCGGATTAGTTATATGAGTGTTATCTCTAGAATCAATCCAACAAGTATTAGAATGTTCATTAATTAGATTTGATTCGAAATATATGAAGGATAAAAACTCACCCTTATTTTCGATCCAAGCTCTACATTTCATGCAACATTTCTGAAAATGCCCAAGTTTCTTGAAGAAATGGCATTTTCCACCTTCTTTTCCTTCTTCTTAGCAGCCTGATTATCATTATTTTTCTTTAGTGGGATACACTTGATGGCCTTGCTATTTTTTTTTGTAATAGCTACTCTTTCCAGATACTTGAGTGGCCAAATTATCTACTAAACCCTTGACCTTCTTCTTAATACTTTCCACCTCTTGGATCAAGTTTGAAGTAACTTCATTCAAATTTGACTTGTCTTTAATCGCATTATAATTAACAACAAAAGGGGAATATTGATCAAGTAAGGTGTTGAGGAAAATTTGGATAAGTAATGGCTCTTTCACTTATAACCCACGATTTCCTATCTTTGTGGTCATGAAAGCCATATTACTGATATGTTCATTCATGGTGAGGGTGACATAAAAACTCATTCACTACACCAAATCTGCCCATTTGTCAAGGTCATTGACCTTGACAAATTCACCTTGTCAAGGTCAATGACCGTGACATTTCGAGGCGAGACAACTTTTTTTGTCACGGTCGTGTCACGGTCATTGACCTTGACACAAAACTCGCGTTTTGTGTCATGGTCATTGACCTTGACACGTTTGTCACGGTTTATAATCGTGACAAAGCCGTGACCCTTAGTAAAAACATTGTCACGGTCATTGACCGTGACACGTCCGTGACAATATTTATCACGGACTTGTCACGGTCAATGACCGTGACAATTCTGGGCAGAATTTAAAAAAAATCTGCTGGGCAGTATGGCCACCGCCACTGCCCAGCAGTATATTTGTACCTGTTATAGCAACGTTGTACCTGTTCCAAACATCATATATCCAACACAAACTAAAGATAATGCAAATATATATTCATGACAGTATAATTCAAATCTTCAAAGTAAAAATAATATACATGACGATATAATCCAAATATAATTAAAATGGACAAACTTAAAAATAATGTTACTACATGTCTTAGATAAAACTGAGGAGGTGAGTAGGCCACACGACATACGAATTGACGCACCCACTAATGTACGTCGTGCCGCATTGTTCGCGCAACCACAATAGGGAGTTCTCCTTCCCGGGTATGACATGCGTGACGAGCACCCTGGACTCCATCTCTTGAAGCACACGTCCATGGACTATTCCACCCTCGACAATGTTCGGGTCCCTCAACCCCCGCCCTATCCGCTGGCCATCAAATATGTCCAATATGAACACGCTCGGCCAACCAATTGTCGATAATGGTCTGTTGGAGGGCGTCAAATAGGGAAGTGGATCGTCGAAGTACGAACGTGTCGGTGATGAAGCAGCGAGGTCCACATCCTCGTCATCCTGCTCCTCGTCCTCCCGCACCTCCTCGTCCTCCCGCACCTCCTCCTCCACCGCCTTCTCCTTCCCTTTCCCTTTACCTTTCTCTTTACGGTCTCCACCCAACGTACGCTTCATGAATGCGTACATATCTTGGACCGTCGCCTCCAAACGGGACAGCTTCGCGTTGTGTGAATCCACCGTTCGAGCCAACCCGGTGTCGCTCGTCTCCAATCCGATGATCCTAGATTTGGCCACCCGCGAGCTCACTCCCCTTGTCCTCCCCTTGCGATCAGAGCCAAGCACTTGGCTGAGTGCGTCTGTGGACAAAGATGCCTTGTCGGCATCAGACTGCGACTCATGCACTTCCTTAAGCTTTGCCTGAAACGACAAAAAGCACATGATTAGTAAACTAAAAAATTATAACGTAATTAACAATAATTAAACTGTCGGATTACTTACAATCGTGGCCGCGACGCTCGGGGACACCTCCTTGTCCTTCCCCTTCTTCGTCCGAAGAGCCACATAAGTATCGAGCCTATGTGGCTTACCCCCTGGCCCACTCCCTACCCCCTGAAATAAAATGAAATAAAGTAAAGTAAAATTAGTATCGGCCCCGCAAAGTAAAATAATATCCAATAATATATTTCTGTAGTTTAGATAAATTAAATATTACCTTCATCCTATGCTCCACCTCAGCGTAAGAGGTCCGGCCGGAGTAGTGCACGTCCGTCTTTTTAGCCCGATTTTCCCTCCCCGATTGGCGAGATGCCAATTGTCGATCCTCGATCTCATTGTCAATGAACTTTTGCCATTGTGCCAATGAGATCGGCTCCTTGGGCGGGACGGATCCGCGCCATTGTAAAATGGTCTCTCGTGTTTTTCCAAAGTACCGTGTCCACATATTTTTTTTCCACGTCTTGTGTTGCTCCCTCAACTGCTCGAAGACGGAATCGCGTAGCTTTGGATCCAAGTTGAATTGTTCCTGTCCAACAAATACAATGTTAGTTGCGAATAAATATAAATATAAATATAAATATAAATATAAATATAAATATAAATTGAAATTGAAATTGAAATATTCATATAAATATTACCTGTAGTGCCGCCCAAACAGCTAACTTGAGCTCATACGGCACCTCCTTCCAACTCATAAACCCCGGGCCGATGACCGTCTTTAGCAGCTCGAGGGATCTCGCTAAAAGCTCCGACTTGTTTTCGACGGTAATCCCAAATTTTCCATATTTGGGGAGCCTAGGGGCGGAGGAGCCCTCGTCACCTCCGCTACCACCGAACCCAGACGACGACATCATCATAAACAGCATCATCATCTTCGCCCTAACATCTGAAGGAGACATTTTTGTTGTAAAAAAAATGTTATTAGTACAGATAAAAAAAATGTTTCGTCTATATTATAACGTATGTGTAAGTTCCGTCAATACCACCCCCGCCACACGCACACATACACACACACACACACCACCCCTACCCACCCCACCCCCACCCCCTCCCCCCACCACGACCGTGACAACTACATAAAATTATGACATGAGATAATTGTAGCATAAATTTCATTATCATGGGTTTTACCTAATTGAATTAATTCATGAATAAAATTATTATCAATTTAAATGAAAATATCAATTATTATCCAATATTTTTGAATGAAATATTTATTTTGAATGAAATATTTATTTTGAATGAAAATATCAATTATTTATAAAATTGATGTCTACTTTTAGTGTTGTGTATATATGTTAGTCTACTTTTGCTTTTTTTTTTTAAATAATCAATTAACCAAATTTCATAATAGTGAATAAGGGTTAATCCTAGCCATTGATTAAGTGTATTATTAGTAAGTACAAAAATTAAATATGGACTCTTAATCTAGGATATAAGGAGTATTTGTTAGTGAAATAATAATTTAGTGATAAAAACACACTCGAACACTACCAAGTTTTGACGACACGGGTCTCTAGAAAGAAAAACAAGCATTTCCAAATTAATATGTCCTCTTTCTTGTTTAGTGTCTCGTGAATTGATAGTATGATTTTAAAAATAGTATACAAAACTAGGTGAGATTTTAGAATTACACGTCGAAATAATACATGTTGTATAATAATAATACAAGTGCATGCTTTGCAATCAAAGGTATTTATCTTTATAAGGATAAAATTATCTTAAAATGATTGGTAGGGAATGTCTATGAGGTGGATGATAATTTATTTGATATTTTATTTTATTTCTTTTGGTTAGGTTATTAAAACTTTATTTGAATTGATATCTTAGTAATTATTATTTAATATTTATTTTGAGCAATTATCTTATAGTAGGATTATTATCCTAGAAACAATTCTTACATTCCATGAAGGAAAACTTTTATTGGATGGTTGAAAAGACAATAGTTCCAATTCATTTTCATTTATTCCCTTAGTGCTACAACAATAATTTGAATTCATTTCATATGATTTCCCACCCCACCCCACCCCACCCCTCCACCACCCCCTCCCCCACCACACACCACCACACACACACACACCCCACCCCACCCACCCCACCCCCTGCCCCCCTCCACCACCACACACACACACACCCCACCCCACCCCACCCCCTTCCCCCCTCCACCACCACACACCACCACACACACACACACCCCACCCCACCCCCTGCCCCACCCCTCCACCACCCCCTCCCCCACCACACACCACCACACACACACACACACCCCCCCACACCACCCCACCCCACCCCCTCCCCCACCACACACCACACACACACACACACACACCCCACCCCACCCTCCACCACCCCCTCCCCCACCCCGCCCCACGATGCCCCACCCCCTGCCCCCCTCCACCACCCCCTCCCCCACCCTGCCCCACTCCGCCCCACCCCCCACCCCCTGCCCCCCTCCACGCACACACATACACACATATATATATACACATACACACAAATATATATATATAAATGAAAGAGAGAGAGAGAGAGAGAGAGAGAGAGAGAGAGAGAGAGAAAATGGACCTGAAAGTAGAGAGAGAGAGAGAGAGAGAGAGCAGCGTCGAGAGAGAGAGAGAGAGAAATGGAGGGAACGGCGCGGGAGGGAAAAAAGAAGAGGGATAGGGTTTTTGCTGCGAACATTGTCACGGTCGTGTCAAGGTCTTTGACCGTGACACGAATTGTCATGGTCATTGACCGTGACAAGTCCGTGACAATTAAACTTGTCACGGTCAATGACCGTGACAATTCGTTGTCACGGTCGCGTCAAGGTCAATGACCGTGACATAAAACGCGTGTTTTTTTGTCACGGTCAATGACCTTGACAAGGCTGGCCGGCTGAAAGGTGACAATTTGCCCATTTTGGTGTAGTGATTATGGTGAGCTTAGACGTAAGGGCCTCGACTAGAGACTTGTTTTCTTCTTGGAATCATTCTTTAAGATTGGTCAAACGTTATTTAGCAATATCAATTTTGGCTAAGGAGTTCCTAATGTTTGAAATTATAGTTAACGTGATGAACGTGAGACTAAGTTTGTTAGCCCTATTCCAAGCTTCATAAAATGGTATCTCAGTTTTATTACTATCATCAGTGAGTTCGGAAGGTACATAACATTCCAAAACCATGTCAAGGTTCAGAAGGACTAATCGCAAACTTATATGCATCTCCCATTCTTTTAGGGTTGTTCCATCAAATTGCAGAATATCAGATGCTTTGAGATAGAGACCATTAGAGAAACCTAATTCATTCGAATAATTATACTCACAAATTAGCTCGATTATAACATCATATTTAAACATTAGTTTCAAGGTATATTCTCGACCGTTGTGACTAATTTAAAATAATTAAATAAAGCATCTTTATAAATTTTGAGGGTCAAGACATTATAATAATATTTCTACCTTTGAGCAACCAAATATTTACATACTTTAATCTAATATACGCTAGCATAGGGTAGGGCACTTTGATGGACAACTATCATATCTTTATGAGAATACTAGCACATGATATTATTAAGATGATAAATGTCACACAATGATTTGGAATGAACAAAAATGCATAAGAAAACAATATAACATTACTAATGTAGTGGAAAAACTCATAAAAATGTAGAGAATTTAATTAATTTTAAAAAATCGAAAAAATGAGTTATCACCACAATTATGTTTATTATTGCATAAGAATCACTCTCCAATTCGCGGAATAGAAAAAATAATTTTCTCGAGAGAGATATAAAACAAAACTTTATATCCAAACTTTTTTTATTTTCACGTATTTAGCAACAGTAAAATAAAACGTCATAGTAAATTTTACACATCAATACAAATAGATTCAACGACAGAATATCAGAACATTCCAGAAAGTTTTACACATAAATATAAACAGATTCAACGATTGAAAACTCTTAATAGATTCAGCAACCGAAAATCAGAATGTCGCATAAAGTTTTACATGTAACTGTTAACAGGTTCATCAATGTAAAATTAGAATGTCGCATAAAGTTTATTCATAAACATAAGCAAATTTCAAATTAAGTCCAAATTAGATTCATAAAACAATTATAATAAAAACATCACATAAATCTCAAAATTTAGAATATAAAATTTACTATAAAATATGATTTTCATATTTAGACATAAAGGATAATTATGTGATCTAAACCATATGTTCGGATACCACATGCTGGATTTAATTTAATAAATCAATTAACAATTTTTATGGATCAATAATTCAATACATGAACATATAAATTGTTATGTAAATACACGACCTTAATCTACATAACTATCACATGTGTCCAGAAATATGGTTGAAAAACATACCTAAGTCAAGATTAGACTTGACGAATGAAGAGGTTTCCATTGGTTCCCTCAACTTGAGATCCAAATTATTACGGATTATAGATTTCTCTCCCCTAGCCTTTTTATATTTTTTTGCTTATTTCTATTGCCTAAATGATGGAGTTTAGGCCATAATTTATAGGCAGGGAGAGGTCATATATCCCAATAGTCATGCGATCTTAAACGTCCATCACGGTTAGATCAAGAGTTTTTCTTAATTTATTTTTTAATCAATAATTGGTTAATTTATTAACCAAAAACGTTTTTGACTCTTGAGTATATTAGAGTGACCTTTTATTTACCAAATATGACTTATTTTGTAATTTAAAAATGAACCACTTAATAGGCTTATGAATTATTGAAATGGATATTAGTGACTTGTCTCACATTTTGAGGGATGGACCTTTTATGAAGGATAGTTATATTGGAATTTCTAGTGAACTAAATGCATCTAACTATAATCTACATTACGATAAATTGCCTTTAGACTATTTTATTTATGGTGAAGCACAAGAATGGCCTTCCTTTTGATAATTACAAGACTTTCCCATTATGTTTCTATCATTAAGGGTTTAAACCCCGTTACATTGACCGTGAATAAAATATAATGTTTAATGAAAGGCTGGGAGACCCCCTATAAAACTTAGGAAATTTTGTATGAAGGAAATTTAAAGGATTATTTACTCCTAAGAAGCATTTTAAGCTATTAATTTAGAAAAAAATGTGTTTGAAACAATTGAGATAAATATTAAATTTTGAATTATATGTTCAAAGTATTATTATCCGTAGGAGACTACTTAAAACCCACTTCATTTGGATATGGCTATCATAACAAACTCATCTAGGAATTTCTTCCAATTACATCTTATTTGATTTTAAAGTATAGTTGTTATATTTTCGAAAGGTTAAGAGAAAATCTTTTATATCTCATATACTGAAGTAAATTACCACCTATTTAAATTCAATATTATAATCCTCTGATGATAATTTCAAGATGTGGAAAGCATTCAACTTGGTATTTGTTATCATCTGATATGGTTAAACCGGATTAAACTAGTGTATATATATATATATATATATATATATATATTATAATGTAAATTTATCACCAAAAGCACGGGGATAATAAAAAGAAATAAAACGAAGCCTGTAACAAATCCCCTAGGGAACTAACAATGCCCAATTGTAACAACAAACAACTGGCCGAAACCACCCAACACACTACCTACATGGACCTTATACAAACACATTATAAGCACAAACAAAACTAAGAAAATAAACATATATATATATATATATATATATATATATATATATATATATATATATATATATATATATATTGTATAATGTCAATTTATCACCAAAAGCTTAGGGATAATAAAAAGAAATAAAACGAAGCCCGTAATAAGGCCCCGAGGGCACTAACAACGCCCAATTATAACAAAAAACAAATGGACGAAACCACCCAACACACTACCTACATGGACCTTATACAAACACATTGTAAGAACAAACAAAACTAAGAAAACAAACCTAAATCCAATATTGACACACAGGCCTCAAATCCTATCACTACTGCAAATGAAATTTCCAATAAAATATCCCAATATTGCAACTTCGTGAAGATTTAGCAATAAAATTGCGACTCACTCAACTCAAGGCAACACAAATTGAATACCTCTGCCAATGACAACTACTATGGACACGTAACATCAGAACCAAAGCACCATCCTAACCCATCCAATACCAAACAAATCAACCCAACACTAAAATTAACCAATCGTCGAAGAAACGAAACTATCTTTCGACCTGAAATGAAGCACTACAAAGAAAGTGGCAATTATAAGTAGGGTATCCACAATAATGGAGATAAGGATGGAGGATCACTTATGGATGTGACACTAGGCAAAAACACAGGGGACAAAATCAACAAAACAACTCATTCCCCTATTAGAACACTTGCAAACTCCATTATTGGAGCTCCCGCGTTGCTTCATCTGATTTGAAACTCTATATGAAGATGGAGACCAAGAAAATGGTGGTGGAAACTGATAACAAGGAGAAGTAAATGCCAAGAGGGGATGCACTATCCTCGTTGTGTCCATCCGATCGAGATCGCATCCCGGGGCGAGGAGTCGGAAGGTCTTGCGCCCCTTAAGAATGCTTTGGTTGTCGTCGGAGTGGGGTTAATGTAAAGAGATGGAGTCGCTAGCCTATTTTGTACAAAATAGGCAAAAAAAATGTTGCCTCCTCTATACCATGGCATCGACGATAAACTAATGCATACGAAACAAATAGATCGAAGGTTTCGGGGCTAAGTTACGAAATGTGAAGGTGTTACGAACACATCCCGCTCTTTTGATCCCTCATGGGATTGTGTTATTGTTTTCCTTTATTTTCTACGTGAAGTGTGTTTGCATGTATATGTAATAGAGATCGAAATTGTTCAAGTCATACCATCGGAAATATAGAATGAAGTCATCCATAGGAATGTTGCCAAAATAATATATATAAAAGATATGATTTATGCGTTTATCATAATATTGATCGTTATTATAAAACGATAATATGTATTAGATGAAACGCTAATAGACATAATACCTATATTAATGCAAGAATATGATGAAAATTGGGAATTTAGGAAAATTGGAGTCGAGTCTTCGGTTTCAATTCGAAAAGCCTACGTAGCCTATAAAGGCATCAAGTCCATGTTGTTTAGATGTGGCATGGGGTAAAACGAATCGTTGTTTGGATGTGGCATGGGGTAAATCGCCTATATAGCCTACGTAGCCTATAAAGGCATCAAGCCTGGTGAGCTCTTGGGGTAAAACAAATCGTTCGTCTACATCGTAAATTAGAATCGCACACGGGGTAGACCGTTAGAAAGGGTATTTAGTGACCTTTGGATATTAATTCAGTCTCGTTCGATCTGAAGAGTTAACTTTGGTCAAACGGAGCCCCAAAGCACCCTGTGGCCTCCGGATCAATTTTCGAGGGAAAACTGATCGTCCGTCCGAATGGTTTTGTTGTTTTGCGCACGGGGCAGGCCGTTAAAAAGGGGTTTTAGGGCCATTCGAAGATTCAATGAGCTTTTTCTCTGACGATGAAGTTGATTAGAGTCAAATCGGGGCCCAGGAGCGTCCGGTGGCCTTTAGATAGATTTTCGGAGTGCGACCTAAGGTTTATAGTGAAATGATGAGGTGCTAGGGACCTAAGGAGAGACTTAGGAGGGGATAAAATGTGGTTTCTACACTCACAAAAAAACCCAAACCCAAACTCAAACCCAAAATCGATCTGACATGAGGCTCTCTCAGTAGGATACCAATTGGGATAGGGGTTGAACCACTTGGATGGGTGATATCAAAACAGTATAAGGAGAACGGTGGTGGATATATGTTATGAAAACAACACAACCAAAAAAATAAAACCACACCAAAATATCTTCAAACAACAAAATTAACAAACGACCCACATGGCTAATGAACCAAGGATCAAGGCACAAGTTCAACCTCCAAAACCAAACAACACAACTACCACTAAAACCAAATCAATCACAAAAAAATCCAAATAAAAACCTGACATGAAGTGCATAAAACAAGGTTAAACTTTTTGAAAAGATTGTTCCTAACAATAGAATGGACAGATGGGTGTGCAGATGGATCCACACCAAGCGCAACTGCCAAAAAAGAATCCAAAGGATCAATCCATTTTCAAATTGGCTCTGACTGTGCCCATCGTGGGAAAATACACACTTCTCTCTCTAATATGAAGAACTCTAAATATAAGGTTACTAAGAATAAAAGGTGGGATATAAAGGCGGAGAAGGAATCAAAGAAAAAAGGGGACACACCATCGAGAAAAAAAACACCCCCAAACCTGATTTGACATGAAGAGCTACTCAATAAATAATGGTAACCAGATGAAGGGTATGACTCATACGCTCAGAGGGGTTGATGACACAAAAGAGGGAGGGCAAAGAACAAACAACATAGGATCAAGGTTTCATTACTAAATGGAAATCATCAATCTTATACCCGATAAATTTTTATAGTTGACGGTGAGCCACGTAGATTTGAAATTTGTTACTATAGATTTTGAGACTTAAAACAGATCTTAAACTCCTCTACGAATCCCCTTAAAATTCCCAAAGTAGTGTTTCATATAGATGTATCTGACTTGATGAAGAGAAAACACCAACTAAATAGTCTTGTGATAGCACGGAACTGAAATTTAATACGTTATATCGAAGGGAATAACTAACAAATCTTTTGAAATTCTTAGAATCTATTGCAACTAATAAGATGCAACAAATTTATCCCCAAACAAAGATTAGATTAACAAAGAGAGATAACGAGATGAAACAAACCCTAAGAAAATCCAGAATAACCCAAATCGCTCTTATATTCCCTCTTTGGGTAGAGAGATACCTAGACGTTTTTGTAAGGGTTCCCTATATTTTGTGAGTAATAAATATTGGGTTGAGGAGTTTTTCCCTGTAAATATTGTGTTGCCTTTACTTGTTGTGATTGTGTGTATTGTTGTTTGGATTGTTGCTGGTTTGCTTGATTGTAGACGCACCACGGGTGTGGGAATTCTAAAAAAAAAAATTCAGACCTGTGACATTTTACGTCGCTAAATTCTTATTATGACCTAGTATATATTATATATCATTATATGGTCCTCCAAACCTACTTAATTATATATATATATATAGGGAGATGTTCACAAGTGGACCAAAAGAATGGACTTTTTAATGGACCTTAACAAAAAACATATATTAACACATTAATTTTAATTCTTATAGTGTAATTGGTCCGCGCCAGCGGCACCAAATACGCGTGTTGATCGATCCCCCCCCCAACACGCCCTCCCCCCCCCCCCCCCCCACCCCATGGCAGCGTTGCTGTCATAAGCGCTGCCACAAGGGCTGCTTTGGTGATGGTGGTGGTTGGGGGGGTGGGGAGGCGGTGGGGGGGGGTGGGGGGTAGTGGGGTGAAGGTGCGGTCTCGGGTGCCGCTAGCGCGGATCAATTACACTATAGAAATTAAAATTAATGTATTAATATGTGTTTTTTGTTAAGGTCCATTAAAAAGTCCATTCTTTTGGTCCACTTGTGAACCTCTCCCTATATATATATATGTGTGTGTGTGTGTGTGTGTGTGTGTGTGTGAGAGAGAGAGAGAGAGAGAGAGAGAGAGAGAGAGTGTGTGTGTATTTATATTCTGTATATCTTAAAATTTGTTTTTGTGTATGTGCTCTTAAAGGATTTTCTCTATGAAAAAATATTGAATGGTTAAAGGCTCAAACTAAATATTTCAAAATATACAAGCATTTGCATGTGATTGGGTGTTTCTAAGTTATTTAAGGAATAATACGGAAAATGTCTTTAGCTTGTTTATATATACTATACTAGCTTTTAGACTCGCGCGAGGCACGAGTGATTGTTAAAAAAATATAATAAAAAACATATAACAATAATTTTAAATAGGTCAATATCATATATTTTATGACAAAAATTATAGAAAACACACCAAATTAATAACACATTTGTCATGATTTCCATTTATGTCTTTCACATTTTCTTAAACTTTATATCACAGTATATAGGAAAATGTAATTTTTTTTATTTTCTTATTACTAAAGAACGAAAAAACATGTTTATCAAGCATAGTTTATTATTTCTTAATAATATTTTTGTTAAGGCAAATATGATGGAAACATTATAAAGCATGGATTATATAACACTAAACTAAAAAAAGTAATAACATTCATTACGATACAGAGAAAAAAAATGAAAAAAAAAATGAAGACTTGTTAGTGTTTACGGTAATGAAATAATCAAAAGCTACCCAACAAAGTACAAAGACAAATTTCACTTGTTGAAAAAATATTTTAGTATATATATATTAAAAGAACTATTCGTTTTTGAAAAATTATCCAACCTATCATCTTGGTATTAAATTTTATTAATGGCATTCGAATATATATGTCATTAGTGTGTGTGTGTGTGTGTGTTATAAATAAGTAAAGTATGTCATGGGATATATATATATATATATATATATATATATATATATATATATATAAAGTTTTATTATTGAAGTACAATGAGTGAAGAAAATCAAAATAAATAATGAGATTCTAATATCAAATCCAAATATATGGATATATTGATTAGACAATAAAAATTCATAACAAAAAACAATGTTCAAACCATATTCACGTAGTCAACCAATAGTAGAATCAAAGTATGTAAAGTAAAACAAATATTTCAAATCCAGATAACACCAAGAATTTGACCAGTGCGAGAGAGCCGGAGGTAAGATTGTTTCAAATCATCATCAGGAAACCTGATGTTCCACACTCAACATCTGATAAGTTCAATTTTCCTACTCTAATCAAATAAAAAAATCTAAAAACATAAAAACAAACTTAGATAAATCTCATTATTATACACTCTTATACATTATGAAAATATTGCCAAATATATTAATAGTGGTAATAATGGTGTTTTTATGTGCTCGTTATAAATAGATGGAGTCTTGAAAAAATATGGATCTTTAAAAGTTATTTATAAACCTAGTAAGATATAATTATAATAAAAAATCAAATGACATTCGGTACCAATATTACTTACTGGGTACATGTGTTTAGGCATAGGAAGTCCTTAAATGGGCTGAATATCACCAATGTAAATTTGCAATCACCTATTTAGCAACCAACATGAAAAATATAACAATTAACTTCACATAACACATACAAAAAACATTAAATACGTTCAACGAATTATAAATTTTTTAAATTAATTGTTATGAATACATATTCATGCACCAACAATGTCAAACAAAATGATGTCTAACATTCCCAATAAGGGGACACCAATACTAACGATGTGCTACAAAATGTATTCCCATTGTGTGAATTCTCTCTCGATCATCGCTACCACTACCAAGTAAAACAATGACAATCAAATACCTCATCATGGACCCTTTTCCATACTCAAGAATCAATATAGCCATTTCCTATGTTTTGATTCATTCAACATTCACAATTGAAGAAATGCCCATGATCGCATAGATTTTCATATTCCGTTTACCTTAAAATTCTGATGATTTATATTTGGACAAAATAAACATAGTTAACCAATATCTATTAATTATTGATAAGAAAATTATATGCATAAAGTTCCCAGTAGAGAATTGGTGTAATTCATAGTCAACGACAAAAGGAATAAAAAATCCAAAACTTCAAAGTATTCTATTTTAATCATTTAGATCATGAAGTTGTAAGAAAAAAAAAACTGAAATATTTGTAGCCAAGTAGCCCTACTTCAAACACAATGGTAAACATCATTATTCAATAGATATATCATATATATAAAGAAAATATACAATCCATTTATAGTTTGTGATAAAATGAAAATTTAGTGTTGGTTGTGTTTTTACCTCAATAATGGGGATTTCACTTCTTAACTTTGTGAAACAATCTCCATACAGGAATCATCACCTACATCCCTCAACATAAATAAAAAGAAAGAATATGAGTTCTAGAGTGGAGAAATGACAACAAAAATTAAGGACATTTAGAAGGAATAACAACTTACCATCATAAAAAAAATAGTTAATAATGTATATCAAATCGAAAGAAAAAAAATAACTAATTATATGTAGCACACCAATTTATAATGGTAGTAGTAAAGATCCAGGTAAACTGTAACACTCCGTAATTTTGAGTAATTTATTATAGAGGTTAAATTGCATGTGTGACATAATTTAATTTAAATGGAAAATAATGAGAAATTAATAAACATTGATTTGTGAGAATAAGATTAATATATATGTGGTAAATTTACTATCGTGTTTATGTAAATTTAATTAAGTCAATTGTAGTGCGTCCTATGTGAGTAGAAACTATGAGAATTGATGGTATCGTAATTGGGGCATTTGTGCAGTCTACTTTTGGGATGAAATAGGATAATTGTGCTTAGTGACTCCGATGGTTATTTTGAGTGTACGGTTGATCCGAAATAGGTCGAAATGGTCAGAATTATATACTCGGGGTACTAAGAGATTTTTAGACTAGACCGGACTCACGTAGGGGTATTTGGGTCATTTTAATGTATGATAATAACCTAATTTCGGGATTAGTGAATTAAACTATAAGGGTTAGAGATGTGAGGCATCCATAAAATTTATTCTAAACATTAAGAGAGAAGGAAGAGAGGAGAAAGCAAGGAGAAAGCTACAAGAGGCTAATTTGGGAGGAGACTCAAGGTTTCTAACATCAAATCAACACACATAAGATGAAGATACGACCCTAAAAATAATCCAAGGAAAGTAATTTTTTTGATTTAAATCAAATTGAGGTGTATTCATGGTCATATCATAGTCGGTGTAGAACAAAAGAAATTTTAGGAAGGGTTCTCACACGTAAATCAGTGTTTTTGATGAAATTTATATCATGGATAGTTTAGGTGATCAATTGATGAAGTAAAATTATTTATGATTAATGAAATTAGATTATATTTAAAAATGTGATTTTTAAGACACATAAAGATGGAATCATGTTGGGTTCTTGGTTGAAGAATATGAATCTTGAATAACTAATTAATGAACATAAGATGAAGAACATGAACCTTTAAATGTATCCCATTTTAAAGATGCTTATGTGACACCCCGACTAATTAAATACTGGGTAGCTACTCCTTTATTAAATTAATTCAAAATGCCAAGTTGGTCCAGTTAATAGCATCACTGTCGAAAACATTTTAAGATTACTAACCACCTAGTATTTAAAAAGTAAGTGCCAAATTTTAATTTAAGTCTGATTAACATGCAACAAGTGTAATAAAGCATAATAACACCATTCACCATAATGAAGTAAATAGAATAATCATCACATAAAGTAAATAAAGTCTGGAGGAAAAACTCCTCACTACAAATCCCACAACTGATAAGTAAACTGAATACTAAATCAATACATGCCAAAGTCTGAAAACTGTAATGGAAATGTAACTCTAATAGAAATGGGCAACATGCCCTACAACTGATAGATAATGAATATGGAATCCAAGTGAAAGAAGCGTCTACAAGCAAATCCCTGTAGCTTCCACAAACAGCTACAGCTCGTCACCTGAATGAGTATCCTATGCATGGTGTCCTTGTGGCTGGGCACCTAAAATGGTTTTACAAAGAAAAATAGATTTGAAAAGCAAACGGGTCAGAGCCCGAATGTGGAGTTATATTTTAAAAACCTGCAAGTCCTTTAAAAACATTTAAAACATTAAATGCAAAGTACATGTTAGGACGTGCACTCACATGATGTTCTCACCTCTCGTCTAACTGTGCACTCCTAACGTAAGTACCCATCTACAACGACACAAACCACTAGCTAAGTGACATCATATCTAGCTAGACTGCCATAGGTCCTACCCTTATTACTCGGTTCTATTAACATTATAACGCTCGTAATTAAATAGGGGTTTAACGTAAACTCGGATGCTCAATATGCAATATATTTCACTATCAGCTAACCCGTTATGTTTCTCGAAACAATACCGTAATTATATTCACAACATTAACATGAAGGCTCCCATTAATTAAGTGTATATTATTCACATCATAAATATACAATATAAGCACCCCGAGAACTAAGCTGCGGTGCACACATACTCTGCTATCCATCCCGGTACATCACGTACATAAGGATTACATATTCTGAATCTCTCAGGAATAGCTCACAGATAACAACATCACAAATAATGGAGGCGAACAAAGTCACATCACATGGGTCACGCACATACCTACGCTCCCACGATCAGCGGACTTATTAATATCTCAATAAGTCTTTCTATGACCTATGTTCATCAAGGTAACCAGTCTAAATCCGGGCAACACAAGGATTAGAGGGCCCTAAGCGAACGCAAACCTCCCGTGATAGCAAGTATGGTAGGTATGTCATACACACAATTCATATACCAATACTAAGTAAACACACATCTTAGTAATCCCGTAGTTTAATCGTAGTACATATCGCATTTTCGTACTAACTTATAATTATCACAATTTATACTATTCCGGTTTATAATCATACGCGTCATAATTTACTCACGTCGTAGTAGACACTCACGTCTCAACCCAAACCGTCCAATTAATTTAACTCTCGTATATAATTTCCTTCTTATAAATACCCAAAAGTCCCAATTCTAACATTACATCATCATCGGAATGTTATCTATAACCTCGAACAAGTTTACGGGACTCCAAAAATCAAAACAGTCCAAAAAGGCCCAAACTGTCAACTCGTTAGAAGTCTCGTTCGAACGAGACTGTTCGAACGAGATTCCTCTGTCAACTCGTTAGAAGTCTCGTTCGAACGAGACTGTTCGAACAAGATTCCAGTTCGTTCGAACGAACTGTACCTTCTAATGAGATCTCGTTCGAATGAAGTTATCGAACGAGGCTCCCTTTCGTTAGAACGACTGGTCAATTCGTTAGAAGCTCGTTCGAACGACCTGGGCAGGGGCTTCTAACGACCTACCAGATTCGTCCCAGATTTGTCTAATCTCGTTTTTTCACCATTCTTACTCCTCAAATCTCTTCTAAACTAAGTCCCAACAATCGTTTTAAGGTCTCTAAACAATCCTAAACATATTATAATCACATCCTAACACGTTTTGAAGGATTAATCCATCCTAACATCAACCAAATTTACCAATCTCTATACTTTTTCCCAATTTTTCAAGAACATGAACCCTAACTTTTTGAATCATGAATTTACCCAATATAAATCCGTTTTAATTTCTTCCAATCACAAATATTATGGGAATACTCATCTACCTATCATTCTACATGCAATTCTCCTCAAGATTTTCAAGTTCTAAGTTCCAAACTACATGGGTTTTCATATTTCACCAAGAACAAACATAAAATTTGAATTATCTAACATGGAAGGAACATTCTCTGAAATTAAATGGAATTAAGTCACTTGCCTTGATTCGATTTCTGATTTTGGTGTTGGTTTGGTGAAGATTTCTGCAGAATTTCTTCTCTTCTCCAAGCTTCTTCTCCAATGGTGGCTTAAGGTGGCTAGGGTTTTTCTTTGGGAAAGTTGTAAACCTAATGATAGCCTCCGAAGCTTAATGGGTTAATATGGGTTGGTTAGTGGGTTTAGTGGGTTAAATCCACATCAGATTAAAACTCCCAATTTTCGTCACTTTTAATTCCTCAAAATGTAAAATTACCAAAATACCCTTTATGATGCCGGTATGGCCTAAAAATACCCCGGAATCCAAACTACACCCCCGGCTAGTGTTTTCTGACTATCTCGACCCTTTCGGACGCGTTGGCGCACTCAAAACGACCATACGGATAATAGAAATAAAAATCACTTTTATAATTAAAATAATATACCATGACGCGGCGGTCACACGCGTCTCAACAAAATTCTCAAATTGCCGTATATACATCTCACGACAAATTTCATAATTCCAAATTCATATAACATCATATATGCTCAATATAGTTAAATACCAACTCACATCTCGCTTGTATTTTTAACCCGGATTAATTTCCAATTAATACGCATTTAATTAATTAATCCCAAAAATAAATATAGCCAAAAGTACGGGGTATTACATACTTCCCCCCTAATAACTGAATTTTGTCCCGAAATTCGAAACTAGAAAGTACCTGCTAAAAACAGCTCTGGATAACGTTCGCGCATCTCATCCTCGCGCTCCCATGTGGACTCCTCGACATTGTGATGTCGCCACTGAACACGCACTAACGGAACTATCTTTGACCGCAGTTTCCTCTCGCTTCGGTCCAAAATAGCAATCGGCCCCTCCTCGTAGGAGCTATCCGGCTGTAGATCGATGTCCTCCACAGCAATGTGAGAATGAGCCAGATTATCTCTAAGGTATTTCCTCAGCGAGGAAATATGGAACACATCGTGAATCCGATGCAAATGCTCCGGTAACCCAAGTCTATACGCAACCGGTCCGATCCGCTCAATAAAAGGAAACGGCCCCACATACCTCGGTGCCAACTTCCCCTTTTTCCCGAAATGCATAATCCCCTTCATAGGAGATACTCTGAGCAAAACCTGGTCCCCCACTTGGAACTCTCTGAAAAATCTCTTCGCATCAGCATAACTCTTCTGCCTGTCTTGAGCTACCCGAATGCGACTCCGAATCAACTCAATCCTTGCCGAAGTATCCTGAATCACTTCCGGCCCAAGTAGTTTGTTGTCCCCCACCTCTAACCAACATGCTGGGGAACGACAAGGCCTACCGTACAATGCCTCAAACGGAGCCATGCCAATAGTGAACTGATAGGAGTTGTTGTAAGCAAACTCCACCAGTGGAAGGTACTGCTCCCATCCACCCCCAAAGTCAATAATGCACATGCGTAGCATGTCCTCCAACATCTGATTTGTGCGCTCTGTCTGCCCATCGGTCTGCGGATGGCAAGCCGTACTCAACCGCAATTCCGTGCCCATGGCCTCCTGGAAACTCTCCCAAAACCTCGAAACAAATATCTTGTCTCTGTCAGACACGATATTTAGGGGCACACCGTGAAGTCTCACAATCTCTGAAATGAAGAGCTGGGCATACTGTCCCGCAGTGTAGTCAGTCCTTACGGGTAAAAAGTGAGCGACTTTGGACAACCTGTCCACAATTACCCAAACGGAGTCGTGACCCCTCTGCGACGTAGGCAACCCCGTGATAAAGTCCATGGATATACTCTCCCACATCCACACCGGGACCTCCAATGGTTGTAGCAATCCTGCCGGTCTCTGATGATCCACTTTTACAAGCTGACAAGTGGCGCATTTCGAAACAAACTCAGCGATATCTCTCTTCATACCGCTCCACCAATACTGGCGTCTCATGTCTTGGTACATTTTATCCCCTCCGGGATGTACCGCGATCCGTGAGCCGTGCGACTCTGCCATCACATCGTGTCGCAATTCATCCCCTTTCGGAACTACCAATCTCCCATTGAAGCGTAATCCCCCGTCTGAGCTAACGGTATAGGACTCGGCTCCCTCTGCTAGTAATCGAACTATCTGCTCCTGACAGAACGAGTCATTAGCCTGTGCCCGTACTACCTTCGTAACAATCTGAGGGGTAACGGTCATCACAGACATGAAAGATCGGGCCACTGCATCCTGGTGTCCCAATTCCTTCCACTTAGCCTTCCACACCTCTGCCACCTCATCTGCTGGCCTACGGCTCAACGCGTCTGCTACCACGTTAGCCTTTCCCGGGTGATACTGGATGTTGAACTGGTAGTCCTTCACAAACTCAAGCCACCTACGCTGCCGCATATTCAACTCTTTCTGCGTGAACAGGTACTGTAGGGACTTGTGGTCCGTGAACAGTTGGAACTTCTCCCCCAAAAGATAGTGCCTCCAAATCCGTAGGGCAAATACCACAGCTGCCAACTCCAAATCGTGCGTGGGGTAATTCTTCTCATGAGGCTTAAGCTTACGGGAAGCATAAGCTATGGCATGTCTCTCCTGCTGCAATACACCTCCCAGTCCTTGCAAGGACGCATCGGTGTAAACCAAATACTCAACTCCCGGTCTCGGCAATGCTAACACAGGTGCTGAGGTTAATTTATCGTTCAATTCATCGAATGCCAACTGACAGGCATCACTCCAGATGTATGGCACACCCTTACGAGTCAGATGTGTCAAAGGACCTGCTATCTCCGAGAAACCCCGAATAAACCTCCTGTAGTATCCTGCTAGACCCAAGAAACTACGAATCTCCGTTAGTGTCGTGGGCTGTCCCCACTCCCTCACCGCTGATACTTTCCCCGGATCAACAGATATTCCCTGGTCGGAAATAATGTGTCCCAAAAACTGGACTTCCTTCAGCCAAAACCCGCACTTCTCATATTTTGCATACAACTCGTTCTGACGGAGTGTCTGCAAAACCTGCCTCAAATGCTCGGCGTGCTCCTCCTCTGTCTGGGAGTAAACCAGAATGTCATCAATGAAGACAATGACAAACTGATCTAGGAAATCCCTGAACACTCTGTTCATCAAGTCCATGAACACTGCTGGAGCGTTGGTCAAACCGAAAGGCATAACCCGAAACTCGTAAGAACCATATCTCGACAAGAACGCAGTCTTCGAGACATCCTCCTCCCTGATACGCAACTGATGGTATCCCGATCTCAAGTCAATCTTCGAGAAGAAAGAAGCTCCTCTCAACTGGTCGAATAAGTCATCGATTCGAGGCAACGGATACTTATTCCGTATCGTGACCTTATTCAACTCTCGGTAGTCCACACACAATCTCAGTGAACCGTCCCTCTTCTTCACAAACAAAACTGGAGCGCCCCAAGATGAGGTACTCCTGCGAATAAAGCCCTGACCTAACAGCTGCTCTATCTGATCCCGTAACTCCCTCATCTCAGCTGGAGCCATACGGTACGGTGCACGTGCTATAGGTCTCGTACCCGGTATCAAATCTATAACAAAGTCTATCTCTCGACTGGGGGGTAAGCCTGGTATCTCCTTAAACACATCTGAATACTCCCTGACAACTGGGATAGAATCTAAAGGAATCACTACCTCCTTAAAGGTATCCTCCTCAAAGTAATACAGATGAGCGGTCGATCCTCCCTCTGGGCGAGGCATCGCCACTATAAACATCTCTTGCCCCGGAATGACAAAAACAATGCTCCCGCTGAAGCAATCAATCATGGCCCTATAAGCTACGAGCCAATCCATACCGATAATCACATCATGAACATGCATATCTAATACTAACATGTCTGCAGGTAATACCAAACCACCAATCTCTACCCCCACTCCCCGGCATATAAAGAAAATAAGTGACCCACTCCCCAATGGTGAGTCGACACACGTCACTGTGCTCTCTGCCGTAGCTAACAATCCTAAAGCTTTCGCGAAGTGTGTAGCTATAAAACAGTGTGTAGCCCCCGTATCAAATAACACCCGACCCATAGTGCCATGGATAGGAAACGTAGCCTCAATCGCGGGCGGTACCTGTGGAACTGCAGCCTGGTGGACGTTGTAGACACGTCCATACTGTAGCTGCCCCTGCTGAACTGGGACTGCTGGAATGGGTGGCAATGCTGCCATCTGTGGCGGTGCGGGAAGAGCGGCGGGAAACATAGGCCTCTGTGTCTCCTGGCGAGCACCCTGCTGCTGCTGCTGTGGGGCCCTGCCCCTATCAGGACAATCCTGTCGCTTATGGCCAGTCTTGCCACAAACAAAGCACTTCCCTGGGAAGTTCCCTCCTCTCTGCCCTTGCTGTCCCCGGCCCTGGTGGCCATTACCGTTCCTCCCTTGGCCCTGCTGGCCCTGGTGGAACTGCTGCCCATTCTGCCCCTGTTGGCCCTGATGGCCGTTTGGACCCTGATGGCCCTGACGGAAACCTCCTTGTCCCTGTCTGTAGTTCCCTGACCGGAACCTCTTATTATCCCCCTGCTGGGAGCCCTGCTCATTCTGTCTCTGCCCCTGACCAGATTGTGCCCCGCTGGCACCATGTCCTCCAGTCCTGCCCTGATGTCTAGACTCCCCCGACCTCTTGCCCTCGGCCATATGAAAACGGTGGTCCTGGCAGTGTAACAATGCAGCGTTAACCACATCAGAATAGGTGGCCAACGATAGGTTCCCTAGCAGATGCTGACGGATCCTCCATGTCAACCCGTCCGTGAACTTCTCAATCTTCTTCTTCTCCGTTGGTATCTCATCTGGAACGATATTCAACAGATTCGTGAACTCGACCTCATACTCGGCCACAGTCTTACCTTCCTGCTTCAGACTCATCAATTTCCTCCTCATTTCCGTGTGAACAGCCGACGGAAAGTATTTGCGGTCAAACCGCACCCAGAAGTTCTGAATAGTGAGAGTATCCCTCTCCTCCATGGTGGTAATAGACTCCCACCACTGTAGCGCAGATCCAACTAGCTTGAAAGTAGCTAGTACCTGCTTCTGGACATCCGTGCACTCATACATCCTTAAGTGCCTCTGCATATCCTTCCTCCACTGGCTCGAGACTACCACATCAGAGCTACCTGCAAACTCTGGCGGATGCGCTTTCTGAAAAGCATCACGTACACGCTCCCAAGCAGACGGGAATGCATTAGCCTATACTGGCGCGGCAACCGGCGCCTGCGGTGGTGCCTGCTGAACAACGGCAATGGCGGCATTTACCGCTTGGGCTACTATAGATGCAACCTCAGCGGCGTTCATCATGCCCTGAACTGGAGCGGGCTGGGGTTCGGGCGTTGCATCCCTGGGAACTCGTCGTGCACGTCGTTGAGGCATCTGAAATAAGAACAAAGTTTATAAGTTTGTTGTTTATAAACTTAAAATAGATGAGAAACGAAGCATACATAAAAAGAGTACAACAGTCCTAAAATATAGGGCTCTATATCAAAGAAACTTAGCTGAAACATAATAAGCCGTCAGATCCTAAAGGACACTAGAACCTGATGCTCTGATACCACCTGTGACACCCCGACTAATTAAATACCGGGTAGATACTCCTTTATTAAAATAATTCAAAATGCCAAGTTGGTCCAGTTAATAGCATCACTGTCAAAAACATTTTAAGATTACTAACCACCTAGTATTTAAAAAGTAAGTGCCAAATTTTAATTTAAGTCTGATTAACATGCAACAAGTGTAATAAAGCATAATAACACCATTCACCATAATGAAGTAAATATAATAATCATCACATAAAGTAAATAAAGTCTGGAGGAAAAACTCCTCACTACAAATCCCACAACTGATAAGTAAACTGAATACTAAATCAATACATGCCAAAGTCTGAAAACTGTAATGGAAATGTAACTCTAATAGAAATGGGCAACATGCCCTACAACTGATAGATAATGAATCTGGAATCAAAGTGAAAGAAGCGTCTACAAGCAAATCCCTGTAGCTTCCACAAACAGCTACAGCTCGTCACCTGAATGAGTATCCTATGCATGGTGTCCTTGTGGCTGGGCACCTAAAATGGTTTTACAAAGAAAAATAGATTTGAAAAGCAAACGGGTCAGAGCCCGAATGTGGAGTTATATTTTAAAAACCTGCAAGTGCTTTAAAAACATTTAAAACATTAAATGCAAAGTACATGTTAGGACGTGCACTCACATGATGTTCTCACCTCTCGTCTAACTGTGCACTCCTAACGTAAGTACCCATCTACAACGACACAAACCACTAGCTAAGTGACATCATATCTAGCTAGACTGTCATAGGTCCTACCCTTATTACTCGGTTCTATTAACATTATAACGCTCGTAATTAAATAGGGGTTTAACGTAAACTCGGATGCTCAATATGCAATATATTTCACTATCAGCTAACCCGTTATGTTTCTCGAAACAATACCGTAATTATATTCACAACATTAACATGAAGGCTCCCATTAATTAAGTGTATATTATTCACATCATAAATATACAATATAAGCACCCCGAGAACTAAGCTGCGGTGCACACATACTCTGCTATCCATCCCGGTACATCACGGACATAAGGATTACATATTCCGAATCTCTCAGGAATAGCTCACAGATAACAACATCACAAATAATGGAGGCGAACACAGTCACATCACATGGGTCACGCACATACCTACTCTCCCACGATCAGCGGACTTATTAATATCCCAATAAGTCTTTCTATGACCTATGTTCATCAAGGTAACCAGTCTAAATCCGGGCAACACAAGGATTAGAAGGCCCTAAGCGAACGCAAACCTCCCGTGATAGCAAGTATGGTAGGTATGTCATACACACAATTCATATACCAATACTAAGTAAACACACATCTTAGTAATCCCGTAGTTTAATCGTAGTACATATCGCATTCTCGTACTAACTTATAATTATCACAATTTATACTATTCCGGTTTATAATCATACGCGCCATAATTTACTCACGTCGTAGTAGACACTCACGTCTCAACCCAAACCGTCCAATTAATTTAACTCTCGTATATAATTTCCTTCTTATAAATACCCAAAAGTCCCAATTCTAACATTACATCATCATCGAAATGTTATCTATAACCTCGAACAAGTTTACGGGACTCCAAAAATCAAAACAGTCCAAAAAGGCCCAAACTGTCAACTCGTTAAAAGTCTCGTTCGAATGAGACTGTTCGAACGAGATTCCTCTGTCAACTCGTTAGAAGTCTCGTTCGAACGAGACTGTTCGAACGAGATTCCAGTTCGTTCGAACGAACTGTACCTTCTAACGAGATCTCGTTCGAACGAAGTTATCGAACGAGGCTCCCTTTCATTAGAACGACTGGTCAATTCGTTAGAAGCTCGTTCGAACGACCTGGGCAGGGGCTTCTAACGACCTACCAGATTCGTCCCAGATTTGTCTAATCTCGTTTTTTCACCATTCTTACTCCTCAAATCTCTTCTAAACTAAGTCCCAACAATCATTTTAAGGTCTCTAAACAATCCTAAACATATTATAATCACATCCTAACACGTTTTGAAGGATTAATCCATCCTAACATCAACCAAATTTACCAATCTCTATACTTTTTCCCAATTTTTCAAGAACATGAACCCTAACTTTTTGAATCATGAATTTACCCAATATAAATCCGTTTTAATTTCTTCCAATCACAAATATTATGGGAATACTCATCTACCTATCATTCTACATGCAATTCTCCTCAAGATTTTCAAGTTCTAAGTTCCAAACTACATGGGTTTTCATATTTCACCAAGAACAAACATAAAATTTGAATTATCTAACATGGAAGGAACATTCTCTGAAATTAAATGGAATTAAGTCACTTGCCTTGATTCGATTTCTGATTTTGGTGTTGGTTTGGTGAAGATTTCTGCAGAATTTCTTCTCTTCTCCAAGCTTCTTCTCCAATGGTGGCTTAAGGTGGCTAGGGTTTTTCTTTGGGAAAGTTGTAAACCTAATGATAGCCTCCGAAGCTTAATGGGTTAATATGGGTTGGTTAGTGGGTTTAGTGGGTTAAATCCACATCAGATTAAAACTCCCAATTTTCGTCACTTTTAATTCCTCAAAATGTAAAATTACCAAAATACCCTTTATGATGCCGGTATGGCCTAAAAATACCCCGGAATCCAAACTACACCCCCGGCTAGTGTTTTCTGACTATCTCGACCCTTCCGGACGCGTTGGCACACTCAAAACGACCATACGGATAATAGAAATAAAAATCACTTTTATAATTAAAATAATATACCATGACGCGACGGTCACACGCGTCTCAACAAAATTCCCAAATTGTCGTATATACATCTCACGACAAATTTCATAATTCCAAATTCATATAACATCATATATGCTCAATATAGTTAAATACCAACTCACATCTCGCTAGTATTTTTAACCCGGATTAATTTCCAATTAATACGCATTTAATTAATTAATCCCAAAAATAAATATAGCCAAAAGTACGGGGTATTACAGCTTATAAATAGATTTTGTGCAATAGATTTCTGTTCTAGGTCTTAGCTTTCCAATGAGCTTTGAATGAGGTCATTTGGAGGTCTGTAGAGGGAGAAATCGTAATTTTACTACAGGGTGTTTAATCTGTCAGCATGTCAATCTGCTAGAATTTTTTACGTTAATTTAAAATTATGCCATTTCAACTTTACTTTGAATTAGATTGCATGCCATAGATGTCTATAAAGGTCCAAGTCTTAGATTACTAATGATATTTGAATGAGGTCATTTAAGTTTTGGTTGAGGGAGAGATCGCAATTTTACTTCGGTATGTTTAATCTGCCAGAAAATTTACGACCTGATTCGATTGCTTAAAAATGGCAATTTTGTTAGTTTAGGTGTACGACTTGAAATAAATTGTTGGGACCGTAAGTTGAGTAGTTTGGGATTATCGATCGATCAATGAAAGTTATTTTTGGATAATTTTGGGGTTTTATTATTAGGTAAATTACGAGGAGTTCCAAATGAAATTTATAAGCTCTAAAGGCCAGAAAGAGTTCAGTAGAGTGATTTAAAGAGATTTATTACTTAGGGGTGAATGGCTAATTAAATTTAAATTAGAAATAGTGAGTGACATAATTGACGATAAAGTTAACTATTGAATTGATGAGTTAAATTTGAGAATAAATGAACGTGATATCTGGGTTAAGTCCGAGTGTTTGATATTAATGACGCTACTTAATAAATTTGAATGATTATACGACGGGCTGTTTGGGTAAGTTCGGAATTTTAGCAAGGTGACACTTTTATATTTAATTAAGGATAAGAGTTTAATTAATTAAGAGTCATGAGATAGACTCAGGATTTGTAGGCTAATTATTTAAGCGAATAGGCACGTGTTAGCCTGATACCTTGTGTGGGGCTAATCATTTTCATTTCCCATCTCTTGGAAAACCCTCTTCGCTCCTCTTAGCCTTATCCCCCACTAGGGGTATTTTAGTGATAGTTTTTATAGGAACTTGACGATCCTATTTGGTCAAATACCTAGCGACAAACTCCTATGTTCCTTTCATTAGGACATAACGACCCTCTTGTTCTGATGGAGAGGAGAACCTATGATTAGCTTTTCGAGAAATTTCCAAACGAATAATTTCAACGAAATGTTTCAGTTTCTTATTTTACTATGTTCAATTCTATGTATTCCTCTATCCGTATAGGACATTCAATGTACATAATGGCTATAATAGAGTTTATCTTATTCGTATTAACATCTAATCTAGGAGGAATATTTTTATGTGGTGCTAACAATTTAATAACAATTTATTTAGCTCCAGAATGTTTCAGTTTATGCTCCTACCTATTATTTATCTATACCAAGAAAGATGTATAGTCTAATGAGTCTACTATAAAATATTTACTCATGGGTGGGGAAAGATCTTTTATTCTGGTTCAAGGTTTCTCTCGGCTATATGGTTCATTTGGGCGATAGATCGAGCTTCAAGAAATAGTGAATGGTCTTTTAAATACACAAATCTATAACTCCCCAGGAATTTTAATTGTACTCAGGTATAAAGACAGTATATATAAAAATGTGAATAATAATTGTGTGTATGATATTTATATGAAACATACTTATCCTAGATGTTATGCTAATGGATAGGTTGCATTCTGTGGGTCACTCTGGTGAATCCCATTATAGGTAGTATCGTTCCCTAGGGTCATAGGTGATGTGCACGCCTATATGATGTCGGGTTGGAGTATCGTGGAATAATGTGGTGTAGTTATGACCACGTTCTTAAGGCCATAACCACCTCCAATATTCGTTTTTTATTTTCAGGTCTGGTGGTGAGATTCCAACCTATTTGCCCAGAATGTGGTGGACATTCCTGGAGCACGATATCATGCTAAGGAACTCGCTTTCAGAATGTGGATGACATTCAAAAATGCAGTTGCATATATATATATATATATAGTGTCTTGGTCTAACATGTCTTATAAAAGTATATAGTAGTGAAATAAATTATATACGGGCTTAATACGCTAATGATGAACGTGAATAAATAAGCGAAGTAAACTTATAAATTGATTAATGATTTACTAAGATAATGAGAGAGAGAGAGAGAGAGAGAGAGAGAGAGAGAGAGAGATAATTAAGAGATGAAAGTTAGAAAATACTCGAGTCGAGGAAGTGAACTAGTGAGATTTGCAAATAATACTAGTTGGATAAGGTAGTGTAACTGGGTGAGTTAAGATGTAGGCGCTAAGTGTGAGGGGTAATCTCACGACAGTGCGAAACTAATTTAAATATGGAAAGTTTAATTGCGTATTTATTTACTGCATCTTAATTACTTTCTATATCTTTTTAAAAGGCTTTTGGCTCTGACCCATTTTAAATCTATTTTCGAAACTTTTAGGTGTCCATTCATAGGAACGCCAAGGATGAATGTTCATTCCAGGTATATGTAGCTTCAGCTAAAATAGAAGCTTGCAAGATTCTTGAGTATCAAATTTCATTATTTATATTCTAGATTAGGTTCTCTATTCTAGTATTTCTGGGCATGTCACCCCTTTTATTCAGACTTATGTTTTCAGAATTTTCTTAGTTGGTTGGATTTATTGTATTGGATTCTTACCCAATAGTTTATTCGGGAAACTTAGTTATGTATCTTATCTTTAGATTTTATCTGGTGTTTCATTTATATTGTCACCGTGTATGGATTTATTGTCTATTGGTTAATATTTTCATATGTAAATGAAAAATTAAATTTCACACTGCTTGTCAAAGTAATTAGGTGGTCAGTAATTAATCATGTTTCGACAGTGATGCTAAGAATGAGCCATATGAGACGTATCTTTTATTTTGGTAGAGGTTTGGCCACCCATTATTTTAATAAGCAGGTTGTCACGTAAACATATATCAATTCATTATGAATATTAACAAAATAATTCATGTGCAAAAACTTTAAAAAGAGGCAATGAAATGCGAGAGTATTTTGAGTTAAATTGATTTAATTACAAAATAAACTATAATTAGCTTGATATTGATAATACTTTTTTAATAAATTCTTATCTATCTTGAGTGCTTGTAGAGAATTGAAATAATTTTCATATCCATGTTCTATGTGTCATTTAAATAAACAAAACATTTACAATATGGACAGGTTAAAAAACATCAACCATTTAAAAAAACCATTCTTTTGGCAAACAATATATCAAATTTATTAGGAAGAAAAAAAATCCAAGATCGATGTAATGGAATTGATTTACTTTTCCAAAAAGTTTATAAAAGCATTTTAGATATTAGAACAATTTTAAAATTGAAGACTAATGCATGCATGATTGCAACAACAATATGAACCTTCCCTAATACCATTATCAAGAATCCATTAAAGGCAATAGATAATTGCATGAAATCATATTTTTTATATGAACACGTTGGATTAATCACAATATCACCAAGATGATATAACATCTTTCTCATCTTGATCGAACAAATTCAATTAAATAAAAAATAAAGAACCATGTTTATTAATCAACTGATTTACTGGACATTAGAATCGAGATCAATTTGAAAACCAAGGCATAATTCTAGTAATGAAGAAAAGAAACATCACATACCTTTAATCTTTGTTTGAAGAATGTTAATTAAGGAGGATTTGGAACAAATATGGAGAGGACATAAAGGATTTAAGAGATATAGGCGTTGGGGAGAGATATTGTTTATGCAAAAGTTGGGGAGATGGAGGTTTAAAACTGTAATTACTAGGAAAAGGGAGAATTAATTTGATCATGTGATTATGTGATCTAATTTACTGCATCTTGCTCAAAACATAGTTGCTGGAGAAGAAGATAAATAAGGATTTTACATAAGGGAGATAAAGAGATAAAATAAAACACTTCAATAGATGACAAGATGAGAGATAATACAAAGTGTATAGGAGAGAGGAAAATGTCCATCCATAGCAAGGGTCTCTAACTTTAGTTATATAGTGAAGATACATTGTCAATTAAAACTCCATTGACTTAAAAGTCATTAGTGTTGGATTGAAGAATTGTTCGAGCCCCAACCACCTCTGTCATTTTTGCCTCCGAACCATATGAAATCTACACGATACAGTTGCCTTTAACTTTCGTTCCCAATCTCTAATAACAAACCTAATGCTAATGTTTTTTCAATTTTATAAATACCTTCATCAAAATTTATTTTGCCCGTACCTATCATGGGATTCCTCTTACTTGATTAAGCTTTATTGCGTTTCACCATTAGCTTCGTGACCTCCATATCTATATATGTACAATTTTACCACCCTTTTTATGATATTAAAAGATGTTATTAGGAACTATTTATATCTCACTTTATTTTGATTGTGAAATATGAGTTAATTTATTACTAAAAACAAGTCGAGCTATGCTTTATAAAATGAGGTATCCTCTACTGACATCCAATTCTTCCCTAAAATGTCTTTCTATATTAACTCCATTATTCCCAACATTATGCAATTACAAACCTCATGTTCCACTACTTAGTCCTTAAGAAGATTAAGTAGGGACTCTCTTTACTTTTCCACACACAACAATACCTTTTATCATTAATGTTCCTCTATTGAAGGTTGTCCTCTGATAAGCAACCAAAAGTGTTTAAATAAAACCCCGAATGGATAGTTTTTAATTGCTAATTCTCGATAAAATCGGACTTATGTAGGTACTTGTTTATGTTGTAGGTCAAAAAGAGTTTATGGTGTCAAATAAGCTTGATTCGAGACAATTGTTAAAAATAAGTGGTTAAGTACATCAAGTGTGGGAGTGATGTGGTTAAATGAGCCTAAACTCAATCCTATAGCCTATACCATATCCCAAAGCTCGAACCTAACCCACATGCCTTTTACCCTATCCTATAACCTTCACCTAAACACATTCCCAAGCCTCGTGTGTTTAGTTTGCACCCATTATTTGTTTTATTAATTTTTTAGATCTTTATTTGAGTCGTTTTTAATTTTTAGGATTCATTTTATATTTTGTTTAGAAATTGCATATATTTTTAGGATTTATTTGTGTAGGCTATTTTTAATATTTCTTTTATTTTAGTGTAAGTTTTATTTTTATTCTTTTTAACTTTATTTTTATTAGGATAGATTTACTTTTGTCTTTTACTAGGAATTACATTTTTTAATTTCATTAGGTTTTGTATTTTCTTTAGTTTTATTTCATTGGGATTTTAATTTTTAGTTTTTATAGTTTTTGATTTTTTTAGTTTTGTTAACTGTTAAAGTAAAAAATTAGATTATCTCTAATTAATCAATCACGGATAAAATAAATGAGACAAAAGATTTTTAAAGTGGTTCAGCCTTATAAGAATGGCCTACATCCACTGTTTTTGTATTGCTGATTGTTTGTATGGAATTCTCGATATGTGGTTTTATCAAGAAATCCAGAGTCCCATTCTAATGAGGAGGTTACAATGTATTTATAGCCTTGAGGCTGCACAAATGAAAGGACAATGCGCTGTTATCTAGTAGACATATACATCTGTATAATAATAATGAGCATTTAATGCGCAGTCATCTCTTTGATTCTCTTGATTTGGATGCGCTGTATGCTAAGATGCTCGGCCCGTTTAAGTTGCTCGGCCCGCTTAAGTTGCTCGGGGCCCCTAATTGCTTGGGGCGCCTAAGTTGCTCGGTGCATTTGAGCTGCTCGGAGTGTATGAGTTGCTCGTAGAACGTATTCGTATTTGCCATGTAGGTTAACACGTGTCTTCAAGTGATTAGTCCATGTTGGCAGATTAAATTTGGTATCAACAGAAGCCCCCAATGTTTCACAGTTGAGGTTGAAGGAGAGTGTGGGACATTTCGCTTGAGAACTGCTTGGGTTATTGATCTTTATGGATTTTAGGAAAATTTTATAATTCCTTTTATGAGCGCATAATATCAAGCTTCATAAATATTTTGAATTTCCACGATCATTTCGATATTTGTGCCCTTTTATTCTTTTAGCCGTCGAAAACGCAAACGTCTTCCCTTATAATCATTGTCTTTCTCTATTCCTGAGATAAAGTATTTACGCGCGGCAGAAATCCTATCGTCTTTCGCTTTTCAAATTTGTATCTTTGAACTCTTCATTTCCTCTCTATCTTGTGCCTTCGTTCTTTCCATTGTTCCTTGTCAACTGATCTCTATTTTTCTGTAAGATTTTCTTCCCTTTCTTTTATTTGCTTTGTTCATCATGGTGTATCTTGTTGAATCACTGGATAAATTTCGATCTGAATTTTCAATCCCCTCGTGGGTTATTTTGGAAGAACTTTCTGAACCTTCTGATTATTTTTCTTTGACTGAGGGACATTGGTTCCCCAGTCTTTTTGTAGCCGAATGTGGCTTTTCTTTCCCGCCAAATCCCATGTGTTTGGAGTTTTGCCAATATTTTGATGTCGTACCTGCAAGAATAGCTCCAAATACATGGAGGATAGTTAATGGCGTACACGGTTTAAATCAACTTCATGGAAACCGTTTAGGGATTCCATAGATTATGTATTGCTACAGATGGGTTATTAGCAATAGTACTTTCTATTTAAAAACTAGGTTTTTGAATAGAGCGTTAGTTGTTAATCTTCCTGATTCCAATAGGGATTACTTTGAACATGAAGTGGTGATGCAAAATTGGCAACACCCTCCCTTAAATGGAGATGATGTATACCAATGTCCCAGATGTCCACCTTATGGCAATGGGATAGGTTGTTTTTATTTTTTGAAATCTTATTTTCTTTATGTTTGATAAAATGCATCACTGACATTTTTTTTTATTTGTTATAGTTGATAGTAAAAGAAAAACTCCAAAAGAAGCTGACGTTAATTTAAAGCATTTAAAACTTATCTAGGGTTTGCACCAATTTGTTGCCGAGGAACATATTAGATCTGCTTCCTACTTGTTGCAGTACAAGAGCTATACTTCATCGTTCACTTCTCATCCTCGTCCAGTGGTGGTTAATCTTGACCAAGTACCAGCCTCTGAGACTAGTGTGGAAGGTTCTTCCTCTGAGTCAAGTATTCCTATCAGTGATATGATGAAGAAGAGAATAGCTCCTTCATTTTTTGACAAATCTGCCTCTACTGCTGTGGAGGCAAAGAAAAGTAAACCAGATGTCCCAGAAGAAGTTACAAAAACCACTGATGTACCTCCTCCTGCTGCTGCCAAGAAGGTTAGCGAGAAGCCCCCTATGGCTCTTAGCAAGATTGTTGATATCTCTCCTCCGAGTGAGGTTATTTTCATATCACCAACAAAAACAACGTCTTTAGCTGAAAATGTTCCTGCTCCTCTGAGGAGTTTAAAGAAAAGCTCTTCTGAGAGACCTAATGAACCTGTCTCTCAACCTTTAACTATTGAAAGTAGTGTTCCATCTTTTGTTGCTCCGAGCTCTACTGTGAGTTTGGTGAGATCTTGGACTGTCCCAGAAGTCCAAAGCATTAGAGATTCTCTTTCTCGTGAGAGAATTACTACGCTGGCTGCTCAACACATGGCCTCAGTAAGTATCTTTAACTCGACCCCTTTATTTTTTTGATACTATGTTCATGTACTGACTTAAAGTTATTTCTTTTTTCCAGCTGGTGACGTGTTTCTTCAGCATTTTGTAGAAGGATGAAGCTATTGAAGCTTCAAGATCCTCGGGAGGAGTAGAGGAAGATTTTGTTGGGCTGAGCCAATCTTCAACTCTCGTCAAAAGTACGAGGAAGATAAAGTTGCTTGGGAGAAGCAACTCAAGTCCGTTGAGCTGGACAGAAATCAAGCTGAGAATGCCTCCAAGGGATTGGAGAAGAAGTTGCAAGAGTTTGAGCAGAGCAATAAGAATTTTGAACAGAGCAACAAGGAGCTTGAGGCTAAGCTCAAGTCTGCTGAAGAGGAAATTGTCAAACTTCAAGATGTTGATCGACAGAAAATGGAGGTGGAAGAGAAGCTGAAGGCTGCCGAGGTGCTCCTTAGGGAAAGGACCTCCTCGGAGAAGGAAAAAAGGAAGAAGGCAGTTAAAAAGTCTTTCAGTGCTGGTTGGGATAAAGGTTGGAACAAGGGCGAGATCTCCCACTGGTCGACTCGAATAGTTCATCACCCCACATGTGTAAAAACTGTGGGAGGTACATATTTTAAAACCTCGCGAATCCCCTGTAAGCGAGTCCATTTTGTGTGTGAATACGTGCTCTTATTTGATTTTTATTATAGCATTTATTTTTGGATGTTTGTGATGAATTAATCAATTAATATCTACACCCGGTCATTCACGAGAAGGGATTTCATCACCCGACACACTCACTTATCTTTTGTGTTCGACCCTAGCTATCATTAAATTTAAAATCAATCAATTATCTAGCACACTAGGAGAACATTTTTACGAAGGCGATCCCTAAGACAAATTTCATGATTTTTATCGCCCGCGGAGTTAATTAAAATTTGAGTACCCCTTTCACTAATTTTCAAGATAAGAATTGCATAATTGTTAGTTAGGATTTATCCTTTACTTGTGTGTGTCTAATTCAATCTTTCGGTAGTCAGTTTAAGTTTGTTCGTCCAAATCAAGAGTCCTAATATTTTTCCCCATCTTTTCTTCCAAAAAATCCCAAAAAAAAAATTCTTCCTTTCTTTTCTTCTAAAAATCCAAAAATATTATTGTCTCCTCATTTTCAAAAAAAAATCTCAAAAATATTTCCTTCTTTAAAAAAATATAAGATAAGGTCGTGATTGGTTCTTCTTCAACCTCACTCTTGTCACCTATCCTCACCCACCCATGGTCCATCGATGCTTTGCATCGCGTGAAACACGTTGCCATACAAGTTTTGACCTTGTAGATTTTTTCCAACAAGACAGACACTTCAGCCTTGTTTGGGGGTGTCTCTCATTTACCAATTTTTCATCCACCCCGTGCTTTCTTAGTTCTTATCTTTAGGGTGAGAATAGGTTCGGTTTGGTTGAAGACATTAAACTTAGCGCTGCCGGGATGCAGGTCGTTGTTTCTGCGTATAAGTCTTATCATGTTTTAAGGTGGTGTTTCACATCACCCACTTCTTTACCATGCTTTATAGACTTGTACACATTTTTTCATCACCTATTCTAATTCATCTTGGAAATGTAGACCACTTCATTAGCGGTTGACTGTGGTAATCTCTTTCCTCCCTTCTTCTCTCAATTTTAAAAATAATTTTACTTAACATTGAGGACGATGTTCCTTTTTGTTTGGGGGTGGGGAATTTTATCAAAATCATATCTATTTTGAAAAAAATTCAAAACATAATTTTTAAAATTTTCATTTAGTTTCTTTCATCTCACTCCTTAACGTGAATTTTCTATCATCCATATTTTAAGTCTAGGGATGAAGCTCGAGGATATTTTTTTTTCGAAATAGCTTATGTGTTACGTACAAAGGCATTTTGCACTATGAATTTCTAGACTTAACTAACTTTTCACACTTATCACGTCAGTACGGTTTAGAGTTGAAGGGTACTACAATTCTCAAGAAAGCCTTAAGGATCACCAGTGGACACTTAAGCTTATGAGATTCATGCCTTTCACCGTTTTAGAGAGTTTTACGCAATCTCCGAGTCACAAGTTTATTCAACTTCCTTTGGGTCCGTACTTAATCATTGTATGATCTGACTATTCTTCACTAAATTTTTCGCTTGATCACGGAGAACGATATCACTTTCGAGCTGTAAGGAACACGTGTCTTGAAGTTTGTTCCGATCACTAGACTTTCACCCATACACATACCAAATTCCATTTTATCATACATTTATCCTCATCCATACACATCTCACTATCCATATCATCACCATATACCGTACCACCCATTTCCATATCAACACCATTTTCCACCCACCATGTTGAAAAAGGGAAGAGTCTTGAAAGTAAAGGGAGAAAATCAATCATACATAGTGTTTGCATTTTTAACAAATATCTCTCCCAAAGTTCAATTTAGATGGAGAAATAATTAGATACAAATCTATGTTAGGATTATTTTTATTTTTAGCAGATTTATCTCAAACATTGATGAGTATTTGGAAAAAAGATAAAGTAAAAGGAGAAAATCCATCATAGAGAGTGTTTGCATTTTTAGCCAATATCTCTCCCAGGGTTCAATCTAGATGGAGAAAATTTTAGATACAAATCTATGTTAGGGTTATTTATATTTTTAGCAGATTTATCTCAAACTAATGAATATTTGAAAGAAAGAGAAAAAGAGAGTTGCAATCAAGATCTTTTGAAATAAATACATTTGTTCCTCAAGTATTATACACTCTTCTCAAACATCCATCATATCACCATCGTACCTCATATCTGAGCGTGCGGCTTGCAATAGACTATGTGTGCGGAAGTAAACTATATGCCGAATAAACCCCTAATACCTACAAGTTAACGATGTTATCCAATAGGGGACCAATTCAATGTAACAACCCTTGACTTTGGAGACTGGGAAATTAAATTTTGGGGAAAATAAAATTTAATTAAATTGGAGAATTTTAAAACTTGGGAGTTGAGGTCCAAAAATAGAGAACATTTCAAAGTATTCCAGATGATGATTTTGAGGGTACCATCGATCCCCGAAGGGTCGAGATAGTCAAAATGACTATCACTGGATTTTATTTCGGCTCCAGAATATTTTTAAGTCAGTTTGACTCGAATTGGAGTAAACGAGTCATTTGAAGTGTGAATTAACCTTTAAAATTGGGACTTATGTTTTAAGGTTTAAGAGGCTTACGAATTAAGCCATTATCATTTGAGAGAAAGAGAGAAAAAGCCTTAGAGGGAGAAAGAAGAAAGAAAGAAGAAGAAGGAAGAGAGAGAGGAAGAAAATCTTGGAGATTTCCGGCCCAAACGCGACATCGAGGACGATCCAACCTCTACAAATCGAGGCAAGTGTTTAATCTTGCTAAATAAGTCATTTGTATATTTCATTTAATAATTTTTGGGTTAAAGAAATGGGTTTTAGGAATTAATATCAAAACCTAGATTTTTTGGTTTAATCTTGAAATTGATGTTTAGATATGGGTTTGATGGTGTACAAATGGTTGGGATCAACTTTGGGTTGATTTATTGGCTTAGAATCATGATTTGATGAAGGTTTAGGGGTTAGAAGTGAAAATTTAGGGCTTAGAATTCGTGGGTTTTTATGAAGAAGAAGAACCCTTCAAGTTCTGCAGACCCGAATCGATTCGCCCCTTAAGCGAATCGATTCGGCCTAGGCAAATTGACATGTCTGCATTGACCGAATCGATTCAGACGCAAGGCGAATCGATTCGGTCTGAGACAGAAGCCCAGTTATTTGGACTCGAATCAATTCGCCTTGGAGGTGGAATCGATTCGTTGGACCGAATCGATTCGGAATAGGGTCGAATCGATTCGGAAACAAGTCATTTTGAGGAATTTCCCCTATAATGGTTTCAAACCCTTTTTGGTCAGGTTTATTATTTTGGGACATGATTATATGATGTAAGAAAGATGTTTTGGAGACTTAGTAAAAGTTTCTCGCATGATGGGACCGCTGGTACTTATCAAGTAATTTTAGGGGACTTATATCCATATAAATTGGAGAGGGTCATATCGATATAGGGGGGGATTTCATTGAGAATGGGAGTCCTAATTAGGGGTCATAAGTGAGACTAATTATGATGTAAGGATTGGGGTCCTTTCAAGAGAGTGGTGAGAGTACTATATGAAATTTTAGGCCGAGGTTAGTGCCAAATCCTTAAGGTAAATAAGATTTTATTGAGATTAAGGTTTGGGGACCGAAGTGTGAGAGGGGTCACGTATCCTTAGAAACGTTTAAATTAAGGAACACTAGGTAACCCAACCGGAGTAAAGGGTTCATATGATCAATCGAATCGTAGGTGAAATTGGGAACGATTTGGATCGTACTATCAACTAGAATAATTGGTAGCATAAATTCTAGTCAGGATAGTATATACTTAATCGAGTGGAAGTAACCACTGGGATTCCAACACTTGAAATGAAGTTGGGATAAGTTGAGGTTTGTAGACTATTAGTCATGTATATGCCAATGGTCAAATAGTACTAGAGATAATTATGTACTTTTGAATATAAAGGAGATGTGTAGTGATGGTTTCCTACACTAAACTTTGGGTGATAACCCAAATGTTGAACATAAACATATATTTTGGGAGACTATTCATCATAGGAAAAATGGATGAATATGTTTCAAGTGAGGGATCATATTCACATATCGAGGTAAGTTAATGAGATTGGGATGGAGGCTAGTATATTGAGGATATATATATACTTATGGCCGTGATTATAAATCTTATACATATGAACGAGAGATAGTTTGTATATATATATATATATATATATATATATATATATATATATGTATGGATATGAATATATGGATATACTTATGTTGTGAATATCTAAACCGTATGTGATGGATTAATGTTTAATCATATGATGGGATCATATGGATGTGTATATATTGTGCATGTGAACGATATATATACTTATGTGGTTAAGCATACCCCGCTCATGCTATCATTGGGAAGTTTTCGCACAAAGGGTGAGCATCCTGGCTCAAGGAGCAGGGTGTGGATATTCCCCAGGTCATAGTCGCCTATTGTGTTATTATGAGATATGCATTTCTTTTGGGGTGGGATGTGGTGGGTATGTCTCATCTCATTGACCGGTTAGGAGCTATGACCGCTTCCCGGGACGTCATGTGTGTGTGTTTGGCCCAGATGTCGGTGATATTGAGTCCGATCGTGGTCCCCAGGATGGTATATGAGTAGTGCCCTGGAAGATGATAGCATGGTGCAGTTTATCGGTGATATATATATCCGGGTATTTTATGTATATGGCCATTGTACATCATAAGTGGTATGTACACTTGGCTATGGGAATGGATAATTGTGTGTGTATATATATATATATATATATATATATATATGGTTAGAATGAATGCCTATATATATATTTATATATATCCTACAGGTGAAAGGATATGGAATCTTTATGGAGTACATCTCAGATGATTATGATGTACTAGATTGATGGGGGTTGATGAATCGTATTTAAGGAATGTTTCGATTACATCATCCTAAGGATATTATTGGAGATTTTGAGTTGTTCTTATATGGTAATCTAAATTTAGTAGAATTGTATATATGGCATAATGGATCTCTAGGATCGACATTGTCAAGGAGTAGTGTAACGGGGGGGTTCCTTGTTTGGATTTCGCTTTGCGAGATACCCCATGCATAAAATGTAGTGCAATGTTGAGATTGGAGAAAAGTTTTGTCATTAATAATTTGTATGCATGATATTAAGAAATAAAATCATATGATTTAAACCCAAATGTATATAGGTAACGCGTTAAGAATTATAATTAATTAAATTATAAATCGAAATCCATTAAGCATAATATGACATACATGTTTGTAAAAATAATTAAGTGTGTTTAGAAAGAGTGAATTCTTGGGATATGATAGGAAGACAGGTTTTGTGGGTATGGGCTATGCCTACGGTAAGTTAGGTTGTCCTTATAGGTGGGGTGACTTAATTAAAAATTCAGGACGCGAATAGGTGTGCGCCGTTAGATGAGAGGTGAGTTAGGGTTTCACGAGAGTGCAATTCCACTTTAATTATGAAATAAGGGAATTGATATTTTCACAACTCGGGCTCTGACCCGTTTACTTTTCTCTCCTGCATATATATATATATATATATATATATATATATATATATATATATATATATATATATTACTACAGGTGTCCTACCGCATGGATGCCGGATGACCTTCTATCCAAAGTATTGGAAGCCGTGATAGGTGCGGACTATTTTGGGATTTAGAATGTAGTCGCTTCCTACTTCTTTAAAAATCTACGTAGGATTCAAGTTGTATATCGGGTTTACACCCAAGGGATATTTATAAATGTTTATATATATTCCATTCTAGTTATTTTACTGTCTGTGACCCGACAGCTTATTCGAGTATATTCATTTGTAGTTACTCATTTCATTTTATTCTAGCATTTCATTTATCTGAGTATTTATGCATTTTTCCTTTATTAGTTGTTCTATAGTGTTGATTTGTTGTCTGTTTTATGTTTTATTTAATTTTAACATCTCACTTATGATATTGGGTAGTTAGTCTTATACATTTTGGTACCGCCTGTTGATGTTGAGACTGAGCCATCCGAGACTCCTGATTTAATGTAGTATAGGGCTGGCCACCCGTTATTATTTTAAGCGGGTTGTTACCTTCAAACTTTAACTTGAATTGTAAACTTAGCTTAAACAGGTTTTAGTTTGCCAAGTTAATTAAGTCCTATTTATTAACTTGAATTTAACTAGGTGTCAAAACAAGAAAATATAAGATTCAATTATTGAGGTTTGTTTCTAGTAATTACCCTACTTTTTCATATGAGGTGATATATTTGCAAGATTTGTAAAGTAAAGAACAATGTGTTTATTTTACGTCTCAAAAACCCTTCCCTGGGAAAAACGACGGACCCCTCTAGAAGTAACCTAATCTAACAAGTCCACTAAAAACAAACAATACATAACGAGTTACAATCACACAACAAGACACAAGTTGAACTAGACAGAAAACAGCTGTTACCTTACCAAGCCTCTGCAGTGGTTGCCTTTTCTAAATCTCAACTTTAACTTATCTTTCGTGTATTGCGTTCTTCACTTCTTCGCTTTCTCTCTAACCTTCTTGGCGCAAGTCAGCTCAGTTCCTATTGATTTTTATAGTGACGTGTAGATGTGCAGTGCTAAGTGATGTGTCTTATGCTATATGACACACTCACCCTTAGTTACAAAAAGAATAATAATGCAATAGGTTATTTCCTAAATATGAGTCTTAACTTTTCAGTTCTTTCTTTTTGTTTAATTCAAGATGTCTTGAATTAATTCAGTTTCAGCACAACTTCTTATTTTTCTTAAGAACTAAAGTTGATCCAATATATACAGAAATATGTGCCTATGTGGAACAGTGTATATATTGAGTGGTTTTAATGTAATATGAATATTAAATTGAATATCCTGAAATCACTTGAACAATCAACTGATCATATACAAACAAATATCAAGACTGAAAATTTATATAATCAATTTTATGTCTAGTTTCAGTCCAAAACAAATTATAACCATTATCAAAATATTTTTCAATTAAATTCAATCCTTATAAAATTTAGGTTCAGATTTCAAAACCTCTTGAAAATTCAGCCTAAAAAAATTCTTGAAATATTTTAAAACAAAATGTTTTAAAATAAGGCTGGAACTAGAACAAGAAATTAATCATTAAATTCAGCAATAATACAACACAGATTAGATCTATATGAAAACATATCTAAAAAGAACACATACTAAGCATAGAATGAACAAAAATACTTACAAACATTTTTGAACAGCCAACTGTTGTAACACATTCAATACGATGTCCTTTTAAAAGATTGTAAAAGCCAACTGTTAAAATGTTATCTACACACGTCGTCGTTTTAGCAAAAAACTGAAAAGCGGTTTTGAGAGAAAGTTTTAATACAAAAACGGACGACGTCGTTTAGAAACAAAACCATTTTTGGTTTTCAAAAAAATAAAACCGTGGGCTGAAACATATGGTAGAGACGTCGTTTCGAAAACATCAAGTTTTAAAAAGGGGCTTTAACGGTCTAGTCCTTGGACTAGTAATTTTGGACAAAAAAACCAGGCCCAACAAATTTTAAATGATTAGGTCCAACATATAAATACCCCGAAATTAAAACAAACACGCACTATTCAGAAATCGAAGCGCCAAAAACACTGTATTCTCTCTTGAATCAAAACCTTAATCGTACCATCTCTTCGATCAAAACCCCAAAACGAATCTATTTCTCAATCAAATTTTGGTCAACAACAACATATAAATACTCGTGATCGAAGCGCTAGAAACTCTGTTCGATCAAAACCCTAACTCTCTTCGATCAAAACCACATCTCTCTTTAATCAAAACCCTAGCTCTCTTCTTTCAAACCCTAATCGTTGAAGTTTTACATTTTACATTCTAAATCAAATTCTTCCAAACATCACTAACAAGTATGTATACATTCTCTTATCACCTTTTTGTCCTTGTGTATTTTGTGTTCTCATATGTATAAATTTGTAGACATATGGACTGATGAAATCACATTCTTCTTTTTCATGATATGTATTTCATCATATATTTGTTTCCCTCATTTTAATCGCAAAACACACTTTTTTCATGTTAGATATATGTATTTCATCATTGTACTTTTCCTCCTGTATTCATCATTTATCGAGGATTTGTCAAGGACTAGGAATATATACATGATTGGAATATGTACATGTACAAGCTCTGTGTTGCGTGTACTATGAGTACACGCACATTGAAAATGAATTTCTCAATTCATTATGCGTTTACTTTTATGTTTTATACGTGTACTCTATAGAATATGTACATGTACAAGCCCGTGTTGCGTGTACTATGTGTATTTTGCGTGTACTTTTTAAAAGTACACGCAAAATACACAGAGTACACGCACATTGAAATTGTATTTCTCAATTCATTATGCGTGTACTTTTATGTTTTATACGTGTACTCTATAAAATATTAATTTCAAATCCATATTTGATCAATCCTATGTTATTTTGGTCCGCGCCAGCGGCATTTGAATGATATTCCATGAGTTTTTAAGAAGTATTGTTATTTTGTTAATATTTATGAGTGTTTTTTGTCCAATAGCCAGCTGCATTTGAATGATAGGTTATTAGGTAATAATTAGTTTTATTGCGTGAACTTTTTCATTTTTTGCGTGTATTTTGTTGAAAGTACACGCAAAAAATTTAGAAAGTACACGCACATTGAAATTCAATTTGTTCAATCCAATGTCCATGTACTAATGTGTATTATGAGTGTACTATTTTGTATTGTTGTGTTATTGTTTAGGAATCGTATGATCAAGCATGTTCAACTACAAAACTGTTGCTTTCACGTTCGAAGATCTTAACAATTCAAAACCTTTCACATTGACAGTGAATAGTACTAATGATGACGAAATTCATTTTCTCCTTCGCATCAATGATAGAGCTAAAAGGTTACTTGGTTTCTACTACTACTATGAAGACATTTACTGCACTTTTGATGTGCAAAAGCTTCAAGTAACTGAATCGAAAGCGAAGGATTTAGCTAAACGAATTGAGCAGTATTTCTTAAGGGGTTTTGATAATGTTGGAGCTTTTAGCATTCAACTATTGTATCTCTTCTTTATTGAATATGTTAGGAGTAGAGAATCTTGGTTTTTGACTTGTCGAACAACCTCTGTTAGGTATTACCATGAAACTGACGATATATATTATAGCTTTTAGCATGTATTTTGATGAGACTTGTATAAATTGTTGTGAGAATATTGCATGTACTTTTGTTAAATACGCTTGTATTTATTGTTTTAGTCTATGTTTTATTCTAATTCGCATTTATTTATTTTTTGTACATATCATTATAGGTTAGTAATTTAAATTTTGTTTATAGATCAATATAATGGGGATGAAGATGAAGGCAAGAAGAGGAAAGAAACAAAAAAAGAGCAGTTCTGATGATAGTTCTTCATCCAGTTCCAGTTTTTGTGTGGCATTGAAAGCTAAACGTCCTGCAAAGAAGAATGACCAATATCGGTCAAATATTGTTAGCTTTCTCCATGATTTGCATCAGATTAAAGATAAAATAAACAATAGCCATATTGAACTTCTTAAGAAGACTCCATTTTGGGAGCTTTTCAATGCCTACTACAGTGAGAAAGTAGTAGAAGTGGACCACAAGAAGACGGATAAAAATATTTTATCAATTATCGAGCTGTACAATACGGAAACCAAAAGTTTTCGTATGAAGAGTGGTATTCCAATAATGCTAATAGATATAAGTGAAATATTTGGCATACCCCTGGTTGAGAGTTTAATATCAATAGAACTGAAAAAGCGACCGAATACTGCTCAAAAATATAGATTACAAGCACGATACTTCTCAAAAAGAATAGGAAAGTCAGAAATTTTGAATGGTTTGAAGAAATCAGTTGAATTGGAGACAGATGAAGGAATTGCTGATTTTGTTAAAATTGTGTGTCTCCACTTCTTGAACACGTTATTTATCTCCAACTCAAACTTCACCCTTGGAGAATTTTGGATGAAATACATTGAAAATATTGAGGAAATGAATAAATATGATTAGGCATCTGCTGTGCAAGAGTTTCTCATACATTCACTTGACAAATCAGCAAGTTCAAAACCTAGCACAGTTACTGGATGTGTCATTTTCCTACTGGTGAGCAAAAAAACATTTTGATATTTCAAAATTTACATAGCAATACTCACGTGTAGTTTCAAAATACACGTGATATTTTCACGTGTATGTTGAAAATACACGTGAAAAATTCACGTGTATTTTGAAAGTACACCTTTATTTTCACGTGTATTTTTAAAATACACTTGATATTCCTGATATTTCAAAATTTACATACCAATACTTACCTGTACTTTGAAAATATTACGTGTATTTTCAAAATACATGTGATATTTTCTCTTGTTCTTTCAAAATACACTTGATATTTAACGTGTATTTTGAAAATACACGTCTTATATCACGTGTATTTTGAAAATACACGTCTTAATCATGTGTATTTTGAAAATAAACGTCTTATATCATGTGAAAGTACACTTGTATTTTACAAAGTACACGTGTACTATGTTTTGTAAATATAACCAGTGTACTCTCAAAATACTCTTGTTATATCTTCTGTCAATATTATAAATGTACTTTAGAAAGTACACGTGAACTTATATTGACAAAGTATAAGTGTAGTTTGAAATGGTAACGTGTACTTTCAATATACAATTGTAAAATTTGTAAAGTACACGTTTAATTTTGCGTGTATTTTGAACAAATCTCTTGTACTTTCCATTATGAATCCCTAGGTAATACAAGTATTAAATTCATTTTGTTTTTTGTATGATCACAGTATTGGGCATGTGAGAAATTTGAAATTATTTCTCCTGTTGAAGAATATAAAGAAAATACTCCAAAATTCCTGAAGTGGAAGTTGTCGTCTTTGAAACAATGGTTTGTAAAGAATGACATCGCAACAGCAACTTTGAAGCAGGCTACAAATAAACCAGCTTGTAAGGACTGTCCTGTACAAAAGGAATCTCAGTTTGAAGGGCCAAGTTACTCTTTGAACATATCTACAGAAAGTCCTATACATGCTGATTCATCATCAAAAAATGTTGCTGAAGATATTAATGACAATGAGTTTTCACATGGTTGAAATATTCCCCTTAAAAACATTGTGACTCCAAAGAAAAAGAAGGGAAAAGATCAACCAAACGTTAATTTGGAGGAACAAATTGTTGTTTTGAAAAGGGAATTGTTGAAAAAAAATAACCAACTATCTAAAGCAGCTGAAGACATTAATGGTGCACTTGAGAAGGTGACCTCTTTGGAGGTGGAGAATGCCATTTTGAATGTGCAGTTGCAGGTAGATCGTGATTCACTTTTTGAAGCCCATGAGGAAGTGAAGAACTTAAAGGTGGAGAATTCCAACCTTTTGAAGGAAAAAGAGTTATTAAATAAGTTGGAGGTAGAAAATGCCCAACTAGTTGAGTTAAATAATTCTTTAAAAGAAAAGCTTGATCAAGTCACAATGAGTGACTCAGATAGAATTAAAGAATTGGATGAATCATTGAAAAAACAGGCAGAATCAACACGAATTTTGGAACAAAAGAATGAATATCTGTCTCTGACTAATGAAGATCTCAAAAAAAAAAGTATGATGATACATTGCAACAATGGAAAGATGCTGACATAGAAAAGATGACATTGAGGCAGAATCTTGAGGAGTCAGAGTGGAAAAGAACTCAACAGGTACTTTTGAATGCAGAGTACACGCAGTTTTCCTAAAGTACACGCAGTTTTCCTAAAGTACACGTTTAAAGTACACGCAGTTTCCAAAGTACACGCAGTTTTCTCAAAGTACACGCAGTTTTCTCAAAGTACACGCAGTTTTATTTCATAGTATTTTTAATGCAATTTTATTTGATATTAGATATAATGCAGAGTACATGCATTATTTTATTAAAAATAATGCATTGTTTATAATGTAACATTTTTTTTGTATTACAGGAAAACAATAATAAAATCCTTAATGACGAAATTTCGGAGTTGAAGAAAATGCTTGAAGAATCAGAATTGAAAAAAACTGACCAGGTATCTATAAAATACAATAGATATTTATTACACGCTACACTTTCTTAATTTTATTATAAATTTTATGTATATTATAAATTTTATAAAGTACACATATTTTATAATACATGCATGTACTTTGTAAAATACACGCATGTATTAAAATACACGCATGTATTATATAAAATACACGTAAGAGAAAATGAATCATTGTTTCAAAAAATGCTTACAATCCAACATTCCTTGTTAAATTTATCAGGAAAACATTAATAAACAACTCCTTGATGAAATTTTGAATTTAAAGATTGAACTAGCCTCAAAGAAAGTTCAGGGCAGCCCCAAAATATCCAAAACAAAATGACCTCTTACCAGAGGACAGAAGAAAAGAAAAGCTGATGGCGAAACAGAAAAGCTGGAACCAATTAAGAAACAAAAAGAGTCAAAGCTTAGAAAAGGCCGTCTAACAATAGCTGAACAAATGAAGGAAACTCGCATCAAGCTTGAAGCAATCGAAGCATACAAATATCTTGATGAAGCTTCGAAGAAAAAGATTGAAGAGTTTATTAAAATTGCTGAGCCAGGGTAAAGTTTATTATTTTATGATTTATCACTTCGCTAATTTATATTTTTTTTGGTGCAAAAGAATAAGGTTATTATTATTATTATTATACAATTCTTATTGATTATATAAAATGCAGGGAATTTATTTTCCAAGGGATGGTTTCATATGTCCCACGGGAAGATTTACTTGAAGTCCTCAACAATCAAGAAATTTCAAGCCAAGTATGTAGTCCAAATATTAGACATCCATTAAATTTCAACATAATTTCAGGGTTGACTGTGGGGTGTTTTGCATGTACTACATTGAACAAATAAGCAGAAACAAGGAAATGCAAAAATTATTTCAAGACCCTGACATGTTAAAACAAAGAGCATATGTACTTGGGGAAATTCTTTTGTCAAAATATTTCTTCCCCCGAAAGGAGAAAAAACATCTATAAATTGTGATTCAAATTCAAAACATATATTTGTAATTTGTTTTGTGTTATATTGGTTATTGTTTACAATATTTATTACACAAAAATGGTTTTTTCCCGCGGGCGCGGACCACAATCCACGTAAGGTTTAGACAAACAATACATCTGATTGTTATGAAACAATGTACAAGCAGTTTTCACGAAAAATACAAGTCATAATTACTAAGTGCACCAATGAATTCTTCAAAGTACACACATTTTTACTAAAGTACACGCACTGGTTAATATAATAATTATTTATTATTTTAATTGAAAACTACTTTGAAGAATTCATTAAGGACACAATAACCAAAATCAATTTATTAAGCTCAACTACTCACTTCCCAACTACTTCTGGTCAAGAAATAAATAACTTTCACTTTTCCTATAAAAGAGTAATATTTGTTCCTTTCTTAACCATTACATCTAGGGTAAAGATAACATAATGGCTATTCCAGCAGAAAACTTGCGAGAAACTCTTGAGAGAGATGAAAGAAATAAAAAAAAAAAGGCAAATTGAGGAAAATATTTCCTCATATGAAACTGCCTTTGAGCAGTTTCAAACATATGTGAGGGAAGACTATTCTGGACTTCCACCCAATCCCATAGATTTATTTGATGTGGATGAGGACCCTCCTCAAACACATGAAGAACTCATGTCTTTCTATACACAAGAAGTTCCCATGAAAATCGCAAAGCTGAAGGAGAAGAAGGCTCTCCATGAATGCCTTGTAGCTGTCATAGAAGAAGAAATTCGACACTAGTCGAATTTAATTGACTCTCTCCCTGACATCCTGGATGCCTTTGACAAACATCCCTACTAGAAGCCTTGTTTAGTTTTTTAAGCTTTCTTTATTTGAAAAAATTGTACTTTATTTTTTTGTTTTGAATAAATTTTTTATTTCTTTCGTGAATGTGTTCTGAGTTATGTCATACACCCAATATAGTAAAGTACACGTGAACCCTTATAAACATGATCACTTGTTTTGTTAAAAATTTTAACATTAATAACATTTCATGTAAAAAAATTATATAAATGCGTGTACTCAATATATTAAACGTGTACTTTATAAAGTACACACATAGTCTATAAAGTACACGCCTATTGAAATACTTGTATAATAATGCGTGTACTCAAGATATTATCCCAAAACATTATATAAATGCGTGTACTCTGTATATTACACGTGTACTTTATAAAGTACAGGCATAGTCTACAAAGTACACGCCTATTGAAATACTTGTATAATAATGACGCTGGCGCGGACCATAATACCCATAAGAGTTTAAGAATATGAGTGACCTAAATGTCTTTTATAAAGTACAAGCAGATTGTAATGTCAAAAACCATTTTCCAAATAGTACATGCATTTATATACGTCTACTTGATAAAATTACATGCAGAATACATAAAATACACGTATATTGAATTAGATTTTTGTCATATCAATATGCGTGTACTTTGCTAAAACATGCATGTACAATTATATTTAAATGCGTGTACTTTAATTATCAATGCGTGTACTTCATAAAGTACACGCACATTTCATCAAGCACACGCATATTATATTTATATTATGCGTGTACTTCATGCATGTACATTAAGTAAAGTACACACATGCTTTTATAAAGTACACGCATATTGAACTGACCAAATCCATTTTTAAATGCGTGTACTTTATTAATATACTTGTACTTAATAAAGTACACATATATTTAATCAAGGACACGCATTGATAAAATTTCTTGGGGACTTTGGCATTTAGTCCCAGTTTTGATCATCATCTTGCCTCCAATCCTAGATATATCATTTGTTGTTGTTAGTCCTATTCAATGAATGTGGAAATTAAAATGCCTCTGAATAATAATACAATCACACCCCATATAGCAGGCCACGTTTTTTCTCGGAATGCAGTTGTAACCATCCACAACTGCTAAATGGGACTAATTATGAATATAAAAGTCAAATGGGATTAGGACAAATAAAACCTTCACAAATGGGACTATTGCTAAAATATCTAAAATTTCTTTGGACATCAAAATGCGCGTGTACTGTACATAACATGCGTATACAAAGGTAAAGTACACGTGAACACAAGGAATAATGATCATGTATGTTTTATGAAAAATATGTGTACAGTAACACAAAAAAAAAACTAAAGAATGAGAGTTAAAAATAAATTACATTCATTTATGTGAAACAAATGGTTTATTAATTAATTTATTCAATCAAATGGTTAAAATGAATGAATTCAACAATTTTAAAAATAGTCAAACGGGTTCTTTACAAGTAGACCTGTAATGACCCGTTTTACTACACCTCGAGAAAGTAACTTCCCTTACTGTGATCTCACCAGAAGACTTTATTCTCTTATTTCTTGGCCTGCCTGTCGGTCTCTTAGTCATTGGTGGAAGGATAGATGGATTTTCAGGAATAGGAATATTTAAGGAAATCAAATCAGGAAGAGGAACTATAGGTATCGAGTATGATTTTCTGTAGATAGATACCTTATAGTACTCCTCAATATAATCATAAATACTGGTCCCTTTCCTCCGCACAACACAAACAACATGAGAACATGGAAAATATCTAATATGCCAACTCTTACAAGAACAAGCCCTTTCTCCTAAGTCAACTGTTGCTCGCACTTCTGAATGAACTTCAAATACATTTTGACTTGAGCGACTAATAGTCCAATGTCGGCTTTTATTCCAATTTTCATTCAGTAACTTTTGAAAAAAAGGACATAGCTCATTTGTCCAAGTGTCAGACTCAACAATTTTGTTTGCATTGAAATTCATAATCTTCACTCTCAATTTATCAAGCATATTCATTACTGGTAAATGCCTTTCCTCCAATATCCATGAATTGAATGACTCCTCAACACTAGATGCCATGTCACCATACCGTTTACCAGGGAAATATGCACACGACCAATTCTCGGGAGGCAAACTATCAATGAAATCGGCAATAGCAGCTCCTCCTTCCTTCTTCAATGCTTCAATATTCTTGTGAAATACATCTACTAAGACAGCATATGCACAAGACAAAAAATCTTTAACAATTTTCTTTCGAAATCCAGCACAATTCCCACGAATTTTCTTTTTTATATTCCCTTGTAAATGATGTATACAGTAGGAATGTGCAGACAACGGGAAGACCCTCGAAACAGATTCAAGTAATCCATTGTTTCGATCTGATACAAATGTTATGTTTCGATATTGCTCAACTACTGCACTATGCAAATTGACTAGAAACCACATCCAGTTATCTTCGATTTCTGAATCAACAACATCATATGCAACAGGAAAAAGTCCTGAAATATAAAAATATATATATTAAAATTCAAATAAATAACATATCCATGTACAAGACTTTGTATATTGATGCTGCTGGCGCAGAGCCTAAAACACATGGGAAATATATTGTGTTTAATTTAAATTGTTTGTAAATAACAAGACAAAACATAAAAATTTATCGTACACATGATAAAGATAAAAAGACATGCACGTTTACTTTTCAATCTTTTGCTTGGCTTTATTATTAACAAGACTAACATCAATATACACGCATAAAAATGTAAAGTACAGGTGAACTAAACAAAAACATTCAAAGGTACTTTACATTTTTAACATGTATTTTACTTTTTTTATTTCTAAATAACAACACCTATCATCAAAGTACACGCATAAAAATGAAAAGTACACGTGAAATTAAGAAAAATATTCACGTGTACTTGACATGTTAAATGCGTGTACTTTAGTTTATATTCAACATAACATCATCATCAAAGTACACGCATAAAAATGAAAAGTACATGTGAAATTAAGAAAAACATTCACGTGTACTTGACATGTAAAATGCGTGTATTTTACTTATTACTACACATAAAATCATCATCATCAAAGTACACGCATAAAAATGAAAAGTACACGTGACATTAACAAAAACATTCACGTGTACTTTACATGCACTATGCGTGTACTTTACTTAGTATTACACATAATAAGACATATCATGACAATACACGCAGAAAAATAAAAAGTACACGTGAACTAAAACAAAGACCTTCAAAGGTATTTTATATTTTTATGCTTGTACTTTGATGATACAGAATGGAACAAACAAATTCATCATCATCATCATTATCATCATCATCAAAGTACACGCATAATAAGACATATCATGACAATACACGCAGAAAAATGAAAAGTACACGTGAACTAAAATAAAGACCTTCAAAGGTATTTTATATTTTTATGCTTATATTTTGATGATATGGAATGGAACAAACAAAATTTCAATGCAATACACAAAATAAAATATTTAAAATTCATTTACCATTGTTCCTATTCCTTGCAGTAGCTGATAGTATTGTTCCACGGTAACGGCTCTTCAAAAAGGCACCATCAAGAAATAAAACAGGTCTGAAGTATTGAAATCCATAAATACATCCTCTAAACATTACAAATATTCTCTTGAATTTTTTACTCTCATGTTCCACGTCAAGGATGCAATGCGACCCAGGATTATACTGCAATAGAAGGTCACGATAATTATTCATTTATGCATAAGAAACCTTTTCATCACCATGTATATCAACAACAACCATCTCTTTCGCACGCCATGCATGTTGATAAGCTATATCAAGACCATAATTCTTCTTCATATCTCTAACTACATCAATTGGTCTCAATAGCGGGTTATCTCTAAGATCATCAACTACCAATGTTGAAACCAACTTGGAGGCTATCATTTTGGCTGATGGACTACGAAAGACACCTCTATATGTATGCTCATTATTCATTGCACGTATGTAAAAGTATCAATTTATTGTAGATAATGAAGCATGAATTCTCCACATGCAATTCTCAGTAGTCTTTTTAGAGCATTCAGCCGTCACTCGAGTTTTATCATTCTTCAAATAGACATACTTGAACCCAACCTCAACGGCATACTTTCGCAAGTTATCTTGAAATTCCACTACACTTCCTTCAAAACACTGCTTCTCATGACTTATATAAGTCTTCCAATCATTCGAAAGATAGACTTTCGACTTACTTGATTCCACACCTCCAAGATAAAAGTCATTTTCAATGCAACTATTAAAATCATTTTTAGTGCCTGATGATAAAGACTCTAACCTCTGTGTATTTGTATCACCACTGTCAACCCTCTCAGAACTTGTATTACTGCAGTCAACCCCTTCAAAAATTCGATTAGAGCAGTCAACCCGTTCACGACATGTATTACATAAAAATGGTAATGAATCAATGACATATATCCAAATGAAATTAGCTTTCACGATCAATTGGGACCGCAACATACAACGAACATCATTGTCACAAACCAACATGAATCGACATTCATCACCAAATGAATACCTCAATGAAAAACTCCCACTTCTCAAATTAGTAAACCTAATACACAACTCATTGCATATGAAATCTAATGAGCTATCTTCAAATATTTCAATACAAGCCATATTATCCAAATAACAATACCTTGCTATTACACTACTTACCATAATGTCCTGCAGTAAAGCAGAGACGAAAAACATTTACTTTAAGGTCAACAATTCTAAAAATGTGTGCAATAATTTAATGCATGAAATATCAAAATATTTATTTATAATTAATATAAACTTACAGGCACTTTTTAAAAACCTATACATGAAGCAATAAACCACACACATATTATCAAATAATCAATCACGTGTACTTTATAAACACTGCGTGTACTTTGAAAACTGATATCAAACTGGTTATTTCCGCTGGCGCGGACCTATATCAATAAGTGATTCAATACCAAATCAAAATCAAGGACTCTTAAAATTAGAATGAAACATCAATAATATTCATTCAGCACATTCAACTAACAATTACAAATATTGTTAAATATAACTTATTTATTAAGAATCCAAACATAAATGCATAAAAAACACAAATTAAAAACATATACATATATAACGTATAAAAAGCTATTCAATCACATGAATGAATATTACAATGAGTCTCTTAAATTAAAACGAAAGACATATACTTATTGTAATCGATCGAAAATAGAAAAATCAACTGCTGATAAAGATAAACTTACAAATGATAGAGCCAAGTGATAAAGGTAGAATCGATTAAGAACACTGTAATCGATTATAGGACACACGATCAAAGCATAAGATTGATATTATTTTCGATTTCAGAGAATAGTCGTTAGTTACAGATAAAACTCCAATAGCCGATTAGGTTTATGATTTTCTTAAATTGAGGGTATTTATATGTTGAACTTAATCGTTTAAAATTTGATTCATCGATTTTTTTCTCCAAAATTATTATTCCAAGGACTAGATCGTAAAAACTTATTTTAAAAACGAATCCGTGGTAAACAAAAACTAGGTGCGGACGAGTCGGTAACAGGGGTGAGTACAAATTGAGTCCAGCTAAGGTCTAAACTCTGTACACTAAACAAGGCGCGGTCAAATCAGTACATAAAAAAAAGAAGACGCCATGAGTATTGACAGCTATGGGACGTTCCAGCAAATGGTCTAAGACAAAAGTTATTTTTGGCAACAGTTATGAGGCCATAACTTCAACAGCTAATGCCTATAAAAGCATAGATATATAAAATTATACTAAGGTACAAAATATCAATCTGCTATGGGATCAATGCGTGTAGGCAGAGGTCAACTTGCACAGGCCAAAGGCTACATCTAAGGCAATTCAAAACAAGCAACGTCATGCACTATTTAACATATCTTCATATATTAACATATATACACGCATACATATTAATATACTACATATATACTATACACACATACATAAAACAATGACACGCACATGCACCCAAAAAAATACTTCTGAAAATTTCAAATAGTTTCAAAAAAAATAATTTTAACTTCAAAAAAAATTATTCTGCAACTTTAATTAAAAAAATATTTAATGACAACTTATTTTCCAAGAAATATTTTTCTTATAAAAAATTCAAATAAAGTTTTTGAACTCAAAAAGAATTTTATATTGTGACGAAACTCACCACTATCATAAAATATGATAAACGACATGCAAATGCAATATGGTGTCGTGTCCTACGTGATAAAAATTCCTATGAGCCACAGAAAATGAAAAGTACCTTTTCTGACAGGGCGGACTGAATCGAGTACTCATTTGATGTAGATGAACAAGGATAGCTTGGCGTCGATAGGGAACACACAATCCTAATTACAAAAATATTTTGTCAAAATTCACGTCCAACTAGATGAAGTCCTATATAGCTAAAGCACAGAAAGAAAATCCTAGGTGTGCTCTATATAGGGACCTTCAATATCATCCCATCCTTATCACTTCATTTCCCTTCACCCATAAGCATCCATGTTTTCCCCAAGTTGTTCGAGAAAATTAAGGTCAACGTGGTGAATAACTCGACATTCTCACTATAGTAATTAACATTCTTTCATGAGATTATTCTTCTTTCTATAATGCTCGTTCTTTCTTCTATGCGTGTGAGACATTTGACCTTGCTTATATTTACTCACATCCTCACATACAAGAGTGATACACTTACCCAAATCTCGTGAGCTCGTTTGAGAGAGATATATCCATGAGATTTTAAAGTTGAAGCATTGATTCCGAAGAGGCAATCTAGGAATTCCTCTTATGATACTCGACCCGGTTTAACTGATTGACACTATACACGTTGAGTTCTATAAAGGATGTTCCTTGAGTATATACTTAGCTAACTTTTTATACACTTCTAGCTTGCATTCCTCAAATTATTTATCTCGTGATGGATTGTATGATTATTTTGCGTCTAATAACAGATTGACTGCCATTTCTAAATAAGGAATTTTGTGGGTGTATTCTCTGCAAACCCTCATGAGACAACACTCGTCCTGTAGGGCATTCTATAGGTTTAAAGGCTTGTTGCACGTATGTAAGAACATAATTCTTAGAATATTCATTTGTTTTAATTAGCTTAATTCCGGACAAAATAAATTAAGTCTAGGCTAGTTATCTATGGAGTTTATTTAAAGCCTACAACAAAGTTCAAGTCCAAGAATGTGCAATCAAAGCTTTCAAGAAGATTACAAGTCAAGACGTGTTGCATATGTTTAAGATCACTCGTGTATGAATACTTGTGAGTAGTTGGGTAATTTGTATATTGATTAAATGCTGGGTGATTTATATTTTTGGAAATTAAATCTTTTTATGTTTTAAAAATAATTCTGAGTTGCAAACAGTTTAAAGAAAATTCGAGGATTAAATTAAAAAGAAAAAATATTGTTTTTTACTGTATCTCGCTCGAACGAGATTGTAAATCGTTCAAACGACATTGACATGTCGCGCGAACGAGATCTCATCTTGCTCGAACGACCTGCCGCCTCGATTTTTGTGTTTTTATTTTCTTGGACTCTGTGCAGCTCAGTTATAAATAAAAACGTATCTGCAAATGTTTCCATAGGCATAATAGTTTCGAAAAACTTATTCCCATACACGTTTTTCATCTTTCGGTGTTTATTCAAGATCGTATTACTCAATTCCAAATTTAAGTGATCTTGAACGCGTTTACCGGAAGATAATCCATTCACTACACTGTGATGCACTTTGTGAGAAGAACTCTACAACCGAAGAGCTACGTGCCATTGTAGAAGGAGACCTTACGAAGTATCTTGTGGAGAAACCGTTTCTCTTCTTCACTGCTGCCCTCCTTAAAAGAGAAAGTTCCAGTCGAGACATCAAAACTGACACATGCAGGTATTTCGTATGTTGCACTTATTTCATTGTAATCCGTGTATGCTGTTTTCTTACAAATTATAGTGAAATAAAAAGGTTTTGACCTTTGGGGATTTTTCTTGAAATTGTTTCGTTTACCGCATGCTTTATTCATTAAATGGATTTAATCACATAGATGCATGTTTATGGTTTAAAAATTTAAAATTGGTTTTAACTAAAATTGGAACAAAGTTATTTTTACCTGAAGTACACTAAAGGGACATTTCAAATTGGTATCAGAGCCAGGTTGCACTTTTTTATTGTGTTTGTGATCCCGTGTCTTTAGGTATGCCTTTCGGTGTTTTTGATGATTTTAGAATTCACCTGTTTGAATCATCTAATTGGAAATCACACATGAAAACTGCTCTTAAAAAACTGGTCAATAAAGGTGATTGTGAAAAGTGTCTTTGTTGCGAAGGTTTTGGTCACAGGATAGATGAGTGTCCCACTAAACTTAAGGAGAATTTTAATAAACTGATAAATCGTGTTTCTACCCTTAATGATAGTGACCCAGAAGAAGATTTTTTTTTTTGCTAGTAAGCGTGATCTTTCCACATTTGTGGTTAGTCATGAAAGTTTTAAAGACTTAGCTTTGCATGATTCTTCCACAGCCAAAGAAAATGATACACCTGAGAGTGAGGAGGAGGTGAGTGAGGATGAGAGCCAAGGCGAGAGAGATTTGCAAACTGTTTTCAAAGAATTGTATGGAGAAATTTTAAAAGAAAAGAAAGCAAACGTGAAACTAGGAGCTATGTTGAAAGAACGTCCCATAGAAATAAATAATTCCAATTATTTAATTGAGGATCTTAGGGCACAAGAAAAGAAAATTCGAGAGAAGCTAGAATATGTCAAGGGTGAGAGAGATAGTCTTCGGGGATTGATGGAGACTATGAAAAAGGAAATCCTAAAGTTGGAAAATTCTACGCGTTTACTTGAGTCAAGGATAAGTGAGCTTCAAGAAAAACTGAGAGATTCGAGTAAAGTTAAGTTTGATTTGGAGGCTAGGTTTGAAAAGCTAGACAAAATCTTAGGCACCGTCGAAATCAAAGATAATTGGAGAGGTATTGGCTTTAATAATCAAGTAGCACCTACTCCCAAAGCCAAAACCATGCCAACAAGAGAGCTTCCTACGAACTTTAGGAGAGTACCACCTAGGAACGTGAGGCATAATCGGCCTATAGGACATGCTCGTCACCTTATCTACACTTGCACTCATTGCGGTAGGAGAAGTCATCTTAGACGGTTTTTCTACGATCTTAAGAACGCTCCAAGAAAGTCTAGAGCCATTCCGGTTCCAAATGCCCCTACTCGTCGGTTCACACCTACTTGGATTAGAAAGTCGGATTTAGAAGCGTTAGGTATAAAACTATGTGATTCTCGCATCATTGCTCGTGGTTCTACTCATCTTTCTTCTTTCGATTGAGGTTGTTCGTTGGTTTGTCATACACTAGTCGGATTGAGGTTGTTCGTTGGGTAATTTGTATATTGATTAAATGCGGGGTGATTGAAATGTTTGGGAATTAAATCCTTTTATGTTTTAAAAATATTCCTGAGTTGCAAACAGTTTAAATAAAATTCGAGGATTAAATTAAAAAGAAAAAATATTATTTTTTACTGTATCTCGCTCGAACGAGATTGTGAATCGTTCAAACGACATTGACATATCGCGCGAACGAGATCTCATCTCGCTCGAACGACCTGCCGTCTCGATTTTCGTGTTTTCATTTTCTTGGACTCTGTGCAGCTCAGTTATAAATAAAAACTAATCTGCAAACATTTCCATAGGCAGAACAGTTTTGAAAAACTTATTCCCATACAAGTTTTTGATCTTTCGGTGTTTATTCAAGATCTTATTACTCAATTCCAAAGTTAAGTGATCTTGAACGCGTTCACCTAAAGATAATCCATTCACTACATCGTGATGCACTTTGTGAGGAGAACTCTTCAACCGAAGAGCTGCGTGACATTGAAGAAGGAGACCTTACGAAGTATCTTGTGGAGAAACCGTTTCTCTTCTTCACTGCCGCCCTCCTGGAAAGGGAAAGTTCCAGCCAAGACATCGAAACCGACGCCTGCGGATATTTCGTATGTTGCACTTATTTCATTGTAGTTTGTGTAAGCCGTTTTCTTACAAATTATAGTGAAATAAAAAGATTTTGCCCTTCGGGGATTTTTCCTGAAATTGTTTCGTTTACCGCATGGTTTATTCATCAAATGGATTTAATCACATAGATGCATGTTTATGGTTTAAGAAGTTAAAATTGGTTTTAACTCAAATTGGAACAAAGTTGTTTTTACCTAAAGTACACTAAAGGGTCGTTTCAACGTACTAAGTGCAATTGCAAGTGCCCACGAAAGTGTTACACTTTTGATTTATTATCTTTCTCTCTCTTTATTTTTGCTCAAGGACTAGTAATGTTATTTGGGGGTGGTGTAATAATCATTCAAAAGTGTTTAAATAAAATCCCAAATAGACGATTTTTAATGGCTAATTCTAGGTAAAATCGGACATATATTGGTGTTTATTTATTTTGTAGGTCAATAAGCATTTGCGGTGTCAAACAAGCTTAATTCGAGAAAATTGCTAAAAATCAGTGGTTAAGTACATCAAGTGTGGGAGTGATGCGGTTAAATGAGTCAAAACTCAATACCATAGCCTATACCCTATACCTAAGCCTGAACCTAACCCATGTGCCTTTTACCCTATCCTGCAACCTTCACCAAAACCCATTCTCGAGCCTCGTGTGTTTAATTTACACTCTTTATTTTATTTTTATTTTTTTATTAGTTTTTAGATTTTTATTTGAGTCGTTTGTAATTTTTAGGATTCATTTTTTATTTTGTTTAGAAATTTATATATATTTTTAGAATTTATTTGTGTAGGATATTTTTGATCTTTTTTTTCTTTAGGTGTAAGTTTTATTTTTATTTGATCCTTATTTTTATTTCTATGTTTATTCTTTTTTACTTTATTTTATTAGGATAAATTACTTTTGTCTTTTACTAGGAATTTAATTTTTTTAATTTCATTAGGCTCTGTATTTTCTTTAGTTTTATTTCATTAGGATTTTAATTTTTAGTTTTATAGTTTTTGATTTTTTTTTTGTTTTGTTAACTTTATTTTTTCACTTAGTTAGATAATTTTATTTTTAGTTATGTACAATCTACACACACACACACACACACACACACTAACTAACTAACTACCATACCCCTCCTACGCCTAAACACTCACTCACCCTCACCTTAACCCATACACCTCACTTACACACTAAAACACCCATCATCATCTTCTTCACCACTCACTTTCTCTCTCCTCCTCCATAACCAAGTCAGCCTACACCTCCATAGCCAAACTCATTTCAATTGCCAACAAACCAATCCCATTTACTCCATTCAACCCGAGCTACCTTTCAACGCGGAACAACCCATTTCGCATCCCAACAACACCAACCAACACCCACCTGCGCTTGTACTATATCCGATTTCGAAATACCTCACAATCCCGAACCCGGATTGAACCCCACCTAAACTATCTCTAACCCAACAACCCGTTTTTACCCCCTTACCTAACCCGAGCCCATGTCCGACGCTGACCCTAACAACGACAAACCCATGGCAACCTCCACTCGGCAACAACCCGAGGACCCGCTATTCACACCTACCATACCCGATCCAGTTCTTAAACCACGACCTTCTACCTGCTAATAAACCAAAAACAAAAATAGGAATCCACGTGTCTTTAAATGACTTTTGTTCCCAACACTCCAACCTCCCTCATTACCTTACCACCTCATCTATATGCACATTTAAAACTCCCCAAATTACTCTCTCACACCTCTCACTCCTAATGCACAATTACCATACCCAATTTGCCTCTTTTCCATGTACATCCTATAAATTGAAGACTTAGTGCCATTGAAGAAAAAATCCTCATTTAAATTTTTAACTTTGTGTGATAAATTCTCCTCTATCCCTCAATAGATAATATTTGCATTTTTAGAAAATATCTCAATAGAGAGTGGTGTAATAAAATTTATCTCTTGGACGAATTCCACTCCACACATATATAGTGAATTTTCGCATTTTTAGAAACTATCTTAATGTAGAACGATGTGGCAGAATTAATCCATTTTGGAAGTAGCTTCTTCTCCATCCCTTTATGGTGAGTATTTGCATTTTTAGCAAATATCTAAACATAAAGTGATGATGTAGAATTTATTTCCTTGGATGAATTCTAGTGTACAATTTTATAATTTGAGGATTTGCATTTTTAGCAAATCTCTCGTGTAATTTAAGAGTCCATTATAAATTCATCCATTGTATATTGTAATTAGTTTTTATTTTTTATTTTGTAGTTTCTATTTTATAAAAAAAATATATTTGTGAGTGATTGTAATTGAGAGAATTTTGGTTGTAAATGAAGAGTTGATCCAATTCATGAACAAATGGGTTTGATATATTCCTCTTTAATTTCTCTTGATTAATCCTCACATGCTTTTATTTGTTTATTCTATGTATTGGATGATGATTAATGAGGGAAAATCTCCTTTTCTAGGGATGAATATTGAATCCCTCATGAGTCCAACTTTTTAGTTTACTTATTAGAACAATGTTTATCTCAATTTTCTCTTATTAGTTATTATATCTTAGTTAGTAATCCAAAAAATTAATATAGTAAGTTAATTAATAATTAGTTGAAAAATCCATAAAAAAAATTATAATATGAAAATGAATTTTACATTTTTGTCTTCACATATTTGGTTCTTCACTCCTTAGATTTGGATTGACCTCCTTATTCTATGCATGTATTGAGTTTATTTGTAGGTTCAATGTAATTTTTATGGAAAAGGAGTTACAACAACGATCAATACATTAGAACCATTTTTTTTCTATCATCCTCCATTGGAAGCGATGTTGTCCATACAACAGGAAATGTTTCACTTTGCTCTGAACATTGTGCTTACAAGTGAGGGCCCATTAATTATCCATTATAGTTGTTGACGGGCTTCGTTTTCCATTTTATCCTTCACTGGTTTTAGAATTGTCACTACTCTATATCATCTTCTTATAGTGTCAATTCAAGTCTTCTAGGAATATCATATATTTTTGTCTTCATTCATACGCATACTAAACTGTTTCTTTATATATACCTTCACATCGACCTCTAAAGAGAATAAATGAAATACATCCACATTCCATTGGCGAGTAGTTTGGTCGCTAAGATCATTTACTTGAGACTCCCCATTAATAATTGTCGATCTGGAATAAATTTAAAAAAGCTTGGTCGGGGTAGCCATATTAATGTTCCCATATATTTGGGGGTTTTCTCGAGTTCAAATTTTGAAACACACTTTCAAAGTGGGTTATTGTGACCATCTCAACTGACTGGTTGAAACATTAAAATAATAAATAATTTTTTGGATGCTTTAAATTTGGAAACATAAGAGATATCCAGTGCAAATATGAAATTGGTTCCTATATGGCTATGAGAATTAGAAAATGTTTATCTGACGTGGCATAATAGCCAATGTAAATAAAAGATCATCTTCCATTCAAATGTCTAAAAGTAAACTTGAGTGACACATATATATAATTGATTTATTTTGTAAAATGTGGAGAGAGTGGAAATGATAAGGTGGGGAGAGAAAAGTGTGGCAAAATGTAAATCAGGCTATTTTTTTGTATAAAAATCCAATTTTTTCCTAAATTTCGCTAATAGTATTTTTGTAGCATTTTTTAAAAAGCGTTATAAATTAAAATATAAATTAAATAGGAAACTAAAATTATTACTATAAATAACCCATTTCGAATTGAATTGAAATTTTTGCTTTTAAAAGTTACACGAAAAATATAGATGTTGGTTAAAAAATTTAATATTTATTATACTAAATTTTGGAAATAAGAACATTAATATTAATATAAAAAAATATTTTTATACTATTTTTAATTCAAAATGAATATTGTTATAAAACCATTTCAAGACACTTTTTTATAAAAATTGTACAAAATATTTTTTGTTTTTTTATAAAAAAAGTTTTATTATGTAATTTTACAAAAACAGTTTTGTAAAAACTATACGAAATAGTTTTAAAAGTTTTTTTAAAAATATTTTACATTTTTATAAATATAAATAATTAAATAACATGTAAATATATTTTATATTATAAAACATTTATAAAAAATTTCTTCAAATAGTTTTTTATAATAAAATTGCAAATATATTTAATATTTGCCAATATATTTACAATGGGGGCCGACCCCTAAACAAATTTTACGGGTAAGATGGAGAATTAAAGGAATGTTAACAGTCAAAGCCTTTGATCGAATGAAAAATTTGGAAATGGTGCCAAAGCCTAAAGAAGTGAACAAGCGAGGGTTCGGTTGAATTTCATAAACAACACGGATACCCAACCTAAAATGAGCCTATTTTGATTGGAGGAGTTCTTCCCACGTATTCATTTTTTCTAACCTTATTGGCGTAGGCCCGTAAATACTTATTTCTTTGACATGATCAACCACAACTAATGGCCATTCAAGATACTTTCATGATAAAAAAAATGATAATACTAGTATTCTTATATAATTAATATTGCTTATTTAATTCGGATATGGTAGTTGTATGTGCACAATAATTGTGTGATTTATTTGACATTTAATTTGCATGCTATAATTATATTCAGTTAGTTTAATCAAATTCTATGTCATATACTTCTATTTAATAATAGTGTTGTGATCTATTTTTATTATTGCGAGTAAGTACCGTTGAACCGAACTCTAGTCGCTACAAAGGCCTAGAGTGGTATTTTTTGTATGCCAGATTAGATCCTAGGGTCGAGTTACCCTTTAGGATAAGTTTTGGGAGCATAAGGGTAGTTTTTTGAGCTTATTTCGAGGTCTTAATTAAGGACCATGGGAGACCTGCAAAATCTAGAGGTTAAATAGAGACTTAACCCTCATTATTAACATATTTAAAATATAAGACAAAATCCTATCATGTAGAGGAATATTGGGAGAGTAATGTAATCAATAAGAGGAACCTAACAAGATATTTAATCTTCTAATTTCAGGAAAGAAATAACTTGTTTTTACTACATATTACTTATAACTTGATTATGTTCGATTGCTATTATGATGTAATTGACTTCGTCACATGATATATCGTGAATAAAAAATAATTAGTGTTAATAAAGTTATTAGGATATATATAAATATTACCCAATATTTATTAGAGATTTATATTAGTTATTATCTAGATTATTATTATTAGTTAGATATTTATTAGTTGTTTGTTTCCTATTTGATTAAGGTCTCTTTGCTAATGGCAGCTTCGCAGTTTAACTAGGATACTTACTCCCAAAGTCGTAGGATTAATATTAATAATCCTCGTGGTCTGTTTTGTAAATTAATTTTTATTATTTTTTATTTATGAGATTTGGGAGAGATGATTTGGGAGAAAACATGTTTTGATTATTATTCTTATCCGTTTATATGTTAACATGTGTGTAAATGTCTCTGTGTTTCAGATCAAATTGATAGCAAATCCAAGTTCTCTCCTGATTATCGCAAGTGTGCATAGAAATCCAAGACCAACGACTCTTTTAGTGTGTATGTGTGTGTGTAGTGTAGGATGCCCTCATTGAAAGAGAAAATTGTAGCAATACATCGTCATAATATTCAAGCCATCAATGAGGACATTAATTGATGGAAAGCTAAAGTTACTTACGGGTACAATGAATGGATGAGAACAGGCACAGTTGTATCATACCTACATGATACAACTAGTGTCGATAATAATTTGATGCGATGATTGGAGATTTCATAGGATAGCTCGAAGAGAAGGAGAATAATTATCGAAAATCTTATGTGAATTTCGTTCAAATAAGTTTGCCAATGAGTTTGTCTATACTAAGTCATACTATTCTGATGAGTTTAAAGAGGAGGAGTATAAAGAGGAGGGAAGTGATGACAAGGTCGGTGAGTCTATTAATGATTCTTGGGGTTGTGGCGATTAGGAAGTATTCAGGGAAGTAGGCAAGTTCAGGCTGTTAAGGGTCATAATTTTGATGAGGAAGAAGACGATGATGGGGTTGATCTTGAAGGTGTCCATGGAGTAGATAATAACTCAGATGAGCCACTGATGTCCCCAACTATCCCTCTATTATTAGTGGATGACTCCCTCCAAACCCATATCCTAACCCCACCATCTTACCACCTATTTCCAACAAATCAAACTCCGCTAAACACATCGCCTCTGGTGGGGATCCCTAAAACCCAAATTGCAGCACTACTACCCCTATTTGACCCATTGTGAGTCATATTCAATGAAAAATATTACCCATAACCTCACCCGACAGCTATGACCTTATTATTTCAACACATGGACAAACTTGTGGGGCTTACAATTGATACAACAATGACAACCCATTTCCTTTTGACCCATTTCTTCACCTGGATTCAACCCAAGACCCAAACAACAACACCCACTCAAATCTTCGATAAACCAGGTGAGGGAGAAAAGAAGTTTGGAGAAGAGGGAATATATGAGGAGTTTAATGACGTGGAGGTGAAGGGCGCTGAGTGCATACCTTTAGAGTTATCATCTAGGGTAAGAAAATAAAATGAGTTGTCTTTGATGGGTTAAATATTAGGGTTGGGGAATGTTTTATGGGCTTGCTAAAATTAACAGGGTGGATAGATGTTGTGTCCAACTTGTGTAATGATGTTAACATGTTTATGGTCCTGATATATTGGGTTTTAACCCAAATAGTAATGGATTTGATGTGGGTTTAATAATTATTGGTCCATATATTGATTTATTGGGCTAGACAAATTTGAAGACATCCTAAATTTTCAAAAAGTCCAGAATTTATTATTTGGTCCTAGGCATGGTGGGGAAAATTATTTTCAGTCCAAAATAAGTATTTCAAAATATTCAAAGTACCTATGGATGTGGCGTGGACTTTTACACATATTCCCTATGATTCATAGTTCAACTTTTTGAAGAAGGGGAGGGCATTACTTATCCAAGGACATCTGTGGCCATCCCGGGGGTGGGGGATAGGGGGCTTCCCTCTGGCGTGCGGTCGAGATTTCACCCTTTCGAAGGTCAATCAATCATCGTCAATGTCTGACACAATGTAGAGATAAAATTCAACCTATTTTGCACAAAACATGCATACGAATTATTATCGCCTCAAGAGAACGACAATGGACAACACTGATGCTTGCAAAACCAAGTAGTTCAAAGGTACGAGGAATATGTTACGAAATAGGAAGGTGTTAGGCATCCATACCGCCCTTTCGATTTGTCATGGGCATGTGTTAATCTACTCCTGTTAGACTCCGTGTAGAATGGAATCGTTCAACTAGTGTCATGGAAAAATACGGAGTGAATTCATCCTTAGGAATGTTCCCAAAAAATAATAATTCAAAATATAATGTAAGTGTTTGCCAAATCATAAATGATTATAGAAGAACAAATGTATACATCAGAAAAGACACAATAATGCAAGAATATGACATCCATTGAAAATACATGATATGAAAAAAAAATATTACAAATAAGCATAAGGGAGGACTCGAGTCTCAGGATTTACCCTAGATGCCTACATATCCCAAGGGGAATCAAAGTCCACGTAGTTAGAAGATCACATTCGGTGGGGTTTAACCGTATATCCATCCAAGGGATTTCTCTGATATGCGTGTGCAGAGATAAACATTCTATAAGTGTGAAAGTATGCAGTGAGAATCGCTCTTTGGAGTTTATATATAAATCCTCTTGTTTTTGGTTATTTTATGAAAATAGAGCATGTGAAAATACTAATAATAAAGGTTTGATATTAATGTATGTGATGTAATGAAATAAAGCTATAAAGTAGAAATAAAGAAACTAATACTAAAATAAGAGAATTTAGAGACAACGATGGAGCATTGGATCTCCTTATGAATACTTGGAGTGGATGTTGAGTGTAGTTACGCTGATCTTGCAATGAGTTGAAGATGGCATGAGGAGATGGGGGAATTTACTAAATGGAGAATGAAAAGTACAAAAGGAATGTGGAAGATGGGATTTTTAGGAAGGGAACAACTATGAATTCGAGAGAATGTTCTCAAAATTGCTAAAAGGGATGCTTAGGTTTTTTTTACAGTGAGGTCATGGAATTTACTTATAGGGCAAAGGGCATGATGATTGGAAGGGACCTGGACCTTATTATCGGCATAGAACCCAGACACACTGCCAATAGGTAAGTTCCTAAAGGTACCATTCGGTAGTTTGGGATAGGTTTTTTGGAAAAATGGTCAGAAAATGCAAATCGTAAGTCAAAATCATGGACTAGGTGGACCGTTGGAAAATTTATTCAGAGCCCATTGAGAATACATTGAGTCACTCCTGAGTCTAGGATTTGACCGAGGTCAATCAGGCTCGAAAGAGCCCATTGGTCACTAGACGTGAAGTTTTAGAAGAAAATGGATCATTCATCCAAACTGTAAGGTCGATTCATGCACGGGATATACCGTTGGAAAGGGTATTCAGTTCCTTTAGAGATTTTACAAATCTTTATTTGGTTTGGAGAGTTAACCAAGTCAAATGGGGCCCAAGATCTCTTGTTGACCCTTCAGATTAAAATGGGTCATTTGTCCATACTCTAAGGATGATTAATGAATGGGTAAAACCATCGGAGAGGGGATTCATAGTCCTTAGAATATTCATTGAGCTTTACTAAACATGGAGAGTTTCTAGAGTCAAACGTGGCCTGCGGGTGCCCAATGGAATTTAGATCAGTTTTTGGTGTAAAATGGATTGTTTGTCCGAATCGTAAGGCTGATTCGTGCACAGAGCAGACCGTTGAAAAGTGAATTCAGAGACTTTCAAAGATTCGTTGAGATTCTTCTCAGAAGATAAAGTTTAACGGGGTCAAAAGGGGCCTGGAAGCACCTGATGACCTCCAGATCAATTTTCACAGTGAAATGGATCATTCATCCGAACCGTAAGGAAAATTCGTGCACGAGGTGAACCGTTGTAAAGGAGATTCAAAGCCCTTATAAGATTCATTGAGCTTCCACTCATGTGAGAAAGTTAGTCGAGGTTAAACGGGACCCGAGAGCTCCCGATGACCATTAGATCGGTACTCAGAGTATAACCTAGGGTTTGTGCATAATGATTGAGTTCTAGGGACCTAAGGAGGTGCTTAAGGGTCCTAGGATAGGATTTCTACCAAGAGCCCCTTGAAAGGGGATCTTGGAACAAGTGAAGATCATCGCATGATAGACACCACATCAATATTGGGGAAGAGGATGTTAAGTCAATTTTGTTTACCTAGAGGATGTGGTTGATCGATTCACAAGATCGAGGTTAGTTTTGAGGACCTAAGGAGATGAAGATGACCAATTCAGTAGGTTAAAGTTAATTCTGAGGACCTAAGGAGATGAGGAGGACCGATTTAGCAGCTTGAGAATAATTTGAGGACATAAGAAGACGAGGATGATCGATTCAGGGGGATCGAGGTCAATTATGAGTAACTAAGGAGATGAGGATGATCGATTCAATGGGTGGAGGTTAATTTTGAGGACCTATAGAGACGAGGATGATCGATTTAGTAGGTCGAGGTCAATTCTATGGACCTAAGGTTACACTAAGGATGACATATTATATGGGTCGAGGTCAAATATGAGGACTTAAAGTTGGGGTGACCAATTCTAAGGGTTGTTGTCAATTTTGAGGACCTAATGTTATGACGACCAATTCTGAGGACTTAAAGCTGTCATGACCAATTCTGAGGTCCAAGGTTAATTCCAAAGCTGTGACTACCAAATATGAGGGCCGAGGTCAATTCTAAGCACCTAAGTTGGGACAATCAATTCTAAGGACCTTGAGTTGGGGTGAGAAATTTGGAGGTCTAAGGTTAATTTTAAGGACCTAAAGTTTTGATGAAAAATTATACGAGCTAAGGTCAATTCTGAGGACCTGAAGTTGGAACGACCAATTCTGCGGGTCAAGCTTGTATTGAAATTTTTTTATGGTCAATCCAATTCTGATGACCTAAAGTTATGATGACGAATTCAGAGCGCCGAGGTTAATTATGAGGACATAAAGTTGTGATGACCAATTTTAAGGGTCGAGGTCAATTCTGAGTACCTAAAGTCATGATGACTAATTATGAGGGACAAGTTCAGTTCTAAGGACCTAAAGTTGTGATGACCAATTCTGAGGGTCATGTTTAGTTTTGAGGACCCAAAGTTGTGACGACCAATTATGAGGGCCGAGGTCAATTCTGAGGACCTAAAGTTGTTTTGAGGGCTGAAGTCAATTATGAGGACCTAAAGTTGTAGTGCAAGGAATATCTCTCCTAGGGAAATTTAAATTAATTTGGTGGAAATTTTTGTCCTATTGAGGATTGTGTTGTCTTGAGACTCCACTGGAGGGATGTTTAGTTTTGAGGTTCCTGTCGGGGAATTGTAGCAGACTTAGATGTGGGAACATCATTGGTTCTTCTGTGGAGTATGCTGAGGATAAGAGTGTAAGATTAATCATATTGGGGATTTTTTAGAGTTTGTAAGGGGTTTAGTGCTCAATAAATGATTTTCTGGAGGAAAATAAAGCTCTATATTTTTTTTGAGAATTTTAGGAATTTTTTAAAGAAATTTTTGGATATTTTAGCAATTTTCTTGCATTTTTGTACAAAATTTGAACTGCCAATTGGCAGGTTTGAAGTGGTGCCAACCGGTAATGTCACAAACTCCTAGGCTTCCCTAAAAAGAGGAAAAGGTAGGTGTCAATTGGTATGGGCTGGGGGCTACCAATTGGTAGGCCCTTTAGCCTTCTATAAAAAGGGGGCGATGCCTCCCTATTTTTCACACCTCCAAATGTTTTAATCTTTTTCTCTCTCTCTATAAATTGTTCCTAAGTTCTTTCTACTTCAAGAGTTTAAATGGTTGGTTCTTCAATCGAGGTCTATAACAACGAATGGTTGGCTATTGATGATTGGGCTGACCTAGAGTGGCGGCCTATGGTGCTATTTGCATTGGGAAATGAGAATTCTTTTGATTTTTTTGAGCCTATAGATGATGAGTTTATCCTGTTACACGAGCTCGCATATCACTGTTCGTCTAGGGTGAAGAACACCAGTGGCTATGTAAGTTTGGTGACTTTTGGTATTCCAATTTATTTTTCCCTTTGTTCCTTATGCTAATGAAGGATTTTTCTTCTTTTCTTCTTACAGACTAACATAACTCCTTCAATCATTCGGTCTCGGGGTATGATTGTGTTGAAGGAGGTTTGGGAGAAGATCACTGCTATTAAATTCTATATGGTCTCATACGTCAGGTTTGTCCCATTGGCACAGGTTTTGGATAAGACATCACATTTCACTGCGGTGTTAAGTGCTCTGGGCAAGAGGTGGTGGGACACTACCCACACATTTCATCTTTGATTTCCAAATTTCACTGTTACTCCCATAAATGTCTAGCAACTATTGGAGATGAATTGTAAGGGGTTTCAAATAGTGGTGGTTCTCACATTGAGGGTGACACCATAGGCAGTGCAGGCAGCTCTGGGATAGGAGCATAGAATCATATCAGGATATTCTATCTATATATCTATTTTGAGGGAGACTCTCTTGAGGAGGATGGTGGATGTGACTGATAAGTGGAAAATGAGACAGATTGCCCATCTAGTTTACTTCTTCTTGGTGGTTTCTTGGTGACGACGAGCAACGAAATCATCCATATTTATTTATTTTGCCATATTTGAGGACGATTTCTCACCTTCAGTTGTATGTTTGGGGGAGTTTGACTTTGGCGTCCTTTTATTCTTCTTTGGATGCTTTTAGATGGTGCCTCCGACAAACCTTTACAGGAGCGACGTATCTTATGGAGGTAACTTTGTATTTATTTTCCTTTTAATGTATTTCCTTATATTCTTCTTTTATTCTATTTACCGATTCCTGTCTTTTACAAACGTGGTTCTATGAGGTGATTGGTCACAATGCGGAGTTTATGTCCCTCAAGGATGAGGATTTGGGGGATTTCTTTTGAATGTCGAGGTGGAGGAAGTCCAACTAGAGGTCCAATCAGTCCTTATCTTTGGCGGATGTGCAATGGGCTTTAAATGCCTTAATGATCGACGGGGTTGTCTTTTGTCTTTTTTTTAGCTCTTCTTGGCATATTTATTTCTTTAGTAAATACTGATTCTTTGTTTAGGATTAAAGGTGACCTTCTACCCTTAGCGGGTGACTCTGTGAGATACTGGGGTGATGGGTATGGAATCGCAGATGCGGCGGTTGATTACACATGATTTTGGGTATGTCTGGTACCTAGGAGAAGGTGCTGAGTCAAATTGTGGAGGCACTGCACTAAAAATGCTAATCTGGCACGCTGTGGCAAGGAGATTCTGGCACGGTTTTAAGCCGTGCTAGAATTTGGCACGGTTTTAACATAAACTGGCACGGTTTAAATGAGTGCCAAATTCTGGCACGGTGTAAAACCGTGCCAAATATGGGTACAGTTCATTAAAAAAATAATATCCTAAAATTTCAATCGGGGACCAAAACTTTCAAGGCGGGACATCATTCTGATCTCTTCTCTCTAAGTCTCTCTCTCTCTCTCCACGCTACCAGCCGACCTGCTGACTCCATCATCCACACTACCCGCTGTCTCCATCATCGCTGCCACTCATCCTCTACTTCATCTACTTCGTCTACTACCAGGCGACCCCATCATCTACTTCATCCACAAACAACCATCACCCTCTGCTTCATCCACGAACGACCATCATCCTCTTCTTCTGACTCAGTTACGTCAGACCAATCGCCAAAGGTTTGGTTGAATATTTGGTTTGGTCATCTCCAAAATCTTCGACAATTTGGTTTGGTCATCAACATAAGTAATTTATGCATTCCATCTAATAAGAAACTTGAGATTGAATATTTGGTCAATCTGCTAGAGTCTCACGATCCAACTTCAGATCCAACTCTACATCCAGACATGGTTAAATAATTTTTCTTGTTTGATTTCATGAATATTGGTTGAAATTTAGTTAACCTACTATTTTTTTATTGATAGTATCATTTTTTGTAGAGAATAATAAGTGGTTGCCATGGAGGTGTTTATCACATTGTTGTTGGTAGATTTCATGGAGGTAATGCCTTCGTTGGAGGTAATGCCTTGCTTAGTAATGCTAAGAGCCTTGCATAAGATCAATACTAATCCCTTAATTACTAGCATGAAGTGTTGAATAAAATCAGTATTTCTAGAACATGAGTAGTAGTCATAGCTGTTTTAAGCTTGTTGAAAATTTTTATAGATTCAGTTGACTATTTAAAGTTCTTCTTCTTGAGCATCATGGTCAGGGGCTTACTGATAAGGACATATATCTTCTCAAAAAATTTCTATAAAAAAACGCTAATCCAAAGCATAACCTTAGAGCCTTAACTATCTTAGGCAAGGAGTAGTTAGTCATGGCATCAATTTTACTTTTGTCTTAGGCAATGACCAGTTCCATATTACCTTTCTCAATAGATGAATTAATGTATTTTTCGAGTACTTCGATGAAACATATCTTCACTTGTAACTTTCATTGTTACTTTGGCTTTTCAATCGTATGTTAGATTTAGAAATTATTTAGTTGATATATTTGTTGAATTCATACTCTAGTGAAGTATATCTGAAATGAAACATTGATTCTTATTCACTGTATTATATATTCTCATGCCTAATTTTGCGATTTATTTTTGTCTTAAGATAGTATTGTGAATAATTCAAGGTGGTGATAATACGACAAGGGAGAAGATGAGTGAGAGCCCATGGTTTCAGCTCCGATGGATTTTGGTTTGTGTTTCCTTTATGTCCCCATAATAAATTTCTTTTACATACTAGATATTTTTGTATGTTACAATCTATTGAAAATATCGTATGTTACATGTTTGATAAAATACTAAAGAGAGATTACCTTGGTGCATTGTCCTGTTTGAGTTCTAGAATTATGTTTTGATTGAATCTATTTGGCCTAGTTTGAATATCGTGATCCTCCCCTTCTGAAAATTGCTCTTCTTGTTCTATGTCTACAGCTAGCCACTAGGTTAATGCCCAAGCCTCTCAACAACTCCCACTGAGACTGCCCTCAGTCGAAAGTGGTGCATGGAGCACGTGCCCAGCAGCTAGCCTAACGAAGTGAACTTCAAGCCACAAGCAAGGCCCAGAGGTGACAACAGCTTCAAAATATCTTAGTTTCATTTAATATCCTAAGTTATTCTTTATGTTTTTTATTTTGTTTTTCAAGTGAATCAGTTTTTAAGAAATAATATGACAGCTGGTAGTTTGGCGACTTTTGGGGGTCATACAGTTTTTAGTTATTGTAAGGAAGATAATGTTTTGAAAATTAAGTGCCATTTTTCATTAAACTCTTTGGGATGCTGAACTTTCTTCAACAATGAGGAATCCAAAATGGGTAAAAGAACTCCAACTAATTGTGATAAAAACAGGGGTAAAAATAAGAAATAAAAGTGTAGTAGTAGATAATGAGGTATTTTTCTATTAATGAGGAATTGAATAGGGGGAAATGGAATTTTATCTTATACGGATAAGAATATAGAAAAATAAAATAAGCACACATGTATTATGGTAGTAATTTAAGAATGTATTGTATTAAAGTTTTAGAATTCTTAGTCTCTTTCCGGTGTGCACTCCAGAACTTTTAGAGTTCTTAGTCTCGGTTTGAGAGTATGATGATAATTTGCAAAAATAACACTTAGACTTGAAAACAGGCTGTTAAAGGGTGAAAACCCAAACCAGCCCCTAAACGACCCCATAGGAGGAACAAACACCTCGTACGGGACCATTGTAACTTGTAAGAACTGACCGCGTAGTCTCGGGTCTCCCGGTTTGAGAGTATGACGATAATTTGTAAAAATCCCACTTACACTTGAAAACAGACCGTTAAAGGGTGAAAACCCAAACCATCCCCCAAATGACCCCGTAGGAGGCACGAACACCTCGTACGAGACCAATGTAACTTGTAGGAACTGACCGCGTAGTCCCGGGTCTCTCGGTTTGAGAGTATGACGGTAATTTGCAAAAATTACACTTAGACTTGAAAACATGCCGTTAAAGGGTGAAAACTCAAACCAGCCACCAAAGGACCCCGTAGGAGGCACGGACACCTCGCACGGGACCATTGTAACTTGTAGGAACTGACTGCGTAGTTTCGGGTCACCCGGTTTGAGAGTATGACGATAATTTGCAAAAATAACACTTAAGACTTGAAAACAAGTCGTTAAAGGGGGAAAACCCAAACTAGCCCCCAAACGACCCCGTAGGAGGCACGAACACCTCGCACGGGACCAATGTAACTTGTAGGAACTGACCGCGTAGTCTCGGGACTCTCAGTTTGAGAGTATGATGATAATTTGCAAAAATCACACTTAGACTTGAAAATAGGCCGTTTAAGGGTGAAACTCAAACCAACACCCAAACGACCCCGTAGGAGGCACGAGCACCTCACACGGGACCAATGTAACTTGTAGGAACTGACCGCGTACACCCGGATCTCCCGATTTAAGAGTATGATGATAATTTGTAAAAATCACACTTTCTTGAAAACAGGCCGTTAAAGGATGAAAACCCAAACCAGCCCCCAAACGACCCCGTAGGAGGCACGGACACCTCGTACGGGACCAATGTAACTTATAGGAACTGACCGCGTAGTCCCCGGTCTCCCGGTTTGAGAGTATGAAGATAATTTGCAAAAATCACCCTTAGACTTGAAACACAGGCCGTTAAAGGGTGAAAACCCAAACCATCCCCCAAACGACCCCGTAGGAGGCACGAACACCTCGCACAGGAGCAATGTAACTTGTAGGAACTGACCACGTAGTCCCGGGTCTCTCGGTTTGAGAGTATGATGATAATATGCAAAAATCACACTTTCTTAAAAATAGGCCGTTTAAGGGTGAAACTCAAACCAGCCCCCAAACGACCCCGTAAGAGGCACGAACACCTCGCATGGGACCAATGTAACTTGTAGGAACTGACCGCGTAGTCCCGGATCTCCCGATTTGAGAGTATGACGATAATTTGCAAAAATTACACTTTCTTGAAAACAGGCCGTTAAAGGGTGAAAATCCAAACCAGCCCCCAAACGATCCCGTAGGAGGCACGAACACCTCGCACGGGATCAATACAACTTGTAGGAACTGACCGCGTCGTCCCGGGTCTCCCGATTTGAGAGTATGACGATAATTTGTAAAAATAACACTTAGACTTGAAAACAGGCCATTAAAGGGTGAAAACCCAAACTAGCCCCCAAACGACCCCGTAGGAGGCACGAACACCTCGCACGGGACCATTTGAACTTGTAGGAACTGACCGCGTAGTTCCGAGTCTCCCAGTTTGAGAGTATGACGATAATTTGCAAAAATAACACTTAGACTTGAAAATAGGCCGTTAAAGGGTGAAAACCCAAACCAGTTCCCAAATGACCCCGTAGGAGGCACGAACACCTCGCACGGGACCAGTGTAACTTGTAGGAACTGATCGCGTTTTCCCGATTCTCCCGGTTTGAGAGTATGACGATAATTTGCAAAGATCACACTTAGACTTGAAAATAGCCCGTTAATGGGTGAAAACCCAAACCAGCCCCCAAACGACCCCGTAGGACGCACGAACACCTTGCACGAGACCAATGCAACTTGTAGGAACTGACCGCGTAGTCTCGTGTCTCTCGGTTTGAGAGTATGATGATAATTTGTAAAAATCATACTTAGACTTGAAAACATGCCGTTAGAGGGTGAAAACTCAAACCATCCCCCAAACGACACGTAGGAGGCACGAATACCTCGTACGGGACCAATGTAACTTGTAGGAACTGACCGGGTAGTCCCGGGTCTCCCGGTTTGAGAGTATGACGATAATTTGCAAAAATCACACTTTCTTGAAAATAGGACGTTAAAGGGTGAAAACCCACACCAATGTAACACCCTGCCCGCCCGGGGAGAGCGAACGGAGCGCTAATGCGATAAAATAAATCCAAATCCACAAGTGACAAGGTATAGAGCACCTAAATCCCACAGCAACAAAAGAGAAACTACAAATCTCAATTTCTTCAAATAAATACCAAGTCTCTCGAATAAATACAACATCGAACTCGAATAAAAATACAAATCTCCAAAGCTCTATACATCAAAATAATATAATTCTTCTAACTTGTATTAAAAATTCTCCCCAATATAATCCACGCTAAAAATCATCTCAATTGGTCCGTAGCGTCCCAAATCCATGCTAACCTGCCACTAAAAGAAAATATGGGGAAGTACACAATATGACAAGAAAGATGCTCAACAAATATATGTTAGCGATGAATAAAACGTAACAACACGAGTAAGAATATTCAAATCAAATGCAAATCTCAAAACATTTATCAATATAATTTTTCAACAACACTTTAACCGGGTCACCAGGCCTCACCACATCCGCATATGCTTTATCAAGACATAGCCCGGGAAACAGGAATTTTGGCGGGTGCCCAACCTCCGTGCCATATTAAAATATCATGACAACGTGCTCATCAACAATATAATGTCACCACATGAATCAAAATAATTTCAACAATTATTTTCCAGATTTCAATGAATTTATCAATTCAAATATGAGTTCAATTAAACATGAAATCAAAGAGAATGACACTCGTGAGATTTAAAGAGCATATTGTGTAAAATCCCATACCTCAAACCATGATGAGAAACCAATGATCACATCCTCAAGATCAACACAAAAGATATACAAAAGATCCTCCAAGAAAATATCCCCAAGAACACCTCTAATCTAAGGTTGGAACTCATAAATCTCAAGGGCCAATGTGTATATAAAAAGAAGAGGAATATAAAATATATTTGCTGCCAAAATTTGTGCCAAAAGTAGGTTAAAAGGCTTGCCCATGACTCCCTTTTATAATGCAAAGAAATGAAGAGTTGGAATCCAAAAGACTCCTTTAAATAAGGGAAAGAAATGAAGAGTTGGAAGTCAAAACAACTCCAAGAGTTAAAAACATTTAAAAATCATTTTAAAATCCGTTTTAACTCCGTTTTCGAAACCGTTTGAAATTCTCGCCTTTAAAAATAATAACCAACATATTTGAGCAATTAAAATAATTTTATCAAAAACTTTATTTTCCTCCATTTTCAGTTTTTAATTAAAATAGCCCAAAATTACGCAGGTTGTTACACTTCCCCACTAACAGTGGAATTTCGCCCTCGAAATTCGCTGAATGCCTAACTCTAAAAAAATCAGGCCAACAATCTCCAAAAATAATCTCGTCTCCAAAAATAATTCCTCACCTCTAATCTCAAAACTTATCACGAATATCAACTAAAATTTTCTATCTCCAAAAATTGCTAACCACGCAATGAACCCCAAAACCCAAGCCCCGAGGGTTGCCGTATACCTAAGCTCTGATACCATTTGTAACACCCCGCCCGCCCGGGGAGAGCGAACGGAGCGCTAATGCGATAAAATAAATCCAAATCCACAAGTGATAAGGTATAGAGCACCTAAATCCCACAGCAACAAAAGAGAAACTACAAATCTTAATTTCTTCAAATAAATACCAAGTCTCTCGAATAAATACAACATCGAACTCGAATAAAAATACAAATCTCCAAAGCTCTATACATCAAAATAATATAATTCTTCTAAATTGTATTAAAAATTCTCCCCAATATAATCCACGCTAAAAATCATCTCAATTGGTCCGTAGCGTCCCAAATCCATGCTAACCTGCCACTAAAAGAAAATATGGGGAAGTACATAATACGACAAGAAAGATGCTCAACAAATATATGTTAGCGATGAATAAAACGTAACAACACGAGTAAGAATATTCAAATCAAATGCAAATCTCAAAGCATTTATCAATATAATTTTTCAACAACACTTTAACCGGGTCACCAGGCCTCACCACATCCGCATATGCTTTATCAAGACATAGGCCGGGAAACAGGAATTTTGGCGGGTGCCCAACCTCCGTGCCATATTAAAATATCATGACAACGTGCTCATCAACAATATAATGTTACCACATGAATCAAAATAATTTCAACAATTATTTTCCAGATTTCAATGAATTTATCAATTCAAATATGAGTTCAATTAAACATGAAATCAAAGAGAATGACACTCGCGAGATTTAAAGAGCATATTGTGTAAAATCCCATACCTCAAACCATGATGAGAAACCAATGATCACATCCTCAAGATCAACACAAAAGATATACAAAAGATCCTCCAAGAAAATATCCCCAAGAACACCTCTAATCTAAGGTTGGAACTCATAAATCTCAAGGGCCAATGTGTATATAAAAAGAAGAGGAATATAAAATATATATGCTGCCAAAATTTGTGCCAAAAGTAGGTTAAAAGGCTTGCCCATGACTCCCTTTTATAATGCAAAGAAATGAAGAGTTGGAATCCAAAAGACTCCTTTAAATAAGGGAAAGAAATGAAGAGTTGGAAGTCAAAACAACTCCAAGAGTTAAAAACATTTAAAAATCATTTTAAAATCCGTTTTAACTCCGTTTTCGAAACCGTTTGAAATTCTCGCCTTTAAAAATAATAACCAACATATTTGAGCAATTAAAATAATTTTATCAAAAGCATTATTTTCCTCCATTTTCAGAAATTAAATAAAATAGCCCAAAATTACGCAGGTTGTTACACTTCTCCACTAACAGTGGAATTTTGCCCTCGAAATTCGCTGAATGCCTAACTCTAAAAAAATCAGGCCAACAATCTCCAAAAATAATCTCGTCTCCAAAAATAATTCCTCACCTCTAATCTCAAAACTTATCACGAATATCACCTAAAATTTTCTATCTCCAAAAATTGTTAACCACGCAATGAACCCCAAAACCCAAGCCCCGAGGGTTGCCGTATACCTAAGCTCTGATACCATTTGTAACACCCCGCCCGCTCGGGGAGAGCGAACGGAGCGCTAATGCGATAAAATAAATCCAAATCCACAAGTGATAAGGTATAGAGCACCTAAATCCCACAGTAACAAAAGAGAAACTACAAATCTTAATTTCTTCAAATAAATACCAAGTCTCTCGAATAAATACAACATCGAACTCGAATAAAAATACAAATCTCCAAATCTCTATACATCAAAATAATATAATTCTTCTAAATTGTATTAAAAATTCTCCCCAATATAATCCACGCTAAAAATCATCTCAATTGGTCCGTAGCGTCCCAAATTCATGCTAACGTGCCACTAAAAGAAAATATGGGGAAGTACACAATACGACAAGAAAGATGCTCAACAAATATATGTTAGCGATGAATAAAACGTAACAACACGAGTACGAATATTCAAATCAAATGCAAATCTCAAAGCATTTATCAATATAATTTTTCAACAACACTTTAACCGGGTCACCAGGCCTCACCACATCCGCATATGCTTTATCAAGATATAGCCCGGGAAACAGGAATTTTGGCGGGTGACCAACCTCCGTGCCATATTAAAATATCATGACAACGTGCTCATCAACAATATAATGGCACCACATGAATCAAAATAATTTCAATAATTATTTTCTAGATTTCAATGAATTTATCAATTCAAATATGAGTTCAATTAAACATGAAATCAAAGAGAATGACACTCGCGAGATTTAAAGAGCATATTGTGTAAAACCCCATACCTCAAACCATGATGAGAAACCAATGATCACATCCTCAAGATCAACACAAAAGATCTACAAAAGATCCTCCAAGAAAATATCCCCAAGAACACCTCTAATCTAAGGTTGGAACTCATAAATCTCAAGGGCCAATGTGTATATAAAAAGAAGAGGAATATAAAATATATATGCTGCCAAAATTTGTGCCAAAAGTAGGTTAAAAGGCTTGCCCATGACTCCCTTTTATAATGCAAAGAAATGAAGAGTTGGAATCCAAAAGACTCCTTTAAATAAGGGAAAGAAATGAAGAGTTGGAAGTCAAAACAACTCCAAGAGTTAAAAACATTTAAAAATCATTTTAAAATCCGTTTTAACTCCGTTTTCGAAATCGTTTGAAATTCTCGCCTTTAAAAATAATAACTAACATATTTGAGAAATAAAAATAATTTTATCAAAAACTTTATTTTCCTCCATTTTCCAGAATTTAAATAAAATAGCCCAAAATTACGCAAGTTGTTACACGTCCCCACTAACAATGGAATTTCGCCCTCGAAATTCGCTGAATGCCTAACTCTCAAAAAATCAGGCCAACAATCTCCAAAAATAATCTCGTCTCCAAAAATAATTCCTCACCTCTAATCTCGAAACTTATCACGAATATCACCTAAAATTTTCTATCTCCAAAAATTGCTAACCACGCAATGAACCCCAAAACCCAAGCCCCGAGGGTTGCCGTATACCTAAGCTCTGATACCATTTGTAACACCCCGCCCGCCCGGGAAGAGCGAACGGAGCGCTAATGCGATAAAATAAATCCAAATCCACAAGTGACAAGGTATAGAGCACCTAAATCCCACAGCAACAAAAGAGAAACTACAAATCTCAATTTCTTCAAATAAATACCAAGTCTCTCGAATAAATACAACATCGAACTCGAATAAAAATACAAATCTCCAAAGCTCTATATATCAAAATAATATAATTCTTCTAACTTGTATTAAAAATTCTCCCCAATATAATCCACGCTAAACATCATCTCAATTGGTCCGTAGCGTCCCAAATCCATGCTAACCTGCCACTAAAAGAAAATATGGGGAAGTACACAATACGACAAGAAAGATGCTCAACAAATATATGTTAGCGATGAATAAAACGTAACAACACGAGTAAGAATATTCAAATCAAATGCAAATCTCAAAGCATTTATCAATATAATTTTTCAACAACACTTTAACCGGGTCACCAGGCCTCACCACATCCGCATATGCTTTATCAAGACATAGCCCGGGAAACAGGAATTTTGGCGGGTGCCCAACCTCCGTGCCATATTAAAATATCATGACAACGTGCTCATCAACAATATAATGGCACCACATGAATCAAAATAATTTCATTAATTATTTTTTAGATTTCAATGAATTTATAAATTGAAATATGAGTTCAATTAAACATGAAATCAAAGAGAATCACACTCGCGAGATTTAAAGAGCATATTGTGTAAAACCCCATACCTCAAACCATGATGAGAAACCAATGATCACATCCTCAAGATCAACACAAAAGATCTACAAAAGATCCTCCAAGAAAATATCCCCAAGAACAGCTCTAATCTAAGGTTGGAACTCATAAATCTCAAGGGCCAATGTGTATATAAAAAGAAGAGGAATATAAAATATCTTTGCTGCCAAAATTTGTGCCAAAAGTAGGTTAAAAGGCTTGCCCACGACTCCCTTTTATAATGCAAAGAAATGAAGAGTTGGAATCCAAAAGACTCATTTAAATAAGGGAAAGAAATGAAGAGTTGGAAGTCAAAACAACTCCAAGAGTTAAAAACATTTAAAAATCATTTTAAAATCCGTTTTCGAAACCGTTTTAAATTATCACCTTTATAAATAATAACCAACATATTTGAGCAATAAAAATAATTTTATCAAAAACTTTATTTTCCTCCATTTTCAAGAAATTAAATAAAATAGCCCAAAATTACGCAGGTTGTTACAATCAACCCCCAAACGACCCCGTAGGAGGCACAAATACCTCCCACGGGACTAATGTAAGTTGTAGGAAGTGACCGCGTAGCCCCGGGTCTCCCGGTTTGAGAGTATGACGATAATTTGTAAAAATAACACTTAAAACTTGAAAACAGGCCGTTAAAGGGTGAAAACTCAAACCTGCCCCCAAACGACCCCGTAGGAGGCACAAACACCTCACACGGGACCAATGTAACTTATAGGAACTCACCGCGTAGTCCCGGGTCTCCCGATTTGAGAGTATGACGATAATTTGCAAAAATCACACTTTCTTGAAAACGGGCCGTTAAAGGGTGAAAACCCACACTAGCCCCCAAACGACTCCGTAGGAGACACGAATACATCCCACGGGACTAATGTAACTTCTAGGAACTGACCGCATAGCCCCGGGTCTCCCGATTTGAGAGTATGACGATAATTTGCAAAAATAACACTTAAGACTTGAAAACAGGCCGTTAAAGGGTGAAAACCTAAACCAGCCCCCAAACGACCCCATAGGAGGCACGAACACCTCGCACGGGACCAATGTAACTTGTAGGAACTGATCGTGTAGTCCCGGATCTCCCGATTTGAGAGTATGACGATAATTTGCAAAAATCACACTTAGACTTGAAAACAGGCCGTTAAAGGGTGAAAAACCAAACCAACACCCAAACGATCCTGTAGGAGGCACGAACATCTCGCACGGGACCAATGTAACTTGTAGGAACTGACCGCGTAGCGCGTAGTCCCGAGTCCCCTGGTTTGAGAGTATGACGATAATTTGCAAAGATCACACTTAGACTTGAAAACAGGCCGTTAATGGGTGAAAACCCAAACCGGCCCCCAAATGACCCCGTGGGAGGTACGAACACCTCGCACGAGACCAATGTAACTTGTAGGAACTAACCGCGTAGTCCCGGGTCAACCAGTTAGAGAGTATGACGATAATTTGCAAAAATCACACTTAGACTCGAAAACATGCCGTTAAAGGGTGAAAACCCAAACCAGCCCCCAAACGACCCCGTAGGAGGCACGGACACCTCGCACGAGACCAATGTAACTTGTAGGAACTGACCACGTAGTCTCGGATCTCTCGGTTTGAGAGTATGACGATAATTTGCAAAAATAACACTTAGAATTGAAAACAGGCCATTAAAGGGTGAAAGCCCAAACCAACCCCCAAATAACCCTGTAGGAGGCACGAACACCTCGTACCGGACCATTGTAACTTGTAGGAACTCACCGTGTAGTTTAGGGTCTCCCGATTTGAGAGTATGACGATAATTTGCAAAAAAAAAACACTTAAGACTTGAAAACAAGCCGTTAAAGGGTGAAAACCCAAACCAACCCCCAAACGACCCCGTAGGAGGCACGAACACCTCGCACGGGACCAATGTAACGTGTAGGAACTGACCGCGTAGTCCCGGGACTCTTAGTTTGAGAGTATGATGATAATTTGCAAAAATCACACTTAGACTTGAAAACAGGCTGTTTAAGGGTGAAACTCAAACCAACTCCCAAACGATCCCATAGGAGGCACGGACACCTCACACGGGACCAATGTAACTTGTAGGATTTGACCGCGTAGTCCCGGATCTCCCGGTTTAAGAGTATGACGATAATTTTCGAAACTCACACTTTCTTGAAAACAGGTCGTTAAAGGGTGAAAACCCAAACCATCCCCCAAACGATCCCGTAGGATGCACGAACACCTCGCACGGGATCAATGCAACTTGTAGGAACTGACCGCATAGTTCCGGGTCTCCCGGTTTAAGAGTATGCCGATAATTTGTAAAAATAACACTTAGACTTGAAAACAGGCCATTAAAGGGTGAAAACCCAAACTAACCGCCAAATAACCCTGTAGGAGGCACGAACACCTCGCACGGGACCATTGTAACTTGTAGGAATTGACCACGTAGTTTTGGGTCTCCCGGTTAGAGAGTATGACGATAATTTGCAAAAATCACACTTAGACTTGAAAACAGGCCGTTAAAGGGTGAAAACCCAAACCAACCGCCAAACGACCCCGTAGGAGGCACGATCACCTCGCACGGGACCAATGTAACTTGTAGGAATTGACCGCGTAGTCCCGGGTCTCCTGGTTTGAGAGTATGACAATAATTTGCAAAAATTACACTTAGACTTGAAAACAGGCCGTTAAAGGGTGAAAACCCAAACCAACCCCCAAACAACCCCGTAGGAGGCACGAACACCTCGCACGATACCAATGTAACTTGTAGGAACTGACCGCATAGTCTCGGGTCTCTCGGTTTTAGAGTATGACGATAATTTGCAAAAATAACACTTAGACTTGAAAATAGGCCGTTAAAGGGTGAAAACCCAAACCAGCCCCCAAACGACCCCGTAGGAGGCACGAACACCTCGCACGGGACCATTGTAACTTGTAGGTACTGAGCGCGTAGTTTCAGGTGTCCCGGTTAGAGAGTATGACGATAATTTTCAAAAATCACACTTAGACTTGAAAACAGGCCGTTAAAGGGTGAAAACCCAAACCAGCCCCCAAACGATCCAGTAGGAGGCACGAACACCTAGTCCCGGGTCTCCCGATTTGAGAGTAGGAGGTAGGAGAAAACCTCGCACGAGACCAATGTAACTTGTAGGAACTGACCGCGTAGTCCCGGGTCTCTCGGTTTGAGAGTATGACGATAATTTACAAAAATCACACTTAGACTTGAAAGCAGGCCGTTAAAGGGTGAAAACCTAAACCAACCCCCAAATGATCCCGTAAGAGGCACGAACACCTCGCACGTGACCAATGTAACTTGTAGGAATTGACCGCGTAGTCGTATATGTAATTTTTCTTCTTGTATATGCAATTTTTTTGCTTGAATATGATTTTTTTAAAAATGACTTGGTTACTAATATTGTATCTTTTTGGTGTCTTATTTTTTTTGTAGGATGACATTCAATCGTTAGCTTTTATCCAATTGGAATGCACGAAGAAGTCAATGCTTTACAACAGGGGATTGTGTATTTACTGTCGTTAATATTCAAGATTCTATTTTTTGTGTTATGGGCGAGCAGGCTTCAGTAGTTTGATGGTATATTTTTATGGTCGTGCTGGATGTAGTAGTTTTATTGTTGACTTTTATGGCCGTGCGGGCTTTATATGGGCAGATTTTATGTTAGCAGGTTTTGGAATGCTAAAAAAATAGAGGAAACTCTGCCCAATTTTTTTTTATATGGGAACTATTAACTCTTGTAATTTTTTGAAGTTATTGTCGAATTTTATGGTCATGTGCTACTTTATATTGGTATTAACTCTTGTAATTTTTTGAAGTTTGTATGCACATTAGTTTATCAACAACCTGCGATATTCATAATTTGTGAATTTTCTTGATTTTGTTTTTGCAAATAATAAATATTTTTCCTACCGAATTTGAAATTTGCAGATTTTCCAGATTTGTTTTCTATTATTATTTTTTTTAATCAACAGAAAAATCTGGCACGGTTTTAAACTGTGTCAAAATCGTGCCAATGCATAAAAATGAGAACGCTTATAAAACAATCTGGCATGCTTTATAACCGTGCCAAAAACGTGACAGAAAATAGACAATTTGGCACGATTTTGGCGTGTGCCAAAAGCATGCCAGATTTAACATCTAGCACAGTTTAAAAGCGTGCCAGATTAAAAAACTGGCACAGTTTAAAAGCATGCCAAAAGCGTGCTAGTTTGGGAAATCTGGCACGGTTTTAAACCGCGCCAGAAAATCTGGCACGCCTGATTCTGGCACGGTTTTGAACCATGCCAGATTGCGTCTGGCACTGTTTTAAACCGTGCCAATTTCCTGTTTTTGGTGTAGTGAGGAGGAGGTGGTGGTCCCACCGTCAGCACTCCTATGTATATGCAGTAAACAAGAGAGATGTCTGGCAGGGCCAGGGCAACAGCGATGATAGGCGAGCCCTAAACGTACTACACGGATACAATGGCGAGCTATGGTTATCTAAACTTTGTGGTGAGCTGGTTGATTCCCTCCTATATATATGACATGGATAACATGCCTTTACTCTCCACGTCTTCGGGAAGGGGTACTAGTGTGTCACTGGGATTGGACTACAACACTGGTGATGGTACATTAGAGGAATCGGTGCTAGAGGATGCTTCGATCATTCGAGTTACACTACACCAAAATGGTTAAATTGGCACTTTTCCAGTGCTTAGCCTTGACTGTGACATTGACCGTGACAAGGCCTTAGAGGTTTTCTTCCAGCATGACAACAACGATGATAGGGGATTTCTTCCAGTGCTTAGTTTTGTGTCACGATCATTGACCGTGACAAGGCCGTGACAAATGATTGTCACGATCATTGACCGTGACAGTCCTTATAATATTGTCATGGTCAATGACCGTGACACGACCGTGACAAATGTCGCAGTAAAAAAGACCCTTTCTCCTTATTTTTTCCCCCGTCGTTCTTCCCTCCTTTTTTCTCTCCCTCTCTCTCTACTTTTAGGTTAGTCTCTCTCTCTCTCTTCATTTATATATATATATATATATATATATATATATATGTGTGTGTGTGTGTATATATATATGTGTGTGTGTATATATGTGCGTGTGTGTATGTGTATGTGTGTGTGCGTGTGTGGTGGGTGGGGGTGGGGAAGGGTGGGGGGTTGTACGTGTGTGCGCGGGCGTGTGGGGTAGGGTGGGGCAGGGTGGAGGTAGGGTGTGGGGAAGGGTGGGGGGGAGGGGTGAGGTATGGGTGGGTGGGTGGTGGGGTAGGGGTGGGGGGCTGCGTGTGTGTGTGTGTGTATGTGCACGTGTGTGTATATGTGTGTGTAGTGTGCGTGTTTGTGCGTAATGTCCCTTGTAAACGAATTGATTGATTGTCTCTCATTGTAAATTAGTAAATTAATATATGATTAATTATGAGAGTAGGATTGCCCCTCATTCTAAATTAGTAAATTAATAATTGTATACTTTAATTGTTAGTTTAATTGATGAAAATAATTAATTGAGTAGATGAATTAGAAGGAGTACGGGATACATATTTGTTGTTGACATTGTTATTGGATTATAGTGGATCGATGTTGGGTTTGTTAGTTTTAAAAGTGGCATGACCACTGGATTATTGTCCATATGGGGTGAAAATTTTCAACTTTTTTTGAAAGTTACTTTGTATATCGAACAATATATATATATAGTATGATAATTAAATGAAACATACTTGAAATTACATATAGTGCGCATAGATATGTGTGTGTGGTGTGTGTGCATGTGTGGTGTGTGTGGTGGGTGGGGGGGGGGGGCTATTTTGTTTATATTAATACATGAATATACGCTTCGTACCTTTAATGCTTTTAATTGATTTGCACTTTATCATTTCACTTTTGTGTAGTGTGCGTGTGTGTGGGCAGTAGGGTTGGGGGTGGGGATGTTTCACTCTTGTATATATAATGAGCTAGATGCTGTTGTTTTGGAATTAAGAATTGAGGTGTTTAACATTAATTGTACATATTTGCATGTCTTCTTTTAATTCATTTTGATATGTACTAATAAATTTTTTTTACAGCAAATATCTCCTTCAGATATTAAGGCGAGGATGATGATGCTGGTTATGATGATGTCGTCTGGGCTCGGTGGTAGCGAAGGCGACGAGGGCTCCTCGGCCCCTAGTCTCCCCAAATATGGCAAATTGGGGATGCCCATCGAGAACAAGTCGGGGCTATTAGTGAGATCCCTCGAGCTGGTAAAGACGATCATCGGCCCGGGGTACATTAGTTGGAAGGAGGTGTCATGTGAGCTCAAGTTAGCTGTTTGGGTGGCACTACAGGTAATATATTTATATTTATATTTATATTTATATTTATATTTATATTTATATTTATATTTATATTTATATTTATATTTATATTTATATGAATATGAATATTTCAATTTGGATTTCAATTTCATTTTATATTTATATTTATTTGCAACTAACATTGTATTTGTTGGACATGAACAATTCAACTTGGATTCAAAGCTACGCAATTTCGTCTTGGAGCAGTTGAGGGAGAAACACAAGACGTGGAAGAAAAATATGCGGATCCGGTACTTTGGAAAGACACGAGAGTCCATTATCCGGTGGTGTGAATCGGTCCCGCCGAAGGAGCCGATCTCATTGGCACAATGGCAAAGGTTCATTGACAATGAGATTGGGGAGCGACAATTGACATCTTGCCAATCAGGAAGGGAAAATCGGGAAAAAAAGATGGACGTGCACTACTCCGACTGGAATGTCTTACGCCGAGGTGGATCATAGGATGATGGTAAAATATATTATTCTGCATTATTTTTCTTTGTGAGGCCGATACTAATTTTACTTTATTTTATTTCAAGGGATGGGGAGTGGCCCTGGGGGTAGGCCACATAGGCTCAATACTTATGTGGCTCTTCGGACGAAGAAGAGGAAGGACAAGGAGGTGTTCCCAAGCATCGCGGCCACGATTGTAAGTAATCCGAAAATTTACTTTTTGTTAATTACGTTATAATTTTTTAATTTACTTATTTTACTAATCATGTGCTTTTTGTCATTTCAGGAAAAGCTTAAGGAAGTGCATGAGTCACAGTATGATGCCGACAAGGCATCTTTGTCCACAGACGCACTCAGCCAAGTGCTTGGCTCTGATTGCAAGGGAAGGACAAGGGGGTGAGCTCGCGAGAGGCCAAATCCAGGACCATCGGATTGGAGATGAGCGACACCGGGTTGACTCGAACAGTGGATTCACATGACGTGAAGTTGTCCCATTTGGAGGTTATGGTCCAGTATATGTACTCATTCGTGAAGAGTTCGTTGGGCAAAAATCGTAAGGGTAAAGGGAAGGAGAAGGCGGTGCGGGAGGAGGAGGTGTGGGAGGACAAGGATGAGGATGTGGACCTCGCTGCTTCATCGCTGAGACGTGCAGACTTTGATGATCCACTTCCCCATTTGTCTCCCTTCAACATACCAATGTCGACACTTGGTTGGCCGAGCATGTTTATAATGGACATATTTGGGCCAGCGGATAGGGCGGGGGTTGAGGGACCCGAATATCATCGAAGGTGAACTAGTTCATGGACATGAGCTTCAAGACATCGAGTCCAGGGTTCTCGTCACGCATGTGATGCCCGGGAAGGAGAACTCTCAATTGTGGTTGCGCGAACAATGCGGCACGACGTATATTAGTGGATGTGTTAATTCGTATATCGTGTGGCCTACTCACCTCCTCAGCGTTAACCATACCCCATACAATTAGTGACATTGATTTAAGTTTGAATTGAATTGTTTTAAATTATTACATTTATATTATATTTGGATTATATGGTGATGCATATTCTCTCTATTTTGAATGTATATTTGCATTATCTCTATTTTATTTGGATATATGATGGTTGAACAGGTACAACGTTGCTATAACAGGTACAAATATACTGATGGGCAGTGGCAGTGGCCATACTTCCTAGCAGAATATTTTTTAATTCTGCCCAGAATTGTCACGATCAATGGCCGTGACAATTTTTTAAAGAATGTCACGGGTTTGTCACGGTCCTTAATCATGACAAATCTTGTCATTGTCAAGGACCGTGACATGATCATGACAAATCTAACGAACTTGTCACGATCAATGACCATGATAAAGAAAGTTGTCTCGTCCAGAATTATCATGGTCATTGACCTTGAAAAGCTGAAGTTGTTAAGGTCAATAATTGTGACAATTCGGAAGATTTGGTGTAGTGTTACTCCCCCTTTCCAATAATTTTTGACTGAGTAGCGAGGAGCCACTGAGCGTGTCGCACCATCCTAATACGTTAATGACTGGATTAACGGGGCTTACGTATGAGGCCCTATGGGCTGAGGTATATCCTTTCTCTTTCTCTTTTCTATTTCCATTGATTTTTTCTTATTCTTTATTGACTGATTCGTCTTCTATTGTTGTTTCTTTTTCTTACAGCAAGTTCGACTGTCTACGGGATATCAAGGATTGAATGACCTCCATTTCTAAGTATATGAAGAAGTCATATCTTTCCTGCTTTGTTCAGCCTACCACCTCAGATGAGGGTCCTTGTTCTCGGAGTGGAGGATCCATTGCTCGTCATCGGGGAAAATGTGTTCGCCACACAGGTTGAGGGTTTAAGGTGAAGCTTGATGGTTCGGGTGTTTATATCTTTTGTTTTTATTTATATTTGTAAAATGTATTCATGTGAAAAGAATATATATGAAAAATATGCATTTTTCATTTTGGTATTTTTTTCCCTTGAATTAGTGACCTATTATATATGCACTATTCATTTTCTACCGAGATTGTTTTGAAAATGTAAAAACAAGCTAAAGCTATGATACCAATTTGAGGATGTGTGATATCGATTATTTATGGGATTCACATATTTTTAATTAAAATCTATTTAATTGGAGTCAATCCAAATTTTATTAAACCCTAATCATGCATCTATATGAATAAATCAAACATGTATTCACAAACAATCACATAATGAAATCTGCAATGAATTTCCCGTAGCAAATCCCCATTGACCTCAGCCTAGCACGAGCAAAGATTCCCTGAAGAACCGCAGCTCCTTCCTCAGCAGTGAACACCCTCGAGTATCCCCAATAATCGCGGTCGTCAGTAAATAGCTGCTGCAAGAACTATCAATCTAGAAATATAGGTGGCACTCCACACAGACAAACTTCAATAGAAGTGATTAGGTTCCAAAAATTATTCACAAAAGAATTGAGATGTTTTGGTGAATCAAAAACTAGGTTTTTCACCTTAAAAGATAATGACTAAAGGTCTCCCAAAAAGAAATTTTGGGTATCAAAAGTTAATGAAAAAGTCTTCCAAAGTAGGTATTTATGGCCGAACAAAAAAACTTAAGGCGGCGGGGTCGGTTGAATGACTTCTGCATGTCGTTTGAATGGAAATGGATGTCATTAGAACGAAGGTCTTCCAAAACTTATTTTGACTGAGAAAAAATACCTAAGCTTGATAAAAATAGTTTCAAAAAGTATCCCACTACTAAAGTAAAGAATTTATGAAACTTAAACATATTCTATATGAAATTATACCTCATGTTGTGCATATGTTAAAGATGCTTGAAATTTGGATTCGTTTTCATGAACGTGAACTTCTTTGATGGTTGTAGCAGTATACGAAATACTCTATGTAAACTACGGACTATAAAAAATATGCCCTTACGAATCTCCCCCTATGTCAATGCCGCTACAAAATAAAAACAATCCAAATTATCAAAAAAAAGAATCCTATACAAATCTAATACCCTCTCACGTAACCCAAAATCCTGAAAGATACTAAATATGGATGGTAATCAAATTATCTTCAAAATCTTCAACTTTAAAATCTTCAAATCTCTTTGCTTTCGTTGCTCTTCTTTTGTGTGCTTTCCAAATGATCATCAATATCCTATGCACAATAGACAAAACAAATACCTTCATGACGTATCAAGTTTAAAATGAAATAAACCTAAATTAAATCAAGTAAATAAATTCTCCCCCATAATTCATAACTTGTTCTCCCCCTTTTTATTTGTTCGAAATAGACAAGGAAAAGAATAAACAATACAAATATGGAGTGTCACAACAAGCATAGAAAATATATCAAGTACGCACATGCAAGGATATACTCAAAAGGATCCACAATTTATTTTTTATTTTTCAATTTTTTAAGGAAAAAAATAATCTATAACAACAACACACACCATGAATAACACTAAAATAACTAAATCGTGGATATGAAATGAATGAGTGTGAACAAATTTGATAGGAAAATCAATGTAATCAAACATAACATATGTGGACGATGAATATGGATACTCCTAACCAATGAACTCAAAATCCTCCTTAGGTGTTAAAATGTGAATTTAAATGACATCGACTCAATCGAATCGACACATCAAAGTCTAAAATGATTTCCACACCAGTTGCGTCTAAAACAATGTAATGATTTTTCAAGACTTTGTCAGGACGTGCAAACCCATTATTTTATTTCAATCCAAGCTTCCTCGTAAATAATAAATCTTTTTATTTGTTTTATTGAGGTTATTTAAATCCTAATGGACTCTTTTTGGCATATTTATCTTTTTATTGCCTTAATTTTTTTATTTTTTTTTATTGTCTTTTTTTTTTGGGGGGGGGGGGGGGGGGGGGAGGCTATTCAAATGGTGGCTTTCATGACGTGATTATTATTCACTCTCAACCCTATCCCATGTTCACTCATCATTTTTTCAAAATTTAAACAAATCCTCACGGGTAACGGTTCTTACATGCACTACTTTCATTGTCAAGTTTTATCGCATTTGGTTCATTTTTAAGACAAAATTGAGATGAAAACGTTTCGACCAATAGGTGATAGACAAGTACAATAATCAAATAAATCCGTGCACATGTGCATTAAAGGAAATCATGAGTCAAATATGTAGGAAGTACAACTAATCACATCTCAATGACTCCAAACATTGTAAAACACAAAATGAAATGGCGATGCGTCACAAATCACTATCAAATAGTCACATGGATAATGGAATGAATTTGTGACTTGGTCTTCCTAAATGTTCATTCATAAATGGTGTAAAATGAAACACAAAAATCATTTTGTCTTTTTTCAAATATTTTATCAAAATAAAATCACTTTGTCTTTTTCAATTTTTTTCAAAAAAATAGAATTTTTTTTTTGTATTTTTCCAAAATTTTTCAAAAAACAAAAGTCTTTTTGGGTTTTTTGAAAAATATATCAAAATGAAAAAAATACAAAGGTGGTACACACTACAAATAGGCATAAAATATCATCATGAAAATCATCCTATGCTAGCAAACAAGTCTAAACCTCAATCATTGGGTCCGGAGGTGTTTTCCAAAGGTGGTGACATCCGATGAGAAATATCCATCAAATCATGTGAAGTTTTGACTAAAAACTTAACTTGAACTCGAATATGTGCAAACTCTCTCATGTGATGTGCAAGATCAAGTGGAGTATCATGTGTTGGAGCATAATGTGGCAAACATTTGTGTGACACATTACCCAACTTAAGACAGAATTCCCTAAGGTGTCCTCTCTTCTTGCGATGGGTGAAAATATACACGAGCCTAGAAAAAACTTTCTTAAAACGTCTAGGATGCACTCTCCTATTGGGAATTGGATGCCTAGGTGGGTTAGATTGAGAGCCATATGGATCTATAACGAACTCGAGAACTGGCTTGGGTGCATGAGAAGTAGACGCACCGTCATAACCTATTCCTAGTCTCTCAACATTACCCAAAGCATGATCGAGGAACATATTTCTAACCTTCTTCGATGTATCCTCTATAGTGACCTTAAAATCCTGAGCACGTTCGAGATCTTTCTCAATTTGGGACACATGGGCTTCAAGTTAACTCTTTTACCGACCTACGACGATCAATTGATCATACAAAAAAAACCTTTATCTTCTCGAGTTGACTCGCGGACGCCTCAATCTCCCTCAAAACTCTTATCTATCCCTCCAAATATAACACCTTAAGACTAACTCCTTATCCAACTTCATCGTCTTTAAAATCTCCACGTACAAATTTCTAAACGCTTTTTGGAGTTCACTTTGACCCTCAATTCAAGTCTCACTCTCACACTCACTAGAAAAACACAAATCATCATCACGGCTCTCACGTACACAAGTGTCCTCATCGTCGTGGGATAAACTCTATGGGCTCACGTGACTATCCATAAAGACAAAACTTATACCATGTGATGATTCATCCCTAGAATCATTCACCTTGTTGTAATTATCGCTAAGAGTGGCTGGCATAGCAATTTTTTAGCCCTTTCTCTTTAGCACAATGGGACATTCAAACTCTTTGTGTCTTTTTCCCTCACGCTCAAAACATCTAGCCTCTTACTCTTTCTCTTTCTCTTTCTCACCACTCTCATTGGCCTCCTATTTCTTTTTATTTTTCTCAAAAAACTTTTTATTTTTATAATTTTCTTTCGAAATTTTGAGAAAAAATTTAAAAGTTTCGTAAATAAAGCCATGTCATCAAAATCAAACTCTCCCTCAGACTCGAATTCACAAACTCTCTCTTTCTTCTTCTTCTCTCTCTTTCTAAACACTTCTTCACTCTTCATAGATTGGGCCCTAAGTGCAATCCATCTATCCTTAGGCTTAACAGTGTTAGGAAACATATTGATCTCATAAGTGTGAAGATCTCCTATGAGTTCTTCTAACCTAAGTGTATCTAATATCCCTGATGACTTCAAAACACTGACCTTAGGAATAAAACATTTTGGGAGTGACCTCTATTGTTTTTAACAACTCTTGTCTCATCAATCTTATCACCTAAAATTAAAATTCATTTTAACTATGTCCAACAACCTAGCATAAAACTCGTCAAAACACTCGGACACAGACATCATGATTGTCTCAAACTGGGTTGTCAAATTTTGTAACTTATATGCCTTAATCGCGTGTGTACCCTCATGTGTCAATTGGCGGATATTCTATACCTATTTAAATGTGGTGCACATCATAATACGGTGAAAATCGTCAAGCGTGATGACTCCAAAAATAGCACTAAGGCCACAGGAGTTGTAACTAATCCACATAAACTCATCCTTAGTCCAGTCAGACACATATTTGGGATTGGTGACATTATTCACGGTGACAGTGAGAGGAGTCCACCCTCTTTCACATATTTACCAAATACCCTCATTAATAGCCATTAACCAAGATCTCATGATTTGTTCACGGTGACATTCATAGGCATAATTTGTTCAACCAAAGACAAACATCGGATTATATAAGTTCTCCATCAGAAAAATTGCAAAAATTTTCAAAATTAATTTACTGGAAAAAATAGGTATCATAAAAATGTTACGAAAAAAGGATCAATTGATAAATTAGAGCAACCTTCTCTGATATCAATATAAAATGGTAAAAATAAGTAAAATATGAGATACCAATTTGAGGATGTGTGGTTTCAATTATTTATGGGATTAAAAAAATTTCAATTTAAACTTATTTAATTAGAGTCAATCTTTTATCCAAATTTTATTAAATCCTAATCATGCATCTATGTGAATAAATCAAACATGAAATCACAAACAATAACAAATCAAGGGACAAATAAATTTCAGGAAAAAACCCATTTTGGGTGAAATCTTTATTTCACTATCTAATGTAAATCGCAACTTACAATTACATAATAAAATCTTTAATGAATTTCTCACAGTAAATCCACATAGACCGCATCCTAGAACTAGTAAAGATTCCTTCGAGAACCTTAAGAACCGTAGCTCCTTCATCAGCAGTAAATACCCCCGAGTATACCAAATGATTGCAGACGTCAGCAAATAGCTCCTGCAAGAACTATCAATCCAGTAGTAGAGATGGCACTCCACGAAGACAAAATTCAATAAAATTGATTGGGTTCCGCAGATGATTCACAAAAGAATTAGGATGCTTAGGTAAATCAAAAACTAGGTTTTTAATCCTAAAATATGAAGACTAAAGGTTTTCCAAAAAGCTATTTTCGTGTTTTAAAAGTCTTAATGAAAAAGTCTTCCAAAGAAGGTATTTATAGCTGAACAAAAAACTTGAGGCGACGGGGTTGTTCGAACAACTTTTGCATGTCGTTTGAATGACAATGGATGTTGTTAGAACAATCTAAGAAAAGACCTTTAAAACATAAAACAATACGTGGTCATTTGAAGCAGAAAAGAAACGACCCTGTGACACCCCACCTAATAAAATACCGAGTGATCAAACTATATCGAATTAAACAGGAATCTCATCTGGATCATTATTAGCATCACTTTCGATTTTTTTTAAAACTTACTAACCACCTAGTATTCAAAACGCATGGTGACAAATTTATCTTTTTATTTAACAGGACAAACAACTAATTTGAAAACTAAAACAACATTCACAATACATTAGAGTCAAAACCATCATGATATGTAAATGAATCAAAGTCATGCCAAATAAACTATCGACCAAAAACAACCAAACCAAGTAATAATCCAAGTCCAAACTGTAAAGTAAAACTGATACAAAATTTAAACTGTAATACCGACAACGGACCACAATTCCAAACATGATATACAAGAGTGAGATCCTATGCTAGATTTGAATGAAAGAATCGGCTACTCAAAATCCTGTCAGCATCCACAATGCTACATCTGCGCGTCTCTGGAATGAAACCATCAAGCATGGCGTCCCTTGGCAGGACACCTAAAAGGTTTTGAAAAATATTTTTATAGCAAGAGTTAGTACTCAAAACATTTGAAAACATTTAATAAGTAATTTATCCCAATTAAAATCAGTTATTGATTACACATGTTAGGTTCACGAACACTCCCATGAGTTTCCTCACCTCTCATCTAATGTGCACACCTAACGTTCGTATACATAATCCACCTAGCTATCATACCCAATCTATCTAGACTAAATTATACAACCAATCATATCAAGTATACTCTCCCGTACCGCCCATACTGCACACTTCATTATTAGCATTTCTCGCATGTTATCTAGTTTTCATATAACATTCACATATGTTATGTTTAATCATCATAATTTAGTCTCACTACTTAATTCATATAGAATTTCATGTCTAATCATCATTCAACTTCCATAATTAAGTTTCACTACTTAATTCATAAATCATTTCAAGGTTACCATTCAAATTCCAAAATTAAGTTTCATTACTTAATTTATTATAGATATTCCCAATCTATTTTAAATCTTGAAATTAAGTTTCTCTCTACTTAATTTATCAATTAGATGTATATTTATATATACATCATCTACATGCCTACTCTCACACATAAGTAGAATAACATGAAGTATATAATTCACACATAATATATACTATAAGGATATTGGTCTGGATAATCATCGACCCCAATCATCCTATCATTTACATTGTTCCGGATATCCCTTGACCCCAAGGTGAATGTTATGCATATGTATATTGGTTCGAATACTACTCGACCCCAATATCTTTCATCTTCGATTTGGCCCAGATACTCATCGACCCCAAATCGATCTTTCATGTATTGGTCCGGATAATCGTCAACCCCAATACAGAATTAAGAACACTTTATGTATTTATACCCAATATATACTATAAACACATACTATATAATCACCCCCCTGTATCACATTTTAGGATTTGTTGGCTCGGAATCCTGCCTCGATCACCAATAGTGATTTATATCGCCTGGCTTGGAATCATACCTAGATCACCAATATATAGAGAGTACACTTTTTAGGTATTAACGCAACCTAAGTAGTACTATGCTTCAATAGGTATTCATATCACCCAATAATACTTGTTAGTACGAAGTATTTATCTCTCGTATACTCTCCGTACTATTTACTTTGTGATTTATCTCACTATCGTATATAGAGGAGTGTTTATAAAACTCTAAGGGTCCTAGTTACCCCTTTATTTATTTCAGTAGTTTAGCCTAACTTACTCTATTGGTTTATGCATTAATTCATTTCATTCCCGTAATTCTTTATCCATCACTCAGATAAATTACGGATTACTATAACCAATCCCATTCCCGTCTTAATTCTCTCTCTAAGATGAAATTGTACACCCCTCATAGGCCTACTATAAAATAATAAGTCACCCAATATTATTTTCAAAAGGTCCTAACATTTGTTCACAACCTTTAATTAGAACTACTAGGCGAAATAGCAAAATTTCAAAAATTTTGGAAATCGGACCGATCTACCCTTTCCTAGGACTAGACCGATTCGTTTTTCTGTAATTTCTGCTCTCTGTTTCACAACAAAGTTTACCCCATATGAATAACCACAAAATTCTTCACTAATTTCACATTTGATTATTCCTAACTATTTCTACATGAGTTAGGACGATCTCTAATGTTTCAAACACATTAAAACTTCATCGAAATCAATCAAGAATGAATCAACACCCAAAACTCTTTTATAAATCTAGTTTTTTGTTCTTCTCTTTCATTCAATCTAGAACCCAGATTTAGATATGTAGCGACAATTATAATTATACTGATTTTTCATCGTCTACAAATGTAAATACAAATTACATGCAATTCTACCCAAACATTTAATAAATTCATACTTTTCATTTAAGATTTTTCAATAAAATCAATCTATTCATGGAAACCCTACACATAGGTATTACAACATCAATTTAATTTGCGATAAACACTTGTCTTATACTGATTAATCTAATTTCTTGGTTCCTTGTTGATGATTGATTGCTTCCATCTCCAATCTATTTTTCCAATTGCCTTGGGATACAGGATTTCTTCACCATCTTCAAGATCCTTCTTGAAGCTTTGAAAACAGGCTCTTTCTCTTCTCTTTAATGGGATTTCTAACCTTTTTGTGTTATGAGCCCTAAATCGAATATTTAAATACCAGATATATGGCTCTAAATTTCATAGGTCCCTTTACCCCTTTTTAAAAAATGACCAAAATGCCCTTAATCGGTGTCAGTTTAGTCCCAAATTGCTCCAGGACCCAAACTATACCGTCGGGTACCCTATTCCTACTATTTCGCCCCATCCGAAATCATTCGTGACCTCTAAATTATCATCTGAGTCACTTAAAATATATTTCTCATTTTTCACCTCAAACTATCTACACGCGACTTCCGGTGAGATAAAATAAAATATGCACATATCACTCGCTATGTCGTATAACCACAATTATGAATTATTTACTATTCACACTTAGTAAATATCAAAATGCAATATTAATCCGTATCTATCTCAAGATTAATATTTAATAGTCACAATTATCATCTAATCGTATTAAATTACTTCACTCGCGTAATTTAATTAAAACGTATTTTTCCTAATTAATTCCTCAAATTAATTAAATAAAAATACACAAAAATATGGGGTATTACAGACCCTTCCCGCGACCTATTAAATGACATTTCATGTCATCAGAAGCATTCGTTTGAACGACTTATCAATGTCATTTGAATGAAAAGAGCGAAAAAAATGTATTTTAAAAAGCTCGTCTATAGGTCTTCAAAAAAATATTTTGACTTAGAAACAATGCCTCATGTTGATAAAAGCAGTTTCAAAAAGTATCCAAATACTAAAGTAAAGAATTTATGAAACTTAAGCAAATTCTATATGAAATTATACCTCATGTTGTGCATATGTTCAATATATTAAAAATTCGGATCTGTCTTCATGAACGTATGAACGTGAACTTCTTCGACGGTTGTAGCGGTATACGACGTACTATATGTAAACTATGGACTATGGAAAATATGTCCTTACATGTTTATTTTATGCAAATGTAGAGATAAGTATGGAAATGATAATGAAAGGAAAAAATATCATTTTTTGAAAAAGGGGTGTAGAAGTAATTAACTTGGGAGAAGGAGTATTTAAGTAAGAATTTATTTTGAGAACGAAAATAATTTTTTTGAGGAAAATATTTATGAAGTAAATAAAGAAAAAGAATAAATTTAAAAGGAATGGCCTATGGGTAACTTTTCAAAATAAGAATGTTTTGGAAATTGATTTTTGTAAAGTGGAAAGATATAATTTTCCAAAATATAGGGGTGTCGATCGGCATACCACTTGACCTTCCTATCGGTACGGGGATCAAGTCAAATGACCCCTAGGCTTTTATTTGACTTTCCTGCACATCAGTGTACTTTTGTAGGGCTGAGAATTAATCGGGTTTCTAGAAATTTTATTTTCTGCCAAGGATTTTGAGTATAAAAGGAAGGGAATGGGCCACCAAACATATTTCTTTTCTGGCTTTGCATTTCCTATTCCACAAATGGTTGTTCCCATGTATGAATAATTCTCCTCTTATCTTGAAGGTATGGAGGCCATGTGCCTTTACAATATTGGCTATGATGCTTTCAACTCGCATCGGGTTTCATTGTGGCGTAATCGAGCCATAGACTAGACCTTGCTAGTAGCGGGGTATAATTATGGTACCCCTAGGACCATGTCTTCCATTTTATCTGGACAAGATTTATCCTACCTATGAGGAATTCTTAGAAATGTTGGGGGTCAGCCCTAGTGTGGGGGAGCCTATGCCCAATTTTTTTCATTCTCTCTGGGCATTTTTAGTAGAGTTTTTCCATATTTCTCCTTAGGCGGCTCGATCGTTAGTTACTGGAGGGACTATTTCTCTTTAAGCGGTTATGTATTAATTGCGTTTGAGGGGCTTTGAGGATGTTGTCTTTAATGGATTCGTTGCTTTGGTCCTTACTACGAGGCTTCTACTTGTGATAAGTGACTTAAAAACTAATCCCCAAGTGGCTGCGATAGTGACATGGATGTCTTATCACTATAATCCTTCGACGATGGTCTATCTAAGACCCTGAATGGTCTTAACACTGGGAAAGAGAGTCATTCCAACATTCTAAGGCAAAGCCCAATAATGTTATTCATGTGGCTTGTAAATATTTTTCTTCTTGTGTCCCCTCATGAGTATTCCTTGACAAGTGTGCCAAATTTATTTTTTTATCCCTTCTTCAGTTTTAACCCATCAGTAGAGAATTGGGTCAACTAGTTTGTGGATCATGGAGGTTGGTGTCTTCGTTGGCCAGTGCCATTGTGGGGATACTTGCATCCTGTTTTGAAATTAGAAGAGTACCGGCATGTGTCGTTGGTTGGCTTTTGCCAAGATTCCTTTTATTTCCCTTGGCGGCTTCTGCGCCAGTTGGATGGGAACTAATTATGTCTCCTTGCATAATGAACTTCTTCCTGGTGGAGGAACTGAATAAATCAATGTGGATGACGTTGGGCTTCTTGTGGCAGCGCCACCGACCATCCACCCTTCCGTCAAATTCTTTAGGAGGGGCCTAAAATGTGTTTGGGGACTACCTGAAGTGGTTATGGAAGTTAGGAGTGGAGAATATTATTGAGGAAGAGATAAGGTATTGGTGGCTTGTCGTCTTTGATACCATGGAGGAAGGTTTTGTGCTTTTATCCAAGCTTGTTAGGGCGTAACGCTTCATGGAATGCATACGAAGTGTAAAACAGGAATCGAAGACATGGGGACCTTCGAGGGCCGGGAATGATGATGAATCGGGTCGACGGGTATGTGAAGGCAATGTTTGTGAAGCTTGGGTGATATTTTTTTAAGCTAGGGTAATTTTGGTGTTTTGAGTGATTTTGTGTTTTACAATGCGGTTAGGAATAATTTTATTGAAACTTGGTAAGGATTATGCTTGTTTAAAATGTTTTAGTTAGTGGAAGGGGGTGGTATATTTAGCTTCCTTCACTAATACTTCATGTAATAAAGATGTATTCCTTAATTAAAAATAAAAATGATTTTGATCATATTTCATTGTGCCTCTTGATGAGTTTTGCATTTGAATTATCCATACCAATCTCTAAGACATATATAATATTTTTGTTCATTTAAATGATAAAATAGACGACCGTTCTCAGGGGTTAAAAAAGAATAACATTTTGTGAAAAAGAAGGGGACCGTGACCATTTATGGCAAATGGGCTTCCTATGTACCTCTGGGAGTTTTGAAAATTTTCATGAGACTCATTTTGAAAATAAATTTTTTCAGAGAATCGGGTCCCAAGTAAATCTGGGTAAGGGAAATGAAGAATTTTTTTTTAATAATAGATTCGATATTAGAAGATTCGTAGTGCGCCGAGATTTTGGACTAAGGGTAAAATTTCTTCAGACCGTCTAGGTTGACTAGATGCGTCGTCCCTTCTCCATTGACGTTTGTAAACATTGTGGAACCTCCTGAAATCATTTTCCTCACTATGTAGGGGATGCTCTAATTTGGTTTGAATTTTCCTATGGGGGTACCAGATGGATTCTATGGTCTACTAGAGGGCAAGGTCTCCCTCCTGGACATCACAATCCTTGATTTTTTGTTTAAATGATCACTCCGATAATGATACACTTGTATATGGTATAGAGCCTCAATCCTCTTTTCATCCAAGAGTGATGGTTCGTCAAAGAGACTCTGATGCTAGTCTCCTTCGCTAACTTTTCTCTCGAGCATGAAGCATATGAAAGGTATTTCTATTTCAACGGGTAGGACTACTTCCATGATATGCACTAGAGAATAAGGGGTAGCCCCAAGGGCTGCTCTAATTAATGTGCGGTATCCTCGGAGTGCATAACACATGCTATTGGTCCAATATTTATAAACCTTAGTCATTTTGTTGATGATGGTTTTGAGGCTTTTGTTTGCGAATTTAACATCACCACTGGTTTGGGATGGTGGGGAAAAGATTTGTGTTTGTAAATTCCAAACACGTCGACTAGTACTGTGACCTCGACTTTAATGTGGAGTCCATTTTCTGACACTAACTCATGGGGAACTTTGTATCGGCAAATGATGCTCTTTATGATAAACTTGGCCACTTTCTTTAAATCCAGCATTGCGTATGACTTGACTTCAACCCATTTGATGTACTACTCAATGGTGACCATGATCAATTCATGACCATTTGAAGCTTTGGGAGTGACTTTCCCTATGATATCAATGCCCTAAGTGGACAAGGGCCAGGGAGAGGTCATGTTGTATAGTTCTCGAGGAGGTTAATGTTGGATTTTGGCAAACTATAGGCATTTGAGACATCTTAGAACATAGGAAGTGAAATCTTGAATATTGGGGTCTAATAGTATCCTCGATGGATGAGCTTTTTAACAGGCATATGACCATTCATGTGGGGCCTGTATTTCCCATTATGGATTTTCTGCATTATTTCTTCAACACCAACCACTACTATGCAATGAAAATGGGTTCGATCGAATTTTTTCTTGAACAATGTTTTATCGCATATGATATATATTGGGGAACCAATTTTTGAAGGGTCGCGTAGTCTTTCTTGTCTACATCTTAGGAATACCTACCCTGTTTGAGGAAGTGCCAAATGTCATAGTACCATAACCCGCCCATATTATAATCTTCCTCAGTGAGGAGTTCAATTTGGTAGTAGTGGGTGGGCATAGCGTATTTTTGAACCAGTAAAGGGGCCATTGTTCTTCCCTCAGGTATGTCGACCAAGGAGGATAGTGTAGTAAGGGCATTAGCTAGGCTGTTCTTTGCATGAGTAGGGTAGTGGATGGTGACATTTTAAACTGTGAGGCTAGTTATTCTAAGTGGTCACAGAAGGGTAGGAGTTTTTTTATCTTTGAATTTCCATTTTCTGAGGATTTGGCTGACGATGAAGGCAGAGTCTCCATAGATGTTTAGGTGCGTTATTCCTTTCTTAAGGGCTATCTTGAGGACGACATTGCATGCCTCATATTTAGTCATGTTATTGGTGTAAAGTAAGTCTAATTTCATTGCAATGGGGGTGTGAGAGTCATCACGGGCAATCAAGGGTATCCCAATGTTGTATCATTTCTTGTTGGCAGCTCCAACAAAGAACATTTTCCATCTGAGGTCTTTTTTAGAGGTGCATATGTAAGAACATAAATTTCCAATTGAGTCCCTGTATAGTTTTGACTTAATTTCGTGAACAAAATTGTGTTTGTAATATGTCATAGGGAGATTTTATTTTATCACGGTCCCATTCTGTCTATGACGTATTGAATAAATTGAAGACATTGCGGAAAAGCTTCAAAGAATTAATCATACCGAAGTTTAATTGGTGCAGGTTTATTCATCTTCAAGTTAATTGCATTCCAAGATCACATGGGTATGAATGTGTATAATTAATTGAGCTCGGAATAATTTTTATAAAAGGATAAGAATGAATTTTTATAAGGGAAATGTTTTAAAATGTTTTAAATGTTTTACACTATGTTTTATTTTGATAAGCTCGAAAAAGAGTTTGATTAAGTTGGATCTCTTTTGGGAGAATCGTTTTAAAGAAAACGTCAAACTTACACGCGTGTCGTTCAAACGACATTTATAAATCGTTCGAGCGAGATGGCTAAATCGCGCGAACGACTGGTCAATCTCGTTTGAGCAACACATTTTTCAAGGCAGTTAATTTTATCTATTTAAAGCGTGGTTTCATCAGAATTAAAGAGTGGTGCAATCTGGAAAACGGTTTTCAATCCAGTACGAGTTTTGCACATGTTTTTCTAAAGTTTCAAAGCTTAAATACATCTTTAGAGTTTGAAAATATCCGAGTTGTCATTACTATATGTTTATCTGATCTTGCTGCACCAAGAAGGTTTGTTCTATAATTAAACATATGGGTTTTGCGGTGAAGAAAAGAGAAGGACTTCTTATTCGACATCGTAGACGTATCAAAGCCATTCGGTGGACACCAAGTCATATGTGGATGCGTGTGTTGCAGACAGGTATCGTGGATGAAGGACTTTCTGTGTGGGCAGTATGAGAGGAGTGGTTAAAGATCAGAAGAGCGTCAAGACCCATGGGGATCGAGTCGTTGAGTGAGTCTTTTGTCTGTTCGTTGTAATTCCATATTCATAGTGATTGTCTGTCTTGGGCCATCCGAGGTTTTTTCCCATCTTGGGTTTTTCCTCGTACATCATGCGTTGTGAGTATTCTTTACTTTACTTGCTTTAATCACTAGATGCATGTTTAGTATTAATCAAGATAAAATCGGTTTAAAGTAAAAATTAGTTTTTCACAACTTGGTTTGGTGCACATTAAAAGTAGGATAATTTTTGGAGAAAATTGGTTTGATTTGAAACACACTTGTGTAGCGCCACTCTTTCAAATTGGTATCAGAGCTAGAAAACATAATTTATTTATTTTGTGATCCCATGTGTTTTCAAAGATGAATTTTGGAAATAACGATTTTTTTTAAACTCCTATTTTTATGGCACTCATTACCCCTATTGGAAGATGAGAATGAAATTGCATTAAAATCTATTGATGAGAATGTGTGGATAGCTGTTGAGAAAGGTTGGACACCCCCTATCACTATTTTAGGTGAGGTCACTAATTTAAAGCTTGTCGAGTCATGGACCGAAACTGAACATAGACTTTCACAATATAATTCTAAGGGTTTGCACGTTAATTCTTCACATGTCACACCGAAAGAATATAATAGAATTATGACTTCTCAAACATCAAAAGCGGCTAGGGATATTTTTGCACTCACCCATGCGGGCACTAGCACAGTTAGGGCGTCGAAACTTCAAAATCTTACTACACAGTTTGAGACCATTAGGATGTTAAAGAGTGAGACTTTTGATGAGTTTTATGCTAGGTTGTCCAATATTGTCAACTCGTCGTTTAACATAGGTGAGAAAATTCTTGACAATCGTGTCATTAAGAAAATCCTTTGGTCGTTGCCTAGTAGGTTTGATGCGAAATTGACTATTTTAAACTCCTTGGGTAAGTTAGAGTCGACGAAACTAGAAAAGATTGTAGGTGACTCACAAACCTATAAAATCGACATGATTACCTCCAAGCAAGTGCCTAATAAAGAAAAAGGGTATTACTTTGAAAACCCAAACGGAGGAAATTAAAGTTTCGGATTCTGATTTTGATTTCGATTTTGAGGATGTTTCTTTGTTGGCAAAGAAATTTAAAAAATTTATTAAGTTTCAAAAGCTATCAAAAGATGCCAAGAAGTTTGAAAAATTCAATAACAACAAAGTTGATCCCACCTATAAGGATAAGTTTGAGAAGCTTAAGAGAGATGAGTCAGATAAGTGTTTTGGGTGTGAGGGTTATAGTCACAAAGTTAAGGAGTGTCCCACTAGACTTCGGAAAGAGGGCAAGCAACCCATTGTATATAGTGCCACCGTAAGTGATAGTGATTCGAAAGAGGGAGAGTGTACCCCCATTGAGCATAACTTTGTTTCATTAATGGGATGTCATGTGAGCGGCGATGATTCTCATGTGAATGACACTTTCGAGGAGGTTTTGAATGAATCCCATGTTAGTGAGGGAGAAGAGAGTGAAGAGTAGGAGATAGATGTGAAAGAATTGCAAAATGCATTTAATGAGTTGTATCCCGAGACGATGAAAGTGCAAAAGGCCTACTCAAAATTGCAAGCTAGGTTGAATGAGCGTGCCACATAAAATAATGATGCGTTGATTGAGGATCTTAGGGCACGAGAGAAGACTCTTAGGGAGAAATTAGAGTATGTCGAGGGTGAGAGAGATAAACTACGTGGTTTGATGGAGTCTTTGAAAAAGGAAATTTTAGAGTTTGAGGAGTCTAGGCGTTTGCTCGAGTCTAGGATTCATGAGTTGGAGGAGAGATTGAGAGACTCGTCAAGAGTTAAGTTTGATTTGGAGGCTAGGTCGGAGAAGTTAGATAATATCTTAGGCACCGTCGTCAATAAGGGAGATAAGGGTGGTATAGGTTTTGATAAGAGAGTTGTTCACATTCCCCCCGCATGTGTGAGAAACACTAGGAAGGTTAGAAAAGGTCCACATATAGGTAATCATTCCCACCATCGCTACACTTGCACGTTTTGTGGTAGGAAAGGTCACCTTAGGCGTTATTTCTACGACCTTAGACAAGCTCCTAGGAAGTTTAGGAATAAAGTTTCCCCGGTTCCCAAAACCTCTATGCGTCATGTTACACCAACTAGGGTTAGGAAATCAAATTTAGTGTCTCTAGGAATAAATCTTCTTGATTCTCATTTGGGTTCACTTGATTCTTCCCATGATAACTCTAAAGTATGATAGTGTTGCCTTGTTTGTCATATGCTAGTTTGCTTCATGATATATTCATTGCTAGCATAATGACTTGTGTATCATTTTGTATTATATTTTTTCAATTGTTTGAGTCCTTTTGAAAAATTACAAAAAGATTTTGTTTTTGAGAAAACTTTTGAAAAACTACAAAGATTTTGCTTTTATTTGAGTCAAAATATGTTTGAAAATCCAAAAAGATTTTTGTTTTTTTATTTTTGAGTTTACATGTTTGATGTGGCATAATGGTGTGCTTGGACCCCCATCGTTTCGTATTCATGTGGCTAGGATATTGGGTCATTATTATCGATGCTTAGAATGATCTTAACCATTGTTCAAATGGGGTAGTTTCGAAGTTGATATGCATTTTGATTCGACTTTGTATATATACAATCATTGCACACATGCGCGAGTTTATATGGATGTTTGACTTCTCTTGCATATTTAAATTTGGTGAGGCGTTCTTATCTCCATCTTGTCAAATATGCGTAAGTAGACTTAAGGAGAAGTGTGCATGTAAGAATCGTTTACCGTGAGGATTTATATTAAAAAATTGATAAGTGATTCACAGGAAAGGGCCGCGAGAGTTCAAAATTGGCTCATCGTGAAAACCACCATTTAAAAGAGCCCAAAAGGAAAAGCAATATGCTAAGAAAAAGGGACAATAATATTTCTCTAAGTTAAGAATTCTAGAAAACTCAAAAGAACTTGAAAAAAAGTATGTATATATGAGGGAGTTTGGTTGGAGAAAATTAAATGGGTTTGCACAAATAATCCTAATGTTGAAACGTTACAATTTGACGCTATTGTTTAAAAATCTGGATTTGTGTGCATGTAATATATTTAGTTCATTAAGCTCACACTTTAATTGTCATATGAATATGATAAAGTTTGATGATTTATCGATATCAATTAGAGCTTCTTGATTTTTTTCGATGTGTTGAATTGTGACTCATTTGTTGTAGTTTTACGCCCACACATTCCATGTCCATGTTTGAGCACATTGGTACTATGTTTGCATGTAACTCCCATTCAGTCTATGACGTATTGAAGAAATTGAAGATGTTGCGGCAAAGATTCAAAGAATTATTCATGCAGAAGTTTAATTGGTGCAAGTTTATTCGTCTTTAAGTTAATTGCATTTCGAGATCACACGGGTATGAATGCGTATAATTAATGGAGCTCGGAATAATTTTTATAAAAGGATTAGGATGAATTTTTATTAGGAAAATATTTTAAAATGTTTTAAATGTTTTACACTACGTTTTATTCTTATAAGCTCGAAAAAGAGTTTGGCTTAATTGGATCTCTTTTGGAAGAAACGTTTTAAAGTAAAAGTCAAACGTATACGCGCATCGTTCGAACGATTGTTGTATCTCGTTCAAGAGAGATGGCTATGTCGCGCGAACGACTGGTCAATCTCGTTCGAGCGACACATTTTTCGAGACGGTTAATTTTTCCTATTTAAAGTGTGGTTTCGTCAGAATTGAAGAGTGGTGCAATCTAGAAAATATTTTTCAATCCAGTTTGAGTTTCACACATATTTTTCTAAGGTTTCAAAGATTAAACACATCCTTAGAGTTTGCAAAGATCCGAGTTGTCATTACTATATTTTTATGTGATCTTGTTGCACCAAGAAAGTTTGTTCTATACTTGAACATCTGGGTTTTGTGGTGAAAAAAAGAGAAGGACTTCTTGTTCGACATCGTAGATGTATCAAAGCCATTCGTTTGACACCGACGTGTGTTGTGGACAGGTATCGCGGACGAAGAATTTTCTGCTTGGGCAGTGTGAGAGGAGTGTTTCAAGACCCGTGGGAATGGAGTTGTTGAGTGAGTCTTTTATCTGTTCGTTGTAATTCCTTATTCATAGTGATTGTCTGGCTTGGGTCGTCCGAGGTTTTTTCCCGTCTTTGGTTTTTCCTCGTACATCCTGCATTGTGAGTATTCTTCAATTTACTTTACTTGGTTTAATCACTAGATTCATGTTTAGGATTAATCAAAATAAATAGGTTTAAAGTAAAAATTATTTTTTCACAACTTGGTTTGGTGCACATTAAAAGTTGGATAATTTTTGGTTAAAATTGGTTTGATTTGAAGCACACTTGTGTAATTCCACTCTTTCAGCATAAAATATCTTCATGTGGGAATTAAGAGACTCAACATCGGTCCCTTCTACAGGGTACTCAATGAGGTAGTCAGAGATGGCTCTATCTTTCATAGCTTTTTGCGTGACTCCCATAATATGGAATTCGGCTAACAACATCAACCAACGGGCCATTCGACTTGAAATAACATGATTTCCTAGAAAGAATTTAATGGGATCCATTCGGGATACTCGTCAGATGAGGAAGTCAAGCCTGTAGTGTTGTAACTTCTACATGATCCAGACCAGGGCGACACATTATTTCTTCAAAGTAGTGTAGTTGACTTTGTATCCGACCAATATCTGATTAGCCTAATAGATGACTCTTTCCTTTCAAGATTCATAAATTTATTGGGATAGAAAATCCCCTACTACGGTATCTTTAATAGTCAAGTATAAGAGGATAGGGAGACCTGGCTGCGGAGGCATAAGTACCGACGTCGGGTGAGGTATCGTTTAATTTGGTCAAAGGCTTTTTGGTTGGACTCATTCTAGCCTTTAGTTCAATCCTTTTAGAGAAGTTTGAAAATGGGTTCGTAGATAGAAGTCAATTGGCCGATGAAACGACTAATGCATTATAGTTTACCGATAAACCCTCAGACTTACTTCTCCATTTATGGTGGTGGCATCTCAAGTATGGCTTTCACTTTGTAAGGGATGCTTTGATTCCCTTCTCCCTCACCATAAATCCTGAGAGTTTTCCTTTCATGATGTCAAAAACATATTTCTGTGGATTTATCCACATCTTCTATTATCGCAGTCATTCGAAGAACTTTAGGAGGGCGCTAATATGATGCTCTCGAGTCTTGGACTTAATAATCATGTCGTCCACATACACTTCGACATCTTTGTGAATAAGGCCGTGTAGGATGGGTGTGGTGTCCCTTTAGTTAGTAGCCCCAGTGTCCTTGAGTCCGAATGTCATGATAATACAAAGAAAGTTCCCTATGGGGCAATGAAGGAAATTCTTTCCTGGTGGCCAGGGTTCATCTTGATTTGGTTATATCCGGTGAATCCATCGACATAAGACTTGAGGGCGTGACTAGCCGTGTTGTCCAAAATCATGTCGATATTGGGTAATGGGTAATCGTCCTTTGGTAATGCTTTATTCAAATCCTGACAGTTGATGCACAAGTGGACTTTTCCTCCTAACTTTGGAACGAGAATGATATTAGCGAGATGTGTTGGGTATTTAGCCACATGAATGAAACCCACGTTAAATTGTTTTACCACCTCCTCTTTGACCTTAAACGACCATTCAATACGAAGTTTTCTTTGATTTTGTTTGACTGGCTTGCATTATGGGAATTTTAGGATCTCATGTTGAGCTATTTTCGGGTCAATATTGGTCATGTCATCATAGGACCATAGGAATACATCCTTTAGTTCTTTCAATAGTTCTTTAAATTGCACATGTGCATGATCGTTAAGGGTGGACCCTATCCTAATCTCACACTGATGGCTACTAGAATCGAGATTAATAACAATAGTCTCATCATCATTAGTTTGAATGCATTTATGTTGTTTGTTATTCTCCTTATTATGATTAGTTAAGAATTCTTCATTTGTAAAATCAACATCATCAAAGGTTTGATTATAATCAAGGCAATTAATGTAAGACATATAAGATAATCAAAATTCTCGTTTATTTCATTTTTGGGAAAAATAGCATTGAGAACTTCATTAAAAGAGATTTCAGTTACAATGATATTAGGAAAAGGAAAAATAACAGGTGAAGGGACTTGAATAGGGTCAACATCAGGGTTGGGTTGAATTTGAGAAATTAGGATTGGTACGACATTCCAGTTGAGAAGAGGCATGCCGCAACTTTGACTTGAGCGGACAGGTCCAATGACGTGACATCTGAGTGGATCATGTAGAGACTCAACCCCAGTATCAACAGGTCGAATGAGTCCTCGAAATAACTTTCCTTAGAGTCCTTAGTAATTGTCACGTTTTTCTCACTGAGAGGTTGAACTTAATGTTTTCATTCTTTGACCAATGATATACTGTCTTGCAAGAAGATTTCAAGTCTTGATTTCATATTCTTATCAACGTTATCGTACCATGGTTTAGGGAATCCATAGAAGGGGAAGTCTTCACATTCTTGATAAATCTTCCATTTATAAAGTCTCTTGAAACACTCTTTTCAACTTCTAAGCTTCTTTTTTATCTCGATCAATGGAGTGCTTTAAGTTCATTTTATAATATCTTGAGTCTTGATTACATAGTTGAAACAATAACTACGTGGTGTGCATGGAGTAACAATGAGAAGTTTACGTAAAGTATGCACAAAGAAGGGCTCTCTTGGACTTTACACGTATTTTAGAGGAAATACGTAGAGTTGCATGTCACTTGCATGACATCACTTGGGAATTAATCAACGCTATTGGAAAAATAAAGTAATTATGTGAATATTAAAAAGTCTGTTAATTTAAGGAGAATGTAGGGTGGGACATTGAAAATTTATTGAGGTTCTATGCGCATATCGATTTAAGCAGATTATGATTTTTTCTAAAATAAGTGTCGAGTTGTACTTGTTCGTACAAGATGTGTTTTGGGAGGAAATAAAGTGTGGCCTACCATAACACTTCATAAGCAAACAAGAAAAAGTAAGTAAATATATATACCATGTCGGCATGAGCATAACAGCTAGTTGGATGTGTAGGACTAAACATATTAAACGGAATGATATCAAGAAACCTTAACAGCAAATAAGGTTGGTTCGTAGCTTCCAATAGAAGAAGAAAATTGATTTGGGTTCCCTAGTCCACTATGGTGGGCGGATGATACATTTTCTTGATTGATCATTTACTTTTTGGTTTCATTTATGGCTTTTGTATCAACATTCATTTGCCATTTATTATTTTTTTTTTTATAATCGTAAGGTATTATAATTACCCCATGCGAGATATAGGTTTATTCTCTAAGCCTTCATCTTCTACTAGTTGCCCAAGTTGTGATTTAATAGGATATATCCATACCTATTTGTTAAAAACCTTTACTTTAATTATAACAAAATAGGAGGTTAAGACCTGATCCACGTGAATATATGTATGTGACACAAGAGGGTGTAACAAAGGGAGGAACGCCACTGCCATATAGAGAAACGTGGCATTTAAAATAAATCCCATATGCTGGTTCATTTCTTTATTATATATATATATATATATATATATATATATATATATATATATATATATATATATATATATATATAACCCCAATATGTTTCTTCCCCCAATAAAAACTTTCGACCAAATAACAATAGAAGTAGTTCCCTCCCTCATCTGAAAGCAGTTTACAAACGAGGAGCACAACAAATTATTTTATCTTTTCCTTATCGTCACAAAAATCAACCTAAGCTTAAGGCAATAACACATAACCCTTGTGTGCAAACTCTAAACTTTGTGTAGTGCTAGAAGGTCAAGTGTGAGTGATAGATGGTAGGTATCAAATTATGACTTTTAGAGGTGGTGACTAAATATATTTATGGAGTTTCAAAGAGGGTTTTGATGGAGTTTCTTGGAGGAAAACTTGGTGGACCTAGACAACACCTCTTAAGTTCACCTTAGGAGGGGTGTCTCTGTGTGTGTGTGTGTGTGTGGGGGGGGGGGGGGGGGGGGGGGGGGGGGGGGTTGTCATTTATTGTTAGAGCTTAATTGAGGTGGGAAAAATCTACTCATAAATGAAGGACTCTATTTTTGGTGTATTTTAAGTCTTGTTATTGTTGAATATTAAGAGTAAGAATTCGATGAACATAATGATAGGTTTTCTAGTGAAACTAAAAATAAACATTTTTATGGAATAAAAATGTTAGGAAAGTGTCCTTTTGTTGAGGATAAATGAAGAACACATATTTTTAAAATTTCTTCAAACTAAGATTTGTGTTTGTGTGATAATGATGTATTTTCTAGAAGTTTAATGTGAAATATTTTAAGGAATAAAATATTGAAATGATGTTGATATTGCCTAAATGTTTGTGAAATAAACATTCCAAAGACCCTTGCAAAAATGAACACTACACCAAAATTCCAATTTTGTGACTGCCTTTTTGTGACTGCTAATTGGGGTGACAAACTTATCATTTCGGGGAGCAGTCACAAAATTATTTGAAACTCCCATTAGTAGTTATAAAATAAAGGGGTGTAAAAAATTTGAGTCAATTAATTTGTCACCGCTAATGAGAGTTACAAATGTTATTATTTAATTAATTTGTGACTCCTATCAGCAGTGTATCGGCAGTCATAAATTTATAACTGTCATAAGGAGTCACAAATTTATTAGTAGGCTTGATTTATAACTCTTATGAGCAGTCACAAATTTGTGACTGATATAAGGAGTCACAAATTTTGACGTAAGTACTAATTTTGTGACTGCTCATAAGAGTTATAAATCAAGCCTGCTAATAAATTTGTGACTGCTAATGACAGTCATAAATTTATGACTGCTGGTAGCAGTCATAAATTTTGGTGTTGATTAATTTATAACCACTAGTGATCGTCATAAGTTTGTAACTCCTTCCAACACTCACAAATTATGGCCAACTTTAATTTGTGACTGCCCGGAGGGGTCACAAAATTTTTGCCCTAGTTTAATTTCCCTCCTATCCCCTCTCACTATGAAGAACTCCCTCCCCTCACTGTAAGAACTCCCGCCACAAAATTTGCGCTTGCCCTTGTATCTAACAAAAATCGATTTTGCCCTAGTGTAAATCGATTTTGTTAACATGTCTGATATGTTAGCACGATTTTTGTGAGTTTTTTATTTCGATTTTGTTAATATGTATGATCTATTAATATGTTAGCACTAATCTTAGCACAAAATTGAAGGTTTCAAAGTTACAATCAGAGTTTGATAGTTTGAAGACTAAGACCGAGAACTTCTTTGTGGCCTTTCCAGGTGTGATTTATTTACTTCTTATATATATTTATGACTCTAAATAAACTATAAAAAAAGAATTTGTTCGTAGTAACGATCAGATCCGATCAGGCTTATTCTTTATAGTTGTTGAATAGTTCTACATGATTAAACAATATTTTTAAATAAGAAATTGTATACTTGCACTATAAGTATTATCAGGAAGATATCATCTTGTGTAGCTAGAGCATCCTCAAGTGTCGTAATAAATAATTTTGAAGTGAGGTGTACCAAATTATATGATTGTGTTGACTTGTAAATATTAGTTTTATTGATTATTTCAACTAGTTGTTTTTAAATGAAGGGCTGAGATTTGTTAAATTTTACAGTCTCGTCATAGTTATCGTTATTAGGTTGAGACAATTAATGCTCCATATTTATGTTTTTATTGTAAAAAGTCGTCATGTGTGTTGCTAAATCCCCCAATAGATAGATTTGAAGCAAGGTTGCCCAATTGTATGATACTTTGGGCTAATAAATATAAAGAAAAAATATTGGGTGGTAGTCTGCACGATAAATTTTGTGAATCTATATATAGAGGACACCATAAATGCGGACCAAATTTTTTTAAATAGTTAATATGTTGGATCTATTAATATGTTAGCACGATTTGTTACCACTAATGATGGGTTTGTTAATACGATTTGGCAGTTGGGTTAGTTTTTCAGATGGGTTTTTGGTTATGGAGGAGAGAGATAAATGTGTGGGTGTAGGAGATGATGAATAGTGAGGAGAGAGGAAAGGTATAAAGGAGCGAGAAATTATGGGTTTTTGGTCATAAATTGATTTTGATTTTGATTTCCATTTCCATTTTGTTTTGCTCATTTATATCAGTCGTAAATACTCATATTGAGATTTGGGTCATACAATTTATTATTTTGTTTTCCTCATTGATAAATATGTATCAGTCTAACAAGTTTTGTGCTTGGTGAGTATATCTACACATTGTTTTGTGTTCTGATGCTTCGTTAATAATTTCATATCTGATGCTTTGTTATGTTCTAAATATCAGCTTAAGATTCATTTAGTTTTATAATTTACTGAGTTTATATTTGTTTGTATTGTTGAATTAATGGAGTTTCCACAATATAAAGAGTGGATGGGTGAAAGTTTTAGAGTGGGGCAGTTATACGTTAATGGGTTAAAGACTTTGTGAATTATGCAACAAAGAATCTCAAAACTGATATTATCCCATGTCCGTGAAATCGTTGTAAAAATGGTAAACGTTTGAAAGGGGTAGATATAAAAGTACATTTGTTTCATTTGGGTATGCAAGCTGACTACACGTTTTGGCATTTCCACAGGTAGAGAGAATTTAAGTATATTCTAGAAGAAATACTTGTCAATGAAACCGTTCACACAAATGGTGACCCGTTAGTACATGCTAGGTTAAATGATCTCATAAATGATACGTAAGAAGTGCACGCATCACAAGAAAAGCAAGATAGTAGAGGGAATGATTTAGGCTGTGAGGATCATGTTGGCAACGATACAGACCAAGTTAAGGATTATATACGGTTAAAAGCAACATCCGCAACACCATTATACTATAACTCCAACCCCAAACACACAAAGTTATATGCCATGGTTGGGTTGCACAACTTAAAGAGCAAATTTAGCTTGTCGGGAAAAAGTGTGACGGCAATAGTCCTTTGGGAAAAATATTTGCTCCCCAAAGAAAATACACTACCAGTCAATTATCCGATCATAAAGGGTAATTTGAATGAAATACAAATCAATTCATTGCTGCAAGTATGACTGCATTTTATACTATAAGGAGCACAAGGACAAACGAGCTTGTCCTGTATGTCACTACACCAAAATGGTCAAATTGTCACCTTTCAGCCGGCCACCCTTGTCACGGTCATTGACCGTGACAACAAACACGCGTTTCGTGTCACGATCAATGATTGTGACAAGACCGTGACAAATAATTGTCACGGTCATTAATCATGACAAGTTCGTGACAAATATATTTGTCACGGACTTGTCACGGTCAATGACCATGACAATTCTTTAAATAATTGTCACGATCAAGGACCTTGACACGACCGTGACGATGCCGTCAGTAAAATAAGCCCTAGGCTTTTTTTTTTCCACTGATTTTTGGTTTTCCTCTCTCTCTCTCTCTCTCTCTCTCTCTCTCTCTCTCTAAGGTATGTTTTTTTCCTCTCTTTCTCTTTCATTTCTATATGTGTGTGTATGTGTGTATATTTATGTGTGTATATGTATGTGTATATGTGTGTATATATGTGTGTGGTGGGGGAGGGGAGCAGGGGTGGTGGGGAGGGTGGGCTGTGTGTGTACGTGTGTGTGTGTGTGTGTGTGTGTGTACGTGTGGGGGTGATTGGGTGAGGGGGGCAGGGGGTGGGGTGGGGGTAGGGGGTGGTGTGTGTGTGGCGGGGGCAGGGGTGGGGTGGGTGTGGTGGGGGTGTGTCTGTGTGTGGTGAGGCAATCTAAACAATTGTATAGCTTTAATTAATAAATTGTATAGCTTTAATTGTAATTTTAATTATATAGTTTTAGATGAAAGTAAATTAATAATTAGTGCCAATTTCATATGAAAGTAGGATTGCCCCTCATTGTAAATTAGTAAATTAATAATTGTATACTTTAATTGTTAGTTCAATTGATGAAATGAATTAATTGAGTAGATGAATTAGAAGGAGTACGGGATACACATTTGTTGTTGACATTGCTGTTGGATTATTTTGTTTAGTAAATGTTGGGTTGGTTAGTTTTAAAAGTGGCATGACTACAGGATTATTGTCTATATGAGGGTGGGATTTTTCAACATTTTTTAAAAATTACTTTATATATCGAACAATATATATATAGTATGTGTGTGTGTGTGTGGCGGGGGGCAAGGGGTGGGGTGGTGGTGGTGGGAGTGTGGGGTGTGTGTGTGTGTGTGTGTATGGTGGGGCAATCTAAACAATTATATAACTTTAATTGTAATTTTAATTGTATAGTTTTAAATGAAAGTAAATTAATAATTAGTGACCATTTCATATGAAAGTAGGATTTCCCCTCATTGTAAATTAGCAAATTAATAATTGTATACTTTAATTGTTAGTTTAATTGATGAAATGAATTAATTGAGTAGATGAATTAAAGGAGTACGGGATACACATTTATTGTTGACATTGCTGTTGGATTATTTTGTTTAGTAAATGTTGGGTTGGTTAGTTTTAAAAGATGCCTGACAACTGGATTATTGTCCATATGGGGGTGGGATTTTTCAACTTTTTTTGAAAATTACTTTGCATATCGAACAATATATATATAGTATGTGCGTGTTTGTGTGGAGGGGGGAGGGGGAGGGGGTGGGGTGGTGGTGGTGGGGTGTGGTGGCTGGGTGTGTGTTTGTGGTGGGGAAATCTAAACAATTTTATAGCTTTAATTAATAAATTGTATAGCTTTAATCGTAATTTTAATTGTATAGTTTTAGATGAAAGTAAATTAATAATTAGTGCCCATTTCATATGAAAGTAGGATTGCCCCTCATTGTAAACTAGAAATTAATAATTGTATACTTTAATTGTTAGTTTAATTGATGAAATGAATTAATTTAGTAGATGAATTAGAAGGAGTATGGGATACACATTTGTTGTTGACATTGCTGTTGGATTATTTTGTTTAGTAAATGTTGGGTTGGTTAGTTTTAAAAGTGGCATGACCACTGGATTATTGTCCATATGGTGGTGAGATTTTTTAATTTTTTTTGAAAATTACTTTGTATATCGAACAATATATATATAGTATGTGCATATGTGTCTGACGGGGAGAGGGGGGGCAGGGGTGTGGTGGTGGTGGGGGTGTGTGTGGTGGGGCAATCTAAACAATTGTATAACTTTAATTAATAAATTGTATAGCTTTAATTATAATTTTAATTGTATAGTTTTAGATGAAAGTAAATTAATAATTAGTGCCCATTTTATATGAAAGTAGGATGGCCTCTCATTGTAAATTAGTAAATTAATAATTGTATACTTTAATTGTTAGTTTAATTGATGAAATGAATTAATTGAGTAGAAGAATTAGGAGTACGGGATACACATTTGTTGTTGACATTGCTGTTGGATCATCTTGTTTAGTAAATGTTGGGTTGGTTAGTTTTAAAAGTGGCCTAACCACTGGATTATTGTCCATATGGGGGTGGGATTTTTCAACTTTTTTTGAAAATTACTTTGTATATCGAACAATGTATATAAATATATATATATATAGTATGTGCATGTGTGTGTGGCGGGGGGAGGGGGTGTGTGTGTGTGTGGTGGGGCAATCTAAACAATTGTATAGCTTTAATTGTGATGGGGGTGTGGTGGGGGTGTGCGTGTACGTGTGTGCGTGTGTGTGGTGGGGGAGGGGGTGTATGAAAATAAAATTAATAATTAGTGCTCGTTTTTATTTGTAGTAATTGTACATATTTGCATGTCTTCTTCTAATTTTTTTTATCTGTACTAATAACATTTGTTTACAGAAAATGTCTCCTTCAGGTATTAAGGCGAGGAGGATGATGCTGGTTATGATGATGTCGTCTAGGCTCGGTGGTAGCAGAGGCGACGAGGGTTCCTCGGCCCCTAGGCTCCCCAAATATAGCAAATTTGGGATTACCATCGAGAACAAGTCAGAGCTATTAGCGAGATCCCTCGAGCTGCTAAAGACGGTCATCGGCCCTGGGTTTATGAGTTGGAAGGAGGTGCCATATGAGCTCAAGTTAGCTGTTTGGGCGGCACTACAGGTAATATATTTATATTTATATGAATATTTCGATTTCAATTTCGATTTCAATTTCATTGTATATTTATATTTATATTTATTCGCAACTAACATTTTCTTTGTTGGACAGGAAGAATTCAACTTGGATCCAAAGCTACGCGATTCCGTCTTGGAGCAGTTGAGGGATCAACACAAGACGTGGAAGAAAAATATGCGGACACAGTACTTTGGGAAAACACGAGAGTCCATTATCCAATGGCGTGAATCCATCCCGCCGAAGGAGCCGATCTCATTGGCACAATGGAAAAAGTTCATTGACAATGAGATCGGGGAGCAACAATTGGCATCTCGCCAATTGGGGAGGGAAAATCGAGCAAAAAAGACAGACGTGCAATACTCCGGTCGGACGTCTTATGCTGAGGTGGAGCATAGGACGAAGGTAAAATTTAATTTTTCTATAACTACAAAAATATATTATTCTACATTATTTTACTTTGCGGGGCCGATACTAATTTTACTTTATTTTATTTCAGGGGTAGGGAGTGGCCATGGGGGAAAGGCACATAGGCTCGACACCTATGTGGCTCTTTGGACGAAGAAGGGGAAGGACAATGAGGTGTCCCCGAGCATCGCGGCCACGATTGTAAGTAATCTGATAGTTTACTTTTTTTTAATTACGTTATAATTTTTTAGCTTACTTATTTTACTAATCATGTGCTTTTTGTCGTTTCAGGAAAAGCTTAAGGAAGTGCATGAGTCGTAGTCTGATGTCGACAAGGCATCTTTATCCACAGACGCACTCAGCCAAGTGCTTGGCTCTAATCGCAAGGGGAGGACAAGGGGGTGATCTCACGGGTGGCCAAATATAGGATCATCGGAGTGGGGACGAGCCACACCGGGTTGGCTCAAACGGTGGATTCACATGATGCGAAGTTGTCCTGTTTGGAGGCGACGGTCCAAGATATGTACTCATTCATGAAGCGTATGTTGGACGGAGACCGTAAGGGGAAAGGGAAGGAGAAGGTGGTGGAGGAGGAGGTGCGGGAGGACGAGGCGCAGGATGACGAGGATGTGGACCTCGTTGCTTCATCACCGATACGTGCATACTTCGATGATTCACTTCCCTATTTGGCGCCCTTCAATAGGCCGATGTTGACACTTGGTTAGCCGAGCGTGTTCATATTGGACGTATTTGATGGCCAGCGTATAGGGCGGGGGTTGAGGGACCCGAATATCGTCCAGGATGGAATAGTTCATGGACGTGAGCTTCAAGAGATCGAGTCCAAAGTTCTCGTCACGCATGTGATACCCGGGAAGGAGAACTTCCTATTGTGGTTGTGCGAACAATCCAGCATGATGTATATTAGTGGGTGTGTCAATTAGTATATCATGTGGCCTACTCACCTCCTCGCATTTTCCCCTGACATGTAGTGACAATATTTATAAGTTGGTACATTTGAATTATATTATTGATTATATCGTCATGTATATTGTTTCTATTTTGAATATATATTTGCATTATCTTTAGTTATTTGGATATATGATGTTGCTATAAGAGGTACAAATATACTACTAGACAGTGGCAGTGGCCATACTGCCCAGCAGATTTTTTTTAAATTCTACCCAAAATTATCACGGTCAATGAGCGTGACAAGTCCGTGACAAGAGTTATCACGGACTTGTCACGGTCATTGACCGTGATAATTTTCATAAAATGGGACAAGGCTTTGTCACGGTTATTAACCGTGACTAAACTTGTCATGGTCAGGGACCGTGACACGACAGTCATAATTCTAATGAACTTATCATGGTCAATGACCATGACACGTCCGTGACAAAAAAAGTTATCTCGCCCCGAATTGTCAAGGTCATTGACCTTGACAATTAGCCATATTTGGTGTAGTGTGTAACGAACCTAGATATGAACAAAAGATGATAATACATAATAAACATTTTTTGAGAGTAGATACGTAAATACCTAAGAAGGTTTTAAAGTATTTCCCTGTAGGTCCTCGATTGAAGAGACTTTACACTATACCTTGGATAGCATAGGCAATGACTTGACATGGTCGAGCGGAGGTGGGTGAGAATCTCATGTGACATCTGATTGGTTCATTTGTGTGGAAATCTGTAAATAACCGATACCTGAACTTTGCTAAAGAAATACGTAATGTTCGCCTCAGAATATCAACCGATGGGTTTAACCCATTTGGAAAATTAAGCACAGATAAGAGTATATGGCCTGCGTTTGCGGCGCCTTTAAATTTTCCCCCGTCGTTGTGCATAAGAAAGGAGTTTTCGATTTTGTCATTATTGATACCAAGTCCAAAAGCACTAATAGATGAATTGAATGAGTTATGGGTTAAAGGTGTGAGAGCGTTCGACTCGTACAAAAAGGAGGAATTCATTTTGAGAGTTATGTTGATATGGGCAATTTATGATTTTCCTGCTTATGGGACCTTATATGGGTGCAATGTACATAGGACCTTATATGGGTGCAATGTACATGGTTACCTAGGTTGTCCTATATGTGGAGAGGATACTGAAGCCAGTTGGCTTAAGAAAAGTGGTAAACTTTTTTATCATTGTCATCGGAGATTTGTTCCCCAAACTCACAAATTCAGGTCAATACGAAGCAATTTTCTCCTAGAAGGCACTGAGACACGACCACCTCCACCACGAATTTCTGGTTTGGAAATTTAAGAAAGGTCATTAAAGTCTGATCAAAAGTTGAGGGGGAAACACCCCATAATTTTTGCGCAAAAGCATAAAATAAAGGATGTTGATGTGAAAATAGCGTGGTCGAGGAGATCAATAATGTTTGATTTTCCATACTGGAAGGAACATCCTGTGCGACATGTGATAGACATACTGCACGCTGAGAAAAATATTATTGAGCATCTCGTAAGCACATGCATTGGTGGTTCTCATTCCAAGGATGGAGAAAAAGCCCGTGAAGATCTTCGTGATTCAAAGATTAAAAGATCATTATGGATGAAAGAAGATCCAAACACTGAAAAAAATCATATTCCAGTTGCATCTTATACTTTGAGAATTGAAGGAAGAAATATGTTCTTAAAAACCTTAAAGGGCTTGAAGTTCCCATATAATTTTTCATCCAACTTACGCAAGATTATCGGCAACACAACAAAAGATTTGAAAAAGTGCAAGTCCCACGATTGGCATGTGATAATGCAACTTGTCCCTCTGTTGTTCGAACACTTTTTTTCAGAACACAAGGATCTTCGAAGGGCCATTCTACAAATTAACTTATGTTTCTCCCTATTGTGCGAGAAAGTTGTCAACAAGACGCACATAATGGTAGCGAAAGAAACTTTGGTCGAGGTTATATCTGTTTTGGAGAAGCACCTTACTCTCTCATTCTTTGACATAAGCATCCACCTTTTAGTGCATTTGTGCGATGAAGCACTTTTACGTGGACCAGTAAGGTACCGATGGATGTATCTGTTCAAACAATTAATGAAAACTTTTAAAGATTACATTAAGAATACACAGTACATTGAGGGGTCCATTGCTGAGGAGTACATTATGGAAGAGGCTTCCTTATATGCAAAGGAATATATGCCTAACCCAAATGTTAGAGGTCGTGAATGCTTTATTGATGAATTAGAAGAGTTTGCAGATGAGCAGGCCCTGGGGAAAGGTAAGGTAGTGAAGCTGACAAGTACACAATATAACCAGGTGGCTCGATATGTATTCGAGACGCATGAAGACATAGATAAATGGAAAATGTGAGTTTATTTAAAATGTTTTGTAAAATAATGTAATATGTTCGATGTTATATTCATTAGAAATTAATATTTTTAGTGTTTTAACCTAGGCAAAATAATGAGTATAGGCATGCCAAAAGGAGGAAGGGAGGCGCGAGCGCAAAGAATGACTTTAGGCAATGGGTAGCTTCTGAGGTGACTACAGTAATACCTCACTTTTATTTACTGTCTTTGTAACATATTCACAATGCAAATACTTTCATGGTGTCAGTTATTGAAAGCTCGTGAAGTATCGACGAGGCTTGCACGTCTAGAAAATGGGCCTAGTTTTGTAGTCAAGGAGTTTGGACAATATCGTGTCAATGGTTTTGTGTTCCCTTCAAGAACACACGGGTTAAAACTCATTGGGAAACAAAATAGCGGCATTTCATATAAAGAATTAACTCATTTCAGGGCAAGCGCAAAAGATAAAAACTTGATAGAAACGGAGATGACGTATTATGGGATTATCAAATAAATTGTCCTATTAGATTATATATCTTTCAGCATACCTATATTTTACTGTGATTGGGTAAGAGTGGAGGACAAGAATGCATGTATGGTCGACCGTGACACCCACATGGTGAAGGTTAATTTGACCAAGTTGAAGAGTAAAGATAATGTGAATGATGAGCCATTCGTTTGTGCATTCCAAAACTTAAAGCAAGTCTTTTATGCAAAGAGCCCCAACAATGATCCATGGTCTGTTCTTTTACATTCTCCTCAGCGCTTGACTACATCGGTAGACGACATAGAGTCACCTATCGAGATTCAGTCTATTCTGGATGAAACCCAGAATTAAAGAAATTATTAAACACATTAGAGGAGTAGATGTTTAATTGTAGCATGTTATGTTATTTTAAATGTTGACTTGAAAATTATGTATAATAGCTTGTTTCAATTATTTCGTAGCATGTATTCATAGTGACTTTTGTTCACAAGTTTCTTATTAATTTTTTCAGGATGACATATTTTGTATATACATGCAACTATTTTCAAAACAGATCTTTTATAGAGAACACATCAATTTATTGTCATGGCTATCAAAAGATCAAACAATGCAATTACTTGTAAGATCATGGGTGGAACATACCTAAAGCATATTTATTTCAATCAATACTACACACACTACCTCAAAGTTGGGATGAAGCAGTTGAAAGGGTTTTCATAAAACACAATCAAAGTAATGCGATGAAGTTAGTAGAGTTTTTAGAATTCAAAGAAAGAAAAATCCACCCTTTGTGGATAAAACTGAAGAGGATAAGGATGCGTTCAGACTCTACTGTGAGAAAACACATGCATAACAAAGTTAACATCTATTATCGACTTAGGAGAGAAGGCATACGTCCTAATATGTTTAGTGTCAGAAATGCAATTATCAACACACTTCTGCAGACATGGCTAATAAAAACTTTACGTGAAATGATGAAGTATGAAACTTATGACATGGTCGAATTATCAAAACTTTTAGAATATGTTGAATATTTTTTTATATTATTTTCTTACTCTTGTATTAATATATGGACTAATTCATAAATATATAAATGCAAAAAATGGCGTCCGAGAATACAATTCCATCGTTCAGGCCAGAAAGTTCAAGTCATGATGAACATTCTGCCATTGATTCTCGTGCTGACGTTCCCTTAACCTATTTGGTTTACCAATAAGTGGTAAGAATCCTTTTAAAGCTCGAGCCTTATCTTTGTTAAAATCTTGTATTGGCTTAAAATATGAGAGTTGGGATACGGTTCAAAGTGTAAAAAAGGACGACTTGTGGGATACGCTCATGAAAGAGTTCAATCTTTCGGCCGACCAGAAGGAGGGGTCCATGAAAGCCATTGGTATTCATTTGAAGACTTTTAGAAGTAACCTTCGCACGACTTATTTTAAGGGATTGGACGGTGATGGGATAAAGGCCCTTAAGGATCAAGTACTGGAGAAAGAGCGTATCCCTGTCTGTGAGTGGAATGAATTCATCTTGCGCGAAGCATCTGAGGTAAAATTGAAACAATGACACCAAGGTTGGGTGAACAGGGCTAAAAATACTGACGTCCATTGTCTCGATCGGATGTCGTATGCTGAGAAAACCGAGGTGATAGTATACACCCATTCTTATTTCATTGTGTATATTATATTATATGTCTTGCTTAAATAGTTAATGGAAAATTAATTTATAGGTGCTTAAAAATAAATGACCTGTTGATCGTTCGAAAGTGTATCTCGAAAGTCGTTGGCGAAAAACTAGGGAGTTTCACCCAAAGGTACTAATGATATGGTGGGTTTCGTAATCTCAGTTGTAATAATTAAATTCCTTCAAGTTTCTTCGTTCAAACGTTTTAATCGATTCATAAATAATTTTGCAGCAAAAATTGAGTGAGCTGAGAAGTAGTCAAGGTTCTTCAAGCCAAAAAAGTATTGATACAGATGCAATGACTGCCTTTAGAGGAAAAGACACTAGGGGGCGACTCGTGGTGTTGGACCCGTGTCCAAAACTAAACTTAAGGCAATTGCTCCTATAGTATCACAGTTGACTAGAGCAAAGACACGAGAAGAAAAACATGATGAGGATATGGCATTTCTCAAATCATCTGGTACCATGCTTTTAAGTGCTTTTGAATCGAATGGATTGAAAATACCAAATCCAAGTCCTCACAATTACACTCCCGTCTTGCATCCAAGTCCTCGCAATTATACTCCTGTCCCACATCCAAGTCCTCGTAATTACACTCCAGTCTCGCATTCAAGTCCCCACGATTACACTCCTCCCCCCCCCCCCCCCCGCGCGTCAATTGAGCCAAACTTTGGAGATTCAACTGAGACAAACTTTGGAGATTTAACTGATCCTCCATACGATCCATATGTCGATTTATGATACGGCGTAAATATTGCATATTTCACCCGTTAACCTACGCGTTATTAGTCCCCTCGGGTATCTTAATCCCTATATTTATGCTCGTTAACCAAACAACCTCGGATTTCTATGTTAACATGTTTTGCAGGGGTTAATTGAGCTTTTGTAGGTATTTGGATGCTTAGTATGAAGTTTGGATGCATTCCGGCGAAGTTCCGTACACAATCGCACGCGCAAGGGCATTTTAGTCTTTTCACAGTTTGGGCAACTGGCCCAATGTCTTCACGAAAATTGTATCCCTCCTCGCTAGCTTCGCGTGGCCGTGAACGGTGCGCGATTCGGATTCATATCGAAGAAGTTATGGCGATTTCAGCGGAGGAAAAATAAGGAAAGCAAAAGAGGAGAAGAGAAGGATAAGGGAAGAATGCAGTGTGCTGCTACCTGGCCAAGACTTTCTTGATCGATCGATCGACCCCTTTGGTCGATCAATCGACCATTCTAAATTATCAAAATTTGGCCTTGATCGATCGATCGACCAAAGGGGTCGATCGATCGATCCCCTGTTTTTCAGCAGATATTTTCATTTCTTTTCTTTCTTCTTTTCTTTTAATCCAACTTAGTATAAATACAATTTTTGTTGTAATAAGAAAATAAGCAGTAGATACACGATTTTAGGTTAGTTTAGCTTAGGGTTTGGGGATTTGAGAGCTCTTCTTCTTCGTCTCTTGGTTTGACACCCTTTAGGGTTTGTAATTGGTACTTTCATCTTCCCTCTCCATTAATATAAGTTATATTTCCTTTATTCTTGCTTTGTAGTTAATTTACATGCTTTATTAATTAGTTTACTTTCTTTAATTCTTGATTTCTTAGTTTAATTAGTTTAATTTAGTTTATTTCCATGTCGTGCCCTTAGATAAATAGGGTCGGGATTTCGTTACGCCATTTACGGGTTTGGACCTCGAAAGTTAGGGTTTCGTGTAAAATTGCATTTAATTGAAACCGCGTGTATTAAAGTTGGATTGTTATGCGTTTAACTTTATTTGTCACGCAACTTTAGTGTTTATAGTGATAATCCGAATTTAATCCGCGTGTGACCATTTTTGATTAAATGTTTAATCTCGCAACTTTGGCTTAAATTTCTTATTGCGTGATGTTTATGCTTAATTGAAAATGATCGATTAAATGTTTTCGAATCGAAATTCTAATTAGTAGTTGTTTCGCCCGTGAATGTGTGTATGCGATCCCGATCCCAGCTTTCCTTTTGTGTAGCGTAACTTATTCTTTTCTTTTGTCACCATAACCACCCATCACCTTTTCTTATTTCTTTTACACCATTTTTATTCTTGAAGTTTTAAAACAATTAACATCTAAAATTTAATAACTCCCTGTGGATTTCTTACGATACCCGACTTACCGCTGTGCTTGCTTGTCAAGTGTAGTAGTAGCTTAGTTTTTTTTGTATCGCAGCGGAGAAACACACAATGATTGTGTCCTCACACGAACACACTTTTTCCGCCCGGTCACAAAATGGCGCCGTTGTCGGGGAGTGTGTTTTAGATAGTAATTATTTTATTATTTCGTAGTATTTTTCCTTTTGTATTTATATTCTTTGTTTTAACCTTTTTTGCAGGATAGCATATTTGAGCGCTAAGAAACTTTGATTCGCGGTTGCTCACTTTCTTGCTCGAATTCTCCATCTACAAACAACGAAGTAATCATGTCCTACTATTATAGTTATTACGGTTATTCTAATGATTCATACTTTGGGGATAGTTTTCAAGTTTTTCATTTTCAAGATTTTCTTGAAAATGAAAGACTTGAAAACATTTATCGCAATGAAAATCGTTATTGGGAGTTTGAGTTGGATTCATATTTTGAAACCAATGATGATTTTTATTCCGATGATTTAGAAGATGAGATTTTACCAAATGAGGAGTTCGAGCCTCTTGAGCCGAGGAAGCCTACTTTGGAAGAAACTTTTCTTCTTTACTCCCAAGGTTTGGAAAGCTTAAATGATGCTGGAATGAGACTTGGAGCACTTTGCGATGAGATGAATTCTTATGCACAAAACAACGAAGCGGTGGAAACTTGTGTTTCACCTAAATTTTTCGAAGAATTTCTCATCGAATGTGAATCTCTCTCCCCCGAAATTCAATCTCCTTCCGACGATATGTTGATGGAGACTGAATTTATTTCATTACCATTTACGTTTTCCGTCATTGAACCATTAGAATTACCGGTTGATTCCTATGAGTCGGTAGAAACTTTTAAAACTTCTACACTTTTTTGCCGATGAGGACTCCTTGCCGGACTTGTTTTCGATGGATGTTATCCCGATGTGTGCACCATCTCCCATTCCATTTGAAAAATCTTTTGGAGATGAGTCAATTTTTCTTGGACCTCAAGTGTACCTTTCCCCCTTATTATCCAAATCCCCCATCGTCCCTCCAAAACTTTTAATTGACGATGGTTCATTTCTTTCGCCTTACACATGCCTTCCGTTGTTCAAACGGAATTCATATTTTTCAGAAGGCATGCTTGTATGTGAGGGTACACCGGTTATCCTCCAAAGTCAAATCGTTCTTATGGTGGACCCTCAACTATTTAGACTTCTAGTGTATAGTTAGTGTGAAGCCTAAATAGTAGGTTGTAAATAGTTAGCTTTTCAATTTTCTTTCTAACCTATTTTGTTTTCTTTCCTTTTAATTTAGTCTAGTGTAATTAGTTAACTTTTTGTTATTTGTTTTTGCTATGCTCGATACTAACTTGTTTTGTAGATTTCATTGGACTCATGCTTATGGAGATCGTTCCAATTTTGGGTAATATCATTATTTTCCTCTCTTTGTGTTGTGTTCTTAATGCGCATTGAGGACAATGCAACATTTAAGTTAGGGGATGTAGGATATTCTATCCAGATTTACTCACCATTTAGTTACTGAGTATGATTTTCTTAGAAAAATTGAAAATTTTCAAAAATATTTTCTTTCTTTTTTTCTCCTTTGTTGGGCATTTTGCCTTGTTTTCGATGATAAATTTCAATAATTGTCCGATCCAATAGACAACTCAATGATGCATGTTCTCGATTTTAAAAGTTATTAGACTTTAGTCCTCAAATCATTGATATTGTGAATAACTTCATGAATTAAACTTTATCCCATGAGCATATGCACTTTCCTTGTTCTATTGATTTGGTTTAAAATTTTTATAACTCGGGAATCTTTTGTTGCATTGTATATACTTACACCGAGTAAGCTTTGTACCTTTCGTCGTTTGTGAGTGTTATACACTATTCTTTCCTCTTTGAAAACGTTGAATTCTTGGTAATCTCTCTATTCTTTCATTTGATCGTTCATTAATTGAGTTCATACTCGAAATGTTTTACTTGAGCATGATTTTCATATATTGTTTTGACTTGAGAATTGCGTAAACTTTTGGAAATGATCATAGGCCCTCTTTGTTATACCACCCATATTAGCCTTGGCCTCACCATATATGTTTCCCTAGTCAACCCCTTTGAGCCTAAATACTAGCCTTTCGTTTCATTACCCAAAATTCCATAACCAACTCCAAATTGGAGTTTTAAGCCATACATACACCTTACATACCTTTGTTTGGAATGTTACTTGGGATTGAATGTTGTTATTGTATTGCGGTTGAAATTTAAGCATATGAGAGTTTGAAAAGTAAAGAAAAGAAAGTAGTAAAAAAAGTGAAGAAAAAGAGAAAGCAAAAAGCAAAAAGAAAACAAAAGAAAACATGAGAAGAAGAAAATAAAAGAAAGAGAAAGTTGTATATTTTGTGTAGTGTTCAATAAGCTTTGATTACTCTCCCCGATGATATATCTAATTCTTGTTTTGGAACTCGTTTTCCAATTTTTGATATTGCCCGCATCCTTCCCATTATTCCAAGTTTTTATCTCCAAACACTTTGAATCCGTACATATACCTTTCATTTCGTACCTTAACCCCAAACCTACATTACAACCCTATAAAGTCCTATGTGATCTTAGGGTGCATTTAATTTAAAAGTCATAATAGTTTTGATAATCTGTGAAAATGCATTTCGCCTATTTTAGTGTGCGGTATCCTTTCATTGAGATTACAGTTTTTCATTTTATATATAGCGTTGTTCATTTGTGACATGTGTGCGGCCTAGTTTCCATTTACATTTACTCTTTAGCCTGCATGTCCCGTGTGTTACCTCCCTGTTTTGAGTGAATTCGCTTGATGAGTGTAATGCCCGTGAGGATTGAATATATGCATGCCTTTATGTTTATCCGGTTTATTTAAGTTTTTACCAAATCATATTGTGCATTTGCTCTCCCCCTCCCACTTTTAAGGTTTCAATTCTATGAGGTGCATTCTATAATGTTAATGATTTGGACTTTTGTTTAAATTCGTTCATTTTGCTAATAATGTGTATGAAATACTTTTCGCTATTGTTGGGTTTGTCGCATGTTGGGTTGGGCATATTTTGAAGAAACCATATGATGTTTGTGGGTTTCATCCCTAAAAACCTTCACGAGACGACACTCGTCCACTAGGGTAACCTAGGGGTTTAACGACTTATTGCATACGCTAAATGCAATCGTTCGCCCGCGAAAGTGGCTTTATCTTTTTATTGTTTTTTCATCCCATTTTGTACTTGTATCCTGCTTTTGATTTTCTTGCAGTTCTTGTTGTTTCCTATTTCATTGCTAGGGACTAGCAATGTGTAAGTTAGGGGGTGTGATACGGCGTAAATATTGCGTATTTCACCCGTTAACCTACGCGTTATTAGCCCCCTCGGGTATCTTAATCCCTATATTTATGCTCGTTAACCAGACAACCTCGGATTTCTATGTTAACATGTTTTGCAGGGGCTAATTGAGCTTTTGTAGGTATTTGGATGCTTAGTATGAAGTTTGGATGCATTCCGGCGAAGTTCCGTACACAATCGCATGCGCAAGGGCATTTTAGTCTTTTCACAGTTTGGGCAACTAGCCCAATGTCTTCACGGAAGTTGTATCCCTCCTCGCTAGCTTCGGGTGGCCGTGAACGGTGCGCGATTCTGATTCATAACGAAGAAGTTACGGCGATTTCAGCGGAGGAAAAATAAGGAAAGCAAAAGAGGAGAAGAGAAGGAGAAGGGAAGAATGCAGTGTGCTGTTGCCTGGCCAAGACCTGCTTGATCGATCGATCGATCGACCAAAGGGGTCGATCGATCGATCCCCTCTTTTTCAGCAGATATTTTCATTTCTTTTCTTTCTTCTTTTCTTTTAATCCAACTTACTATAAATAAAATTTTTGTTGTAATAAGAAAATAAGCAGTAGATACACGATTTTAGGTTAGTTTAGCTTAGGGTTTGGGGATTTGAGAGCTCTTCTTCTTCCTCTCTTGGTTTGACACCCTTTAGGGTTTGTAATTAGTACTTTCATCTTCCCTCTCCATTAATATAAGTTGTATTTCCTTTATTCTTGCTTTGTAGTTAATTTACATGCTTTATTAATTAGTTTACTTGCTTTAATTCTTGCTTTCTTAGTTTAATTAGTTTAATTTAGTTTATTTCCATGTCGTGCCCTTAGATAAATAGGGTCGGGATTTCGTTACGCCATTTACGGGTTTGGACCTCGAAAAGTTAGGGTTTCGTGTAAAATTGCATTTAATTGAAACCGCGTGTATTAAAGTTGGATTGTTATGCGTTTAACTTTATTTGTAACGCAACTTTAGTATTTATAGCTATAATCCGAATTTAATCCGCGTGTGACCATTTTTGATTAAATGTTTAATCTCGCAACTTTGGCTTAAATTCCTTATTGTGTGATGTTTATGCTTAATTGAAAATGATCGATTAAATATTTTCGAATCGAAATTCTAATTAGTAGTTGTTTAGCCCGTGAATGTGTGTATGCGATCCCGATCCTCGCTTTCCTTTTGTGTAGCGTAACTTATTCTTTTCTTTTGTCACCATAACCACCCATCACCTTTTCTTATTTCTTTTACACCATTTTTATTCTTGAAGTTTTAAAACAATTAACATCTAAAATTTAATCACTCCCTGTGGATTTCTTACGATACCCGACTTACCGCTATGCTTGATTGTCAAGTGTAGTAGTAGGTTAGGTTTTTTTTGTATCGCGGCGGCGAAACACACAACGATTGTGTCCTCATACGAACACACTTTTTCCGCCCGGTCAGTTTATTAGATTTTTCAAATCAGAGGAAGATTGCAGGTGGACAAGTTGTTGCTTCAGCTGCTACTGGAACGGTGGTGCATGGCCATTAATTGCTGATATTTGAACGTAAGGTTTACGTTAATAGTGTTGAGACAGGAGAAGAGAATCATCCGTTGTATCATCGAAGTCATGGGGAGGACACTATTAAGGATGTCGAGAAATCTTGGGTGGTTTGGCCGTTGCTTTGTCTTATCCTTAAGTGATCCAGAGTAATTTGTCTTGAGAAATTTGAACAAATTGTCAAAGTGAACAATTAGTAATGTTTAAACTCTATTTTGAATATTAGTAATCTATTTTGAATCAATTATTAATCTAATTTATCCAGTGTCTATTGATTATGAAACATATTGGTTGTCTATTTGTTGTTTTTAAAGAGAGTTTGTGTTTAAGATTTCACCTTCCCACAATTAATATCTACTTTAATGTTGGATGGTCTTTATGTGGGGTTGCTCCTCTTAGCCTTACGCTTCACTTCCTAATTGAAGTGAACACTATTGAATTGAGAAATGATTGAAGTGAAATGAGTACTGAATTGAATTAAGAATTTGCATTGCACACCATGAATTGAGCACTGATTCCAAATATATGATTGATATATGTTTGATATATCAGTTGGATTCAACTGATACCTGATACTTGATATGCTTGATATATTCTGTTGGATTCGATTGATATATTTTTAATAACTTCATAACTGATTAAGCACAAAGAGAATCTCTAATGTTGGTCCAAGTGAACCAACATTAGAGATTCATCAAGTTGTCTTGTTTGGAGGTTGCAGTTGTGTCTGAAATAGATGCTGAAATGAATGAGTCTGAAATAAATGTTGCTTCTGATGCAGAAATAGTGGTTGTGAGTACTGTTATTAATAGGCTCGTTATGGGCCTTAGTGGTGGCGCCTACCAAACATTGCCCCAAAGAGGTGCTGGAAAGGCACCGTTGTACCTTAGGAATGGGAAAAAGGAGTGGTGTGTACCAAATATCGACAGTGTGTAATGGTGGGATAGTAGGAAATAATGGTAATGGTTATGGGCATGTGCTACCACCGAGTCTGGCATCCTTGGATGGCATATGTGCGAGTTTGGATATGGGGGTGATGAGGGGAGGAGGCAACGGAGGATGATCATCCTATTTGCTGCATTTCTTGTACAACTTATTTGGATTCATCGTGCTTCATATGCTCATGTTCTCTACAAACATATACTTTTGGAGGCATTTTTGAGTAAATTATTCCTTCATATTTGGATTCAAGCCAGGGACAGAATTGGGTTATAGGCAAGTCCTCCTTCATAGCACAGGACTTTCAATACTCACTTTGGCTGTTGTACTATCAAACCTTGAAATGGAAATGGATTCAAGAACAAGAATTTTTTCGGCAGTAACTGAATTGGACCTTGTAATTTTTTTGTAGTGTAGTATTCTTATATGTTGAAATTATCCCAAAAGTGAGAAAAATGAATTTAACTATACCGTTCTTCCCTGAAAACATCATGTTTATTATTTGTTGATTTTGATTTGTAGGTTTTGCTTCTGATAACATTCTGTCCATTTAACATCATCTACCAAATAAATTGTTTCCTCCTCATCTAATGCGCATGGCACTCTCTTTGTGATCCTCTATATAAAGTAACAGGAATTTAAATTTATATGAATCAAAATGCATGTGTTGAATTAGAATTGGAATTTGATCTTTATTTTTCTATATGTGTAGGTTACCCTCCCAGACTTTTTCTTGGCGAATCAGCTTACCAGCCAGGTTCGTCATAAAGCTTTTAGTAACACATTCAATCGTGTCACCTTATTAATTTAAATTAGTTTGTAAAATGTGTTAGTATGGACTCTATTCAGTTCCAATTATATTCCCCCAATAAATAGCAGTCAATAGCATTGTCTTCATTATTGATTTACCGATGCTTTCATATTCATTTACAAGGTTTATAGTTTTCATTATAAAACTAGTGTGTTATATATGATTCTCTTTCACTACTTGAGTTGAGTAGATTTATGAAACATTAGGTATTAAATACGGATCTTTATATTTCATAAGATTTATCTTTTTTGTCAAACTTCTAATAGTTCACCTTAATACCTTTTAAGTGCAGAGCTGGAGATAGGGGATTTAAAATTTGAGATTTTGCTTGCGTTCATGTCGATTGGTATGTTATTGAGCAGTGAATCGAAACATTTTAGATGAGTAATCTGTTTATAAAGCGGTACGTTTTACAAAAAAAATCTCTGGAAACTTCAATGAAACCGAAATCATTATGCTTGGTTTAGTTATTTGCGGTAACATAATCTATTAATCTTATTACAAAGAAAAAGATCATGTCAAGTATAATAATTATTCGTTATACTTATGGTAAAAATATTACATTGGTCCAGCCTTGCTTTTTTTTCCAGCCTTGCCTTTTTTTCCTTCTAAATGCATTGTAAATATGGCCTGCATTGTATAAGTTTCGTACCATGGCTCACTTACATCAGTTTTTGGGCAGTATTATCGAGGAATAAAGTTCCTCTATGATCAGGCAAAACCATCTATTGTATTAATACCTGAAAAACTTTTGTTTTTGGCTTCGAAGATTCCTGAAAAACTTATGTGCGGAATTCAACTCCGCATACCCCCGACTGTGATATATTACCATTTTTGTATAAGTTTCTTTTATTTTTGAACTCTGGTCATGTTAAGCTATAAAACTATATGTTTTGCAATGCATGACTGTGATATATGTCCTATAGGCTTTGATTCAGTCATAATTTGTGTCTATTAAGTATTACTATAGGCTTTGATCATTTCCTTATTTTATTGTGATGACTTATCTTCTTTTTAGTCAATATTATTTTCTTTGGCACACGGACTGGACTCTGGATTAATTTAATTTCTTTTCATGTGGCAGGGACTCGATTGACTTCTACATGAGTAACGAAGGGGACGATTTGGTTCCGGTTTCACTACCCATGCGTAAAACAAACAAATTCGTTCCATGAGAATTCGTTCTTCACTAGTCTCCTTATATCAAATAAATTTGTTTACTTTGCAGCCATAGTAAAGATAAATGTTAGTGTTTTAAAAATATAGTAGGTTATTTTTCCGTTAAAGTTAAAATCTTATGTGGAGATGAACTGCAAGTGTCAAATGTGATACTTAGGCTTGCATGGATGCAAACAGTTCTAGAATTCAGACACGCAGATGGGACTTGGCTGGTACTCTTCAAATAGAATCAACTTGGATCCGCTAAGAAAGTGGTCAAAAGTAAGGGTTATTTGATATATGTACGCTATTTATCATTCTGTTATATTATCAAGTATGGCATGTAACTCTTTCATAAATACGTGCAGGTTGGATTGGTTGTGTTTGACTCATAAGTTCCCATCGGTGCCACTCTTAAATATTTGATTGGCTATTATATGGTATCTTGATGCCCATCACTTTCCTTCTTTATTTAGGAAAATATTGTAAGAAAGTGTTGCACGCATTTATATATACTGAAAAGAGCATGTATATTATAAAGAAGAGTGCTAGCCTAATGTAATTTGACTTGAGGAATTCTTCTACTTGTTAATTTCATATCTTGGCACTGAATCATTTCAGTTGGAGATTTCGAAGTAGTTATTGGATCCAAATGTGTTCAATGCTTGTAGATTCTGAAGCAGTTATCGACAAGAGAATAACCCATATGGTCCTTCAACTATTTTAACTTGTCAATTTGGCTTTACGTGCTTGTAGTCAATTTAGCTCATTTATGTCACTTTCTTCCTTAATTTAAGCAAATTATGTCTAATTACTTCATACTTTATGTGACACCCTGACTAATTAAATACCGGGTAGCTACTCCTTTATTCAAATTAATACAAAATGTCAAGTTAGTTCAGTTCATAGCATCACTGTCGAAAAACATTTTAACAATTACTAGCCACCTAATATTTAAAAAGTGAGTTGTCAATTTATTTTAAATCCAATTAACATGCAATAAGTTATATTATGAATTACTAACATAACCACCACAACATAGTCACAATAGAATAACCACGGAATAATAATGAATCTGGAGGAATACTCCTCACAACAATCCGAATACTGAAATAAACCAATACAAAGTTTGAATCATTAATTAATTACAACCCAAAGTCTGAAATAAAACTGAATAAATTAGATGTCTCTAAAATAAATGGGGCGACATGCCCTACAGATGAGTAAATCTGAAATAGAGTCAAGATAGAAAGTGGAGGCGTCTACTATCGAGGTCCTGTAACTTCCATAGCGGCTACAACACGTCATTGGAATGGAACTCCTGTGCTTGGTGTCCTTGTGGCTCGGCACCTAAAAAGGTTTTACAGGAAAAATAGATTTGAAAGCAAATGGGTCAGAGCCCGATTGTGAAAACAGTTTAAAATATAGCAAGTGTTTAATATTATTAAACACTAAATATAAAATACATGATAGTACGTGCCCGTACCCGTACCCATTCACAATTTAATCTCCGACATCTTAATTTAAACAGAGAGTTTTACTATTCTTCTTAGTTCTCGAAATTAGTAATACTAATCACTAGGGATTTTCCAATGTTAACTCTACAAAAAGGTTGCTAATATTCACACTTACATTTATACATGACAATTCACTTCAATTAATAGTATATTTTCCTCATCATAAATATACAATACTGGCACCCCGAGGCTAAGTTGCGGTGCACACATACTCTGCTATTGAATCCCGGTACATCACGTACATAAGGACCACGTACTCCGAATCTCTCAGGAATCGTTCCGACAAGTAACGCACATAATGTAGGCGAACATAGTTCACATCACATGGGTCACGCACATACCTACGTTCCCATGATCAACAGACTTATTAACTTCTCAATAAGTCCTTCTCTGACCTATATCCTCGAGGTACCAATCTAAATCCCCCCGTAGGCGCACAAAGATTAGATGGCCTTGATCGAACGCCGACCTCCCATGATAGCAAGTATGGTAGGTATGTTATACACAAATGACTACATATACCAAGCATTCACACATCTTAGATATCTTAGAACATTAATAGAGGTATATTTCTCATCCTTATACCATATTTTAATGTTATACGTCTACAAGTCCCCGATTTATTATACATTAAAGTTGTCAACTCTTCTCACGTCGTAATTTTAGGTACTCATCTCCTAACCCATAAATGTCATCCGGTTTACTACAAGATTCTAAGTTTTACTCCTCAACGTACTCCAATCTCACAATTATACCCATTAATCAATGAGGGAAGCTTATTACTCCATTAAATAAGTCTACGGGAAGTTTGAAATAGAGTCAGGCCTAAAAAGGCCATTCTGTCAATTCGTTAGAAATCTCGTTCGAACGAGTGTCGTTCGAACGAATGGCTTCGGATGAACTACCAACTCGTTAGAAGGGATACTATCATCTCGTTAGAAACTCGTTCGAACGAGGTCGTTCGAATGACCTGGGCAGGTCTTCTAACGAGATGGCAGACTACGCCCGAAAATCTCCAAATTCATTTTTCTTCATTCTTCTCTTCTCAAAATCCACCCTAAGACCATCCAAATTACATTTTAATGTTTGTAAACCATTTTAAGTCACCCTAGGTCATTCCTTAACATACTTTTGGGGTCAAATCCTCCTAATCAACAAGCAATTAACATAAATCCCTATATTTTACCCCAAACCCTATGAACATGAACCCAAAATTTTATTATGCCTAAATACTCATCATAAATCCATTTTTAAATCATCAAAGTTAATTTTTGAATACCAAATTTCGTCCATAATCATTCTACATGCAATTCCTAACCAAGATTAAGGGTTTCTACAACAATCGCATTGGGTTTTCTCCAAAATATACACAGCATAAGATTTTTACCCTAAACATGGAGGAAATATTAATTGCAATTAAAAATATCAAATCACTTGCCTTAGATTTTCTCTTCAGATTTGTTGTCGGTATTTCAAGGTTGATTCTTCCCTCTTTTTGGTCACAATCTCTTCAAAATGATGGTGGGGAGATGGTTTTGGTTTGGAACCCTATGATAACTTCTCTCTAACTCCCATAGCCCACTTCTAATTTTTTTGGCTGGTAATGGCCTTCGTGGCCTCTTTAAAAATATAAAAATAAACTCTAAAATTCGTGGGTTTTAATTCCTCAATTTTTAAAATTACCAAATTACCCTTCCAGGTTGCCGGTTTGGCCTAAAAATCCCCCGGGACCCAAACTAAACCCCCGGCTAGTATTTTCTGACTATTTCGACCCTTCCGGACACGTTGGCGCACTCGAAATGACCATTTGGTTGATAAAAATATAATTCACTTTTTAATTTAAATAATTTCGTTCTTGACGCGACTGACACGCACGTCCCAACTAAATTTCCCAAATTGTCCTATTTTTGCCTCGCGATAATTTTTATATTTTCAATACTCATATATTACCATACATACTCAGAAATATTCAATTTTAACATCGAAATCAAATACCAACTCACATCTCGCTAGTATTTAAATCCGGATTAATTCCCAATTAATTCTCATTTAATTTAATTAATCCCTTAAATAAAAATCAATAAAATTACTGGGTATTACACTTTATAGATTGTAAGCTTAATGTAAATATAATTATAGGTCGACTCAAATGTAGCATTGAAGTATGGGAACTTGTTATGTTTCAATAGTTTGAACTCTTGGTGTACTCAAATGATGAACCTTTAGCGGATACTGTGGATTTTATATTTAAAGCTGCGTTACATTGCGAACATCTTCCAGAAGCAGTATGCATATCAACATCTTTTCAAATTCAAAATCGGATCCTATCTCATTTGTAGCTTGATTTTTTGTTGTCTTGAATTTCTATCGACATGTATTAATTTATTTTATTATTTTTTATAGGTCAGATATGTTCGTGCTATAATAAAAGATTTGGCTGGTGAAGTCTCCCCACATGTCCTTGATTATTTAAGCAAAATGGTGTATAGTTATTCAGATATTGCTGAAGCTATGCTTAGAGATTTCGACTGCGATTAAACTTGGAAAGGTGGCTTGCTCGGCGATTAAACTTGACTTCACAAGAGATGATTTCACTTCGGTTCCAGGTCTTGTCGAGACGTTAACCCTCTGTAGAGATCCCCGTGTGAAAATGCTTTACACTATACTTTTAAAATGCTATGTTGATGAGGGTTACAGATTAAGGATGCTAAACAGACTTGTCAATCGTGCCACTAGTACTATGGATAGTAGCCTCGAGGTAGATTATTAGGCAAGTTTTGAGCATGATGCGGGAAGTTTCTAAACTTGCAAATGTTGATAGGGCAGCTCTTTGGCATCAGTTATATGCCAGTGAGGATGAAATCGTCCGTACCCGTGAAGAGATAAAAGATAAAATTTCTAGTATATCAAAAGAAAAAGATCTTATATCATAGAGGCTAAGTGAATCTAAGGTGACTAATGCACGTCTCAAGTTCGAGATGAGGGTTGAGTTGGATTCTTTTGTGCGGGGGAAAAAGGAATTTTCTGAACAGAGACAAGAATTTGTCGTTATTTTTTTAGTTTATTTTTTATTCTATGTTCATTTTTGTACTTAGCGCCCCAAAAGGGGTTGTTTTATGTTAAATTAAGTGTAAACAAGTTTTATGTGTAACGGATATTTGGAATATCAGAAATATAAATGAGATGTTATCAATTATTTAGACTTGCTACATGTTCTTGATCATTATTCTACTCTCATCATTTCATCATTTTGTGAAAATATAAAGATATTTATAATAGGTCTTACCACATTTAACAAATTCAATTTTTGTAACTGCTAATAGCAGTTATAAATTTGTCATTACTGCCAATTTCGTAACCGCTAATAGCAGTTACAAATATAAGATTCATAACTGCTGACATCGGTTATAAATATTAGATTCGTAACTGCTGTGAGGAGTTACAAATATAATATTCGTAGCTGCTGACTTCAGTTACAACCAGCAGTTACAAATTGGGGTCACTGGTCATAACCCGTAGGGGTTATAAAAATTTGTGAGTTCTGTTAGGAGTTACAAATTTTCTTTTATCACCCCCTAAATTATGACGGTAAATAGCAGTTATAAATGTCAATTGTGACAGCTAACAGCACTCACAAATCTCCCATTTTGGTGTAGTGGAAGACTTTATGAAAAGTGGACATCTGTTGAGTTTTTCTAGAAATTAAAAATGTCTTTATGTCTTGAAAAGCATATTTCTTGCAAATGGTATAAATTTGTAGAATATAATGTATCTTTAACATATTTAATATGATTTTAAGATTTAAAGTCCACTGTTTCATGCATTTAAACTTGTAGTATTTTGATAATAAATATATGAACAACATTAAAGAAAGTCTTGTTGGGTCTAAATATGAAATAAGGTAAATGGAAATTTCAGTCTTCAAAGTGTGTGGAAAAGGGATATTGAATGTATAAATAATGTAAGGTTATAAGACTACATGTGTTGATAAGAGTAAATGGTAATTTCTAATAAAAAGTAGTCTTCAAATGTAGTTGATAAATAATGTGTAGAAAATGGAAGTTTAATATGTAAAGTGTGTTATTCTATGTATTAAAAGGATTAAAGTGATAGTTGTGAAAGTTGGCTAAAAGTGTGATATTAGAAAAGTACTAAAATGTCTAAAAGTGTTTTAAATGTTAAGCTGGAAACTTAATAACCATTTCGAAAATAACAATTGTTAAAAGGACTAAATTGCAAGTTTGACAAGAAAGGGGTATATTCGTAAATTTATGTAAAGTGGAACATATTTATGATATAAAAATGTGAATGAATGGTGTTAAGCTATTGTGGATGATATTGGAATAAATTCGTAAGACAAATGATTTTGTTATAAAAAAATCAACTTAAGTATGAAAGGACAAGAATGGACTAATTCAAGGTGTGGCACGAGTTGGGGTGAAACCTCGGGTTTTGTCTTCGGCCGGGTAAAAGTTAAGAAGTGGAATAAGGTGGAGAAGTGAAAAATTTTAAAACAAATTAAAAGAAAATCGTATGACACTGAGATAAGCAACAAGGGCTCGCAACCCTAGGGTAAAAATCCCAAAACCACTTGCCAGAGCATATGATGCGCAATGTTGACAGTGTGGAGCCCGTTAAAGCATGCGATATTGGAAGATTTTGACAAAAGATAAATAAATAAGGAACATATCAATAAATGGGTTATGTGGTGAAATGAGTTAATACAACCTAACTTAAATGAATTTAAAAAAAAATCCAGTAAAGGATAAAATGGCCAAGTAAATGTTTAAGTGGTTAATGTCCGTAAAGTAGGCAAAAAGGTAAAGCGAGTGAGTATAGGGGTGATTAAGCAACCTAAGTGGTTAAACCTATACTTAACGCAATTATGTGTTGTAAAACGCTCTCAAAGATCAAATAATTATTTTTTAACACAGTGTTTGCATGCGTTGTAAGGGTGAGTTTTAACGAAAATACTAAAATGTGTTGTATAAAACCAACGGGTGATTTCGATAAAGGAATGTTTTCGGGAAAATCAAATGTAGTGGTTTGAAATCTTGAACCGTGTGTGTTAAATAAACTGAGAAATTCTAAGTGAGTAAAAAGGAAGTCTTTTATAAGATTAAGGTGAATTAATATAGATAAATAAGGTTTTTGAAAGTAAACCCGTTTCATGCATTAAGTATAGGTATACATATGTGTGTGTATATGTGTGTGTGTGTGTGTATGTATAAAGACATAATATAGTCGCATGTTCATGTAGGCATAACGTGTTTGAGTCTCTTTTCTGCTGTTCGATTCTATAGTACATTTATATATTTCCCACTGAGTATCAGCTCACACGCTCGCTTTGTTACTTTATGTTGGGAGCGGTTTTGTATTTTGAGTGCGTCGTACTGGTAGGTACTCTCTTTATCTTACATTAGTAGATTAGTATGTTGGGACTTAGGGGTGTTCCTCATGGGTCTCTCACGCTGTTTATTTTGAAACAAGAATCGCATGCTAAACAAGTGAAATATTAATTTAAAAAAAATTGAACTAGCAACATTATGTAAGTTGGTTCATTGCACCTCACACCTAACACTCAGGTTGGACTGGGTTGACTATGGTTAACCCATAAATCTGGGTTAGGGCATTACAAATGCCATTAGAGCTATATCTTTAAGGTTCCTTTCAAGAGTGACGGGGTGAGGTCGGTATTGGATCTTTCAACATCGGTGTTGGTTCGAGCCAGTCATGCTAGTTTAATGAAAGTTTAATTAATGTCCCTAGAGGTAAAGCCAAAGAGGTTGGCACAGAAATTGAGTTAATTTCAAGTGGCACGCGATCAAGCGATTATCATTAATTGTTTACACACATATGATTAAGTGTGTTAGTAATTTACGAGTGTCCATGTAAGCCAATAGTGGGGACACCATGGTTTTTAGTGAGAGGGGTTTTTGTTCCATCCTTTGAGGATGATAGAGTGAGATGACACCTGTTGAGTAGGTAGAAAAAATCGTGTATAGTCAACTCTATAAGTAAATATTTAGAGTGTGTAACTAAGTTACGATGATGTGATTGTTGATCGAATAGTATATCTTATAAGACTTGAGTACGGCTATGAGACATTTATGGAAAGGGGTCACATGTGTGACTGACAATAATGAATCACAATATCAAGGGAGTGAACCTTAGGTAGCCCTTCGGCATCGTGGTTAAAGGAATGATGCAAAATTTGATGTATAGGTTATTTAGCGACACATATAGTGTATACTTAGAGATGTACTAGTTATACACCATGTTTTGTATCCTATCAAAGTTCGTAGTAGTGTTAACTCGTGGTTCAACGCATGGAGAATAGTATTAAGCTAAAGTGAGAAGGTTTTGAATTATCCTCGGGATGAAAGGTCAACTTGTTGTGATGCCCTATTTGTGTCCAACGGATATGACCTACCATGATTAGAAAATCATAGATTTATATGTATATGAGTGGCAAGAAATCGATAAAAAATGTCAAGAGGTCTTAGAGCAAAATCGCTTTGTTGGAATATAGGTCGGTAAAGTCTTGTCTAATATTGGTACAATTTCTTAGGTATACTTGGTGAACTTAAGGAACCAAACGTTACTAGATCTCTGGGAGGTATGTTGTACGGTAATAGGGTGTGAGAAATTTGGTGATGACTTTAGGTTACTGACTAAGTTCAAGGAGTCGTTTCATATAGCCTTGGGTGAGTCTACCAAATTTTAATATAGATAAGTAGTACAACCTTTTTAGGAGAAGTTAGAGATTTAGGATTTGGTGTGATACTCATTATCTTGAGGGGACCAATGCAAAATGTATCATGCTAGATGTCGACGAGTGCTAGGAATATAGTAGAGATTTGGGCCAATGATGATGATTTGATTAAGGCCTTACATATAGAAAATATGATGAGGTATTGAAGAATGAGTGTATTAACATGGGTCTGCAGTAGATGGTAGAGTATCACTAGTAGAGGCACGTTGAAACCTTGGTTAATGTGTTAGACTCTTCGAATTCAAGTATGTGTGTTTGAATAGTACAAGGTACCCTTTTATGTAATGACGCAGTTAGCCGTCACGTGGATTTCATTAAATTAAACTTTAGGATAGGAATCAATGATCTAGTGATGATGATAGTTGTAATGAGGTATGTGTGTCGCCAAAATGGGTATTGCCTAAGAAGACGTCAGGGTACGACTATAGTACGATAGAGTGTGATATCAAAATGGGAGTGTCAGGTTGATGACATTATCATTAATGATATGGATAAGGTCATTTTCAACAAGGGCATCGACATTCACTGACCAGGGTGGATTGTATCCTTCGAAAATTTAAGTAATAAGACTTAGCCTTAAGGAGGGAAGTCAAGAGTTGACTTCCCATGGAACGTGAAGTTCTTGTATTGTTACCTTATAAAGTAAATCAGTAGGTTTTGGGCGGTTTCATCCCAAGATAGGATATATGGGTATGTTAGGACTTAGTGAGTGTTTCATGGGGAGGTATGATCTCTGAATGTGTGGCATATGTTCGCCTTTCCTAAACCATCACGGTTATGTGTTAGTCGGGTTACCTTGGAATGAGTGTTACCCTTTAAAATCCTTATACGTCTCCTTCGGTTACCTTAATGGGAAATTATATGCCAACAAGTAGGAATCAGAATTTGAGGTGAATATCAAACTTAAACAAGGTTATGCTATTCAAAAATTTATAACAAGCAAGGTGTGTAATCCTAAGATCCGAGATGGTTAGGGATAATAATCGGGTATTGATTATGATGTAATTTATTTATTGGGCGAGTATCCACCACGGGAGAATATTACTGGTTGGCGCACCGTTATGCTTTGAGTATTAGCAAAGATAGTCTTAGGAGTCGACTAAGTACGATCACTAAACAAGTGGAGACTCAAGGACTATTAGGTGAATTTGATGGCAAGCTTAAGGGTGTGTAATAGATCATGTTGTATAAGGAACTTTTTAGTAGTAAACTCGTGAATGGACGTGAGTTATTGTCTTACCACTCGGGGGCTTGACGACATAGTCTTATAGAATTTTGTAGATTTAGAGTAGAAATTTATTGATTTCTTAGGCTTGAGGATGGTACAAGTCAAGAATTCCAAGGACGAAATACCCAAAGGAACGAAGTTTGTAATACCCTAACTTTTGATTAAATAGTTTAAACAATAACTACGTGGTGTGCACGGAGTAACAATGAGAAGTTTACGTAAATATGCACAAACAAGGGGTCACTTGTATTTCACACGTATTTTAGAGGACATATGTAGAGTTGCAAGTCGCGTGCATGACATCACATGGGAATTAATCGACGTTGTCGTTAAATAAAGTAATTATATGAATATTAAAAAGTCTATTAATTTAAGGAGAATTTAGGGTGCGACATTGAAAATTTATTGAGGTTACATGTTCATATCGATTTAAGTAGATTATGAACTTTTCTAAAATAAGTGTCGAGTTGTATTTGTCCGTACAAGTCGTGTTCTGGGATGAAAAAAATGGGGAAAAATATAAACTTAAGAATCAAACTAACAAAACAAATAAAAGGAAAGAAATATATATATACCATGCCGATGTGAGCATAACAGCTAGTTGGATGTGTGGGACTAAACATATTAAAGGGAATGATGTCAAGAAACCTAAACAGCAAATAAGGTTGGTTCGTAGTTTCCAAGAGAAGAAGAAAAGTGATGTGGGTCCCCTAGTCAACTTTGGTGGGTGAATGATACATTTTCTTGATTCATCATTTACCTATTTGTTTCATTTATGGTTTTTGTGTCAACATTCATTTTCCATAATATTTTTTATAGACGTAGGGTATTATAATTAACCCATGTGAGATATGGGTTCATTCTTTAAGCCTTTATCTTTTACGAGTTGTCCAATTTATGAATTAACTAGATATATCCCTTACTTATTTATCAAAAACCTTTACTTTAATTATAACAAAACAGGAGGTTAATACCTCCTCCACGTGAATATATATGTATGTGACGCAAGAGGATGTAAAAAGGGGAGGAACGCCACTACCATCTTGTGAAATGTGGCATTTAAAATAAATCACATTTGTTGGTTCGTTTCTTCATTATATATATAACACCAATATGTTTCTTCCCCTCATTTAAATTTTTGGCCAAATAACAATAGAGTCACTTCCCTCAACAAATCAAAAATAGTCTGGAAAAGAGGAGCACAACAAATTATTTTATCTTTCTTCATTGTCACAAAAATGAACCTGGGATTAAGGATTAACACACAACCCTTGTGTGAAAACTCTAAACCTTTATGCAGGGATATAAGGTCAAGTTTGAGTGTTAAACGAAATGTTTCAAATTAAGACTTTTAGAGGTTGTGATTATATATATGGAGTTTTGAAAAGGGTTATGATGGAGTATCTTGGTGGCAAACTTGGTGGAGCTAGACAATCCCTCTTAAGGCCACCTTCGGAGGTGAGGGGTTATTATTTGATCCTCCATGCTATCCATTGTTAGAGCTTGATTGAGGTGGGGAAAATCTACTCTTAAATTAAGGACTCTATTTTTGGTGTATTTGTAATCTTATTGTTGTTCAATATAGAGAGTAAAATTTTATGAACATAATGATGGATTTTCTAGTGAAACTAAAAATAAACATTTTTATGGAATAAGAATGTTGGTAAAGTGTCATTTTCTTAAATATAAATGAAGAGCACATATTTTCAAAGTTTCTTGAAATGAAGATTTGTGTGCTGGTAAAAATGATGTAATTTCTAGAGGTTTGATGTTAAATATTTTGTAGAATAAAACACTGAAATGATGTTGATTTTGCCTAAATGTTTTTATGAAATAAACTTTTAAAATACCCTTGCAAAAATGAAGTCTTTATGAAAAATCGACATTTGTTAAGTTCTCGTAGAAATTAAAAATGTCTTTATGTCTTGAAAATCATAATTATTGAAAATGGTATAAATTTCTAGAATGAAATGTATGTTTAAATAATAGTATTTTAGGATTTAAAGTCCACTTTATCATGCATATAAACTTGTAGTATTTTTATAATAAATATATCAACAAGTTTAAAGAAAGTCTTCTTGGGTTTAAACATGAAATAAGAAAATGAAAATGTTGTCCTTCAAATTGTGTGGAAAAGGGATATTGAATGTATGAATAATGTAAGGTTGTAAGACTATATGTGTTAATAAGAGAAAATGGTAATTTCTAACTAAAATAAGTCTTCAAGTGTAGTTGGTAAAGAATCTGTAGAAAATGGAAGTTTAATATGTCAAGGGTGTTATTTTATGTATTAAGGGGATTAATGTGACAGGTACAAAAATTGAGTAAACATGTGATATTGGGCAAGTATTAAAATGTTTAAAAGTTTTTTAAATGTTAAGTTGGAAGCTTAATAACCATTTGGGAAATAAGATTTGTTAAAAGGATTAAATTGCAAGTTTGACAAGAAGGGGTAAATTGATAAATTTATGTAAAGTGACACATTTTTATGATATAAAAATGTGAATGAATGGTGTTAGACTATTGTGGATGAAATTAGCATAAGTTCTTAAGACGTAAATAATTTTGGTATAAAAATCAACTTAAATATGAAAGGACAAGAATTGACTAATTCAAGGTGTGGCACGAGTTGGGGTGCAACCCTGGGTTTTGGCTTCAGACGGGTAAAATTAAGGAAGTGGAATAAGGTGGACATGTGTAAAATGTTAAAACACATTAAATGGAACTCGGATGACACCGGGATAAGTAAGAAGGGCCTAGAGCCCTAGGGTAAAAAGCTCAAAACCACTGTCCAGAGCATATGGTGCGCATAGCCGGAGGTGTGGAGCCTGATAAAGTATGCGGTATTGAAAGATTGCGAGAAAAGACAAAGAAATAAGGAACATGTCAATAAATAGGTTGTTTGTTGAAACAAGTTAATAAAACCTAACTTGAATGAATGAAAAATGTTTTGATCAAGGTTAAAATGGACAAGTAAATGTTTAAGTGGGTAATGTCTATAAAGTAAGGAAAAAGGTAAAGTGAGTATATAAATTGGTGATTAAGTAACCTAAGTGGTCAAACCCATAATTAACACAAGGATGTGTTCTAAAAGGTTCTCAAAGATTAAATAAGTATTTTCTAACACTGTGTTCACGTGCATTGAAAGAGTGAGTTTCAACGAAAGTACTAAAATGCGTTGTATAAAACCAAAGGGTGATTTCAGTAAAGGAATGTTTTCAGGAAAATCAAATGGAGTGGTTTTAAATGTTGAATCGTGTGTGTCAAATAAAGTCATAAATGCTAAGTGTGTAAAAAAGAAGTCTTTTATAGGATTAAGGTGAATCAATCTGGACAAATAAGGTTTTTTGGAAGTAAAACCATTTCATGCATTAAGTATTTATATATAGTGCATGTTCATGCATTCAAAATGTATTTGAGTCTCCTTTGTACCACTCAATTTTGTACTAAATTTGTATATTTCCCACTGAGTTTCAGCTCGCACCCTCGCTTTGTTACAGGAGGTCAGGAGAAGTTACGTATTTTGAGTGTGTAATGTAGGTAACTACTCTATTTATTTTACTTTAGTAGCTCTGTATGCTGGGACTTTGGGGTGTTCCTCATGGGTCCCCGGCGTAGTTTATTTTGAAACTAAAATCGCATGCTAAACATGCGAAATGTTTATCAAATTAAAAACTGGACTAGCAACATTATATAGGTTATTTCATTTCACTTCACACTTAATGCTCGAGTCGGATCGAGTTGACTACGGGTAACCCATAAATCCTAGTCAAGGCATTATACATTCGATGAAGGTTTGTAACCTAGGCCACATGAGGGAAAGGCCTCCTTCAGGACTACGGGCTAGAGGTTATCTTATTGGCATCACCCTAGCCCCATTCCAGGCATGAAGTCCATGTTCTTGAACATCTTAATGACATTGACATTGACATGAGGGATGTATTTTTGACAGACTCAGTCTTTGAAAGTGTCTCCTGCTAGGAGGGGAAGTGGATCAATTCTGAAACTAGGAACGAGCGTGTCATTCCTCCCATACTGGATTTTCATTACTAGATTGTTAATGATAGCATTATCTGTATTGTCATCGTTCCCCAAAAAGGTGATAACCTGACCGTTAGTGAAGAACTTTAGTTCTAATAAAGAGAAAAAATACCTCTCGGATTCTGTGGAGCCATGGACAACCAAGGAATAGATTGAAGCATGTGGGTATATCAAGAACATAAAACTCGATGACATGATTGATAGGGCCGGTCCCTAGTGTCAGTTTTATAGACCCCATATCATCTCGATGACTCGATGACATGATTGGCAATAGGATGTAGTCTCCCCCCCCCCCCATCTGGGGGAGACTACGTCCTATTGCCAAGAGTAATCAATACATTTGATAACCTCAATGGCTTCATCATGTATGTTAAACCACTCAACCATTAAGTGCAGGATTGGAGGAACCAACCATCCCTGGAGCTTCAAATCGGTGAGAAACTTAGAGATGATGTAAATTTGACTTATCTGTTGAAACATATCGGCCATGGTCTATACCATATGACATAAATTGACTTCTTCAATAGATAATATCCATTAATCTGATTCTTAATCCCACTTTCATGCTTCCACAAATAGATTGTTGAATTTTTGACAATTAGTGGTCATCTTGACTGACAATTTTAGCCCAAACTCTAAGAATTAGTTTAACACAACCGCTAACTCCATGATTCCCTCCAGATGCGGACAAAGATGCAATCCCTCTTAAGGAGTGATAAATCTTGCTCGATGAAGCATTTAGGATGTAGGAGAAAAAAGCATTTAGGATGTAGGAGAAAGGTATTTGGGGTGAGACTGTAGGGATAATGGGTTCTTTGTTGGGCATAATTTGAGAAAATTGGTCGAATTTTAGGTCACTTTCTAGAAAGATGGCATTTGTATGTGATGGAGATGGTTTGTGTATTGGGTTTAGGATTATTCGGTGAAGCGATGATACCCCAGTCAGTTAGGCCTTGGACCACGTTCCTAAGGTGGAATCATTGATCGGTGGTATGACATACGGATTGATGGAAATCACAACGCGCATTAGGTTTGACATTTTTAGGGAGTGGATTTGGTAATGGATGAGGGTCTAAGGGTTTAATGAGATTTCAGCTTAACAAGGCTAGGTAGACTTAGGACAGGGGAGCATGGAGCTCGGTGTACTCTTTCTTGGAAGGATTAAGGAGACTTTCGGTTACCCACGTAGCAGGTTGGAAAATGTTATTGATGGTTGAGGCTATAGCACTAACTTCTCACACTTTTATTGAGTGAACGGTCTGGTCACATTCTTTGGTTCAGATTACACTTAGGTAATGCCTTCCTTAATTTCTACAACAACCTCTCGAAGGGCTCAAAAGTGTGGGTAATACTATTCTCCTATAGATGCTCAAATATAAGGCAAGAAATTCTTGTTCACAACACTGACTTGTTCCTCTTAGGAGGTCTTATTGGTCATCGTAGTAGCGTTCTCTCTCCAACTTCCTATGAAGCTACTAACTATTTTCCTAGGGTTTTTCTTAAGAATCTTTATATCTCAACACGTAACCTCTAGCTCGTAATTGTATTTGTACTCAGACATAAATTCTCGGTCCACATCTTCCCAGCTATAGCTTCTGGATTCTTTGAGGGGTGGAGACCACCAAAGGGCACTTTATTTCTAGGTCTGCCGAAATATATGGTCCATTATTTCTTTGGAGGCACCAAGAAGGGTCGTGGCTCGGTGATAGCTTCAAAGGTGACTAATTGGGGGTCCATTTCTCTTAAATTTATCTATGTCTAGCATTTTGAACTTCTCTGGCACTCTAGCTTTAGGATAAGGACACATATGGGTATAGTTCATGTAGTTCCCTGATATCTTGACTTGGTCAAACTTTTTCGACAATAATTTATGGTCTTCCTTGACCGTGTTGAGTTCCTCATCTTTGGGATCCATAAGTAGTGGCAGATTAGCCCCTGGTTGGGTAAGGTTCGGAATATGGATTTGAGTTGGCCGAGGCCCATTGGCAGGTGGGGCATGCGCAACATGATGATACTTTTCTGGCACCCAAAAAAACTCAGGAGCGGGTGGACCCATGGCACGAGGAAAGAGAACCTCAGGTTCTTTGAGAATTTGGTCCCCATGGCACTTCATTTTGTTGACCTCAATTTGAAGGTTGTCAATCTTGGTGTTGAGTCGGTCTAGGACAATAATCAGATTGGATGACACATTTGGTGTTTGGTCAGTGTTCTCTATGTAGATATCATGGAGGTAGATCCTTAATTAGAGCAAAGTAAAAGAAGAAGAAGAAGAAGAAGAAGAAGAAGAAGAAGAAGAAGAAGAAGAAGAAGAAGAAGAAGAAGAAGAAGAAGAAGAAGAAGAAGCAAAGCTTCGGGGCAATTTTATGGAAGACCGAAGCCAATAAGGAGCCAGGAAAAAATTGGGTATGCGATCTACCTGAGAGGGAAACTGATTTGAATTTACTTTTGAAAGAATGAGGGATAATTTTTTGGTATTTTATAAGAAGGGGAAAAATATTTGTGGTATTTTGGAAGGAGGAGAAAATGTTTTGGCATTTATGTTTTAAAAAGAGAAGGAAAAGGGAGAGGAGTCTCAACATGATTATTAGTATTAGTATTATTAGGTTTTCACTTATATTAGGTTTGACTAAATGCATAAAAAATACGATAAAGGACTCGAGCATGGGAAAATTGTGTTTGAAATAATGTAAGACACTATTTAACTTGTTTCTAAACTCATAGACAAGGTCCGATTTTGAAAAAAAATAGTGCATAAATTCGAGTGGTATTCCGACCCAAAATTTCGACAGAGTTTAGCATGGCAACCGAAAAAATAAATTGAGTTCCATAGGTTTAACGCTTATTAGAGTTTCATGCACTTGTTAGGTTAGTGTAAGGGTTCCCCCTTTTGCATGACTTTTACGATATACCTCTTACTTGGATTGTCAACGGATAAAATTTGGGTCGGATCTAGGTAGATCCAGATTCATTTGAGAGGAACCTAATTGGGTCCAAGTCCTGGTCTTCTTCAATTCTACATATTGGATCCAGATTCGAATCCATAATGGGGCTTCGGGTCTTTATCGGGTCAACAAGAGGCTCTTGCCTATGAGGACCATAATATATCGATATGCGTGGGCCAGCTATTTGATATACTTAACTGTATGTGAATTACCTAATTATATAATTCATGGGTAAAATACTTGTGAGAGAGAATTCAATATACTCAATGTACGTGAACAAGTTCCTACTATATACATCTTTTTGTGAGTTCAGTCAAGAAGTACGATACGGGGGAACCGTTTGATATACGTCAAAAGTACGAAGCCAATGGAAGGTGAGAGTCTGATGGTCCCTTTTAATTTCTAATGAGGAAAATGTTTTAAGGATGACAAACACCAAATTCTATTGTTGTGAAAAAACTTTTCCCCAATTTCTTAATTCCCACCAAGTTGTGAACAATTTCCAACTTAACCAAATTTTATCTTGATTAATCCTAAACATCCACCTAGTGATTAGAGAAAGTAAAATAAAGTAGACAATAATCACAACGTTGGATATACGAGAAAAAACACAAATGGGAAAAACCTCGGACGGCCCAAGTCGGACAATCACTATGAATATAGTTTTACAAAGGTACAGACAGGAGACTAACTCAACGACGCGATCCACCCACAAGACTTGACGCTCCTATGATCTTTATCCACTTAAACTTCTTCCACGATGCATGTCCACAACACACGCGTCCATCGATATGGCTTGTAACGTCTACGATGTTAAAATCGGACTCCGTCGAATCTTCACAGCAAAACCAGCAATTGTACTTCAATTAAAAAACTTCTTTGTGGTGCAAATAATATCATAAAACATATACTAATGATAACTCTGATCTTGTAAAATCTAAGAATGTGTTTTGATTTGTAGAACCTTAGAAAACTATTGCAGAAAAATGTACTGTTTGTAAACTGAAATTCGTTATGCATGCACTTCAAAACAAGAATAAAAACACTCCTTAAATAGGGGACTTAAGTCAACTGGTCGTTCAAGTGGCATTGCCTTTCGTTCGAACGAGACTGCACATCGTTTGAACAACAGTTCATCTCGCACGAGTGACTAACAGAGTCGTTTGTGCGACGTGCGTAATTAAAGTCTAAAGCCAAACCAACTCTAATTCATCCTTATCAGTTTTAAACGAAGTGTAAAGATTTTCAAACACTTAAAAAAATTTTAAAAAAAATTATTTATTAAAAATAACATCCTTATCTTTATGGAAATTAATTTCGAGTCCCGTTAATATTATGCATTCATACCTGAGTGATCTCGGAATGCAATTAAACTTTGAAGACAAATAAACTTACACCAATTAAACTTTGGAATAATTAATTCCTTGAATATTTGCCACAAGGTCTTCAATTAAACTTCAACACGTCATAGTTTGTGTGGGATCGTGACAAATAAAAACAGACCTATGACTCAAATGTATTTTGTTCCAGGAATAAGTAAAAAATACATGAAGACTCAATTGGAAATTTTGTCCTTACAAATCTCCCCCTTTGACTATTCCGGGACAAAACCAATAGTGAAATGCCTAAGACGGGTCGTCAAGTCGTATGACACCTAAATCCCATCCCATAAACCCAAAACTAAAAATTACAGGATAAGACTAGTACAATATTGTCCGGCAAGAATGAACTCTCTCTAAATGTCTGAATGTGATGTAGACTTGAAATTTCAACTCTCTTTAAGCGTACCTACACACATGAGACAAACAAATACCCAGTGAACTATAGAGGAACAAATGATAAAAAACAATATGTAAAATCAAATCCAAATCATTTGTTAAGTGAACAAAGCATGATACCACTTTGTATACAATTATAAAACTCACAAAACCTCCCCCTACATCAAAGACATCTCTCCCCCCCTTTTGTCTCGAATAGACAATCCGCTGAAAAGATAAACTAACTAGCATGAGATATACTAATATGTAGCGTATCTAAGTAAGCATAGACAACCAGCTAATTATGATAAAAAATATAAAATTCGTAGCTAGTAAACAATCAAATCACACAATATAAATCAACAATCTAAGTATGTGTGACTAAATGACCCTATGCAATAAACAAATGTGATCACGTGAATCTGCATATAAACAATCAGTTTAGAAGCAACCCAGTACCAAAATATGAATAATAAACAGCGGGCCACTTAGACAAAAAAAAGGACCAGATAAACAAACAGGTTGCTCAAATAAAACTTCTTGTCGCTCGAATGAGAAGGCACTTCGTTAGAACGACAGCTTCGTGCAACACACATAGGTCGCTCGAACGTAATCAGTTTTCGCTCGAACGAGAAAAATAAAACTTTCCCCGAATGCCCAGAAAATCAAACAGTTTTGCCTAGTGAAAAAATTTCCATAAAAAAGTACCGGGAAAGGCCGACAGATCCAAAACAGTGCCTTTTCAGTAGATAAAACAAAATACTCAACCAAAAAACAAAGTAAGTTAGATGCTAACATAGTATCAATGTGCTCAAACAGGAACATGGAATGCATGGGGGTGAACTACAACAAATGAATCACACTTCCAATACATCGAAACGATCAAGAAGCTCTAATTGATATAAATAAATCATCAAACTTAATTTTAGCCATATGTGACAATTAAAATGTGAGCTTAATGAACTGAACAGTCAAACATGCACACAAATTCGAAATTTTGATGATTCTACAAATAATAGCATCATGACACGATTTTTCAACATTTGGATTTGTGGTGCAAACCCATTTAAATTTTCTCCAACCAAACTCCCTCATATATCAAATTCTTTTGAGGTTTAAAGAAAAACCTATTGGCTTGAATATATGATGTGGCATTTTCCATTTATTTTGGGCTGTTTTAAATGGTGGCTTTCACGACGAGTCAATTGTACACTCTCACAGTCCTCTCCCGTGAACACTCATCATTTTTCAATTATAATCCTCATGGTAAACGGTTCTTACATGCACACCTCCTCGTTATGTATACTTACACATAGATGACAAAATGGAGATAAGAACGTCTCACCAAACTCAAATATGCAAAAGATGTCAAACAACCATATAAACTCAAGCATGTGTGCAAAGATGGCATATATACAAAGTCAAATCAAAATGCAAATCAACTTCGAAACCACCACATAATACAATGATTAAGATCATTATAAGCATCAATAATTATGACCAAATGTCCTAACCACATGGATAATAAAAGTAGGGGGTCCAAGCACACCAATATGCCACATCAAACATGTAAATTCAAAAACAAAAAAAATAGAAAATATTTTTTTCAACATATTTTTAACTCAAAAAATGCAAAATCTTTTTGTATTTTCTCAAAAAAAATTAAAAAACAAAATATTTTTGTATTTTTCAAATAAGACTCAATAAATGAAAATATAATACAAAATGATAACCTTTAGATTTAGCATGGGAAGAATCAAATGCAACCAAATGAGAACCATAAAGTTTTAATCATAAAGCCTCTAAGTCCGATTTCCTAACCCAAGTAGGTGGGACATAACGGGTGGGGGTTTTGGGAACCGACACAACTTTATTCCTAAACTTCCTAGGAGCATTCCCATGGTCATAGAAAAACATCTAAGGTGACATTTCCTACCACAATTTGTGAAAGTATAAAGACGGAGGGAATGATTACCAAAATATCGACCTCTCTTCACGTTCTTAGTGGGATCTCTCACACGGTTGGTATTGGCTTTGGGAAACGAAACACTATCGTCGTAGCCTATACCACAACTATCACTTTAGACTTGGACGGTGTCTAACATCCTATCCAACTTCTCCAACCTAGATTCCAAGTCAAACTTATCCTTACTTTAGTATTTTAATTTCTCCTCCAACTCACAAATCCTAGACTCAAGCACAAGCGTAGACTAGTCAAACTCTAGAAACTCCTTTTTCAAAGTCTCAATCAAACTACGAAGACTATCTCTCTCTTTCTCAACGTACTGTAGCTTCTCCCTAAGCATCTTCTCCCGTGCTTAAAGATCCTCAATCATGGCATCATTATTTTCTATGGAACGTTCATTCAACCTAGCTTGCAATTTAGAGTTAGCCTTTTTCACTTTCACTGCCTTGGCATACAACTCATTAAATGTAACTTGCAACTCTTTCACAGCAACCTCCTTTTCCTCACTCAATTCACCCTCACTCGCTTGGGATTCAACAGCCTTGAAAATGTCATGCACATGAGAATCTTCATGGGAAGACTTATAGTCATCGCTCACATGACATGCCAAGAAAGCAACAAACTTTCTCTCATTGGGGGAACTCTCTCCCTCTTCCTTTTCATTATCACTCAAGGTGGCATTATAAGCAATCAGTTTCTTGCCATATTTCTTAAGTCTAGTAGGACACTCGGAAACATTGTGACCATACCCCTCACACCCAAAAAACCTATCCGACTCAACCCTATTAAGTTTCTCACTTTTATCTTTAGAGGTGGATTCAACCTTGTTGTTCTTGAATTTCTTAAACATTTTGGCATCTTTTGATTGTTTTTTAAACTTAAATTTTTTTTGAATTTTTTAGCCAACAAGGCGACATCCTCAGAATCGGAATCAGAATCGTCATCCGATACTTTAGTTTCCTCCTTCCGGACTTTCAAAGCAATTCCCTTTTCTTTCTTAGGAACTTGCTTGGAGATGAACATATAGAGTTCATACGTTTGTAAGTCTCCTACAATCTCATCTAGTTTCGTCGAATCAAGAATTTCTAAGGAGTTTAAAACAGTCACTTTTGCATCAAACCTACTCGACAAAGATCTCAAAATTTTCTTTATGACATGGTTATCAGGAATCCTCTCTCCTAAGTTAAACGACGAGTTACAATATTAGACAACCTAGCATAAAACTCATCAAACGGCTCACTATCTAACATTTTAATCGTCTCAAACTGTGTAGTGAGGTTTTATAACTTAGACGCCCTAACCGTGCTAGTGACCACATGAGTAAGTGCAAGAGTATCCCAAGCCTCTTTTGAAGTTTCATAAGTCATGATTCTATTTTACTCTTCAGGTGTGAAATGTGAGGAAATTACGTGCAAACCTTTAGAGTTGTACAATGCAAGCCTATGTTAAGCATCAGTCCATGACACAACGGGTTTAAAACTAGTGACCTCACCCTCTCGTTTGACTGGTGCTATCGAACCCTTTTTAACAGCTAACGAAACATGCTTAGCAATAGATTTTAAAGCACTTCTCAATCCCATTTACCAACAAGCATAATTTGTGCACTCAAAAATAGGAGAACGAAAACTTTCAAAACCTCCAAAATTCATTTCAAAAAACACAAGGGATTAAACACAATAATAATATATTTTTAGCTTTGATACCAATTTGATGGTCCCTTTTAATTTCTAATGCGCAAAGTGTTTTAAGGATGACAAAAAACAAATTCTATTTTTGTGCAAAACCTTTTGCCCAATTTTCTAATTCCTACCAAGTTGTAAACAATTTATAACTTAACCAAATTTATCTGCATTAATCCTAAACATCCATCTAGTGATTAGAACAAGTAGAATAAAGAAAATAATACTCACAATGCCGGATGTATGAGGAAAATCACAAACGGGAAAAACTTCAGACGACCCAAGCCAGACAATCACTATGAATATGGTTTTATAAAGGTATAGACAGTAGTCTTACTCAACGACTCGATCCACCCATGAGACTTGACTCTCCTCTGATCTTCAACCACTCGTCTCACAGTGCCCATGTAGAAACCTTCTTCCACAATGCTTGTCCCCAACACATGCGTCCACGTATGTCTCGGTGTCCACCAATATCGCTTGTAATGTCTATGATGTTGAAACCGGATTCCCAAAAATCTTCATAGGAAAACTAGAAATTGTACTTCAATTAAAAACTTCTTCTTGGTTCAAACAAGATCACATAACATATACTCATGATAACTCGAATCTTGTAAACTCTAAGGATGTGTTTTGATTTGAAGAACCTTAGAAAACTATTGCAGAAAAATGCACTGTTTGTAAATTAAAATTCATTTTGCACGTACTTCAAAAAAATAAAACAAATAAGCCTTAAATAGGTGACTTAAGGCGGCTGATCGTTCAAGTGACATTGCCAGTCGTTCGAACGAGACTGTATGTAGTTTGAACGACAGTGCATCTCACTCAAAGGACTAATAGAGTCATTTGAGCGACACGCGTAATTGGAGTCCAAAACCAAACCAACTTTAATTCATCCTTATAAATTTTAAACGAAGTGTAAAGAGTTTCAAACACTTAAAACATTTTAGAAAACATTTATTTATTAAAAATAACATCCTTATCTTTATAAAAATTAATTATCAGTCCCATTAATATTATTCATTCATACCTGAGTGATCTCAGAATGCAATTAAACTTTGAAGACGAATAAACTTGCACCAATTAAACTTCGATGTAATGAATTCCTTGATTCTTTGCCACAACGTCTTCAATTAAACTTCGACACGTCATAGTTTTGGGGGATCAAATAAAAATAGACGTATGACTCAAATGTGTTTTGTTCCGAAAATAAGTCAAAACTACATTAAGACTCAATTCAAAATTTTATCGTTACAGATTCATATCGCTTAGGCTAACTGCACCCCATATGACCAACACCCATCACAAAGTGACCTCCCCGTACGGGACAAAATTTTGGTCAATATATCCATGTTGTTGGTAATGTAGAGTGCAAAAATGCATGAGTCTTAATTAGCATCTTTTGGAGAGAGATTATTTTTATTTTTTATTTTTTTGCATGATGAGTAGGAGTACTACACTAATTAGGGACCATATACACGTATAATGCAAAGTAAATCTAGCATGGAGACTATACTATGCATGGATATATGTGAGTGAGTAAGTGACGTGAGAATATACACAAGTGAGTGTGTGTGGTAGTGAGCTTATACATGGATTAACTACAAGTGATGTGTGTTATGTGTAAGTGAGCATGGAGATATATACAGGTGTGAGAAGTTTGGTTAGTGAAGCCTGAGCATGGATATTCTAAGTGGCGTGTCAAACATGTGAGTAAAAGTGAAGCTAAATGTAAGTGTGTGAAGTGTATATAGAAAGTATATACAAGTGTGTGAAGTGTATAAGTGAGTGAAAAGTGATACATATATGAGGTATATATACACAAAAAGTAAATAAAGGAGACAAGGGAACATACAGGTAGGTGAAAATGCACACATACAGAAAAGAATAACACTCATATAGAAATAAAGTCTAGTACTCTTAAAACATGTCCACGACGGAGTCACCACTGTGGCCATCCCGGGGGCTGGGGGGTTCCCTCTGGCATCCCTCTGGCTGGGCGAGTTTTCCCTTTCTCGGGGCGCTCGATCGTGTCAATGGGGGATAATATGTAGAGATAGAGTCACCAACCTATTTTGCACAAAATAAGTAAAAGAAATGTTCTCGCCTCGAGATAATGGCATCAAGGAAAATATTGATGCTTGTGAAGCTAAGAAGTTAAAAGGTCTAGGGACTAAGTTAAGAAATGGGAAGGTGTTAGTCAACCATCCCACCCTTTTTATCTCTAATGGGCATGTGCTAATCTTTTTATGTTAGACCCCGTGAAGTGTGTGCTTATGTGCATAATATAAATAGAGAATGGAGTCGTTCAACTCGCGTCACGAAAAAAGGCGAACTGAATTCATCCTTAGGAGTGTTCCTAAAAAATAATAATTCACAATATAATGTAAGTGTTTGCCAAATCACAAGTCGTTATGGAAGAACAAATGTATACATCTGATAAGACATAACCATGCAAGAATATGACATCCATTAAAAATATATAATATGAAAACAATATTACAAATGAGAAAAAGGGAGGACTCGTGGCTCGGGTTTTACCCAAGATGCCTATGTAGCCCAAGGGGCATCAAAGTCCACATAGTTCGAAGATCACATAGGGTGGGGTTTAACCCCATAAATCCAAACAGGGGATTTCTCTTATATGTGTGTGTAGAGATAAACGTTCTTCAAGTGTGAGAGTTTGTAGTGAGAATCCCTATTATGTAGTTTATTGATAAACCCTATTTTCTTGTTTTGGGTTTTTTATGAAAATAGAGCATGTGCAAATACTACTAATAAAGGTTTGAGATTAATGTATGTGATGTAATGAAATGAAGCCCTAAAGTATAAATAAAGTAGCTAATAATAAAATAAGTGAATTTAGAGACAATGATGGATAATTGAACCTCCTTATGAATACTTGAAGTGGATCTTGAGTGTAGATATATTTATCTTGTAATGATATGAATATGTTATGAGGTGATGAAGGGGATTTACTAAATGAAGTATGAGAATGAAGGAAGAAATGTGTGAAATGGGCTTTTTAGGAAGGGAACAACTCTGAACATGAGAGAATGTTCTCTAAATTGCTAAGAGCGATGGTTAGGAGTGTTTTTCAATGTGAGGCCATGGCCCTATTTACATGGACAATGGGAGTACTTATCGGCATGGTCCTGAACCTGCCTATCGGCATACAACCCCAGACACACTACCGATAGGTTGGGTCCTCAGGGTGCCATTCGAGAGTTTGGGACAGGTTTTTAGGAAAAATGATCATAAAATGTGAATTATAAGTTCGAATTTAACATGGGGTAAACCATTGGAATGGGTATTGAGAGACCTTTACGAATACATTAAGCCACTCCAAAGTCCACGAGTTGACTGAGGTCAAACGGGGCTCTGAAGCGTCCATTAGTCACTAGATAAGAATTTTTCGAAGGAAAACGGGCCATTCATCCAAACCATAAGTATGATTCATGCACGGGAGTTACTATTAGAAAGTTTATTCAGTGACCTTCGAGATTCCATCTAGCTTCATTTCGTTCAGAGTGTTGACTAAGGTCAAACTAGACTCGAAAATTCTTAGTGACCCTTCAGAGTAAAATGGCTCATTTTGTTAGTACCGTAAAGTTTATTCACGTAAGGGGCAGAGCATTGGAAAGGGGATTCAAAGCCTTTAGAAGATTCACTGAGCTTCTCTTAAGATGGAGAGTTGACCGGAGTCAAATGGGTCCCGAAAGAGTCATGTGGCCTTTAGATCAGTTTTCGGGGTAAAATGGGCCATTCGTTCGAACATTTAAGCCGATTAGAACTTTATTTAGACCATTGGAAATGTTATTTAGATCCCTTTGAATATTCATGAGCTTATTCTCAAACGTGAAAATTGATCAGGGTCAAATGGGGCTCGGGAGCACTCAATGTCCTCTAGATCAGAACGATTGTTCATTCGGATCGTAAGGCCGATTCACACATGAGGAAAACTATTGGAAATTGATTCTGAACTATTCAAATATTCATATAGATTTCATTCAGATGAGAAAGTTGATCGGGGTCAAATGGGGCCCGGGAGTGCCCGTGGCCTTTAGATCGATACTCGGACTATGACCTAGAGTTAGTAGTGAACGAGTGAGTTCTAGGGACCTTAGGAGGTTCATGGGGGGGGGGGGGGGGTTCTTAAGATGGGGTGTCTATATCTTCTTCAATGGTCAAGGCTTTAGCATTAGGGTCGAGATTTTTGAAATAGGGGGAAATGACATGAATCGGACATATATTAAATATATTTGTATTTTATGTTGGCATTTATAATGTTATTCGGATATATATATGTATTATCCAATATATATTAGGTATAAATATTATGTATTATATAAACTATTATTATTTACTTAGTTATTTATTGGGCGTCTCTTTCCTATTTTGTCTTTGTTTATTTGTTAGTAAGTAGTTTCCTAGTTTAACAGGGATACTTGCTCCCTAGGTATAAGGATTAGTATAAATAATACTCATAGAATATCTGGTAAATTAATTATTAATATTATATATTTATGAGATTTGAGTGAAAATTTGGTTTGATTATTATTGTTATTCATGTTTTTGTGTGTTCATGTGTGTGTAAATTTCGCTATGTTTCACATCATGCTAGGTTGAGATTTTATGTTAAACTATTGAAGATATTAGTTTCAATCATGTTATAATCTTAGAATTGTTTAGATTTTTTATAGGATTGATCTATTTTGACGATTCAAATTTAGTTTAATTGATAATCTTGTACTTTAGATGAATCAATATTAACAACATGCTTAAATTGACGATTTCACCATCATTGTGATGGATTTCATCTAGATTTGGATTCTATATTGTTAGTAACATGTTCACGAACACGTAGAAATCATATTTGGGGTATTTTGGGGCTAATTATAGGTTAAAAGAACCTTGTAATGCGATATGGTGTAAAGAAAATCAAATGAATAGAATTTTGGGTTAAAATTTGTAATACTATGTCATTTTGAAAGGGGATGGATCGATTCAGGTGTAAAATGGATGGATCCTCGTAGGTTAAATGAAAATCCATCATTTTTGGAGGCCGACTTATGTCGAGTCCAAGATAGATCACCTCGGGCTGGGTGACGTTGTCAGGTATATTTTTTAGGTGGATTTTCAAAGGGGTCTTTAGTAAGGGCCTTTCATGGGGATTTTTATAGAACCAATAGAATTTCTTTCCAACAAAAAGTTGATATTTTATAGCAGATGATACATATGGATTCGTGGATAGTCAGGGATGAACTATTATCCCGAGTTAAAGGGTTTGAGATTCGTTGTCGTAGTCCTTAACATGTATTTTGTATTTGTGATTTATGTGATATTTATGGACATACCAGGTCTATGTGTGTGTTCTTTGGAAATATATTAGTGGAAATTTTATGGGATTGTTCATGATAATGGGTACAATACCCATCGCTAATGATGCAAGACGTGTATAGGTCTATATCCTAAACATATGTTTAGTTGGTCAACCATCTCACAATGGTATGTGATCATAAAATGATGTAATGGTACAACGATTTCCCATTTTCTTTATTTTATGTATCTTATACAATTCTCTACGAGTTATACCTTATACGGATTGGCTCAGTAGAAGTAATATGAATATGCTATGATTCTTACTATTTTGGGATTAGTTATTGGATTATGAGGTAGTATATGGGTACATTATATGAATGTTACTCTTAATAAATAGTGAGAGTTACGTTAATACATTGTAGTATTAGAGTGATAACATGTAGTTTTCTTGGTAGACTTGGGACACATTATAGCTATGTCTAGAATAGTTAGACATCTATGTAGGATATACCTTAATGTAATTTTGGTAAGGTATTTTGGGTGTGATTGCTGACAAAACTTAATGAGACCTAAATGATTCACATTTAATGTTTTTATGTAAATTAAGATATTTGTTGCAAAATGTATCATCCAACCCACTACATTTTTAAAAAATATTAAAGGTGTTCTTAAGTCGGAGCAACAAGGTTGGGCAATTAAACTTGCATTGAATTTATCTTTCAGGTATCTATCCTTAGAGAATTATGTAATTTATTCAAGTTTTTCGTTTGTTCCAAACTCTGCAATCTTTATTCATTTAGAGATTTTCATTATCCGCTCATGGTGGGTTCCAAAGTTGTTTACACATTTGGTTTTGATACATTATTTATTAATTAGACTTATTCAGTTATATGATTCCATTTTGAGACTCGTGTTTGATATCTCATTTTATTTGCATTGTTTATATACTATTGTGGATCGTTTAGATTTATTTTGCACGTCGTTGATGGTGAAAATAGTATAAATTGTTTGGCATCCCCCATCATCATTGTATTGGATTGGCCACCTAATATGTGGAACATATGGGTTGTTATAGAAAACAACTTGATACCCAAACTGCAAACAATGGACTCCTTGGAGTTTTCTAGAGTGATCTTGCGGATGATTCCACATTTGTTCGTGTTTTTCAATGTCTTTTATGAGATCATTGTATTACAACTGAAGTTAATAAACTTTATTATTTTACTAGTTCCCAGAGCCATGCCAATAGCCCGAGCATCGTATCATCTGGATTCGTAACATACGAGAGGGATCATGGAGAAGATTTAACGCTTTCTTGGACATGGCTTCATTCGAATGAGTATGTCAGCATGGGAAACTCCATTCCTTTATGTGGGTACCCAGATTTGGCATTACAGTCCCGAACGAGTAGCGTAATTGAAATGGCCCAAAGTTCAAACCCTTCGCACCTTAACATTAATTCAGTTATGACTTAGTCTTCTCCCATATTCTCGTATGGAGATGTTCCAGGAGAAGATAGTAAACGTGGGGGAGTCCAAAACAACCACTCCCCGAAGACAAACATGTATATAATAAACCCTAGGTCTGGGGAAAAAGACATGCACTGTATTCTCTGTAAACGCTCCCCAGAGTGTACATAAATAATACTGACTGCACCACCGTGGACGTAGGCATTCTTGCTGAATCACGTATATCATTTGTTGTGTGATTGGAATTTTATCTTCCTTACTTTTCTTGGTTATTGCGCTTCTCTCATTTATTTGTGTTGAATATATTTGTCACCATAATTGGCGTCGTCTGTGGGAACGTTTGTCTTCCTCAAGAAAGCCCACGCCAACAAAGAAGTTCGAAATGTCCGATCACAACAGTAACACTCCTCAGGCAGGAGACATCCAAGAACAACCTGCTCTTTGCAGGATCAGATCTGAAGTTCGGCATTCAGATCAGAGGGCTCGCCCGGAGAGGCCAGCCTCAGAGGAAAGCCAAGGACCAACGAGGTCCACGCAAATCTCCAGGCTGATTGATGCCTATGAGGCGAGGCTCCAAGAGTAAAGGGAGTCTTCTCGCAAGCAGGAGGCTGAGAATTCTCGCCTCAAAAGGAAATTAGACAGGATGGAGAAAGAAATCCATCGCAGCACTAAGCGGCGTCCGTACCGCACTCCTAACCCTCAAGCGAGCAAGACTCACAGCCGAGGAAGGAACCCTAAGCATGGATCCCAAAGGAGTGAGAGACACGAGTCAAGCAATGACTTACTTGAGCACCAGTGACCGGCCTGTCATTACAGCAGCCCAGCTCACAGTAATGAGAACATACGAGATTTATTCCGAAGGGAGATGGACCAACACCCATCACAATGTGACGCAAGATCAACCAGGGAGCTCTCTAGATGATCTCTCAAGACCCAGATGAAATCCCCCTTCTCGAGGTAAATAGAGGAAGAGGAAGCCCCCAAGAAGTTTTCTATTCCAAGATTCAAGATTTATGATGGAAAAACTGATCCTATTGATCACGTTAGACAGTACCGACAAGCCATGTCCCTCTAGAACCACCGAGATGCACTGATGTGCCAAAATTTTCCTTCGAGCCTGCATGACGTGGCTCAAAAATAGTTTAAAAAGCTCCCTCACAGGTCCATCAGGAGCTTTGAGTCCCTGGCCAAAATTCTTACATCCCGCTTCATTACTAGCAGCTCCCATCCCAAAAGGATGGATGCTTTGCTAGCAATGAAGAAGACATCTCAAGAGACCCTCCGAGACTACGCGAAGAGGTACTAGGAATTATTCAACGAGTTTGAAGACTACTCAGAGTAGGTAGCAGTGGCTTCCTTTAAAATTGGGCTACCTAACTCTTCCCTCCTGTAACAGTCCCTGACAAAGAAAAAGGCCACGACCATCGACGACCTGATGGCTCGCATCAAGAAATGCGCCAAGGTAGAGGATGTGACCCGCCTCAGTACAGGAGAGGACGGTCGAGCTAAGCTCACTGCCAAAGGCAGTGACAAAATGGAGAACCAGAATAAAGGAGTAAAGAATGGGGGTAAGAATGGCTCTAAGAATGAAGCCAGGAACGATGTGAAAAAAGCATTATTGGCAGTCAACACTATCTTCAGAGAACCAATTTACAAGATTCCCGTAAAAATCAAAGACGAGCTATTTATTAAGTGGCATAAAAAGATGAGAGGAGATTCCTAAAAGAGAAACAATGCGTTGAGATGCACTTTTCATAAAGAAGGAGGCCACAAAATTGAGCATTGCAAGGCTCTTAAGTCCCACCTCGAAGAGCTGGCCCGGTCCAGGCATCTGAACGAATCCATGGAAAATAAGGCAGAGAAGGTTATTGCCAATGGAGAAGCAAGACATGACAACGTACTCGAAGATGATGCCGACCATGAATTTGTATTTATTCATGGGGCATGTGATGTGAAGCAGATTCAAGGAAATTCGGCTCGAATGGAGGTAAAAAAGCTTACAGTGGTGATGCAAGCTTTTCAGATCGATCCAGTAAAGACACAATCAGGAAAGCGCCGACAAGCAGATGACGTCGAGTTTAGTAAGCATATCGTATTCACAGATAAACATCTGGTCGGGGTGAGAAATCCACATCATGATGATTTGATCATTAATCTCAGGATAGCTAACTATGACGTCGACAAGTTGCTCGTCGACCAAGGAAGCTCATTCGAGGTAATGTATCTCGACCTGTTCAGAAAATTGAAGTTAAGCATTGTTGACCTAAAGGAAGCCACTGTCCCTTTAGTTAGCTTCGCTGAAAAAGTGACTATGCCCTTGGGAAAGATCGTACTGCTAGTAAGGGCAAGAAATGTCTCTAAGATGATTGAGTTTCTGGTAGTTGACATTGACTCGCCATACCAGTCTATCCTCAGCAGAGGATGGCTACACGCAATGAAGGCAGTCTCCTCGACCTACCATTAAAAACTCAAATATGTGACCGAGCGAGGTGTAATGGAGATCCATGACGATCAAGCGATGGCAAGAAAGTGCTTCAAAGCGGCCATCCACCCCAGACCAGAGAAGAAGGTCGATAAGCCCAGCGAGAAAGTGAAAGAACAAGAAGGTCTGATACCTTTGAAATAACAGTTAAATTATGGAAGTTCCGGAGTGGAGGAGACCAGGCTCCTCCCCTCTAAGCGGGTCGTCGAGGACCTGGAGGAAGTTATAGCTGGAGGTAGTGATGATGACATGATCTTCTTGATTGGAGCTTCTCTCATAGATAAGGAAAAGAAGGAGTTGATGATTCTGCTGAGAAGAATTATAGACGTTTTCGTATGGGAACCATACGAGCTGCATGGAATTGATCCTAGTGTGGTTTGTCATCAGCTTCACGTCGACCCCACTTTCAAACCAATCACGCAGAAGGCATGGCGAACTATGCCCGATAAGGCAAAGGCCGTGGAAAAAGAAGTTAAAAAACTGTTGGATGCAAGATCCATACGGGAGGTCCAATTACCCAAATGGCTATCCAACCCAGTATTAGTTCCAAAGAATAATGGGAAATGGAGAGTCTGCATCGACTTCTCTGACCTTAACAGGGCATGCCCTAAAGACAGTTTCCCTCTTCCAAAGATCGATCAACTAGTGGTCGCCACAGCAGCTCACGAGAGAATGAGTTTTCTGGACACATACTCGGGGTATCATCAGATCCCTCTGTACGCTCCAGACTAGGATAAGACATCATTCATCACCACCGTTGGATTAAACTATTACAAGGTCATGCCCTTTGGGCTAAAAAATGCAGGGGCAACCTACTAGCGGCTGGTCACCAAGATGTTCAAGGACCAAATGGGAGACACCATGGAAGTCTACATCGACGATATGCTCGTAAAAAGTAGGAACAAAGAATATCACCTCTCAGACCTATCAAGAACCTTAGAAATCCTCAGGAAGTACCGAATGAAACTTAACCCAAGCAATTGTTCTTTCGGCGTTCAGTCAGGAAAATTTTGAGGGTATTTGTTCAGCAAGAGAGGCATCAAGGCTAATCCAGACCAGATCGATTCAATCAAAAGGGTACAACCTCCTCGCACAATCCGGGACGTACAGAAGCTCACTGGTATGCTCGCTTCCTTAAACCGTTTTATCTCAAAGTCCTTCAAGAAGTGCAAACCGTTCTTCCACCTCCTAAAAGGAAATAAAATAGTAAAATGGAATCGAGATTTCTCCCGGGCATTGGATGAGCTCAAGGCTTACCTCAGCTCACCACCGCTGCTCGTCATACCCCAGGAAACAGATTCCTTGTACTTATACCTCGCCATTTCCAATCACACTATCAGTTCTGCCTTGATGTGCAAAAAAGAAGGATTCTAGCACCTCGATTATTATGCGAGAAAAATCTTATTGAAAGCCGAGTAGCGATACCTACCACTACAGAAGCTCGCCTTTGCACTTGTAGTGGCTTCGAGGAAGTTGAAGCACTACTTTGAAGCTCACACTATCATCGTCCTTACATCACACCCCCTTAAAGAAATCCTGAGGAAAACGTATTTGTCAAGCAGACTGTCCAAATGGTCAATCGATCTCGGACGATTCGACATCCAGTTTCAACCAAGGAACGCAATCAATGGGCAGGTCCTTACTGATTTCATAGCCAAATTCACGGGACAGCAGCCTCTCGACCAACTTCAACCCGTGAAGCAAAGAGAGAATTACACAACAGAGGGAGTCCGAAAATTATTTGTTAATGGAGCCTCCAATTCAAAGGGGGCAGGAGTAGGCATTGTGCTTGTCACTCCAGAGGATACAATCCTCGAACAAGGAATCAGGCTTGGATTTGAAGCCTCCAACAACGAAGCAGAATATGAGGCTTAAATAGCCAGCCTCCAGAAGGCACAGACCTTGGGGGCAAAGCAGTTACAGGTGTTTGGCGACTCACAATTAGTCTTCAATCAGATAAGTGGAGACTACAATGCAAAAGATAAAAGAATGGCAGCCTACCTCACCTTGGCAAAAAGGCTAGTGGCCAACTTCGAGGAAGTCAGTGTCCAGCAGTTTCCCAGAGGATAGAACAACCTTGCTGACGCCCTAGCAGCCCTGAGTTTGGCAATCGATTCCGACTTAAAAAGAACAATCCCCATTGATTTCCCCGCCCACCCGAGCATTAACCGTAATAACGAGCTACCAAGCATGGAGCATGTGCTCCAAATTGTGTCAGTACCCAGTTAGATGGATCCTCTAAGGGACTATTTGAAGGATGGCGCACTTTTAGATGATAAGAAAATCGCTCACCAGGTAAGAGTCAAAGCTGATCGCTTTCACTTATCTCCCGAGGGCAAGCTATATAAGAGATCATTCTCTGGTCCCTACCTTCAATGTGTTAAACCGAGGGATGTTAAACAAATTCTACATGAACTCCATGAGGGAACCTGTGGAGGACATATTAGAGGAAGGTCATTGGCTTTTCGAGCAATGAAAGAAGGATATTGGTGGCCATATATGCAAAGAGACTCTGCAGTGTACGTTCGCAAATGCGAGAAGTGCCAACTTCATGCTCCTATGGTCCATCAACCTGCCAGGTACCTAAGATCACTTTTCAGCCCATGGTCATTCCCTTAATAGGGAATGGACATCGTAGGGCCTTTTCCTACTGCTACCGGCAATCGCAAGTATCTGTTGGTCGCAACTGACTACTTCACCAAATGGATCAAGGCGGAACCCCTGAAGAACATTCGAGATGTAGATATGATAAGATTCATATGGAAAAATATAATCACCCATTTTGGCATCCACAGAACCATCATTACTGAAAATGGAACGTAGTTTGAGAGCGGATCCTTTCAGAGTTTTTGTAATGAGCACAGAATCAGACATCATTTCAGCTCGGTGGCTTATCCTCAGAGCAATGGACAAGCCGAGGCTTCCAACAAGACGATGATCGATGGGTTAAAGAAACGATTACAACGAGCCAAAGGCGCATGGGTGAATGAACTATCGTATATTCTGTGGGCCTACCGTACTACCCCACATCGAGCAACGAGGGAAACCCCATTCTCACTAACGTATGGAATGGAAGCAGTCATCCCATTGGAAGCAGGCTTACCCACTATGAGGTCCACCCTTATCGACCAAGGCCAGAATGATGAAGCATTGCTCACTGAGCTTGACCTAGCCGATGAACGCCGAGAGCTTGCCATAGTAAAAATAGCAAGCTATCAGTAACATCTCGCAAAGCACTATAACAAGAAGGTCAATCCAAGGGCATTCCGAGTTGGGGACTATGTCCTAAAGAAAGTCCTGGGCAGCGCAGTATAACCATCAGATGGCAAGTTAAGACCAAACTGGGAAGGACCATTCAAGATAACAAGAGATGATCTGCGAAGAGCCTATCACTTAGAAACGCTGGAGGTCAGAGAGATACCTCGAGCATGGAATGCAGCCAATCTTAAAAAATTATACTTCTAGACTCTTCTTTTGTTCTTTACTTCTGAAAATGGAAGCTCATTTCCTTATCATTAATAAAAGTTATTTAGAAGTTGCATTCTACGACGTGTCAGTTAACTAGTATATGAACTTTATAACTCACACTCCCTTTCCAAGTGACAGGCACACTAATCATTATACTATAGCAGGGAAATCAACCTCCTCAGAGTTTCGTTATAAAACACGAAAAACCTCTTAGCATTGCCCCTGGAAATATATGAAGCCCTACAGGAGATCCTTAGGCAATATGGCCAAGTCAAAATTGGTTGCCAAACAATGTTTGGTTAATAAAATCCTGATCGGATAGAGCATCCGACACCAGGTGTGTCCCCACCAATTGCTACACTTAGGCCTAAGGGAGTGTGACGACACGACCTAAAAGGTAAAGTGGGGCAGAATGGTATCTCATAAGCATACTCGACTGGAGGGGCACTCACTTGAGAATGCAAACTTACAAATCTAGTCAGCTAAGAGAGGCCCAGGATTATTGAGCAAAGTCTAAAAGATGTGGAAAATATACAACACTTATTTAATCGACGAATTCGTCCAGAACATAAATTTTATATTACTTCATCACATTTACAAAATAATATAACCCATGTTTAGTCGGCAAGCTCGCCCAAAACATCAACATTACATTACTTCATTACGATGTATACAAAGTTACTACCGACAAAATCTCAATGAGGTCGAGGCCTCTAAATAAGATAATCAGCCACTTGAGCTCTTCGACCGTCGTCGGGATGGGGAACTAGATCCTCCTCGACTTCATTCACATCCAACCCCAATAGCTGCCCAGGGATGGCATCAATAGGGATCCACTGATCATCTCTCTGAAATGAATTAGGCGTTAGAGTAGAAGGAGAGATCTCATGACGATACCAGAGCATTGAGTTCCTTGGGACTTGGAACTCCTTCAGTGCACTCAACCATCCCCTAATAAAGGCGAGCTCTCCAAACTCTGTTAGCCTCGTTGGACCATCTAGCCAACCTTTATCGTAACCATTGACCCATACTCATCGAGGTCCTCTCTTAAATAGATTCCTCAGCCGAGTAACGTCCTTTTGAAGCCCAGTAGCAATCATATATGCTCGTTGGAAATCACCACAGCGCTCTTCCATTTCTCTAGCTAGACTTCTTGCATTTGTACCAACTTGTAGAACAGTCGACGGGGTAGAACCTCGCATCACCGAAGGAACATCGCTTGGTTCATCTCCTTCTCGTGATGAGGAGGAACCTCGTAATACTACAGAAGTGATGCTCGGCGCATGCTCCCTGAGTCACGAGACTTCCCTCCTCTAAGCCTCATTCTCCTACTAAAGAGTTTCTACAACCTGGTTGATCTCAAAAGCATCTATAAGCCTTTCTCTCAGAGTATTCACCTCATCTTGGACTGAGGCACCGACTTCTTCCATCTTTTGGAGCATGTCTTTCAGTTTAACGATGAGCTCAGTCTGCTCTATGAAATGCTTGTTCCTCAATCGCAGTGATTTGTAAATCCTCACAAAGGTATAACGAACTTTAGAGCTTACATCAGGACCAAGCATTCTTCCCAATTGAAAAGTGGTTGGTATATAGTCATCAACATCAATCAGCTACAAGCAGTAAAAGAGCAAGAAAAGATAGAATTATTTAGTACACTAAAGTAAAAAGTCTTCTCATTTCATTCATACGAAAAATATCAGAGTACATTAAAGAATCAGAAGGGAATATTAAAAATAAAAATACAAAAACAATCCTAAGGATAGATCAGCTGATGACCTCGGGTTGCTTAGAAGAAGCTGGTTTCTTCCCCTTATCAGCAACGGAAGGAGTATCACCCTCAGAAGAGACAGCATCTACCACTTGAGCAGGAAGGATAGTACTAGGAATTGATTGAGTAATAGAGTTAACACCTTCGATGGCTGGGAAAGGAACTTCATCCATAACAGGTTTTGGGCCTGGATCGTGCTCATCGAACAAAGGAGAGGCAATATCCACACCAATAGCTCAAAGGGCCTTGTTCCAGCCCTTCTTGAAGTTCAGACGGCTGATGTAGCCTATCTGAACCTCAGCATCTTCATACGCGATAGCCCACCCAGAGTTATATGAGTCCTCCTTAATGGTGGCTGCCTGAGAATCCTTCTCCTTCAGCTGCTCGGTCAGCACTTTATTCTCCTCCACGACAGCCAACTTGCTCGAGCAGACCAGATCGGAGTCTTTCTGCAGTTTATTCAGTTCTTCAACTACTGCCTCCCACTCTCGATTGTCTTTAGCAAGAGCCAGATCGGAATATATTCGAGAAGTATCAATGGCCTTCAAACTAGCCTCGAGCTCTGTACCCTTTAGCCTCAAAGCAACATTCTACTTATCTAGCTCGCCGTTCTTATTGATCAGCTCGTCACGAGAGCGATAAAGAACAGAAAAATCAGTTACAAACTATAAGTAAAAAAAGATGTTAGAAGAAGGAAACAGATTAAAATTGGGAAGCATTAGAGAAGAGAAATATACTTAACAAGGCTAGCCTCTGCCTCACTTGCAGAGGTAACTGGTCAGTCACCACCACCCTTTGGCAGTCAGTAAGAAGGACTACTCACTTGAGCAGTGCAGGGGCCAACTGGGGAGAAGTGGCAACCGAGGCCCCCTCCAGCAATGCGGGCACAAACAATAAGGCCTACCCAACCTTTATCCTTGCCTTTATTTTTCTCCTCTCTTCTTCCTTTTCCTTCTCCTTCTCTATCCTCCTCCTCTCCTAGACCTTCTTCTTCTCCTCAATCTTCTTCTTCTCTTCTTCCCTATTCATCTCTCTCTCTCTCACGTGCTCTTCTTCCTTCCTCTTCTACTCCTGCTCCTGAGCAGTAGACTGAGAACCTGTAGCAATAGCCCCACAGCTGGAATTCTACTTCTTCGACCTTTGAGCAAGGATCACATCATCATCATCATCATCACGAATAAAATTTTTCCTTTGAGGAACCATTTCCTCGCTAGAGCTGCTAGACGTACTTGAAGGATCTTGGACTTCAGAAACCTCTTCTGAGCTAGAAGAGCTGTCACTGCTAGATCTATCCTCGCTGGGACCACCTTCATCACCTCCCCTGATATCACTCTCAGAACTGCTCTCCTCCTTGTCCAACTGAATGGGATCAATAACAACTTCTTCTAAAGTATCAAACTCGGGAATGCTATCCACCGGCCTCGCTATAAAGCTAGACCCAACATTTTTTTACTCCAGCAGGAAAGTAGCAGACCGGGGATGTTCACCGTCAGCTAAGGACTCCCTGATATTCCAAGCCTTAACTAACTCTAAAAGCCGAACCTCGCTGAGGGCAGGCTCCAAGTTCTTCGACCTCGCTGAAAATAAAATAGGAAAGAGTCAAAAAGATCACACACTAATAAAGAAATTGAAAGGACAGAGAAAAGACTACCTATGTACTCTTCCCCATAAAAGGGAAAAGTAAACTTATCAGACCTTGACCCCTCAGTCTGGGGGAGAACTGCCAATTTCTAGCAAGAAAGCCATCTTTCCAGTAATCTTGTGGGAATCAGGTAGGTTTACTACCAATACCTTGTCAGGACTCCTGGCCTTGAGATAAAGAACACCAGAGCTAGTTCGAGAAAAGGAATAGCAAAAACAGACTTCGGTGAGCCCTAATTTGTTCTATAGACGCCATTGATTATCTTCCATACATTTGGCAAACACTGTGCATGAACAATGTTGAAATAACCAAAGAAATGCAAGAACAAATCATTTGGAGGAAAAGTAAGCCCCCTTTGGGAAACAACAAGATGTGAATCCAATGGGTGCCCTCTATCTCTTTAACATTTTTAGGAAGAGAGGCGCACTCAATCTCTACCCACTCTGGGATGTTGTAAAACTTTCTAAACTCATACACTGATCTATTACCTATCTTTGCCATTTTTAAACCATAAACTACAAATTCAAAGAAAGTACAGAGAGAAAGCAAAGGAGACTTACGAGATGAAAAGTTTGACTTGGACAATGCAAGATCACAATCCCAAATGACGAGGGAGATCGAAAGCGAAGGAAATGAAGACCTGGAGAAGAGGGCACAAATTGATAAAACTCGCAAACGATGGAAGAATACTAAGAAGCTTGAAATGTCAACTATGAAACAGTGCTTAAAATGACTTTTAGATGTTACTAATCATCGCGCACAGGACACGAAGCAACTGCTGCCTAAATCAGTCCTTAAACTTTGGGAAGAGTTATGTGATATGCAAAAGATCCATTATGACAAATCATTTAAATTTATTGAGCCCAACTTGTGGCCCAACAAATTTAGGGGCAATTGTGGGTACCCGGATTTGCCATTACGGGCCCGAACGAGTAGCCTAATTAAAACGGCCCAAAGTCTAAACCCTTCGCACCTTAACATTAATTCAGCTATGACTTAGTTTTCTCCCATGTTCTCGTATGGAGATGTTCCAGGAGAAGATGGTAAATGTGGGGGAGTCCAATACCCCCACTCCCCTAAGACAGACATGTATATAATAAACCCTAGGTCTGGGGAAAAAGACACGCACTGTATTCTCTGTAAATGCTCCTCGGAGTATATAGAAATAATACTAACTGCACCACCGTGGACGTAGGCATTCTTACTGAACAACGTATATCTTCTGTTGTGTGATTGGCATTTTATCTTCTTTACTTTTCTTGGTTATTGCGCTTCTTTAATGTATTTGTGTTAAATATATTTGTCACCACACTTTACATGAAGAGGAAGAATGGATCGTTGGCATTGTGTGTAAATTAAATGGATTTAAACAAGATTACCATATAAAACAATATCCAATACCCCATAGCGATGACTTGTTCATACTTATCTAAGATTGATTTGATATCCAAATATCATTAGTTTAGGATTTGATACCTAGATGTATAAAATCCAACTCTTCTAACAGGTTATGGGTCTCGTGAGTTCATGGTCATGTCGTTTGGCCTAACAAACGCTTCAAGAAGGTTCATGGATTTGATGAGCCAGGTGTTTAGGTATTTATTAGATCAATTTGTAATCATGTTCATTAATAACAATATGGTATATTATTGAATGATAGACGAGAACACATATCAATTTAGGGTAATCTTACAGACCTTAGTGGGACACAAGTTATATGCCAAGTTCTACAAGTGTGGATTTTGGTTAAGGTGGGTTTAATTCTTGGTTCACGTTGTTATAGATAGGGGGAGTTATTTTGATCAATGTGTCTCTAGTGTTAGAGTGGGGACAACCCACACTACCTACATATGTATGAAGTTTCTTTGGATTGATAGGTACTGTCATTAGTTCATTTAAAGTTACTCAAATATAAAGACAAATTTCCGAATCGAGTCAAATTATATTTATTGTCTTAATTCCATATTTGGACAAAACTTATTTGAGTCATAGGTTATGAATAAAGTTATTTTTCCTATAAGCCTGTGACATGTTATTGAAGATTCTAGCATCCAAAGATAAAGTATACATCATGTTTGGGGCTTAGTTTCGTCTTTATCATCAAAGGGATCTCAATGAGGTATGAATACACATTTATGTTTGATCCCTGGATTTTGTTTTAGGTGTTTGGAGTTTATAAAATTGATTTCAATTATTTTAAAATGTGTTTTTAATTGTTTAATTGTTTATACACGTTTAACTATTTTGAATTATTTTGGGTGTTATGCTTAAAATGTGTCAGATTCTGGTACTGATGGTACGCTTGATAATAAAGAGATGGATAGGTTTTCAATGAAGTTCAAGAAGTTTCTTAATCTTATAGATGAGAGGTGTATTAAAAATAAGCTATAGAACTTCAATGATCATGATAGGAAGAATATGGATGATCTGAAGAAGGTGGATGACCGAGACAAGTTCATTGAATGCCAAGGGTTTGGGAATTATTCTCATGATTATCCCATAAGACTAAGGAAGGAGAGAAAGAAATTGAAGGTAAATATTACCACCCTTAGTGATAGAAACTCGAAAGAGGAATGTTATCCCCCTATAGGCACATCTACATCGTGTTTATGTCATGTCATTTGGGCTTGAGTGGAATGTCTCCTCCCTTTGAAGATAGTCATGAGCATGACGGTTTGAGGTCCAATCTTTTGGTTTGTAGACTAGTGAAGGGAGGAGTGATGAAGAAAAAGAAGATGAGGATTATGAGCTTCGAGTGGACTTTTGGGAGTTATAGGCGGAGTCATTGAAGTTGAAAAAACCCAACTTGCATTTAGAATCTAATATAAAAGAACGTGCCATAAGGAATGAGATTGATAAATTGAATGAGTATCTTAAGGAACATGATAAGACTCTTAAGGAGAAGCTCGAGTATGTTTATGGCGAGAAAGATAGACTTCATGGTTTGATTGAGGTTTTGAGGAAATATCTTCTTAAGTTTAAAGAACATAGGTGTTTACTCGAGGTAGGATTATAAAGTTAGAAGTGAAATTGAAATACCCGAGTAATGTCAAATTTAATTTAGAGTCTAAGTCGTGAAAGTTGGATAAAATGTTAGGCACCGTCCAAATCAAGGATGACACTTGTGGGATTTGCATAGATGATAATAGTACTTCCAATGATAAACTCAATATCATTCTTTTTATAGAGCTAACCATTACTATAGGCATTAGAAAAGATCAACCCAAAGATAACATTCCTTGTGTCTATACTTGCACACACTATGGTAGGAAAGGTCAACTTAGGCTTTTTTATTATGATATTTGAAAAGGTCTAGGAAGGCTAAGACTAGTGTCACCAAAGTTCCCCAATCCCAAGTCCATAACACTACATCTATGTGGGTTAGGAGCTCCGATTTGGAGGAACTTAATGTTAGGCTTGTTGACTCGCATACTCTCACGCGATTTATCACATATTATATCTTATGAGTGATCACTTTCATGTTTTCATACGCTAGTTTTTGGGCATCATGTTATTGCTAATTGTATGATCTTTATCTTTTGTATTTTGATTTTCTTATATTGAGTTTTATTGAGAAAAATACAAAAGGATTTTGTTTGTCTTTTGATTCGTTTTGAAAAATGTTTAAAAAAACACAAAAAGATTTTTGCTTATGTGTATTTTAGTTTTACACACTTTTATGTGGCATAACGGTGTGTTTGAATGCAATTCCTTCCACGTATCCATGTGACTAGGACATTTGAATATAATTTTCAATGCTTCATTTGTCATTATCATGTTTGTATGAAGTAGTTTTAAATTGATTTGCGTGATAGATTCACTTCATATATGCTTCCTCACACACTTTTCATGAGCTCTTTTGGATTTTGACTTCATATATCGCAAGAGCTAAGTGAGGTATTCTCCCTGAAATCTTGTCATATACATAAAATTTTTAATTGTGGGGGAGTTTTGCATATAAACCCATTGCCGATAAGTTTGGTGCTTTATTGAAAATTTATGTATGCACCGAAAATGGATAAAAAGGGAGAAATCTCTTTTGCTTGAAAGGCCACCATTAGCAAGTGCCTAAAAGATTAAGAGGTAAGAAAAACTTAAAAGTTGCCATGGCCAATGTTTTTTCTACATTGGTGTTTCAAAAATTAGATATCTTCAAAGGAAAAAGAGACAAAAAAATGATTTATTTTTTAGGTTGTTTAGTTGAAGATCATTGAGTTTGCACAATGTATAAGTTGAGCTTAATTGCTTTGATGCTATTGATTCGAGAATCATTAAAAAATTTAGCCTAGAGTGCATTATGTTTGTTTGTCCTTTTTTGACATGTGAGGCTAAATCCAATGTTGATAAATTTTTGCGCTAAAATAGATCTACGTGTAAATTTTTTGAGTAATTTGGTCATTTTCTCTTACTTTTAGTTATCCGCCCACTATATTGGAAAACATTGATACTATGCGAATGTGTAGCACATTGAAACTATTTGAGTGTGTAAAACTTGTGTTTGTGTCTTTTGTGGTCATTTATACCTATATATAATTGGTCTTTATTTGTATATGTATAGTTGTACGTATGTTATGTTTTGTGTTTGGAGTATTTGCATTTTTATTTAATCCATGATTGTCATATGCTTAATCTTTGATTTATATTATCCAAGGTTCTAAAAAACGCGGGGCGTGATCGAGGCGTGGAGGCCAAGCCTTAAGCCTTAGAAGCCTAAGCGGGCCTAGGCGTAAAAAGGCGTGAAAATGCGTTTAGGCCTTTTTAATATATTTTAATATTTATTAACCATAACAAGGCTATTAAAATACTAAAATTGTGCATATCATAAAAATATGTCTGAATATTTGCAAATAAAAATACCATTTGATTATTTTGGATGAGATAATGATCCGGTTTGTAAAAAAATCTTTAAAATGCGATATTGTTTCAGTAAAACATTGTTGTTTTTAGAAAAAAAGTACGCTTTAAAGGTTTTACCAAGCAAAGATTTTTAAAGTGGTTCGGCTATGAATAAAGCCTACGTCCACTATTATTTTATTCCTAGGGGTTTACAATAACACCATAGGGTGTAGAGAGAGAAAGGATGTGTATCTTGTGTATGGGGTTTCTGGGTTCTCTTGGATCTATTTTCTTTTGGCTAAGGGGATACATGTATTTATAGTGATGGGAGATAAAGAGATTCATTATATGTAGACATTTATGTCTACATTCAACGAATCTGATTGTTGAATTGCTTGGTATGCTATGTGTTGTCTTCTATTAATACAGTATAAATGTGCATTAAGGCTCATTAAATGCGCTGCCATCTTCATTAATGCACATTAAATGTGTAGTTATCCTTTGATCTTCCTGGTTGATATGCCGACCAACTCTCCTCGGGTGCCGACTATCACTCCTCGGGTGCCGACCAACTCTCCTCGGGTGCCGACTAACACTCCTCGGGTGCTGACCAACTCTCCTCGAATGTCGACCAACTCTCCTCGGGTGTCGAATATTGCCACGTAGGATGACATGTGTCTTTTTCTGATTGGTCCTCGTAGATGGAGAATTTTTGCATTAACAGAAGCCCCCAATGCTCCATGCTTGATGGTTTACTTGAAAGGATGGAGTATTTATTCTGCAGTGTTGCTTCGTGCTCGTGAAATTCTTGATATACCTTCTTGATTTGTTCAACATAAAGTGCATTATCTCCTGGACGACATATGATGCAGGCTGATCGATGGTTGCTAATATTTCTTTTGAGGAACTCCGTGTGCTATGTATCACCCCTGGGAATTTGGATGCAGCCATGCCATAGTATGCAGCTTGTAGCTTGTCATAATCTTCAAGTATGTTGATTGGTTTGCTAACCGACCAACTGCCTCCTGTGCTGAGCAACTGAGTGCTAACTTCACGTGCTTGATTCTTCTAATTTATGACCCTTTGAATACTTTGTCGAGTAACATACTAGCTTTTGAACCCAACTCTTCAATCTGATTAGTACCAAGCTAGTGGTGGACTTCGAAACATTTTCATACAACTTCTTCTTCAATGTTGGTCGGGCAGTAGTAGTAAAGATCTCAGTGCTGTAGATGTTGAATTTGACTTCTGAACTTCAATAGTATGTGCATAATAACTCCTGAATATGCCTCCTGAACTTCTGAATGCCTCCTGAACTTCAATATGCCTCCTGAACTTCAATAGCATGTGCATAATAACTCCTGAGTATGCCTCCTGAACTTCAATAGCATGTACATAATAACTCCTGAATATGCCTCCTGAACTTCATAAGCAAAATTAGCTCCTGGGCAAGAAAAATAACTTCTGAATGATAATTAGTTGGGGCTGAATATGATGCTCAACTACATGATGTTATGAGAATGTGCCACCGAATGAATAAATATATCTGTAATAGAAGCCCCCAAGTGTGGAATGTGAACTTTGAATGCTTTTTGCTTGATCGCTTTCACATACTCATAAAATGTTTCCAACCAACTGTAGTTGACAGCTTCTTATTTCCGAAAAACCTGAGTTGACATTTTTGGGAATAGATTTACTTCCTAACCAACATAAGTTGGCATTTATAGGAATATATAGTTTTACTTCCCGGAGGAATACAAGTAGCTTTACTTCCCGGAGGAATACAAGTAGCTTTACTTCCCGGAGGAATACAAGTTTTACATCCCGGAGGAATACAAGTTTTACTTCCTGGAGGAATACATTTTTGATAATAAATGATAGAGACTTCCTCGGAGCTGACCAACAGATTGTTGGGAATAGAATAAGATATAATAAATGCTGGAGACCTCCTCGGCGCTGACCAACAGATTGTTGGGAATAAAATATAATAAATGTTGGAGACCTCCTCGATGCTGACCAATAGATTGTTGGGAATAAAATATAATAAATGCTGGAGACATCCTTGGAGCTGAACAACAGATTGTTGGGAATAAGATAATATAAATGTTGAAGACCTCCTTGGAGCTGAATATATGATTATAAATATTTGTCGAGCTCCATGCTGAAATAAGAATAGAATATGCATCCAAATAGATATAAAGAATAATAAAGTGCCTCGTTGATCTGTCGAGGTAGAATTATATAATGCCGAACAAGAATAAGATCTTCCAGAACATAAGAATATGCCGAGAACATTGTCAGGCCTGAATATAAATAAGAATTATCCGACCAACTATCCGTTGGGGGTGAAATACAACGAATGTTGTATTTCTCCTTAAAGCTAAATAAGTATCTCGTCGAGGCACAATTGCATAATGCCGAATAAGAATAATATTTTCCAGAACATAAGAATATGGCCGAGAACTTTGTTGGGCCTGCATATAAATAAGAATTACCCCGACCAACTATCCGTTGGGGGTGACATATAATAAATGTTATAGTTCTCCTCGGAGCTGAATATGATAATAAGTATCTCGTCGAGTTCCATGTTGAGATGAATATAGAATATGAATCCCAAGGGATATATAGAATAATTTGTGCTGGAGCCGATATCTGGGCCTGAATATAAATGAGAATTGCCCCGACCAACTATCCGTTGGGGGTGAAATATAATAACTGTTGTAGCTTTTCCTCGGAGTTGAATATGATAATAAGTATTTCTCCGAGCTCCATGAAGAGATGAATATAGAATATGAATCCGAACGGATATATAGAATAATTCGTGCTTGAGCACAAATCAAAGCAATAATAAAATATATAGTTCCTTGCTGAGGTGAAATTTCATAATGCTGAGCAATGATAATAGTTTCCAGATTGTTTCCGAGCATTCGTCGGCGTTGAGTCTTGTACCTGTAAAAATTAATATCTTGCTCTACCATTTGTGTAGGCTGAATTGATTAGTCGTGAGAATAATTTACTCATCCAATCAATATATGATATGTATATGCTTGAGAAATAAAAATATTAATTTCAAAAAATGAAATAATATATGTTGGCTGATATGTCGAGGCACAATTGCCTGATGTCGAGCAATACTACTTTTCCAGAGGTTTACGAGAGCTTTCATCGGGATTGAATCTCGTCCCTACGAAATTTTAATAAGCTTCCCGAGCACCTGTCGAGAGTAGAGAAAATAATTTTTATCATGAGAATAATTATTCAGCCAAACAATATGTGATGTGTATCAGCATAAAATAATAAAAATTTCAAAATATGAAATAATAGTTTTATGCCAAATGTGTGTGAGATGGACAAATTTTTATCAGATATGCATCATAAATAAGACGTAGAGTTTTTGTAAAGTTATTTAATCTCCAACAACAAATCAGGTATAAGTTGTTGTTTGAAAATTATTTAACACTTGGTTTTAAAGATATTTTTGGGGTGATCACAAGTTAAAAAAAAAAACTTAAGCCCACTGTTTGTTCCCGAGTTGAACTTGTGTTTAAAGAAATATCTGGGGTGCTTCGCATTTTTTAATACCCCAAGATTCTACTGCTGCCGACAAACGGCATGGATGTTGCCGACCAACATTTAAGGATATCTCAAGTTATAGAATATATGGTGCCGACCAAGAAGCAAATGGTCCCCGACCAGCTGAGCAATTTCGCCGATCAACAAAAATGGTGCATTGATAGCACCGAGCAACATTAGATGTCACCGACCAAAAAGTGGATGGTTGGATAGTTGCCGACCAGTAAATTGAACCCTCCGAACAAGACTGAGATGTCGCCGATCAAGAAATAGATGATCGTCGACCTGCAATTAGTTCCACCGAGCTACAACATGGGGCTCCGACCAATAATAAGATACCTCGTAGTTGGATAAAATTATTTCAACGTTGCTGATGGATCTTCAAATCTTATCTCCAATAAACAAAAATGGTCTGGTAAACCTTCTCTTTAATAAAATATGGCCCAAGATGATGCCGACCAACAATATAGATGGCTGACCAGAATATCTCGAATCCTTAGATAAAAAAAATAACATTCGATGTAAAATTTAAGCATTAAGAATGTTAATTAAATGAATAATTATCTAATCCACTCTATCGTGTGATTCCGATAAAGAAATCATGTGATGTGATGAACGAGGGGCCAACATATCAAATTTGTGCCAAAGAGTCTTGATATGGTCATGATTTGTTTTACTGATCCTCTTTTACAAGAGGTGGGTAATGATTTTTCAGGTGAGAGAAAATTATTTTTTATTTGATCCTTTCCTATTCCCTATTTGGAGAGATAAAAATATGTTGAATGATCGAAGTTATTACCAAATTTGTATCAAAAATCAGTCAATGAGACTTTATTGACATAGATGGAAGATGAACCAAATTAAGTATATAGTTCATAAAAATGAATGCAAAGAGACTCAAACTTGAAGAGAGAGAAAGTAGATTTGGGTCATGATTTCCATGAGAAAACTTTTTATTGTCTTTAACCTTTTCCCATTCTTTGATTAAAAATATGATGGGAATTTGAATAGACATCAAAGATCTTACGAAATTTATAATGAAAATTATCAATGAAAATTATCAAATCTTACCACCGTCGTATATATTGGTATATGTAATCATTTAAAATATTTATTCCATGATATAAAATTGAAACTTGAGAATCAAGAAAAAAGTTATGATTTATGAAATCCACTATTTTTCCGATTTCTAAATAAGAATGAATCTAACAGTTATGATTTAAAAATCATGATATGCAACATTTGCAGTTAAAAATTGGACAATTAATTTATGTATATAAACATAAAAATCATGATTGAATCAAAAGATGTATGTATAATTGATTATACGTAGAGAAAATAAAAACTTAGCTTTTGATGGAGAACAATGCTTGTAACACGTTCCCACAGACGGCGCCAATCTGTTGATGCAAAAAACTGGACCGAATCCCATATTTATGATCACAGATAAATAGATGAAAGCAATCCAATCAAGCACATAAGAGACAAAGATTTTTAAAGTGGTTCGGCTATGAATAAAGCCTACGTCCACTATTATTTTATTCCTAGGGGTTTACAATAACACCATAGGGTGTAGAGAGAGAAAGGATGTGTATCTTGTGTATGGGGTTTCTGGGTTCTCTTGGATCTATTTTCTTTTGGCTAAGGGGATACATGTATTTATAGTGATGGGAGATAAAGAGATTCATTATATGTAGACATTTATGTCTACATTCAACGAATCTGATTGTTGAATTGCTTGGTATGCTATGTGTTGTCTTCTATTAATACAGTATAAATGTACATTAAGGCTCATTAAATGCGCTGCCATCTTCATTAATGCACATTAAATGTGTAGTTATCCTTTGATCTTCCTGGTTTATATGCCGACCAACTCTCCTCGGGTGCCGACTATCACTCCTCGGGTGCCGACCAACTCTCCTCGGGTGCCGACTAACACTCCTTGGGTGCTGACCAACTCTCCTCGGATGCCGACCAACTCTCCTCGGGTGTCGAATATTGCCACGTAGGATGACATGTGTCCTTTTCTGATTGGTCCTCGTAGATGGAGAATTTTTGCGTTAACAGTCATTATAATCTTTTGTCCACATCTTATTCATCAATAATACCAAAAAATTATAGAAAGGAATTATTTAGCTTCCCTACAATTTCGTCCCAATTTTTCAACAATGTCTTCTCTCTCCTATATACAATTTTGTCGTTCATATCCATTGGGGGTGGCTGCCATTGGTTCTGAGACTATTTCGGTACAAAACAAACAGATGATCTCATGCGTGGAAAATGAAAGGAATCAGCGTTGAAAAAACTTTCAATCCAATTCATTAGTTTTGCTATTCTTTCCAAGCACTATACTTACCCATATAAATATATACACAATGAAATAACATGCATATGTATACAATAGCATATACAGTGAGCACAAATGGTGGCTTAAAATTTTTTAATCATAAAACTAAAGGTTTTCATAACGTGATGAACTTTATACCTTAACTTATCATAGGTTACACAAAATGCAAATAACAAATAATTAATTCAAGGTCTTCCGGATATCTAATTAACATAGGTAAACTATTGAAGGAATGTGGGATTGTAAGAAATGGTACACGAGGAATGCGGGATTGTAAGAAATGGTACACGAGGAGGTAATATTGGATTGAAATATTAAATATAAAACTCAAAATCAAAGAAAAGGCTTATGATATTCTAAGCGCATATTCCATACAATTTCCACAACATGAATTGTCCAAGTTCTAGAGAAGTTAAAAATGTCCAGATAAAATGAAATAAGAAAATAAATTGGTGGGAAAATTGAAAGTCAAGCTTAGAAAACAAATTGGTTCATAACTGGAATTTAAAGAACTGTTTTAAGCCCATGTGATGAAATTTGGTTGGGTTTTAGTCTGATAGACAATTGCAGAAAGTATAATAATTAAATACGTCATTAACAATTGAATTAATCAAAAATTTCAAATATTAAGAAGAATAACCAATGAATTCGTTTAATCCTCATTCAATTTTAACATACCCCTAAGATCTCCCAAATAAATTCCATCTAATGAAACTCGATATAGAAGCATTTTTCAAACATATTAGGCTCATATTGAGAAAATAAGTTGTAAACAAACATCATTTGAGAGGTCATAAAAGCTCTTATGTTACGTGCACAATACAATTAGGAAAACATAACCACTTGCCCAAATACATAGATGGATGAATCCGAATGCAGAAAATAAACTTTCCAAATTATCTTAACTTGTATGCACATTACGAATCAGGGATCATTTGAACATCTTTTATATATAAATATATATTCAAAGATCAAGAGAGAAAGGTGCAAATCGAATCGCGTGAAACTCTAGTCGAGATATGAACTAAATTGAATAAGGATAGTGGTACATAAACATATAAAGTTATGCAATTAGGTCTTACATATAAAATTAGGGATAATATTAGGGCTACCCCTTTTTGTTACCTCTTTTGTTACCCCCGGCTTCAAAGTGTTGTACCTTGTTTGTCTTTACTTGAATGGGTCCCGTCAGAGCATAAAAGACAAAGTAAGGTACAACACTAACCTACTGGGGGTAACAAAAAGGGGTACCCAAAATGGGTAGCCCTAGTGTTACCCTAAAATTAGTTGGTTGACAGAACTGTAACAATAGTAAGTTGGAGATGAAACCATTGCAATAACCATAATAGTGACGGGCGGTGGAAAACTCGAGGGCTTGTGGATAAACATATATAAATGCATCCTTACATATTTTAGAGACCTAAATGAAGAGTTAAGGAATTAAAAACAAACATGGAAGAGAAAATCACAAAGTAGAGGGAGATGTAGAGGCTACATTATGAGAGAAGAAATAAACATTGGAATTGAGGAGGAGACAGTTTACTCGGAGATATAAGGGCAGGAGGATATGGGATGGAGTGGGTTTATAGAGAGAAAAAATAAGAGGAGATATTGTAGGTGATAGATGAGTACGAGGGCGAGCCTTTAATCTAAATACAAGTTAGAGACACTGGAAAAGGTCAAAGTTATAAAATATCGAGGGCGTTTACTAAATACTAGTTGTGTTCATGTGCGTTGCACGTGTGGCTGATTTCAAATATTTGATTTGAGGTTTTGAATAAACTAATATGAATCTAGCAATTTCAAAATTTTTTATGTAGAGCATAAATCCTACAACAATCTATGCACAGGTAACAAAGTTAAGTAAACAATTTGTGTGAAACAATTAAGCGATAATGACATACTCATTGATTTTACATTTATCACAAATGTTAACACATCTGTATGGGTGATAATTAGAAATAAGATAAAATAATGAGTTTTATAAATGTCCGAGAAAAATATATGTATTAAAAATGTTCTCTGTAATGGCAGTCATGGATAATCACAGGATTTTATGGGGTACTCGAGGTTCAGCGACATAAGGAGGAATAAAAAAAAATTTGAGTAATTTAAGTCACGATAGTCCGAGGTCGTTTCTTAGTCGTGGTATGTGTGTATGTGGGGGTGGGGGGAGTGTCAATGAAATTCTATCAAACGCAGAAAAAACAGGAACAACCATTCTACCAAATTAACAGGTTCGCAATTTTAGATAGGTGATTGACATATGTAAACTAATTGAACTCGATTTTAAGTCTATGAATATACATGGTACTGAGGGATGAAAAATGGATATTGGGTGGAGGAAAGACTTGATAGAATATTTGCAAATCAATAATGGAGTTTGATGTTCTCGAATGTTATTGTGTATCGTATAAATAAACACGATTCAGACCATATTCCTATTGCAGTTCAGTTCTGAGAAAAGAATGAAGAGACAAATATAACGAATAGGAGATGCAAGCCTTTTAGATATGAAGCATGGTAGGCCAAAGAGGAAAAATATCAAAATATAGTAAAAAACAATATATTTTTTTGTGGGGGGGGGGGGAGGGGTAAATTTCAGGGCAATCGAGGATAAATTAAAGCAATGTTGAAATAAGTTGAGCCAGTGCAGTCAACAAAAGAGAAAATTCATGTACATGGAACTCAAACAGTTGGAGGCTAATGTTATAGAACCGAAATCTGATCGAATACAACAATAAAAAAAGAAATTAATGGGAATAAAGCAGTCCACATTGACCCTATAAACCCAACTTTGAGTGCTCATAAACCAGTTGAGTATTCCAACAGAATAAGTACAGATATGACAAATGGGAAACTATAGGTTACATTAATTTATATAAAGCTATAATAGCATAGTTCTTAAGTTAATTTAGTAAAGTTATTATTAATTGCAGCCAGAATTTGTAGACTGAATTCATACTAATCAAGCTAGACTTCATGGAATATTGATTGGGATTTATTTCTTCATTTAAGGATTTTTTAAAACTAAGGTTAAGAAGATCAAGTTTTCATTTCTTTCTTCAATTGTCCATACAATAAATAAAAGGTGGAGTATATAAGATTACAAAATGATCTCAAACCAGGGGAAAACTGATGCGGTATTGAATTTGTCCAAGGTATGCCCAGACCCAGGTCTAACAAAGCTTCATATGTTGCGATTCGCCTTAAATTGGGCGAGGCTCCTTCATTAAGGCCTATGCCTTGCGGGTGTAGGCAGCAGGCTGAAGCATGGCTTAGGCTCACCTCATAAAACATTTTGGATAAAGTACACAATTTTAATGAATATGATTCATCACATTTACGTTACAATAGTTGTTTATGACCTATGATGGATTTTGTCTACTATCATCTAGTCAATAACACATAGTTTTACCGAATCCTGTATAAAACAAATCTCTCAATTATTTGGCTTAGGACATGGAGGTGAATGCCTATTATAGCCCAAAAAACAACACTGGTAGACCTTTCTTTTTCGTTTGTGGGAACATAAGACAATCTTATATAGATCAGTTTTTCATCAATTGGTTTCCAATTGCTCCTAAATACTATTGGATAGGGAATGAAAAAAATTTGTACTTCGTTCAGTCCCCTAATACCAGTAACAGATCCTTGGAGACAACTACTATATTGATAGTTCACCCATAGGCCGGAGATCCATCTTAAATTAGGACTCCAAGAAGAATGAATTTAATTTAGGGAAGGTCTATAATTTTATTCTGAAATTTTCAAGTAGATTAGTATCTTTATTCTTTTTCCTATCACCTTATACACATTTCAAAATCAATACAACAGAAATAACAATAAAACCTAATTATAGCTTGATGACATGTCAAATGAATGGCATTAAAGACATGAATACGTATGTTTAGGTTAAAAAAATATTTTGAAAATTTTAGGTTAAAAAACATATATTCGGATAATATAAGAACAAATTATGAACGAATGCGTAAGTTCTTGCATCAAAGTCATTTTAAAATTAATGGTCCCAAAATTCCACTCACTGAATACCAATTGCTCCAAAAAATCCCACCAAATAATGAATCATCAGAGTCTTTGATTCTGTTGGTTCATAGGTTGTTTCATTCATCATGATATCAAAAAGTTAAATATGTATATTACAATGACTTAATTTTGTTTATCCAAACAATTATGTTATTCGTTAGTTTATAAAGATTTGGGTCTCTACTTGGTTCTACTCTATAATTTGTTATACATGCGTAGTTTGTGTTTCATATAATTCAATTGATATTATGTAATTTGTTTCCTAACTCTTTAATTTTTTTTCTTTTCCATGACAAAGAAAAAAAAGCTACAAATTAGAAATTGTAAAACGTATGCAAAGTTTTTAGCTCATCTACATATTTCTTCAATTGGTTTCATAATGGCCAGTAAATTAAATAAAAAATGATAAGTAAATTCGCAATCATACATTAATCAATTGCAATTACATCGTAAATAAAATTGAGATTCCTTCACTATGAGATTCAAAGTCCAAGCTTCTACAAGCAATATTGATAATATCCTACAAAAATTTAAACGAAATATATTACCATCTCAAATATAAATTATACGAAATAGTTTCAATATGGTATTAAGTACTTCACATACCACGTAAACAAAAGTGAAATTCCTTCACTCTCAGATTCACAATTCGAGCGTGTACCACCAATGTTGAAATATCCTACAGGATTTCAATTAACAATTACTTACGAAAGAGTGAAATGATAACAATTTCTTACGATCTATTTAATTACATTCCTACTAATTTTAACATACTTGTAAAGAGTAAGAACCATCGTATTATATAAGAATGACAATAAACCCAAAAAGTAAATAGTTGTCTTAGTGCCATCAACTAAGGTATGCAGTAGTGAACTTTCACCCTACGAAAAAAATAAATTGTTATCATGAGTGATATTTACGTAATTAGAAATTATATAATACTGACAATATACCATAAATTTAAGTACTTGTCTCATCTAAAGTACCGAAATATTGAACTTCCACCTTGTGAAAATAATAAAAAAAATTATTACCATGAGTGAAATTTCCTTAATAAGAAATTATATAAGAATGATAATAAACCATAAATTAAGTACTTGTCTTAGTGTCATCAACTATTGTAGTACTGAACTTCCACCTTACGAAACTAATAATTTTTTTATCATTAGTGAAATTTCCGTAATTATAAGAAAATCATGAAAAATAAGCACAATCTTTATTACTGAAAAAGTTTATATCAGCATGCATAATTTTCAAATTATTAACATTTAAAATAGTAGGCATATGTGAATGTATATAATTGTTTTAAAATTAACATTTAATTTAGAGTATGTAATAAGTACACATCTCTAAAAACATGAAAAAATGAAAATGGGAGACAAAATTCTTCCTAATCTATATAATTATAATTATAAAATTTATGTAATTGTCTTCATCTTCAAATGAGAGACAAAATTCTTCAATGAGATATATATAATTATAAAATTTATGTAATTGTCTTCATCTTCAAATTAACAAATGCATACTTTGCTGACATAAAAAAAATTATAGACGGAATTAGGAGTATTGACCTTGATTTTGGCAGAAGAAATGATAGCAACGAAGCAAAGAAATGATGGACTCTCAATCAAATAGTTGTTTGATCTTCCATTTGTAAAGATGAATTCTAGGGTTAGAAGATGAATGTATTTTGATGGTTGATATGCGTAAATGAATAGGAGAGAGATAGGATGAATGAATGTGAGTGAATTGGAGAATGAAATTTGAGGCAACTGAATCTGGATTTCTAGGGTTGGAATATGAATGTATTTGGTTTCTTGGTATGTGTGAATGAATATGAGAAAGATGGGATGCAATGAACCTGGGTATTTCATGGGTGCTAATGAATTGGGGAGAGATATGTTGACTATTATTAAGGGTATAATAGGAATTTTAAATTTAATGAGGGTAGTTTAGTCTTCTAACCATTGAAGAGGAAGTTCCCACTTTTTAGTTAGTAGAGATAGAGATAAAAACTTACATATATACAATTAATTGAATTGAAATATAAATAACGATAAACAAAACAACTTTAACTTAACAATTTATTAACAAAAAGATTGAAGTGCATGAGTATATGCGCATTAGCCAATGTGAAACCATATTGGAGCAATAACATCAATTGTTAGCATTATAATCGACATTGTGTATTAAGAAAAAAATTAATAACAAATAATAAAATCACAATGAAGAATGAATGAGAGCCTTAAACAGACGGGAGAATCCTTTATAACCCATTTTGTTAAGAACTTGATCTCACCATTGGAGAAGTCTAGCTTTGATATGAAAAAAAATTCCACCATAACTATCCAACACATGAAAAACTAAAATTACAAATTAGTGTGTTAAAGATATATATAGACTACAATGCATAAATATCTAGGAGGGTAAAGAGAGGAAGATAATTTTGGCGATAATACAAAGATAAAAAGGAGTAAAACCGAAACAATCATACTGAAATAACAAATGAATGGAAAAGCAGCAAAACCGATGAGAATTTGTTAACCTTTTATAACCCAATAATCTATTAACATTTATACATGAAGTAGTGCAAAAAAAGGAAAAGGGTTTTATAGTTAATCCATACTAAATACAAATCTGACTACCACCCAATAAAACAAAATGCAAATCTCACTATGAATTAATAAAACAAAAAAGAAAATCTCACTAAAGCACACATTACTAAAATATCACAATGGTATATATAGATATGAAGCATTAATATTTGGGGGGAAATGTCATTCATTTCCCAAGTCAAAAAGTAATACAACGTAGATTGGAAAAAATTAATTAAAAATCGAAATTATATGAAATAAGTAAGATTTTACATACAAAAAAGGGAAAAAATAACTCAAATAGCACCATGATGAGCCACTAAAAATGTTTAATTAATATAGGTGAAAAATAATTTCATTAGAATTTTGGGCTTTTTTTCAAACACTTAATATGAAACTATGAAATATGTGAGTCTAAGGATGAGATATACAAACTTAATATAGAATATCAAAAACAGGGGAAATATGACCCCCCATATGCATTAAAAAGTTGAAAAATTAATAATAGAATATTATATGAACATTTATTATTTAACCAACACTGGCAAACACATATACATAAAGAAAAACACATATTTTCACATATAAATGGTTGTTAACCTAGGTCAATCAAAGAAGATGGCCATAAATCACTAAAAATATATTGGAAGATTAAAATATGTAGAATCATATTTTAATTCAGACCAAATGACTGTCGTCTTAGTCCTTATTTTCTGGATTTCACATTTCATCTGAGATCTAAAGATTCGAACTAAAAGATTAGGAAAATTAAAATTAAAGAATTAATGAGTGAAAAAAATCTTACTGATGACATGAAGAAAATCATTGCTAGATATGAAATGAAACGCCATAAATGGGTGGTGAGATTACTCCTCAGCCTCCCTACATAAATGACTTTTCGGATACCCAATATTTATATCTGACCATAGCAAATCTAATTTACATACTTGCATGTTTTTTGGGTGAATATTGTATTTATAAATAATCAATAGAAAAATCCTCTCTTAGGAGGCTCGTAGAAGCGCTACAGAAAATTTAGACTCAAATTGAGAGAAAACTACGAGAAACTAAAAATTTAAAATTTAAAGCTAGCTTGGCACTACAAAAATTTAATAGATCTTGATCGAGGGGAAGAGGACCTTAAATTATATTTAAGGGATGATTTCTCTTCAAAACTTAAAGTCAAAAAGGAGTCGACAGACATGTGAGGTGATGATTCATTAGCATTATTAGTTACACCTTTAGAATTTTGAGCTTTGACAACTAGCAAATCTTGCATCCTCAATGTTTCTTAAAAGTTTAAAGGAATTGCTGACATGTATATTTTATTCTTGAAATATATTTTTTCTAATTTTTTGAACAACTAAATCTTCAAGAAACCGATTAGATTCCACAACCTGGTTGATCTTATTAATTTTGAAAGAGCAAGTTTTATAATTTCTCAATATGTTCTTACTTTGCTTATCCCGTTACACATACATTGCACCATCATGACTGCTTCTATGTATTCAAAGATAAAGTAGAATACAGTTAGAGGATTGAATAATCGTTCGTCTTAACAATATTCAGAAGAGTTATGCTATTTTGGTAAAGCCTTTACTTTTCCACGGGAATAATTTTTTAAGAGTTTGCATTTTAAAAAAAAATTAAGAAAATTTTAACAGCTCATTAGAACGAATGTTTCTTACGCTATGTCGTTAGAAAAAGATTTCAGACGTTCCAACCAAAATAGGGACAAAGCATTTTCGTAAGAATGTCGTTCAAAGGATCGTTGGAAGTCGTTCAAACAAGATAGGGTATGTCGTTAGAACGAGGGTTCCCATGATTGAACGAGGTCAATTTACATCGAGTACTAGAATGTTTTTTAAACTTTTGTTAGCAGTCTCATCGAACGAAAAGCTTTACATCGTCCAAACAAAGTACCTAGTCATTTGAACGAGCGTGCGAGATTTTGATTTTCTTAATTAAATTTGACGCAAATCTCTAATGTTTATCCTTTTGCAACCAATATCCTTAAAAATAAAGATGCAAGATTCGAGTCTTCAAAAATTCTTTTAAAAGTTTTTCCACACCCTTTTAGAGTTTCATTTGTGATCAAACTCTTCCAATTTTAATCCAAACCTCTTGGAAATTTATAGATCACTTTACCAAATGAAGAAGTTTCATGTTCAAGAACCCTTGTGGAGTTCATCTCTACTGCTAATTTATGGAGCAAATGCTCTACTGCTAAAGAAGAAGGATCATCGCTAGATATCAAGGGGTAACTTCTTCCTATGAGTAGTGCTAGACTATTTTGAAGAACAGCGCATTATACTTAGAGAGCTAAGTAGTATGTAAGCCTTATTGTTTCTGTCAAATCTTATACAATGCTGAAATAAAGGTTTCGCCCAAAAGGGATATTTCCTACTTCTTCGCATGTTTGCTTGCTTGGTTTGCTAAATTTAGTTTGGACTATATCACTGCATGCACACTAAATTAATTAAAGATAAAATTTTATTGAATTAAATTTTTGTGTTATAGGCATAAGATACGAATCATTACCCAAAATTTTCCATTCTCAAATTGGTATCAGAGCAACTTACGCTAAAATATCGTGTGATCCTTATTTTATTTTTATTTTTTTGAGATACCAATTTTCACAAATTGGTATCATTTCTGGTTGCACTAAAATATTTTTTGATTCTTTTTATAAAATAAATTTGATATCAAATTTTTTTAATTCGTGATCTTTAAAAATTTGGATTTTATGTATTATTTGAATAATATGATGCCTATTTTAGATGGGTCAAATTATGTGTAGTGGAAAGCTGGGATGAGGTTTGCCTTGAAATCCATTAATAAAAAAGTTTGGCTTATATGTGAAAGACGGTGCACACTCCCAAATGTGACCAATGACAATGTCGAAAGTCAAACTCTGCGTGGATGGAAGATGAATTTAAATGGAGTAATTTTAACTTATGTGGCTTAAGTGCCATTTCTAGAGCCATCACCCATGGCAAGTTCTGTCGCATTGTGATGTGCACTATGTCTAAAGAAGTTTGGGATACTCTTTAGATCACTCACAAAGATACCAACGCTATGAAATCGTTGAAGGTAAAGAATCTCACCACACATTTTGAGATTATTACTATGCTAGAGTCTGAGTCTTTTGATGGATTGTATGCATGATTGTCGTATATCGTAAACTCTAGTTTTAATTTAGGTGAGAAAACTCTTAAAACATATTTAGTTAAAAAGATTTTGGGATCACTTCTGGACCATTTTAACCCTAAAGTTAATGTCCTAAATTCGTTGGGAATATTAGATACTCTTAAGTTAGAAGAAATCACAAGAGGCCTTCAAAGTTATGAAATTGACATGGTTACCAAAACTAAAAAGAAAAAGGAAATAGGGATTGCTTTGAAAACTCAAGAAAAAAAAAAGCAGAAAGAAAAGGTTCTTGATTCTAAGTCGGAGTTTGATTTTAAGCTTAATTATTTAGCCCTTTTGCGAGAAAAAATTCAAATTTAACAAAGAAAATTCTTCCAAAAATATTTTTAAGAAAAATAAAAATGGCAATGAGGACAAGAATGTTCTTGAGAAATATGAGGTGAGATTCTATGAATGTAAGGGAAAATGACACAATTTGTAAGGAAAAAATTCCCAATTGATTTCATCATAAGTATTTGACTTATTCTCAGAAAAAAACATGTTTTTGAGTCATAGATAGATTTTTAATTGCCATGATCTCACACAGTCTATGACCTAAAGTTTATGGAAGATGTTTCGGCTAACCTTCAAAGATAAATCATGTCGAAATTAATTTAGTGCACATTTCATGTCTTCATTGCATTCCTAGATCGCTTAGGTATGAATGCGCAATGTTTATGGGACTCGAAAAATATTTTTAGGATGTTATTTTTATTAAAAATGTTTTTAAAATGTCTAAACTTCGTTTATTCCGAGATAAGGATCGTTTAGAGTTGTGTATATATCAAACTCTTGTGTTTTATGGTTCAAATGACATTTCAGGTCGTTCAAGCGAGATGAACATATCGTTCAAGCGACATGGCCATTTCATTCGAGCGACATGCTGATCTCAAATACTTTTTGGGACGCTATTTGGGATGGCTAGGGGGACTTTTTGATAGGGGTTATAAATTCTTTTTGTGATGCCATAGTCGTATAAAAAGATTTTTTTGAGAAAGGAACATATCCATCTCAAAAGGTCCTCATTTTATAAGTCTCTTTTGAGACGGCACGAGAGCTGTAACAAAAGAGTGCTTTTGACATGGGAATTAATCTGTCTCAAAAGGTTGATATTTTAGATGACCTTTTGAGACGGAAACATGGTCGTCTTCAATATGTTTTGGGGACATTTTTAACCATCCCAAAAGAGGTGAATGGGTCTTAAAATTTTTGCACCAATATATATTGTGGACAATAAAAATATATCGCTAAAGTTTAATACCGAATTGAATTATATTTAAGACAACACTAACAACAAATAATAATAATAAAATGTAATACATAAGATGATTTTCAACCAACACAACGAATCATTTTCATTCAATAATAGTGAAAGTTTTTGCAACCATCACCAAATATTCATCAAAACAAAAATTATAACACTAAATTCAAATATTCAACTTGACAACAAAAATACATTAGTTTCTTATACTCCAAAACATGAAATAATTTTATCAAAGTAATTCTGCAACATTAAACAATACGGCCTGCAAAACCACTGATTAACATTTGCATGTTCTACAAAAATGATCACCTGCACACAAAAAAATAGTGTCAATATAGTATATTATAATCACAATATAGTATATTATGCAAAATACATTGTGCAAAATGAAACAATATAGTATATTGACACTACATTGTGCAAAATCAGTTATACATATTTAACTACATTGTGCAAAATGAAACAATACATTGTGCAGAGTATACATTGTGCAAAATGAAACAATATAGTATATTATAATCACAAAAATATAAATATTTAACTACTATTATTTTTTTTAATTCGGCAGAGTCTCCTTTGTTTATTCATGAAATTTCATGTAATCAACCTGTTTTAAACATTAAAATTGATTCTACGAATCATATACACCAGCTAACAGAAATTTTTTTACCACCACCTTAATAAATTTTCACCACCTCCACTGAAAATAGAACTTTAAACGAGAGAATTTTTAACCCAAATCTCTCTCTCTCTCTCTCTCTCTCTCTCTCTCTCTCTCGAGAGAGAGAGAGAGAGAGAGAGAGAAGTAATTATATGTATGAATTATATATTATTATCCAGTCGGACTGAATCGTTGATGTAAAGGGAGCATGATTTGCATTTCACTTCGCATATCATTCTTCATCTGTAATAGAGATTATTGGTTGCGACGACGACGACACTTAAACATCATGGATCTATACATTTGCATTTATCATATTAAGAAGTCACATTTGAGTTATATATCACATTTCAACATCAGTTATACATCAGTTAGAAAACTAATCAAACATGAAAAAATAAAATAAAAGGAACGATCATTACCTTAAAATGATAATGTTCATTTCAAAATCATTTCCACCAAATTATTACTCCGTATAGGAGTCCGAAACCTTATAGGTGTTTAGATCATTAATTTTCCTATGAGATTTCATTTTGAACAATTTTTTCCTCTAAAGCTTGAGTTATTCGTGCTAATTAAAACACCAGCATGTACACCATTTTACCACTTAGGCAGACACACAAATGCATAGCAGATGCACGATTAACACGAATAGGCAGACACATATTGGTTAAAAAAAATTCTATAAATAATAATCTACAATAGGCATATAATAACGTCTAACACAACTAACGTTGGTGAAAAATATAATTTTTTTATCTCAAACAACAATGTTTACTAAAACAAAAATTAAAATTACAAGAACGATGAAGCACGAGTCCATCCAAAGATACTAATCAACACACTCACATAAACACACACTGCTGCTAAACAATAACACATAAAAACATGGATGTAATCACATATGCTACTACACTAGGTAATGTGCACACACAGATATATAGCAGCACACACACACACACACCACTTTACACAAATATACCAACAACAGCTCACTAGTGCATTGCTGCTGCACAAACAGACCAGCAACAACAGCACTATACACACACCAGTTTACACCAGTACATATACAAAAACCAATTTACACACCAGCACGCATACACATCCTTATACCACTACATTCAAAATGGAAGTTTACACCAGCACACTAAAAAATTATAGGATGAACAAATGTTTACAAATAAAAGGATCCAAACAGAGTTGTCCATCTCCATCTTGGAATGAATTTGTTGCACATAAATCGATAGAGGCCAACTACAAGAAAGTAAGACATGAAAAGATCATAGGGCTAAGAAGTTTGATGTCGAATGTTTAGGCCGAATGACATGCTGAAAAGATCGAGGATTGTCCAGAGCTAAAAAAGGAATAATTCAAACTTTCTATAGTGCAATTCTTAGTGAACCGTGTTCAAGCTCCGGACATCATCTCTTCTATTAAGCTCTATTCGATTTTGATTTGCGCTTCAACTTGTATAATTTGTGTAATCTTAACTAATGCAATAACATTAACGAAATTAGAATCTACTCATTCCTGTCTAAATTAAAATGTCTGCTAAAAATTGAATTCGCACATTACCCTCTACCATATATTTGAAATAAAACTAATGCTTCTGATATCATTAAGATGAACTTGTGGAACTTGGAATAGGTCTTTGTGAAGTGGATATCTTAAGTTTTCGTTTTTTCCCTTAATGTTATATATATTGATAATATGTCAATATGCTTCCTCTATATAATATAAATCTCATTCATCATCTATGTTTACATCTTCAGTAGATAAAATTTCTATTTATTTATTCAAAATATGAAATCAAAGTTTGATTTATGAACGTTTTAAAATGGAATACAACATAAAGTTAAAACACTTAAGATCATAACAGGCTTTAACGCTCGTGAAAATAAAATAATTTACACAAACGAGAGTACATAAAAAGTTTTGGTGTGAATTATATTGTTAGTAAAGTAATTGATTGAACAGTGGATCATATTTGCAGGAAGTGAGAGGGACATAAAAATTATTAATATTAAATGACTGTTTGGAATCTAATTGGTCAAACAGTGTTGATATTATAGACAAAAGTATAGAATTTGATAAATTACGATTCATTTTTTTACATAAATAGAGATCTGATCTCACCTAATGCCATCTAAATGTTGTCCTTAGTTATCGGTTCACTAGCACCTGATCCCGTATAAATGAATTCAACCCTCGTATTTCCAAGGCTTCTCATATACCTGCTAGAACAAAAATAAGGACATAAAAGGAACACAACTCACATGATGAAAATAACTATATAAAGTCAGTAAAGTAGATAGTGCATTATCCCTTCAAGGCTTAACAATAATGAAATTATTTAATATTTTAGTTCTTAGGAAGTATTTGATAATTGATGTTAGATTACCAAAAACTTGAAAAACAGTCTCTACATTCGTTTTCACTTTTTGATAGTCACTACACCAAATCTGCCTAATTATCATGGTCATTGACCTTGACAAGTTCAACTTGTCAAGGTCAATGACCGTGACAATTCGGGGCGAGACAACTTTTTTTATCACGGACGTGTCACGGTCATTGACCGTGATAAGTTCGTTAGAATTGTCACGGTCATGTCACGGTCCATGACCGTGACAAGTTTAGTCACGGTTAATAACCGTGACAAAGCCTTGACCCTTTTTAAAACAATTATCACGATCAATGACCGTGACAAGTCTGGGCAGAATTTAAAAAAAAATATGCTGGGCAGTATGGCCACTGCCACTGCCCAGCGGTATATTTGTACATGTTATAGCAACATCATATATCTAAATAAACTAAAGATAATTCAAATATATATTCAAAATAGAAACAATATATATGACGATATAATCCAAATATAATTCCAATGTACCAACTTAAAAATAATGTCACTACATGTCTGGGGTAAATGTGAGGAGGTGAGTAGGCCACACGATATACGAATTAACACACCCACTAATATACATCGTGTCGCATTGTTCACATAGCCACAATAGGGAGTTCTCCTTCCCGGGTATCACATGCATGACGAGCACTTTGGACTCGATCTCTTTAAGCTCACGTCCATGAACTATTCCACCCTGGACGATATTCGGGTCCCTCAACCCCCGCCCTATCCGCTGGCCATGAAATATGTCCAATATGAAAACGCTCGGCCAACCAAGTTTCGACGTCAATCTGTTGAAGGGAGCCAAATAGGGAAGTGGATCATCGAAGTACACACGTGTCGGTGATGAAGCAACGAGGTCCACATACTCGTCATCTTGTGCCTTGTCCTCCCGCACGTCCTCCTCCATCGCCTTCTCCTTACCTTTCCCCTTACAGTCTCCGCCCAACGTACGCTTCATGAATGAGTACATATCTTGGACCATCGCCTCCAAACAGGGCAGCTTCGCGTCATGTGAATCCACCGTTCGAGCCAACCCGATGTCGCTCCTCTCCAATCCGATGATCCTAGATTTGGCCACCCGCGAGATCACCCCCCTTGTCCTCCCCTTGCGATCAGAGCCAAACACTTGGCTGAGTGCATCTATGGACAAAGATGCCTTGTCGGCATCAGACTGCGACTCATGCACTTCCTTATACTTTGCCTGAAACGACAAAAAGCACATGATTAGTAAAATAAGTAAAGTAAAAAATTATAACGTAATTAACAAAAAGTAAACTGTCAGATTACTTACAATCGTGGCCGCGACGCTCAAGGACACCTCCTTGTCCTTCCCCTTCTTCGTTCGAAGATCCACATAAGTATCGAGCCTATGTGGCTTACCCCATGGCCACTCCCTACCTCCTGAAATAAAATAAAGTAAAATTAGTATCGGCCCCGCATAGTAAAATAATGCAGAATAATATATTTCTGTAGTTAGAGAAAAATTAAATCTTACATTCATCCTATGCTCCACCTCGGCGTAAGACGTCCGGTTGGAGTAGTGCACGTCCGTCTTTTTTGCCCGATTTTCCCTCTCCGATTGGCGATATGCCAATTGTCGATCCCCGATCTCATTGTCAATGAACTTTTGCCTTTGTGCCAACGAGATCGGCTCCTTTGACGGGACGGATTCACACCATTGGATAATGGAATCTCGTATTTTCCCAAAGTACCGTGTCCACAAAATTTTCTTCCACGTCTTGTGTTTCTCCCTCAACTACTCCAAGACGGAATCACGTAGCTTTAGATCTAAGTTGAACTATTCATGTCCAACAAATACAATGTTAGTTGCGAATAAATATAAATATAAATATAAAATGAAATCGAAATTGAAATTGAAATATTCATATAAATATAAATATATTACCTGTAGTGCCGCAATATCTAACTTGAGCTCATATGGCACCTCCTTCCAACTCATAAGCCCTGGGCCGATGACCGTCTTTAGCAGCTCGAGGGATCTCGCTAATAGCTCCGACTTGTTCTTGATGGTAATCCCAAATTTGCCATATTTGGGGAGCCTAGGGGTCGAGGAGCCCGCGTCGCCTTCTCTATCACAGAGCCCAGACGACATTATCATAACCAGCATCATCATCCTCGCCTTAATACCTGAAGGAGACATTTGATGTAAAAAATGTTATTAGTACAGATAAAAAAAATTAGAAGAAGACATGCAAATATGTACAATTACTACAAATAAAAATGAGCACTAATTATTAATTTACTTTCATACACGTACACGCACACATGCACTAATTATTAATCGAATGGTCATGCCACTTTTAAAACTAACCAACCCCCACCCCCACCACACCCCCACCACCCCACCACACACACACCACACCCCCACCACCACCACCCCACCCCACCCCTTGCCCCCTCCCCCCGCCACACACACACACTCATACTATATATATATATATATATATATATATATATATATATATATATATATTATTCGATATACAAAGTAATTTTCAAAAAAAGTTAAAAAATCCCACCCCCATATGGACAATAATCCAGTGGTCATGCCACTTTTAAAACTAACCAACCCAACATTTACTAAACAAAATAATCCAACAGCAATGTCAACAACAAAAATTTATCCCGTGCTCCTTCTAATTCATCTACTCAATTAATTCATTTCATCAATTAAACTAACAATTAAAGTATACAATTATTAATTTACTAATTTACAATGAGGGGCAATCCTACTTTCATATGAAATGGGAACTAATTATTAATTTACTTTCATCTAAAACTATACAATTAAAATTACAATTAAAGCTATACAATTTATTAATTAAAGCTATACAATTGTTAAGATTGCCACACCACACACACACACACACACACACACCACACCACCACTACACCACCCCCTGCCCCTGCCCCCGCCACACACACACGCACACACCTGCACACACACACACACACATATATATATATATATATATATATATATATATATATATATATATATATATATTGTTCGATATATAAAGTAATTTTCAAAAAAAGTTGAAAAATCCCACCCCCATATGGACAATAATTCAGTGGTCATGCCACTTTTAAAACCAACCAACCCAACATTTACTAAACAAAATAATCCAACAGCAATGTCAACAACAAATGTGTATCCCGTACTCCTTCTAATTCATCTACTCAATTAATTCATTTCATCAATTAAACTAACAATTAAAGTATAAAATTATTAATTTACTAATTTACAATGAGGGGAAATCCTACTTTCATATGAAATGGGCGTTCATTATTAATTTACTTTCATCTAAAACTATACAATTAAAGCTATACAATTTATTAATCAAAGCTATACAATTGTTAAGATTGCCCCACTACACGCATACACACACACACCACCACCACCCCACCCCTGCCCCCTGCCCCCTGCCCCTGCCCCCGCCACACACACACGCACACACCTGAACATACACACACACTCATACTATATATATATATATATATATATATATATATATATATATATATATATATATATTGTTCGATATATAAAGTAATTTTCAAAAAAAGTTGAAAAATCCCACCCCCATATGGACAATAATCCAGTGGTCATGCCACTTTTAAAACTAACCAACCCAACATTTACTAAACAATATAATCCAATAGCAATGTCAACAACAAATGTGTATCATGTACTCCTTCTAATTTATCTACTCAATTCATTTATTTCATCAATTAAAGTATACAATTATTAATTTACTAATTTACAATGAGGGTCAATCCTACTTTCATATGAAATGGGAACTAATTATTAATTTACTTTCGTCTAAAACTATACAATTAAAATTACAATTAAATATATACAATTTATTAATTAAAGCTATACAATTGTTAAGATTGCCCCACCACACACACACACACACCACACCCCCACCACCACCACACCACCCCCTGCCCCCCTCCCCCCGCCACACACACACGCACACACACCACCCCCTCACCCCACCCCCACCACACCTGCACACACACACACACGTACACACACAGCCCACCCCACCCCCACCACCTCCTTCCCCCCCTCCCCCACCACACACCACCACACACATATATACACACACATACACACACATATACACACATATATATACACACATACTCACACATATAGAAATGAAAGAGAAAGAGAGGAAAAAAGCATACCTTAGAGAGAGAGAGCTGAAATCACTTAGAGAGAGAGAGAGAGAGAGAGAGAGAGGGAAAACCCAAAAACGGTGGGAAAAAAAAGCCAAAGGCTTTTTTTACTGAAGACATTGTCACGGTCGTGTCAAGGTCCTTGACCGTGACAATTATTTTAAAAAATTTTACAGCCAATGACCGTGACAATTATTTATCACGGTCTTGTCACGGTCAATGACCGTGACACAAAAGTCATGTTTGTTGTCACGGTCAATGACCGTGACAAGGGTGACCGGCTGAAAGGTGACAATTTGGCCATTTTGGTGTAGTGAGTGTTCTTCTATCATCCCAATCCAATCAACGGTCGAAGGGCTTGTTTCTTGCTGATTATACTCTTCTTTTTACGGAGTTACCATTTTTTGTGAGTGTTTAGCTTTTGTAAATTGACTGCATATGTAAAAACATTGATGTTACTTACATATATCAATTATTATTTCTAATCACTAAGAAGAGAATAATCTATGTTGCCTAAAGTAATCATTGCATATCAAGTACATAAACTATCAAGTAGCATCAAACCTAACTTCCCAGATGTTTTTGTTTTTCTTAAAATACCGACCAAACAACTGGATATACATAGGGGCATATTTAACTTATAAAAGTGCAAGAATACAACTTTTACACCAGTTAATGATATGAATTAAGGGTACAAAAGGGATTAATTGTAAGATAACTTAGCCTATATATAAGGCTTTTGGACAACCATTGTTATCAATTTACATTAACATTTTGATATATTAGAGTCCTTATGGCAGTTTTTTTTAATGGGAGCAGATCAGGAGAGTGACAATTCAATTTCTGAATAAAAATTGAAGTTATCACTTACGAACTATGATCAATTTAATGCCACTATATTGGTCCTCTAATGCTTTAGTTTTTACAGTTCACAGTTTACTGAACAAAGCCATTATAATAGATGATCTTTTGGTCTGCATTGGTGTTAATTAGTTTGATGTGGTTTTAATTAGTTTTCTTTTCTTAATAATTCGACACAACAGTTTTTTGAACAAATTCCAAAGAAGTTTAATGAACAAATTACTTTGCTTTTCCTTAGTTTTAATTAGTTTTAACTAGTCTGCTTTGTTTTGCTTTGGTTTTAATCAGTTTATTGAATAAATTCGCCACATTTTTCTTTGCTTTGGTTTTTAATTAGTTTGCTTTGCTTACTAATTCAATATAGGGAAGTTTACTGAACAAATTCCAAAGTAGTTTACTAAACAAATTGCTTTCCTTTTCTTTCCAGAATAGTCAATAGAGTGGATGTTTTTTGGTGAGGGTTTCTCAAGCCCAGAGATGTTCAACCTTGTGGGTATAAGGGTGCTCCAGTTTCAGAATACTCTAGGCATTGTAATCTGACTTCAAAGTTGAAAGCGGTGGTTCTTCAAGACTAGATTTGAAAATTGATTAAGAGGGAGGCATAAGCCACGTTCGGAATGAAGAGAACATATTAAAAAATGTTGTGTAATAAATTTCATAGTATCCATTTGAAAATTTTCCCAGATCATATTGATTATTCAAAGAATTGTCATAATAACTCATAGCAAAGAGTTCATATGTAAATCTAGAGAGCAAATATACAATGATAGACTTATCATATCACTTTCTGATCCACTTGGTTGTAAAATTTGTAATTACATTCCCATCACACCACTTTGGTGATACATGAGAAGGTTCAGCTTCATTCCAGTGGGAAATAACCATCCTAATGATAGGCCTATTAATATCCCCAACTGTTCTGCCAGAACTACTATTTTCATTGGCAACGAAGTCAAAACTTTTAGCATTTCCATCGTTTTTTTGATTGGTTGGCATCCAAGAAGATAATATTTCTTGCACCATGAACCACTAATCAGCTAAATCTTCAATTTCTTTCTCTTCATGCTCAAGAGATTCTCGAAACAATTTATAGGAGTTAGAGCCTTCTTCCTTTAACATCTTCAATTGACAGAAGTTCTCGACAGGTTTTAAGACAGAGTATACATATCGAGACCTAATCAATTGGTATCAAACCAATTTATTCTATTACAACTATTAACTGATAGGTGGAAGAGGAGGTCGCATGACAAGTTCATGATAGGGGAGGGGATATGGGACAATGGAGAGGCTTGTGGGAGGCAGTATTTGGTAAGCTGCATAAGCGCAGTGGTGCCATGGACTTGCATTCCTAGTTAGAAGATTCAGATCAGGATTGTTAATCGCGTGCAATTATTCAGTTCCACTCATTGAACTGGGGGAACCACCATGGTCCTCTCCACAACTGATGTTGGAACAATAGCAAATACACTAGCTTCTTAACTAATATAAAGTATCATTAGTAAGTTTTTGCATAAATTTGAAGGCGAGGGAGTTCCTGAAAGAAGGTACTTTGTGCAAATTGTCCATAAATTTGTTATTTTATGAGCTGGAAGTAGTTGGAATAATTTTTGGGGTTGGAGATAATAATACACCATCAAGATAACTTGATTATGAATGCAGACCCTTAAAGCTGAATATATTGCCTTCACATCTTTATTGTGGGATCGTCTATCTCTACCTTCATTTTCTTATGTTGCATTTAACATAATCCGGTGTATTCAGGGTCGCTTATCCTCATTTTATGACCGTATTTATGATATGAGTTTGTATTTTTAGTAATGATCTTCAGATAATATTCAGGGGGTTTATTTTATAAATTACATAGGCTTTTATATGTAAATTTATTCTTTTACATTTTTTATAAGTTATTTCACATCAGAAGTTGTGCCTCTGATGTCATCCACTCCAAGAGCCTAGTTGTACTGACTCAAATTGATCACATACCACTCTAAAGCTTTCAGGCCCAATAAGACTACTAGAAAAATCATAAAAAGGGAAGGTTACAAAGGTGAGGAAATTTACATAATGGATGCAAAAAGGATAGGTAAAACCAGTTGTAGTGATTTTGACCCTATTTATATGTAAATTCGCTTAGTGTTAAATGTGTGTAAATAAGTAAGGTAATAGGTGACTAGTCATCCATTATCACATCACCATTCAATAGAATTAGTAATTAAACATTTCTAAAATTAGCTTCACCAATGCCTTAAAAAGGCCCCAAAGGCTTTCAATTCGAAGCTCTTTTGAATTTGTTGATTCCCCCAATTAGTTTTGACAAAGTTGTAAGTTATTACAAACATGATGCTTGGAGAGAGAGCCTAGCGTAACCAGCTCCAATCGAAAGAGCACGCAAGACCAAGATATAATTTTAAGAATAATTCCATTTAAAAGATCCAACCGTGATAGATTTTGAAGCCATCAGGATGCGAACAAAGACAACTGTGACAATTGAAATAGAACCCAAAATAGATAAGGATAACTTCAATTTTAAAGGTTTACGTTAAAACTACTCACCAAATGAGCTTACTAGAATAGAGCTCAAAAAAGTAGTTCTCATGACAAACGTTGCATGAGTTTTATAGCATCATAGAGGAGCCTCATACTAACACTTTCCATATAATCCAAGAATGAGTATATCTTTAGAAGGATAGGTGCACAAACTTTTATATAAAATAAATAAATAATTCTAAAAGTCGCCAAACCTCGCGAAGATAAACCTTTAGATGTGAAAAGGCACCTTATAACTCAAAGAAGTACAACAAGGTCAGTTTATCTGCAAAAAGAAACTCTACCTGCCCTTTAAAGTAAAGTTGGCTAGTCAGACACTCAAAAGTGTTAACACTTAGCCATTACATTATAGACCAATGAACATAGATTAAATAATTTTAATGTTATCACAATATAAAATGGGGAGAGACTCATATACCTGTTAATAGAGTTATTATATATAAAATCACCCTAAGTGATAATAAAATCCAACTATCAATGATTGTCAGAGGCCAAACACTAAAGAAGATCCCCAACCCTCAATTGACAACCACATTCTGGACATAAAGTGTGATAGAATAGGCGCCATAGTGAGTGTCAAAAGTGGTTAGTGAAACATAATATCCTAGAGACCCGATCGGAGCTAATACTCATTAGCACATCGTCAAGACCAAAAAATCTCTTGAAAGTACCATATGGCAACATGGGAAGCATCGGATGTCACGGAATAAAGCATGCCACATTAGAGAAATGATCGACTCTCACAAAGATATAAATATTTCCTTTCGCAGTTTGCAATCAAAAAATCGTGTTGGTCGTAAACTAGAAGTGGCGACATAGGGGTCATAGTGAGCATAAAAATGGTAAGTGAAGCATAGCATCCCAGTGACCCAATCAAAGGCGATACTCATGGGCTCACTGTAAAGATAAAACAAACTCTTAAAAGTACCATATGGTGTTATGGGAAGAGTCTGATGTCATTCTACATGGAATGAATCATGCCACATTAGAGAAACGACCGACCATGACAAAGATAGAAATTTTTCCTTTCGCAATTCGTGATCAAAACATCTTATTGGATATGGACTAGAAAGGGCGTATAAAGTCTAGTATTGGGAGTGGTATCCCTTAACTAACTGGCAAGTGTAACACTTAAGGATGGAAACGGGAAGAATTTGGCTAAACGCGACCCTGTTACCCTGCCCCTAACCCGCTTACATAGGCCCTGCAACTAACCCGTTTGAAAACCACGTGAGAGCCCCGAAGCCGCACCAAAGAATTTTTATGATATTTTTTTAACTTATTTTATTCAAGTATTTTAATGAATTTCAAGTTGTTTTTAAATGTTAAACTAATAAAAATTAAAGTCCTCTAACTAAGAGTATGCATTGATTTATTATTATCCCAAACTAATTATGGTGCATAGATTTAAGTAGAATACTTATAATAATACCCTTAAGCGAGGCGAGTTCGTGGATTTTACACACAAAACCCATCATGCCCCGAACCCGACCTTTTTTGTATTTCAAACCCAACTCGACCCGTTTATTTACCCCAAATTCCCCCCATTAGGAGCGGGTGAGGGGTGGTTCCCCACCAAAACCCATCCTTGTTAATTAGATAATCAATTATAAACAAACATATTATTAATCTAACTAAAATTAACACAAACTAGTAAACAAATATTATTATATATAAATTGAAAAAATATGCTACAATAACCAATTGGCAATCCAGGTTTTCAATTGGCTCACCCTTAACATCCTATCACCACTACAAATCAATCATGTTTTTAATTGGCTCACCCTCAACAAAAACGAATAATATTAATCAATAATTAAGAATTAAAATTACTTCATATCCATATCAATTCAATGTTGTAACTTAAATGACCGGGTTTAGATGAAATGTCTCAAAATGAATGAAAAAAGGTCACGCGAGCAATAGCTCCCTGTCAAATACCCAAAAATGAAAAATATGTATATTAGTATGGAGCCAAATATGAAAAACAAATGGGTTTTTGCACAAACTTTGATAATTTACATGCTCGAACTATAACTCACAGAATAAAGTTAAATAGATTGTTCAATTTGAAATTTTCTAATACTAGTTTATGTAAAATCCTTCTTTTATATAATATTTGCATAGTAAGAAGATGATGAATGGTCGTATAACAAAATGATTCACCAATACTACGAAGATTTCATTGCTTTTCTCTTTTCCAATTACAAAATACAAATACAATCAATAGCATCTACAGAGGTAATTCAAAAGAAAAATATAAACAACCCATTATCATGGGTGATACATGCTCAACTATGTAAAATCAACCTATAAGAAAAAATAAATAAATTTACAATTAGTGCGAAACTTAATGTGTTTGTTTGTAAGAAAATAAATACAATATAGTAAGATTAAAAAAACACCTCACCTCATACCTTATTAAAAATCAACAAACCAAATTTAAACGTTAAGACACAAAACAAAATCAAAACTAAATACACCTACTTAGACCTTGAAATGAAAGGATCCATTGTCCAAATTGTCATATTCAAACCAACCACAACTTTAAATCAAAAAATCGATTCTCATATTCATCTGTTGCAAAGCTTAAATGCATAAACAAAGAAACACATTTGTAAATCTTAAATTACTTAACCTAGATAAGTAGAACATGTAATGGGAATCAACATGGATGCTGAGCCAAGAGAAAGAGTTGCGTGGAGGAGAAGGAGAATCTCGGGGCGGAGGAGAACGAGCGAAGAAGCGAGGGAGAGAATGAAAGATGAAAAAACACTGTTGACTTTTTTTTTGCCTTTTTTGTTTTCTTAGGATAATAGAAAGGAACGGGAGTAAAAATTTAGAAAGGGAGAATCCAAATTAGTTTTAGCCGTCTTATATGGTATATAGTTTGAGATTTCTACTAATATACCCTATCTTTAGCATTATCTTTTGAGACGGGTAAAATTGGTGGTTTTAAAAACTATACTTTTTTAGACGAATAAAATTAGCGGTTTTAAAAAATATAAGTTTTTAAGACCCCTAATTTTATCGGCCTCAAAAGGTGGGTTTTAGAGACTTAAATTTTAGCCGTCTCAAAAAGTCAAGTTTTAAAAAGTTCTTTTTTTGTAGTGATACCAGCACTTGGAGAACAACATTGTGTTTAAATAAAGTAAACTCCCCAAACCAGGTGGCCCGATGGAGCCTAACCTTAGTATGGGCATCAACATAAGTAGCTTGCATATAACTATTCCAAGCAGCGAAGTGGGCTAGGGAACCTCCAGGCACCTCAAAGTCTATCTAAGAATGGGGGAAGTCGCTGATAAGCACCCAAAAATGTTTAAATAAAATCCCAAATGGACAGTTTTTAATTGCTAATTCTCGATAAAATCGGACTTATGATAGTATTTGTTTGTTTTTTAGCTCAATAAGCGTTTGCGGAGTTTAAAGTGATAATTCAAGGCAAATGCGCGATAAAAGTGGCTTACTCCCATAGCCCTATCCTAGCCCAGACCAAGCCTAAACTTAGTCCAAACCTTCACCCGAGCCCGTGTGTTTACTTTGTATTTTTTAGATTTGTTTGAGATTTTTTATTTTGTGTCATTTTATTTTATATTTATTTAGAATTTTCTAGGATTTATTTTATATTTCTTTTTAATTAGTGTTTTTTATTTTTTTTATAAGTTTTTAACTTTTTATCTTTATTTTTTTAGGATTAGTTTTTAGGAATTTATTTTCTAGTTTTATTAGATTTTATCTTTCTTTAATTTTATTATATTAGGATAATATTTTTAGTTTTAATAAATTTTTATTTTTTATTTTGTGTCTTTTATATTTTTAATTTTGGATTTTAGTTTTTTTTAGTTTTATTAGATCTTTAGTGTTTAATTTTATTTCTTTTTTATTTTTATGATTAGTCTTTAGTAGTTTACTAGATTTTTATTTTTAGTTTAGTTTATTTTTTATTTTTATTTTACTTGTTTTTATTAGGTTTATTTTTAGTATTTATTATTTTCTTATTTTATTTTATTTTGGGTGAAAATTAAACACACACACACATCAAACTATCCTACACTCATATACACGAAACTAACACACAGTTACTCAAACCCAATTAAACACACAAACATCCCATACACCCACACACACAAAAACCCCTCACCGATCATCTTCTCAACCTCAAACCACCTTCTCTCTCCTCTCCCTCCGTTAACAACCAAACAACCTTATACCTCCACACCAAATCAAACACCACACCACCACCCAACAACCTTCTAACCCCCAATGAATTCAAACCCAATACCCACCACTTTCTTCCCGGCTTACCCCCCTTCGGACCTTAAACCCGAAACAACAAAATCCCGGAACCCACGCTTGAACCAACCCAAGACTCACCAGCCTTAAACCCAAGAAACCCGAAAATCTTCAACACCCCATAGCAGAACTTCAACCCATCGACCTTCAACTTACCGGAGAACTCGCCGACGTCGTCCCTTGCCTGCTCAACCTGGACCCATTTCCGGTGAACCCCTCCCCAAACCGGTCCCGTGTCCAACCCGATTTCAGCCCCTACCAATTCACCCCGAAATTGAACCCAGATGTCCTTCTGACCTCATAACCACCGACGATCTCAACCACGGCCACCACCTTCCAACCCGCTACCCGCAAAACCCGAATTCTCCTACACACTAACCCCCAACTTGTAACCCTCCATATCCGGATCCAATAACCTTCTCATAACCCAAGCCAAATACCCATTTTCTTTCCAACAAAGTCCTCATACGATTTCTCTTACCTGTTAAAACCATAGCCAATAAAACAAAAGACATCATGTCTTTTATGCCACTTAACTCTTTTTCCAAATTAACCTCCAACTAACTTCTTTTAACCATTTACCTTAATGACTCTCTAACCAAATCAAATTTTTATCCCCACACTCCTTGGACTTCTTCTCACCTCACTCAACCCCCTTGCACCCATTATCTGCCCAATTTACCCCTAGATCCATGGCCACACTAATTAAAAAGATGAAGACCATTTGAGAAAAGGATCTCAAATTTAGTTTTAAAACCTTGTGTGATAAATTTCTTTACACTTCACTATAGAGAGTATTTAAATTTTTAGCAAATATCTCAATATAGAGGTGTGTAGTGAAATTTATCTCTAGGATAAATTCCACCCCACCCCTCTATAATGAATTTTAGCATTGTTAGCAATTATTTCAAAATTTATTGATGTAGATGAATTCATCCCCTATGGGAGGTAAGTTCTAATCCATTCCTTTATTTTGAGATTTTGTATTTTTAGCAATTATCTAAACATAAAGTAATGATCTAGAATTTATTTTCTTGGATGAGTTTTAATGTACAATTTTATAATGTTAGGATTTTCATTTTTAGCAAATCTCTTTTTTAATTGTCCATTATGAATTCATCCATCATCCTTTTTTATTTTATTTTTGTTGTTTTTAATTTAGATTCAATAAATATATTAGTGAGGGATTGTAATTGGGAGAGTGTTGATGTAAATGAAGATTTCGTTCCAATTCAAGGCTTAAATGGGTTTGATCTGTTCTTCTTTAATTTCTCTTGATTTAATCCTCGCATGCTCTTATTGTTTACTTTTATTTTTGGATGATGATTATTAAGGGCTAATCTCCTACTCATGGGATGAATTTTGAAACCCTCATGAGTCCAATTTAGTTAGTTTACTTTTTAACACAATTTTGTTTACCTCATTTTTTTATTAGCTTTTACATTTTAGTTAGTACTTTAAAAATTAGTATATAGTTAGTTAATTAATAATCCCTTGAAAAATCCATAAAAAAATATAAAAAGTAAAAAATAGAAAAACATAATAAAATGCAAATGAATTTACACTTTTGTCTTCTCATATTTTTTGTTTCATCCTTAGAGTTGGATTGATACTCCGTTACTTACTCTATGCATATTTTGAGTTTATTTGTAGGTTCAAGGGAATTTTGATGAAAAAGAAGTTACAAAAATGACAAAAATACATTAGAGACGCAATTTTTCTGTCTATCAGTCACCTCGGTTAAGACGAAGCCTCATAGTTCCCTCCGGGGTAAGAAACCCCAAACCGAAGAATCATCATCTTCATCACCAAGTGTTAGAGGGTCACACTTAGCATTTGTAGAAAATGTCGTACATCTGAATGAAAAATCTTCACCAACGCCAAAAATGGGAGAGCAATGGTAGAAACAAAGTTGCTCTTGGCGTATCTCCATTAAGGCGGAGGCGTCTGGGGTGGAGGACGGTGTAGCAGCAGTAGTAAAGACAACCGAAACACTTGAAGAATACATTAGCAAGGTTGAAAAAAAGAAAACTTGGGTTAAATAGAAATAACAAGCTACGAGTGGTGGAGGAGGGCTAGTTGATGCAGACAAAGGGAAGATGAAGAAATTTCTTTCAAGATTAGAGCTTGAGAAGAAGTTCAATAATGGTGAAAGTTCTATTTATCTCTCTAAAAGCTCTAGAAGTGATAAAGGTAAATGAAAGGTAAAGAGAATAAAATGTTAAATGTTAGAGATATTAGTCGTCTGAGAAATTCAAATGGATGTTTGGGTATCTCACGCTAGCACGTGCCCACCCGTTAGCAATGATTTCAAAAAATATGTGACATTTTGGGAACTGATCTGATTGTTAAAAATATAGGGTCCAATCATTAAAGAGGTCATGCTTGGAGGAGAGAGAATGTTGCTTTCAGAAGAAGTAATGATTTGGCCCCAGTTTTTAAAATTTGATATAAATCCAAAAGCCTAACTAAAGACTTTCCCCTCATTAAAAGCTCACTCAATGGTAGAATGGATGGAGATAGATCGGGGATAATTTTCTATAAGGGTGTGAAGTTATATGGAACAAAGGTCGATTGCCGAAAATAGGCGCCAGCCTCCACTTAAAGTTCAAAAAGTTCACGATGTCCCCTCGCTATAAGTCAAAACACTAATAGCTTTGGCTCAGGTACATCAGGGAGACTTTTCCTTTTTTACCAACCATAACAATCATGGATAGGATTCAGAGGTACACCGAGGAGAAAGTTCACTACAGATGAACAAGTACGAACGATTGGAGGCTACTCGCCAAAAATGAATGCCAAGATCCCACCCATAGTTCAAAAAGTTCATGATGTCCCTTCGCAATATGCCTAGATATTGAAGAGTTTTGACTCTGGTACATCGGGGAGAATGTTCTTTTTTAATAATCATAATGGCAACAATAGAAACTAAGGCGCATCGAGAAGAATTTCGCATGTGATAAAAGGTGGTCCATCGAATTAAGAAATTTTCGTACAAACATTTCTTGCTCTCACAAATAATAGCTACACGATGGGGAAAGTGTATGGAGGCTTGAAGGTAATCTCGTGATTAGAGAGCTCCCCCTCTTAACAGAAGAGGCTTAAGAGAAGGATAAATCATGAAGGCGGCGAAGAAGCTCAATGAGGTAACTCAGCGAGGGATCCTAGTGAGGCACCTCAGTGAGGAAACTTACTGAGAGAGATCATCTTTATTTTCCATTTTTACTTTGTTAAATTTTATCTTTTAGTTGCATCAATTGTAAGCTGTAACGATTGTAACCTTGAGTGCGAGGTCAAACGGTACCCAAGACAAACCAGACATAGCAGGGCTTAGGAGAGCTTATATGCTTAATCGAATGACCTCACCGTGGGATCTTCAGATGGACGTTATTTGGAGGATTAAGAAGTAAGGCAACATTAAGACTCGTATTAATCATTTTAGATACACTTGGTAAAACACCGAGATACCATTTTTTGGGGAAGCTTGTGCAGAGGAACTTTAAGTTCCATCTTATATTGAGCCTTGAGACGAATATCCCTCTATCAAAGGTCAAATCTACTTTGAGTGATGTCACGATCCCCCTACCCACTGTCCAATCCAGACTTGAGCAAACCACTTTGGTATTGGGGTTGTCAGACGGTTTGGTGAACTACCACTGTCGTGGTAGTCCTCTAACGCTCAGTTAGTAGCCAAAAGGTATGCACTGGCATTTAATGATTATGACGTAGAGTGTACTGACCCATCAAGCATTTAACACTTGTGACTTAACGTGTGAGGAGAATGTCTTTCACATTAATGAGGACTGAGACATCTCAGGAGGGGTGTAGGGATATTTGTTAACCTTTACCACTTCTGACAAGATAGTGTTCTTCCTAGAGAGAGAGAGAGAGAGAGAGAGTAAACACACTGAGAGCATAGAAGTTATTGCAAACCAGAGTTTATTTATCCGCCATTGATATTTATTACTAAGCTCTTATTAGCTAACCAAGGACAATGAAAGGTATTGGCATATTGGTTCCCTGTCAAGGTGTATCTAAGGTACTTACTTCTCCCTCCCATTGAATGAGTTGCTTATGAGGTTCTTTTATTATTATTTGAAGTTATACATGAGATATTTATGAGTTCAATCTGAGTGTTTGTTGTATATAATTGATAAGGCATAAATTCTTTCAAATTTTCCCCTTAATTTAGAAGCTTTTATTACCTCGGACAATGTAAAATGAGTTGACTTATCTCATATCATTGCTAATGGCTTTGTCAAACAAGTATCCCGAGTTTCTTGTATTTCTTATTGATTTCGAAGGTATTTAATATATGAAAGAAAGAAAGAAACTGGAAGAATCAAGAGAGAAGAAACAAGACGAATTAAAAGGGCAAAAGTGTAATTTCCCCCAATAATTCGATCAAGGACCCAAAATAAAAGTCGAAGACCTCGAGTCTAGGAGTGTGTAGGAAGAAACGACGTTCCAATTCGAGTTCCAGAGTGTTGATGTAAAAAATTAGATTACTCTAATTATTCAATCACAGATAAATAAATGAGACAAAATATTTTAAAGTGGTTCAGCCTTATATGAATGGCCTACGTCCACTGTTATGTTATTGCTGAGTGTTTGGGAATTCTCGATTACAAATACTATCAAGAAATTCAGATCCCCTTGAATGAGGGTAATACAATGTATTTATAGCCTTGAGGCTATAATCTGAAAGGGTGATACATTAAATGATATACATATGAAAGGGTAATTCATTTAATGCTCTTCAAGCGTGTGCGTCAAGATGATAAGCATTCAATGAATAGTTGAACTGTTGATTATCTGGCACTCAATGCTATGGTTGAGATGCAGCTCGAACCGCCTTAGTTGATCGTCATTCAAGAGTTCCTTAGAGCGCTGGAGTTCCTCGGAGTACACCTGTTGCTCGGAGTGAGTATGACTAGGTTGGGGGAATAAACTTTCTCGTTGCTATTGTGCCACGTAGATTGATGCATGTCTTCTTATTATTCGTCCACATCAGCATACTAATTTTGGTATCAACAGAAGCCCCCAATGTTTCATATTTCGAACTTTGAGGAGTATGGAACATTCTTTCTCGGTATATGGCAATATTAAATGATCTTCCTGGTTTTTAGGAACATTTCTTCGTATTTGAATTTCCTTTCAAATTCGCAGAATCCGCCTTTTTTTCATTTTTATAAGCGCTTCGATCTTCGTGTACTTTTTGTCCTTTTAGCCGCCGATAGCGTAATAGTTTCTTTTTGTAATCATTTCTTTTGCCGCTTCCCAAGGCAAAGTATTTAAGCTTCATAGGCAGTCCCATCGTCTTCTACCTTTTGCAATTTCTGCTTTCGAGTTTTCCATAGTCTTTCTTTCTCTTGTGCGTTCATCCTTGTTTTCGTTCGTTGTCAACAAATCTCCCTTTTTCTTGTAATATCTTCTTCCTTCTTCTTCATTTCTTTTATTCACCATGGTTTATATTATTGAATCTCTCGAGAAATTCCGTTCTGATTTCTCTATTCCATCTTGGGTAACTGTGGAGGACCTTTCTGAGCCTTCAAATTATTTTCGCTTGGCTTAGGGATATTGGTTCCCCAGCCTCTTTATTGCTGAATGTAGATTTTCTTTTCCACAAAACCCTTTGTGCTTAGAGTTCTATCAGTATTTCGATGTTGTTCCTGCAAAAATAGCCCCCAATACATAGAGAAGAGTTAATGGGGTGCATAGGTTAAATCAAACTCATGGAACTCGTATAGGAATTCCTGAGATTATGTACTGTTATAGATGGGTTGTTCTAGACAATGTTTATTATTTAAAAACTATATTTTTGAATAGGGCTTTAGTAGTCAATCTCCCTGATGCTAATAGGGATTATTTTGAACATGGGGTAGTTATCAAAAATTGGCAACATGCCCCTCTGGTTGGAGACGAAGTATATGAAGGTCCCAAATGCCCTCCATATGGCAATGGGATAGGTTATTTTCATTTTATTTTATTTCTGAAACTATGATTTCATTATGTTTGAATAAATACGTGATTGACATTTCAATATGTATTTGTTTGCAGTTGACAGCAAAAGAAAGACTCCAAAAGAATCAAAAGTTAATATCAAGCATTTGAAACATATCTGGAGTTTGCATCAGAAAGTTGCAGACGAGCACGTCAGGTCTGCTTCATACTTGTTGTAGTACAGGAGCTATACATAATCCTTTATTGCTCGTCCTATGGTCAGCATTAGTGAACCATTGCCAGCTTCTGAGGATTCTTCACCAGACTCTCATATTCCTTTTAGTCAGAAAATGGGCAAAAGAAGAGTTCCTGCCATCTTTGAGGAGGCTTCCTCTGCTGGAGATGGAAAAAGAAACAAGAATGACGTCCCAAAGGGGACAAAGAAAGTAGATGTTGCCCCTTCTGTTGCTCCTCAGAAGGCTGCCGAGAAGCCCCCAGTGGCTCCTAGTAAGAAGGATGCACTTATGGAAGTGATCAACATTTCCCCAACCAAAAGCTCTTCTTTGGTTGAAACTGCTGAAGTGCCACCAAGGAGACTGAAGAAATCCTCCTCGGTCAGTTTTTCTGAAACCATTCCCCAGCTCCAAGATAGTGGAGCTGGTGTTCCAACCATTATTTCCCCGAGTTATGCAATGAGCTCGGTAAAGACGTGGACCATTCCTGAAGTCCAAGGAATTGAGGAAAACATGTCTAGGGATATGCTGACATCCCTAGCTACTCGTCACATTGCTTCAGTAAGTTTCTCTTATCCTGAATTTTTCTTTCTTTTCATCAATACATGTATCTCTGCAATGACTTATCATTATTTTCTTCTTTTCCCAGCTGGTGAGTTGCTTTAACACCATAGTGAAGAAAGATGAAGCGATCAAGGCTTCTAGCTCCTCGTCTAGAGTAGAGGATGCTTTACAGGGCTTGGACCAATCTTTGAAGGATTCTCATCAAAAGTATGACGAGGATAGGGGTGAATGGGAGAAGAAGTTGGCTGCATCTGAGGTAGAGAAGGTGCAGTTGGGAAATAAGGTGAAAGACTTGGAGAGAGAGAATAAAAAATATGCCGAGAAGCTCACAAGCTTTTAGGAGCTTGAAAATAAGTTGAAATCGGCTGAGGAAGAGCTAACCCTTCTGCGAGAAGTAAATCTCCAGAAGGAGGAGGTGGAGGCCAAGTTGAAAGCCTCCGAGGATCTTCTATCCGAGAAGCTCTCCTCGGAAAGAATGAAAAGAAAAGTGGCTGTGAAAATATCTTTTCGTACCGGTTGGGATAAAGAATGGGATAGGGGGTAGCAGCCATGATGACCCAGGTGCAGTATGGGAGATTGAAATACTTCCGAGATGGTTGGGTTGCTGCCCTGCAAGAATTGAAGGTTAGCGAGGACTTTGAGCTATTTCAACAACATCTTCCTGGCCCCCTCCGATAATTGAAGATGAGGAAGAAGACGAAGCTGCATCCGAGGAGTCTTCAATGACAGTGGGTGATCAAGTCCTTGCTTCCCAACCTATTCAGACAGTTACCGAGGAGATTTCATCTTTGCCTGCTCCTCCTGAATAAGTTCCAACTCCAGCCGACCAAATTATTGTTTCCACCGAGCAACCGAGCTCCTCGTCCCAGCCTCCCAAGAAAGTCTTGGGAGATAAGGAAAAGGTGTGAAGTTGTTCGGTATCTATTTTATTTTCTTTTACTTATACTCTGTATTCTGAACGTTGTACTCCTTTTGATGATGTAATAAAAATCACCTTTTTTTTCCTCTACGTTGTTGATGTTCTGTCTGCTTCTTTTATTAACTCTTGCCTTCTCTTCTTTACTAGTTTATGGCTAGAATGGAATTGCTGTCTGCCAATGATACAAAACTGATGCAGCAATGCCATGAATATTTTAAAGCTGGCCATACTGACCTGAGTGCATCAGAAATTGCTGATATCCTTGGTCATGATGCTTCAGACCAAGCAGTGGAGGCATATCAATACTTGAAATGTCTTCTTGATCGTGCTGTAGCCAATAATGTGGCTTATTAAGAAATGATTGAAGTTTTGCAAGGTACTCTCAATGAACTTGAGAAGCAGTATAAAGAGTCTTCAGTTCTTTTGAACGAAGGGTATGAGAAGAAACAGGTTATGACAAGATGCTTGCTGGCTATGAAGTGAGAGAGAGAACCCTAAAGGGTGAAGTCGAAGCATGCAGACAGATCGCCGAGCTGCTGGAGCAAGAGAATAACAATTTGCAGAAAGAGTTGGCACAGTATAAGTCTGCAGCTTCATCTTCCACTGCCTTGGTACCGGTCATCGATGAAGGATTCTCATTTTTAGAGGTTGAGAATGCCAAATTGAGGCAAGAGTTAGAGGCTTTGAGAAGAGTAGGGCCTTCCACTGCTATTCGGGGATGAGGAAGAGGTTCTCGTGGACGAGGAAGAGTTGCTCAGAATGTTGACGAGGAACAAAGTACTCAACCTGCTCGGGGACGACCAAGAGGTCTTCGTCGTACTGTTGAAGAAGCTCGTACTCAATCAACATTGGAAACCCAAGCGTTCCAATTGAATGAAAAAGATCGGACTTTGTCTGAAATGTCCAAGAAAATCCAAACTCTGGAGGATAAACTTGCTTTGACAAAGTCTGCTCTGGATAATAAGGATGTTTTTGCCAGAAACCTTCACGAGCAGTTAGAGAGAATAACTTTCCAATTCCACAAACAAACTCGTGAGTTCTAGATGGCAGGCTACAATGAGGCCCTTTGTCACTTGTTGAAAATGCCAATAATTAAGGTTATAAACAGGGATGGTTGAACGCTATGGGTGTATTAAAACTAGAGCAGGGCCATTATTTATGGGATTATCATGCTCCTGGGTTGCTCGATCTACCAAATCCACCATTCAAGCTTGATATGAGGTGGATCCCTGCTCGGGCCATCCCTCGTTGTTTGATCTCCCAGTATCTTGGTGACTATGCCCTTCATTCGCAGGTTGAATTATCTCGTCCGAAGCATTTACTAGATACACATTCAATAGTGAACGTCAGAATGCTGCGAGATCTTAACTTCATTAATTCTCCCCTTTGCCTGAAAGATCCTCCTGCTGGCGAGGAGCCTATATCGAAAGCTGAAGGAAAAAAGCCAATAGAATAGGAAATTCTGATGTAATAATTAGTACACAATTTAATATCAATGTAATAAACTTGTGTAATTCATTTTGACTTTAATGAAAGAATTTCATTTTTGTTTGCAAATTTGTATTGCTCTTGTATTTGTCAAACACTTTATATTTGTGCTTGCATAACAATATTGTGTGGTTCATCGACCAATTTAGTAATAAAAAAGTGTTAAAAATTGCTCGATCACTTAATAATAAAGTAATGAGTATAAAAATGTTAAAAATTCTTCCAACCAACCAAGGTTGTTAAGTTGTGCTCGTCGACCAATTATAGTTAATGGGGTTTTATCCCCGACCAGCTATACTTGGTACTGTTTAAAATATTTTCTCCTCGTCAACCAACTACAGTTAGTGGGTTTTTATCCCCGACCAACCATATTTGATTCAGTTTGGAATATTTTGTTCTACGAGGAACTTTTTTATATTTTCTTACCTCCCGACCAACATAAGTTGGCATTTGAGAGCATATCTTGTTTCCTAACCAAACACGTTGGCATTTTTAGGAATGTTGATGTTGTTCTCGCCCTTTTACCAACCGGAGTTGGTCTGAGTTCGAACTATTATGTCCACTTGCCCTTTTACCAAAATTGGTCTGAGCCAGTGTCAGCCTCCTAACCAAAGGAGTATGGTTTGTTCTTGCTCTTTTACCAACCGGAGTTGGTCTGAGTTCGAACTATCGTGTTCTTTCCCTTTTACCAATCAGAATTGGTCTGAGTTAGAACTATCATGTCCACTCGCTCTTTTACCAACCGGAGTTGGTCTGAGCTAATGTACGCCTCCTAACCAAAGGAGTATGGGGTGTTCTCGCCCTTTTACCAACCGGAGTTGGTCTGGGTTCGAACTATCGTCTTCTTTTTACTGCCGAGCAGTGTGCCGAGCAGCATAGTGTTAAACACTAGTATTCCCCAAAAAACTTTCAATAAAAGGAGAGAAGATTGTGAAATATCATCGTTTTATTCATATTGATGAAACTGCTTTACATTTTACATCACTGATAATACTTGCGTAGGTGTTCAGCATTCCATGCATTCTTAAATTCCTCTCCTTCTGGAGTTGCTATTCGGTAAGTTCCTGGTCGAACAATCTCTGTAACTCGGTAAGGTCCATGCCAGTTTGCTTCCAACTTATTGTGCTTCTGAATGACCTTCTTTAGCACGTAATCTCCTTCTTTTAAGTCGTATTTTTTCACCCTCATGTTGTAGAACAGGGTTGTTCGTTGTTGGTAAGCAGCATTCCTAATGGCTGCCTCTTCTCTAACCTCCTCGAGCATATTAAAATCCAATCTTCTCATTAAGTCACTGACTGGGGAATTGAAATTCAACACTCTGTGTGTTGGAAGACCCAACTCGGCAGGTATTACAGCCTCACTTCCAAACGCCAGCATATATGGTGATTCTCCAGTTGCTGCTCGGGGAGTTGTTCGGTAAGCCCACAATAATGACTGTAGCTCATTAATCCAATTAGCTTTAGCCTCACTTATCCTCTTCTTCAAACCATTTAATAATGTTATGTTCGTCACTTCAGTCTGTCCATTGCTTTGAGGATGGCCTGGTGCTGAATGAACCTTCAAAATGTTTGACTGATGACAATAGGCGACAAACTCCTCGTTATTAAATTGCGTTCCATGGTCTGTGATGAAGGCATGAGGGAGACCATATCGGCATATGATGTTCTTCCAAATGAACTGGTACACCTTCTCGTATGTCATATCAATAAGTGGCTCAGCTTCTACCCACTTAGTAAAATAACCCACTGCGACAACGAGGTACTTGAATCTTCCTCGAGTCGTAGGCAGTGGTCCAACCAAATCAATTCCCCACATGGCAAATGGCCAAGGGGAAGTTATGGGTGTCAACAATGCTTGTGGAGTTCGTCGGATGGAGGAAAAACGTTGGCATTTATCACATCTCTTAGCATAGGCTATACAATCAGCCCTCATCGTCGACCAGTAGTATCCTTGCATCATCACCCTTTGCAAAAGCGTCCGACCTGCTACATGGGCTCCACAGGACCCTTCATGGATCTCTTCAATCAATTCTTTCACCTCGGAGGGATGTACACATCTCTGTAAACCTGCCATAATTCCTCGTCTATACAAAACACCATTAGTTAGTACATACCGAGCAGCTTTAAACTTCAATTTCTTGGCAGCGAGCTTATCCTCCGGAAATTCTCCCTCCTCAATATATGCCCTGATAGGATCCATCCAAGATGGTCCTAAATCAAGGGTGATAATATTCATTGTCAAATCTTCATCTATACTCCGACTTTCTAATACTTCAATTGGTATCGTTCTTTGCATCTCGGTACGAGTAGCTGATGCTAGTCGGGACAGTGCGTCTGCTCGTGCATTCTCCATTCTTGGTATTCTGATCAACTGAATGGCATCAAATTCTTCCAACAACTCTATCGCCTTTACATGATACTTGACCATTAATTCTCCTTTAACTGCATATGTTCCCATCATCTGATTCACAATTAATTGAGAATCACTGAATACCATCACTTGTTGCACTTCCATAATCTTTGCTAAATTAAGACCTGCTATCATGGCCTCATACTCCGCCTCATTATTGGAAGCTTTGAATTGGAATCGCAGGGCGTATTCCATGTCAATCTCGTCTGGGGTATTCAAAACAATCCCCGCTCCACAGCCTGTTGTACAAGATGACCCATATACATATAATCTCCATGTAGGTAACTCGTCTTCAAATTTCTTCTCTGACAGAGTTCCTCGGTGAAATATCTGCTATTTTCTTTCATCCTCCCCTGATATTTTTCGCTCCTCGTCGATCATCTCTTCTTGCTCTTTTACCAACCGGAGTTGGTCTGAGCTCGAATTTGATGATCTTTCTACATCCACAAGCCCTTTTACCAACCGGGGTTGGTCTGGACTTATATCTGTTGATCCTGTAACATCCACAGGTTGGTCAGCGAGCAACTTTTGTTCCTTGGGGGTATCAGGATATGTAAACTCTTCTATAAAATATGCTACAACTTGCCCTTTTAATGATGATCTGGGTTCATACACAATATCATATTCACCGAGCTCTATTGCCCAGTACATCAGTCTCCCTAATTTTTCTGGCTTATTAAGGGCTTGTCTTAATGGCATGTTGGTATACACGACGATGGTATGGGCCTGAAAATATGGCCTCATTCTTCTACTTGCTTCAATTAATGCCAGTGTCAATTTTTCCAGCTTTGGGTATCTAAACTCTGCACCTCGGAAAGCCTTACTTGTGTAATAAATTGGCTTCTGGACTCCATTCTCCATTCTGATCAACGCCAAGCTAACTGCATTCTCTGATACTGCCAGGTACAAGTACAACTTTTCTCCCATTACTGGCCTGGACAACAGTGGAGGTGCTCCCAAATATTTCTTCAAGTCTTGAAAGGCTTTTTCACATTCATCGTTCCACTCGAAAGTTTTCCGAAGTGTTTTGAAGAATGGGAGGCATCTATCAGTTGCTCGGGACACAAATCTGTTGAGCGTTGTAACTCGTCCTGTAAGACTCTGCACTTCTTTCTTCGTCGTTGGAGATCGCAACCCTAAAAGAGCTTTGATCTTTTCTGGATTCGCCTCAATGCCTCGCTGGTTGACAATGTACCTGAGGAACATTCCTTCTCGTACTCCAAAGGTGCACTTCGTCGGGTTGAGCTTCATTTGGTATTTATCCAGTTGATCAAAGGTCTGACCTAAATCAACTAGATGATCAGCAGCTTTCTTGCTCTTTGTCAGCATATCATCGACATAAACTTCCATATTGCAACTGATTTGTTCGGCAAAAACCTTGTTCATCAGCCACTGGTATGTCGCTCCTGCATTTTTCAAACCAAAAGGCATAACATTATAACAATAAGTTCCTCTAGGTGTGATAAAAGAAGTACTTTCCCTATCTTCAGGTTTTATTTTGATCTGGTTGTAGCCAGAGTAAGCATCCATGAAGCTTAGCAGCTCGTGTCCCGAGGTAGCATCCACTAGTTGATCAATTCTGGGCAATGGAAAATGATCCTTTGGGCATGCCTTGTTGAGGTCGGTGAAATCAACACACATTCTCCATTTATTGTTTTTCTTCTTTACCATCACCACGTTTGCTAACCAGTCTGGATATTTCACATCTTCAATGAATTGGGCCTTCTGGAGCTTCTCGACCTCCTCTTGTATAGCTTGATTCTTCTCGGGACTAAATACTCTTCTTCTCTGCTTTACAGGCTTGATCTCCTTGTTCATATTGAGCTCATGGCATAAAAAATTTGGATCTATTCCTGGCATGTCTTCATGACTCCATGCAAAAGTTTTCTTTCTGTTTCTCAAGAAAGTTATCAACTCCTGTTTTATTGAAGCATCCAACATCGAACCTATCTGGGTTATTCGCTTAGGCTGCTCGTCGTCCAGAATAACATTTTCTATAGATTCCACCACCTGTCCTTTTACAAGTTGGGATTCATCTCTGGGATCCAATGTTTCAATTTATGTACCTTCATCCACCTGGTAGGTAGTAGTCTTTTTCCTTGACTCTTCAAGATCCTCTTGCTCGGCAGATGAATAATAGCATTCCCGAGCTACTTTTTGATCACCTTTCACAACTCCTACTCCGAAATTTGTTGGGAATTTTAAGCATTGATGTACTGTAGATGGGACTGCTTCGAACTTCTTCAAACCAACTCTTCCCATGATGATGTTGTAAGCTCACTGCACATTCTTATCCATCACAAAGAAGCGTATTCTCTCTATTCGACAAGCAGGCCAAGTTCCAATGAATATATCCAACTTGATCGTCCCAAGTGGAAAGACTTTCTCGCCAGCAAAACCCAATAGAGGTCTGTGATAAGGTTCCAATTGAGATAATTTCAAATTTAAACTGTCAAAGCATGAGTAGTACATGATGTCCGCCGAACTACCATTATCTACCAAAACCCTTGAAATCACTACTTCTTTCATCCTCATTTTGATCACAAAAGGGTCTTCGTGAGGGTAAAGAACACCTGCAAGGTCGTTTTTTGAAAAGCCAATGACCAGCTTCTCTTTGTTTACCTTCCTCGGGCGATCCTCTTCAGCCAAATTTATCCGTTGAATGTATGAGCAAGCCTGAGCCTCACCGAGGTAAGCTTTTCTTTCTGCAGTAAGATCTCCTCCTGCATCTCTGCCTGTAATAACATTACAATCAAATGTTCCGAAACGTATTGAAAATACCTCGCGTTCTGGTTGCCTTGGCCTTTTGGGAAGATCGGGGTCATCCTCTGCATCATCTTCATGATCCCTCTTCTTCTCCTCTGCTCGACAAGGAGATCTAGACCTCTCTCTAGTTCGGTCATTATTTCTTCTTTCACCTCCCTGATCAACATACTTTGCTAGTTTCCCTCTTCGGATGAGTGTTTCAATCTCGTTCTGAAGAGCTATGAAATTTTTGGTCATATCACCATGATCCTTATGGAACTCACAATATTTCTCCCTATTCCTCGTATCAGGGTCTGACCTCATTTTCTTCGGCCACTTTACCTCCTCGCTATTCTTGATTTCTTCCAAGACATGATTAATACCCATTTTCAAAGGAGTATAATTATCGAATTTTTTCAGGACTTCCCATGACGACCTATTATTCTTGGAATGCTTGTCACCGCCATTGCCCTTATGCTCTTTCTTCTTAGATTTGTCGACTTCCACCTTGGTCTCTTTTTCCATATTCTTCTTCGCAGCCATAGCCTCCTCGGCATTCATGATTTTGGCCGCTTTTGCCATCAACTCTGACATAGTTGTAGGTGGATCTTTGGCCAAAGTGTAATACAACTTGTTAGGCAACAACCCACTCATCAAGGCGGTGATTGCTGTCTTTTCTTCATAATCTATGACTTCCAGTTTCTCGTTATTGAAACGAGTTATGTAATCTCTAGTACTTTCACCAGATTTTTGTCTAACACTTAACAAGTGTGCTACTCTTTTTACTGGTTTTGCTCCAAAACAGAAATTGCCAATGAACAACTCGACTAACTGAAAGAAAGTTGAAATCTTACCCCGAGGAAGATTGTTGTACCATATCTGGGCAGATCCAGTAAGAGTTCCTGAGAATGCTCTGCATATCATCTCATCGGGGATGGCATAGATGTCGGCAGCAGCTTGATATTGCTCTATGTGAAGAACAGGATCTGTCTTTCCATCATATTTTGGGGTCACCACAGGTGCTTTGAATTTTGACGATGTAGGAAAATCCACAATGGCCTGTACAAAAGGTGTCCCTTGAACGAAAGTTCGTTGTAGGGGGTTCTTTGCCTTAGACATTTCTCCCAATCTATCCTCCAATCGCTAAATGGACCCTTTCCACGAATCATTTCCTTCCTCGGGCCTATTAGTTCGAGCAATTGACTGTTCTGAAGTGGCCTCCTGAGATCTATCTTGACGAGCAACTGGTCGTGATTGTGCTGATCCTTCTCTTAGATCTGATGGTCATCGGAAACTCCTCGACATGGTCTTAGCTGGACTCCTATTCCTCCTAGGGCCTAATCGACTGAAAGGAGACACCCTGCTCAGTCTTTCTAAGGCACTGGGTCTCTCTGGAGAGAGAGTGATACGTTGCTCAATATCTGTAGCCCGTATTGACGAAGTTCGCCCAGGTTGATAAGAGAAATCATTAGATTCCTCATTACGATATGACTCAGTACGCCTGGATCATGAAGAAAGTAAATAGGTTTGCCTCTGACCACTTCGTTGTTCCGAATGCGCAGGTGCGCCGCCATGAAGCGTTTGTATGAGTTGACGCATTATTTCTTGCATGGCGGTTTGTCCTTGAGCCAGATTTGTCATAATTCCGACCAGATCTGGAGGTGCAGAAGGATTTGGAAGATTTCCAGCATTTCCAGCGTTTCGATTGCTGGATTCCGGATTATCTGCCATTGATGATGAATGATTTTTGGTGAAAAAACGATAACAACAGTCGTTCCCACAGACGGCACCAATCTGTTGATGTAAAAAATTAGATTACTCTAATTATTCAATCACAGATAAATAAATGAGACAAAATATTTTAAAGTGGTTCAGCCTTATATGAATGGCCTACGTCCACTGTTATGTTATTGCTGAGTGTTTGGGAATTCTCGATTACAAATAGTATCAAGAAATTCAGATCCCCTTGAATGAGGGTAATACAATGTATTTATATCCTTGAGGCTATAATCTGAAAGGGTGATACATTAAATGATATACATATGAAAGGGTAATTCATTTAATGCTCTTCAAGCGTGTGCGTCAAGATGATAAGCATTCAATGAATAGTTGAACTGTTGATTATCTGGCAATCAATGCTATGGTCGAGATGCAGCTCGAACCGCCTTAGTTGCTCCTCGTTCAAGAGTTCCTCGGAGTGCTGGAGTTCCTCGGAGTACACCTGTTGCTCGGAGTGAGTATGACTAGGTCGGGGGAATAAACTTTCTCATTGCTATTGTGCCACGTAGATTGACGCGTGTCTTCTTATTATTCATCCACATCAGCATACTAATTTTGGTATCAACACAGAGTATAAGTTATAAAGACATAAAGATGTGAGATGATCATGAGAAATTAAAGAGATATTGAAAAGAAATTGAGAAGGAAATCCGGATCAATCCGGATGGCCAAAAAAAAGGATCGATCTGGACACTAGAAGTCAATGTATAAGGATTCATTTACCGGATCGACTCATCCCACAAATTTCATTGCATAAGGCATATTTAGCTGATCGATCCAGTTGAAATAAAAAAGGGATCGATCCGGTCATCAGGAAGATCGATCCAAAATTTATTAGGAAGATCGATCCGGGGTTTGAAATTTGTGATTATATTCTTCAAGCTAGAGTCTTGAATGACTCCAACTCTTGTATTTTTCGTAGTTTATATATTTCAATGTCTTCCCAGACATTAAGGGGGCTTCTAATTAGTTTTTAGAGAAGCTTTTTACTTAGTTTTGAAGAGAGAACAATAAAAAAAACCTAGTTTTCATTTAGATTTGATTCAAGCTTCTGCAATTGAAGTAAATTCATTCCATTCTTGATTTCATATTTACTTTAGTCAATTGATTATTTAATAATTTCATTCTTCGTACTTCTAAGTTACTAGTCAAGATGTCTTCTTTTATTAAAATTATGCTTTCTTCTTGTTTTATTATGTCCGGCTAATTTTCTAAGGGTTGGGATGCATGAATCCAACCCGATGTTCTTTATGAATGCATAAAATTTGATTTTAAATTAAATAACTGAGTTAATCATGTTATGTGGTGAGCACAACCGTTGTAAGGCTTTTGATCTCGTTTGCCCTATGTAATCGGGATGCTTAAGAGTGCAATGCGCGAGTAGCTACGACGACACTGCTTTACTCTTCTCTTGATTATGTATGATGCGCGCTACGATCCCTCATATATGTAATGCTTGGGAGTACAAAGATTGGGTTTACTTAGATATTTCAATTCCGAATTAAGTTTTAACATTGATAAATGAACTAGAGCTGGAGGAGTGTATCTTGACTCGTTTTTGTCACTTGCACTTTTCATTAGAGTTTCTAATTTTCGTAAGTAGGTAAAAAAGATTTTAATTTATTTCTAAATTTTGTAGGAAATTTTCTTATTATTTCTGCTTATAGTTAGTCCATATCCCATAATCACCTTTTTATTTTTTAGACTCGAGTTAGGGTTCTCAATCTTTCCAACGTCGTTACGACTTCGTTCGTCCTTTTTCCATGCGGAGACGATCCCGACTTACCGAGTTTATTACTAACGCGACACACTTGCACTTGAGCCTATATCATCACGAACACTAGATACACATTTGTGGTTGCATCAAGTTTTTAGCGCCTTTGTCGGGAATTTAAATAGACTTAGGTTAGATCGAGCCAATCTAAAGCTTAGAACAAAAATTCAAAAAAAATAAATAAAATAAATAAATATCATCTCTCACAAGATTTTAATGAAAAATCTTGAACAAACTCAAACTCCTCAAAATACTCCAACCCAAATTCATGAAAATCCAATCGTTGAGTATAACTTTGATAGTCCCCACACACCTCGCATTCCATAATTTTGGGTTTACCTCCCACCCCTGAGCACTCTATTGCTAGTTACACCCTGAGCCAACCCTCGAGTCACACATCTAAGAAACCGAGTGAGTATTCCGAGCCATTTGAAGAAGGAGAAATGTCTGACACCGCTAGTTTCGGCACAGGAGAAGGAAATCCACCCTATCGTTCCATGAAAGACTTACTCTTTCCTGAAGGAACTGTCACCCCTGGTTGCATTTTACTCCCGTAAAATACCGGGATGTTCCACTTTCATAATGGTATGATATGAATTCTCCCTACTTTCAATAGCATGGATTCTTAGAAACCATACCTTCACATAAGAGATCTCAAAGAGGCATGCAGCACATTTAGTGAGTAAGCTTGCACACAAGATGTCGCTAGCCTAAAGGTTTTTTCCTTTTTCCTTAAAGGATAAAGCTAAGACCTGGTTATGGTCTCTACCCCTGAACTCCGTGATTTCCTTAAGGGATATGCAATCCAAGTTTATCTCAAAATTCAACCTACAGCACACGACCAACTCTGCCAAAAATCAAATCCAAGGTTTCTGATAACACGATAATGAGCCTTTTGACAAGTGTTGGGAACGTTTCCAAGATTTGGTAAGCGCATGCACCCATCATGGATTTGAAAAACACCGTTTGATCTCTTTCTTCCATAATGGGTTGACAGTGGCTTTCAAAGAACTTGTGCAAATAATGTGTGAAAGACCTTTTTGGGAGCTAGACTCCAGCGATGCCAAGGCCCATCTTAAGTATGTCTCAGAGACTACTCAAGCATGGCACACATCTGATCTAATACCCAAGCCCAACCTAGATAGTCATTTATTGCTCTGACTGCATCTGGTCTATACCATTTGGATAGTAATACCTTAATAGACCATCAATTCGATTAGTTTCAGAGAGATATGAAAGATTGGCTTGATAGCCGGTTAAGAGATATCTTCGGATCCATCCGTGTTTTGAAAGAAAATGTGTGTGCTATCTGTGAGGCGGGCTATTCCACAATGGCATGCCCAATGATTTTCGCCTACAAGGCCGTGCACACCGAGCAGGTGGATGCTATAGGAGGATTCAAGGGAAAGTTTAACCCCCCGCATGGGAACTCATGCAACCATTCATGGAGAAACCATCCTGGTTTTAACTACGGACAATCACAAGCTACGATGAACCCATATTCATAGGTTGTCCCACCTCCACCGCCTCCTCAATTTCAACAAGCACCACCTCCTCCAGTTCCGTATATTACTCCACCGTGGAGGAACCTCGAGGATACAATAAACCAGTTCATCAACTCTTAGAGTGAAACCAATGCTATATATGATCGTACATTCACCGACATGAATGAAAACATCTCCAAGTTGCAATCATCATTGAGTATCCAAGAGAAGGGCAAGTTTCCTGCCCCGGATAAACACCTCCCCAGGGTTAACCTAGTGTTAGATCCACCACTACAGAATAGCAAGAGCATTTCCAAGCGATAACCACTCTTCGTAGTGGGAGAGTTGTTGATTTATCACCTCCCCTGCATGACACTTCAAAAGTCAAGGAGAATTCGCTCGACATAAAACAAGCCGAAGATATCCCCTTGAACGAGAATGAAAAGGAAGACACTGGTGAGCCCGAGGTAGTTTTATAGCCACCCTCCACTGTGACATTTCCTCAAACATTAGTTCCTTGCCACAAAGGGACCATAAGTGATGAAGTGCTAGAGGTACTTAAAACCGTGAAATTGAACTTACCTTTCCTCGATGCAATAAAGTAAATTCCATCTTATGCAAAAGTCATTAAAGATTTATTGACTGTGAAGTGGAGGATAAAGTTGAAGAAAAACGTGTTCCTAGCACAGAACATTAGCTTTATTTTACTTAACGATCTCCCACATAAATATAAGGATCCCGGTGCACCCACCATTTCATGCACCATTGGAGAGAATAAAATTGAGAGGGACTTACTCGACTTAGGGGCAAGTGTTAATAACATCCCTTATTCAATTTATAGGAAACTTGATCTAGGTGACCTTAAGCCCACAAATAGCACTCTTCAATTGGCGCATCGAACCATGAAGATACCAAGAGGTATAGTTAAGGATGTGATAGTTCGAATGGAAACTTTTCACTTCCCAGTAGATTTTGTCATTTGGGACACAGAACCCTCCTTCTCCTCGAAGAATCATGTTTCCATCATTCTTGGGCGCCCATTCTTAGCTACATCTAACGCACTTATCAATACTCGAAATGGGTGGATGCAACTCACTTTTGGGAACATGAAATTGAAAACAAACATCTTTAATATAGCCTAACAAGCATAGGAAGAAGATGATCTTCACACGGTGCGCTTAATTGATGAGATCGTAGAAGAGAACATTGAGGAAAATTTTTGTAGAGATGCCTTAAAAGCTTGCCTAGTGTCTAGTAATGAGAGTGAGGGAGCTTATACTGAGTTTGAGAGAGAAGTTGAGGAGCTAAAAGATTTTCTTGATGAGAGAGCATCGGACAAGGACGCGAGAGATGTTAGTTGGGTTTCTCGATTTAAAGAGTTACCGTCGAGGGAGGCACGCATGGTTCCCTTTAGTGACTCATTCCCGACTCTCGAATTGAACAAACTACCCTCCAATGTTAAATATGCTTTATTAGGTCAAAGTTAGACATTTCCTGTTATTGTCTCATCTAGCTTAGATAAAGAGCAGGAGGGTAAGCTATTAAAAATTTTGAGGAAGCACTACAGTGCTTTTGGTTGGTGTATAGCAGATCTAAAGGGGACAAGCCCTCTAATTTGTACTCACAAAATTAACCTAGAGGAGGATGTCAAGCCCTCAAGAGAAATGCAAAGAAGGATTAACCCCACTATGAAAGTGGTAGTGAGGGAAGAAATCATAAAATTGTTGGATGTCGGGATAATCTACCCAATCTCGAATAGAAAGTGGGTGAGCCCCATTCAAATCGTGCCAAAGAAGTCGGGCATGACAGTGATTGAAAACGACAAGGGACATCTATTTCCCCAACGTACCACTACTGGGTGGCGTATTTGCATTGATTACCGAAAACTCAATGCAGGAACTAGGAAAGACCATTTTTGCTTGCCATTTATCGATCAAATGATTGAAAGAGTAGCGGGCCACCCTTATTATTGCTTCCTAGATGGTTATTCTGGATATAACTAGATTGAGGTAGATGTACTTGATCAAGCGAAGACGACCTGCACTTTTTCCTTTGGTACGTTTGCCTACAAACGTATGCCATTCGACTTGTGTAATGCACCGACGACCTTTCAAAGGTGCATGTTGAGTTTATTCAGCAACATGGTTGAGAGAGGTCTAGAGGTGTTCATGGATGACTTTGGTATTTTTGGCACCTTTTTCGATCTATGTTTAGCCAATATTGAGAAAGTACTAGCCCGATGTGTGGAGAAGAACCTAGTGCTAAAATGCCATTTCATGGTAACCGAGGGCATAGTTCTTACCCATATGACCTACCCCCACCTAAATCGCTAAAAGATGTGCACTCTTTCTTGCGCCATGAGGGGTTTTATAGAAGGTTCATTAAGGACTTTAGAGCCATCGCTAGACCCTTAAGAAACCTTCTTATGAAGGACAACCCGTTCGAGTGGAATAATGCATGCCAAAGTGATTTTGAAAAATTAAAGAGCATGCTTATTTTCGCTCCCATCATGCAAGCCCCGAATTGGTCCTTACCATTCGAGCTCATGTATGATGCTAGCGGTTATGCGATAGGGAATGTTTTGGGCAAAATAAAAGACAAAAATACTCATGTTATCTACTACTCACCAGACCACAACTCAATTACTCCACCGCGGAGAAGGAATTACTAGCAATAGTCTTTGCTCTAGAAAAATTTCGATCCTATCTCATTGGTTCCCCCATCTCCTGCTTCACCTACCAAGCAGCTTTAAAATATCTCCTTGCAAAGAAAGACGCAAAGTCACGCCTCATAAGGTGGATCCTACTCCTACAAGAGTTTAATCTCTCCATTAAAGACAAAAAAGGAGTAGAAAATATCATCACCGATCACTTATCACGGCTTTCGTCCGATGTACCTAATGATCTTACACCCATACACGAGTATTTCCCAGATGTGCAACTCTTTGCCACCTCTTCTTTGCCATGGTTTGCGGATATAGTGAACTATCTTTTCACACGAGCCGTCCCTCCCAATTGGACATCGCAAGATAAGAAGAGGTTCATCACTTAGTCACGCATGTTTTTCAATGACGATCCATTCCTTTTGAAATATTTCCATAACTAAATCATCCAACGATGCGTACCGAATGACGAAATTTCGAGAGTCCTCCAATTCTGTCATTCGAAAGCATGTGGTGGCCACTTTTCTGTGAAAAAGACAACCGCTAAGATTCTCCAAAGCGATTTGTACTGGCCCACAATGTTTCGGGATGTAAACAATTATTGCAAATCTTACAACAGGTGTCAACGGATGGGGATGATCACCCGACGAGACATGATGCCATTATCCTCGATACTCATTATCGAGATCTTTGACTATAGGGGTATTAACTTTATGGGCCCTTTTCCTCCGTCTTTTGGCTACTTATACATCCTAGTCGCGGTAGACTACGTTTCTAAATGGGTGGAAGCTATAGCTACTAAGACTAATGACAACAAAGTGGTGATTAGGTTTCTGCAAAAACACATACTTTCTTGCTTCGGTGCACCGAAAGCGATAATTAATGATAATGGCACGCATTGTTACAACAATACGTTTGAGAAGATTATGAGAAAGTATGGTGTCGTTCACAAGATTGGAACGACCTATCACCCACAAACGAATGGGTAGGACGAGTTCGCGAATCATGAGATCAAAAACATACTAGAAAAGATCGACTATCCTAACCAAAAAGATTGGTACCTCTGATTAAACGATTCCTATGGGCCTACCGTACCGCATACAAGAACACACTCGTAATGTCCCCATTCCTCTTTGTGTATGGAAAACCTTGCCATCCTCCCGTTGAGTTGGAGCACAAAGCGTATTGGGCCATTAAGAGGGTAAATTACGATATGGACAAAGCTGGTGAAGCTCGCAAGCTTCAACTGAATGAGTTAGAGGAGATACGTAATGATGAATAGAATGCCAAGATTTTAAAATCACGAATAAAAATAGCACATGATAAGATTATTCGACGATTAGAGTCTCAACATGGACAAAAGGTACTCCTTTATAACTCCCGGCTTCATCTATTTCTGGGTAAATTGCGGTCTCGGTGAACTGGTCCATTCTTTGTGAAAAGCGTATTCCCCCACGGAGCCGTGGAATTGGAAGATCCAAAAGGGTTGAACACATTAAAAGTCAATGGACAACGCTTAAAGCCATATGTAGAGGCGTGCGTAGAAGAGATCGACATCATGTAGTTATCAGATCCAATTTACGGGGTAGAGTGCGATGAAATTGAGAGGTCGTTGCACCCCCGACATGTATGGGCTGAATTCTTATGTATAGTAGAGGAACATAGGTTTGGGTAGTAGAGTCCGTAGGTTCACACCACAAAATGAGAGGAATTCGAGCACCAACGTGTATTATGAGGTCAAAATTTAGGGCCATAGTGTCGAGGTCAGAGGTTTTAGAAGTCAAACATGTGTAGGACCATTAGTAGGAGCATTCGAAAGTCATGAGAGAGGAGTATACCATCAAAAAGGTGCACTAGAGTTGATCTGGGAACAGAATCGATCCAGTCCTAGGAACCCGAATCAGTCTGTTTAAGGAAAAAATAGAAATAAAAAAGGGTTCGGATCGATCTGGTCCTGGGAACCCTTTACATTCCCAAGGTTCACCGCCATTTTCCCCCAATCCATTTCTTTCCCTCCAATTTCGTCCACCACCCTTCCCAACCACCTTTTCCCTCCCAAATACTTCCCCATTTTCCCTCCAAAACCTTCCCTACACTCCTCCCTCACCCCCTATAAAACCACACCCTCTCACATTTTTACCACCACTACTCACTCTATTTCTCTCTTTCTCTCCTTCTATCCAGAAATTCTACTAACACCAGGCACCATGGACAACCAACCAATTCCCCAAAAATACGACTACATCCAAAATATTGGCGACGGAGTCGCCAACTACCGTTCCCTTCAAGAACAACGGTGGTGTGAGTGTTTCTTCGCAAAAACTCACAAGCTCTAAGTGGAGCGTCAAGTCATTTGGAATGACATGCCAAACTTCGTCACTACACTTTATATGGCACAGGGTTGGTGTCGTTTCTTAAATGAGCCTCATGGCGCGGTGTGACCCAAAGAAGTGGGAGCATTCTATGGCTCACTTGTCCGCACCGGACACAACGAGGCTAAAGCATATGTAGGCGGCATCCTCGTCCCATTCTCTTTGGAACTTCTGCTCCAAAAATTGGCTGCCAAAGATGCCCTAAGCCCCAATCCATACACATACCCCAACCCTCTTCTCCCACTTGACAAAGACGTGTGCATGTCCCTCATTGATCCCAACGCTAACTGGATCACCGAGACCTTCCCGGTGGGCTAGCTAAGCGAGAAAGCGAGTCTCACTTTCAAAATCCTATGCGCAAACATTCTCCCAACGGGAAATAACTCGGTAATGCGCCCGCGCCAAGCCACCCCCGTATATCACCTCTTCAACCACAACACCCCCATCAACCTGGCTCCCTGCATTTATAAGGACATATTCTTTGCAGTCACGGATTAAAAGGGAAAAACTCCTCTCCTTTATGCCCGTCTCATCACGTCCATGCAAGCGGACGCCGGAATTTCCCCCCCCCCCCCCAAGGATTTCCCTCGCCTCCTAGCGCCTTTTAGGGAAGCCACACTAGACGTGAAAGCCAACGGGCAAACATCCAAGCCCGACTAGCACAGGAGGATAGTGATGAAAAGGAGGACGCGAGTGATGATGAAGAAGAGTACACGATTGGTGATGAAGAAAAAAGCGAGGAAGAAGAGGAGGGTATCGTGATGGGTGAAGGTAACGAGGAATATGATAGTGACGATGACTCTGATTTTACGCCAACAAATGCAAAAATTAACCGACGTCTTTCGACGGTGGAAACACGACTCGACGGGTTCAAAAACCAATATAACACTGACAGAGTGATCGACCTAAGGGCTTATCAGCGCGACACCAGTTTGATGCACCGTCTCCAAGCGGAGATGTATCGGATGACTATGGGTACACCACCACCGCCATATTTCTATGACCCATATGACCCGAATGCGCCCGGTGGATCTCATGCCCCACCCCAGTGATTCTATTTTCGAAATTTGGTTGTGAAGTTGTTGGTTGTTATCACAATTGGTTGTTTGTCTCCTTTTTCCTTGTAACTCATGTTGGTCATTCTATATAAAATTCTGCATTTTTTGTATATGTTCGTTTTATTTCTTCGCACTTTTAATTCGCTTTGAGTTAGATTTTAGTCCTTTTTTCTTGAGGATAATGTAAAAGTCTAAGTTAGGGGGGGGTCACAAGTACGTCTTTCGAAAACTTCACAAATTTTCAAAAATGTCGAGAAATTTCAAAAAAATTGAAAATTTTTGAAAAATTCAAAAATATTTTTCTTCAAAATAAATAAAAATTGGAATTTAAAAGTTTCAAAAATGTCACAAATATTTTGTCTCAAGTTGTAAAAAATCAAATGCACAAAGCCAAAATTGACCAAAGATGAAAATTGAAAGAAAATTGATGACTTTACGAATAAGTGCGGAGATTAACCAACCCGGTGAGATTTCGAGCCCATCACTTTTTGCGAGTTTTTAAATCAATCCAAGTTAATGGTTAACTCAAAGTTTTTTTCAGCATGATAAAAAGTCGTTGATGATCTCTATTTTATTATTTTGATCGGTTATGGGAAATGTGTGAGGGGTTGTCTCGAAACGCGCACTAAAATATCTCTAAACTTAATTAATCTCGAGACGCATATGGTAAAACAACTCGCATTTGTACAATGAAGTAGGCCAACGTTTGTTGCCCAAAAATATTATCCAGAATAAGTTGTGAAAAAATTATCCCTTTTGTTACCCAAATTGGTGCCGAATAACTCTTCCTTTCGTTTGACAACCCGAAAAACCCACATTAGCCCAAAATTGTGAAAATCGAATATTAATCAAATAAAGTTCGAAAAGTGCTTAAAAGGGGGAAAGAGAAAAAAATAGTAGAAAAATTCTCAACAAAAATAGCAAGAAAAGAAAAGTTTGAAAAATAGAAAAAAAATAAAAAGAAAAAAATGAGCAAAAGCCCAAAAATCACTAACGAACATCATAAGAACGCTTTCCAATTCCGAGTTTCCCAATCAATACCATTTTACCCAAATACAACTTAAACCCAAGAAAGTCCTAACCGAGTCCATATTGCGAAACTGATAACCGCGTGGAGAGTTAAGGCACAAAAGATAATAAAAGAGATTACAAGGCATGAAAAATAGGCGATGTTTTCCGTTTTTCAGTGACCGTAACCCGATGAAGAGATCTTTTCACTCAAATAATTTTCGTCTTTCAAAATGGTGTTCGTGAATTTGTGTCCATTATATTTACTCTTTATATCATGCATACCGATAGAATATGCCACAATCCGAGTAATTTGTTTGTGAGAGCATTCCGTGAGAATTTGAAATCAAAGCGATTTTTCAAAAAGTAACGTAGTGATCAATCGGTGGAAGTTAGTGGTTCGATTTTTGCCTTTGCACACACACACTATGGCTTGAGACTCGTGAATATGATTTTATAGTGACCAGTATTGGGGGAGTTTAAATTGTGCAATTTTTAAGTATTTTGGTTTTTTCTTTGAGTCAATAACGAATTTTGTGGGTATAATCACTATAAACCCTCACGAGACACAACTCGTCATACTAGGGTCACCTAGAGGTTTAAAGGATTGTTGCATAGGGTAAATGCAATCGCTCGCCCGCGAAAGAGGTATGCTATCTCATTTTAGAGTTGGACCATGTTTTGATTCTTTTACATTGCTCGGGAGGATAAAAGTTTGAAGTTAGGGGGGTTTGATTAGGCATAAATTCTTCCGATTTTTTCCCTTAATTTAGAGGCTTTTATTACCTCGGACGGCGTAAAATGAGTTGACTTATCTCATATCATTGCTAATGGCTTTGTCTAATAATTATCCCAAGTTACGTGTATTTCTTATTGATTTTGCAGGTATTTAATATATGAAAGAAAGAAAGAAAGAAAGAAAGAAAGAAATCGGAAGAAGCAAGAGAGAACAAAGAAGATGAATCAAAAGGGTAAAAGTGTAATTTCTTCCAGGAATCCGGTCAAGGACCCAAAATAAAAGTCGAAGATCTCGAGTTTACAAGTGGGTAGGAAGAAACGATGTTCCAATCCGAGTTCCAGAGTAGAACTTATGAATACCTAAAGATGTGAGATGATCAAGAGAAATGGAAGAGATACTGAAGAGAAATTGAGAAGGAAATTCGGATCGATCCAAATGGCCTAAAAAAAGGATCGATCCGGACACTAAAAGTAACTGTATAAGGATGCATTTAGCGGATCGATTCAGTCCTCATAAAAAAGGATCGATTCGGCCCCCAAAGTTCACTTCATAAGGTATATTTAACGAATCGATCCGGTTGAAATAAAAAACGGATTGATCCGATCATCAGGCAGATCGATCAGAAATTTATTAGGCAGATCGATCTGGGGTTTGAGATTTGTGATTATCTTCTTCAAGCTAGAGTTTAGCATGACTCTAACTGTGACAACCCAGATACAATTATGATAAATTATATTTAAATCATGCTTACCTTATGTGATATGAATAATGTGTTATTAGTATATCTAATGTCAAGTGATCATGTTTATTATAATCCTACTTTTATAAATCATGAAAGGTCGAATTATTTACAAACACAAAATTTTGTTGTTTTCGGTAGAAATGTTCCTGTTTAAGACTAGTTTTGACCCTTATAACATTGCAATTGACTTGAGGTAAAAACTATATAGTTGTATATATGTGAATTAGGGTTTTAACACAACAAAGGGTGCATCAAACAGATGCCCGAGTAAGGAGTTATACCGAATTTACGAACAAGGGGCAAATCTGTCCATTTTGTTCAAGTGGTAATTTGTCTTTTATTAAACCAAATGGTTTAATTTGATTGGTTGGATTGGGAGGCAGCCTTGGCCGACTTAAAACTCTCCCAATAACATATTTCTTCAGCAAATTAAGCCCTAGGTTCAGTTTGAAGTGTTGTTAGGGTGAGGAAGGAGAAAGTAGAAGTTTAGGAAGAAAAAATAAGGAGAAAACGTGTAGAAAAAATTCGTACAAATTACGTAAAAGTCCCGAAGGTAATCCTAATCTCAAATCTTGTTATTTTTATTATATTATTGATTTATCTGATATAAATCATCATAAGTTTACGAAAGTTTCAGCCCTTTATATATATGTATGGTTAGATGCACGTTTATGTTAAGTTGAATGTAGAAACCCTTAAAATTTCTTTGTATTGAAACCCCTTGTATTCAAACTTGAATATCTCTTTGTGTGCTTACTAGAATTGAGAAATTCTAATTGGATATGAAATTAGACTCATATATTCATATCATATCCGAAAATTGGAATTTATCTCCTTGTGGTTACGCCGTAATGATGATTTCAAGTTGGTACATAGTTGTTGTTTGTATACTTCATTTCGATATAACCTAAGTTTAGACAAGCTTTTGAGATAGCAAATGAAGTCAAAAAATTATGAAACTTTAATTCTGTACTATTCAATATGTGTAATGAAAATAGGTTGAAAATCATGGAAATTTATTTTGGATAAAAATTATGAAAATTCTTGGAAGTTGAAGGAACAATAGAGGAGCTTGTAGGGAAGATTTCTTATGTTATAAAGAAATAATCATAACTTGCTCTAGGAAGCTTCAAAAATTACACCGTCACACATACTGGAAAGTATATTCATATATGTTTTCATATTGATAAGTTTGGACCCATGTATTTATACAATTTAGAAATATAGGATGGTTGAGTATAGAGGACGGTAATTTGAGGCCATACCGGATACCCCATGAAAGAATATGGTTATCTCCTCTCCGAAGAGTATTTTGAGTACATGTTTCGTGTGTATATACATTGATAAGTATGCTTTCAAATTTACTTGGGTTTAGTTATAAATCCCTTATGATGTATTTCTTACGGTTGAATGTTCTTAATTATCAATATGTGTATCGTTATTTTATCTTTACTCATGTTTCCTGGAATTTGACTTAAATGGAATTATATTGTTATTGTATAGTCATTGAATGTTACATAATTATGTTAGGATAATACTTATGATTGAGATTCAGTACTTATTTAGTTGGATTGACAAGTGTAAGGTCTAATGAACCCATTTCAGCTCCACCCGAAGGAAATGTGAATACATAGTTGTTAACCAAGGTGAGTGTACTCACTGGCAAGAGATATTTGTATCGTGTTGTTGATATGATCAAAATATAATGAATATAAAATTATTCATTTCTGTTTACCGAAATGGGAGGTTACTCCCCGACCCGAAATGGGGGAGATTTGTCTATTAATGACAAGGGGTTACTCCTCGACCAGGAATGGGGGAGAATTGTCTATTTAGACATGATATGTGAATCATGATTCAGAAAAGTTGGTCATTCATTATGAATGAGCCGGATAAGTTAATACATAATTATATGGACATGATTTATTGCATTTAAATTTATGCAGTAGTATAGTAGTGATGCATTCACTGGGCTATTTTGCTCATGGTTCCTATGTTCACATTTTTCAGGTAACGCGGTGTCACTGCCAAATCTAGGAAGTCGGGTTGGGTTAGCCATGAATGGGAGAGACAAACATTTTGTTTAAATGTAAATGATGTAATTAAGTTAAATTATCCTTCAAGAAAGTTTGTATAGGTATGACTACTCTGATGTTGTAAAAAGGTTTTCAGTTATATGGATTTACAATGATGACTTTGAAATTAAAACTCGTGTTTATGGTTTGGTTAAATTGATCATGGTTTGAGTCACTTTGACTTTCAAACTTAATTATAAGTAACTGGATTGGGGTATGTCAGCTTTTGGTATTAGAGCCTAGGTTTTACAGGTTCTGGAGTGAAAAGAGTCTAGATTTGACAGTGAATGTAAGAAATAGATTTTATTTGATACTAACGATTATGTTAGGAAAGATATGTATATCTTCATGTTGTTATATCTTTGATTCATTCCAGATATAAGAGAATGGAACGAGGGAATGAAAATGTGAGAATAGAAGATGAGGCTTCAAATATTCCAACTGAAGCGGGGGTTGAGCAACCTGTTTAGATAAATGTGGAACCCGAGCTAGAATAACTGATAGATATGCAAAAAAATAGCACATGCTATGACTCTAATGGAAAAGCAGCAAACTAGATCTATGGCTCAGATGGAAGAATAACAGACCAGGCAACTGGAGGCACAAGCCTTAGATAGGGCTGAGGAGGTGATACACCGGGAAGAAAGAAGTACTTCACATGAGAAATTTATTAAGATGAACCCATTATCGTTTGAAGGAGCAGTTGATCCCACAGAGGCAGAAGTCTAGGTTAAAGAGATTGAACTTATCTTTGGGGTGATGAGGATGCCTGAAAATCAACGAGTGACCTTGGCGACGTATATGCTGAAAGGAGAAGCTAAATATTGGCGGGATGCCACAAAATATTTGTTGATTACTCCAGGAGGTGGGAATGTGATCTCATGGGATGCTTTTGTCAAGGCTTTGTATTATAAGTATTTTCCCTCAATGTATTGAAAACAAATGGAGAAGGAATATTTCATATTGAATCAAGGGAGTATGACAGTTAGAGAATACGAAGCTAAACTTACAGTATTATCTCAATTTGCTTCGAGGTTTATACGAAATGAGGAAGATATGTGCAGTCAATTTCTCGATGGGCTTGAGTTAGTCATTAAATCTAGATTCTCGGCTTTAGAGACTATTCAGCCTTGGTGAACAAAGCCATGCTAGTAAAAAGGGATGTGAATGAAGCTAGAGGGAATCGAGAACGAGGTGTAAAGAGAAGTAGATTCAAACAGAATTATCAAAAAGGCAGTGATACAGAATATTCAAGACTTGGTGGGCAGCAATTTCAGCAGGGTAGAAGTATGGGAAGTAGTTTGCAAATGGGTGGAGCTAGTGGTGGGAGAGGTTCAGGAGTTTCAGCGCAAGGAGATCCGAATGTTTATTTCTTTTGTGGGACGTCGGGTCATATAAAGAGAAATTTCCCAAAGATACTGAACATAGAATGTTTTAACTGTCATTAGAATGGCCATCTGAGAAAAAATTGTCCTCTGTTATCAAAAGCGATTTCAGTCAGTAGTGTGGGGCCTCATAAAGGATCTTCTCCAAGCAGTGACACCAGGGGAAGAGGTAAAGAACAAGCAACTGGATAAAGGGAAGGAGGAAGAGTGTTTGCGATGACGCTTCAAGATGCCCATGTTATGCCAGAAGTGGTTATAGGTAAACATTCTATTGCAAATAAAGATTTATATGCACTCATTGATCCTGGATCTACGCATTCATTTGTGGCATTACATACTATTTCATATTTGGGTAGACCATGTTCATTTCTCAATTATGCCTTATATATTTCTACCCCAATGGAAAGTGTAATTCTGGTGGAGCATGTTTATAAAGATTGTGTCTTACGAATGGGTGAGCGAGATTTCTATGTTGATTTAATACCATTGGCCATTCGGGATTTTGATATTATATTGGGGATGGATTGGTTATCATCGTATCATGCTTCCATTGATTATTTTCTAAAGAAAGTTACATTTCATCTTCCTGGTGAACCCGAGTTCCAGTTTATAGGAGAAAGGAATGTTGTCCCTAATTGTCTTATCTCAGCAATTAAGAGTAGAAAGTTATTGAGTAAAGGTTGTACAGGGTATTTAGCTTATGTTGTTTATACTAGTAAATAGACAGTTAAAATTCAAGATATACCAGTGGTTAGAAAAATTTGTGATGTCTTCATAGAGGAATTGCCAGGATTGCCACCCGATAGGGAAGTAGAGTTTTCCATTGAATTAATTCTAGGTACTGGTCCAATTTCCCTTGATCCATATAGAATGGCACCGACAGAGTTGAAAGAATTGAAAGTGAAATTACAAGATCTGATAAGCAGAGGTTTCATTTGTCCTAGTGTTTCACCATGGGGAGCCCCGGTGTTATTTGTGAAAAAGAAAGATGGGACAATGCGATTATGTATTGATTATCGATAATTGAATAAGGTGACCATTAGAAACAAGTACCCTCTACCTCGTATCGATGATTTGTTTGACCAATTACAGGGGGCCACATTATTTTTGAAGATTGACTTGAGATCGGGTTACCACCAATTGAAAGTAAAGGATAGTGATATTTCCAAAACAGCTTTTCAGACTGGGCACTATGAGTTTTTGGTGATGCCATTTGGATTGACTAATGCTCCAGTAGTTTTTATGGGCTTGATGAACCGGGTATTCCACCCTTTTATTTATTCAATTGTGATTGTATTCATAGACGATGTGTTGATTTACTTGTATAGCATGGAGGAACATAAGAAACATTTGAGACTTGTATTGTAGATTTTGAGAGAGAAGAAATTGTTTGCTAAATTCAGCAAGTGTGAGTTTTGGTTGAATGAAATTGTGTTTTTAGGGTACATTGTCTCGAGAAATGGGATATATGTTGATCCAAAGAAGATGGAAGCAATTGTTGAATGGGAGAGTCCTAAGAATTTGACAGAAATTAGAAGTTTCCTAGGATTGGCAAGCTACTGTCGTAAATTTATTAAAGGGTTTTCATCAATAGAATTACCATTGATAAAGTTGAATCGTAAAGAAGTGAAATTTGTATGGGATGAAGAATGCGAGAGGAGTTTTAAAGAATTAAAGAATCGGTTGGTTTCATCCCCTATACTTACTATTCCATGTGGGAGTGAGTCTTTTGTGATCTATAGACGCTTCATTTCGATGGTTAGGATGTGTTCTTATGCAGAATGGGAAGGTAATAGCATATGCTTCCAAATAATTAAATACGCATGAACGAAACTACCCTACACACGATTTGGAGCTAGCAGCCATTATTTTTTCTTTAAAGTTGTGGAGACATTACTTGTATGGAGAAACTTGTGAGATATTTACTGATCATCAAAGTTTGAAATACTTATTTACAAAGAAAGAATTAAATTTGAGACAGAGGCATTGGATAGAGATGATTAAAGACTATGACTGTACCATCCATCATCATCCTGGGAAGGCCAATGTAGTAGCAGATGCTTTGAGTCAAAAATCATCAGGGATTATTGGTTGCATACAGTGTGCCCGTGTTGGAAATATTCTTGGCTTGGCATCGATGGGGATTGAATTAAAGTTTTCAAAAAGTGGAGGATTATTATCACATGTCACAGTGAGACCTTTATTGGCCGAACGCATACGAAATTTGCAGACCAGTGATCCATTCCTTAAGAAGAAGAAACAAGAAGTTTGGGATGGTAGAGAGAGTGACTTTGAGATTAAGAATGACGAATCATTGTGTTATAAAAATAGGATTTGTGTATCTAATGATCCACGCTTAAAGAAAGATATATTAGAAGAGGCACATAGTTCTATTTACTCTATGCATTCGGGAGGTACCAAAATGTACAGAGATTTGAAAGAGTATTACTGGTGGAACAATATGAAACGTGAGATTGTAGAGTTCATAGCTAAATGTTTAGTATGCCAGCAAGTAAAGACGGAGCATCAGAAGCCGACAGGATTATTACAGTCGTTGCATATTCCGGAATGGAAGTGGGAGCATATTGATTCGTATCGAATATTGCATATTTCCACCCGTTATCTTTATGCATTCTAGCACTTTTACGGTCCTAAATGCCTATAATTATTATCATTAACCAGACAACCTTGGATTTGGATATATACATGCTTTGCAGGGGTTATTTGTGCTTTTGTAGGTATTGGAACGCTAAAAGTGAGGTTCGGTTGCATTTCGGAGAAGTTCCGTCATCGAATGCTACTTCAAGGGAAATTTAGTCTTTTTAAACTCACTATTTTTTATGGAATGAAGTTACCAACATGTAGATCATCAAATTATCTTTCCGTGGCCACTGACCGTGCGACATTCTGACTCCGTATGTGGAAGTTATGCCCATTTTTGGAAGGTTTCGGTATTTTCTTCTAGTTCAAGGGCATTTTGGTAATTTCATACTGCATAATTTGGAGGGTTTCAAAACATAATCATGTAGAGAATTGAATTAGCTTCGCGTCGGTTCTGACCACGCCTCATTTCGATTCCGTATGAGGGAGTTATAGCCGTTTCCGTGCAACGCCTCAAAATTGATTCAAAGTGGAAAAGTGGGCTGCCTCCAGCCCAAGACAAATTCCAAAAGTGCGGTCGACCGGTACCAAACATGAGGTCGACCGGTCCCATCAGATATGTACGAAAATTGACTTATTTTGGATTTTTTGGCTTGGTTTTGTTTGGGGTTTATTTTGGGGTATAAATAGAGTGTTAGGGGCATTTCTTTGGAGACATATTTCATTTTAGATAGAATATTTAGGGTTTGGGTGATTTGCTTAGTTCTTCTTCATTTCTTCTTGGATTGACACACTTTTGGGCTTGAATGTTGACTATTCATCATCCTCTCCATTAATATAGTTTGTATTTCTTCATTTCTTGCTTTCTAGTTAATTTATAAGCTTTCTAATTTAGGTTTACATGCTTTATTTACATGCTTTGATTACTTGCTTTGTAGTGTAATTTTACCGCGTTTATTTACCGCTTTCCATTTATCGCGTTTTTAACATGCTTTCTAGGTAACTTAAATTAAGTTGTGTTTGAATTGAACTCACTCGGGTTGACGCGTTGCTTTGCTTTGGTGATGGAGTTTACGGGTCTATTTTGAGTGTGTTGTCCTAGTTATTACGCCTAGGAGATTTGACGGGGCATATCATGTATGTCCCGTGCTTACGACCTTTCGCGCGTAATTTCCGGGATATTTGTTGACGCCAAAATCTTATTAGGGTTTTATGACGATTTAGGGCGTAACAACCCTTGATTTAATTAACTGTCGAAACGAGATGCATTTGTAATAACTCGTCGACCCATGTGACCATTTTATACTAATTAACTCGGGTGAGGGATATTCGACGCAACCTATAGTTTTTACTCGCTTTCATAATCTAGTTTCAACACATTGCCTAGATTAACTTTTCCTTTTAGTTTGTAATCATCTTTTACACTTTTATTTTAGGAGTATTAAATCACTTAAATTCTAACATCTCGTCTCTGTGGATTTTCGATACCCGACTTACCGCTGTGCTTGCCTCGTAAGTGTAGTAGTAACTTAGGTTTTTGTATTGAGTTGGCGAAACGAAAACAACGACTGTGCACTTTACACGCGCACACTTTTCGCACTTAATCAAAATGGCACCGTTGCCGGGTATGAGTTTGTTTTAGACTTTATTTGATTTAGTATTTCATAGTATTTTCTTTCTATTTGTATTATTTGCTAACTTTTTGTAGGACTTCCACATTTGAGCACTTAGAAACGCTCGAATTTTTCCCGCGCGCACTTACTTTGTGGAATCCGCCACTTCGAGCCATTTTTGGGGTAAGCATGTCTTATTCCAATTCTTTCGGTAATCATTGTTATAATTCTCAAAATTCCCGCAAATCTATGACTTTCGGTGAATACTTAGAATCCCAAAAATTTGTAAATTCAAATATTACCTTGGGCGAGTATAACGAAAGTCAAAATTTAGGTTATTGGAATTTTGATGATGATGATAATGATTTTGGGCCTTTACCTCCTTATAATAGGAATTTTGAAACGAATTCGAATAGTTTTCAAAATTCCTATAATAATGAGTTTTCGTTTAAGTCCGATGGTAATTTTCAAAGTTCCCATTTTCATGCATCCGCACCTCGACCCATGACATTCGGTGAGGGCTTGCGTATGTATGAAAATGAGAAAATTGAAAATCGCTATCGGGAAGAAAATCGTTCGTGGGAACATGAGTTGGATTTATTATTTGAGTCCGACGACAATTTTGCTTCTGAGACTTTTGAAGTCGAGGAATGTTTTGAACCAAATGAGGTACTTGTACCTACTTTGGAACAAGCCATTCTAGACTTTGCCCATTTCGTAATAGATATTGAAAGTGAGGATGAAAATGACGTAATATCTATTTGCAATGAAATGATTTCTTCTTTGGCCCCCAAAGAAGAACATTTCATTGAAAATGATATTATTTCCTTTGAAATTCCAACTTCATGAGATGATGATTCATCTCATGAGTTTGAATTTCTTTCATCCCCATTTTCATTCTCTATTACCCCACCGGAACAAGTACCCGATGATTCGGTTTCGAACTTTAATGTTTTAAACCCTATCGCCGATGAGGAGTACTTGCTCGAGTCGCCCTCCACAATCGCATCTTTGCCTTTGTGTGCGTCGCCTCCCATTCCAACTTCAAAATCCTTGGGAGAATATTCGGATTTTCTCGGTCCCCACTTGTTTTTGTCACCCGTGCAATCCAAACCCCCCATCGTCCCACCAAAACTTTTAATTGGCGATGGTTCATTTCTTTTGCCTTACACATGCCTTCCGTTGTTAAAACGGAATTCATATTTTTCGGAGGGCATGCTTGTATGTGAGGGTACACCGGTTATCCTCCAAAGTCAAATCGTTCTTATGGTGGACCCTCAGCTATTTAGACTTCTAGTGTACAGTTAGTGTGAAGTCTAAATAGTAGGTTGTATATAGTTAGCTTTTTATTTTTTCTTTCCTTTTTAATTTAGTCTAGTGTAATTAGTTAACTTTTTGTTATTTGTTTTTGCTATGCTCGGTACTAACTTGTTTTGTAGATTCGTTGGACTTGTTCTCATGGGGATCGCTCCACGTTTGGGTAATATTGCTCTTTTCCTCTCTTTGACTTGGTTCTTAATTAACATTGAGGACAATGTCAAGTTTTAATTTAGGGGGTGTGGGATATTCTATCCATTTCTTTATTTAGTCCATGTTTTTGCTCACATGTTAGTTACTTAGTACGCTTTTCTTAGAAAAATTCAAAAATTTCAAAAAGATTTTCTTTATTTTTTCTCCTTTTTTGGGCATTTTGCCTTTGTTTTCGATGATAAATTTCAATAATTGCCCGATCCAATAGACAACCCATTGATGCATGTTCTCGATTTTAGAAGTTATTAGACTTTAGTATCAACTATTGATATGATGAATAACTTCATGAATTAAACTTTAATTCCATGAGAACATGCACTTTTATTGTTATATTGATTTGGTTTAAGATTTTTATAACTCGGTAATCTTTTATTGCATTGTATATACTTACACCGAGTAAGCTTTGTACCTTTCGTCGTTTGTGAGTGTTATACACTATTCTTTTCTCATTGAAAACATTGAATTCGTTGGTAATCTCACTATTCTTACATTTGACCGTTCATTAATTGAGTTCATACTTGAAATGTGTTACTTGAGCATGATTTTCATATATTGTTTTGACTCGAGAATTGCGTAAACTTTGCGAAATGATCATAGGCCCTCTTTGATATATCACCCATATTAGCCTTGACCTCACCCTTATATGTTTACCCTCGTTAACCTCTTTGAGCCTAAATATTGCCTTTCGTTTCATAACCCAATTCCCATAACCAACTCTAAATTGGAGTTATAAACCATACATATCACTTTCCATACCTTTGTTTGGAATGTTACTTGGGATTGAATGTTGTTGTTGTGATGTCGGTTGAAATTTAGGCATATGAGAGTGAGAAAAGTAAGTAAAGAAAGATGTGAGAAAGTGAAGAAAAAGAGAAAGCAAAAAGCAAAAGAAAACAAAAGAGAAAATGAGAAAATGAAGAAAAGAAAAAGAAAGAGAAAGTTTGTATATGTTGTATATAGTTCAATAATCTTTGATTACTCTCCCCGATGATATATCTAATGCCGTTTTGGAACTTGTTTTCCAATTTTGATATTGCCCGCATTTTCTCATTATCCCGAGTTTTCATCCCGAACACTTTGAATCCGTATATACATTCCTTTTATTTCATACCCTAGCCATACCTACATTATAACCCTATTAAAGTCCTATGTGATCTTAAGTAGATGTAATTCAAAGGTTTAAATAGTTATGATAATATGTGAAAATACATTTTGCCCCCTTTAATGAGTGGTATCCTTTCATTGAGATTACATTTTTCATTTTATATATAGCGTTCTTCTTCTGTGACATGTGTGCGGCCTAGTTTCCATTTACATTTACTCTTTAGCCCGCATGTCCCGTGTGTTACCTCCCTGTTTCGAGTGAATTCACTTGATGAGTGTAATGTCCGTGAGGATTGAATATATGCTTGCTTTAATGTTTATCCGGTTTATATAAGTTTTTGCCAAATCACACTTTGCATGTGCTCGCTCCCCTCCCACATTTTAAGGTTTCAATTCTATGAGGTGCATTATATAGTGTTAATTATTTGGACTTTTGTGTGAATTCATTCACTTTGCTAATAATGCGTATAAAATCCTTTTCGCCATTGTTGGGCTTGTCGCACGTTGGTTTGGGCATATTTTGAGGAAACCATATGATGTTTGTGGGTATCATCCCTGAAAACCCTCACGAGACGACACTCGTCCACTAGGGTAACCTAGGGGTTTAACGGCTTATTGCATATGCTAAATGCAATCGTGTTCCCTACGAAAGTGGCAATTATATTTCGATGCATATATACGTTTTGTATTTCCTTCTGTGGACTAGTTTTGCTTGTTCCATCACTAGGGACTAGCAATGTTTAAGTTAGGGGGTGTGATTCGTATCGAATATTGCATATTTCCACCCGTTATCTTTATGCATTCTAGCACTTTTACGGTCCTAAATGCCTATAATTATGATCATTAACCAGGCAACCTTGGATTTGGATATATACATGCTTTGCAGGGGTTATTTGTGCTTTTGTAGGTATTGGAACGCTAAAAGTGAGGTTCGGTTGCATTTCGGAGAAGTTCCATCATCGAATGCTACTTAAAGGGAAATTTAGTCTTTTTAAACTCACTATTTTTTATGGAATGAAGTTACCAACATGTATATCATCAAATTGTCTTTCCGTGGCCACTGACCGTGCGTCATTCTGACTCCGTATGTGGAAGTTATGCCCATTTTTGGAAGGTTTTGGTATTTTCTTCTACTTCAAGGGCATTTTGGTAATTTCATACTGCATAATTTGGAGGGTTTCAAAACAGAATCATGTATAGAATTGAATTAGCTTTGCGTCGGTTCTGACCACGCCTCATTTCGATTCCGTATGAGGGAGTTATAGCCGTTTTCGTGCAACACCTCAAAATTGGTTCAAAGTGGAAAATTCCAAAAGTGCGGTCGACCGGTACCAAACATGAGGTCGACCGGTCCCATCAGATATGTACGAAAATTGACTTAATTTGGGTTTTTTGGCTTGGTTTTGTTTGGGGTTTATTTTGGGGTATAAATAGAGTGTTAGGGGCATTTCTTTGGAGACATATTTCATTTTAGATAGAATAGTTAGGGTTTGGGTGATTTGCTTAGTTCTTCTTCATTTCTTCTTGGATTGACACACTTTTGGGCTTGAATGTTGACTATTCATCATCCTCTCCATTAATATAGTTTGTATTTCCTCATTTCTTGCTTTCTAGTTAATTTACAAGCTTTCTAATTTAGGTTTACATGCTTTGATTACTTGCTTTGTAGTGTAATTTTACCGTGTTTATTTACCGTTTTCCATTTATCGCGTTTTTAACATGCTTTCTAGGTAACTTAAATTAGGTTGTGTTTGAATTGAACTCACTCGGGTTGACGCGTTGCTTTTCTTTGGTGATGGAGTTTACGGGTCTATTTCGAGTGTGTTGTCCTAGTTATTACGCCTAGGAGATTTGACGGGGCATATCATGTATGTCCCGTGCTTACGACCTTTCGCGCGTAATTTCCGGGATATTTGTTGACGCTAAAATCTTATTAGGCTTTTATGACGATTTAGGGCGTAACAACCCTTGATTTAATTAACTGTCGAAACGAGATGCATTTGTAATAACTCGTCGACCGATGTGACCATTTTATACTAATTAACTCGGGTGAGGGATATTCGACGCAACCTATAGTTTTTACTCGCTTTCATAATCTAGTTTCAACACATTGCCTAGATTAACTTTTCCTTTTAGTTTGTAATCATCTTTTACACTTTTATTTTAGGAGTATTAAATCACTTAAATTCTAATGTCTCGTCTCTGTGGATTTTCGATATCCGACTTACCGATGTGCTTGCCTCGCAAGTGTAGTAGTAACTTAGGTTTTTGTATTGAGTTGGCGAAATGAAAACAACGACTGTGCACTTTACACGCGCACACTTTTCGCACTTAATCACATATATCGATGGATTTTGTTACGGGATTACCACGGTCACCAAAGGGGCAGGATTCTATTTGGGTTATTGCAGACCGATTGACGAAGTCTGTCCATTTTCTTCCAGTCAAGACCACTTACACTATGGACAAATATGCACGTATGTACGTTGATGAGATTATTCGTTTACATGGGGCACCAGTGTCACTAGTATCAGATAGAGATCCAACGTTCACTTCTAAGTTTTAGCCTCGTTTACAGAATGCTATGGGCACAAGTTTGAAGTTTAGCACTGCATTTCATCCACAAACCGATGGACAATCTAAAATGATGATTCAAATATTAGAAGACATGTTATGAGCTTGTGTATTTGACTTCAAGGGTAGTTGGGATGATCATTTGCCATTGATGGAATTCTCGTTTAAATAATATTATCAGTCCACCATTGGTATGGCTCCGTATGAATATTTATATGGGAGGAGATGTAGAACGCCTTTGTGTTGGGATGAAGTAGGTGAAAGGAAAATTTTGGGTCTGAATTGATAGATATAACAACAGAAAAGATTAAAATGATTCGGGAACGGATAAAGATATCGCAAAGCAGGCAAAAATTTTATGCAGATAAAAGAAAGTATCCATTGGAATTTCAGAAGGGAGATTTTGTATTCCTGCGTATTTCACCATGGAAAGGCGTTATGAGATTTGGGAAGAAGGCGAAACTAAGTCCAAGATACATTGGACCATATGAGGTGTTGGAAAGAATTGGGAACCTGGCATATAGATTAGCATTACCTACAGATTTATCCCGTTTACATGATGTATTTCACGTATCTATGCTTCGTAAGTATTTGGCGGATCCATGTCATCAGTTGAAAGCTCAACCAATTGAATTGAAGGAAAACTTATCGTATATCGAGGAACTAGTGGAAATTATTGATCGTAAGGAGCATGTATTGAGGAATAAAGTTATTCACTTAGTTAAATTTATGTGGACGAGCCATGGATTTAAAGAATCAACTTGGGAAACGGAGGATAGCATGAAGAAAGAGCATCCCCATTTATTTGGTAAGTGACCTTTATATTAAATTTCGGGGATGAAATTTTCTATGGGGGGAAGTTGTGACAACCCAGATATAATTATGATAAATTATATTTAAATCATGCTTACCTTATGTGATATGAATAATGTGTTATTATTATATCTAATGTAAACTGATTATGTTTATTATAATCCTACTTTCATAAATCATGAAAGGTTGAATTATTTATAAACACAAAATTTTGTTGTTTTCGGTAAAAATTTTCCTGTTTAAGACTAGTTTTGACCCTTATAACATTACAATTGACTTGAGGTAAAAACTATATAGTTGTAGACATGTGAATTAGGGTTTTAACACAATAAACGGTGCATCAAACGGATGCCCGAGTAAGGAGTTATACTGAATTTACGAACAAGGGGCAAATATGTACATTCCCTTTGAGTGGTAATTTGTCTTTTATTAAACAAAATGGTTTAATTTGATTGGTTGGCTTGGGAGGCATCCTTGGCCGACTTTAAACTCTCCCTCTAACTTATTTCTTCAGCAAATTAAGCCCTAGGTTCAGTTTGAAGTGTTGTTAGGGCGAGGAAGGAGAAAGTAGAAGTTTAGGAAGGAAAAGTGAGGAGAAAACATGTAGAAAAAAATCGTACAAATTACGTAAAAGTCCAGAAGGTAATCCTAATCTCAAATCTTGTTATTTTTCTTATATTATTGATTTATCTAATATAAATCATCATAAGTTTACGAAAGTTTCAGCCCTTTATATATATGTATGGTTTGATGCAAGTTTATGTTAAGTTGAATGTAGAAACTCTTAAAATTTCTTTGTATTGAAACCCCTTGTATTCAAACTTATATATCTCTTTGTGTGCTTACTGGAATGGAGAAATTCTAATTGGATATGAAATTAGACTCATATATTCATATCATATCCGAAAATTAGAATTTATCTCCTTGTGGTTAGGCCGTAATGATGATTTCAAGTTGGTACATTGTTGTTGTTTGTATACTTCATTTCGGTATGCCCTTAAGTTTAGTCAAGCTTTTGAGATAGCAAATGAAGTCAAAAATTTAGAAACTTTAATTCTATACTATATATGTGTACTGAAAATGGGTTGAAAATCATAGAAATTTATTCTGGAGAAAAATTATGAAAATTCTTGGAAGTTCAAAGAACAATAGAGGAGCTTGTAGGGAAGATTTCTTCTGTTGTAAAGAAATGGTCATAACTATCTCTAGGAAGCTTAAAAAATTACACCGTCACTTGTATTGGAAAGTATATTCATATATGTTTTCATATTGATAAGTTTGGACCCCTGTATTTATACAATTTAGAAATATAGGATGGTTGAGTATAGAGGACAGTAATTTGAGGCCATACCGGATACCCCATGAAAGAATATGGTTATCTCCTCTTTTCGAGGAGTATTTTGAGTACATGTTTCATGTGTATATACATTGATAAGTATGCTTTCATATTTACTTGGGTTTAGTTATAAATCCCTTATGATGTATTTCCTACGGTTGAATGTTCATAACTTTATCAACATGTGTACCGTTGTTTTGTGTTTACTCATGTTTCCTGGAATTTGACTTAAGTGGAATTATATTGTCGTTGTATAGTCATTGAAAGTTACATAATTATGTTAGGATAATACTTATAATTGAGATTCAGTACTGATTTAGTTGGATTGACAGGTGTAAAGTCTAATCAACCCAGTTCAGCTCCACCCAAAGGAAACGTGAATACATAGTTATTAACCAAAGTGAGTGTACTCACTGGCAAGAGATATTTGTATCGTGTTGTTGATATGATCAGAATATAATGAATATGAAATTACTCATTTCGGTTTACCGAAATGGGAGGTTACTCTGCGATCCGAAATGGGGGAGATTTATCTATTAATGACAAGGGGTTACTCTTCGATCAGGAATGGGGGAGATTGTCTATTTAGACATGATATGTGAATCATGATTCGGAAAAGTTAGTCATTCATTATGAATGAGATGAATAAGTTAATACATAATTATATGGACATGATTTATTGTATTTAAATTTATGTAGTACTATAGTAGTGATGCATTCACTGGGCTATTTTGCTCATGGTTCCTATGTTCACATTTTTTAGGTAACGCGGTATCACTGCCAAATCTAGAAATTCGGGTTGGTTTGGCCAGGAATGGGAGAGACAAACATTTTGTTTAAATGTAAATGATGTAATTAAGTTAAATTATCCTTCAAGAAAGTTTGTATAGGTATGACTACTCTGATGTTGTAAAAAGGTTTTCAGTTATATGGATTTACAATGATGACTCTGAAATTAAAAACTAACTCTTGTATTTTTCGTAGTGTATATATTTTAATATCTTCCCCGACATTAAGAGGTCTACTATTTAGTTTTTAGAGAAGCTTTTTAGTTAGTTTTGAAGAGAGAACAATAAAAAAAAAAAACCTAGTTTTCATTTAGATTTGATTCAAGCTTCTGCAATTGAAGTAAATTCATTCCATTCTTGCTTTCATATTTACTTTAGTCAATTGATTATTTAATAATTTCATTCTTCGTACTTCTAAGTTACTAGTTAAGATGTCTTCTTTTATTAAAATCATGCTTTCTTCTTGTTTTATTATGTCTGGCTAATTTTCTAAGCGTTGGGATGCATGAACTCAACCTGATGTTCTTGATGAATGCATAAAATTTGATTTTGAATTAAATAGCCGAGTTAATTGTGTTGTGTGATAATCCCAACCGTTGTAAGACTTTTGATCTCGTTTGCCCTAGATAACCGGGATGCTTAAGAGTGCAATGCGCGTGTAGCTACGGCGACACTGCTTTACTCGTCTCTTGATTATGTATGATGCGGGCTAGGTCCCTCATATACGTAATGCTTTGGAGTACTAAAGATTGGGTTTACTCAAATATTTCAATTCCGAATTAAGTTTTAACATTGATAAATGAACTAGGGTTGGAGGAGTGTATCTTGACTCGTTTTCTCACTTGCACTTTTCACTAATTTTTGTCAGTAGGTAAAAAAGATTTTAATTTATTTCTAAATTCTGTAGAAAATTTTCTTATTATTTCTTCTTATAGTTAGTCCATCTCCCATAATCACCTTTTCGTATTTTTAGAGGCGAGTTAGGGTTCTCAATCTTTCCAACATCGTTACGACTTTGTTCGTCCTTTTTCCTTGTGGAGACGAATTCGACTTACCGGGATTATTACTAACACGACAGGCTTGCACTTGAACCTATATCAGCACGAACACTAGATACACATTTGTGGTCACATCAATAATATTATGTGTTCATTTGTGATTATTGAGAATATTTAGGTTACTGTTTTATCACCATATCTATAGGGGTTACGCCTCTGATTGTAGTATAATACTCCCAGCCCCAAGAGGACTCTCCCTTACAGAAACCAATCATAATTTCTTACAAGTCTTCTTCGGGAAGCTTCGGTGACTATATTAAAGCTTTCGTTCTCATTTCAGGTCTCAAAATTATTATTTTTTTATTATATATATACAGTCCTGCTCTTATGCGGACCAGTCCGTATTTTAAGAGTGTGGGCCGGACATGTATCACCTGGCATTGAGCCCAGAAAAGAGAGAGTGTCCCTATAATTTAGGCCATAATTTCTAGGCGCGCCGTTAGGTGACAGATGTCCGGTCCACATTCTTAAAATGCGAACTAGTCCACACAAGAGCATTATTATATATATATATATATGTGTGTGTGTGTGTGTGTGTGTGTGTGTGTGATATATTTGTTATGCAAACTATCCCAATACAAATTTGTTTGATTTATTTTTTTATTAATTTTATGAGTAGTAGATTATCATTGCTCAAAAACTCGCTCAAACCTATGTAATTAAGACATCCGTTACTCAAACATTGCCACTCATTGGATATGTATCAGTAAATTTTGAATGACTGTGCACTGTATGGAATTATTGAGCATCTGTTGGTATTAATTTTCTTTTTGGTTTTCTTTAGAAAATTAACATTTTTGGATCAATGTATAAAAATGCTAACTCACAGTTGACATAATTTTTTATTATCTTATGATTGAAATCATTTTTCATTATCTTATGGTTGACATAATTTTTTATTTTGTGTACCATGGACGTTCTTATGTATTGTCATTTTTTCGATAGTAATTCATGGCGTTTTGTAAAGTGTTTTGTTATCACAAGTTATAACTAAATAGAGACCAAATGATATATAAATTCAGTTCTCTTTCTTAACCTCACATTATTCATGTATTGTTTGAATAATGTCTTAAAAACGATGGTAAAAATTATTTAATTAATCTAAATTCTTGATTCGTGTTTTTTTTTATTACTTATGTTCTACACATTGCGTCTCGTTCATACATCGCATGAATTTATAACTAGTGATGATGCGAGAAATCGTACACAGGTAGATCTCGTACCAGCAGATCAAGTGTAAGTGTAGAATAAGTTGATAAAGCAAGTAAATAGATAGAAAACAAGGTATAGAGTGGTTCAGCCCTTAAAATGGGCCTACGTCCACTGTGTTGCTCCGTTCTCATTATATACGATGCACTTTACAATATAAACCTGCCTAGAGAGGCGTACAAGTATGAGAAATAGGGAGAATACATGGCTGTCGAGGTTCCGGGTGTGCCGGAGGTCAGGCCACGTAGCCCCCAAGTCGTATGTTGAGGTCGTACGGGGAGAGCCGTGCGAGGCTTAAGCAAGCGTTGTAGAGACTGTTCCAGAGGAGAGGAAATCCATCCCTTATTTTGAGGTGCGGTCCTCTATTTATAAGAGTGATGTGAGGTGTCACGTGCTATGAGCACATGGTCCGTAGTTGGTTGCAGTGGAGAAGGATGCGGCCTATAAGATAGATGATAAGTGCGGCACCATATGCTGAATAGAAGGTGCCGCGCCCTCCAAGGGACGGGCCGCGCCCTGTGTATGTAACGCGAGTTGGTTAGGGCCGCACCCTGTTGGTTAGGGCCGCGGCCTATAAGCCCGCCCATGTATGAGTATCTATCCGCGGCGGGGTGCTATATTTGTCATATCAATAAGCCCCCAAGCCGTAGTGCCAATTGGTAGAATGTTGGGGCTGCGGCTGAATTATGTACCAACCGCGGATGCTGAGAGATGTTTCGTGCTTATTGAATTATGTTGCGGCCTGTTTGATCCCAGGCAGCGGTGTTGCATAACGTGCCGCGGCCTGATCGGGGTGACGTTTCATCTTCCGCGTTCCCTTATATAAATGGCTTCTGGCCGTGGACTTCTTTACATTTTCAAAACCTTGAGAGAAAATTATGTTCCTCCTTGTTCTTGCGTTTTCCGGCGACTTTCGAAAGCGGTGTGTGGCGGTTCCGTGGTGGTTGAAGGTTGAGCACCGCCGGTTTCTTCATTAAAAGGTAACTTTTCCACCCATCAACCTTTTTAACAGTTCTTTAACTTCTGCATTCGTAAATATCCCAACCTAGAATCATGTATTCTCCTTCGTATTAGATTTGCCATGCTCTTTTCTGCATAGTTGTTTTGGGATTTGTACTGGGTAATAGGTTTTGAATAGAACATCAATGTTGCAGTTTAGGGTTAAACTTTAGGGCTTCTGAGTTCCCATTGTGTTCTTGAGTGTTCTTGAGTGTTCTAGGGTTTTGATCTTCGGATTTACAACTGTTGAAGTAATTACCTGTTTGTGTTTGAGGCCGCGGAGTGAAATAATTTCTTAAATAACTTAGAGCTGCTCAGTCAACATATCCTTCATTGCTTAATAAAAATCATCTGCGGCATGTAGTAAATAAGGGTTGTAACCAGTATTAAATAAAGGTTGCGGCCTGTAGTGACTCAGTTTTAGATTAGGTTCCGCGGCTACCCAGAATTTGTCTTCATCTCAATAACTTTAGTCCGCGGCTACAAACATCCTTTAGGGCTCTAGAACCCAACACTTGGCATGTTTAGCCCATCTTGCTACTCCACTTTCATCTCAATAACTTTAGTCCGCGGCTACAAACATCCTTTAGGGCTCTAGAACCCAACACTTGGCATGTTTAGCCCATCTTGATACTCCACTTTCATCTCAATAACTTTAGTCCGCGGCTACAAACATCCTTTAGGGCTCTAGAACCCAACACTTGGCATGTTTAGCCCATCTTGCTACTCCACTTTAATCATATTAATAATCCTGCCGCGGCTTCCTAGGAGCTTTTTAGGACCATATTGGCTGCGGCACCTAACTGCGGTCTCTGCTTTTCAGGTACTGCTGCAGCCATATGAGCTTTGACCCAGACAACTTTCTGAAGGGCTTTTGGGCAAAGCACTTTGGGACTTCTCCTCCTGAACTCTCTTTCGTGCCCCCATTAAGATCAATAGGGTCTTGCCAATTGAAGGATTGCCCCAACTGCATAACATTAGATTCTGATTCCGTGGACTCTGATTCTAAGCTTGATTTTCAGTCCGTGCCGATGGAGGAAGAAGCCAATTCGAGCAATCATCCACTGGGGGCAGGAGGTACTGCCGCGGAATCTAGAGACCCCCCAGCTGGTACGTCTGGGAGGGCTGAGCGACCCTTAGCTGCTCTTGGCATCCACAGCATCATGACCCAAGATTGGGTCGACCAGGTAGCGGAGTCCTTCGAATTTCCATCAAATTTGATATGCTCAGCTCCTGCCGCGAACCAAAGGCCGTGCACGGCACTCACTGATGGGATATGCTTTCCACTTCATGCATTTATTTACGGGCTGCGGTTGCCTGTTCCTGTTCCCATCCGTCGGCTTTTTCAAACCATGAAACTGGCCCCAGCCCAGTTAGATCCCAACGGCTGGAGAGCTGTTCTTGCCGCGGTCGTTCTTTGGGAGAATTTGTTCAAAAAGGACATTACTCCCGCGGAGTTTTTCCATTTCTACCGCCCGAAAGAGAACTCAGTAAAGTTCGCGGGCTACTACTACTTTTCCATCCGCGGCAGGGATGAGACCCTATATACTGGGAGGCCAACCAGTGTAAAGAACTGGAAAGGGAAGTACTTTTTCCTTTCTGGAGAGGGGTGGGAGTTCCACCCTGAAGAGAATGAGAGGGAGAGGTCTTTTCAAATGCCGCAGCGATGGGGGACCCCATCCAAACTAGGTATCTTTTTAATAGCCGCGTCCACTATTTATAACTTGCCACTTTTTTATATTAACCCTTGTAATGTCTTCTGCAGTCCTTGACAATTTGCAACTCAACCCGCGGCAGGAGAGGAGAGTTGCCGAGGCCGCGGCTGTTTCTGCTGATAAGAAGAGATTCAGCACTCTAGTGACCTCTGCCACTATATTCAACGCAGGCTTCTTCCCTAATAAGTCGATCCCCCTGAAAATGGCCATGGAAGGTAAATTTTAATCTGCGGATTACAACTTGATTTTTGAGTTCTTCAAATGCTTGTGCTTAACATTGTTTCTCCCTTTCAGGTGAGGAAGTGGACAGGGAGTTGCTGAACGCACAATTGGCGGAGATGGACGAGGACGCGGTGGTCCTCAATAATACTGCGCGGAGCAGAAAGAGGAAGAGGGCAAAGACAAAGGCCCCCACCGCGGAACCTTTGGGGGAACAAACTGCTCCTGAACAAACTACTCCTGCCGCGGAGAAGACAACCACTGCTCCTGAATCTCAAACATTTGATGACGATATTGGAGCCAATCTGGCTGCGGCAGGATTGATTCCTGATATGTCTGCCCAACAATCCTCACCTCCGCCACCACCAGTTGTGGCCATTAATGCCAACTTGCCACCTCCACAATTTCGTGGAGGAGCTAGACCTGATGGTAGGCCGCGGCCACAACTAAGGCAACCTGATCCCAACTCTTCCTGGGATACCACCGCGAAAGCTGCCAGAAGAATGAAGAGAGCCTTAGATGCCGCGGACCTTGACAGATTGGTCGAGGAAGATCAGGACGACCTGGAGGACTGCGGCCTCCACAGCCTTCTGAAGGTAAGTGAATCACTTTAGTCCATTATGTTTTTACTTCCATCTTTTTCCAACTTATTTTGTTTCAGGCAGCGGATATCCTGGTGGCCCAAAAAAGGAAGTACCAGGCCCTCTACCAGATGAGGGAGGCTGAGAAGAGTATGCACGCCGCGGACTTAGAGGCTGCGCGGAAGTCTGCCTTTGAAGCTGGGAAGATGTCATCTGCCGCGGCTCTTGAGGCAGCGAAGATGGATTTGGAGAGGGCTAACAAAGCCAGGGAGGAGGCAGAGCTCAACTTTAGCCAGGCCACGGAATCTCTCAAAGCCTCCCAGGCTCAGACCGTGGCCGCTTCCCAGGTCGCTGAAGTGGCCAATAGCAAGCTTGCCCATCTGCAAAAAAACTATGAACTGCTGGAGGCCAACAATGTCGCGGCCATACAGAAGATGCAGGCGGACCATGGAGACGCCCTTCAAATGGCCATTGACCAAACTGTGGAGTCCTTCAAAAACTCCAAGGAATTCTTCCTTATAAATAACAAGGCCTACCTCCGCGGCTTCCAGGAGCTGCGGCAGAGGGTTATCAAGAATTTCCCTGAGGCCAAGGAGATTGTCCTTGGCTGGAAGCTAAGTGATGCAGAACACCAGGACTGCATTGCTGAGCTTAAGGCCGCAGCTGAGGAAAGAGCCAGGTTGAGAGCCGAAGCTGAGGCGGAGGCCGCGGCAGATGATGAAGAGACTGAGACGGCCGCGGAAGGTGATGAGGTTGATGACAACGACGACGCAGCATCTTGAACTTGTAATCTTTCATCATTCATAGGGCTGCGTCCCTTTTGTCATTTTATCTTTGTTGTGGCTGCGGCCCAGTTTTGTAAACATTATAATGTTAAGGCTGCGGCCATATATTCCGCTTTATATAAAGTTTATTTGTTGCATCTCTTTGCCCACTTTCCTTCTCATGCCTTGATGAATGGTTGAATGTACTTACTTTCCACTTTGCAAATTGAACTTACTCATAGGACTAATAATAGCCGTGGCAACATAGCATAATAAATTAGCAATTTGCCTTTGAATAAACTTGCATGAACTAATAGTGATGGCCGCGGCAGCCTAGCATAATAAATTTGCAGTTTGCCTTTGAATGAACCTGGTCGAACTAATATTAATAGCTGCGACCCCAACTCTTTGTTGAAACAAGGATTAGATACATGCCGCGGTGCTTTAGTCGCCAGTATGATGACTTGCTTATAATGCTGAGCGTGCCGCGGCTTCATGGCATGGATTCTGAAATCTTGACATCTTTAAAATGCTTCTATAACTGCCGCGGTATTATGACAAATTTCTTCAATAACCGCTTACTGAACTGCCAGTCCAATAATTGATGACCCTAGCCATATCGACATGGAGGGGCTTTTGAATATTAAACCCTTTGGACACAAGGCTGCAACACCACTTTATGCGTGGTTTCTTCGTGAAGTCCGCGGCCTGTTGGGACAATTTCATGCTGTAGATGATCGCCTAGGCCGCGGTGCCAATGAAGTATGGCTTTAGGGCTGCGGATTCTCTTCTAGTCTTGTAAGAGTGCCTCAGATGTCTTCAACCATATTGATGGGCTGCAGCAATTTTCCAGGCTCTATTTTCCAGGCTGGGTTATGTTTTCAAGCCACCCACAGCTAATATACGGGATACTATCAAGCCTCCCCAGGCTGGGTTATGTTATTAAGCCACCCACAGCTAATATACGGGATACTATCAAGCCTCCCCAGGCTGGGTTATGTTATTAAGCCACCCACAGCTAATATACGGGATACTATCAAGCCTCCCCAGGCTGGGTTATGTTATTAAGCCACCCACAGCTAATATACGGGTTACTATCAAGCCTCACAGCTAATATACGGGTTACTATCAAGCCTCCCTGGGCTGGGTTATGTTTTCAAGCCACCCACAGCTAATATACGGGATACTATCAAGCCTCCCCAGGCTGGGTTATGTTATTAAGCCACCCACAGCTAACATGAGACCACTCAATGAATGATGTTTGCCTAGGCAGTCACCTCCCTGGGCTGTTGATATATAGAGCCATCCCTGGCTATGCGTAGCATCCCGATAGCTGAGAACGGGCATTGTAAGCCCCCATGGCTAGAAAAAGCTCCTCGAATTGTCGGATGTTTTCGTGAATACGATAATCAAATGACAATATATGGTTGCACATCGTGAAGGGAAATTCTGGATTGATTAAGATTGCAATCCTATACTGGTGCATCCCGAAATAATAATGATCTTTCGAGATAATTTGCTATTCTTCCCTCAAAATCTGTGTAAGACAAAAAGTCTTTTTGTAAGATGATAGATTGCAAAAGCAATAGAGAGATCAGATACGGCGATATTTGCTATATTGCTACTTCATGTATTTATATATATATGCTTTCAGTTAATGACTTTGATAACAAAACATTAAGTCTTGAAGATAAAGGCTGTAATGAGCTTCCTCAAACATAAACAGAAAGATCTGAAAAACAGAAAAACTAAGGGAGAGATGTGGCCTGCGGCCTATGTTAGGTCTGGCTGCAGCCTTTAATCATTCTTGAGGAACCTCCTCAGCATCCCTTGCCCAATTAGTCTTTCGATCTCATCCTTCAGAGCGTAGCACTGCTCCGTTTCGTGGCCATGGTCCTGATGGAATTGGCACTGAGCGGCTTTGTTTCTCTTGTGGGGCGGAGTTTTCAGCTTTTCTGGCCACCTCAAAAGTTGATCTTCCTTGATGTACTCAAGTATCACTTCAATCGGGTAGGCCAGCGGGTGTAGGGCCCTGACTTCTTCTCTGCCTTCCTCTTTTGGCCGCTGATTGCCTCTACAGCTGCATCCTTTGAAGATGCCGCAGCCGTCAAGCACGCGGGTGCTGCTGAGATGAGTGCCGCGCCCGTATTGGGTGAGGCCGCGGCTTCTAGCATGACTACCCTCTGAGTTAGGTAGTTGACCTGGGTCTGGAGCGAGGCATGGCTGTCATACAGATGGTTGAGATGGCTGTACAGCTGCACAATTTCGTCTTTGACTTCTGTGCTTTGACTGGACTCTCCTTCCATCCTCTGCTTTTGTTAGTCTTTTACAAAATATATATATAATCTGAGACAAAACTAACAGCAGTAAGTAATCTCACAAATAGTGGAGTAACCAAGTAGAAAAATGGGGATGCAGCGTTTGCACTGCCACATGGGCTTACTGCCGCGGCCTAAATTGATTCCAATTTAGAGCCAGTGCTCCTCCGATTCCGCTTCGCAATGTTTGAAGCTTGTTAAGCAGCTACGCCGGTAGAGGCCGCGGCCATAAGACATTTTCATTGTCTGGTCGCATCCCCTCATAGGCAGCAAGGAGCAATCACACTTACGCCTGAGGGCCGAGTTTTCCTCCCGGCACTTACAGAAAGCATACCTACTAGGGTTTGTTCATGAGGACATAACCTCTCGATGCACAAAGTGGCACAGCTTGAACGATAAACCCTAGATCACAGGCCATGTACAATAAAACAGGAATGGGTACAATCCTTCCCTAATCGTTCATCTTTTTGGGGTTAAAACCCATCGTGCTTTTCAGCACCATCTAGGTGGAACGATATCATCGGGGAATGCAAAGCAGATTTAAAGTTATGAAACAGAGGTCCAAGAGTAGATCTGGACTTGAGAAATAACCATCAAAGGGGTGAATATGAAACAGAGCTCAACTAACCAAAATTCACACATGAGATTCTGATCCAAAGGATCCCCATGTGTAAGATAAGGTGTTTATGAACTCAAAATGTAGAGAAACAAGATTGAAATATCTCGTTCCCACAGACGGCGCCAAACTGATGATGCGAGAAATCGTACACAGGTAGATCTCGTACCAGCAGATCAAGTGTAAGTGTAGAATAAGTTGATAAAGCAAGTAAATAGATAGAAAACAAGGTATAGAGTGGTTCAGCCCTTAAAATGGGCCTACGTCCACTGTGTTGCTCCGTTCTCATTATATACGATGCACTTTACAATATAAACCTGCCTAGAGAGGCGTACAAGTATGAGAAATAGGGAGAATACATGGCTGTCGAGGTTCCGGGTGTGCCGGAGGTCAGGCCACGTAGCCCCCAAGTCGTATGTTGAGGTCGTACGGGGAGAGCCGTGCGAGGCTTAAGCAAGCGTTGTAGAGACTGTTCCAGAGGAGAGGAAATCCATCCCTTATTTTGAGGTGCGGTCCTCTATTTATAAGAGTGATGTGAGGTGTCACGTGCTATGAGCACATGGTCCGTAGTTGGTTGCAGTGGAGAAGGATGCGGCCTATAAGATAGATGATAAGTGCGGCACCATATGCTGAATAGAAGGTGCCGCGCCCTCCAAGGGACGGGCCGCGCCCTGTGTATGTAACGCGAGTTGGTTAGGGCCGCGGCCTATAAGCCCGCCCATGTATGAGTATCTATCCGCGGCGGGGTGCTATATTTGTCATATCAATAACTAGTATGATATGAAATTATTAAGAATTATTAACTAATGATTTGGTATCAATACGTATAATGTACAATGTGTTGTGTCTCATGTGCCGACCTAAAAGCATCCTTAAAATGTATCAATGCATTCTACAACGTATTAAGAAAGGAGTATTCCTTTAGTGATGTACCGGTAAATTGGCAAAGAGGAAATCAAAGAGCCGGGGGTGGACATGCACGTCATGAGCAAAGCTAAACATCTAATTTTTATTTTTTTTTCATTTTCTGTTGAACAAAGAAAAAAAATAGAAAAAAAATAAAAAGACGCGGTCCACGCATTTTCCTCACTCCCGCATATTTGGAGTAAGAAAGGGTCTTCGTCGATGATTTGGTCTTTGTCAGTTTCAGCTTTTACTATGGGCTAGCTTGGTGAATGGTGGGGGAAACCTTTAGGTTTAATTGACAACACCGAAGTGCTTGACTATTCCAATTGTTAAAGAATAATGTTATGCTACCCGGGTGTTAACCCCGGGCTAGTACAGGTATACCCTTTTTTTTTTTTTTTTTATTTCTCATGTAAAATGAGTTAAAAACAATTATAAGAAATAATTTTTTATTAGAATAGTTTATTTGTTTTTTTTAATTATTTTTTTTAAACTCATTTTATCCCTCAAACACCCATTTACTCAATATTCTTTTATTTTTAAAGGTCCGCGCTAGCGGCATCCGTTATTTAAAAAAATATATATATTTTACAACATTTGAAATAATTTTTGTATTTCTGCATTAAAAAACTAATATAATAATTTTTTTTAACTCATTTAGTCCCTCAAACACCTATTTACCCAATATTCTCTTATTTTTAAAGGGCCACGCCAGTGGCACCTCTTATTTTTAAACTTCATTTTTTAAAATTATTTTTAACTCATGTAATCCCTCAAACACCCATTTATCAAATAATCTCTTATTTTTAAAGGATAGCGCCAATGACACTCCTTATTTTTAAACTTAATTTTTTAAAATTATTTTTAACTCATTCAGTCCTTCAAACAACCATTTACCCAATATTCTCTTATTTTTAAAGGTCCGCGCCAGCGGCACCCCTTATTTTTAAACTTGTTTTTTTTTTAATTATTTTCAAATCATTTAGTTTCTCAAACAACCATTTATCCAATATTCCCTTATTTTTAAAGGTCTGCGCCAGCGACACCCTTTATTTTTAAACTCAATTTTTATTTTAATTTTACTATATTTAAAACAAATTTTTTATTTCTTAAAACTGTAAAAAAAGTTTTATTTATTTATACCAAGCTAACTTTTATTTTTTTAAACATTTTTTCTCAAAAGAAAATATTTGTTATATTAAAATAGTGTTTTTTAACAATAATTTTTTTCTAATTTAAAAAAATATTTTCTAATACAACAGTTTTTTTTAATTAAAAAAAAAAGTCAAAAAACCGTATTAAAAATTATACTTTGTTTAAAAAAAACATCCAATGTAAGAGCGACAACTCATCAATCCATACGAATCCGGTTCTTACACCCGGTGTCTAGCAGGACTCATAAAATAAAGGCTGTGAGATGGGGTCTGAGCTTTTAGAGTAGATAACTCTGTGACCTGCAAATTGATGAGATTCAGGATTGACTCAAATTGAGACACCACCCAGGCTTAGGTCATGAAGGACACAAGAAGCTCAGGGCGGTGGTTCATAACAAATTTTTTAGTGTAAATCATATCTGTGATTTTGAATTTTGGTGTTTACAATAATTTGGACCCTTACATTTCCTTATAACGATTTAGCCACTAAACTATCGTAATATTATACCGTTAACCCTTTCATATACTTATTCATTAATATATTAATGGAAAAATCCCAAAATATTTACTTTTATGGTCCGTTTGACAACTCAATTTCAAACCATGGAAATAAAATTGGAAGACCAATTTTAATTCCACGAAATTGAAATTGGCCTTCCAATTTCAATTCCAAACCTTGGAATTTGATTGTCAAACGGGCCCTTAACTCTATTTTTTATGTCAAGTTATAAATGGAGACTCGTATGGATTTAGACATGGATTTGTGATGTTTTTTTTTAACAAAGTAAACTCATAATTATATTTTTGCGACATATAATAGATTTAACTATTCAAATTACATTTATTTTATTTCAAAGTATTATGGTACAACTTAAAAAAAACTATTGTACAATTAGATTTAAACACGTTATGTTATTCGTGTTTTACACTACTTTTGGTCCGGCACAAAATGACACAACAAACATCATTTTAAAAATATGGAATCTTTCATATTATGAAAAATACTTTAAATCAGACACACCTTTAGTTCTAATCAAAGATGGGAGTTTTGCTTCCCAACATAGTTTTGATTTATTAAATACCACTTTATGTGCATTATGACTTTAAATTGGTCATGACATTCAAGTTAATTTTGGATACAATTCCTCTGGAATTATGGGAAAACTGTGGAGATAGAGTGATCGTTTTCATAAATTATGTAAAGATAATGGTGGAGAGTAGTCCTATAATTATAAGAAATACTCTGTTATTTTTATTACCATTTACAAAATACAATGTGGCGGTATTTCATTCATTATGTGGACATAGAATTTAATCTATGGTTGATAATTTGTGGATACTTTATTAGCTTAGATTGCAAATGTTTATAATTATTCCAGGTCATCTGATTTAAATTTTTATAATTTTCAGGAATCTTGAATTGTATAATATTCTATCATTTATCAAGTAATTCACATCATATGTAAGGCTTATCATAAATTATTAGGTCGTGTAAAATACTTACAAATACAGTCCTTTATATGAAAATAAAAAAGGGTAATATGACATGTAACAAATAGGTCATCGGATCTTATAAAGTCGCCACTTTGGACTTGCTCCGGACCGTTTATTAACATGCCATAAAAAATCAAACATGACTTGTCAAATGAACTTATCTAAATGAGATACTCAAAATACACAAGAAAATTTGAATAAAATGAGTGCTAAATGAAATTTTGTATTTGTTTTAGAAAAATATTGCATGCTCAATCATGCAAGCCGTTTGAGTAAAAATAGAAGGTTATCTTTCTTTATCAAACTTAATGAAATAAAGGAATAATTAATAGGCATTATGAGCAGGGATGATCATGAAGTGCAAAAACTATTAATGAACCTTTTATATGTTTAAACATACCGAAGTTACACCCTACTTATATAATTTATGATAAATGAGTCATCCGAGTTCCTATGCAAATGTCTTACCTTATATTTCATTAATCGTCTAATATTTCATTAATCATTCAGGCGTAATTCAGTATGGAGTTTTAACTCAAAAGTATTTGTGTTATTTACAATGTCACGCTCACTTAAATACATTATGTTTGATTCCAAGTCTTATGATGTGAAACAATTTTTTAATATACCCAAATATTAAATATTAAACTTTACATGTGAGCTTACCAATATGAGATTTTGAATATAACGATATTTCAATTGAAATAAACACCACAAATTTTTTATCTATTCGAAAAATCATTTATGTCAAATATATATGTGCTATTATTGTTGTCAAAATAAATCTGAGAATACTATAAAAAATAAACGTCATTTTTTTTATCAAAATTATTCAATTACAAAAAGTATTTATGTAAAAGATATAGTAAGTTTTGATGTAAAAAGTTTATTTAAATAAGTGTCTAAATACACATGTTAAGCACCTTATATAGTATAAATAATTGTCAACCTGTTATTAACAAAATAGAGAGTCAGATAAGGAGAAAAAATATGGTGCACTTAGGACATCACATATCCGTTTTCAACATCAATAAAGATACGATACATTTATACATTTAAAAATACTATTTTTGTATAATTTTTTTGGATTTAGAATGCCAAACTTTAGGTAGGGTTCCCTCTCATTTATTTTTTAAATTGTATTAAGTCCTACAATCATTTAAAACCGTTATCGACTGCCATGTAAGTCCCTTTTTCATTCCTGCAAAAAATGACGTTTGTCTTGTAATTGTTTCAACACAATCAATAATTAAAATAAATTATAATAGTGATTATAAACGAATCTTTAAAATGAAAATTTAATTTTATATTAAAAACATGTGAAACTCATATTATATTTATGTTATTTTTTATTAATATTAAAAATAAATATGTGATGTCATAAATGCATAATAATTTTTCTCATCAAACAATATCCTTTTCTTACTCCAAATTTTTCTCATCAAACAATATCGCAAGACACGTTTCATTTCTCAATTAGCTTTAAAAAACATTGATCAAAATTAGAGGTGGATCCAGGAGCGAGGGGTGACCTTGGCCCAAAATTTTGTGACTCCTTTTTTATATATTTATAATTTTATCCTCACAAAAATTAAAATATATTGTTTCACCCTCCTCTTACTTACATTTCTGAATCGATCGTCGTTCAAAATTGTTACAAAAAAAAGGGGTAAAGGACATTAATTAGGTAATCAATTGCGATAAAATAGTAATTTTCTTCTTGGGCCTGAAAATTGTGGACAGCAAAATGGAGAGTGGAAAATGAACGGCCATCCATGCGTCTGCTATGTTCCAGCTGTAGAGCCAATCGTTAACCGTTCGTTTTCGTACCAAAACAACAACCAATATATGATGATTGATTATGGAAAAACGAGCCCGTAACATCAATGGAAATAGGAAAATGGACGTTACTGTGGACATGAATCATGCATGGCCATGGCTTTAGCGAAAAGTAATTGGATAATGCGTTGCATTGCATCCAAAAAAAAGTGGTTATTATTTAGTTATCTTTCGTTGTGAATACCCCACTCTCTCTCCGTGTTTTTTTTTTTTTTAAAAATAATTAAAAAAATAATTTTTTACTTAATTAAAGATTTTTTATTCATCTGTCCTTTTTAGTATTCAAGAATCAAGATGATAGAGAAAAATTGGGGCAGTACATTGAAGTTTCATTAACCTCTAATATAGATATATATATATATAAGCCAAAAGTTTTGTCATCTCTTTTATTCTATATATATAAAGTACAACGTGAAGACGTATTTGAAATCTAAATCGTTGTTAGGCGTCCTCGCAATCAGACCGAGAATAGTTATCTTCCTATCTAGGCCCCAGCCATTGGCTTTATAATATATTAAAAATAAACAAAAAATTTGACAGATTTTTTATATAAGGTGAAAATTTTGAATTTACCCATATTCCTTGTTTTTTTTTTAACAAACTCAAACAGAATATTATATCATAACCGTATTACAACAGTTAGGTTTATCCACAAACCTACTAACTATAGTACTAGTACTATCTGCCAAAAGCGGTTTGTAGATAAATCTAGGTGCTATATCAAAAAAACTATTCATATAATGACAACTATTTTCGATCTTGGCCAAGACATCAGCTACCGAGTTGGCCTCTCTATAGCAAAAAGATATCCACACTGTATCAAACTTCTGAATCTCCTTACTGCAGTCCCGGAGTAGTTCCTGGATATGGTGGCTCGAACATGGGACCCAACAAAACAGTTGGTAAGTAGACAAAGAATCCGTTTCCACATGTATATTACGAATACCTCGATTAATAGCAAATTTTAAGCCATCTTTTATTGCCCACATTTCAGCTATAGCATTGGAATTGTAACCAATATTTTTAGCAAAACCCCAAATAAAAATGCCCTTATCGTCTCTGAGGACACCTCCAATGCCCGCAAATAGATTCGTAGTATTGCATGATCCGTCAGTATTTAGTTTATAAATAGTTTTATCTGAAGGATGCCAAGCGATATTTATCTTAACATGCCTAAGTTGAGGCGGTGTTTCTGAGATATGAAACGAATTGTAATTATAGATATCCTCACTAACTTGATGCCTAATTAGATTTAATTGGATAGGACAATTGTTAAACAGTGCGTTGTTTCGGGAATTCCATATTCGCCAACAAGTAAAAAGGTTTTTTGTAGTGGTTAAAATGTTTGAATGATTCCCAGTTCTATTGCTAGTATCAATAGCAAGTAAGAAGTGAATATTTTAGGAAATTGCAATCCAACGTTATCTAAAATATTTTGAAAAGCAGTACAGTTGGTTAGGAAATGACTATTGGAATCATTATTTTGACATAAAGAGCATTTATCCGAATGGTATATATGTTTTTCCCTTAAAACATTGCCAGTAGGTAAGCCATTGTGAGACAAAAACCAGAAGAAAATTTTAACTTTATTAGTACAAGGTAACTTCCATAACCGGAGCCAAGGGAGTAAAGGCCTACTAATTCTCACGTCTGTATTAGTAATCCAGTTATAGGTGGTTTTGACATTAAATAACCCTTTTTTATTAGGACTCCAAACGGCAATATCCGGTGAATTGTTATCATGCCAAGGAATACTAATAATATGAGAAACAAGGTGTAATGGAATATACCTCAGTAATTCCGTAATATTTCAATTGTCAGTACCATTGTGCCGGAATTGCGATACCCGAATAGAGTCGTCATAACTAGATTTTTTGAATTGTGCCGGAATTCCTCCTATATATAGGTCATACTCTTAATTTTTTGAATTTATTTCACAATTATACCATTTTAAAATCAATAATTCGTAACTTCCTTAGGAAGTTGCATAAGTAGTTGAACTTTTTTTTTTTAATTTTCAAATTATCATAACTTTTGATTGACAAATTCGTTTTTCACAAAATTATTATTTTTGAAATCTCCTCGTCGAGATCTATCAAACAAGACCCATAAAGCCTCTAAAATTTTAAAGAAAAAAATTTACACATACGGTAAACTTTATTGTATGCACTAAAAAATGAAATAGTCTTATATCTATGATATTTTCACTAATAGTGACATTTTTTTTGTTAATATTACACAGAAAGTAAAATTTACTAGTTAAATAAATTGGTCAAATAATCTACACACACACACACACACATATATATATATATATATTTCACTGTTTTAAAAAATTCGCCTAGGCTTGAGGCTTGGGTGCAACGCCATGCCTTAAGCTTTTGACGCCTTATGCTTGGTAAAACCCTGAAGGCGCACTTTTTCTCTAAAAACAACAATGCTTTAGTGAAACGATATCTCATTTTAAAGATTTTTTACAAACCGGACCATTATATCATCTAAAATAATCAAATAGTATTTTAATTTACAAATATTCAGACATATCTTTATGATATGTGGAATATTAGTATTTTAATAGCATTGTTATGGTTAAAAAATATTAAAATATATTAAAAATACCTAAACGCCTTTTCACACCTTTTTAACCCTAACCCGCCTAGGGTTCTAAGACTTAAGGCTTGTTCTCCACGCCTCGATCACGCCCCGCGTTTTTTAGAACCTTGATATAGTTTAACCCATTTAGTCGCACAAACACTCATTTATCCAATATTCTCTTATTTTTAAAGGTTCGCGTCAGTAGCACCCAATTTCACCCCCTACTCACCCCAAACCGAAGGTCCGGTGGATCCAAACCCCATTTATCCAATATTCTCTTATTTTTATAGGTCCGTGCCAGCGGTAACTCATGCAAGCTTTACCCACCACAAACCAAAAAATGATATAGTTTTATATTTGTGATATTTTTCCAAATTCTTGTGAAAATATCACATTTTCTTGTGAACACAGTAAACTTTACTGTATGCACCAGAAAATGAAATATTCTTATATCTGTGACATTTTCACAAACAATAACATTTACTGTATTAAAATAATTTTTTATCTGTAGCATTTTCAGAGACAGTGAAATTTATTATGTTGATATTATATAGAGAGTAAAATTTATTGTGTTGGTCAATTAATATATATATATATATATATATATATATATATATATATATATATATATATATATATATATATATATATATATATATATATATTGTTGATGTAAAAAACTAGATTCGATCTAATTATTTTAATCACAGATAAAAATGAATAAATAAATATAAGACAATATATTTTTAAAGTGGTTCAGCCTTATGAGAATGGCTTACGTTCACTGTTTTTGTATTGCTAACTGTTTGATTGGAATTCTCGATAAGTGATTTGCCAAGAGATCCAGAGTCCCCCTTTAATGAGGAGGTTACAATGTATTTATAGCCTTGAGGCTGTACATGTGAAAGGACAATGCATTGTTATCTAGTAGACATATACATCTGTACGATAATAATGAACATTTAATGCGCAGTCGTCGTTTTGATTTTCTTGATTTGAATGCTCTGTACGTTGAGTTGCTCGGACCGCCTGAGTTACTCGGTACGCTTAAGTTGCTCGGAGCCTTAAGCTCCTCGGGGCGCCTAAGCTTCTCGGTATGATTGAGTTGCTCGGGGCGCTTGAGTAGCTCGGTGACAGTATGTTGTTCGTTGAAAGTGTTTGTAATTGCAACGTAGGTTGACACGTGTCTTCAAGTGAATGGTCCACGTCAGCAGACTAAATTTGGTATCAACAGAAGCCCCCAATGTTTCACACTTTGAGGTTGAAGAAAAGTGTGGAATATTCTGCTCGAAAACTGCTCAGATTATTAGTTTTTATGGTTTTTAGGAAAATGTTCGTTGTATATTGTTAATGTAAAAAATTAGATCACTCTAATTATTTAATCACAGATAAATAAAATGAGACAAAGATTTTTAAAGTGGTTCAGCCTTATAAGAATGGCCTACGTCCACTGTTATGTTATTGCTGAGTGTTTGGGAATTCTCGAGTATATGTTCTCTCAAGAAATTCCGATCCCCTTGAATGAGGGTGATACAAAGTACTTATAGCCCTTAGGCTGTACATGAAAGGGTTGATACATTAAATGATATACATATGAAATGGTAATACATTTAATGCAGCGTGTGCGTCAAGATGATAAACATTCAATGAATAATTAAACTGTTGATTATCTGGCAGTTTATGCTACGGCCGAGATGCAGCTCGGACCGCCTTAGTTCCTCGGAGCGCTAGAGTACCTCGGAGTGCTGAAGCTCCTCGGTGTATCCTCGTTGCTCGGAGAGAACATGAGTTGGTCGGGGAAATGAACTTTCTCGTTGCTATTATGCCTAGTAGATTGACACGTGTCTTCATATCATTCGTCCATATCAGCATATTAATTTTGGTATCAACAGAAGCCCCCAATGTTTCATATTTCGAACTTTGAGGAGTATGGAACATTCTTTCTCGGTATAAGGCGATATTAAATGACTTTCCTGGGTTCTAGGAGCCTTTTCTTCATATTTGAATTTCTTTCAAATTCACAGAATCCGCCTTTTTCGAATTTTTATGAGTGCTTCGATCTTCGTGCATTTTTGTCCTTTTAGCCGCCAGTGGCGTATTAGTTTCTTTTGTGTAATCATTTCCTTCGCAGCTTCCCAAGGTAAAGTATTTAAACTTCTTAGGTAACCATACCGTATTCTACCTTTTCCAATTTTCTGCATTCAAGCTTTCTGTTCTCTTTCTCTCTTGTGCGTTCATCTTTTCCTTCGCTAGTTGTCAGATCTTCCTTTTTCCTGTAAGATTCTCTTCTTTTCTTCTGTATTTCTTTTATTCAGTATGGTTTATATTGTGGAGTCTGTTGAGAAATTTCGTTCCGATTTTTCCATTCCTTCCTGGGTAACTCTGGAGGTTCTTTCTGAGCCTTTAGATTATTTTCGATTGGCTGAGGGACATTGGTTCCCCAGTCTATTCATTGCTGAATGTGGATTTTCTTTTCCGCCAAACCCCTTATGCTTAGAGTTCTGTTAGTACTTTGACGTTGTTCCTGCAAAAATAGCCCCCAATTCATGCAGAATAATTAATGGGGTGTATAAATTAAATCTAACTCATGGAACTCGTATAGGGATTCCTGAGATTATGTATTGCTATAGATGGGCTATTTTAGATAATGTGTATTACTTAAAAACTAGGTTTTTAAATAGGGTTCTTGTAGTTAACCTCCCTGATGCAAATAGAGATTATTTTGAACATGGGGTGGTGATTAAAATTGGCAATATGCCCCCTTGGTTGGAGATGCAGTATACCAGGGTCCTAAATGCCCCCATATGGCAATGCGATAGGTTTATTCTCATTTTCCTTTACTTATGAAATTATGCTTTTATCATGTTTGACAAAATGTATGACTGATATCTCATTATGTATTTATTATTTCTGGAGCGTTTATCACCGCCATTGCCCTTATGCTCTTTATTCTTAGACTTGTCGACTTCCACCTTGGTGTCTTTATCTATATTCTTCTTTGCAGCCATAGCTTCCTCGGCATTCATGATTTTGGCAGCTTTTGCCATCAGTTCTGAAATAGTTTTAGGTGGATCTTTCGCTAAAGTATAATACAACTTATTAGGCAACAACCCACTCATCAAAGCGGTGATTGTTGTCTTCTCTTCGTAATCTATGACCTCCAGCTTCTCGTTATTGAAACGGGTTATGTAATCTCTAGTACTCTCACCAGATTTTTGTCTAACACTTAACAAGTGTGCTACTCGTTTTACTGGCTTTGCTCCAAAACAGAAATTGCCAATAAACAACTCGGCCAACTGAAAGAAAGTTGAAATCTTATCCCTAGGAAGATTGTTGTACCATATCTAGGCAGCTCCAGTAAGATTTCCTGAGAACGCTCTGCATCTCATCTCGTCGGGGACAACATAGATGTCGGCAGCAGCTTGATATTTCTCTATGTGAAGAACAGGATCTGTCTTTCCATCATATTTGGGGGTTACTACAGGTGCTTTGAACTTTGACGGTGTAGGAAAATTCACAATGGCCTGTACAAAAGGTGTTCCTCGAACAAAAGTTCGTTGTAGGGGGTTCTTTGCCTTGGCCATTTCTCCCAATTTATCCTCCAACCGTTGGAGAGATCCTTTCCACGCTTCATTTCCTTCCTCGGGCCTATTGGTTCGAGCAATTGATCGTTCTGAGGTAGCTTCTTGGGATCTATCTTGACGAGCAGCTGGTCGTGATTGTGCTGATCCTTCTCTTAGATCTGATGGTTGTCGAAAACTCCTCGATATGGTCTTAGGTGGACTCCTATTCCTCCTAGGGCCTAATCGACTGAAAGGAGATACCCTACTCAGTCTTTCTAAAGCACTGGGTCTTTCTGGAGAGAGGGTGATATGTTGATCAGTATCTGTAGCCCTTAGTGACGAAGTTCGCCCAGGTTGATAAGAGAAATCATCAGATTCCTCATTACGACGTGACTCAATACGCCTGGATCGTGAAGAAAATAAACAAGTTTGCCTCTGACCACTTTGCTATCCTGAACGTGCAGGTGCACCGCCATGAAGGGTTTGTATGAGTTGCCGCATCGTATCTTGCATGGCGGTTTGTCCTTGAGCCAGATTTGTCATGATCACGGCCAGATCTGGAGGTGCAGAGGGATTGGGAGGATTTTCAGCATTTCCAGCGTTTCGATTGCTAGATTCTGGGTTATCCTCCATTGGTGATGAATGATTTTTGGTGAAAAACGATAATAACAAATCGTTCCCACAGACGGCGCCAATCTGTTGATGTAAAAAATTAGATCACTCTAATTATTTAATCACAGATAAATAAAATGAGACAAAGATTTTTAAAGTGGTTCAGCCTTATAAGAATGGCCTACGTCCACTGTTATGTTATTGCTGAGTGTTTGGGAATTCTCGAGTATATGTTCTCTCAAGAAATTCCGATCCCCTTGAATGAGGGTGATACAAAGTAATTATAGCCCTTAGGCTGTACATGAAAGGGTTGATACATTAAATGATATACATATGAAATGGTAATACATTTAATGCAGCGTGTGCGTTAAGATGATAAACATTCAATGAATAATTGAACTGTTGATTATCTGGCAGTTTATGCTACGGCCGAGATGCAGCTCGGACCGCCTTAGTTCCTCGGAGCGCTAGAGTACCTCGGAGTGCTGAAGCTCCTCGGTGTATCCTCGTTGCTCGGAGAGAACATGAGTTGGTCGGGGAAATGAACTTCCTCGTTGCTATTATGCCTAGTAGATTGACACGTGTCTTCATATCATTCGTCCATATCAGCATATTAATTTTGGTATCAACATATATAACCCCTTTTTGAGCGCATAGTACCAGGCCTCAGAAATATTTTGAATTTTCATGACCGCTTCGATATTTGTGCCCTTTTCTTCTTTTAGCCGCCGAAAACGCAAACGTCTCCCCTTATAATCATTGCCTTTCTCTATTCCCGATGTAAAGTATTTAAGCGTGACAGAAATCCTATCGTCTCTCACTTTTCAAATCCGTATCTTTGAACTCTTCATTTTCTCTCTATCTTGTGCCTTCGTTCTTTCCATCGTTCATTGTCAACTGATCTCTCCTCTTCTGTAAAATTTTCTTCCCTCTCCTTTATTTACTTTGTTCATCATGATTTATCTTGTTGAATCGCTGGACAAATTTCGGTTTGAATTTTCAATCCCTTCGTGAGTTATTTTGGAAGAACTTTCTGAATCTTCTGATTATTTTTCTTTGGCTGAGGGACATTGGTTCCCCAGTCTTTTTGTAGCTGAATGTGGCTTTTCTTTCTCGCCAAATCCCCGATGTTTGGAGTTTTCACTACACCAAAATGGCCAAATTATCACCTTTCATCCGGCCACCCTTGTCAAGGTCATTGACCGTGACACAAATCTCGCGTTTTGTGTCACGGTCATTGACCTTGACACGACCGTGACACATAATTGTCACGGTCAAAGACCGTGACAAGGCCGTGACAAATTTACTTATCACGGCCTTGTCACGGTCGTCGACCGTGATAATTCTGTGTCACGGTCGTATCAAGGTCAATGACCGTGACACAAAACGCGAGATTTGTGTCACGATCAATGACCTTGACACGACCGTGACAACTTTTTCAGCAAAAAAAGCCCTAGGATTCTTTTTTCCCACCTCTTTTGGTTTTCCCCCTCTCTCTCTCTCTCATCCGCGATTTCTGCTCTCTCTCTCTCTAAGGTATATTTTTTTTCCTCTCTTTCTCTTTCATTTCTATATGTATGTGTATGTGTATGTGTGTATATATATGTGTGTATATGTATATGTGTATGTGTGTATATATATGTGTAAATGTTAGTGATAGTTAGAATGGTGTAAATGTTAGTGATAGTTAAAATTGTGTAAATGTTAGAAAAGTTCTAGAATTCATATGTTAAATTTAATTATATAAATATTTAAATTGATAATAATTTTATTCATGAAATTAATTCAATTAGGTAAAACCCTAGATAATTTTTTAACGGAATTTGATAATATTATATAAAGTTTAGTAAATTCACAAAATGTTGCCAATTGTATGTTTTTAGGAATATCATTAGTTACTTTCGTGCCCAACTATGTAGAATTCATACACATGCATGTTGTTAGAAAGACTTAAATTTAATTCTCACTTTAATTTGTAGAATCTCTGTACTTGGTTGGATTTATCCCTTTATGATAATGAAATTTATGCTCCAATTATAATTATCTCATGTCATAATTTTATTGATAAACAATAAATGTAGTTGTCACGGTCGTGGTGGGGGGATGGGGTGGGGGTGGGGTGTGTGTATGTGTGCGTAGGTGTGTGTATGGTGGTGTGTGGTGGGGGTGGGGTGTGGTGGGGGGAGGGGGTGGGGGTCGTGGTCGTGGTGGGGGGTGGGGGTGGGGCGGGGGTGGGGTGTGTGTGTGTGTGCGTAGGTGTGTGCGTGTGTGCGTGGCGGGGGGAGGGGGGCAAGGGGTGGGGTGTGAGGGGTGGGGAGGGGCAATTTTAACAATTGTATATCTTTAATTAAGAAATTGTATAGCTTTAATTGTAATTTTAATTGTATAGTTTTATATGAAAGTAAATTAATAATTAGTGCCAATTTCATATGAAAGTAGGATTGTCCCTCATTGTAAATTAGTAAATTAATAATTGTATACTTTAATTGATGAAATGTTGGGTTGATTAGTTTTAAAAGTGGCATGACGTGTGCGTGTGTGTGGTGGGGGTGGGGTAGGGGTGTGTGTATGTGTACTATTAACATTTTTTTTTATCTGTACTAATAACATTTTTTACAGAAAAAATGTCTCTTCAGATATTAAGGCGAAGATGATGATGCTGTTTATGATGATGTCGCATGGGCTCGGTGGTAGCGGAGGCGACGAGGGCTCCTCCGCCCCTAGGCTCCCCAAATATGGAAAATTTGGGATTACCGTCGAGAACAAGTCGGAGCTATTAGCGAGATCCCTCGAGCTGCTAAAGACGGTCATCGGCCCGGGGTTTATGAGTTGGAAGGAGGTGCCATATGAGCTCAAGTTAGCTGTTTGGGCGGCACTACGGGTAATATATTTATATTTATATTTATATTTATATGAATATTTCAATTTCAATTTCAATTTCAATTTCGATTTCATATTTATATTTATATTTATATTTATATTTATATTTATATTTATATTTATATTTATATTTATATTTATTCGCAACTAACATTGTATTTGTTGGACATGAACAATTCAACTTGGATCCAAAGCTACGCGATCCCATCTTGGAGCAGATTAGGGAGCAACTCAAGTCGTAGAAAAAAAATATTCGGGCACGGTACTTTGGGAAAATAAGAGAGTCGATTATCCAATGGCGTGAATTCGTCCCGCCCAAGGAGCCGATCTCATTGGCACAATGGCAGAAGTTCATTGACAATGAGATCGAGGATCGATAATTGGCATCTCGCCAATCGGGGAGGGAAAATCGGGCAAAAAAGACGGACGTGCACTACTCCGGCCGGACCTCTTACGCCGAGGTGGAGCATAGGATGCAGGTAAGATTTAATTTTTCTATAACTACAGAAATATATTATTCTTCATTATTTTACTTTGCGGGGCCGATACTAATTTTACTTTACTTTATTTTATTTCAGGGGGTAGGGAGTGGGCCAGGGGGTAAGCCACATAGGCTCGATACTTATGTGGCTCTTCGGACGAAGAAGGGCAAGGACAAGGAGGTGTCCCCGAGCGTCGCGGCCACGATTGTAAGTAATCCGACAGTTTAATTTTTGTTAATTACGTTATAATTTTTTAGTTTACTTATTTTACTAATCATGTGCTTTTTGTCGTTTCAGGCAAAGCTTAAGGAAGTGCATGAGTCGCAGTCTGATGCCGACAAGGCATCTTTGTCCACAGACGCACTCAGCCAAGTGCTTGGCTCTGATCGCAAGGGGAGGACAAGGGGAGTGAGTTCGCGGGTGGCCAAATCTAGGATCATCGGATTGGAGACGAGCGACAGCGGGTTGGCTCGAACGGTGGATTCACACGACGCGAAGTTGTCCTATTTGGAGGCGACGGTCCAAGATATGTACGCATTCATGAAGCGTACGTTGGGCGGAGACCGTAAAGGGAAAGGGAAAGGGAAGTAGAAGGCGGTGGAGGAGGAGATGCGGGAGGACGAGGCGCAGGATGACGAGTATGTGGACCTCGTTGCTTCATCACCGACACGTTCGTACTTCGATGATCCACTTCCCTATTTGGCGCCCTTCAACAGACCAATGTCAACACTTGGTTGGCCGAGCGTGTTCATATTGGACGTATTTGATGGCCAGCGGATAGGGCGGGGGTTGAGGGACCCGAATATCGTCGAGGGTGGAATAGTTCATGGACGTGCGCTTCAAGAGATGGAGTCCAAGGTGCTCGTCATGCATGCATACCCGGGAAGGAGAACTCCCTATTGTGGTTGCGCGAACAATGCGGCACGACGTATATTAGTGGGTGCGTCAATTCGTATGTCGTGTGGCCTACTCACCTCCTCAGTTTTACCCAAGACATGTAGTAACATTATTTTTAAGTTTGTCCATTTTAATTATATTTGGATTATATCGTCATGTATATTATTTCTATTTTGAATATTTGGATTATATCGTCATGAATATATATTTTCATTATCTTTAGTTTGTTTAGATATATGATGTTTGGAACAGGTACGACGTTGCTATAACAGGTACAAATATACTGCTGGGCAGTGGCAGTGGCCATACAGCCCAGCAGATTTTTTTTAAATTCTGCCCAGAATTGTCACGGTCATTGACCATGACACGTCCGTGATAAAAAGTTGTAACGGACGTGTCACAATCAATGGCCGTGACAATTTTTTTAAAAAGGGTCACGGCTTTGTCACGGTTTATAACCGTGACAAACGTGTCATGGTCATTGACCACGACACGACCGTGACAAAAAAAGTTGTCTCGTCTCGAAAGGTCACGGTCATTGACCTTGACAAGTTGGATTTGTCAAGGTCAATGACCTTGACAATTCGACAGATTTGGTGTAGTGTTTGCCAATATTTTGATGTTGTACCTGCAAGAATAGCTCCAAATACATGGAGGATAGTTAATGGCGTACATAGGTTGAATCAACTTCATGGAACCCGTTTAGGGATTCCAGAGATTATGTATTGCTACAGATGGGTTATCAGCGATAGTACTTTCTATTTAAAAATTAGGTCTTTGAATAGAGCGTTAGTTGTCAATCTTCCTGATGCCAATAGGGATTACTTTGATCATGGGGTGGTGATGAAAAATTAGCAACACCCTCCATTAAATGGATATGATGTATACCAAGGTCCCATATATCTACCTTATGGCAATGGGATAGGTTGTTTTTATTTTTGAAATCTTGTTCTCTTTGTGTTTGATAAAATACATCTCTAATATTTGATTTTTGCTTATTACAGCTGACAGTAAGAGGAAACCTCCAAAGGAAACTGATGTTAATATAAAGCATTTAAAACTTATCTAGAGTTTGAACCAATCTGTTGCTGAGGAGCATATTAGATATGCTTCTTACTTGTTGTAGTACAAAAGCTATACTTCATCTTTCATTGCTCGTCCTCATCCAATGGTAGTTAATCTTGACCAAGTACCAGCCTCTGAGACTAGTGTGGAAGGTTCTTCCTTTGAGTCGAGTATTCCTATCAGTGATCTGATGAAGAAGAGAAGAGCTCCTGCCTTTTTTGACAAATCTGCCTCTGCCACTGTGGAGGCAAAGAAAAGTAAACAAGATGTCCCAGAAGAAGGGACAAAAACCATTGATGTACCCCCCTCCCGCTGCTACCAATAAGGCTGGCGAGAAGCCCCTTGTGGCTCCGAGCAAGACTGTTGCTATCTCTCCTCCGAGCGAGGTTATTGTCATATCACCAATAAAGACAACATCTTTAGTTGAAAATTCTCCTGCCTCTGTGAGGAGGTTAAAGAAAAGGTCTTCTGAGAGACCTGCTGAACCTGTCTCTCAACTTTCAAATGTTTAAGGTAGTGTTCCATCTTTTGTTGCTCCGAGCTCTGCTGTGAGTTTGGTAAGATCCTGGACTGTCCCAGAAGTCCAAGGCATTGAAGATACTCTTTCTCGTGAGAGAATTACTACTCTGGTTGCTCAACACATTGCCTCAGTAAGTATTGTTAGCCTGAGTCTTTCACTTTCTAATATTATGTTCATGTATTGACTCAAAGTTATTTCTTTTTTTCAGCTGGTGACGTGTTTCAACAGCATTTTGAAGAAGATGAAGCTATTAGGGCTTCAAGCTCCTCGGGTGGAGTAGAGGAAGATTTTGTTGGGCTGACCCAATCTTTGAAAGATTCTCGTCAAAAGTATGAGGAAGATAAAGTTGCTTGGGAGAAGAAATTCAAGTCCATTGAGCTAGACAGAAATCAAGCTGTGAATGCCTCCAAGGAATTGGAGAAAAAGTTGAAGAAGTTTGAACAGATCAATAAGGACTTTGAACAAAGCAACAAGGAGCTTGAAGTTAAGCTCAAGTCTTATTAGGGGTGTAAGCGATACGGTTTGGTCGATAAATAGTGGATACCAATATCAAAACCAAACTTTAGATGGTAAAACCAAACTGTACCAGTTTACCACCCGGTACACCAAAATCAATACCAAAACCAAACCGGCTGGTATTTCGGTTTTTTCGGTAATTTTGGTTTTTTTTTGGTTTTGGTAAATTCTGGTTTTTTTTTGTTTCGGTAAATTTTGGTTTTTTCTGGTTTCGGTAAACAACACTAAAAGTCCCAAAAAACCAAAAACAAAGCCAACCAACTTTTTTAAATATTAAAACCAAAACCAACTTTTTTCTGGTTTGGGTAAATTCAGTACGGTAATTTTGGTAAATTTGGTACGGTACGGTAATTTTGGTACGGTTTTTTTTGGTTTCGATAAATTCGGTACGGTATGGTAATTTTGGTACGATTTTTTCTGGTTTCAGTAAATTCGGTAAATCATTTTTTTAAATATTAAAACCAAAACCAACCAAGTTTTTTGCGGTAATTTCGGTTTTGGTAAGACTAGTTTCTGGTAATTTAAAATATGAAACCAAAACCATTTTTTTTCGAACCAAAATGGTACGGTACGGTTAAAACCCGTATCGCTTCCACCCCTAAGTCTGCTGAAGAGGAAGTTGTTAAACTTCAAGATGTCGAGCGACAGAAAATGGAGGTGGAAAAGAAGTTGAAGGCTGCCGAGGAGCTCCTTAGGGAAAGGACCTCCTCGGAGAGGGCAAAAAGAAAAGTTGTAGTTAAAAAATCATTCAGTGTTGGTTGGGACAAAGGCTGGAACAAGGGTCTAACTGCCATGTCTTCTCAAATGGAATATGTAGGTGTCAAATACTTTAGGGATAGATGGGTAGCATCCTTAAAGGAGTTGAAGGTTGCCGAGAATTCTGAGTTATTCCAGCAACACACTCATGGCCCTCCTCCCTCTCCTGGAGAGGAAGAAGAAGATGAAGCTGCTTCAGATGAATCTTCTTTGATGACTGGAGATCAAATCCCTGTTGCTTCTGTTGTTCATCCTTCCGACCAACTCCAACCGGCCAACACTTCTGCCGAGAAGCTTCCCTTGCCTTTCGAGCAACCAACCCCTTCATCCAAACCTTCTGAGGAAGTTATAGGAAACAAGGAGAAGGTGTGGAGTTGTTCGGGTTTTTATTTTGTTGTTCTCTTGAATAAACCTCAGACTTTGTATTTTCTCTTATGATGAAATAAAATTTGAACTTTGGTTATTCATCTTGAATTTCTCTTTTACTTGCTCTGTCTGTGTCATTTTTGATTCTTTTTATTTCTTCTCTTTGCTAGTTTATGGACAGGATGGAACTCTTATCAGCTCATGATACAGAATTGATGAAGAAATGCAATGACTATTTTAAAGCTGGTCATGCAGATCTTAATGAGGCCCAGATAATTGACATCCTCGGATCAGGTGCTTCTGACCGAGCAGTTGAAGCTTACCAATACCTGAAGTGTTTGCTCGATCGTGCAGTTGCCAACAATGTGTCCTACTATGAGATGATTGAAGATCTCCAAGGAACGATCGAGGAACTTCAACAGCAGTACAAAGAGTCCTCCACACTTTTTCATCAAGGATACGAGAAAAAATATCAGCAATTGAGTGCTGACAAAGGGTATGACAAATTCATCTCTGCTCATGAGAAGAAAGAAGGTGTTCTGAAACTTGAAGTTGAAGAGCACAAGCATATTTCTAAGTTGTTGGAGCAGGAGAACATTGCTTTGCAAGAAGATATAAAATAACTCAAATCTGCTGCATCTTTTTCGGGAGCCTTGGTCCCTATTAATGATGAAGGTTTTTCTTTCTTGGAGGTAGAAAATGCTAACTTACGAGATGAGTTGGAAACTTTGAAAAGAGTTGGACCTTTCACATCTACTCGTAGACGAGCAATATCTTCTTCTCGTGGATGAGCAAGGGCTGGTCGGATTTCTATTGAAGAAACGAGAACTCAATCGGCCTTGGAGAATCAAGCATTTCAGTTGATGGCGAAGAATCAAGCTTTGGCAGAAATGTCCAAGAAGATTCTGAATTTTACTGACCAACTCTCTTCCCAGAGTTCTGCTTTGGAAAATAAGGAAATTCTGGTGAAGAGTCTCCACGAGCAACTGGAGAGGTTAACCTACCAGTTTCATAAACAACCCAGAGAGTTTTGGATGGACGGGTATAATGAAGCCCTTTACCATCTTAATGCTCGGATCCAGCAGTCAAATAATGGGGGGGGGGGGTACAAGCAAGGGTGGTTGAATGCACTGTGTGTGCTAAAATTAGAGCAGGGCCACTGCTTATGGGATTATTATGACCCTGGAGTGCTCGATTTTCCCCTGCCTACTTTTAAGCTTGACATTAGTTGGATTCCTTCTCGGGCAATTCCTCAATACTTGATCTCCAAGTATCTCGACGATTACAGTCTTCATGCAAACTTTGAGATATCTCGCCCGGAGCACTTACTTGATCGGCCCTCCCTGATGAATGTTCGAATGCTTCGAGATCTAAATTTTATAAACTCCCCTTATGCATTAGATGATCCTCCTGCTGGTGTAGAACCTGTTTCAAAGGCAGAAGGGAAAAAGCCAATAGAATAGGGTTTTTTATGTAATGAAGTATATTTTTTACATCATATGTAATCCTACTTGATTTGAATGAAGAAATTTTTAGTCTTTTGACATTTTATTTTCTTCTAAATAATTTGTAGAATGTCCTTGCTTGTTGGTTGGTAAATATATGTATATATTATATTTATCCCATTTGTCGTTTGATTATAGTGACTTGTCACTCTTTGGGCCTAAGTAATGGAATGATTTGCATCCCATATGCCTGCTTAGTTTGGTACTAACCAACCGGAGTTGATTGTAATTAGTTCCCGACCAACCGGAGTTGGTGGTAATTTATTTGCCGACCAACCAGAGTTGGTGGTAATAGATTCGCCGACCAACTGGAGTTGGTGGTAATTGATTCCCGACCAACCGGAGTTGGTGGTAATTAGTTCCTGACCAACTGGAGTTGGTGGTAATTGATTCCCGACCAACCGGAGTCGGTGGTAATTAGTTCCCAACCAACCGGAGTTGGTGGTAATTGATTCTCCGACCAACCGGAGTTGGTGGTAATTGATTCCCGACCAACCGAAGTTGGTGGTAATTAGTTCCCGACCAATCGGAGTTGGTGGTAATTAATTCGCGACCAACCGGAGTTGGTGGTAATTGATTTGCCCACCAACCGAAGTTGGTGGTAATTGATTCCCGACCAACCGGAGTTGGTGGTAATTGATTCCCGACCAACTGGAGTTGGTGGTAATTTGTTATGAATTTGGTGTTTAGTGTGTAGCACTAATATTTCGAAAAAATTTCAACAAAGAGAGAAACTGGGTGAAACATCACTTTATTCATAATGAAGAAATTGTATTACATAGGAATTTCAATTACTGATAATATTTGCACAGATGATCTGCATTCCATGCATTCTTGAATTCTTCTCCTTCCAAGGTTTCAATCATGTATGTCCCTGGACGAACAACTTATGTTACTCTGTATGGTCCATGCCAGTTGGCTTCCAATTTGTTATGCTTTTGGATCACTTTCTTCAGCACATAATCCCCTTCCTTCAAATCACATTTTTTTCCACTCTTTTGTTATAGAACAAAGTTGTTCGTTGTTGATATGCTGCATTCCTGATTGCTGCTTCTTCCCTAACTTCTTCGAGCATATCCAGGTCTAATCTTCTCATCAAGTCACTGACAGGGGAATTGAAATTAAGCACCCTATGCGTAGGTAAACCTAATTCAGCAGGTATGACAACCTCACTCTCAAATGCCAGCATGTATGGGGATTCTCCTGTTGTTCGTGGTGTGGTGCGATAAGCCCATAACACAGAGTGTAGCTCGTTAATCCAATTTTCCTTTGCATCATCCAGTCGCTTTTTTAAACCATTTAGTAGCGTTCGGTTTGTCACTTCAGTTTGCCCATTGCTCTGGGGATGGTCTGGTGCAGAGTGGATCTTTAATATATTGGATTGATGACAATATGCAGCAAACTCCTCATTGTCAAACTGGGTTTCATGGCCAGTAATGAATGCATGGGGAAGACCATATCTACAAATGATATTCTTCCAAATAAACTGATAGACCTTGTCATATGTCATATCAATGAGAGGCTCGGCCTCCACCCATTTAGTAAAATAATCCACAGCAACCACGAGGTATTTGAATCTTCCCCTGGTCGTTGGAAGTGGCCCGACCAAGTCTATTCCCCACATGGCGAATGGACAAGGATACGTGATGGGTGTTAATAATGCTTAGGGAGTTCTTCGGATAGAAGAGAAACGTTGACATTTATCGCACTTCTTGGCATAAGATGCACAATCAGCTCTCATCGTTGGCCAGTAATACCCCTACGTTGTTATTCTTTGCAAAAGCGTCTGACCTGCTACATGGGCTCCGCAAGACCCTTCGTGAACCTCTTCGATCAAATCTTTCACTTTGAAGGGATGGACACATATTTCTAGCCCTACTATAACTCCTTGTCTATATAAAATGCCACTAGTCAATACATAACGAGCAACTTTAAACTTAAATTTTTTGGCTGCGAGCTTATCAGTTGGTAAAGCCCCCTCTTTAATATAGGCCCTGATGGGGTCCATCCAAGATGGTCCCAAGTCAAGGGCGATGAAGTTTATCATCAGATATTCGTCGATGCTCCGACCAGCCAAGATTTCTATTGGGATTGTTCTTCTTAGCTCGGTACGTGTGGCCGATGCTAACCGAGCTAGGGCGTCTCCTCTTGCATTCTCCAATCTTGGTATTCTAATCAACTGAATTGCAGTAAAACTTGATACAACCTCAATCGCTTTTGCATGATACCTGACCATTAATTCTCCTTTTGCTGCATACACCCCCAGAATTTGATTTACGATTAACTGGGAGTCACTAAACACCACGACTTGCTCTGCCTTCATGGTTTTGGCCAGGCTTAGACCCACGATCATTGCTTCATATTCAACCTCATTATTAAAAGCCTTAAATTGAAAGCGCAAAGCATACTACACATCAATCTCATCTGGACTGTTTAAAATAATTCCTGCTCCACTGCCTGTAGAGCACGAAGAGCCATCTACATACAGATTCCACACAGGAACCTCATTATCAAACTATTGGTCATACAGAGTTCCTCGGTGGAATATTTGATGCTTCCTTTTGTCCTCCTCCAGCACTTCTCGCTGCTCGTCCATTAACGTAAGTTGGTCGGGGTTTAAATTTGATGATCCTGTAATATCCACAGGTTGGTCTATATTCAACTCCTGCTCATCGGAGGAATCCTCCTGAGTAAATTCTGCGATAAAATTCGCTACTGCCTGCCCTTTGAGCGACGATCTAGGCTCATAAATTATATCATATTCACCAATTTCTACTGCCCAGTACATTAATCTTCCTAATTTCTCCGATTTATGCAGAGCTTGTCTTAATGGCATATCGGTGTACACCACTATAGTATGGGCTTGGAAGTATGGCCTCATCCTTCTGCTTGCTTCAATAAGTGCTACTGCCAACTTCTCCAGCCTTGGATATCTGATTTTGGCTCCTAGGAAAGCTTTGCTGGTGTAATAGACTAATTTGTGTACTCCGTCCTCCACTCTTATCACCGCAGAGCTCACTACATTTTTTGAAATTTCCAGGTACAAGTATAGTCTTTCTCCCATCACTGGTCTAGATAATAATGGAGGTGTACCCAGATATTTCTTCAACTTTTGAAAGGCCTCCTCGCATTCATCATTCCACTCAAAAGTTTTTCGGAGTGTTTTGAAGAATAGGAGACATTTGTCTGTTGCTCGTGACACAAATCTATTAAGTGCTGCAACTCGCCCTGTGAGGCTTTGCACTTCCTTCTTTGTGGCTGGAGATTGCAGCTCCAATAGAGCCTTGATCTTTTTAGCGTTCGCCTCAATCCCTCGTTGGTTAACAATATATCTGAGAAACATACCTTCTCATACTCTGAATATGCATTTAGTGGGATTCAATTTCATTTGATATTTCTCGAGTTGATCAAAGGTCTGACCTAGGTCAAAGAGATAATCAGCAGCTTTCTTGCTCTTCATCAGCATATCATCAACATAAACCTCCATGTTATAACTGATTTGCTCCGCAAACACCTTGTTCAATAGCCGCTAATATGTTGCACCTGCATTTTTAAGTCCAAAAGGCATAACATTATAGCAATAAGTTCCCCTTAGGGTGATAAAAGAGGTACTCTCCCTGTCCTCAGGCTTCATTTTAATCTGGTTGTAACCAGAATAAGCATCCATGAAACTCAACAATTCATGCCCCGAGGTAGCATCCACCAATTGATCGATTCGTGGCAAAGGAAAATGATCCTTTGGGCATGCCTTATTAAGATCAGTGAAGTCTACACACATCCTCCACTTATTATTTTTCTTCTTTACCATGACCACATTTTCTAGCCAATCAGGATATTTGACATCCTTAATAAAAGAGGCCTTTTGAAGTTTCTCTACTTCTTCCTGTATAGCTTGGTTCTTCTCAGGATGGAACACTCTTCTTCGTTGTTTTACTAGCTTGATTTCCTTGTTCATGTTGAGCTCGTGACACAAGAAACTCGAATCTATCCCTGGCATGTCTTCATGACTCCATGCAAAAGTCTGCTTTCTACGCCTTATAAATGCTATCAATTCCTATTTTATCGATACATCCAGTGATGCACCAATTTGAGTTGTTCGTTTTGGATGCTCGTCGTCCAGAATGATATTTTCAGTAGCCTCCATGACCTGTCCCTTCACGAGCTGAGACTCGTCTCTAGGGTCTAACGTTTCAATCTATGCATCTTCTATTTCCTCCACTTGATAGGTAGTAGTCTTCTTCCTGGATTCTTCACGTTCCTCCTATTCGGCAGATGAATAGTAGCATTCCCGAGCTACTTTCTGGTCGCCTTTCACAACTCCCACTCCAAAATTGGTTGGGAATTTTAAACTTTGTTGTATAGTAGATGGTACCGCCTCGAACTTCTTCAGACCTACCCTTCCCATGATGATATTATAAGCTGATTGGACATTTTTATCCATTATGAAAAAGCGTACTCTTTCTATTCGACAAGCAGGCCATGTACCAATAAATATATCCAACTTGATCGTCCCAAGTGGAAAACCTTCTCGCCAGTAAAACTAAGGAGGGGCCTATGATATGGCTCCAACTGGGCTAGCTTCAGATTTAAACTGTCAAAGCATGGATAGAACATGATATCTGTTGAGCTACCATTATCTACCAGTACTCATAAAATCACCACTTCCTTAATTCTCATCTTGATCACCAATGGGTCATCATGAGGATATAGTACACCTGCCAGGTCATTCTTAGAGAAACCAATGACCAATTTGTCTTTATTCACCTTCCTCGAGTGATCATCTTCAGCCAGATTTATTCGTTGAATGTACGAGCAAGCTTGAAAGAGTTGGCGCTTGCGTTCAATTAAGAAATAATATAATAAATACCAATTTTAAACCAAATTAACCCTAAGCATGCAACTAGGTGTGATTGAAACAATATGGAATCATGCAATAAATATTCAACACACAAAGTTTAAGGAAAAATCCCCCACAGGGGCAAAACCATTTGTATATCACTATAATTTGTAAAAGACGGTTTACAATCGGATTACAATGAAATACAGGTTGACTAAGAATTACCCTCGGGTATCGGATTCTGTAGTCGCGGCTGGAAGAAACCCTTTCCAGTAGGGGTGGCGGCTGGAACTATCCCTGTCCAGTAGGGCTGCAATGAAGAGGAAGAAGCGGTCCACTTCACAAAGGGTTGAACAACATCAATGGTGTTCTTGGGTTACCAAACTTTGATTCACATAGATATGGAAGATGTGTGAATCTAAAAACCTAGAATCATGAGACTCAATAGGTGAAGACTTTAGGGTTGATATGCTCTGATAATCGTGGGAAAAGTCTTAAGAAAACCAACTGCTGATCGTGGTTTAAATAATGGATCGAAACCCTACAAAATCGACTGCACGATCTGGCAGTGTTTATCCTCGCCGGATCGGTCCGGTCGATTAGGCGGATCGGTCCGGTTAAGTCGGATCGGTTCTTTTTCTGAAACCGGATCGGTCATGTTGGCATCGGATCGGTCCGGAACTTTTGCCTTCATCGGTTCGCTATGGATCCGGGGTATACTGGTCTCAGCTCAGCAGGCGGATCGGTCCGGTCCCTTTAGCCGGATCGGTCCGGTGAACCGGATCGGTTCTTTTATCTGGTCCGGATCGGTCCGGCCAGGTCTGATTCCCAAATTCCTTTTTTTTTTTTTGATCTTCGGATTTCGTTGATGACGATGTGATCTTTACAACTATCATTCTTGTAACGGCGTATGACATATCATATACATAAGGATGGACAAATTGTCCTTACAAATCTCCCCCGATGTCTATGCCGGAACAAACATAAAAAATCTGAATTATCAAGTATGAACAATGCCTATACAAATCTACCCTTCCATGAACCCAAAACTGAAAGAGGTACATATGACTAAGGCTGCATCGTTTGTTCTTCAATTCCTCAGGAATCTTCACGCTTTTCTCATCAGGGTGTGCAACATGGGATTATCAACAGATGTACCTACACACATGAGACAAAGCAAATACCAAGTGACGTATCGAGTTTGAAATGAGATAAACATAAGTATATATATATCAATCAATTTAAGAACAAAACTCAGAATTTCAAATCTCCCCCATAATAAGATAATTCTTTCTCCCCCTTTTTATGATGTCCCCAAATAGACAAATGAGAGAAATAAATCAGATAAGCAAGTGCGGGATGTCACAAGGCATAAAATCACACCATGAATGAACATAAAACAACCAAGTCGGTGATGGCGTAAATGAATGGGTGTGATCAAAATTCGATAGGAAAATCAAAGCATACAAACATGACATATGTGCACGATGAATATTGGATATTCCTAGCGAATGAACTCAAATGCTTCCTTTGGTGTAAAAGATTGAACATATAAGACATTGACTATATCAAATCTACAAATCAAAGCTCAAAGTGATTTCTACACCAATAACGTCCAAAATGTTTTTTCATGCTTTTTCAGGACTTTCAAGGAAGTGCAAACCCGTTTTTCTCATTCTCCAACCAAACTCCCTCAGATTTATATTTTGAATAGAGGTATACTAAATTCTCAAACTTTGGAGAATTGATGGTGAAAACCTAAATGGCCCATATTTGGCATGAAATGCTTTTTATTGCCTTATCAATTTTTTCGGGCTCTTTTAACCTCTTAGGACCTCGGATATTAAAATTCCTCCATTTTTTTAGGTCCTTTTTAACGGTGGCTTTTGCGCAAAGTATAAAGAATCAACATTCGCAGCCCCTCCCCGTTATGAAAAAATACACACAGTCTCACCAAAACGGTTTTTACATGCAATTCAATCTTGTCATGTTTTATCGCATTTTATACATTGTATAGACAGGATTGAGATGGAAACACTTAAGCCAACATGAGATTGACAAGTGAAACAATCAAATATAGCCGTGCATGAGTGCAATAAAGGATATAGGAGTCAAGCATGTAGGAAATATCACTAATTACATCTCAAGGATTCCAATCAATGTTAAGCACATGGATGAAATGATGAAGCCTCTTAAATCTCTATCAAACAGTCACATGGATATATGGAATGAAGTTGTGACTTGGCTATCTTAAATGCTCATCCATAAAAGGCAAATCTCTTTTTGAATTTTTCAAAAATTTTATCAAAATAAAATCTTTTTGTGCTTTTCTTAAAATTTTTTCCAAAAAAAGAAAATCTTTTTGTATTTTTCGAAGAATAATAAAAAATACATAAAAGCTGTACAACAAAGCTATGATACATATAAAACAGACTAGCAATAGGAAGCATATGATATGAACATGAAGAAGCATCCTATTCTAGACATAGACCAACCCCTCAGTCAACTGTGCAAATCCCCAAAGACTTCCTTAGACTCTCAAATCTAAGGGCATCTAAAGGTTTCGTGAAAATATCGGCTAACTGACGATCGGTAGGAACAAAACTCAGGGTTACGACCTTCTCCTCAAATAACTGACGTATAAAGTGCTCGCGTAACCTGATGTGCTTTGTGCGCGAATGTTGGACAGGATTGCGGGATATGTGTATCGTGCTCGTGTTATCACAGGAAATGAACATGGTGTCCTGTGAAATCCCATAATCCTCCAACATTTGCTTCATCCACATGAGTTGTGTGCAACAACTCCCGGCGGCGATGTACTCAGCCTCCGCAGTGGACAAAGAGATGGAGTTTTGCTTCTTGCTCAACCAAGAGACAAGAGCAGAACCAAAGTAGAAACATCCACCAGAAGTGCTCCTACAACCATCTGCATCTTCGGCCCAATCAGCATCCGAATAGGCGGACAAACGGTCATTGGTATCAAAGGAATACCAAATACCGTATGAGAGAGTCCAACTCACGTATTTGATAATACGTTTTAGAGCGAGTAAGTGTGACTCTTTAGGAGACGCCTGATAACGCGCACAGACTCCAACATTAAAGGCAATGTCGGGACGACTAGCAGTCAAGTAGAGAAGACTGCCTATCATACTCCGATACAAGGTTTGCTCTACGTCCTTGCCTGAAGTGTCCTTACTAAGCTTGGTAGAAGTACTCATAGGTGTACGTGCATGCTTAGCGGAGTCTAAACCAAATTTCTTCACAAGGTCTCTAGCATACTTAGATTAAGAGATGAACATCCCATCCTCTAGCTGACGAACCTGGAGACCAAGGAAGAATGTAAGCTCACCAACCATGCTCATCTCAAACTCACTTTTCATCTCTTCCTCAAAGTGATGAGCATGCTGGGAGCATGTGGATCCAAAGACTATGTCGTCCACATAGACCTGGGCAACCAAAATAGCATCGTCATCTCTCCTGACAAACAACGTCATATCTACTCCCCCTCTCTTGAAGCCACGAGCTAAGAGATAGGAAGTAAGCCTCTCGTACCAAGCACGGGGTGCTTGCTTCAAACCATACAAGGCTTTTCTCAGAAATAGACGTGATCAGGGTGCTTAGGGTCTTCAAACCCTTTTGGTTGTTCCACATTAACCTCCTCCTGTAGAATGCCATTCAGAAAGGCACTCTTGACATCCATCTGATATAACTTGAAGTGCAGATGACATGCGATGGCGAGTAGTAAACGGACGGACTCAAGCCTCGCAACAGGAGCAAATGTCTCCCCAAAGTCTACACCCTCTATCTGTGTGTAGCCTTGAGCGACCAGCCTAGCTTTGTTTCTAGTAATAGTACCATTTTCATCTATTTTATTCTTGAAAATCCACCGGGTACCTATCACATTAGTATCACTAGGTCGGGGGACAAGTTCCCAGACATTGTTCTTCTTAAACGGAAGCAACTCATCCTGCATAGCGGATATCCAGTGTTCATCCTTGAGTGCTTCCTTGTGATTCTTGGGCTCGACTTTGGAAGTGTAGCAGTGATGACTAACAACGTTCTCTAGTTGAGCACGAGTCTTGACCCCTAGAGTGGGATCGCCAACAATGGATGAAGGATCATGACTCTTGCGAACCCAAGCAGGTGTGTCCCCTAACACAAGAATAGGGTCCACAGAGTGGGAGAGGAACAGGAAAATCACTGTCAGAACAATCCTCATCCTCACACTGAAGGTTGGGATCAATAACCGTCGGAGGTTCATCATCTTGCACAGTGACGTTTATTGATTCCATAACCTTAGAGCTCTTTAGGTTAAAAACCCGGTATGCTCTACTGTTCGATGAATAGCCTAGAAATATTCCCTCATCGCTCCGGGAGTCAAACTTTCCTAATTGCTCTCTATCCCGTAGGATGTAGCATTTACTCCCAAAGACACGGAAATATGCCAGGTTGGGTTTCTTGCCAGTCCACAACTCATAAGGAGTGTGAAGTGTGTGTGGACGCAGATACACCCTATTCACCGTGTGGCATGCAGTAGACACTGCCTCTGCCCAAAATCTCCTAGAAACTTTACGACCTAGAAGCATAGATCTAGCCATCTCTTGGATCGTTCTATTCTTTCTCTCAACAATCCCATTTTGCTGAGGAGTTCTCACAGCAGAAAACTCATGTTTGATCCCAAGGCTATCACAGTACAAATCCACCTTTGCTTCCTTAAATTCAGTGCCGTTATCACTACGTATTCTGTTAATAGTGACACCGTGTTGATTTTGCAGGACACGGCACTTGGTCGTTAAAAATTCTACAGCATCGGATTTCTCTCTCAGAAAACCTACAATGGAGTACCTGGAGAAATCGTCCACCATCACGAGAATGTATCTCTTACCACTTAGACTCTCCGTGCGAGTAGGACCCATAAGATCCATGTGAATCAACTCAAGAACACGTGAGGTGGTAATGGAATTCAACTTCCTATGTGGGCTACGAATTTGCTTTCCCAACTGACAGGGTCCACAAATCATGGAAGTTGTCTTTCCAAGTGACGGTAAGCCACGTACTAGGTCCTTTTTGACTAACCGAGATAAGTCTCTAACGTTCACATGACCTAGACGTTGGTGCCACAGATCCATTGGAGTGATCGTGGCGCTGTTGCAGATAAGTGAGGATTTGGGCTCAGTCCCATAGCAGTTATCCTCTGTCCTCACCCCTTGCACTAAAAGTTTACCGGCTTGATTATAGACCTTACAAGCTTTCCGGTCAAACTTCACTGCAAAGTCATCGTCGCATAGCTGGCTGATGCTAAGAAGGTTTACTTTCAAACCTTTGACGTACAGCACGTTCTCTAGCTTTGGAAATCCTGGTAACTCTACTGTACCTCGTCCAACTATGCTAGATTTGCTACCATCTCCAAAGGTGACTCTCCCATCATTATAATCCTCAAGATGGGTAAAGTATGAGGCATCACCTGTCATGTGTCTGGAGCATCCACTATCAAAATACCACTGTGAGGTATTATGGGCTTTGAGAGCGACATGGACAACAAGGGCCTTTTTCTCTTTCTTAGGAACCCAAGCGTAGATACCTTTTTATATTCCCTTGTTGTTGTTGGTTTTATCCGGAATGCGGGGAGCATTCATTGATGGTACGGTCATCCGTCGGAATTCTTCCATCAAACTCTGAGATGTAGCGTCTAGAAACTCAACACGCTCTCTCAGACTGGCAAACTTATCAGTCTGATGTGGTGGAGCAAACGTACGTCGTGTCCTACCCAAACTATAGCAAACATCCCTAAGGTGTCCATTTCTTTTGCAATGGGAGCAAAAGGGCACAATATTAGGAGGACCTTGGTTTGCTTTTCTTGGTCGAACTCTCCTTCTTGGTTTTTTATGACGGCCATAAGGAGTCGTAGTAAACTCAGGAATTGGTCTAGGTGCAATTTGGGACGTGGAGGCACCATCAAAACCTATTCCTTGCCGGTCACCAAAACCTAAAGCGGGACCGAGGAGCATCTTTCCCATCTTCCCAGATCTGTCCTCGATTTGTACCTTGACTTTTCGAGCTCTCTCAAGGTCATGAGTAAGCTGGGCAACAAGTGCTTCAAGTTTCTTCCGAGTCTCCAGGGAGGAATGGAGCTCACTCGTAAGACTAGCCACTTGTTTAGTCAAGTCCGCTTTCTCTTTCTCAAAACTGCTCTCTCTCTCTCTAAGCAAATTCTCTTTACTAACCCAGGCAGACTCTCTCTCTCTCAGGGCGGTGCAGGTGGAGGACTCTCTCTCTCTCGTCTCTTCTAACTCTTCTTCTAACGCGGTGATTCTAAGAACTAACGCCTTGTTACGTTTTTTAGTTTTGAAAGACTCATTATATAACTCGGCGTAGGCGCGTTGAAGGTTACTCTCGTCCTCACTACCTTCCTCCTCTCCCTCACTCTCTTCGCTCTCGCTGTCGAGGTGTCCCTGTGAAGTAGCATCCTCATCGTCGTGAGATGCACTAGGAGTACTCACATGACTAGCCATGAACGTGGTGAAATTACGCTCATGCGATGACTCATCTCCCGAGTCCACCGACTCGACCTCACTGTCGTCACTAAGGGTAGCATTTAGGACAGCTTTACCCTTTTCCCTATTCAGACGAGTGGCACACTCAAACGCTCTGTGTCCCTTACCGTCACACTCAAAACACCTCTCACTGTCTTTAGGGGGTTCTTTGAAATCTTTCTTTTCAAACTTATTTTTCTGAAAATTCTTTTTATCTTTGAAGTTCCCACTTTTCTTAAATTTCAGAATTTTCTTGAAGTTTTTAGCAAATAAGGCCAAATCATCTAAGTCAAACTCACATTCAGAATCAGAATTTTCTAACTTTCTAGATGACTCGACTCTCTTTCTTGCCGACCCCTCATTTTTTCTCTCTTGGGCTTTAAGGGCAATTCCCTTATCTTTTGGCTTGGCAGATTTAGGAAACATGTCTATTTCATAAGTTTGTAAATCTCCTACCAGTTCTTCCAATTTTAGAGTATTTAAATTACCCAAGGAATTTAGCACAGTGACTTTAGGTATAAAATGCTTAGGAAGGGAACGAAGAATCTTTTTAACAACTCTAGCATTTGGAATATGTTCACCAAGATTATAGCTAGTATTAACAATGTCAGAAAGCCTAGCATAAAATTCATCAAAACATTCATTTTCATGCATGGTGATGGTTTCAAATTGAGTTGTTAAATTTTGCAATTTTGATTCTTTAACAGCATTTGTTCCTTCATGGGTAAGTTGCAAAACATCCCATGCCTCTTTTGACGTGGTGCACGTCATTATGCGTTTGAACTCATCAGGTGTGACAGACCCGAAAATAGCACTTAGACCCTTAGAATTAAAAGATGACCATTTAAATTCTTCATCAGTCCAAGTAATGTCAGGTTTTAAGTTGGTCACATTATCAACAGTCACGGTGGGAGGAGTCCACCCTCGTTCAACCAAAATCCAGACACGTTCATCAATGGCTTTTAAATCCGACCTCATACGGGCTTTCCAATAAGCATAATTTGACCCGTCAAAAATAGGCATTTTATAATATGACTTCTCCATATGAACACGCTCTTTTCAAAAATCATTTTATTTCAAAAATTGATATCTTTAGAAAAATTTTGCGAAAAATAGGAATACGCGATAGATTAGCGTAACCTGCTCTGATACCAATTTGAAAGAGTTGGCGCTTGCGTTCAATTAAGAAATAATATAATAAATACCAATTTTAACCCAAATTAACCCTAAGCATGCAACTAGGTGTGATTGAAACAATATGGAATCATGCAATAAATATTCAACACACAAAGTTTAAGGAAAAATCCCCCACAGGGGCAAAACCATTTGTATATCACTATAATTTGTAAAAGACGATTTACAATCGGATTACAATGAAATACAGGTTGACTAAGAATTACCCTCGGGTATCGGATTCTGTAGTCGCGGCTGGAAGAAACCCTTTCCAGTAGGGGTGGCAGCTAGAACTATCCCTGTCCAGTAGGGCTGCAATGAAGAGGAAGAAGCGGTCCACTTCACAAAGGGTTGAACAACATCAATGGTGTTCTTGGGTTACCAAACTTTGATTCACATAGATATGGAAGATGTGTGAATCTAAAAACCTAGAATCATGAGACTCAATAGGTGAAGACTTTAGGGTTGATATGCTATGATAATCGTGGGAAAAGTCTTAAGAAAACCAACTGCTGATCGTGGTTTAAATAATGGATCGAAACCCTACAAAATCGGCTACACGATCTGGCAGTGTTAATCCTCGCCGGATCGGTCCGGTCGATTAGGCAGATCGGTCCGGTTAAGTCGAATCGGTTCTTTTTCTGAAACCGGATCGGTCTGGTTGGCATCGGATCGGTCCGGAACTTTTGCCTTCATCGGTTCGCTATGGATCCGGGGTATACTGGTCTCAGCTCAGCAGGCGGATCGGTCCGGTCCCTTTAGCCGGATCGGTCCGGTGAACCGGATCGGTTCTTTTATCTGGTCTGGATCGGTCCGGCCAGGTCTGATTCCCAAATTCCTTTTTTTTTTTTTTTGATCTTCGGATTTCGTTGATGACGATGTGATCTTTACAACTATCATTCTTGTAACGGCGTATGACATATCATATACATAAGGATGGACAAATTGTCCTTACAAAGATTGAGCCTCATTGAGGTAAGCTTTCCTCTCTGCACTCATAAACCCACCTCCTGCATCTCCACATGTAATAACATTACATTCAAATGATCCAAAATGGATTGAAAATACCTCACGTTCTGGTTGCCTTGGTCTTTTGGGCAGATCGGGGTCATCTTGGTCATCTTCTGGATATTCTTCGTGACTTCTCTTCTTGTCTTCTTTTGCTCGACGAGGAGATTTAGATATTTTCCTTCTTCGGTCACTGGTCTTTTCACCATTTCGGCGATCAACATACTTAGTCAATTTTCCCCGCCTGATGAGTGCTTCAATTTCATTCTGGAGGGCTATGCAATGCTTGGTAGTGTGATCATGGTCTTTATAGAACTCGCAATATTTGGACTTATTCCTCTTGTCAGGATCTGCCTTCATTTTTTCTGGTCAGTTTAGCTCCTCGTTGTTCTTGATCTCTTCCAGAATGTGGTTTATATCTACCTTCAAAGGAGTATAATTTCTAATTTTCTTCAACTGTTCCAGTGCTTGCTTTGATTTCGAGTGTCTGTTGCCACCATTATTCTTCTAATCTTTATTCTCACTCTTATCAGCCTCGACCTTGGTTTCTTTATTATCTGCATTCTTCTTTGCAGCCATGGCCTCCTCGACATTCATGATTTTAGCTACTTTTGCCATCAGTTCAGCCATGGTCCTAGGCGGATCCTTGGCTAAAGTGTAGTACAATTTATCCGGCAACAGTCCACTCATCAGAGCAGTAATTGCTATTTTCTCCTCATAATCAATTACCTCAAGTTTCTCGTTATTGAAACGAGTAATATAGTCTCTAGTTCTTTCACCTGTCTTTTGTCTAACACTCAGCAAGTGTGCTACTCGTTTGACTGGTTTCGTTGCAAAACAAAAGTTCCCAATAAAGAGTTTTGCTAGTTAAAAGATAGTCGCAATTTTCGCTCGAGGAAGGTTATTGTACCATATCTGAGCAAATCCGGTAAGAGTACCTGAAAATTCCCTACATCTCATTTCGTCTGGAACTGCATAGATATCGGTAGCAGCTTGGTATTGTTCTATAAGAAGGACACGGTCAGTTTTTCCATCATATTTAGGCGTCACCATAGGAGCTTTAAATTTTAATGGTGTGGGAAAAATCCATAATTGCCTGTACAAATGGTGTCCCTTGGACAAAAGTTCTTTGTAGAGTATTCTTGGCGTTAGCCATTTCCCCTAATCTGTCCTCCAACCTCTGAATAGAGCCCTTCCATGCATCGTTTCCCTCCTCGGGCCTATTGGTTTGAGCAACTGATCGCGTTGAATTTGCCTCTTGGGATCTTTCATTACGAGCAATTGGTTGTGATTGGGCAGAGCCTTCCCTTAGATCGGATGGTCGTTGAGAGTTGCTCGACACAATCCTATGAGGACTTCTATTCTTCCTAGGGCCCAAATGATAAAAAACAGAGACTCTACTCAACCTTTCTAGAGTACTGGTCCTTTCTGGAGATAGAGTGACGTTTCGTTGAGAGTCTGTAGCTCGTACTGAGGAAGTTCGACCAGGCTGATAAGAAGGATCATTAGATCTTTCAGTACGATATGAGTCGGTGTGTCTGGATCGAGATTCCTCTAGGAATAGTGTTCGCCTTGTTCGCAAAGAGGGTAAACGGGTATTTCTCTGAACACTTCGTTGTCCTGATTGAGCCGGCACCGCACCGTGAATAATTTGTATAAGTTGTCACATGGTTTCTTGCATGGTCGTTTGGCCTTGGGCTAGATTAGCCATTATAGCAGCCAGATCTTGAACATTTGGGGGAGTAGATGGATTTGGAGGGATCCCAGCATTTCGATTACAGGATTCCGGACGATCAACCATTGATGATGAATTGTTTTGGTGAAAAACGCTAATTACAGTCATTTCCCATAGACGGCACCAATCTGTTGATGTAAAAAACTAGATTCGATCTAATTATTTTAATCACAGATAAAAATGAATAAATAAATATAAGTCAATAGATTTTTAAAGTGCTTCAGCCTTATGACAATGGCCTACGTCCACTGTTTTTGTATTGCTCATTGTTTGCTTGGAATTCTCGATAAGTGATTTACCAAGAGATCCAGAGTCCCCCTATAATGAGGAGGTTACAATGTATTTATAGCCTTGAGGCTGTACATGTGAAAGGACAATGCGCTGTTATCTAGTAGACATATACATATGTACGATAATAATGAGCATTTAATGCGCAGTCGTCTTTCTGATTTTCCTGATTTGGATGCTCTGTATGTTGAGTTGCTCAGACCGCCTGAGTTACTCGGTACGCTTAAGTTGCTCGGAGCCTTAAGCTCCTCCGGGAGCCTAAGTTGCTCGGTATGATTGAGTTTCTCGGGGCTCTTGAGTAGCTCGGTGACAGTATGTTGTTCGTTGAAAGTGTTTATAATTGCCACGTAGGTTGACACGTGTCTTCAAGTGAAAGGTCCACGTCAGCAGACTAAATTTGGTATCAACATATATATTATTAAAAAAATACCTAATTCTAGTTTAACCCATTCAATCGTTCAAATACTTATTTATCCAATATTCTATTATTTTTAATGTTCCGCGCCAACGGCTCCCCACGCCACCCCTACTCACCTCATACGAGAGCTCCGATGGATCAAAACCGCATTTTTTTTCGATATTCTCTTATTTTTAAAGGTCCGCGTTAGCGGCACCCAATCCCCATCACCACCCACTCCCATTATCGGAGCTCCAATGACCTCAATCAGAGCTCCAGTTTGGTGCGAGTAGGGGTGGCATGGGTGCCGTTGTCGCGAATCTTTAAAAATAGGAGAATATTAGATAAATGGGGTTTGGATCCACCGGAGATCCGATTTGGAGTGAGTAAGGGTGGCACAGGGTGTCGCGGGCGTGGACCGAGAAAAATAAGAGATTATTGGATAAATGAGTGTTTCAACTAAATGAGTTAAACAAAAAATAAGTGTCTTTCTTATAATATATATATATATATATATATATATATATATATATATATATATATAATAAGTATAAAACTTATGTATGTCAGAAGTTTGGCTCATGATGTTATCAATATGCATTTTTTCTTGCAATACCCATTTTACCCTCAAATATTTGATTTCCCTCTCTTTTGACACACTCTAAATTGATTCTTCCTTTTATTCATAATTCAAAAATAAGGGTATAATAGTATTAGACAATTTTAGAAATGAACGGTTGAGATCATTATGTTCTCCCCCGTTTACTTTTGTTCATGTGACTTTTGGTTGCCCCAATGTTTTAAGATCTCGATCATCTCTCTTCCACTTTAATTCGAATTGGCGGACACACAACCCAACATTTAAGATCCCCCTCATCTCTGTCTCAATTTACCAAATCTCTAATCTCCTCTTCATCTCTCATATGTTCAAAAACGATGGGTTGCTTTATATCCTCCCTCTCCCTATTTTTTCTACAGCCATTTTGGATTTTTTCTTCTTTTGTCAATTTAGAAATTAATGTTTCATAAGTTATACTTGGTTGTGTGTGATTCACTAATTTTAACTTTGTTTTTGTTGTTATAAATATTTATCTCATCAGGGGTTTTTTCTCGGAATATACACACAGATCTCATCAGGTATAAACTCTAACTTTCTTTCATAAGATTTTGTTTTTGTTGTAATAAACTAATTTTAACTTTGTTTCAGATCTCTCATTAGGTATATACTCGATTGTTGTTGTTGTTGCTATAAACTTGAGGTTTGATCTCTTTTTCAGAATACCCACTCTCTTAATGCTTTACTATCAATTCTATGTAGGAAATCGGGGAGTCTTCATATCGAAACTGTGTGACCCAAAGGATTTATCACTAAACACAAAAGGATTTTAACTACGTTGTGTTTAGTGACGCAGGATCAATTAATTTTAACTACTTTGAGTTTATGGGTTTGTTGAATGAAATGAGGGCAATAGGGTTTTGCCCTGAGGTTTGTTCTCTTTTTCATTTGTGGATTTCATTTTACAGTTTTTTTTTGTAACTTTTTACAATTTTTTTGTCCCATTTTCGATGAAAAATCTTGCCTGACTCGTGTTGAGATTATGTTGCAGAAAATATAGGATACCTAATCAATAATAATTCAGTGTTGTTTGTATTTATTAATGATCCCATGCATATGAAATTGCAGTTTGGAAAGCAAAGCTTGTGTGTCCCATTTTGAGATTTGTCTCTGTTAAACGACGATGATATCATAGATGACAAATCACATTTTGAGATTTGTCTCATTTTATAGTTTTTTTTGCAACTTTTTACAGTTTTTTTCTCCGTTCCTCCTCTCTCTTCAATAACTTTTTACATTTTGAGATTTATCGCATATATAGATGTTGGTGGGTACAAAGATGCGTGTTTTGTTTTTGGTGGTGGGTACACGTAGGGGTGGCAATTCGGGTCGTGCTTAGGGCCGACACGACACGACAAGGCTTTTTCAGACACGAAAACGACACGACACGAATTCGTATTTTTTTAGTTGACACGAACACGACACGACTAGAAAATAACACGGCACGACACGAATACCCGAATTTCTTAAATTTCACGCCTAAAAAATACGATAACATGACACGATTCATAATTAAGACACGAACATGACACGACATGACTTCGTGTAAAAAAACACGACACGACACGAATTCGTATAAAAAAACACGACACGAACATGAAATATCGTGTCAATTTCTGATCAATTTTGTGTCGTTCCGTATCATTTTTCGCGTCGTTTCTAAAATTGTCATCCCTAGGTACACGGCTTGGTAGGATCACGGACAACTGGTAGGGGGTTAAAGAATTTTTTTTTTATCACGTATTTCTAACTGTGTTGTTAATGAAATTGATAACAAGCACACACAATGCACTTTTATGATTTGTAGTCTATTACAAGTCTCTCTCCCTATTTCTCTCTCCGATCAATACGTGTTACTAATCTGGAATGAAATGTTTTAATGGGTGAGATTTGGCTTAATGGGGTTTGAATATAATGTTTTACTTGAGATTATTGAAAACTCATTAATGATATTTGTTTGATTTTGGCATTTTCATGTTTTTTTTATAAAAATCTATGAACCCATCAATTTTTGAATTTAACAAAAACGATAATTGTTCGTACGTAAAATAATGTTGCGTGAAAAATGACGGTTGATTGTTCGTTTCACATCTCATTATTTAAATATAAGAGTTCCATGTCTTCCTTTATAACTTTTTATATAATTTTTTTACCAATCTCGAGCACTATACAAGTAAGCACGGCACGACATGACAATTATTTTTTTACTTATTTTGAACACAACCAAAGTAAAAGTGGCACAACATCAATCAGTTACGAAAAATTATTAGGTACCTATATAACAGTTATTGTGTCATTGTGTCATATCCAAAATTATTAGTACCTATATAATCGTTAAAACAAATAAATCATAGAACCTATATAATCGTTAAAACAAATAAATCATAGAAAATTATTAGGGACATATATAGTACTTAATAATTTTTTTATTAGAAGTGTTTATTTTAATCAATTTAAAATACTAACCCTCATACACCACTAACATGAGTAAATTTTTAAAAATAAACACGCCTCGTTCATGTAAGTAAATATCTCTTTAGAAAATTATCAACTACTTTATGAAAATTCTATTTATTGATATATATTGATGTTATTTCCGCGAGTTAAGTTCAATCAATGATTTTGTTTACACAATGCTTATGATGGAATGTTAGTATTGTTGTTATGGACTATTAGTTTTATTGTTGGAGTATTTTTTATTTTTCAAACAGGGTGAATTATCCTATAAATAGAGGAAATATTGTCCGAAATTTTTAAAATTAATTGGTGTTATTTTCACGAATTGAGTTAAATTTGTTTATACGATGTTTATGACAGATTATTAGTATATTATTGGAGTATTTTCTCTTTCTTAAATAAGGTGGGTAGTTTTATAAACAAAGGAAACTCTCCAAAAATTTTAAATTGTCTAACACTATATGTATTGGGGGAACGGATTTTTTTCTATTTTGCAATTACGTACTTTAAAAATTTTCGTCGTTTTGCGATTACGTACTTTGGAAATTATTAGCGTGCCTTCAGGCACGGGCATACCCTTGTATATATATATATTGTGTGGACTAGTCCGCATTTTAAGAATGCGGACCGGACATGTGTCACCTAACGGTGCTTCTAGAAATTATCACCTAAATTATAGGAACACACTCTCTCTTTTTTTGGCTCACCGCCAGGTGACACATGTCCGGTTCGCACTCTTAAAATGCGAATTATTCCGCAAAAGAGCAGGACTGTAAATATATATATATACACACACACACACACACTCACACACACACACACACATTAATTGACTAGCATAGTAAATTTTATTGTGTGTGTAATATCAATACAATAAATGTTGCTTTTTGTGAAAATGACACATATATAAAACTATTTCAACATAGTGAATGTTACTGTTTGTGAAAATATCACAAATATAAGACTATTTCATTTTTTGGTGTATACAGTAAAGTTTACGGTGTTCATAAGAAAATGTGACATTTTCACAAGAATTTGTGAAAATGTCACATATATAAAAATATTTCATTTTCCTGTTTGTGGTGGGTAGATCTGGCATGGGTTGCTGCTGGCGCGGACCTTTAAAAAAAATATTGGATAAATGGGGTTTGGATTCACCGGATCTCCAATTTGGGGTGAGTAGGGGTGGCATTAGGTGTCGCTGGCGCGGAACTTGAAAAATAAGAGAATATTGGATAAATGGGTGTTTGAGTGATTAAATGGGTTAAACTAAAAATAGTTGTCTTTTTTTCAATATATATATATATATATATATATATATATAGATTTCATTTTTCGAGTTGTGGTGGGTAGCGTTAGCATGGGTTGGCGTGGGCCGTTAAAAATAAGAGAATATTGGATACATGGGGTTTGGATCTACCGGATCTCCGATTTGGGGTGAGTAGGGGTGGCATTGGGTGCCGCTGGCGCGAACCTTTAAAAATAAGAGAATATTGGATAAATGGGTGTTTGAGCAACTAAATGGGTTAAACTAAAAATATGAGTCTTATATATATATATATATGAGATTATAGATTATTTGACCAATTTATTTAACCAGTAAATTTTACTATATGTGTAATATTAACACAAAAAATGTCAATGTTTGTGAAAATGTTATAGATATAAGACTATTTCATTTTCTTGTGCATACAGTAAAGTTTACTGTATGTGTAAATTTTTCTTTGAAATTTTATAGGCTTCATTGGTCTTGTTTGATAGATCTCAATGAGGAGATTTCAAAAATAGTAATTTTGCGAAAAGTGGATTTGTCAATCAAAAGTTATGATCATTTGGAAAAAAAAAAGTTCAACCACTTATGTAACTTCCCTAAGGAAGTTACGGATAGTTGGTTTTAAAAGGGTATAATTGTGAGAATGTTATAAAATATGTATTGTAAGTGGATGTTCACTATCCCACATCCCCCGTTGAAAAAGTAGGGTTTTTGGTAGGCTTACCTTGTATTATAAATAGGGGACTATCCCCACATTGTTGGGAGACCAATAGAAAGAGAAACAATTTATCTCTCTCTATATATCTCTTTATTCTCTCTATGCTCCTTTATTTTACATCACGTTATCAACACGAGTGCTCAATCAAGAACAAAAACTCAAGGGAATAGGTTACCAGGTTAGAGAAAAGAGTATTGGTTTGAATTAATACCCATCTTGATAATTGCACCGTTCACTTTTTTTTCGTAGCATAGTTCATATTTTTTTGTTGGACATAATAATAACATGTACCATAAAATGAAACCTGAAGTTTTGATTTCTGGGACCAGAAGTTCACAGTAATTAGAACCTGAAGTTCCTACATAATATTCAATTTTGAACCCGAAGTTTCAATAATTGGGGCCTGAAGTTCCCAATCATTATTTAAATTTTTGCGGCCTGAAGTTCGCAATCGATGTTCAATTTTTGAACATGATAAAATGTGTCGTAAAATCAAACTAAAAGTTTTGATTATTTATATAATAGTTCAAGGAATACTAAAAATACCGTAACAATTATTTATATTTTGGACTCGAAGTTCCAACAAATTTTTCTTTAATCAAACTTGAAGTTTTGATTTTGGGGACCTGAAGTTCCAAATAATTGGGGTCTGGAGTTCTCAATTAACTTTAAATTTGGGACTTGAATCGCTATCTAAATCTTTGGACCTGAAGTTCCAGATAAAATATGCCATGAATAAAAACTTGAAGTTTTGATTTTGGGGACCTGAAGTTCTCAATAATTGGGGCATGAAGTTCCCAATCCTTATTTAAATTTTTGCGGCCTGAAGTTCGCAATTGATGTTCAAATTTTGAACATGATAAAATATATCGTAAAATCAAACTGGAAGTTTTGATTATTTCTATAATAGGTCAAGGAATACTAAAAATACCTTAACAATTATTTACATTTTGGCCCCGGAGTTCCAACAAATTTTTCTTTAATCAAACTTGAAGTTTTGATTTTGGGGACCTGAAGTTCTAGATAATTGGGGCCTGAAGTTCCCAATCCTTATTTAAATTTTTGCGGCCTGAAGTTCGCAATTGATGTTCAATTTTTGAACATGATAAAATGTGTTGTAAAATCAAACTAGAAGTTTTTATTATTTCTATAATAGGTTAAGGAATACTAACATTACCTATTTACATTTTGGACCCGAAGTTCCAACAAAATCTTCTTTAATCAAACGTGAAGTTTTGATTTTGGGGACCTGAAGTTCTCAATAATTTGGGTTTGAAGTTCCAAATCATAAATTAAAGTTTTTTTTATTATTATTTTTGGGACATTACACGTACTCAAATAATTTAATTTGGACCTAAAGCTCCAAATATATATTTGTTATCAAACCTGAAGTTTTGACACAATGGGGTGGGGATTTTGAAGTCCCAAGATATTAATAAAATTGAACCCGAAGTTCAATAATTTTATGTGTAGAACCTGAAGTTCTCACAAATAAATAGCGATTACCTGAAGTTCAAATTATTAAATTAAAGACTTGAAGTTCCAATTAAAAATATTTTGTAATCAAAACTCGAAGGTTTGATTATTTAAATATTCGGGTTAATCTCCCCAAATAATTTATAATTTGAACCTGAAGTTCGAAATAATTTTTTTTTGAATCTGATCAAACTTGATGTTTTGACACATTAAGGAAGATAAAGTCATTATACCTAATAAAATTTGAAACCCGAAGTTCTTAAAAATTTGGGACCTGAAGCTCCCATGTGTATATTCTCAAAATCAAAAGAGATTTTTTATTATTATTTAGGGAAAGGTAACATCCCATGAATATCAATGTTGAGCCTTTGGAAATCAAATTGAACTAAATTTTTTATGTATTGATTGTGAAGATTTATTATGCTTCCGAAGATTCATACTTAATCTAAAATAGAACTTCGAGTTTTAAAATATTAAGATTAACATTTAGTATTGTGACATGAATAGTTTAAGCATTATCTTTATATATATTTTTATTACGAATAGATATTAGTTAATAGATTGATTTAAAAAAAAATTACAATGCTTATATGATTGGTTAATTAAATTTCAATTTCAATTTAATTATGTTAAAGGTATGGATCCGAATGTAAACGCAAGCGTTGATACTTGTCTGGTAGACAGTGGGAGAACCCACATCATTTTGAAAAACCAGAAGTTTTTCTCAGACTTGGTATATAATAAAGCGATTGTCTCTATTATAGCTGGTCCTGCTAAGATTATTGAAGGCTCCGAAAGAGCCCACGTAGTGTTACCTAATGGTACCCACTTATTCATAAATAATGTTATATACTCAAGAAATTACAGAAGAAATTTATTGAGTTTTAACGACATAAGAGTGAACGGGTGTCATATTGAAACATGTAATAAAGGTAATAAAGAGTTCCTTTGCATTACTTCTAGTGTTGGAAGACAGAATCTCATACTAGAGAAATTTCCTGCTTTATCCATGGGGTTATACCATACAACAATTAATGTTGTAGAATTACATACTATCATGAGCCGGAAGCTCAATGATCCTTATAATTTAATATTTTGGGATGCCCGATTAGGTCACCCTGGATCAAACATGTTGCGTTGAATCATAAATAACTCTTATGGGCACTCGCTAACAAACAAACAACTTACCTTACTCGATGATCATTTTTGCACCCCTTGTTCTCAAGGTAAATTAATCACTAAGCCATCTTTTCTCAAAATTGCTTCCGAGTCACCATTCTTTTTACAAAGAATTCAAGGGGATATTTGTGGGCCCATCCATCCTTTTAGTGGTCCTTTTAAATATTTCATGGTTTTAATTGATGCATCCACACGTTGGTCATATGTTTGCTTGTTATCTTCTCGTAATTTTTCCTTTGCAAAATTACTTGCTCAAATCATAAAACTTATAGCACATTTTCCTGATCAACATATTAAATATATCCGTTTAGATAATGAAGGATAATTTACTTCTCAAATTTTGGATGATTATTGTTTATCACAAGGTATTGATGTTGAGCACCCAATCTCGCATGTCCACATTCAAAATGGTTTAGCTGAGTCTTTGATTAAACGTTTGCAACTTATTGCGCAACTTTTACTTATGCAATCTAGACTCCCAGTCTCTGCTTGGGGACATGCTATCCTACACGCTGCTAAGTTAATTAAGCTTAGACTCACTTCTTATCACCCATTTTCACCTTTTCAACTTGGGTCTGGATGTCAACCAAATATATCCCACTTGCGTAAATTTGGTTGTGCAGTGCATGTACCCATCCCCCACCCCAGCGTACCAAAATGGCTCCCCAACATCGTTTAGGAATATATATTGGTTATGATTCGCCATCAATTATTCGTTATATTGATCCACTGACAGGTGATACGTTTACCGCTAGATTTGCGGATTGTCATTTTGATGAGAAACTCTTCCCGTCGTTAGGGGGAGGAAAGAACGTACCAGAAGTACGGTCCGTTCCCGAAGAACAGCGAGAATTAACATGGAACACTTCCACTTTATCTCATCTAGAACCCCGTACTTCTCAATATGAGAATGAAGTGATAAGGATATTGCATCTTCAGGAAATTGCAAATACATTACCCGATGCATTCAATGATGCTGCAAAAATAACCAAGTCTCATGTACCCACTGCAAAAATGTGCCTGCCAGAATTGATGTACGAATGGGACAAACATTGACATCAGTAGCAAATGAATCTGTTGCACGCCAGAAGCGTGGAAGACCTATAGGTTCCAAAAACTCTACTCCCCGAAAGCGGAGATCAAATGAAAAATCATGCCCTTATCATCCTCCCGAAGAGGTTATGAATAAAAGATCCACTTTCTTTGAAACCCCTAAAGAGGTTATTATTTCTGAAAACACACAAGTCACTGAAGTGACTATACAAGCCCTTGAAGAGGCAAAGGTATCTGATAATAATAACGAGATCTCTATGTTTTATACATATTGAGGTGAAATGTGGGATCGAAAAGAAACTGTCATTGATGACGTTTTTTCATATCTAGTAGCTACACGAATTTCAAAGGGCAGTGATAATGATAATGAACCACGTACTCTAAATGAATGTCGACAAAGAGTAGATTGGCCAAAATGGGAAATTGCCATCAAGGCAGAACTCGAGTCTCTAAATAAACGTGGTGTATTTGGACCTATAGTATAAACCCCAAAAGGTTTTAACCCGGTAGGTTATCGATGGGTTTTTATAAGAAAAAGAAATGAGAAGAATGAATTCACTCGATATAAGGCATGACTTGTGGCATAATTCAGATTTTAAGGAAACATACTCCCCTGTTATGGATAGTATAACTTTCAGATATTTTATTAGCTTAGCGGATTCGGAAAATCTTGATATGAGACTCATGGATGTTATGACTGATTATTTATATGGGGACATAGACACATAAATATACATGAAAATCCCTAAAGGATTTCCTTTGCCTGAAGCAAAGCCGAGGAGTACGTACTTGATCCGACTGAGTCGTTCAATGTACGGTTTAAAGTAATCCAAAAGAATGTGGTACAATCGTCTTAGTGAATACTTATCTAAGGAAGGGTATGAAAATAATCCAATTTTCCCTTGTGTATTTATAAAGAAATCCTCAAAAGGATATGTAATAGTAGCAGTCTATGTGGATGACATAAATTTAATCGGGACTCTAGAAGAGCTCGAAATGACTGATAATTATTTGAAAAAGGAATTTGAGATGAAAGACCTTGGGAAAACTAAATTTTGTCTCGGCCTGCAGATCGAGAAAAATTCTAGTGGGATTTTAGTCCATCAATCTAATTATACTGAAATTGTATTAAAAATTTTTAATATGGATAAAGCGCACCCACTAAGTACCCCCATGGTTGTCCGATCTTTGGACATAAAGAAAGATCCACACCGTCCTAAAGAAAAGGATGAGAAAATATTGGGTCCAGAAGTACCCTATTTAAGTGCAATTAGTGCATTATTGTACTTGGCGCAATGCAATAGGACGGATATTTCATTCTCTGTGAATCTACGTGCTAGACATAGTTCTGAACCAACCAAATGGCATTGGGCTGGTATCAAGCATATCTTAAGATATTTACGTGGAATAACTGTAATGGGTTTATTTTATTCCTATAACTCTAATAGTTCCAAATTAGTTGGCCATGAAGATTCTGGATATCTCTCTGATCCTCATACGGGTCGATCTTAGACATGTTATGTATTTCTTTGTGGTAATGCTGCTTTATCCTGGTGTTTTATTAAACAAACTTTAGTAGCTACTTCTTCTAACCACTATGAAATTTTGGCTCTTCATGAAGCTAGCCGTGAATATGTATGGCTGAAATCTTTAATTCAGCATATTCGTAGTTCTTGTCAATTGCCTTCTATTACAGATATTCCAAGTAGTATCTATGAATATAATGCAACATGCATATCACAAATTAAAGAAGGATTCATCAAAGGAGACAAAACCAAGCACATTTCACCAAAAAATTTCTTCACTCATGAGATTCAGAAGAAAAATGAGATTGGAGTCATGCAAGTTCGTTCAAGTGATAACTTAGCTAATGATCTCTTCACAAAGTCACTGCCAAAGGTGACATTTCAAAAGTTTATGTACGAGATTGGAATGCGTCGACTCCACCAATAGTGAAATTGAGCATATCAATCAGGGAGAGCATCTTATCAGGGGGAGAATACAAGAACATGTAATTTGGGACATTTATGCATTGTACTCTTTTTTCTTTAACTAGGTTTTGTCCCACTGAGTTTTCTTAGTAAAGGTTTTAACGAGGCAGCATTAAGAACGTCCAACACCGACTCAATGATCACAATAAATTGTACACTTTTTCCTTCACTATAGTTTTTTCCAATGGGCTTTCCTTTGTAAGGTTTTAATGAGGCAACAATAATTGATTAGTGGATATAGTGTACATCCAAGGGGGAGTGTTATAAAATATGTATTGTAAGTGGATGTTCACTATCCCACATCCCACATCGAAAAAGTGTGGATTTTGGTAGGCTTACCTTGTATTATAAATAGGGGATTTCTCCCTCATTGTTGAGAGACCAATAGAAAGGGAAACAATTTCTCTCTATATATTTCTCTATATTCTCTCTATGCTCCTTTATTTTACACCAGAGAAAAAGTTCCAAACAATTAGGAGTAGGACCTATATATAGGAGGAAAACATGATGGAACTAGAATGAGTAAAGTAATATTTAATAGGACATATAAATAATAACCTCACAATTTATTTATTTTAAAAATATTCTTTTCAAATTAGAAAAAAACAGTTAATTAATTTTAAAAAATTTATTTTGAGTTGATTTTTTTATGTTTCCCCTGAAATGTTTAAATACCACACACACAAAAAAAACTCACGTAAAAAATATTTTTTTTACTATTTTAAATAATTGATTCGCGCCAGTTGTATGTATAGAGAGTCTGACCACCTATACATACCGCCGGCGCGGACCAACATATTAGAAAAAATGGTATGCGCCAACAGCATATACAGGTGGTCGGACTACTTATATATACCACTGGTGTGAACCATTTTAAAAAAAAAAGTAAAATATGTTTTTACTATTTAAAAAAATGGTCGCTATTTTTTTACTATTATTTTTTAGTTGAGTTTTTTCTATGTGTGGTATTTAAGAAAAATGGTTCACGCTAGCAGTATGTATAGGCGGTCCGACAAATTATACATACCGCTAATGCAAACCATTTTCTTAATATAGTAAAAAAATATTTTTGAGTTATGTTTTTTTTTGTGGTATTTAAACATTTCGAATGAAACATACAAAAATCAACTTAAAATGTATATTTTTTTAAAAATTAATTAACTCTTTTTTTCATTCGAAAAATATATTTTAGAAAATAATAAATTTATGGTGTGTTTTTTAATGAATTTGGAGTGTATTTCTTAATGATGTGCCGCATAATTAAGTCTCCTTTTTAACTCCAAACATCGGTCGCTGTAGTGGGGCTCTTTTTTTAAACTACTACAATTATTATAATATAACTAGTTGTCAACCCCTGCGATGCACGGGCGCTTCATAATTTTTTGTTAAACAACCAAAGTTTACATAAATGAATTTCAAAATTTGTAAATTAGTAAATACAAAATGGTAATGGACAAATATAAATGTTTGCTAAACGTGAGTAGTTTTGAGAAAATATTATAAATAATATAAAATAGATGTATCTTGACAATAATATAAAAAAAATCACAAATTAAATTATCGAATAAAAAAAACTACTAACTCATAATATAATATATATTTTTTATTTCAATAACTTGGTAAAAATATTGAATTGATTTCATTTAAATTATATATTATGAATTGAATGGATATCTTGTAAAGTAAATTATATTGATGAAATAAAATATTCTTAGTTACTAAAAACCTTAAAGGTGTGTCAAATTATGTCGTTCACCTACACATATTTGATTCCGATTTTTATGGGTCAAACTGTTACCATTCCATCCTAACTCTTTAAACTCTGGTCAGAGTTGGTGGGACATCAAGATTTATACTATAAGATATGTTCACGTATAAAAACATTAACAGCAAACCAAAACCTCCATCACCAGATTAATTTCCACACATAAATAGGCAAAAATATAAATAGAAATAGGTTACACGGTTCTCATAACAAAGCAAGTGGATTTCTTCTTATCTCCATGAAACAAAATACCTTTAAAAAAATTCTCTCCAACATCCAAAGAATATATATATATATATATATATATATATATATATATATTAAAACTCAATATGCCTTAGAGCTTACGATCTAATAAAATCCTAAATCCGCCAAATTAGATGTAGAAATGATGAACAAATGCATTTGTGTAACAGTCATCCAATGAACATATATACTCACTATGTAACATATACACACCACAATAACGCACCATCACCCCCATTTCTTCCTCCTTGTCAAACTATAATGAGCCACCACCAACCTTCCATTAGGTCGTCGTCCCATAACCATGAACCTTTCCAACACCAACCACCATAATCAACACAACACAATAACTCAATTTAACCCAATACACAATCAATCCACCACTGACACATCATTGTGAATGATTTCCACCACAAGCCACCATTACTCTCTCTCAAATCCAAACATCGCTAACACTATGAACCCGACATCAAACCTTGAACCACCTGCCAACATCCGAATCTATCAATAACCACCAATAAACACCCAAATTAGATATACAAATTAACTACCAACCACCTATACCAACTCCCAAATCAATGGCTAACTACCACAACTGACAATAGCACAAATCACCAATCAGTAACCCAACATCACAAACCTCCCATGAAACCTAACAACCACCGAAATCCATTAAAATCACAACCCCAATCTCTAACCCTCTTTGAATTGAAACTTCCAAAAATTATTCAATCAAACTCAATTCAATTCTCGAAATAGACCACCAAAAATCGGCTACCCGCCAGTCACCCAAACACTACCACCCCCATTAAAATCAGCCCAAGAACCACCGACACCCCAAACCACCACCGCTAGAAAACCCATCAACAAACCCATATCTTATCAATTATAATAGTAGTATGTATATCTGGGGGGCTGTTGGTGGGTGAGGGATGAGATCGGCAACAACTCCATCTTTGTTTGGAAATGGGTGTTTTCAGTTCCAACATTGTTATTTATGTGTTTGTCTGCAACAGTTTTTATAGGCTTCGTCCCGATTCTTCGCCAAAGATGTCGGGGGTTAATATTTGGCCTGTTTTGAGGGGTATTTAAGGAGGGTTATGGGACTCCAAGAGGTAAACAAAATGAGGAAGAAATTAAAAAGCCATTTTTTGAAAGGGGAAAATAGAACGAACCCTTGGGAAGAGAAATTGAAAAGATGAGTTTACATTAAACTAGTTATTTTCTTTGTTTAAAAGTTTAGTTGACACGTGAATAGTCTTGAGTTTGAGGCGCTTAAATGCTTGTATAACATTTTAGAGTATTATAGAGATAAATGCTTGTATAGCATTTTAGAGTATATAGAGATGTAGGTGATATGTATTATACAAAGAATATATAAATTAGATAATAAATACTTATAAATATCAAATAAATAAAGAGATTATTTTTTTATTTTTTTAAGGATAACGATTGAGTTTTATTCAAATACTAACGGAAGCAAGCAATTCCCATGTAACATTGACAAAACTCTTACCGGAGAATTTTACTACACCATTTTTCATTGAAATATTATATTTATTAATTTATACTTAAAATGGTATACATTTTCTCATTTATAAAATTACTTCCCTATAAAAATATCTTACAATTTATGTTGATATATAATACCAAAATTAATGGAGTGGAAACATCAACTTATTTCACATTTATCTTCCATTACTTTAATTAAAGTTAAGCTTTACAGAGCTATCTAGTTAAATACAAAATTGGTTTAAATAATTGTAATATCATTTTAGTGATATTAACTATTTATTTTTAACTATACATTCACTTTATTCATTGAAGTCATAGGATTAAAGATGAATATCATCCCAATATTATCTAGACTTAAGAAAGTATATTGCAAATGTCATTCAATTTCTTTTTGTCTTTATCATATGAAATTTTTTGTTATCTTAATAATTATATCAAAAACTTCTTTGTTTTCTCATAATAGTTGGTATCTAATAGATAACATTTGCAGACCTTATAACACAAAAATTGTTTTATGGCTGGATTGGATTTAGGATTAGAATTAAATAAATAATTTAGAATAAAAGATAGTGTTAAACATTTTAAATTTAATCAGAATAATTTTCAAAAAAATGTTACAGTAATTTGGAAATTTGAAAAGAATTCAACCTCAAACTTAAAAAATCTTGGAAATTTTTAAAAATTATAAACAAAAAGAGGGAATTTTCAAATTTTATTAATTAAAAAAAATCGATTATCTTATTTTTAGTGTTTGAATATAAACCAAAAAAATCTAGAAAATTTAAGCAATATGCTCCTCTATTCAACAGCAACAACACAGTGATTTGGGGCCATCGTTCACGAATTATATGTATAGAAACACTAAACCTATTAAATTTAAATACCAAATCAAGTTTTCATAATTGAAAATAATAAATTAATAGTTTAATTTCAAAATTCCCTACTCAAGGTGGGAGAGACTTCATATTATACCTTTTATAGAATTAAAATTTTGATTAATTTGTAATTGTTTACAGTAAAAAAATGTAAATAAAACTAAACAATTACATAGCCTAAAACCTCCAACTATGGCATATCTAAGACTCAAAATGTTCACTGTCGTCGTTGGCCAACACTACACCAAAAACAACAATCTAGCACGGTTTTGGACCGTGCCAAAATTAGGTGTTTCAAAATGGCCATTTTTCTCTGGCACGGTTTAAAAATATGCCAGATTTGGATAAACAAGAACACTTCTGGCACACTTTTAAATTGTACCAGAATTTGATATTTCTGGCACACTTTTGGCATACTTTATAACTATGTCAGATTGAGTACATTTTGGCACAGTTCAAAACTGTGCCAAATTTTGATACACTTTTTGCACGATTTTGAACTGTGCCAAATGTTTGAATCAAAGAAAAAAAATTATACCCAACAAAAAAAAAGCAACATTTTCACTATTTTTCGCACCTGTTTTAGAATAATAAAAATTCAATAATAATATAAAACCAACATGGAAAAAATAGTATACCAAAAATACAAATAGTTTGCAACAACACTAATACATATCGAGACAATAATTCCACTAAAAATTAATGGCTCAAATTCAATTAATAGAAAATTCATGTCAATACATATGAAATTTATCTCAATAGATGGGAAAGTTTGAATTTTATCTCAGTTTATGTCAATATAAAATTGTAAGGATATAAATTTTCAATTGAGTCCCTGTATTATTTTAACTTAATTCCGTGAACAAAACTGTGTTTATAATATGTCATAGGGTGATTTTATTTTGTCACGATCCCACTTGGTACATGACGTATTGAAGAAATTGAAGACGTTGCGGCAAAGCTTCAAAGAATTAATCATGCTGAAGTTTAATTGGTGCAAGTTTATTCGTCTTTAAGTTTATTGCATTCCGAGATCACACAGGTATGAATGCATATTGTTAATGAGATTCGAAATTGTTTTTATAAAAGATAAGGATGTAATTTTGTAAGAAAAAATATTTTAAAAGTGTTTTAAACGTTTTACACTACGATTTATTCTGATAAGCTTGAAAAAGAGTTTGACTTAATTGGATATCTTCTGAAGAAACGTTTTAAAGAAAAAGTCAAACTGACACGTGTGTCGTTCAAATGATATCTCTACTCGTTCGAGCGAGATAGCCATGTTGCGCGAACAACTGGCCAATCTCGTTCGAGTGACACAGTTTTCGAGGCAGTGAATTTTTCTTATTTAAAGAGTGGTTTCGTCAGAATTAAAAAAAGTGCAATCTGGAAAACAATTTTCAATCCATTACGAGTTTTGCACATATTTTTCTAAGGTTTCAAAGATTAAACACATCCTTAGAGTTTGTAAACATCTGAGTTATCATTACTATATGTTTATGTGATCTTAGTGCACCAAGAAGGTTTGTTCTATACTTGAACATATGAATTTTGAGGTGAAGAAAAGAAAAGGACTTCTTGTTCGACATCATAGACGTATCAAAGCCATTCGGTGGACACCGAGACATACGTGGACGCGTGTGTTGTGGACAGGTATCGTGGAAGAAGGACTTTCTACATGGGTACTGTGAGAGGATTGGTGGACATCCAGAAGAGCGTTAAGACCCGTGGGGATCGATTCGTTGAGTGAGTGTTTTGTTTGTTCGTTGTAATTACACATTCATAGTGATTGTCTGACTTGGGCCGTCCAAAGTTTTTTCCCGTCTTAGGTTTTTCCTCGCACATCCTGCATTTTAAGTATTCTCTAGTTTACTTTACTTGCTTTAATCATTAGATGCATTTTTAGGATTAATCAATATAAAATTGGTTTAAAGTAAAAATTAGTTTTTCACAACTTGGTTTGGTGCTAATTAAAAATTAGATAATTTTTGGTGAAAATTGGTTTGATTTGAAACACACCCATAAGGGACACTCTTTCAAATTGGTATCAGAGCTAGAAAACATAATGTATTTGTTTTGTGATCCCGTGTGTTTTCAAAGATGAATTTTGGAAATAATGAACTTTTTTGAACTCCATTTTTTATGGCATTAATTACACCTATTGGAAGATGAGAATGAGAAATGCATTAAAATCTATTGATGAGCGTGTGTGTTTAGCATTTGAGAAAGGTCGGACACCCCCTGTCACTATTATAGGTGAGGTCACTAATTTAAATCCCGTCGAGTCATGGACCGTAACTGAACATAGATTTTCACAATATAATTCTAAAGGTTTACACGTTATTTATTCACATATCACACCGAAAGAATATAATAGAATTATGACTTGTGAAATATCAAAAGAGGCTTGTAATATTTGTCACTCACTCACTAGGGCACTAGCACGGTTAGGGCGTCAAAACTTCAAAATCTTATTACACAGTTTGAGACCATTAGGATGTTAGAGAGTGAGACTTTTGATGAGTTTTATGCTAGGTAATCCAATATTGTCAACCCATAGTTTAACCTAGGTGAGAAAATTCCAGACAACCGTGTCATTAAGAAAATCCTTAGGTCGTTACCAAGGAGGTTTGATGCGAAAGTGACTATTTTAAACTCCTTGGGTAAGTTAGAGTCGACGAAACTAGAAGAGATTGTAGGTGACTTACAAACCTATGAAATCGACATGATTACCTCCAAGCAAGTGCCTAAGAAAGAAAAGGGTATTTCTTTGAAAACCCAGAATTAAAGTTTCGAATTTCGATTTCAATTTCGATTTTGAGGATGTTGCTTTGTTGGCAAAGAAATTTAAAAAAATTATTAAATTTCAAAAGCAATCAAAAGATGCCAAGAAGTTTGAAAAATTCAAGAACAGCAAAGTTGTTCCCACCTCTAAGGATAAGTATGAGAAGACTAAGAGAGATGAGTCGGATTAGTGTTTTGGGTGTGAGGGGTACAGTCACAAAGTTAAGGAGTGTCCCACTAGATTTAAGAAAGAGGGCAAGCAACCCATTGCATATAGTGTCACCTTAAGTGATAGTGATCCGAAAGAGGGAGAGAGTTCCCCCATTGATCATAACTTTGTTGCATTTATGGTATGTCATGTGAGCGACGACAATTCTCATGTGAATGACAATTTCGATGAGATTTTGAGTGAATCCCATGTTAGTAAGGGAGAAGAGAGTGAAGAGGAGGAAGTAGATGTGAAATAATTGCAAGTTGCATTTAATGAGTTGTATGCCGAGACGGTTAAGGTGAAAAAGGAAAATGCAAAATTATAAGCTAAGTTGAATGAGCCTGCCACATAAAATAATGATAGTTTGATTGAGGATCTTAGGGCACGATAGAAGACTCTTAGGGAGAAATTAGAGTATGTCGAGGGTGAGAGAGATAATCTGCGTGGTTTGATGGAGTCTTTGAAAAAGAAGATTTTAGAGTTTGAGGAGTCTGGGCATTTGCTAGAGTCTAGGATTCATGAGTTGGAGCAGAGATTGAGAGACTCGTCTAGAGTTAAGTTTGATTTGGAGGCTAGATCAGATAAGTTAGATAAGATCATAGGCACCGTCCAAATTAAGGGAGATAGGGGAGGTATAGGTTTTGATGAGAGAGTTGTTCCCATCCCCCCCCCCCCCCCCCCCCCCCCCCGGACGTGTGAGAAACACTAGGAATGTTAAAAAAGGTCCACAAATAGGTAATCATTCCCACCATCGCTATACTTGCACGTTTTGTGGTAGGAAAGGTCACCTTAGGCATTATTGTTAGGACCTTAGACAAGATCCTAGGAAGTTTAGGAATAAAGTTGCCCCGGTTTACCAAACCCCCATGCATCGTTTGGGTTAGGAAATCGAATTTAGTGGCTTTAGGAATAAAACTTCATGATTCTCATTTGGTTGCAATTGATTCTTCCCATGCTAAATCTAAAGGATGATAGTGTTGCCATGTTTGACATATGCTAGTTTTCTTAATGATATATTCATTTATAGTATAATGACTCGTGTATCATTTTGTATTATAGTTTTTCATTTGTCTGAGTCCTATTGAAAAAATTCAAAAAGATTTTATTTTTGAGAAAACTTTTGAAAAACCAAAAAGATTTTGCTTTTATTTGAGTCAAAATATGTTTGAAAAGCCTAAAAGATTTTCGGTTTTTGTTTTTGAGTTTACATGTTTGATGTGGCATATTGGTATGCTTGGACCCCCCATCATTTCATTATCCACGTGGCTAGGACATTTGATCATTATTATCGATGCTTAGAATGATCTTAACCATTGTTTATATGGGGTTGTTTCGAAGTTGATAAGCATTTTGATTCGACTTTGTATATGTGCTAACATTGCACACATGCATGAGTTTCTATGGATGTTTGACTTCTCTTGCATATTTGAATTTGGTGAGGCGTTCTTATCTCAATCTTGTCATCTATGCGTAAGTAGACTTAAGGAGAAGTGTGCATGTAAGAACCGTTTATCGTGAGGATTTGAATTGGTAACTAATTTAAAAAATGATGAGTGATTCACGGGAAAGGCCTACGAGAGTTCAAAATTGACTCATCGTGAAAGCCACCATTTAAAAGAGCAAAAATAAAAAAGGCAAAATGCTAAGAAAAAAGGCCAATAAGATTTTCTCTAAGTTGAGAATGGTAGAAACCTCAAAAGAACTTAAAAGTATGTATACATGAGGGAGTTTGGTTGGAGAAAATTTAAACGGGTTTGAACAACTATTCCTAATGTTTAAACATTACAATATGACGCTATTGTTTGTAGAATCGTCAAAATTATGGATTTGTGTGCATGTAGTATGTTTAGTTCATTAAGCTCACACTTTAATTGTCATATGGCTATGATAAAGTTTGATGATTTATTGCTATCAATTAGAGCTTCTTGATCTTTTTGATGTGTTGGAATTGTGACTCATTTGTTGTAGTTTCATGCCCATACATTCCATGTTCATGTTTGAGCACATAAGCACTATGCTTGCATGCAACTCGCATTGTTAGTTTTTATGCATTTTGGGTAAAAAGCTTATTATTTTAGCACTGTTTTGCTACTGTCAGGCCCTTCCTGTATGATTTTTCTGGAAATTTTTTCACTGGGAAAAAATTTATGATATTTCTGGGAATCTGGGAAAGTTTGGCCTGTCGCGAGAATTCGTTCAAATGACATCTCCATGTCGCGAGAAGTCTCGTTCGAGCGACGTCCTCATCTCGTTTGAACGACATCCCTGGATCATTCGAACGACAGTCTGGGAATTTTTGCTTCTTTTTGTTTGAAGCACCCTGATTATTATGGTATATATTTTTGGTACTGGTGGAAGCTTTCTGGACTAACTGGTTTATATGCAGGTTATATTGTTCCAATATTGATATTTTGCATATGATTCCGTTTATCACACCTGATTAGTTTGATATATTCTTTACTAGCTACTGATTTGTAATTACTTGATCTTATTTAGATGGTTGTTTCATAATTATCTAGCAATTTTTATTTGGTATATCTTCATGCTAGATACTTGTTGATTGACTTATCTTTTCACCGGCTTGTCTATTCGAGACAAAAAGGGGAAGGGATGTATGCGATGTAGGGGGAGATTTGTTGAGCATGTTTTTTATTACATATATTACAAATTGGTAGTACACATTGGTATCATTTTGTTGCTCAATTGTTTAACAAATGATTTTTTGAGCATGTTTTTGATTACATATATTACAAATTGGTAGTACACATTGGTATCATTTTGTTGCTCAATTGTTTAACAAATGATTTTTTAGAGTTGATTCATATTGGTATCTATTGTAAAATTGGTATCATTTGGATATATATATTGGTTTCATTTGTTCCTCTATACTTCATTAGGTATTTGTTTGTCTATTTCATGTGTGTAGGTATGCTTCAGCGATTCGAGATTTCGAGTCTACATCACATTCAGATAGTTCATGCTTGTCGGTGCTACATATTCTAGTCTGTGTCCTGTAATTTTTGACTTTGAGTTTATGGGATGGGATTTAGGCGTCATACGGCATAACGGACCGGCTTAGGCATTTCACTGGTTAAGTTTTGTCCCGAAATAGTCAAAGGGGGAGATTTGTAAGGACATATATTTCTAATTGAGTCCTTGTATTGTTTTAACTTAATTCCGTGAACAAAATTGTGTTTGTAATATGTCATAGGGAGATTTTATTTTGTCACGATCCCACTTGGTCTATGACGTATTGAAGAAATTGAAGACGTTGCGGCAAAGCTTCAAAATATTAATTATGTTGAAGTTTAATTGGTGCAATTTTATTCGTCTTCAAGTTTATTTCATTTCGAGATCACACATGTATGAATGCATATTGTTAATGAGATTCGGAATTGTTTTTATAAAAGATAAGGATGTAATTTTATAAGAAAAAATATTTTAAAAGTGTTTTAAACGTTTTACACTACGTTTTATTCTGATAAGCTCGAAAAAGAGTTTGACTTAATTGGATCTCTTTTGAAGAAACGCTTTAAAGAAAAAGTCAAACTGACACGCGCGTCGTTCAAATGACATCTATGCTCGTTCGAGGAAGATAGCCATGTCGCGCGAACGACTGGCCAATCTCGTTCGAGCGACACAATTTTTGAGGCAGTGAATTTTTCCTATTTAAAGCGTGGTTTCGTCAAAATTTTAAAAAAGTGAAATCTGGAAAAAACTTTTCAATCCAGTATGAGTTTTGCACATGTTTTTCTAAGGTTTCAAAGCTTAAACACATCCTTAGAGTTTGCAAAGATCCGAGTTATCATTACTATATGTTTATGTGATCTTGCTGCACCAAGAAGGCTTGTTCTATACTTGAACATCTGGGTTTTGCGGTGAAGAAAAGAGAAGGACTTCTTATTCGACATCGTAGACGTATTAAAGCCATTCGGTGGACACTGAGACATACATTGACGCGTGTGTTGTGGACAGGTATCATGGAAGAAGAACTTTTTGCATGGGCAATGTGAGAGGAGTGGTTGAAGATCATAAGTACGTCAAGACCCGTGGGGATTAAGTCGTTGAGTGAGACTTTTGTCTGTTCGTTGTAATTCCACATTCATAGTGATTGTCTGGCTGGCTTAGGCCGTCCGAGGTTTTTTCTCATCTTGGGTTTTTCCTCGTACATCCTGCGTTGTGAGTATTCTCTAGTTTACTTTACTTGCTTTAATCACTAGATGCATGTTTAGGATTATTCAAGATAAAATTAGTTTAAAGTAAAAATTATTTTTTCACAACTTGGTTTGATGCTAATTAAAAGTTGGATAATTTTTGGTGAAAATTGGTTTGATTTGAAACACACGCATAAGGGACACTCTTTCAAAAATTCATGTCAATACATATGAAATTCATCTCAAATTCCGTGGTCTTCTCTTCAAGTAGCACTAATGCGTTTAAGTCATTTATCCAGCAGCACCAGTTAGCCTCTACCTGCACAACCATCGAACTTCCAATGAGTTCCAACCTATAAAACAAACAAACAAAAAATATTAATTAATTCTTATAATTTGACAAGATTGAAGATCAGGAGAGTATATGGAATTAACACATTATCATATACATGTTTGAAATCATGAAGATAAGCAGGAAAGAGTAGAACATCAGCACAACGCAATGTAACACACAGGAGAACATCAACGCAAGTTGTGGATAAATAACAGAGGATCAAGAATAATGATAATGAATGGAGAATATATGTTTTTTTTAAAACCTTTTAATCAAGAGATCAAGTGATCAAAGGATTTAGGAATTAAAAACCTTGCAACGTACAGATGTCTTGATGAATTGCCAACTGCTGAACGCGAAATATTTTTAGTCTATATTCATGACATCCAATGCATAAACCGTACTTAACCATGTCGTCCTCAAGCTCCTGGAACCAAGAGTATATCACAGACATAGATATATATAAAAAACGATCGATATACTCATATTTGCCTTTTATTAGTAACATCAAGTTCCTTTTAATTCGGCCCAATTTTGTGATCTGCAAATTGTAAGTTGATGAGAAAGGTAAAATCAGACCTCTATGATTTATGTGCAAACAATGCTATACTCATGACACAACGGAAATATATTGGATGAAATATGACTCTGAAATTTGGTATAGGTGAAAATATTTCGAGCTATTTTACATTTTACCTTGGTGTAATAGAGTTCACCCAAACAAAACGAGGCCTAAAACAATGAAGTACAATAGAAAAAGAGTTATTCACCTTGGGATGCAATGCGATAACACCAAATGAAAATGCAAGAATCATGATCATAATGACGAAGAAGATGTTGAGACCACAGTCATGGCCATAAGGATTGAACCAAATAAACAGAATTCCAAAAAATATAAATGCAGCAAGGTAGCATGCCACTGATACAACAAGTAAATCAATATACCTGAAAAGTCCCGATTTCAAAAAAGAAAAGGATTAGAGGTGCAAATAAAACTGGTTTTAAGAAAATTACTAGAGATAACAATTTGAACCAGCCACTTTTGTTCGTCTTTGGCAAATCATTCTATGAGTGTGTAGCATCTAATAATATAATCACATGGGCTAATAAAAATAACCCCGCTCCAAATTTTGATAGAGTTCCTGCAGATTAGGGAGGCTGGGAACAATCAATCCATGTATTTTGTGAATGACCAGAAGATAATTGCATAGCTAAGAGTTGAAAAAAGGAAGAGGAATAGATGTTTTTAAAAAAAATAATAATCATGATGGCATTATGTCCAACGGTGAGAAGAAGCTACACTCCTCGAAACAACGCAAGTGTCACGTGGTGTCTACAGGACTAACCATTCGGTGGTCCCCACCAATAAAAGTGTCATAATCGAATTTTTAGTTAATTAGCATTAGTTAAAAAAAATGAAAGATAAATAAAAAAAATAAAAATCTTAAAAGAAAAGATAAAGATGATTACATCTCAGTTTTTGAGTTTGAAATCATAGCCTGCCCTGGGATACGATTCATTCTGTCTCTCATATACTCTAACTTCAATTATTACATAATCCACCTCACTTGAGTCTCCATGCATATATTCTCCAAGCTTAGAGTATGACGACTACCATGTCAGGTTGAAAAGCCTTGCCTCATCTTTCTCCAAAATTGAAAGATGAAGAAAGAAAATATGATAATTCCTAACATAAGAAGGCCTACCATGCGAATGACATGAGCTAGAGCTACAACATATCAGTCATCTGGAATAACACAATATTCGGTTGTGTCAAAGCAGCAGGATCAGAAGTGGGGTTAATAGAAAAATGGTAAAAGAGCAGCCTTGAATGAGAATTACACTGGTGCACTTGTTATTGTGAATGTTCAGCATAAGACGAGAGCAGTACAAAAGGATGTCACAAATATTTGCTGCAAAAATCTTTATACGAACTTCCTTAATAAAACTAAAGTTCCGAGAAATAATGCCAAGAAGGCTAAAAACGATTCAGTTGACATGCTCAAGGTAGACATCCAATTTTGAGGTTGTTTCAACTTTGCAAGCATTCTTATCATCAACATCCACCCAATCACAATAAAGATCGTATGTGTGAACTCAATGTAATTGAGGTCGGGTATATATCTAATAACTCCATAAAAGGTTGTCATAATCCCCTTCCTATTAAAGGCCTTAGTGGATACACCATTACTCTGAAAGTTATAATTCTCTTCAGGTGCAAAAGTACAAAAGGTGTAACCATTGCATTGAAATTTCTCATAACTGGTAACCCTACGGAGTGGACTATTGGCATACGACAAAATTCTCGTATCATTAAAACTTGAGGCTTGTAAGGAAGTGATAAGTTTTTAGAGTTTAATTAAAAATAATTATGGTTGATAAAAAATTTCACGTATAAATAAAGACTTCCCTCGTTCCTTAGTCACGGGATGAAATCATCAATTCTATGCGTCGATGGAGTCTTAGTTACTACAAATTTCCTACAAGAACTTAAAGTGGGAGTGCTCATAATTGGGAGTGTTCATGTGTTACTTTTTCATTGTTCATAATGTCACTTCCATGTCCTAATCTGGAAAATTTTGCCAACATCTCCCTATAGTTCTTCAAGTAAACAATTTTAATTGGGAATGTGCATGAGCTACTTATGTTTTTCCACCAAGAAAACACAAAATACTACATCAATATAGTATGCAGCCAAAGAAGATAAAGAGATATTCCCAAAATAGGACATGCATAAACATGATGTACAATACAGACTTTTGTATTTCCAAAACTGTCCAAAAATGGGACAATTCAAGAATTCTCACCATAGTCGTAGTGAGACCTCTTGAACGAGTCTGGGATTTTTCTACATGTATAACATTATTATTGAATGTTTACCATTAATGTCTACTTACTATTTAAATAGTTATTTTCTTGAATTTTCAACACAAAATCTCATTTATCATACATTGATAAAAACAGAAATCCGAACACCGCCTCTTAAGAATAATTGACGTGAGTGTAGGGTGCCAGTGAAAATAATTTTAAAATTCTCAAAAAATATAGGTTAAGGCTGAGGAATGAAATAAAATACTAGTGTAGCATTATTAGCAGATAAATTCAGAAATAAAATAATAATATAGTACATAAATTCTAGTGATCGTTATTTAATATAGATAAATATAAATCATCTTAACAATCACCAACTCTAAAAATATTTCATCATTCAAAAACTTTAAAACACCCTAACAATCGATACTCATCACCGGTGCCAATAACGCATATACACATTATACTAATCAAATACAACTTTACCATACATTTTAAATGCAAATAGAAGTGCTCATCAAATTAGAGGACAAGAAAAAGATAAGATAAAAATGAAATGATCAATAAACCTTAACTTTTAAACAACTTTACCACTCAACAAGATACAGGATAAAGGAAAGTTCCAAAACATCTTGACGATATATACCCAAAAGAGATGCCAAAAACTTAAAACTACCACACACCACATTATTTTCATAAAAAATTCTTTTGTGTATTTCCTACTAAAATGTTCCTAACATATGTCTAAAACAATAAATCACTATAAGAAAAACCCTCCTTTTATTTGTTACCAAACTCCAAAATTTCCATTAACATTAAATAAGCACAACTTGGAAGAGTTCAAACCATTCCAATCTCCTGGTATTAAATCTAGCAGGTAGTATTAAATTTGACAATCATACTCCCTATATATATACATATATAACACTACGATCAATAGACTCATAAAAGAACACTGATAGGTAAATAGAAACTTAGGAAAATGTATATATAAAACCCTAAATCTGCAATAAAAAAGGACTCCAAAATGTGGGAGACTCCAGAACATGTAGTACCTGTGTAAGAGCCGAAATCCAAAGTGATTAACTCCAAAAGGTGGGAGACTCCAAAGTGACGAATGAGCGGGAGACTCCAAAGTGAGATGGATGAATGAGCGGGAGACTCCAAAAAGTGAGTAAGTGTAATTTTTTTTTAGGAAATTTTATATTTTAGTCAAGTGTACTTAGTTTTGGCACACTTAAAAATAGTGGCAAATTTTGGCACTGTTTTAAAGTGTGTCAGATTATTATTAAACCGTGCCAGAATTTGGCACAGTTTAAAACTGTGCCAGATATTTAATATCAGGCTGTGCCAAATTGCTATTTTTGGTGTAGTGCAACATCGGAGACCATAATCAGCTTTTTCTAACCATTGTTGGTCCCACGTGCCCTCTGAACATCCAACAACCCATTTACTCTTTCAAAGCCCTAATTTTTGTACATGTGGCCTGATATGGGCTGCAGCTTTTCTTATTATATTAAGTTATATAATTTTTAGTGCATCCCCTTTATTACTTGATTAAAAATAATAGTAATTTGCACGACACATAACTTTTAGAAAGAAAAGTATAGAAAAAGGAATATCATTTAAAAAATAAAGAATCAAAAGTAAAAAAATAATAAAAGAAATTATTTTTCAACTATATAAAGTTTCAAAAAATAAGTATACAAAAGCAAGACCTTTTCAAACTTTGAAAAATTGAGGGGGGGGGGGGGGGAGAAGAAACATTTTTTAAACCCGCTTTTGTTGCTAATTTACAAACCATGTCCTTTAGCTCAAGTGACCACGCCTTTTGAAATTGATAATTAACAAATTAAAATATCTCTATATGTGCGTGTATGTACACTAAAATGTGACACAACAATAATTAAACATTTAGTTATAATTGTAGATGCAATTATTCTTAGGATAATTCCCCCATAATACACACTAGAGTACTACTATGAGGACCCCACTTTGATACTTTAGCACTCTAAAAATTATTTTTTGTTACATTTTATGAATGCCTTCTAGAATACTTTTGAATGTTTTTATGGCATTGTGGGTTACTATAGTAATAAAGTAGAGTGCTACTAGATATACCCTAAACTTTATTGATTGAAAATTAATTATTTCACACCAGGTTATGAATATTCAGAAAGAGGTTGTAATAAAGAAAGACGAGTGAAATTATTATTATTAAATCAAGACAAAATGAGAGAGACAATGAGTGAACAAAGAGAGAAGAGGCCAAATAGGAAACACATTTGTCACAACTCATTGCTATTATGTATATTTATACTATTATGAAAAGAAGTCTCTCCTATTGACGGTTGTTGTAATGCCCTGTAACTTTAAGTCATTTATTTTACTAGAAAATAACAATTACCTGGGCTATTGAGAAAATTTACATTGGGCATATTATGTGATTTGTTTGTACAACATGCTTTGCATATATAGATGATAATTAAGTGTGCATATTATATAAATTGTTTGTATCACATGTTATTAAAATTAATAAGTGTAATTAAGGAAATGGATTATAGGCGATTAAAGAATAAAATAATTAATTGTGTCATTTTATTTTACACCGAGAGGTTTTACTGTACGATTTGAAGTGCACCTATTTTGAGTGGACTTTTGGTTGATACGGAGGCCCATTTATGTGTTTTTAATTTCTCAAGTTGGCCCCGAGGTACGTATACAATTAAGGAAAATTTTGGGCTATTTCGGATAACATTTTGGGTTGTTATAAGGGCCCAAAATTATGTCTCATTAAGAGGTGAAAAAATTAGATTTTTAAAAGGGACTAAGACTATTTCATTAAGGTTATATTACCAACGAAACAAAATCCTAACAGCCATAAGCACCTGGGAGAATTTGAGAAAGGTTGGAGAGGAGAGATAAAAGGGATTCAAGAAGGGATTCTTCAATCTTCAAACCTAAGGCACGAATTTTCTTGTAACATCATTAAATAATATGTACTTAATTTATAACCATGTTCTTCCCTTGCTGATTTCAGATTTTGGATTATATTTGGAGATTTAATTCGTATTATCTGAATTATTTATTGTTAGGACTAATTAGGATTAGTTATCAGTTAATCTTATATTGAAAGTTGATATTTTGGTGATAAAACCTAAAATTAATATAGTGTAATAATTGAAAATCATGTTAGAATCCATGTTGTAGGATCCATTTACAATTATGAATTGACTCCATTAGGCAAAGAGGTGGCATTTATTGACTAATACTTAAAATGTATGAATTATTTATTTATGATGATTAGAAATCAATAAATATGTGTTCCCATATTTAGTACAAATTCTAGTATTATTGCTTTAAGTCTTAAGGGTTTTAGAACTTGTTAATGAAAGTTGGGGAAGAAAATAATTAATTTTTAGGCAAATCTGGGACTATTGCCCAATGCAAATTTATTCACCGTTGGGGAATGGATTGATTCCTAGAGTTGGGCCGGGTCAAGTTGGGGAATTGGATCGTGAAGTTATTACGAGTTGATTCAAGTATATTCGAGTTTATCCATTTGAGGAATGATTGATATTCTTCATAAGCGGGGATTTATAACATGAACCTCTAGAAATAAATTATTATAAGGAAAATATAGAATTACTAATTAAGGATATTAAATTGTAACACAATTCGATATTATGGGAACTGGGTTAGATTGGATGGACTCGTGAGAGGTTCGATATCCTATGGGGTGGTTACATATATATTATGTGTTGTATGTATGTGTATTCTATAATTTTGTGAACATACCTTTACTCATATTGAATTTATTAGTTGGGGATTTGCATTCGACATCGAGACCCTATACCACGCATTGGCTAAAATGAGCTAAACGTAGTGGGGGTCATTATTTTAGATGATGAATTGATCTATCGACATGGTCGGGATATGATCCATAGGTGGTGTTACTACATAGTGATCGCCCCACTGTTTATTTGTGTTTTTTTCTTAAGCCCATTAAGTGATGGACTCCTACAAACTTACCGATAGAGGCACGGATAGATACCAAGGGTATTTTCCTTTGTGTGAAGTAATAACTACTGATTAAGTACTAATATAGTCTAAATATAGGCAATTGATAATCAACCCGATGCTATGTAAAATACATCATGTGCTTTGTTTTTATCATTTGGGGTAATATTGTGGGGGTTAGCAGTGGGGTCATCTTCGTACACGCGTAGGTAGTTTTATACCTATTATGTGGTAGTTAATTGTAATTAATTCTTTATAATAGTATATAGACTAATTATCACAATATGACTTGGGTCGTGTAATGCTTGTAGTATTGCACTTAGATGAGGGGTGAGATACTTATTGCATGTAAGAGTTGATGGTTGGCATGTCATGTAAATCCACCGTATGATTATTTATTGATATTAAAGTTAGTTCTTGAAAATTTAGGGCTCTGAACCAAAATTATAAGAAAATATTTTCCAGGTTTACTTAGGAAGGATCAGGAGGGTTGACGAAAGATCAGACTTGCAACTCCACTTTGCGTAACGGATTTTAGTCTTTTGGTTATAACATAGGTTGCTATTTATTTTTTGTTTAAGTTGACTCCATTTGAGAATTGTATGGGCATAAGCCTAAATATATTATTCATATGTAAGTGGGATTATGACTTTTCTATTTATGTGATTATGTTCTATATCGCATGCCTGGATAGTTTAATTAAAATTTTATTTTATGGTTTGATGCTGAGAATGATATAGATTGTTCAATAAGCCCCATCTTCGGCGTATTAGCCTGGCCGACTGTTATGTGGAAAATGGGGGTTGTCACAGTTAGTATTAGAACATTCAAGTTTTAGTGTCCTTAGGATATGTGTTACGCTCGTTTCCTTCTTTAATATATAGAGTTTTATTTTTAGGAATCATTGTATACTCTATAATTTGTTACTAATACGAACCTTGTTTGTTTTCAGGTGAAAAACACTCGGCGCAGTAGATCATGACTCTCTACCAATAAGTCTATAGAGGGTAAGGCTCTGTAGGAGCCACAACTGTAACCATAACCTCCACCAGCGCCACCCATAGCTATGGTAGCAAACATAGCTACTATAGTTACTCAGGACGTCTCTACAGTGATGGATGCCTTATTATGACACTTCCTGCCACAACCACAACTTCCACCACCACCACCACCACCACCACAGCAAGTGATGTTACCAATTTAGCCACAGACTTCCATTTGTGAGAGAGAAAGTGAGACCTTTACCAAGGGCCACACTAGAGTTTTCTAGTAGTACCGACATTATCTTAGCATGCAAATGGAATAAAGATATTCAGACGAGTTTGAGGCTGGTAGAATGCACAAAAGTGCACAAACAGATGTTAGTTTTGTTTATATTGATAGGAGCATCCCTGAAGTGGTGGGATTCAGTCACCACATTGAAGGAGCAAGACATGATGACTATTGATGAGTTTTAGGTAAAGTACGATGAAAAGTAATTCTTACCCGCAATGAGGACATAGATGAGGAGATAATTTATGGATCTCAAGCAGGAGAACTGTACCATAGTGTAATACCCCATAATTTTAATGACTTTTATTATGAGATTAATTAAAAGTTAATGGGATAAATAAATGGGGATTAATTAAAAGTTAATGGGCTAAATAAATGGGAATTAATTGGTATTAATTATGAAAAATTAATTGAGATTAATCCGGATTTAATATTACTAGAGATAGAAGTAATATATGATTTTGAATATTACTTAGTGATATAAGTAATATATGAATATATTAATTATTGTCGGGAGCTACAAATATGACAATAATGGAAATTAAGTGAGGACGCGCTTATGAGTCGTGTCGAGAATAAAGTTGGGAAATAAAATAAGATTTATTTTTAAGTCATTTGAATGATGATTTCGAGTGCTCCGTTGAGTCTGGAAGGGTCAAAATAGGCAAAAAAGTCTACTCGGGGATTTGATTTGGGTTTCGGGTCACTTAGAAGATGAAAGGACACCCCGAAGGGGAATTTTAGTCATTTGGCGTGGAAGATGAATAGTATACACGTTTTTGTCTTTTATCTAGCCTTCGAGACTTGTTATATATGTGGGATTAGACTCTACGTAATGTTCATTTTCATCATATCACTAGAGAGGACTTTTGAGAGAGAGTGAAAAGTCATCTAGAGAAAGTGAAAGGGTTTTTGTGGAGAGGAAGAGTCATCTAGTGGAAGCCAAGGGCCAACCACCATCTCTACACCTTGAACCACCACCGGAGAATCACCGAAAAGTCACCGAAAAAAAGGAAGATAAGGTTTTAACATTATCTTCTCCAAAGGTTACACCTTATACTAGGAGGCAAGTGTAATTGTTGCTCTATTTGGTGCTTATATTATCCATGTTAGAATAGGATTTTTATGAATCAATGGAACTTATGACTTTGGGATTAAAGTGATTGATAAATCAAGTTTAATGGTTAGAAAAATTCTTGTAGTTTAAATATTGACATGTAAAAGCTATGAACATAATGAAAGTGATAGGTTTTACAAGTAGAGGAGATATATGTTTATTGAGAACATGAAAATGATGATAGGTATTGCACGTAGATGAATACTACTCCTGTTGAATATGTAAATTGATGATTTAGATAAGAAATTATAAGTTCTAAATTCGGGGTTTATAGGAGTGTTAAAACTGGAGAATTTAGATAATTGACATTTTAAGGATTTAATGGGTTTGATGATAATACCCTTATGAACATACGAATTTGATGTTTCTCTTATGGAAAATGACCCGTGAACATGTTTAAATAATGTTGGAATGTCTGGGTTTTGGTTAGAATAGAATCCGTAAGTATTTAGTCATGAGAAACTAAGAAAAACGCATAATTTTGGGGGTTATTCTCGATCTGCTGAAAAGTAGTTCGAACGACCTGGGGAACTCGTTCGAACGACATCGTTCGAGCGAGATTAATAGCGAAATTTCCAACGATAATTCAGAAGAAATGTCATTCAAATGACATCGTTCGAACGAGATTGCCTGGACTTCTAATGAGATTTCAGAAGTCCTATTTTATCCCATAAACTTTTGGAAAATTGTATTTCGACCCTAGATGATACTTAAATAAATTTAGTACATTAACATGGAGTAAGTGATTAGGTGTAAATTCTTCCAAATTTACCACCTTTATTTAGGGATTTTTATCACCTCGATTAATGTAATTCGTCTTGATTTATCTCATTTATATGCTAATAACCTTTCTACATAGTATCTCGAGTTTTGTGCCTTTTTATGATTTTTACAGGTATTTATTGCTAAGTGAAGAAAGGAAAAAGCCAAAGCAAAAGAGTGAATCAAGGAAGAAAAGTCAAAAGGAAAAAAGTGTAATTTCCATCAGGAATCTCGACGAGAACCCAAAATGAAAGTTGAAGATCTCGAGTCTATGAGTGAGTAATAAGAAACGACGTCCAAATTCGAGTTCCAGAGCAGAAGTTACGAGGTTTTGAAGATGAGATAAATTGAACAGAAATTGAGGAGAAGCTGAAAATTGAATGAGGACTGATCCCATTTCCCAAAGAAAAGGACCGGTCCGATACCTTACAACTCACTCGCCAAATTCCCATAGCAGACCAATCCTATTTTACCAAAAAAAAGGACCGGTCCGAAGTCCTATCACTCCTAAAAAAAATTTACATAGCGGACCGATATCTATCCGGAATTCAATGAGGACCGATCCTCCACTGATGGCCTGGACCGGTCCGCCAAGGATAAACCTGATTTTCTTGTTCTAATTTCAGAGTTTGATTCAGCTACAACTCCGGATTTTTCATGATGTATTTAACTTCTAGTTATTGTTAGATAAAGGAGGGGGTTTCGAACTTTAAGAAGTTTTAGTTTTGTTTAGTTTTTAGAGAGAAAAAAACTCTCTCACCTAGTTAAAAAAAACTAGTTTTCAAGATTGATTGCAAGGTTCAGATTTGATTCCAGGTTCAGTGAATGCAAGTAATTTCCTTTCATTAAATTTATTCTCTCTTTTACTTAGTTAATTAATTCTCAATTCTTAGTTGCTATTTTAAATTAAAAATTGTTCTTGCCAATCATGGTTTCTTTTAATTCTAAATTTGATGTCTTCCTTCATTTAATCACGTCTGGCTAAATTCTTTAGGGTTGGGGTGTATGAACCCCACCCAATGTAATTCATCATAATAGAAATTGATTTTTGAATTGAATTTTAAAGGAATCGTGTCGCGTAATTGTCATAACCGTCGTAGGACTTTGTATCTCATTTGCCATAGGTAACCGGGATGCTTAAGAGTGCGACACGTGTGTAGTTAATGCAACACTGCTTTATTCTTACCTTTGATTTCATATGATGTGGGCTATGATCCTTCATATATGGAATGCTTAGGATTAATAAATATCGGGTTCCTTGTAAATTCTAATTCCGAAATCTAGTATCCAACAGGGTGAATTACTAGGGTGTGGGGGATTGTAACCCAACCTCTCGTTCTCATTTGAGGTTAATTTTGTTAATAACTAGCCATCCATCTTAGGTTAATTAGCTCTTTTGCATTTCATTTAGGCATAGCTTAGTCAGTCCTTAATTTAAATACGCATTTAATTGTAGTAAATCTCCCATTCAAATCACCTTTTTGGTTTCCTTTAGGGTCAAGTTTGGGTTCTCCATCTTTCCATACATCGTTACAATTCTCTCATCCTATTTTTCTGAGGATTCGACCCCGACTTACCGGTATTATTACTTGAGTGACAAGCTTGCAGTTGAGCCTAGATATCATGCACTCATATATACATTTGTGGTCGCGTCAAATTTTTTGGCGCCGTTGTCGGGGAATTAGGTAGACTTAGGTTAGATCGAGTCAATCTAAAGCTTAAGCCAAAAATTCAAAAAAATAATAATAATTAAAAAAAGAGAAAAATACAATATAAAAAAAACATCTCTCACAAGCCTTTAATGCAAAATCCAGAACATACTAAAACTCCTCAAAATACTCCAACCCGAATTCACGAAAATCCAATTGTCGAGTATAATTCTAACAGTCCCCACACGCCTCGCATTCCACAGTTTTAGGTTCCACTTCCTACTCCTGAGCACTCTATCGCTAGTTACACCCTGAGTCAATCCTTGAGCCACACAGCTAGGGCAGCGAGTGAGTATTCTGAGTCATTTGAAGAGAGAACGATGTCTAACGCCGCTAGTTTCGGCACTGGAGAGGGAAATCCACCTTATTGTCCCATGAAAGACTTACTCTTTCCTGAATGAACTATCACCCCTGGTTGCATTTTACTCCTGTATATGCTGGTCAGTTCCACTTTCGTAATGGGATGTTACAGATTCTCCTTATTTTCCATGGCATGAATTCGGAGAAACCATACCTTCACATAAGAGAGTTCGAAGAGGCGTGCGACATATTTAGTGACCAATCTTGCACGCAGGACATCGTTTGCCTAAAGATTTTCCCTTTTTCCTTAAAAGATAAAGCCAAGACTTGGCTATGGTCTCTACCCTCGAATTCCGTTATTTCCTGGAGTGATATGCAATCCAAATTTATCTCAAAATTCTACCCACCACATAAGACCAACTCTATCAAGACTCAATTCCAAGGCTTCTGACAAAAAGATAATGAGACTTTTGACAAGTGTTGGGAACGTTTCCAAGAGTTGGTAAGCGCATGCCGCCATCATGGTTTTGAAAAACACCACTTGATCTCTTTTTTTCATAATGGGTCGCAAGTGACTTCCAAACAACTTGTGAAAACTATGTGTGAATGACCATTATGGTAATTATACTCGAGTGATACTGAGGCCCATCTTACGTATGTTGCAGAGACTACAAAAGCATGGGACACATCTGATCCTAATACCCAAGTCTGGCCTAGACACACATCTACCGCTCTGACTGCATTCGATCTATACCATTTGGATAGTAATACCTTAATACACTGTCGATTCGTTCGATTTCAGAGAGATATGAATGATTTGCTTGATAGCCGGTTGAGAGATATCTCCGGATCTAGCCGTGTCGCGAAAGAAAAGGTGTGTGCTATCTGTGAGGCGGGTCATTCCACAAAGGCATGCCCGGCGATTTCTGCCTACAAAGCCATGCACACTGAGCAGGTGGATGCTATAGGAGGGTTCAAGGGAAATTTTAACGCGCTACACGGGAACTCGTACAAGCCTTCGTGGAGAAACCATCCTAGTTTTAACTATGGATAACCACAAGCGGCGATGAACCCACATTCACAGGTTGTCTCACCTCCACCCCCTCCTCAATTTCAGTAAGAACCACCTCCTCCATCTCCATATATTACTCCACCGTGGTGGAACCTCGAGGATACAATAAACCAGTTCATCAACTCCCAGAGTGCAACCAATGCTTGATATGATCGAATGTTCGCCGACATGAAGGCGAACATCTCAAAGTTGCAATCTTCATTGCGTATCCAAGAGAAGGGAAAGTTTCCTTCCTAGGTCCAAAGACCTCCCAAAGGTCAACCTAGTGTTAGCTCCACCTCTACAGAACATCAGGAGCATTGCTAAGCCGTAACCACTCTTCGTAGTGGGAGAGTTGTTGATTTATCACTTCCCCCACACGATGCATCAAAATACAAGGAGACTTCACTCGGCACGAAAGAGGCTGAAGATATCTCCTTTAATGAGAGTGAAAAAGAAGACACTAGTGAGCCCGTGGTAATTATCAAGCCACCCTCCGTCGTGCCATTCCCTCAAAGATTGGTTCCTACCCAAAAAGGCACCACCCGTAATGAAGTGCTAGAAGTGCTTAAAAATGTGAAATTAAACTTACCTTTCCTCGATGCAATAAGGCAAATTACGACTTATGCAAAAGTCATAAAGTACTTATTGAAAGTCAAGAGGAGGATGAAGGTAAAGAAAAATGGGCTTCTAGCACAAAACGTGAGCTCAGTTCTTCTTAACGATCTTCCACCTAAATATAAAGATCCCGGTGCACCCACCATTTCCTGCACCATTGGAGAGAATAAAATTGAAAGAGCCTTACTTGACTTGGGGGCAAGCATTAATATCCTCCCCTACTTGGTTTATAGGCAACTTGATCTGGGCGACCTTAAGCCCACAAGGATCATTCTCCAATTGGTGGATCGAACCATGAGGATACCGAGAGGCATAGTCGAGGATGTGATAGTCAAGGTGGACACTTTCTACTTCCCGGTAGATTTTGTCATTTGGGACACAGAGCCGTACTTCGCCTCGGGTAACCATGTCCCCATCATTCTTGGGCACCCATTCTTAGCTATGACTAACGCATTAATTAATACTCAAAATGGGCAAATGCAACTCACATTTGGGAACATGAAATTGGAGACTAACATCTTTAACATTATCCAACAGGCGGGGGAAGAAGATGATCTTCACACGATAAGCTTAATTGATGAGATCATTGAAGAACATATTGAGGAAAATTTATGTGGAGACACATTAGAAGCTTGTTTAGTGTCTAGTCATGAGAGAGAGGAAACTTATACTGAGTTTGAGAGAGAGGTTGAGGAGTTGCGAGAGCAACTTGATGAGAGAGCGTCGGACGAGGACGTAATAGATGTAAATTGGGTTTCTCGATTCGAAGAGTTACCGCCAAGGGGGGCATGCATGGTTCCCTCTAGAGACACATTCCCGAGTCTCGATTTAAAGAAACTACCCTCCAATGTTAAATATGCTTTCCTAGGAGAGGGTGAGACATTTCCTGTCATTGTCTCCTCTAGCTTAGATGAAGAGCATGAGGGTACGTTATTAAAGATCTTGAGGAAGCACCAAGGTGCATTTGGTTGGTATATAGCTTATCTAAAGGGGATAATCCCTGTAATTTGCACTTATAAAATTCACCTCGAGGAGGATGTGAAACCCTCGAGGGAAATGGAAAGAAGGTTGAACCCAACCATGAAAGAAGTGACGAGGGCAGAAATTATAAAATTGTTGGATGCCGGGATTATCTAGCCAATCTCAGATAGCAAATGGGTGATCCCCATTCAAGTCGTCCCGAAGAATTAGGGCATGAAAGTGATTGAAAATGCTAAGGGAGAGATAGTTTCCCAACGTACCACCACTGGGTGGTGCATTTGCATTGATTACCGAAAAATCAATGCCGAAACTAGGAAATACCGTTTCCCCCTGCCATTTATCGATCAAATGCTTGAAAGAGTAGCGGCCCACCCTTACTATTGCTTCCTAGATGATTATTCTAGATATAACCAGATTGAGGTAGATGTACTTGATCAAGAGAAGACGACCTTCACTTGTCCCTTTGGTATGTTTGCCTACAAATGTATGCCATTCTCCTTGTGTAATGCACATGCGACCTTTCAAACGTGCATTTTGAGCTTATTTAGTGACATGGTTGAGAGAGGTTTAAAAATATTTATGGACGACTTCAGTGTTTTCGGCACCTCTTTCGATCTATGTTTAGCCAATCTTGAGAAAGTACTAACCCTATGGGTGGAGAAGAACTTAGTACTGAACTGGGAGAAATGCCATTTCATGGTAACTGAGGGCATAGTTCTTGGCCACATAGTGTCATCCAAAGGGATTCATTAAGGACTTTAGCGCCATTGCTAGACCCTTAAGCAACCTTCTTATGAAGGACACCCCATTCGAGTGGAATGAAGCATGCCAAAGTGCTTTTGAAAAATTGAAGAGCATGCTTATTTTTTCTCCCATCATGCAAGCCCCAGATTGGGCCTTACCATTCGAGCTCCTGTGTGATGCTAGCGATTTTACGATAAGGGATGTTTTGGGCCAAAGGAAAGACAAAAAGGCTCATGTCATCAACTACGCTAGTCGGACTCTTATCGGACCACAACTTAACTACTCCACCAGGGTGAAGGAATTGCTAGCGGTAGTCTTTGCTCTAGATAAATTTCGGTTTTATCTCATTGGTTCCCCCATCACCTGCTCCACCGACCATGCGGCTTTAAAATATCTCCTTGCAAAGAAAGAAGCAAAACCGCTCCTTATAAGGTGGATCCTACTCCTACAAGAGTCTTACCTCTCCATTAGAGACAAAAAATGAGTGTAAAACGTCGTAGGCGATCACTTATCACGGCTTTCGTCTGATGTACCTAGTGATCCTACACCTAGAGACGAATACTTACCAGATGAGAAATTCTTTGTCTCCTCTTCTTTGCCATGGTTTGTGGATAAAGTGAACTATCTTGTCACGGGAATCGTCCCTCCCGAGTGGACACCACAAGATAAGAAGAGGTTCATTACTTGGTCTCGCATGTTTTTCTATGACGATCCACTCCTTTTTAAATATTTCCTCAACCAAATCATCCGACGATGCGTACCATATGACGAGATTCCATGGGTCATCCAATTTTGTCATTCGGAGGCTTGTGGAGGCCACTTTTCTGTGAAAAAGACAACCGCTAAGATTCTTCAAAGCGGATTGTACGACCCACAATGTCCCGGGATTTAAACAATTGTTGCAAATCTTGTGACAGATGTCAATGGATGGGGGCGATAACCCGACGAGACATAATGCCATTAACCTCGATCCTCATCATTGAGGTATTCGACTCTTAGGGTATTGACTTTATAGGCCCTTTTTCCCCGTCCTTTGGCTAACTATACATCCTAGTCGTGGTAGATTATGTTTCTAAATGGATGGAAGCCATAGTTACCAAGACTAATGAAGTAAAGTGGTGATAAGATTCCTACAAGAACACATACTTTCTCGCTTCGGTGCGTCGAAAGCGATAATAAGTGATAATGGCATGCACTTTTACAACAAGCCGTTTGAGAAGATTATGAAAAAGTATGGTGTCGTTCACAAGGTTGGAACGACTTATCATCCACAAAAGAATGAGCAGGCCGAGTTGGCGAATCATGAAATCAAAAACATTCTCGAGAAGACCGTCGATCCTAACCGAAAAGATTGGTCCCTTTGGTTGACTGATTCTCTATGGGCTTACTGTACCGCATACAAGAACCCACTCAGAATGTCCCCATTCCGCTTTGTGTATGGAAAACCTTGCCATCTTCCCATTGAGTTGGAGCATAAGGCGTTTTGGGCCATTAAGAGGGTCAACTACGACATGGACAAAGCCGATGAAGCTTGCAAGCTTCAATTAAATGAGTTAGAGGAAATACGCAATGAAGCATCTGAGAACGCTAAGATATCCAAAGAAATGATGAAAAAAAGAGTTTATTCCCGGGAAAAAGTGCTCCTCTATAACTCTCGGCTTTATTTATTTATAGGTAAGTTGCGGTCTCGATGGACTAGTCCATTCGTTGTGAAGAGCGTATTCCCCCATGGAGCAGTGGAATTGGAAGATTCAAATGGCGGAAATACGTTCAAAGTCAATGTTCAACGCCTAAATCCATATTTAGAGGCATGCATAGAAAAGATCGACACCATTTGGTTGTCGGACCCCGTTTACAGGGTAGAGTGAGCTGAAATTGAGAGACCATTTGGACATTCCTGCAGTTGGAGGATTCTAGAAATTCTAGGAACACCGATAGATCCGCCCGTGGGCATGGGGACCAATTCGCATGGGAGTAATTTAAAAAAAATGGGACACAGATCGATCCGCCCTTGGGCACGTGGACCGGCCCAGTTCCTAAAACTCTAAAAATCCCTAGATTCACCCCCCCAATCCATTCATCTCCCTCCATTTCGTCTCTTCCCTCTTTCCAACCCGATTTCCCTACCAAAAAAACCACCCTTTTTCCTCCCAAAGCTTTCCCTCTAAAAACCTAACCCTTCTCCCACCTATAAATACAACCCTCTCCCACCCTATTTCACCACACCTTCACTTACCCAAACTCTATCCCTCTCTATTCCACCCTCTATTTCCAACCAAATCACTCTTCATGGCCAACCAACCCCCCAAGAAAAATACAACTCCGTGGTCATTGCTGAAAACAGGTCGCCCCGTTCCGTTCCTACGAGCAATAATGTTGGTGTCGCCGCTTCTTCAGTCATGCCCGCAAGTTGAACGTTGAGAGGCAGGTTCTATGGGAGGAGCTTCTCTCTAGCATCACTAACCTCTTCATCGTAAAGGGGTGGTGTCGTTTCTTCAATTAACCGTTCAATGACATCTGGGCTAATGAAGTGCGTTCCTTCTATGGGTCCCTCGTGCGCACCAAAAATTTTCAAGACGAGGCATACGTTGACCAAACACCCATCCCGTTCTCACTCGACATCCTCGTTCGCAAGCTGACGGAGAAGGATGTCCCTCACCCATCCCCATTCCAATACCTTAATAACATCCCACCCCTCGACAAAGATGTTTGCAATGCCCATATCGCTCATGGACAACAGTGGCTCCGAGGCCCTTTTCCCATCGACCAACTGGACGACAAAGCGCGCATCACCTTCCAAATCATTTGCGCCAATATTCTCCAAGTTTCAAATGATTCCATCATGTGCCCTCATAAATCCACCCTTGTCTACCACCTCTATGACCCAAACTCCACTATCCACTTTGCCCACACAATATACCCAGACATTTTCCATGCCGCCACAGATGAAAAAGGCACTGCCCCGCTCCCTAATCTCATCTCTTCTCGCCGACACTGACATTCAACCACCCACTATATTTACTCGTCTGCTAAATCCTTTTGGACAACTTACCCGCACCAAAATTACGTCACAAATGGCCTTTTATCAAGCTAGACACGCCGCCACTAATAGTGACGATAGCGATGAGGCGGAGTCCACCCATGTGTCCTCGGATGATGAGGTGGAAGCGGATGATGTGAGCATGGCCGAGGGCGAGGATCCCAAATACATGGAAGATGAGGATTCCGACTATGAGTTTCCGGGTAGCAACATTGATGCGCGCATCTCTGCACTTGAAACACAACTTTTGGGGTTCATAGCACTCTATGATGCTCATAGGGAGGAGGACCAATGCGCATATCGTCGCGATACGAGCATGATGCACCGCCTTCAAGCTCAAATGTTCGAAAAATCTTTCAACGCCCCTCCCCCTCCTACTTTTATGACTCCTATGACCCCAACGCCCCCAGATCCTCCAACTGGCCCCCATTTTAGTTTCCTTGTCGTGCAGATGTTTTAGCCCTGTTTTCTTTCCATTTTCCACAGTTATGTAACTCTTATCATATTTTAATGGAAATTGGATTGCTTATCTTGTGTGTCTTGTGCTTATTTTTAAATTCTTGCATTTTTGTACTTTGTTCATTGGTTGTTATACTCTCCTTAATTCGGTTTTTAGTCCTTTTTGCCTCGGGACAATGCAAAAATCTAAGTTAGGGGGGGTACGCACGTGTGTTTACATTTCACAAAGTCTAAATGAACAAAAACAAAATTGAAATATTTTGAAAAGCCAAAAATATTTTTCTTCAAAGTACATAAAAATGGAATTTAAATTTTTCAAAAATATCATTAAAATTCGGTTAAAAGTCTCAAATTGTCAAAACATAATGCACAAAGTCGAAATTGACCAAAGATGGAAATTGAGCAAAAATTGACGACTTAACGAATAAGTGTGGAGATTAACAAACCGGGTGACATTTCGAGCCAATCATTTTTGTGAGTCATAAATCAATCCGAGCTAATTGTTAACTCAAAGTTCTTTTCAGCATTTTAATAACTCGTTGATGATCTTTATTCCTTTGTTTTGATCGGTTATGGGAAATATGTGAGATGCTATCTCAAAAAGTGCACTAAATATATCTCTAAACTAAAATTAATTTCGGAATGCATATGGTAAAGCACTTAGCGATTTGGACAATGAAGTAGACCCTCGTTTGTTTATCCAAAAATACGAGCCAGAAAAAGTTGTGAAAAATTTATCCCTTTTGCTAACCCAAATGAGAAGAATAAAATTGTTCCTTTTCGTTTGGCAACCTGAAAAACCCAATTATCCAGGAATTGTGAAAATTAGAAATGTGATCAATAAAGCCCAAAAAGTGAATGAAAAGGGGCAAGAAAAGAAAAATAGAAGAATGCTCAACAAAAATAGCAAGAAAAAGAAAAAAGAAGAGAAAAATGAGCAAAAGCTCGAAAAAAGCACTAATGGACATCATAGGAAAAAAATTCAATTCCAAAATTCCCAATCACTCCCATTTTACCCAATAGACCTTAAACACAAGAAAGTCCTAACCGAGTCCAAATTGCAAAATTGGTTACCGCGTGGAGAGTTAAGGCACAAAAGTTAATAGTAGAGATTAACGGTGTGAACTAGAGGTGATGTTTTCTTTTCCTTGTAATCGTAATTCGATGGTGAGTTCTTTTCACCCTATAAAATTTCCTCTTTTAAAATTAGTGTGCGTGAATTCACGTTCCTATGCATTTACTCTTATATATCACGCATATCGAGAGAAATAGACACAATCCGAGTAATTCGTTTGTGAGAGAACTCCATGAGCATTCGAATCAAAATGAATTTTCAAAAAAGTAACGTAATGGTCAATCGGTGGAAATCCATGGTTAAATTTCTGGCTTCGCACACACGCACTATGATTTGAGGCTCTTGAACCTAAATTGATGGTGACTATTTTCTAGAAAACTTTAAATTCTATAATTTTTGAGTATTTTGAACTTGCCTTGAGTTGAATTTTGTGGGTATATTCACTGCAAACCCTCACGAGACACAACTCGTCCCACTAGGGTGACCTAGGGGTTAAAAGTCTTTTTACATACGCTAAATGCAATAGCTTGCCCGCAAAAGTGGTATTATATCTAAATAAAGTGAATCACAAAAATAAAGAGTTAGTTGAATTCTTTTACATTGCTCGGGACGCACAAAGTTCTAAGTTAGGGGGGTTTGATTTGGTGTAAATTCTCCCAAATTTACACCCTTAATTTAGGGATTTTTATTGCCTCGGTTAATGTAATTCATATTGATTTATCTCATTTATATGCTACTGAACTTTCTACGTAATATCTCGAGTTTTGTGCCTTTTTAATGATTTTTACAGGTATTTATTGCTAAGTGAAGGAAGGAAAAATCAAAGCAAAAGAGTGAATCAAGGATAAAAAATCAAAAGGGAAAAAGCGTAATTTCCATCAGGAATCTGGACGAGAACCCAAAATGAAAGTTGAAGATCTCGAGTCTACGAATGCGTAGGAAGAAACGACGTCCAAATCCGAGTTCCGAAGCAGAAGTTACGAGCTTCTGAAGATGATACAAATTGAAGAGAAATTGAGAAGAAATTGAGGATAAGCTGAAAATTGAATGAGGACCGATCACATTTCCCAAAGAAAAGGACCGGTCCACTCCCTTACATCTCACTGGCCAAATTTCCTTAGCGGACCGATCCTATTTTCCAAAAAAAGGACCGGTCTGAAGTCTTATCACTCACTTGAAAGTTTTGCACAGCGGACCGATCCTATTTACCAAGAAAAGGGATCGATCCGGAATTGAATAAGGACTGATTCGCCACTGATGTCCCGGACCGGTCCGCCAAGGATAAACCTGATTTTCTTGTTCCAATTTTAGAGTTTGATTCCGCTACAACTCCGGATTTTTCGTGATGTATTTAACTTTTAGTTATTGTTGGACAAAGGAGGGGGGTTTCGAACTTTAAGAAGTTTTTGTTTAGTTTAGTTTTTAGAGAAAAAAAACTCTCTCACCTGGTTAAAAAAAACTAGTTTTGAAGATTGATTGCAAGGTTCAGATTTGATTCCAGATTCAGTGAATACAAGTAATTCCGTTTCATTAAATTTATTCTCTCTTTTACTTAGTTAATTAATTCTCAATTCTTAGTTGCTCTTTCAAATTAAAAATTGTTCTTGCCAATCATGATTTCTTTTAATTCTAAATTTGATGTCTTCCTTTATTTAATCATGTCTGGCTAAATTCTTTAGGGTTGGGGTGCATGAACCCCACCCGATGTGATTCATCATAATGGAAATAGATTTTTGAATTGAATTTTAAAGGAATCGTGTCGTGCAATTGTCACAACCTTCGTAGGACTTTTGATCTCATTTTCCATAAGTAACCGGAATGCTTAAGAGTGAGACACGCGTGTAGTTAATGCGACACTACTTTATTGTTACCTTTGATTTCGTATGATGCGAGCTACGATCCTTCATATATGGAATGCTTAGGATTAATAAAGACTGGGTTCCTTGTAAATTATAATTCCGGAATCTAGTATCCTACAAGGTGAATTACTATGGTGTGGGGGATTGTAACACAATGTCTCGCTCTCATTTAGGGTTAATTTTGTTAATAACTAGCCATCCATCTTAGGTTAATTAGATCTTTTGCATTTCATTTAGGCATAGCTTAGTTAGTCCTTAATTTAAATACGCATTTATATGTAGTAAATCTCCCATTTAAATCACCTTTTTGGTTCCTTATAGGGTCAAGTTGGGGTTCTCCATCTTTTCGTATGTCGTTACGATTCTCTTGTCCTATTTCCCTGAGGATTCGACCCCGACTTACTGGGATTATTACTTGAGCGACAGGCTTGCACTTGAGCCTAGATAACACGCACTCACATACACATTTGTGGTCGTGTGAGTGGGGGACTTAGGTTAATGTTGGAAAATTATATGATATTGAAGACTAAAATTATGTGAGAGATATCTACATATTTATTATACGATTTAGAGGAGAATAATCGTTATAACAAGTAGGGGTAATATTGAGGATATATATACGGGTACTTGGGTTGAATAAAAGATCATGTGAGTGATAATTACATAATAAAAATACGATGATAATCGTCAATGACAAGTATGGGAGCTATTCAAGAAATATGACGGGTACTTGGGATAGGATGAATTCCTAACATGATATAGGTCGTGTGAGTACCAAATTTTATATAGGTTGATGTGTATACCTATTGTTTGTTTAATTTATGTGTATAACACACCTAGCCTACTTACTATCGACGGGAGGTTTACGCATTGAGGGCAGTCATATCCCGATGAGACTTTAGGGGGATTTTTTATTTGTTACCTCAGAACATAGGACTTAGGTTAGATTGCCATTAGTGAGAACAATAGTACTGAACAATCTTTTTGGTGCGTAGGTATGTGCATAGAACAAAGACTTAGGACTATATTCGCCTCCACTATTTGTCATTTGTTAATTAAGGTTCGTGGGACATACTGAACCTATGGTCCTTTATACAGTGACGAGATGTACTAGGACATGATAGCAGAGTACGCATGTACCGTAACTAAGCCTCGGGATGTAGTTTAGTATATATATAATAGAGTGAATGTATATATATACTTCTAATAGTGTTTAATGTGTGAATTATGTAGACATAAAAGAAAATAAAATATGAAATGAATTAAGTAGGGGAATACTTAATTATATTGAATTGTAAAAAGGATTATCCACGTTACAGAGAAATTGGATATATATGTATTACCTGTATTGCAAGAGAAATACGTGGGAAAGATATGGGCTATGGTTTGTAGGCACTGATATGAACTAGTTAGCATGGGAATAGTAACTAGTATGATTTTAAGGTACGTTAGGTGTGCACTCTAGATGAGATATGGGGATCTCAAGAGAGAGTCCCATAAATCTAACATGTATATAATAATTGCTGAATATAGCATTTATCCACTTGCTGTTTTCTAAACTATTTTTACATCGGGCTCTGACCCGTTTTCTTGCATATTCTCTTCTCTCTTGTATCTCCTATATCAGGTGTCCAGCCACAGGGACGCTAACCATAGAGGATTGAGATTTTGACAAGCTATGGATGTTATGGAGTATTGGACTTTGTTTAGACGCTTTCATATTCATTGATTCATACTCTGTAGTTGATTGTTTTTTTACGGCATGTCGCCCAAGAGGATTTAAGTATTCCCATTCTATTAGAGTCAGTTAAATGTCAGTTTTTGATACATTTGGTTTTCTTGGAGTTTATTGTTTCGAGACCTTTAAACTAGAGAGTTTTATTCTAGTTATATATATTCAGTGGTGATGTTATCTAGTCATTATTCATTATTGTGGAATGGTTATTACGTTAAACTGCTTTTGTTGTTAAAATGAAATTTTATTAAGTTAAAATTTGGAATAATTTTTTTCACACTTGCTTAGTTGGATATTAGGTGAATTATAAAAAGAAAATAGTTTTCGACAGTGATGCTAAGAATGAACCAACTGTAATTTTTATTTTATTTGGGTATAGGACTGATCACCCGGTATTTAATTAGGTGGGGTGTTACAGGTAGTATCAGAGCATCAGGTTCCAAAGTCTCTTAGGATCTGAACGGTTTATTATGCTTTCAGCTTAGTGTTCTTTGATATAGAGCCCTGTTATTAGGACTGTTGTATCCTTATTTGCACATATGCGATCTTCTGCTATTCTTTGATATTTAAATTGAATACTTATGAAATTTTTCTGTCATTCCAGATGCCTCCTCAACGTGCACCTCAGCCTGCCCCAACTCAGGGAATAATGAATGCTGCAGAGGGTCCTGTTATTTTTGCTTAGGTAGTCAATGCAGCTTTAGCCGTTGTTCAACATGCTCCACTGTAGGCACCTGTTGTGCCATCCGCACTAGGGCGGGTGTTTCCTACTGCTTGGGAACGTGTTAGGGATGCTTTTTAGAAGGCGTATCCACCCTAGTTTTAGGGAGGTTCTGATGTCGTGACTGCTAGCTCATGGAAGAAGGACATCGACAGGCACTTGCGAATGTTCGAATGCCCGGAGGTTCAGCATCAGACACTAGCTACATTTAAGCTAGTCAAGGAAGCTCTGCAGTGGTGGGAATCTATTACCACCGCCAAGGAGAGAGATACTATGACTATCTAGGACTTCTGGGTGTGGTTTAACCGCAAGTATTTTCCATTCCCCGTACAGACTGAGATGAGGTGAAAACTACTCAACTTAACCCATGAAGCGAGATAAGTGGCAGAATATGAGGAGGAATTTACTTGGTTGACTAATTTGGTGCTAGGAGAGGTACCTACTGAAGAAAAGAGAATTCGGATGTTCACAGATGGCCTGAATTGGAAGAATCATCGACACTTATTGGGAAATCTTTTATTACATACTTACACAGATGTTCTTAATGCCGCAATGCTTCACTGCCAAGATAATCGCTTATATTCTAAAGGTGGCAAGTGAGGGATTGAGTCAAGTCAACAAGGTTAGACTGTTGGAGGCATTTCTAGTGGGACACAGCCAAGCCAGAGTTAGCAGTGTCAGGGCGAGCAGGGTTCCCAACCGGGGGACTATGCTAAACATTTACGATCCAGAGGAATTCATTTTAGGAAAGGGGGTAATAGGCAGGGGCAATAGGGCTATCAGGGTCAGCAGGGCCAAGGGATATGTGGTAACGGTCCATAGGGCCGGGTAAAACAGGGAAAAAATGGGGAAAAGTTTAATGGCAGATGTTTTGTGTGTGGCAAGACTGGCCATAAGAGACATGATTGCCTTGATAAGGGCAAATTTCCTCAGCAGGGAGTTTGTCAAGAGCCATATAGACCAGTATTTCCACCAGTCACCCTCCAATCACCAGCTCAGGTGCTAGCATTACCTACCATTCCAGCAGCTCCATCACAGTAGGGACAATACGGGCGTGTATATAGTGTCCAGCAAGCAGCGATTCAGCAGCCACCACCCGCGATTGAGGGTATGATTTCTATCTATGGGGATATGGGGCGCATTCTATTTGACACGGGGGCCTCACATTCATTTGTAGCCACTAAATTTTCATGGGCCACGGGCTTACTAGACTTGGCCGACATCACTGTTACTTATGTAGACTCACCGATGGGTGGTGGGACTCCTATTTTCTTTATATGTCGTTGTGTGAGTATAAATATTGGGAGTCTGATTTTATCGATAGATTTACTTCTATTAGAAATATCCGAGTATGATGTGATTATCGACATAGATTGGCTGGTTGCATATAGAGCCATGAGTGACTGTTATAGTCGGTGTATTGTTTTTGCTATTTCCAGACATGAGATGTTCCTTGTGGAGATCTCTCGTTTTGAGGGAGGGTCGTATACTCATTTGTATTATATAGAGGAAGAGACCTCTACGGGAGTAGTAATATCCCTTGATTCGATACCAGTAGTTTGTGAGTTTAAGGATGTATTCTCGGAGATACCGGGATTACCTCCCAGCAGGGAAATTGAGTTTGTGATTGATTTAGCGCTGGGCACTCGGCCTATTGCTCATGCGCCTCACCGTATGGCTCCAGCAGAGATGAGGTATCTCAGGGACCAAATTGAACAGATTTTGGGATAGGGGCTTATCAGCAGGAGTACGTCACCATGGGTTACCCCGGTGTTATTTATAAATAAGCGAGCTGATTCTTTACGGTTGTTCATGGATTATCGGGAGCTTAACAAAGTCACGATACGGAATAAGTATCCGTATGGATCGTATGAGTTTCGAGTATTAGGGAGCAAGACATTTCAAAAACTTCCTTCTTGACCAGATATGGATCGTATGAGTTTCGAGTTATGTCGTTTGGGCAGACTAATGCGTCGACAGTATTCATGGACTTGATGAATATGGTGTTCAGAGAGTTCTTAGACTAGTTTGTCATTATTTTCATAGATGACATCCTGATTTATTCTCAGACTGAGGAAGAGCATGTCGAGCATTTGCGATAGGTCCTACAGACACTATGTGAGCATCAACTGTATGCGAAATATGAGAAATGTGAGTTTTGGCTTCGGGAAGTTCAGTTTCTGGGGAATATTATGCTTGAAATGGGAATATTGGTGGATCCTAGCAAGGTATCAACGATGAGCAAGTGGGGATAGCCCATGACCGTATAACAGTGTGATACCGATTAAAAATAACTCACAAGTTTCCAAGTAAACCTTATTTAATTAGAGTCTATTTAGAAACAACCCATAAACAAACAACTACGTGTGTGTGTGTGTGTCAATCCATAAAAAAGCATGCAACACAAATTTAAGGAAAAATCCCCGTAGGGCAAAACCTTTTATTTCACTATAATAAGTAAATCGCAAGTTACACGGATTACAATGAAATACAGTGACACACGAATACCTGCAGGCGTCGGTCGGTGTCGTTAGCAATGAATTCACACGCAGCGAACCCACATGAACCTCAGTCCAATCAATAACAGAATAACCGCAACACTCCTCAATGACACGCAACAATAAAACTTTATAGAGACTCCCTCAATATTAACATGCAGTCCTCGGTTGCAAATATCTCCCCACAAAGATGAACAAAAACAAAATTGTGTTCTTGGGTTTCAAAAAGGATTCACAAAGATATGACAATGATATGTGAATCAAAACATGAGTTTGGGAACTCAAAAATATGAAGACTTTAGGTGATAGGACTCTCAAATTCGTCTATGCAAGTCTTACAAAACAGCTCCCCCGAAGTTGGTATTTATAGGGAAACAAATGAAGAGTTCCACGTTTTTAAAACTCTGAAATTCTATCCAGCATATAGGTACCCCGAACCGGTTCGGGTATCCTGCAAATCGATTCGCCCCCCGAATCGGTTTGGCCCTCCGTTCGGAAGAAATCGCTGGTTAAGGGGACTTAAACACTTAGCATTTTTCCCAAGTCTTTTTCTTTGAAATCTCTCCATTTTCAAAAGGCCATAACTTGTTCACCGTAGCTCTAATTGAGGTGTTGTTTCTTCCAGTATCTTTGTTGCGGAAAGCTCTTCAACTTTTCAGTTGACCAGTACTCCGGACGGTGGCTATAAAATTACCAAATTGCCCTTGAACTTCCATATCGTGGTTTGTTTCACTATTTTGACTTCTCTTGCGTACCACTTGCATTACGAGCCTAAAATCATGGAACGTGAAGTCGTTTAAGCAGATGTGGGACACAAGATGGAGATAATGAATGCTTGATTCCCGAAATTCGGATTGAGGCCGTCGTGTGAGATCGTGTAGAGATGTGCCAAATGTAACGGCGTCCGACATACACAAATGTATCATGTTGGACATGAGAAAAATGTCCTTATAAATCTCCCCCTATGTCTATGCCGGTACCTACATAAAAAATCCGAATTATCAAATAACAAAATTGCCTATACAAATCTACCCTTCCATGAACCCAAAACTGGAAAGATACAAATGGATAAGTCTTTATCGTTTGATCATCTTCAAATCTTTCAAAGCTTTTCTCATCAGGGTGTCTAATGTATGATCATCAATGTAGTACCTACGCACATGAGAAAATGCAAATACCAAGTGACATATCGAGTTTGAAATGAGATAAACTTGGATACCAATTTATGATGAAAGAATAAGTCAAATCTCAAACCTCCCCTAAAATTTAAACTCCCCCATAATATGATAATTCTTTCTCCCCCTTTTTATGATGTCCCCAAATAGACAAAAGAGAAGAATGAATCAAATAAGCAAAATCGGGGTGTCACGGTATTCAAAACAAAGGATCAATCAAATGGAAAACGTGCACTTGTAAGGAGATACTAAAAAAAATCTTCGCAGACTATTTTTAATTTTTCGTACAAAAATAAGATACCAATTTGAAAAAATGATACAAAAATCACAACATGGATTTAGACTCAAACAACCAAGTCATGGAAACGGAATGAATGGGTGTGAACACATTCGATAGGTAAATTAACTCAATCAATCATATGTACACGATGCATATGTGTACCCCTAACGAATGATCATCAAAAGTATCCTTAGGTGTAAAAATTTGTTGAATTTAAATGACATCGTCTTATGTAAATCAACAAATAAAAATCTAAGTTATTTCCACACCAATAATGCCCAAAACTATTTAGCACTTTTTAAAGAATTTCAAGGCCGTGTAAACCCGTTTTAATTCTCCAACCAAACTCCCTCATATATATTTTCTTTTAGAGGTGAATAAAAAAAATTCTCAAACTTTGGAGAATTGGTGCAAAAACCTAAATGGCCCATAATTTGGCATGAATTTCTTTTTATTGCCTTTAAATTTTTTCGGCCTCTTTGGACCTCGGATAATAATATTCCTCCATTTTTTAGGTCCAATTTAACGGTGGCTTAGTATTCACAAAGGTAAAATGAACCTTTCGCAGCCCTTCCCCATTTTCAAACAAAGCACACAAACGAGTTTTTTTTTAATATGCACAATTTCCTTATCAAATTTCTCGCGCTTGGTTCGCTTTAAGGACAGGATTGAAGTGAGAACACCCAACCAACATGTGACGGCGTACGACATACACAAATGTAACATGTTGGACATGAAAAAAATGTCCTTACACAGAGGTGCGCACTTTCTTGGGATTGGCCGATTATTATAGACATTTTATCCGGGGTTTCTCAAAGATTATAGGTTCGATGACAAATCTAACCTGTAAGGGTGTATCATTTATTTGGGACTATGCATGTCACTTGGCATTCGATGAGCTGAAAGATAAGTTGACTTCAGCACCCGTACTAGCACTGCCCAAGCCAGGAGTGGAGCACTTGGTTTACACTGACGCATCATTACAGGGGCTCGGTGGAGTATTACAGCAGGATGAGAAGGCTATAGTTTTTGCCTCTAGAAAGCTCACGCCTCATGAGAAGAAATACCCCACCCACGACTTGGATCTTGCAGCAGTCGTGTTTGCTCTTCGGATATGGGGACATTATTTATTAGGGGAGAAATTTTGCCTATTCACGGATCATAAGTCACTTCAGTAATAATTCAGTCAGCGGGAGTTGAACACGCGTCAGCGCAGGTGGCTTGAGTTTATGAAGGATTATCAGTTCAAGATATAGTACGACCCAGGGAAGGCTAACGTGGTAGCAGACGCGTTGAGCCTAAGGCCGATAGATGAGTTGGCCGCAGTGTTGAAGGCAAAATGGAAGGAACTGGGACATCCGGATGCAGTTGCCTAATCATTTATGTCAGTCATAATTGTTACATCTCAGACTGTAATAAGGGTCATTTAGGTTCAAGCAACAAATATGTTTTGTCAGGAGAAAATTTGATAACTTTTAGCCGAGGGAGCAGAGTCTTACTCGGTGAGTTCAAATGGAGGCTTGCGCTTCAACGATAGATTGATTGTTCCAGAAGGTGTGGATTTGTTACATGCGGTGATGGAAGAGTCGTACGAATCCAAATTTATGGTACATCCCGGTGAGGATAAGATGTACCAAAATATGCGAAGGCATTATTGGTGGAGCGAGATGAAAAGAGACATTTCTGAGTTCGTCTCCAAGTGTGCCACTTGTCAATTAGTGAAAGTGGACCATCAGAAGCCTGTTGAATTTCTCCAGCCATTAGAGATCCCGATGTGGAAATGGGAGAGCATTTCCATGGACTTCATCATAGGGTTACCTACTTCTCAGAGGGGTCACGATTCCATATAAGTGATTGCGGATCGATGGACTAAGATAGCTCACTTTTTGCTAGTTCGAACTGATTACTCTATGGGACAGTACGCCCATATTTTTATAACTGAGATAGTGAGGTTACATGGGGTACCGCTTAATATTATGTCCGATCGGAATAAGTTTTTTGTATTCTGATTTTGGGAGAGTTTTCATGAGGCCATGGGTACCGAGGTGTATTTGAGTACTGCCTATCACCCGCAGACAGATGGGCAGACAGAACGTACAAATTATATGTTAGAAGATATGCTGCGTATGTGTATCCTGGACTTTGGGAGAGGTTGGGAGCTGTACCTTCCACTAGTGGAGTTTGCATTAAATAGCTCATATCAGTTCACCATCGGTATGGCTCCATTTGAGGCATTTTATGGTAGACCTCGTCGTTCGCCTGCATGTTAGTTATAAGTGGGGGATAAAAAGTTACTTGGGCCAGAGGTAATTCAGGACACATCTTCCAGGATTGATAAGATTTGGAGTCGTATCCGGGTAGCCCAAGATAGACAGAAAAGCTACGCCGATGCGAAGCAATTCCTTCGAGAATTCAGCGTGGGGGACCACGTGTTATTGCGAGTATCTCCTATGAAGGGGATACTGAGATTTAGAAAAAAAAAGGGAAATTGGCGACCAGATATGTAGGACCATTTCCTATAATTGAGAAAGTTGGACCGGTTGCTTATAGATTGGGGTTGCCAGAGCACTTGCATAGGATACAAGATTTGACAACCCGGATATAATTATAATAAATTATGTTTAAATCATGATTAGATTATGTGATATGTATAATATGTTATTAGTATATATAATGTTAAGTCATCATGTTTAGTCTAATCCTACCTTCATAAAGCATGAAATATTGAATTAGTTACAAATATAAAATTTTGAAGTTTTTGATAGAAATGTTCCTGTTTAAGACTAGTTTTAACCCTTATAACACTACAATTGACTTCAAGTGAAAACTAGATAATTGTAGACATGTGAGTTAGGGTTGTAACACAAAAAATGGTGCATCAAACGGATGTTCGAGCAAGAAGTTAGGCTGAATTTACGAACAAGGGAAAAATCTGTCCATTCCCTTTAAGCGGTAAATTGTCTTTTAGTAAGCCAAATGGTTTAATTTGATTGGATGGAAAGGAGGCATGACTCTGCCGACCTAAAACTCTCCTTATAACCTATTTCTTAAGAAAATAAGTCCCTAGGTTCAGTTTTAAGTGTTATTAGCTTGAGGAAAGAGAAGTACAAGTTAAGGAAGAAAGGTGTTTCCAAGGTAAAATTCCAAGAAAATCCTTAAGGTGTTTCCAAGGTAAAATTATGTGTTAATAATGTTTTAATCTTGTATTATACTTATTTCCAATTATATAAATCACGAATTATTGATTAAAATTCCATCATCCTTTGTGATAATATGTATTGGTTCATATGTGAGATAAGTGGTATTTATAGGTCGTATTGCTTTGTATTGAAACCCCTTGTATTCAAACTTGCATATCTCAGAATTAAGAAATTCCAATTGGATATGAACATAGACTCATATATTCATATCATATCCTATAATTAGAATTTAAATCCTTGTGGTTAGGCCTTAGTGATGGTTGCAAGTTGGTATATAGTTGTTGTTTGTATATTTCATTTCGGTATGCCCTGAGTTTGGTCAAGCTTTTGACATAGAAAAGGAAGTAAAAAAACAAAGAAACATTAATTATGTACTATTCAGTATTTTTACTGAAAATGGGTTGAAACTCATGTAAAGTTATGCTGGAGAAAAATTATGAAAACTCTTGGAAGTTGAAGGAACAATAGAGGAGCTTGTAGGGAAGATTTCTTGTATTGTAAAGAAATGGTCATAACTTGCTCTAGGAAGCTTGAAAAATTACACAGTCACTTGTAATGGAAATTATATTTATATGTGTTTTCCTATTGATAAGGTTGGACACCTATATTTATACAATTTATGAATATAGGATGGTTGAGTATAGAGGACAATAATTTGAGGCCATATTGGATACCCCATGAAAGAATATTGTTATCTCCTCTTTTCAAAGAGTATTTTGAGTACGTGTTTCATGTGTATATACATTGAGAAGTATTTTTTCATATTTACTTGGTTTTAGTTATAAATCCCTTATGAGGTATTTCCTACAGTTGAATGTTCATAACTTTATCAACATGTGTACCATTATTTTGTCTTTACTTAGGTTTCATGGAATGTGACTTAAGTGGAATTATATTGTTGTTGTATAGTCATGGAAAGTTACATAATTATGTTAGGATAATACTTATGATTGAGATTCAGTACTGATTTAGTTGGATTGACAGGTGTAAGGTCTAATCAACCCAGTTCAGCTCCACCCGAAGGAAACATAAATACATAGTTGACAACCTAAGGTGAGTGTACTCACTAGAATGATGTATTTGTATACTGTTATGAATATAATCATAATGTTATGAATATAAAATTGTTCATTTTGGTTTACCGAAATGGAAGGTTACTCCTCGAACTGGAATGGGGGATATTTGTCTATTAATGACAAGGGGTTATTCCTCGACCAGGAATGGGAGAGAATTGTTTATTTAGACAGTATATGTGAATCATGATTAGGAAAAGTTAATACATAGTTATATGGACATGATTGATATGGACATGACTTATTGAATTTAAATTCATGCTGTATTATAGTAGTGATGCATTCTCTGGAACGGTTCCTATGTTCACATTTTTTTTCAGGTAGCACGATGTCACTGCCAAATCTAGTAGGTCAAGTTAGGTTAGATAGGAATGGTTGAAACAATGATTTTGTGTAAATGAAATGATGTAATTAATCTAACTTATCCATCAAGAAGTTTGTAAATGCATAACTACTTAAAGTTGTACAACGTTTTTAGTTGTATGGATTTACGTTGATGACTTTGAAATTAAAACGCATGTTTATGGTTTGGTTAAATTAATCATGGTTTGACTCACTTTGAATTTCAAAATTAATTTTAAGTAACTGGGTTGGGGTGTGCCAGGTTTTGGTACTAGAGCCTAGGTTGTAGAGGTTCTAGAGGGCGAAGAGTCTAGATTTGGCAGTGAATGTTAAAAATTTATTTTGTTTGATACTAACAATTATGTTAGGAAAGATATGTATATATGTATGTTGTTATATCTTTGATCTATTTCAGATATAAAAGAATGGAAGGAGGGAATGTAAATGTGGGAATAAAAGATGAGGCTTCAAATATGGCAGCAGAGGCGAAGGTTGAGCAACCTGTTCATGGAAATGTAGAACCTGACCCTGAATAATTGACAGACATGTAAAAAATGGCACGTGCTATGACTTTAATGGCAGAGCAGAAAGCTAGATTTATGGCTAAGATGGAAGAACAACAAGCCATGTAAATGGAGGCACAAGCATTAGCCAGGGCTGAGGAGGTGATACACCGGGAAGAAAGGAGTACTTCACACGAGAAATTTATTAAAATGAATCCACCCTTATTTGAAGGAGCAGTTGATCCCGAGGAGGAAGAAGTATGGGCTAAAGAGACTGAACTTATTTTCAGGGTAATGAGAATGCCTGAAAATCAACGAGTGACCTTGGTGACGTATATGCTGAAAGGAGAAGCTAAGTATTGGTGGGATGCCACAAAATATTTGTTGATTACTCCAGGAGGTGGGAATGTGATCTCATGGGATGTTTTTGTCAAATTTTTATATGATAAGTATTTCCCCACAATGTATCAAAAATAAAAGGAGAAAGAATACTTCATGTTTTATTAGGGAAGCATGACAGTTAGAGAATACGTAGTTAAGCTTACAGCCTTATCTCGATTTGCTTCGAGGTTTATACGAAATGAGGAAGATATGTGCCACCGATTTCTCGATGGACTAGAGTTAGTTATTAAATCACGATTGTCGGCTTTAGAGACCGTTAATTATTCAGCCTTGGTGAACAAAGCCATGTTGGTAAAAAAGTATGTGAATAAAGCAAGAGGAAGACTAGAATGAAGCGCAAATAGAAGTAAATTTGATCCAAAGTATCAAAAGGGTAGCGGTACTGAATATTCAAGGTTTGGAGGGAAAAAATTCCAACATGGTAGAGGTGGAAGTAGTTTGTAAAAGGGTAAAGCTAGTGGTGGGAGAGGTTCAGGAGTTTCAGCACAAGGAGATCCAAATGTTTGTTTCTTTTGTGGGACATCGGGTCATATAAAGACAAATTGCCCAAAGTTACTGAATATAGAATATTTTAACTGTCATCAGAAGGGCCATTTGAGAAAGAATTGTCCTATGTTATCAAGAGCAGGTTCAGTTAGTAGTGTGGAGCCTCATAAAGGATCCTCTCCAAGCAGTGCAACCCGGGGAAGAGGTACAGAACAAGAAACTGGATCAAGGGGAGGATGTAGAGTGTTTGCGATGATGATGCAGGATGCCCATGTTACATCGGAAGTGGTTACAGGTAAACTTTCTATTGCAAAAAATGATTTATATGCACTCAATGATCCTGGATCTACGCATTCATTTGTGGAATTACATATTGTTTCATATTTGTGTACACCATGTTCATTTCTCAATTATGCCTTATATATTTCTACCCCAATGGAAAGTGTCATTCTGGCTGAGCATGTTTATAAATATTGTGTCTTACGAATTGGGGAACAAAATTTCTATATTGATTTGATACCGTTGGCCATTCGAGATTTTGATATTATATGGGGATGGATTGGTTATCATCATATCATGCTTCCATTGATTCTTTTCGAAAAGAAGTTTCATTTCATCTGCCTGGTGAACCCGAGTTCCAGCTTACAAGGGAAGGGAACATTGTTCCTAATTGTCTTATATCAACAATTAAGAGCAGGAGATTGTTGAGTAAAGGTTGTATAGGGTATTTAGCTTATGTTGTTGATACTAATAAAGAGACATTTGAAATTTAAGATATACCAGTGGTTAGAGAATTTTCTGATGTATTCCTAGAGGAATTAATAGGATTGCCACCCGATAGGGAAGTAGAGTTTTCCATTGAATTAATTCCAAGTACCGGTGCAATTTCCCTTGATCCATATAGAATGGCACCGACAGAGTTAAAATAATTGAAAATGCAATTAAGAGATCTGATAAGCAAAGGTTTCATTCGGCCTAGTGTTTCACCATGGGGAGCCCCAGTGTTATTTGTGAAAAAGAAAGACGGGACAATGCGATTGTGTATTGATTATCGACAATTGAATAAGGTGACCATTAGAAACAAGTACCCTCTACCTCGTATCGATGATTTGTTTGATCAATTACAAGGGGCCACAGTATTTTCTAAGATTGATTTGAGATCAGGTTACCACCAACTGAAAGTGAAGGATAGTGATATTTCCAAAACAGCTTTTGGGACTCGATATGGGCACTATGAGTTTTTAGTCATTCCATTTGGATTGACTAATGCTCCAGTAATTTTTATGGCCTTTATGAACCGGGTATTCCACCCTTTCATTGATTCATTTATGATTGTATTCATAGATGATGTGTTGATTTACTCGCATAGCATGGAGGAACATGAGAAACATTTGAGACTTATATTGCAGATTTTGAGAGAGAAGAAATTATTTGCTAAATTCAGCAAGTGCGAGTTTTGATTGAATGAAATTGTGTTTTTTTGGCATGTTGTCTCTGGAAATGGGATATATGTTGATCCAAAGAAGGTGGAAGCAATTGTTGAATGAGAGAGTCCTAAGAATATGACAGAAATTAAGAGTTTCCTCGGATTGGCAGGTTACTATCGCAGATTCATTAAGGGATTTTCAGCAATAGCGTTACCATTAAAAAAGTTGACCCGTAAAGAAGTGAAGTTTATGTGGGATGAAGAATTCAAAAAGAATTTTAAAGAATTAAAGAAGCGGTTGGTTTCAACTCCTATACTTACTATTCCGTGTGGGAATGAGTCTTTCGTAATTTATACAGATGCTTCATTTCAGGGGTTAGGGTGTGTTCTTATGCAGAATGGGAAGGTAATAGCATATGCTTCCAGATAATTAAAGGCACATGAACGAAACTACCCTACGCATGATTTGGAGTTAGCAACTATTATTTTTGCTTTGAAGTTATTGAGACTTTACTTTTATGGAGAAACTTGTGAGATATATACGGATCATCAAAGCTTGAAATACTTGTTTACACAAAAAGAATTGAATTTGAGACATAGGCGTTCGACAGAGATGATTAAAGGCTATGACTGTACCATTCATCATCATCCTGGTAAGGCCAATGTAGTAGCAGATGCTTTGAGTAAAAAATCATCGGGGGTTCTAGGTTGCATACAGTGTGCACGTGTGGGAAATATCCTTGACTTGGCATCGATGGGTATAGAATTAAGGTTTTCAAAAAGGGGAGGCTTATTAGCACATGTCACAGTGAGACCTTTATTGGAAGAACGCATAAGAAATTTGCAGATCAGTGATCCATTCCTTGAGAAAAAGAAACGAGATGTCCTGGATGGTAAAGACTTTGAGATTAAGAAAGGTGAATCTTTGTGTTATAAAAACAGGATTTGTGTACCGAATGATCCACCCTTAAAGAAGGATATATTAGAAGAGGCACATAGTTCTATTTACTCTATGCATCCGGGAGGTAGAAAAATGTAAAGATATTTGAAAGAGTATTACTGGTGGAATAATATGAAACATGAGATTGCAGAGTTCGTAGCTAAATGTTTAGTATGCCAGTAAGTAAAGGCGGCACATCAGAAGCCGACACGATTATTACAGTCATTGCCTATTCCGGAACGGAAGTGGGAAAATATAACGATGGACTTTGTTACAGGATTACCCCGGTCACCAAAGGGGCATGATTCTATTTGGGTGATTGTAGACCGATTGAGAAAGTCAACCCATTTTATCCAGTTAAGACCACCTACACTTTTGATAAGTATGCATGTATATACGTTGATGAGGTTATCCGTTTACATGGGGCACCAGTGTCAATTGTATCAGATAGAGATCCAACGTTCACTTCTTAGTTTTGGTCTCGTCTGCAGAATTCCATGGGCATAAGTTTGAAGTTCAGCACTGCATTTCATCCACAAACCGATGGGCAATCAGAAAGGACGATTCAAATATTAGAAAACATGTTACGAGCTTGTGTATGTGACTTCAAAGGTAGTTGGGATGATCATTTTCCATTGATGGAATTCTCATATAATAATAGTTATTAGTCCACCATTGGTATGGCACCGTATGAAGATTTATATGGTAGGAGATGTAGAATGCCTTTTTGATGGTATGAAGTAGGTGAAAGGAAACTTTTGGGTCTTGAATTGATAGATATGACAGCAGAAAAGGTTAAAATGATTCGAGAACGGATAAAGATAGCGCAAGGCAGGTAAAACTTTTATGCAGATAAAAGGAAGTATCCATTGGAATTTCAGAATGGAGATTTTGTATTCTTACGTATTTCACCATGGAAAGGCGTCATGAGATTTGGGGAAAAGAGGAAACTAAGTCCAAGATAAATTGGGCCATATGAAGTTCTAGAAAGAATTGGGACCCTGTCATATAGATTAGCTTTACCTCCAAATTTATCATGTTTACATGATGTCTTTCACGTATCGATGCTTCGTAAGTATTTGGCAGATCCATCTCATCAATTGAAAACACAACCTATTGAACTGAAAGAAGGCTTGTCATACATCGAAGAACCGGTGGAAATTATTAATCGTAAGGAGCACGTATTGAGGAATAAAGTTATTCCCTTAGTTAAAGTTATGTGGATGAGCCATGGAGTTAAATAAGCAACTTGGGAAATGGAGGATAGCATAAAGAAACAATATCCCCAATTGTTTGGTAAGTTACCTTTATACTAAATTTCGGGGACGAAATTTTCTAAGGGGGGTTAGTTATGACAACCCGAATATAATTATGATAAATTATGTTTAAATCATGATTAGCTTATGTGATATTGATAATATGTTATTAGTATATATAATGTTAAGTTATCATGTTTAGTCTAATCCTACCTTTATAAAGCATGAAATATTGAATTAGTTACAAATATAAAATTTTGAAGTTTTCGGTAGAAATGTTCCTATTTAAGACTAGTTTTGACCCTTATAACGTTACAATTGACTTGAGGTGAAAACTATATAGTTGTAGACATGTGAGTTAGGGTTGTAACACAATAAACAGTGCATCAAACAGATGTACGAGTAAGAAGTTAGGCCGAATTTACGAACAAGGGGTAAATATGTCCATTCCCTTTAAGTGGTAAATTGTCTTTTAGTAAGACAAATGGTTTAATTTGATTGTATGGAAAGGAGGCATGACTTTGCCGACCTAAAAATCTTATTCGAACCTATATTAGGTTCAGTTTTAAGTGTTATTAGCTTGAGGAAAGAGAAGTAGAAGTTAAGGAAGAAAGGGTTACAAGGAAAAGCTTGGAAAAAATTCCAAGAAAATCCTTAAGGTGTTTCCAAGGTAAAATTATGTGTTAATATTATTTTAATCTTGTATTATACTTATTTCCAAGTATATAAATCGTGAATTATTTATTAAAATTCAATCATCCTTTGTGATAATATGTATTGGTTCATATGTGAGATAAGTTGTGTTTATAGGCCGTATTACTTTGTATTGAAACCCCTTGTATTCAAACTTACATATCTCTTTGTGTGCTTACTTGAATTGTGAAATTCCAATTGGATATGAACTTAGACTCATATATTCATATCATATCCGAGAATTAGAATTTAATTCCATATGGTTAGTCCTTAGTGATGGTTTCAAGTTGGTATATAGTTGTTGTTTGTATATTTCATTTCGGTATGCCCTGAGTTTGGTCAAGCTTTTGACATAGAAAATGAAGTCAAAAAATTATGAAACATTAATTATATACTATTCAGTATGTGTACTGAAAATGGGTTGAAAATCATGTAATGTTTTGGTGGAGAAAAATTATGAAAACTCTTGGAATTTGAAGGAAAAATAGAGGAGCTTGTAGGGCAGATTTCTTGTATTGTAAAGAAATGGTCATAACTTGCTCTAGGAAGCTTAAAAAATTACATCGTCACTTGTAATGGAAATTATATTTATATATGTTTTCATATTGATAAGTTTGGACACCTGTATTTATACAATATAGGAATATAGGATGGTTGAGTATAGAGGACAATAATTTGAGGCCATACTGGATACCCGATGAAAGAATATTGTTATCTCCTCTTGTCAAAGAGTATTTTGAGTACATGTTTCATGTGTATATACACTGAGAAGTATGTTTTATTATTTACTTGGGTTTAGTTATAAATCCCTTATGCGGTATTTCCTATAGTTGAATGTTCATAACTTTATCAACATGTGTACCATTGTTTTGTCTTTACTCACGTTTCATGGAATGTGACTTAAGTGGAATTATATTGTTGTTGTATAGTCATGTAAAGTTACATAATTATGTTAGGATAATACTTATGATTGAGATTCAGTACTAATTTAGTTGGATTGATAGGTGTAAGGTCTAATCAACCCAGTTCAGCTCGACCCGAAGGAAACATAAATACATAGTTGACAACCCAAGGTGAGTGTACTCACTCGAATGATGTATTTGTATACTGTTACGAATATGATCAAAATGTTATGAATATAAAATTATTCATTTCGGTTTATCAAAATGGAAGGTTACTCCCCGACCCGTAATGGGGGAGATTTGTCTATTAATGACAAAGGGGTTACTCCTCGATCAGGAATGTGGGAGAATTATCTATTTAGACAGTCTATGTTAATCATGATTCAAAAAAATTGGTCATTCATTATGAATGACCCGGATATGTTAATACATAATTATATGGAGATGATTTATTGCATTTAAATTAATGCAATAATCTAGTAGTGATGCATTCACTGGGCTATTTTGCTCACGGTTCCTATATTCACATATTTTTCAGGTAACACGATGTCACTGTCAAATCTAGGAGGTCAGGTTGGGTTAGCCATGGATGGGTGAAATAATGATTTTGTGTAAATGTAAATAATGTAATTAAGCTAACTGATCCATCAAATAGTTTGTAAATGCATAACTACTTAATGTTGTAAAACATTTTTAGTTGTATGGATTTACTTTGATGACTTTGAAATTAAAACGCATGTTTATGGTTTGGTTAAATTAATCATGGTTTGACTCACTTTGACTTTCAAACTTAATTATAAGTAACTTGGTTAGGGTGTGCCAGCTTTTGATATCAGAGCCTAGGTTTTAGAGGTTCTGGAGGGAGAAGAGTCTAGATTTGGCAGTGAATGTTAAAAATGTGTTTTGTTTGATATTAACGATTATGTTAGGAAAGATATGTATATATGTATGTTATTATATCTTTGATCTATTTCAGATATAAAAGAATGGAAGGAGGGAATGTAAATGTGGGAATAGAAGATGAGGCTTCAAATATGGCAGCAGAGGCGAAGGTTAAGCAACCTATTCATGGAAATGTAGAACCTGACCCTGAACAATAGACAGACATGAAAAAAATGGCCTGTGCTATGACTTTAATGGCAGACCAGCAAGCTAGATTTATGGCTCAGATGGAAGAACCACAGGCCATGTAAATGGAGGCACAAGCATTAGCCAAGGCTGAGGAGGTGATACACCAGGAAGAAAGGAGTACTTCACACGAGAAATTTGTTAAAATGAATCCACCCTCATTTGAAGGAGCAGTTGATCCAGAGGAGGAAGAAGTATGGGTTAAAGAGATTGAACTTATTTTCAGGGTAATAAGAATGCCTGAAAATCAACGAGTGACCTTAGCGACGTATATGCTGAAAGGAGAAGCTAAGTATTGGTGGGATGCCACAAAACATATGTTGATTACTCCTGGAGTTGGGAATATGATCGCATGGGATGCTTTTGTAAAATCTTTGTATGATAAGTATTTTCCCCCAGTGTATCGAAAATAAAAGGAGAAAGAATATTTCATTTTGAATCAGGGAAGCATGATAGTTAGAGAATACGAAGCTAAGCTTACAGTCTTATCTCGGTTTGCTTCGAGGTTTATACGAAATGAGGAAGATATGTGCAGCCGATTTCTCCATGGACTAGAGTTAGTTATTAAATCACGATTGTCGGCTTTAGAGACTATTAATTATTCAGCCTTGGTGAACAAATCCATGTTGGTAGAAAATGATGTGAATAAAGCAACAGGAAAACTAGAACGAAGCATAAAGAGAAGTAGATTCGATCCAAACTATCAAAAGGGTAGCGGTACCAAATATTCAAGGTTTGGAGGGAAAAAATTCCAACATAGTAGAGGTGGAAGTAGTTTGCAAAAGGGTGAAGTTAGTGGTGGGAGAGGTTCATGAGTTTCAGCATAAGGAGATCCAAATGTTTGTTTCTTTTGTGGGACATCGAGTCATATAAAGAGAAATTGCCCAAAGTTACTGAATATAGAATGTTTTAACGTCATCAAAAGGGCCATCTTAGAAAGAATTGTCCTTTGTTATCAAGAGTGGGTTCAGTTAGTAGTGTGGGGACTCATAAAGGATCCTCTTTAAGCAGTGTAACGAGGGGAAGAGGTACATAACAAGCAACTGGATCGAGGGCAGGAGGAAGAGTGTTTGCGATGACGCTGCAGGATGCCCATGCTACACCGAAAGTGGTTACATGTAAACTTTCTATTGCAAATAAAGATTTATATGCACTAATTGATCCTGGATCTACGCATTCATTTCTGGCATTACATATCGTTTCATATTTGGGTAGACGATGTTCATTTTTCAATTGTGCCTTATATATTTCTACCCCAATGGAAAGTGTAATTCTGGCTGAGCTTGTTTATAAGGATTGTGTCTTACGAATTGGGGAATGGGATTTATATGTTGATTTGATACCGTTGGCCATTCGGGATTTTGATATTATAATGGGGATGGATTGGTTATTATCATATCATGGTTCCATTGATTGTTTTCGAAATGAAGTTACATTTCATCTTCCTGGTAAACTCGAGTTCCAGTTTACAGGGGAACGGAACGTTGTTCCTTATTGTCTTATATCAGCAATTAAGTGCAGGATATTGTTGAGTAAAGGTTGTAAATGGTATTTAGCTTATGTTGTTGATACTAGTAAAGAGACAGTTGAAATTCAAGATATACCAGTGGTTAGAGATTAATTAAAAGTTAATGGTCTAAATAAATGGGGATTAATTGGTATTAATTATGAAAAATTAATTGAGATTAATTCGGATTTAATATTACTAGAGATAAAAGTAATATATGATTTTGAATATTACTTAGTGATATAAAAGTAATATACGAATGTAATAATTATTGTAGAAGTTTCAAACTGGCATTGGGTACAAAGTTGAGGTTGAGTACCTCATACCACCCACAGACAGATAGTCAGATGGAGCAGGTAAATCAGGTTTTGAAGGATATGTTACGGATGTGTATCTTGGACTTCAAGGGGAATTGGGAGCATTACTTACCATTGATAGAGTTCTCTTACAACAATAGTTATTAGGTCATTATTGGCGTGGTGCCATTCGAGGCATTATATGGGAGACCTTCGCGTTTACCCGTTTATTAGTCAGAGGTGAGGGATAACAAGCTTCTTGGACCGTAGTTCATCTAAGATACCTCAGATAAGGTAGAAATGGTCAGAAGTAGGATTCAGATTACCCAGGAGTGATAGAAGACTTACACAGATGCAAAGAGGCGCTTAGATTTTTAGGCTGGGAATCAGGTTCTAGTGAGGAAGTGATGCGATTTTGGGATAAAGGGAAGTTAGCTCCCCGGTATGTGGAACCATTCACTATTATTGAGAGGATTGGACCATTAGCGTATTATTTATCCTTACCACACAATTTATAGAGAATTCACAATGTTTTCCATGATTTGATGTTACAGAGATGCCTTAGAGATGAGGTAGCTTATCAGCACATATATATTGATGAGATATAAATTTAGCCAGATGTGAGTCATGAGGAGAATCCTGTCTCTATTTTGGATTGTAAGGAGCGTAAACTTTAGTCCAAGATAGTTCCATTAGTGCGTGCGCAGTGGGGGCACCACAATGAGAATGAGTCGATGTGGGAGAGGGAGGATGACATGCAAGGTACATGTTAAATTCTAAGGATATAATTCCTTTATTAGTATGTCATTTATCGTAGTAGAAAAATATTAAATAAAATTAATAATTATCTGTAATATTGGGAAAGTTTACATCGTGCATGATTATGTGATTTTTTGTACCGCATGCTTTTTATATTTAGATGATAATTGAGTGTGCATGTTATATGAATTTTTTTTACTAAGGGTAATTAACGAAATTAACTATAGGCGGTTAACGCGTAAAGTAATTAAGTTTTCTTTTACTTTACGTTGAGAGGTTTTCCCATGCAATTTTGGGTATACCTATTTTGAGTGGAATCCGAGGTGATATGGAGGCTTGTTTATGTTTCAAACGTCTCAACTTGGACCCGGGGGGTAGGTATACCCTTAGGGGGGAGTTTGGGCTATTTTAGGTAGCATTCTAGGATCTTTTAAGGGCCTTAAATTAGGCCTAATTAAGATGTACATGAATTATAGTTTTAAAATGGACTAAGACTATTTCATTAAGGTTATATTACCAATTAAACAAAATCCTAGGAGCCATAAGCACTTGGGAGAATCGGAGAAGGCTTGGAGATGAGAGATCATGGGGATTCAAGAGGGGATTCTTCAATCTTAAAACCTAAGGAAAGAATTTTCTTACAATTAGTAAATAATATGTACTTGATTTAAAATCATGTTCTTCCCATGCCACTTTCAGGTTTCGGATTATGTTTGGAGATTTAATTCATATTATGTAATTATGTTATTGTTGGGATTAATTATGATTAGTTATCAATTAATCTTTTGTTAAAAGTTAATATTTTGGTGATAAAACATTAAATCAATTTAGTATAATAATTGGAAATCGTGTTGGAATCCATGTTCTAGGATCGTTCGAATCGAAGTATTAACTTGAAGTTTTATTATGAAATTGAAACAAAAATTGTAAACCATTGATGTTTTAGGCAAATAGGTGTCCTTTTATTGATAAATCCTTCAAATGTATGAATTAATCTATTTATGATGATTAAAAACCAATGGAAACATGTTCCCATGTTTAGTACAAATTATAGTATTGTTGATTTAAGGTATCAAAGCTTTAGAACTCATTAATGGAGGTTTGGAAAGAAAACAATTCATTTGAAGGAAAATTTGGGCCTACTCCATGATGAATCGATTTGGCCATGGGGCGAATCGATTCGGTCCTTGTGTCAGGCCAGGTCAAGTTGAGGATTTAGATCGTGAAGTTATTATGAGTTGATTCGACTATGTAAGAGGTTATTCATTCGAAGTATGATTGATATAATGCATAAGTGGGGATTTAGAGCATGAACCTATAGACATAAATTATTATAATTAAAATAAAGAATTAATAATTATGGATATTAAATTATAACATAATTCGTTGTTGTGGGAATTGTGTTAGATTGGATGGAAGCATGAGAGGTGCGATATCCTATGGGGTATTTACATATATATTGTGTGTTGTATATATGTGTATTCTATAATTATGTGAACACGCCTTTACTCGTGGTGAATCTATCGGTTGGGGGTTTGCATTCTACATCGGGACTATGTATCAGGGGTTGGCTGAGATGAGCTAAACGTAGTGGAGGTAATTACTTTAGATCGTACGGTCTGTGGTCACTGCTTTATGATGAGAGAAGAAGGATGACTAGATCCATCAACATGGTCTGGGTATGGGTCGTAGGTGGTGATACTAGATAGTGATCACCCCACTATTTGTTTGTGTATTTTTAGTTAAGCAAGTTAGGTGATGAACTCTTACGAACTTACCAATAGAGGCACGAGATAGACACTGAGGGTAGTGGCCTTCATGTGAAATAATACAATTGAGTAAGAACTAATATAGTCTAAATGTAGATGATTAATAATAAACCTGATGTTACATAAAATACATCATGTGCCTTATTTGTATTTTTTTGGGTGATATTGTGGGGGTTAGTATTAGGGTTGTCTTCTTACAAGTGTAGGTAATTACATCCCTGTTATGTGGTAGTTAGTTATAATTTATTCTTTATGATAGTATAGAGACTAGTTATCATAATACGACTTGGTTCGGGTAATGTGCATACTATTGCACCCTAATAAGGAGTGAGGTACTTATTGCATGTGAGAGTCGATGGATGGCATGTATTGTAAATCAATCGCATGATTATTTATTGATATTCAAGTTAATTATTTCAACTTTTGGGATCTGGCCTAAAATCATTAAAAAAAATCTAGGTTTACTTAGGCAGGATCAGTAGGGCTAAGGAAAGATCAGACTTGCAGTTCCACTTTGCATAGAAGATCTCAGTCTTTTGACTCTACGATATGTTGCTATTTATTTCCATTTCAGTTGCTTCCCTTTAGAGTTTTGTATGGGTATAAGCCCGAATTTATTATTCAGTTAGTTTTTGTTCTGAGTCATGAGGTATAGATATTTCATATATCAGTGGGATTATGACTTATTTTTTTATGTGATTATGTCATTTCAGTTCTGTATTGGATGTGTGGACAGTTTAAGATGAGGCATTCTATGATAAGAATAAGAAGGACTATAATGTGCTTGCCACACGAACCAATAATGTTGACACTTTCTCTGATTTTTTGAAATAAAAAATGTGAAAAGCGAAAGAATTTTTAATCATCAAAAGACAGGAGGGAAAGTTGTTACTTATGGAATAAAATTACTTTTATGTTATAAAAGTTAGTTTACATTAATGTTGTTTTTGTTAGTGAACATATAAAAACAGTGACGATCTTGATAAATATATATATGGATAGTTCATATTGAAACGTATATTTATGATGCCCAAGATTGATGTACATATTAATTGGTTTGGGAGAGTACGTTTATCCTTTAATGCTTAATTCAACAATTAAAGTTGTGACGCTTTATAACACACTTCAACTCAAAATTTTAAGTAGAAAGACCAAATAATTATTCAAAAAGATAATATATGCTCAAGAAAGACCCATAAGGAGGTGGCAACATGCTTGTGTGGACTTTGAAGTCAAAACTCACAAAATGTAGGTCCTCTACTATCCAAAGGCTTGGGATACCCCAAGGGCACAAATCCTTAAGCCAATATGTTGTTATATAATTATAACTAATTTCACATATTTTTATCATGTGGGACAAACTTTCTACACCAACTACACTAAGTAGTTCATGTGCAATAGGGATAAATTGAAGCAAAATTTCTCATTCATTTCTTATCTGTATTAATAAAAAAAATATATTATGTTAACCTTTTGGAGAAGAATCCTTAGGTACCTTTGCCTATAACGTTTAAGGTGTGGGTCATATATTAATTATGGTTCAAAGTTTATGAAAACTTAAATTAATAAAAAATATAAAATTGTGGGTAGCACCATAATTTTCACCAATAATATGTGTTTGATGATTCTTTGATTACACTTATTTAAAATGCAAGATTGATTTTTTTCATTGAAAATTTAGTTATTTCTCCATTCCAAGGTAACATTGTTTTTTTGTTGTGTATTAATTTAAATTTAATTTCTTATATTTTGACCATATTTTTATAAATTAGATAATATTGTATAAAAAATATTTGATTTTTTATATTTTAATATATTGTATTTTAAATTTTTATAATATAATCTAGTATTAATAATATTATGCACGCATCTCATCAAATCTGCATTATGTGCGTGTGTCTGTGTGTGTGTGTATGTGTGTGTGTGTGTGTGTGTGTATATATATATATATATATATATATATAATTTTAATGTCGACATTTGTATTTGTTTTAAATATGAACAATCATAGTGGATATCTTCACTATAAATGCTTTCACGACATTTAAGATTTATTGCTAAATTTATTGCAATAAAAATATCGACATTGATGATGAAATTCCTCTTAGTGAATGTGGGTCATGATTATGCCTCTCAAAGATTAAGACGTACCCCGTTTTGGAGAAATATTGACTAGAGATTATTGGAAAAAGATAATATTGTGTTGCCTTTAGTGAAAATAGTATGGGATATAAATGATAAAAGACAAATATAGTGCATGAAAGATAAATATTAAATAATAAAAATAGCCCCACACCAATGCTTAGGGTTATAAGGGGGCTCGGTTATCATTACTCATCTCTAAAGGGAACTTATGAGGTTGATGATATAAATGATGGTAGTGTAAGTGCTCGGGGGATAATTTTGAGAATGACAAAGCTTCTCAAAGAATGCTTGGGAGGTGAAGTAATGGTGGTTTCGAACTTAACTGAGTTTATTAATGCCTTGTGAAGTTGTAATGATGAAGCAAATATTATGGGTTGCACATATAATGGTTAGTGAAATGATATCGATTATCGATCTTGAGGGTGGTTAATCGAGATTTAAATAACATAGAGTATGACCTCCTTTAGAGTTGGTGCGATGGGAATTAAATGACAATGGGATGAGAATTTAATTATCTTGATGGTGTATCTTGCTAAGGGCCTCAAAAAATGTGGGAGTGACTTTTTAGGGTGGTTAACATTACTAAGTAGGTACTTTTGCAGTCTGTCACATATGAAAGATGTTGTTGGGTTTGGTGTATATTTATTCTTGAATTTTGGGTTATAATGGTGTTCCTTAATTTCTTTGGGGTGGTTGGATAAGTCTAATCCCATTGCGTTATATTCTCCAACTCCCATTAGAACAGGGTGATTTTTCGTAGATTATCATTGAATGTGTTGCACCCACCGATAGTTCCATATACTAGAGTGTGGGTTGATCATGTGCTCACCACTACTGAAAATTTCGTTGTTCTACATCACATTGGATGATTTCACTATATGGATAAATTTAGGGACTTTAAAATTGTGAAAATTGTGCCTACTATATATAATTTTGGGTCTTGGTGGTGAAATGATCTCATACATTCATTCTGGTTTAGGTGAGTTCAATTTTACTTTGGAAGATATTTGTGAGCTTTTATGTCTTAATATTTATGGTTACATTGAGCTCGAAAAGGATTCCAATCAGAAGGAAAAAGAAATTATGGATATTCTAATATCGTGGCATACCAAGTGTGATAACTATAAAAGTTCACTTCAGTCAGATGGCTCATCAAAGTGACGAGGAAACTCCACTTATACTCAGTGGAAAAAATATTGTTTAAAAGATGTGATGGTGAGTCCCGATTTGTTCAAGTCTCAAGAAGGGTTTGCTCCGATGTTGAGCAAGGGGGTGATATTCACATGGCTTATTTTTTTTCCACATTCTTGTCTCACTTTTTACTATTAGGGAATTCTCATTATTTCCCTAATTATTGTGTATTTTTTATTTTTGCTAAGTTATCTATCAGGAAGAAGATTTTACGAGCCACCCTCATTCTCAGGAATCTATATGCATTCTTGGACAAAATTTTTGAGGACCTCGAGCGATAAGTTGGTTCTAATTATTGTAATACCCCATATTTTTAGCTGCATTATTTTAAATTATGAAATTATTATAGTTTCCTGCAGTGACATATGATGGCACTATTTATTTGTATTCTTCGTGTGTTACATGTTCATACATTTCAAAATAGAAATCACACTTAATATATAGTAATTTGTTAATCAAATTATTGAAAGTGACCGTGTATTATGGAAGTCTATGGACTAATCGGGAACTTGATATCGAGAGTTTTTGTGTTCGGAATATCCCCTCAGTGTCGGTGTTTACGATCGTGAAGTGGTTTCCAATTATGTTATGTCTCTCTTAATTAATAAATAATTGATTTTGGACTCGTAAAGGATAAAATAATTGTTGGTTTTGTCTCATAATTAGGGTTGACATTTGGGACATTTAAAATGTCTGTCCGTGACTTAAAATAATGGGTTTTAAGTCCTATTGATTGGTATATGGCTTTGGTAGTGTATCAGGTCAATTGGATTAGTATTTGGGCTCATTGGGTTGAGGCCCATATGGGGCCTATGCCTAATTATGTTGGGGGATAATTAGACTTAACTTAATTCATCCTAGAGGCTAGTGAGAGGAACCCTAACTCTAGAGGGAGAAAACGCTCAAGAGGTGAAGAGAATTTGGAGGACTTTGGCTTAAATTCATCCTTAGACTCTAAGGCAAGTGTATTATACTAAATATTTTATTTAGTGTTTTTGTTATAATAATAATTTCTTATTTGAATCTATTAATTTCATATTTAATAATTTGAATTTATGATTAATAAATCCTAATATCTAAATTTAAATAATCTAGGGGTTTAACCCTTAATCCTTTGTTAATATGTTAAGATCATTAGTATTGACTCTCTTGAATTGGTATAGGTTATCAATGGGTTTTGTTAAATATATATTCCTAATCCTAAATAATTAAAAATACCTTTGTTTAATCTAAGTATTTAACTAAATTTGAGCTTAATAAGACAAATTATAGAAGTAGGGTTCATAACTTTAAATATGAGAACTTGTCCTCACATATAAGGTAGATTGAAGTAAAACTCATAGATATAGGATACTTATGTGGTTAGGTAACTTATATATGAAGGTAAATTGGATTGGTATTTTCTAGAGGCTTGGATTTAGGTGTTTTTGTTCATTAATGGCTAATTTTGGAAACTTGGAGAAGATGACTATGCAAATCTAATTCAAACGAGATTAGTTTCTCATTTGAACGAGATTTGAGGGGTCATTTGAATGATTATGTAACTCATTAGAATGAGGGGGTGACTTCAGTATGCCATTCGAATGACAGTGCAAATCTCGTTTGAATGAGAATAGGCAAGTTGTTTGAATGGGTTGGATCGGTTTGGAAATTTAATTCTTTATTAAAAGAGATTAGTTAATTTAATAATTAGGGTTTATTACTTATTAATCCAAGAGAGATTATAGTTGTTATTTAGTGATTTTATGCATTATCATACCATGTGTGAGGTCTCTTGGGTGACGTACTAAGAGGGATTTTGATGGGGCATGTACAATCTTGACTACACGAGTATCCTGGTGATTTAAATGAACTTTATTCCTATTATTTACCCCGATCCTATAACTGTCGTACCCGTATTTCGTGTGGTAAATATATCGGGGATATCTAGTGTATAGCATTGGGTATTAATTCCATGCATTATGACAGGAATGCATAGTGATCATCTCCTATGGCTTTTGATGTTATAGGTTTGTGATGGCCTATAACTCTACTTAGTATGCATGAGTGATCCCTGAAGGCGATATGGATAGGATTTTGTATATTTTATGTGTGGACTCGATAGTATTCCATTTACTTGTATTTCTTGAGGGTCGTACTTTTGTGGATATTAAACTTGAGATTGTCTTATTCTTATTTGTTATTATACTTAAGAAGTAGACATTGTCTTATATGATGGAACCATTTTAATTAATTTCAATGGGTAAGAATTATAATTAAATATTGAGTTCACTTTAGATTGGGATTAGACCTATGTGATATCTAGGCTTGTTTAGGTTGGGATAACTTAAAAATAACTAAAATATGGGAGGAAGATGTGTAGTTATTTATTGTAGCTGAAATTTGGTTAAATTCTTAGTAGACTTGTGGTTTACGTTGTTGTTAATTTTTTTTTTCATGAATTAGGCTTCCGCTACCCCCTCAACCCCGATTTATCTACTTGCTCTCTGATTCAGCTATTTCCTATCTAGGATGTAAGTGTCGAGCTAGCGTGCTCTCTATTTTACTTATATTTACATTTCAGTCGTGTTGGACTTTATAGTAATTTCTATTTTATATGGGGAGTTAGATCTATGTTAATAAATTAGTACTTTTAGTGTTGGATTTTATTATTCTGATGTCTTTGGTATCAGAGGTTTATCTTGGTTCACTCTTATGGATGTATTCAGTTATTATCTTTATCCATTTATTATCATTTCTTATGTGCTTAGAATCATATTCAATTGTTTATACTCCTATAATTATTTATTTAATACCTAATCGATCAAGTTTAGATTTTACGGGGTATCACAATTACATTGTGATTTTTTTCTCATCCTACCATTCGAATGTATTTCCTTTTCAAGATACCCCCTTGTTCACTCCCATGATTAGACAATTCGATGCTCTCTGTAATGATAAATTTTTAATTGAATCGATTTGTTTGTAATTGTCTAAATTCCGGATAAAAAAAGATTCATGATTTAGGCTTTGTATTGTCAATCTTGTAAGCCTATGATATGTTTGATGAAGACATAGCAAACAAACTTTAAAGATGGATAAACATTGTGTCCTGTTTTTCATTCCAAGTTTGTCTTTATGCTTACCAAGGATCTCACGGGTATGGATGCATTGAATATGATCCTTGGATATTTATTTTAATTATTTGTTTTTAAACAAAAAGGTTTGGAATTTTAAAAAAAAAATGTTTTTGGAGAAAAATATTTTTTGGTTTTAAGTATGTTATAACGAATCTGTGATTTCATTAGAAAGAAAGCCTATTCTCGTTAGAACGGAATTTTGTTGGAACAAAGTTTTTATCTCGTTGGAACGAAATTCTATACTTCATTAGAATGGATATCTAACAAACTTCAAATGGGGACTCTCTTTCTAGCAATGGGGTTCACTTTGGAAGCTTGAGGGAAGCTTATTAGAACGAATATGCTTATTCATTCGAACGAACCTTGATTTCGTTAGAACGAAATAAGATTTTTGTTCGAACGAACTATGGGATTTCCTTTTAACGAACTCTCCTCTTGAAACATCGTATTTTACTATTTATAGGCGTGTTGAACTCAAATTTTTAAAGAACGTTTGGCACAAATCAAATTCTTATATGTTTACCAAAATTCAAAAATCCTAATTTCACTCTTTTAGTTTAAAGATCCAAGTTTCCATATTCATATGCTTTGAGATCTTTGGGTTGGTCATTAAAGTTTGTTTTTCTCTTCATCTTGAGAGAACTTTTTTTGTGCGGTGGACTTCGTACTAGTTTTTTGTGTTGCGGTGAAGAAATGGTTTTTCGTGTTTCGATTCCTTAGGAAGTTGCCCAGACTCATCAGTGGATATCGATCTGCATGTGGATTGGCATGTTTTGGCAGCTTACGTGGGTTGACTCCTACGCTGTACTTTGGAGGAGAGGTTGAAGTTAGAAGACCGTTAAGGCTTACGAGGGAGATCAGTCAATGATTAAGTCTACTGCCTAGTCTTTGTTAAAACTTATCATAATGATCTGTTTGTCTGGGTCGTCCAAGGTTTTTCGCTTTATGATTTTCCTTGCCAGTTAGTTTGTTGTGGATGATTTATTTATTTTATCATCTTATCACCTAGATGCATGTTTTAGGCTAAAAAAAATAAAATTGGGTAAATCGATTTTTTCACAACAAATGATTTTAAATGGTTCAAAGTTTTATTAGATTTAATTTTTTTAAAATTTTTATCTTTAATATTGAAAAATATAAAAATAGAATTTTTATTGGTCGGACCATCCATACCTAAGAACATATAGGCCATTCTCATTCTCAATCACGGGGATGTCTTGATTAGGATAGCGAGATAGGATTCTCATAACATTAAGGGATTTCTTATGCCATTTCTTACCATATTGATGATATTAAAAAATTAAATTATTTTGTTTTATCAATGATTTTTGTGTATATCGAATGGGTTTTTTCAATGACCCTAAGGTGTTGTTTATCCTTGTTATTTATGGGATGGTGGAAGATTTAAGAAATTATGGTATAAAAGTGTTGTCTTTGATGGTTTGATCTCTATTAGCTTTCGTGACTTAGTGGGGACACAATATTTTTCTCCTTCCTTCAATATCTATGTGCCAATTTTGGTTTCATCATCTGATACCTTTGTAATACCCTCGTAATTTTAATGTCTTTTAAAATGTGTTATATTTTAAATTAATGGATTAATTGGATTTTATTATAAATTAATTCATTTGGGTTTTATCCGAATTGTGGATATTAAAATGAATGATTCTGTATATTACTTAAAGATAATTAGGTAATACATTAATGTGATGTTATTGATATGGTTGTGTGATATTAATTCAGTAATTTGAATTAATAATCGGACGCGGTATGGGACGTGTCGGGACTAATTTGTTAAATTAAAAAGGAAACTTATTTTTCATCAACCTTATAGTCATTTAGAGTGCGTCGTTGCATCCGGAAGGGTTGAAATAGTCATAAAAGTCTATTTGGATGTTGGTTTTGGGTCTCGGGTCATTTGGAAATAAAAAGACAAACGAAAAGGGGTTTTTGGTCATTTTTAAAGGGGAGATGAATAGTGATTTCGGATTTTGTCTTATTATAAATATTTGGAGATTAGTTGTACGTGGGTTTATTCATCTCTTCAACACAAAATTGAGAGGTCACCTTTTGAGAGAGAGTGAAAGGTTGCTTGGGAGAAGAGAAGATTACTTGGAAAGGAGGAGAACCAAGGACCAAAGGTCACCACCACCAACCACCATCGGAAGTTGACCGGAGAAGGGGAGAACCACCTGTGTTATACAACCCCAAAGGATCAGATCTTCATTAGAGGCAAGTATTTGATAATTGCAATCATGTTTTTTATATTGTCCATGTTAGGATAGTTATTAAAAAGATGAGATTTTGCATGTTTGGAAGATAAATATAGAGTTGTTGATTGATTTATGAAAAATGGAAATATATAGGAATCAAACTCATGTTGTAGGTAAATAGTAATCCACGAAATAATCATTAAGTTGTTGAAGAAATTCTGAGAATCATTGGTGTGTTCTTGAAGATATCATGTATATAATTTTCTAGAAAAAAAGGATAAATATATGCTTTTAATTCAAATTCTTGATGATTCTAGGATGTTTAATGCATTAGAAATCATTTACATATGTTGCTATATCATATAGTAAGGATTGTAAGGAATTTGGGTTGTTAATATGAAGGTTTTAATGATCAAAAGTCATGAAACCCGTAGTATAAGAATTGCAGAAAACTGGGTTGTTATCTGGGCGATTGATCGATCGACCCCCTACCTTCGATCGATCGACCTCCCCAGAATTTATGATGTTGTTTATTTTTAATGCTTGTTCTTATCCTTTTGTAAATATTTGGTGATTATTAATTGGATATAATGGGACTTAGGGAAAATCAGTAAGCCCTAGATAAGAATTGATTTAATGTGATTGGGATTTAATTGATTAGAATTATGATAATTAAATTGAAAGAAATTTCGGTTGCTAGATGCATGTGTTGGATTCTAATTTGTATGCATGAGGATTAAGGATAGGTCCAGTAGGGGAAATTTAATAAATCACCTGGGAAACCTTGGGTTTACAAGAGGGTTCAATCCTAGGTGATATAAGATGTGTTTATAAGAGATTATAAACTATCGGTTATAACCCTAATTAAAGGAGAGTTTAATTCGTAGTAATTCGGGAGAAAGATAATATGGACCAGTAAGATATTAATGATTTCTTACTGAATAAATATATTGAGGAAAAACCTATTTAAACCGTGAGTAATGAGTGAGACTTTGGAATAATTAAATTAAAGAAGTAAAGTCATAATATTTTAATACGTAGGATTTAAAGAGATATAATGCTACGTATGGGAATTATCTTAGGGTAGTGTGAGTACCTTGTTGATATTATATTTATATAGGTAGATGATAATGCCTATTTGATTTATTGATGATTTATGTGTATGACATACCTAGCTTACTTGATATCGATGGGAGGTTTGCGCGTGAGGGCAGTCATATCTTGATGAATCCATGGGATTTTTGATTTGTCGCTCGAGAACATAGGTCTATGAAAGACTTATTGGGGAGTTGATAAGTTCGCTGAGTATGGGGACGTAGGTATGTGCATGACCCGTGGGTTTGAGAACTATGTTCGCCTCTAATTTTTGTGTTGTTGTTTGTGGTTCGAGAAATCCTTACCGAACCTTTAGTCCCCTATTCGGCGACCAGCGATACCGGGACGTGATAGCAGAGTAATGCATGCACCGCAGCTGTGTCTCAAGGTGCCGTATTATATATGTATATGTATAATGAATTCAATGTATGTATATATAGTGGTTAGATTAATCTACTGTGTGATAATTGTAGATAACGGGGAATAGAGTAAAAGAATTGAATTAAGTTAATGAATATTTGTTGTCATAGATTTGAAAAGCTTAATTCATCTTAATGAGAAATGTATATGAATGAATATACTACATATGGTATGGGACATACGGGGTTATGATATGGGATGGAATCATATTATGGAAACTAGTTAGGAGGAACCATTAGCTAGGAGGTTAATAGGAAAAGTTAAGCGTGAACTCTAGATGAGTGGTGAGAATATCAAGTGAGAGTCTGGATACTAACATGTACATAATAAATGCTTTATTGCACTTGTTAAATATTTGTTATTTTCAAAATTATTTTTACATCGGGCTCTGACCCGTTTCCTTGCATATTCTCTTTTCTATTGTACCTTTTATATCAGGTGTCCAGCAGCAGGGACACCAACCTTAGAGGATTATGACGAGCTATGGAGCTATGGAGTATTGCTTAGACGCCTATCTTCGTTTGATTTATAGTGTTCTTTTATTTAGGGCATGTCACCTAAAGGAATTCAGTTATCTCATTTCTATCTGAGTCATATAGTCTTGTACTCCTGTCATTTTTATACATTTATTATTGTTGGGATTATTGTATTGGATAATTATTTGGGAATGTTTATTCCAATTTCATTTAAATTCTTTTGTGTTATCTGTTCAGTTATTATTGTGGTAGAATAAAATGTGTAGTGTTATTCATAAACTAAAAATGAATTTTGTTGAAATTAAAATTTGGGAAAGTTTTTAACACTAGCTTAATTAGATATTGGGTGATTTGTAAATGTTTTCGACAGTGATGCTGAGAATGAGCCAACTGTATATTCTGTTTTAATTTGGTATGGGACTGGCCACCCGGTATTTAATTAGGCGGGGTGTTACAACCTGCTAAAATGACTTTGAACATTCGTGGTTTTGAAGTGACACTATTTGTCTAGATAAATCCTTAATTATTTTGGTATATGGTGAAGGGTAAAGATCTTGGTTATAAGTCATTGTTCTATCTTCGCATTCTTGGGAGGGTTAGCTTTTTGTATAATGTATAATGGAAACATAAATTGGATTACTTTAGACATGTTGATAGGAAATTCGTTCAACCAATGTTGGTATTTGTTTTTTCGAATGATAAGACGTTGTATTTAACGGAAGGTTTCCATGAGAAGTAATGTGTTTTTTTTTTAATTTCCCATAAATGAGGAAGCAAACATGGATGGGGATGTTTTTGGTTTTCCTTCTTCTAGTAAATAGAATATCGATGGGAGTTAGTTAAGTTGTGAAATTTGGTGTTCCTGTTGGTGTAACGTCAAAGTGGATGTAACCTACCAGTTCTAGGAAATGTAATATTATAGGATTAGATTAGATTAACGAAGGGATTGTTGCTCACGAAGGTGTGTATTGAGAAGCAATTCTTAAAGTACGAGATGTTCTTGATTACTAATAAGTGGAAGAAAAAAATAGGAAGAACTTATGAAGAGGTTTATTCCTCATAGGCGTGCTACGACTATAGCACAAATGAGGCTTTTGCAACAAAGGTCTCGCTTTATGGCCATTGTTTTTTCTGTCTCAAAAAATTATGACAAAGTGGAAGATGATAAGGCTAGTGAGGAGGGTGTTATGGAGGATGAAAACATTTGTGGTCATGAAGGATATGTTGAAGTGAAGGAAAATCTTCCTTAGGGGGAACATCATATAAGGGAATTTTCTTACTTATGTTTCCATATAATGCGTGAATAATTGTTGCTTTGGTTTTGAGTATTTGTTAGTTATAGGTTAAGGTGGATGGTGAAGATAGTTTTAATGAGGATGCTTTTGTTGTTTATCGCAAGTCATTGGAAGATTTACCTAGTGTTTCAAGACCTTTAGAGTCTATCATTATTATTAGTAGTTCATCCTTGCGTTCCTTGTTGAGTGATGCTAGGTCTATGGGGGCATACCTATTCTCCAATCCTTTTTCTTACAAAATATGTTTCTATTCCCTATAATTGTTAAATTTTACCAATAGTGATCTTCACTATATCATTGTTTTTTAGTGCCACTTACCTTATTAATGTGGGATTTTCTAGATTTACTCATATGTCTTCGCCTGCGAGTAATCGTTTATCGATTGTCCTTTTTAAGAGACGTTTTATGTTATGCATATTGTACCAACCCTTAATTTTCTTAACTACAATAGTAATTATTTTTTCTTTTCACTTGCATTAAATAACTATGACAACTGATCCCCATGGTGTTAATGTTGTCACAAGTCTATCCTTCAATACGAGAAATGCACTTATAATGCTTCTCGTGGTTCTTCCTTATCATTTACTCATGATATTATTAACCACTATGGAAAGTCTAGTGATTTTACCAAGATCCATGTCTTCTTCTTCCGTTGATGTTGGTTCTCATAATGTTTCACCATTAATGTCCTCATCTTTTAGTGTTAGTGTTAGTTTTTAAGATATTTTCGGTCAGACAATAAGTGTTAGTGGGTCTTTTGAACCGAGAACTTCTTTATGTTTGCCAATTGCTCTAATGATTTTTATTATTACGATAATTCTTCATTAAATATCTATTTCTGAATATATTCTTATTGCTTATAGTTTATCTTACTCTGCCCCTTTGCTTTTCAATAGTTTTGTGGAGAATCGATTTAGTTTTCTTACGTTTCTTATTGGAGATGATCATTTGTAGTTACTATTTATGAGTTGTTAGATAAAAAGTTGTTTACTAAAAATGTAATTTTATTTTACCCCTTGTTATCGAGAGTGGCTTGGGTAGTCTTAATCATACTAGTATATGTTTATGTCTTTGATAAAAAAAAGGTCGTACCCAGTGCACAAGGTTCCTGCTTAATTGCAGGGTCTAGGAGAGGCAGATGTCGGTTGGCCTTACACCCATATATGGAGATACTGATCCCATGTATCGAATTCAAAACCAACTATAGCTTAGGCAAGGGAACTTTCCATCATACCAAAGTTTGACCTTTATATTTGTGTCTTAGATATTATCCCAAAATGTTCATGACTTTTTCCTCAAAGGGTATTCGAATTCACACCATCATTCTTGAAAATTTTCTTGTTGGTGTTAATGAATTAGGGGCTTATCGTGCACCAAGTTCTAAAGATGTGTACCATAAGAATTGAGAATTTATTATTAATAGAAAATGGGTTGGTTTTAACCTTTTTTTACTTGAGGCCTTCTTTGACCTTGATTTGAAATTTTAAAAAGACCCATCCTTTTTCTAATGGTTTGAGAGTAGGTTTTGGGGCTTTGAAAGTTGGTGATGAAGTTGGTGATTTTGAGGGAAGATTATTTTTGGTAACATAGGGTAATCCCGAGGCCAAATTGCACACACTACGAGACTAATACCATTGGCTCGAAGGAGGCTCATATAAAGATTTTTCCCTTCCTCGTGGCCCTTTGTGGAATCGAATTGGTGACCTCTAGGGAGCAAACCCAACATCTAACTAGTTGACTTGACCTTAGGGTTTAAGGGAAGAATTATATGCATTTCTAAAGGAAGTGACTGAGAAGAAGGCTACACTATAAAATCTTAAAGTTGACCAAGAGTCTTTCATTAAGGTGGATATTAATGCGAAGATTCATTTGGATTCAAAACATGGCGTCGACATATTTAATTGGGTGTGATGATATTGGATTTAGCTTTTTTCCTTAGTCTTATAGTTTTTTCTTTCTTATGATACCCAAGTAGGGCTTTAGCGATTACAACTGAAGATTTGGAATACTAATGATTATATTAATTCAAAATTTTGTATTTATACCATTTTTGTGATGTGTGATTTGTTTAATTTCTTTTTTCCTATGTATTTTTCTTTTTTTTCTTCAATTTATATGGAATGGTTTTGTCTCTTATTAATGGGACTTTTAGAATATTTGTCTTTACTACCTCTTTCAAGAATATCGATATTGTGAAGTGTTTCACTTGCTCGAATTCATAAGACTTTTGACTCTTTGGTTTTGTCCCATTGTAAAAAAAATTGGATGTTTGGTTATGCCATTATTGACATGTCTTTAGAATGTCCCCCCCCCCCCCCCTCGACATTTGGCCAGACTTTTATATTTTATATTTTTTCGATAATCCACCTAACTTTCGATTGTTTGGTTTTACCGCTATTGGAGAGACTTTCGAATCTTTGTTTTTTCTCCACTACAACAATTCTTACATTTAACTGCGAAATGTTTCGTAGTCAAAAGTTCCTATTTCATTGCTAATAGTTTTTGGCAACGAAAATTATTTCGTAGCAAGTTCGTGGCAAAAGGCCCGTTGCTGAATGTATATGGCCACGAAATTAACTTTCGTTGCGAATTGTTTAGGTCATTTTCCACGAAATTATTTTCGTGGACAATTATCATATTTCGGCTACAATTTGGTTCGTAGCTAATTGTCATACATTTCGTTGCTAAATGTCTTCATTTCGTTGCCAATTCTATATATAAACTAGTGTGTTAGAAGGTTTTAACTACGAAATTTACAATTTGTTTTGTAGCTAATTAATCAAGATTTCATTGTTAAATGTCTTCATTCCGTTGCCAATTATATATGTAAACTAGTGTGTTAGAAGATTTTAACTACGAAATTTACAATTTGTTTTGTAGCTAATTGATCAACATTTCGTTGCTAAATGTCTGCATTTCGTTGCCAATTCTATCAGTAAACTAGTCGTTAGAAGCTTTTAGCTACAAATTTGTTCCTTCCCTCAAGATCTATTGACTACGAAATTTGATTGTTGAAAAATGATTCTTATAATTAATTTTTCAATAATAAACTATTAAATCTTAAGTCGCACTTTTATTTATCAATTGCACAAAATTAACATCTAACAAAAACAAATTACCATCTAACAAAAATCATTAAATCCACAAAATAACTAAATTGTTATAAATAAAATTCACATTAAGTCACGTACACATACATTGTCAAGTCGACTAAACACTAGTTAAAGGACGTAGAAGTCCCACATCTCATCCCCTTACAAACGACAAATATCCATGGCGCAAAAAAATAACTTAAACTAGTTAAAAGACTTAGAAGTCTCTAATTCCATTTACAAATGTCAAAAGTTCATGGCGCCCCAAAAATAACTTCTCGTCATGTCAAATCTGCAATTAAGAAAATACAGCATCATTAGCTAAGATAAAGTAGGATTTGATTCATCTTTATCATGAAAAAGTTATAACAATACTAATCGTATCCATCATATCCATAAAAAACAAATTTAAGTCCTAAAGTTATTTTTACAACACCGTGTAAATATTTTAGAAATTTTGGACAGAATCTTCTTTGTTTGTAGGACTATCCCTCTGTTTAAAAATAAAAAAAATACTCCCAACAACAAAATTAATAGTCCAACTTGGACATCGTATAAGCAACCTCTTAATTTAAGTTTAAAAATTACTAACACAACTAAGAGTAAACAATCTACCAAATTTGGGGAAAATTCCCATTGTTTATAGTCCATTCGGGAACTCGTATAAACAACATAATCGAATGGTCCTGCAACATGGAACAACCAAGAACAATAAAAGCATTAGCGTGTAGATATGCAACAATATTAAGCTGGGAAAACCAAATTGACATCTCAAACCTAAAAAAATATTGCACACTTCTCAAGAATACACCTATACTACCCCCATGTCCATTAAACCTTCAAAATGCATTAAATTTATGACAAAAAAGAAGCTACAAATTAGCTAATATAGAATAATGCTCTACTTTTTAACAATGAAAAGAAGCCACTCAATTAAATGGAAATACAATAAAAAAAACTGGTAGATAAACACTATTCGTCAATGGAAGATTGCTTAAATGAATAATCCAAAAATACTTTTGAATTCTAACATACATTCACAACCACAAAACAAAAAGCAGTTGTTAGTTTGTGCAAAAGGTTAAAAAAGGCTTGACCTTTAGGATGAGCCACTCAATTGAATGGAAATACCATAAAAAAATCCCTGCTTTATTTCCCCCCCACCATTGACCTTTTGGATTTATGGTGTTAATATAGATGTCACTAAACCTAAACGAATTAACATACCATTTTATACTATAGAATGATAACGTAAATATTGTAAAATGATGTTATAATACCACTAAGAATTATACATTCAAAACAAAAGCAAAGTAAAAAGAAATGGTTTAAGAAAAATCAGATAAAGTACACCAGTATTATCAAGCAGAACATCACATCAAAACCAAAATTAAAGGAAGATCTTACCTCTCACCGGCGGCAGCAGCAGCAAGCAGGGGAGGATGGAAGCTCGACGGGGCAGCAGCTCGCATCGACCGGCAGCAGGGCTGCATCGGCAAGGTGTGTCCGTGTGGTGATATGGATTGGGAAAGAGAGAGAGGGAGAGTATCAAAGAGAGAACATAGGGCATAGCTAAAAAATGTAAATCAACATTTGAGGAGAAAGAAAGTGTTAAGTCTTTTGAGGAGAAAGAACTTAACTGATCCAATTATGATCATAGGAACGCGCTAATATGTTTCTAGTGATGGAAAAATCAGATAATTGAGGGGGGAAACACAAGTTATAACCATACCAGATGTTCGGCAACACCTTTTTTGCATCTTTCATCCATAATTCCTTAAAGATCTAACAAATTTTTTTTCTTCATTTTATCAAAATTTTCCTAAATCTCGTGATCAAAAATAGGAAATTCAGATTTATGAGGTGAGGGATAATTACCTCCGAGTATTAACATTCCATTGAAATTGACTCCTGATTTGTTGAACTTCTCCACCACCCTCTTATGACGTAGCATCCTTTCAATGAGGTACCTCCTCCACCATGTTGAACCTTAATCCGACAGCAATGGAAGCTTGCAAGCATATATGTAGATATATGCATATATGCAGAGATATGCAGCTTGCATATATGTATAACCATAGGGAAAAAGTTATGCAATTCACAAAAGTTTTAGATTACAAAATTTGTAGGCCAAACACGAGTACTTAACTTCATTTATAGAGCAAGCTTGGAACACTACCTGCACAGGAAGTCTAATGATGGTGTTTTTCCAAAAACTTAAGGTCACAAAGGTTGCCCTCTCTCAATGGAACAAAGTCATCTCTAAGGATCTCTTCCAAAACATAAGAGAAGCAGAAGACATGGTACTTCAAAAAGAAGTAGCTCTAGGATATAATTACTCTATTGAAGCAGATAATGAATACAAGATGAACATGGCATACTTAAAATACAAACTTTCATTAGAAGAGGAATATTGGAAGAAAAAGGCCAGAGTAAAATTGTTAAAATATGGTGATAAGCACATAAAGTTTTTTCATTCAATGGTCAACAATAAGAGAAATAATCTCCACATTGTAGGAATCAAGGATGATAAAGCGGACTGGATAACTGATTTTTCATCAATTTGTTAATCCTTCACTTCCCACTTTAAAGGGAACCTCACCACTCCTTCAACCATCCCCAACACATCCCTCCCATCACCAATGACCAGGATAATGACATATTAATTGACATTCCTACCATTGAAGAGGTAAAACATGTCATTATGGGCCTGGATTCATCTAGTGCAGTAGGTCCAAATGGTTTTAATTATTTTTTTATAAGCATTATTTAGGAATCATCCACAAAGATCTTTATGTAGAATTTGTAACCTTCATTATGGGAAGTACTATTCCCCAATGTTAGGCTTCAACTCTAATCACCCCTATTCTAAAAATTGAGAATCCTTCTTCATTTAGTAACTATAGACCTATCATCCTTTGCAACACTTCTAACAAAACCATTTCCAAACTTTTCTCCAATAGATTGGGAGAAATATTGGACAAAATCATGTCAACCAACCAAGCTGGATTCATTATAGGGAAGGTAATAAATGAACATATCCTCTTATCTCTAGAGGTAATGTCGAACTCCAGTAAGAATAGGAGAACTAAATCTCAAAAATCTTTATGATGTTCTAATAATACAAAAATCAACTACATTAAATTGTACCAATGTCAACTATATTATATTGGGTTAATTCTTAGAATTCATAGTAAGTGGTTACCATTTTTAGCAAGTCTGCACTATTTTTAGTATCAATCAAGTGATTACTGTTTTCTAGATTTATTCTCATCAAATCAAATGCAAGTATATTGATAAGAAAGACAATCATATTGATAACATGATAATTTTCCATTTAGTCCAAAAGCTTAAAAACACTCATATATATGACATGCAAAGCTAATAACATTTATCTCAATTTGACAACTAGTTGTAAATCATAAAAGCCATAGTGATATAAATATTAAGTTCTAAACTTATACCGAAGACTATTTATACTAAACAAGCACTCAATATAATTTTTCTTTTAACTCTGAAAGACAACACCATATGGACCATATCAGAAATTGCACGTCCAGGAGTTTAAGTGTCCAGTCAAATGGGTATAACTGTCCAGTATAAAAGTGCTCATTAATGACCTTAAAAGTTGAGCATATGACAAAGATACTCCCTCATTTTGACTATTTCTAGTGTATTTTGACTTGAAACATGTTACTAGTCTTGAAATCACTAGTGAATGCTTTTATGCCAAAGACGGATACTTCAGAGCTAGGAAAACATTTGGATCAGGTTATTTATCGAATAAAGCTTCCTCAACTTGCTATATTGGGTGAAGGAAAGCCAGAGGATCAAAATCATGCTATTATACTGAATAGGGTCGTGGAAATTCATTGGTAGTTACTTCATAATCTAACAAAGGTCTGCAGATTTCTCATATTCTCGTTGGACACAGAAAAGATCGTTCATCTCGAAGCAAGGAGTAAAATATTTAACGAGCAAAATAGAACAAAAAATAGGGCTTAAATTACAATAATTTTGTAACTTCAGTGATGATATTGCGACTTCAAGGGGGGAAATTAAAACTTGCCTGAAACGTTAAGGTTTAAAAAAAAAAAAACAGGTAATATGTCGATCTGTTAAGTCCAGCTTAACCATTGACTTTAAATGTCCTCATAGTGATAATTAACAAGATATGCATGAACGTTATGAACATTGATTTATAGTAGATAGATTTCAAAGGAAACGAATAGTCCAAATGACTGAAAAGTACCCCAAACTTGGTTTTTCGAGTTGAGCATCGACGTACCAAAAAAAGAAGATGGGCTATCAGACTCTTTTCTTTTTGTAACAATTAAACTTCAAGTTTTTTTGTTGTTATCAGCCACCAGTATCTCTCTAGTTATTACATGGCTCATTAATATGTGACATGGAATTACCACGCCTCATCAAAATTTAGAGAGGCGCACCCGCATTCAGATAGAGTCATTAGTGAAGATACACTAACGGCCTAAACTGAACATTGAAAAAAATAGTCAAATTTTGCGAGGAAAAAAACTATATTCCCAGCATGAAAAAATGGGTCAAATTCATTGTACTTTTCGACCATTTGTCCTAAAAATACTAAGGCAAGAAGTGACACATAATAAGGAAAATATGTTATGCAACAAGAAAAAAAATGAGAGGAAATAAAATATATACATTACAAATAAAATGGATCCAAGACCATCAAGACGAATTAAAATGACTATGGAAGGCCTATTAAATACACCACTTGCAATGATTTTCTTCAGAATTTATGAACACCAAATAAATTCATAGTAAAAAATAAATATGCAAATGCTTCATGCATTTGAATAAGATCAGAGATATATATGCCTCTCAAAACTTCTCTAGACAATGAATTATAAATATCCACCAACTATGATATCTCCAGCTGCTGTTCAAGCATGAATATCAAATGAATTTTTGTATTATAATGGTATACTTGGTACAATTGATGATGTTCTAACATTTACTTCTCAATCTCAAAAATCTTTAAAAAATCGTATATTTTTCATCAAAGAGTATGAAGATGAGTCAGTTAAAATGCTTAATCACTCAAAATGAAGTTACATAGTCCATCCAAATTTCTCTCCATCTAGAAGAAGAATTATTGAGAGAATAACTCGCTTCTCCCACAAGAAGCTCGCTCGTTTATATCTTAGTGTCCTTCTCTTTGTCGGTAGACGAAAGGCAGCTCTTTTTAATGACTTAATTGATAAAATCAAAAAGAGAGTGGAAGGTTGGTCTTATACATTATTATCTCTTGGAGGTCAATTTATTCTTATCAAGAATGTCGCTCAGTCCATGTACTATCATCTATTTTCAGTCTTAGATCCTCCAACAAGTGCAAGCAGATACCTAAGAACTATTTTTTCTAATTTCTTTTTGGGGGAAACATAAGGGATTTTGAACAGAAACTGGAAGAAATGGTAGAATATTTTCCTCATAAAAAGGGTGGTGTAGGTTTGAAGAAGATTCAGGACTTTATTGCAGCATCAACAAGTAGAATGTGGCGAAACTCCTAACCACTGATTCCATGTGGTATGTTTTCATAAGGAAAAAATATTATGAAAGGTTTATGGTTGGGACATTTTAGATACAATATTTGCTCACAATATTCTTTCATCTCCATTTCGAATATGAGACTCCCCCAAAAGGTCTCTATTTTTGTGTGGAAGTTTCTTAGTAAAGTCATACATACTAACTCTACAATCAGAAACCTCAAGATTCCCTTATCTTCGAAATGTCAATACTGTAATTTGCACCAAGAGGAATCCATTAATCATTGGTTTCGTAAAGGGGAAGTAGCATAAAAACTTGGTTGTACTTTGGAAACTTAATGGGAATTACTTCCAATTCATCTTCTATTAGGAATCGGCTAATAATTTGGTGGATGGAAACTAAAGGAAAATGTCTTATTTCCACTATTTGCTCCCTTATTCCTAGTTTGATCTCTTGGGAGCTTTGGAAAGGGAGAAATAGAAGCAAGTTTGATAATCAACCTATGAAGACTCCTACCACTATTCCTAATATTTACAAGCTCATAAATGAGATCTTTAAATCTATTCCTTTCTTAGGCTCCAAATATAGGCTTGATCTTGAATTCATTAGAGAATTAAACATTCTTTGTTCATAAATTTTTTTTATGCCACTAGAGAAGGGCTTTTCTTCTCTAAATAAATAAAGTTTCTTTCCAAAAAAAAACTTCTACACTAACAAGGATATTAATTATTGAAAACAGTATAAGTATAAAAGCAAGATAAAAACTAGCCTTTATATTTTTAAAATTCTGATTTTTCTTCTACAAATCTTCTTTAGAGGATGGTTCAATGCCCAAAATTGATCCAATTCTCTCCCAAAATGATGTACTTCACTTTCCCTATGGTTATCCCTTCTATTTTCTCTTCTCATTGTCTGGGATTTATTTCTCTTTTCTTGGTAATAGACTGACCTTATTCCAAAAAAATAGGTTTCGTTGTATAGGGGGTGAACTTTTATGGGATTTAAAGGGGTCTAAAGATATTGAAAGTACTTGTTGAAAGGTTCTCTTGGCTGTCAAGAGTCACGCATCATTATTTGAGATGGAAAGTGACAAGTTTCAGTATATATGTATTAACAAGTTAAACAATAAATTGAGAGAATGAATTCCAATCGATTTGAGAATCACAATTACCAACTGGCGAATCAGAATATGAGGGTTTTTTTCTGATGGAAACCTCAAGTTATTGTTTAGAAGTTGAACTTTTAGCGGATGACTTTAGACGAGATCATTAAATGTTATTAGATATTGTCAAGAGACTAATGAAAAATATATAAATGAAAAATTATCCATTTACTCAATTATATGAACTAGATTTTCTTACTTGTATTTAGAGCTAGATACTAGACCCACCCCCAATAAAGGGGATGCACTCTAAGATTTTTTTGCTTTTATGTGTGGTCCCTAACTCTTATTATATGACTATGAATATGTATTAACAAGATTACTTGTGATAGTTATATCATAAGACAGTCTCATATATTTATATTATGTAAGGTAGGACTGTATTGTACTCGAAAACTATCTTTACTTAATTAGAACTAATCTAAATAGCCCCTTCTTATTCTCAAGGCATTTGGAATTTCTCGCATTTTTTTTACACATATAAATTTGGATATGAAAGCTTTGGGGGTTTTCTTTGGTATTTGTCTTTCAATGTCCATACTTTGGGGTTTATTTTCACTTTCTAAAACCATGTATAAGATATTTTATAACATCACTGTATGGACATTGAAAGTATGGACATTGTAAAACCAAGTATAAGATATTCTAAAACCCAAATTTACGATTTCATGAATAATGTTATAATGAAACCTAAACTAAAATTTCATGAATATCCCAAAAGTTTGTAAAACAATTATAATCAAAATTTAACAACACTAAGCACCGTGACATGGTACCAATTAAAATCTAACAACACCAATATAGGGTTCATTCAAAAGGAAAAATAGATTGAACTAATTTGAATAATTCAGCACGGAACTACTAACACACTATGTGGCTTAAATCCCTTAAATTGATATTAAAACCATAAATATGAAGATGTGGGTGGGGGATGGGAATAACAACTTGAAAAAGTGAACTCAATAATATCAATAATGTCAGTTTCATATCAACAACAACAATGAACAAACTCAATAATACCTGAACACGTTAGATTTGAAAAAAAACATACCCAAAAATAAAATCACAAATCGATTTTATATTACCCCCAAACAGTAGACCTGCAAAAAAAACATTAGATATTTAAACAAAAATCAATATAAATATGACAAATCTGAATACTTTAGATCTGCAAAAAAATACTTACTCACAAATAGAACCATTAAATATGCAAAAAAAAGAATGGATACGTAAAGGAAAAAACAACAGAAATGTGACAAATTGCATAGTGGTTATGGTTTATTGGTTAAAAACCCTTACCCAAATTAAAAACCGTTAATTTGTGTGTGCGTGTATTTCAGCTTTATATGTGTGTGTGTGTGTGTGTGTCTGTATGAGATCTGTATAGATGTGAGATCTCACAACATAACACAAATAAACATACATATCACTAAAATTGGAAAAATAGGGTTTATGCATAGCTGGAGAGAAAGAGAGACAGATATCTTACTGTCGACAAGCCGAAGTGGTGATCGGATTTGGAGAGAAAAGAGAAAAGCCGAATCTGTCCGAAGTGGCGATCGGATTTGGAGGGAAAAGAGGAAAAGGGTTTCATAGTGTATTTGGGTTTGGAGGGAAGAACGGGTTTTGAGGGAAGAATGGAGATTGTGAGATTGGGTGATAATTAAAGTGATCTTAGTAATTAAAATATTTCACTACGAAATAATTCGTGGTGTAATGTTTTGAGACTTTACACCACAAAAAATATTTCGTTGCAAAACATAAAAGTATTTGCTTTGAAAAATTTCGTTGCCAATAGTTTATCTTTCTTTCCTAAATAATTTTCTTTTTCGCGGGAATATTAGCACTTATTGTCAACGAAAATCTGTATTTCGTAGCTAAATGTAATATTTTTCTCCACGAAATTATTTTCGTGACAAATAATGAGTTTTTGCTATGAATTTTCTTTTGTAGCTAAGAAATTCACAGTTAAATGTAAGAATTGTTGTAGTGCTCCCACTAATTAAATTTTTTAGTGTTTGGTTTTGACCCCATTGGCTAGACTTTCGAATGTTTGCATTTGCCCCTATTAGGAATGATTTGATGACTTGGATCTTACTTTATTTGATTGGATTTTTTTTGAAGAATTTGGCTGTTTTACTGTTGACTTTGGTTTTTGAAAAATTTCCTTTCATTTTAATGGATGTTCTCCCTTAGGAACGTTGGTAGCTTTGTATGGGTTATAGGTTAGCCTTTTATTATATCATTTCCTTATCTTTGGTGTCATAAGAACAAGTATGCTAACGGGAGAATTAAATTGTTGTTTTACCATCTGTATTATTCATGTAGAGATATATGTCGGAAGTTACCTCTAAATTTTTCAATACACCTCATTTCTTTGGGTGTGGTAAATAGACTTCAACCAATTTGTGTAGGTGTAATAAAAGTGGGAGATAAAAAATGGAAAATGGGGTTCAAATAATAACACCCCTTTCAATTGGATTGTAAGTTGGAGTTTGACTTTGCCTACTTTTTTCGCTTTTGTGGTTTTTTCAAGTGGATTACACCTTTTGATGGGATTCCAAGTTGGATTTTTCCCGTGTCATTTCATTTTCTTTCATGGATTTTTCCAAATTTATTATACCTTATGATTGGATTACAAATAGACTTTTCATTTATCTTCTCCTTCCCTTTCTTGGTCTTTACCTAATAAGCTATGCCTTTTGATTGGATTACAGGTTGGTCTTTGCCTTTATCATTTCATACCATTTTGTGGATTTTCCCAAGTGGGTTATGTATTTCAATTGGATTATAAGTTGTACTTTGGCTTTATCATTTCATTACTTTTCATGGATTTTGTAAAGTGGATTATGACTTTCGATTGGATATTAAGTTGAACTTTGCCATTATAATTTCATTCACTCTCGTGTATTTTTCCATGTAGACTATACCTTTCCGTGGATTACAAATTGGACTTTGTCATTATCCTTTCATTTTATTTCGTAGATTTTTCCAAGTACATTATGCCTTTTGAGTGGATTATAATTGGACTTCCTCATTATTATTTCAATCTTTTTCATGGATTTTCCCAAGTGGATTGTTATAAGTTTAATTTTCCTTTATCATTTCCTTCCATTTTTATATATTTCTTCATGGATTATGGCTTTCGATTGGATTCCAATCAACACAAGATTTTTGTCAGATGGGGTGGGGCGGGGGGCTTGCATATATTAGAATGGATTAATTTAGAAATTGTAGTGTTTGAGGCGCTTACAATTGATGGTTTATATTTACTTATAATTTGGTGTTTGAGACTTCGCAACAACTGGAGGACAGTTCTTCTCGAATGATATATTTCCCCTCCCAATTTGGTGTGAATTTTCCTGTTGATCTTCCTTGGAGGATGTGGTGTATAATTTGAGGACCAAATCTCCCTCTTTGAATTTATTTGGTTTGACCAATCCATCATATGCTTGTCATGTTGTTTGGAGTAGTTTTGAAAGTTCTTATTTTATTTGCTTCTTATTTTTTCAAGCATCACGAGTTGGGTGGTGCAAATCTCATGGGCGAGTTTGTGCTAAAAGGACTTACATTCTAATGGTACCGCTAGCTCGATTTGGAAATATATAAGATCGTAGGACTAAGACGAATTTCTTTCCTATTCACTTGCAAAGTCTTCTCTTATATATGTGAGGATGTTGATAAATGTTTTTCCTATGTCTTCTTCTTATGTGTTGATTGGGTGGGATATAGAGTAAAAAGGTTTTTGATGTCTGCTGATTGGTAAATGTGTGTACTTATTCATTGTTGAATGGGATTCCATCGTCGGAGAGGATTACTTAGGGGATTGCAAAAGAGAACCTGATATTTTCTAGAATTTTGTTATCGAAAACTGTTTTTGTGGATGTTGTTGGTAAACTACTTCCGCATTTAATGTAGAACTATATTTCCATGAGCGTCGAGATATTTCCTTTAGAGGTTTGTACTATATTTCACACTAGATCAAGTGTTCGTGTATGGAGTGGGTATGGTGTTAAAAGTGCATGAAGTAGTACTGATGAAGCATGGATGAGGTTCCTATCAATTCACGAAGGCTTGCATTTATTCATGAATTTTACAATTTTTCTCCATTATTGACCAAAATTATTCTTGGTTCAATAGAGGTTTTTTTTTTGTTTTTTTTCATTTTCTTCCCAATATATGCCTTATCTCTCATAATGGAAAAATAGGATTCCTATAGCTAACCCTATATAATTGAAAAAAATTCTTTTTAGATGAGTAAAGTTTATATGTGTCGGGCATGATATTTTCACATGGTTTCATGGGTTTCATTTCCTGCTAAGCACGCCATAAATTGTTGGGAGTATCCTCTTGTAACTAATTTCCCTTCAGTTAATATGTATTGATGGTCTCTTCTTTTTACTGTGTTGGCCTCCTTTTGATAATTTGGGATTGTTCCACATGTGAAGTACTTAATAAATGAATATCACAATTTTTATTTCTTTCATTCTCATTAGTGGGTAATAAAACCCAACTTTTGCAAGTCTCATGTAAGGAGTGAAGTTTTGGAGATGTGGCATTTTTATGCGATTTATAAAGTCCTTTTTGAGATTCCCTTTCCCCCATACATCCAGAAAGTAATTATACCAATCCTATGTTGTATACATCACTTTCAGTAATGAGAAAAATTCTTGAGTCCCCTGGATTGTAGTGGTATATACTCCAAAAAAATTTTATCACTGGGTTGTCTAAATGTTGAGTCATGCCAATCCGGAGTATCTTCAATAGTAATTTCATTAAGTATTGAGAAGGACAATGTTATTCCGAAGATTGTAGTCGTGGTGAAGGTCTTTAATATGTCTAATTTTTTACAATTATTACAATTGGGTTATGGTATTAATTAAGGGCTCGTTTGGGAGTTTTGGAGAGAAAAAAAGGAAAGTAAATTTTATTAAGAGAGAAAAGAAAGAAAAGTTAATAAGAGAGAAAAATAAAGAAGAGAAGAGAAAGGAGTTTGGGAGAAAAAAGAAAACAACTTTCTTTCTTGAGTTTGGGAGGAAAATTAATTTTTTTTTAAAGGAAATAAGCTACAAATCACTAAAAGACTTTCCTTTCTCTCTATTTACAAACAAAGTTTTGCAGAAAAATGAACGAAAGTTTTTTAATAATTTTCCTTTCGTTTCTCTCCTTCTAAACTCTTAAACGAGAGAAAAACACTTTCTTTCCTACTTAAACTCCAAAACGAAGGAAAAGAAACACACTTTCCCTTCCTTTTCCTTCTTTTCTATCAAAAAGGAATTCGCAAACTAGGCTTAAGGGAGTGTGGGTGTTGTTCAATGGTGACAGATCCAAAATTGTGTAACAGGTTTTGAATTAGGGTTTTGTTTCGTAATAAAATATTTTTCTTCAATGCATACGATCCTTTAATATTATTTATAACCAAGTTGGATTCTCCACTGATTGTTAGTTCTTTCATTACCCGTCGATATGCCTCTAAGAGTGCAAGAGCAAATACTGCATATTTTACCTTATTGTTTAAATAGAGGAAGTCCAGTTTGAATGAAATTCGAATTCGTTTGTATTCTTTTAATAGTATGACTCGTGATTCTCTTGAAAATAATATTAAGGAAACATCTAATTGCGTTCTCCATTATCCATATACTTTTTGACAAACATATGCTTGAAACTCATCGTCGTGAATTTATTCACTTGGTATCTTAGATGTATTAATTATGAAGAATGCCAATAGATTATCCAAGGCTTGGGTTTTGATTTCTTTTTTAACAATGCACCTGATATCATATTGTGAAACAATTAGGGTCAGTTTATTGATTAGGACAGGTCTGGAGATTAATACATTTACACAATTGCAATGCGTTACCAATGATATTTGAAATGCAAGGAATTAGTGTTTGAGCTTATATGTAACATAGAAAGAAGGGCAGGCAATGCCTTTAGACCACCGTGTATTCCGTTTAAGTGTCCATTATTACCTTTATGAGATAGTAATTGGGCTTCTTGATTCCATTGTTATTTTGTGTCATCAAGGCATCTAATGAGAAATTTGTTGATGTTCGGTGGAAAGTGGAGTAGTTGTACCTTCATATGTGGTGCCTCTATTTAATAGTATAAGAAGATAATTATTTAACCTTGAATTACTTACATGATTACATTGGGTGAGGATTTTTAATGATGGAATATTCAGAGGTGGACACATATAGAAGAAGATAATAAAAAAAGACAGGAGGAGTCGATTGACTCATGTATAGTGAGAAGCTCTCAAGTTTAGCTTGGCTTTGCCCAAGATAGTGAGAGAAACGGGCCCTTCCTCTAATTTGAGAGGGCTTTGTATCAATATTTTTTTCAAAATAATTTGCAAGGATTCAAAATTTTTCTATAAAAATGCCTCTGAATTTGTTAAGATGTAAATTCTTGTTAAATAATAATGTTATTTTAGTGCAAGGTCGTGAACTTTTAAAGATCCTTTGTATTTTCTAACATAGCATAATAATTAATATTTTTATGCATATTGTTTTATTATTAATATGAAAACATAAAAACTCATATATATATATATATATATATATATATATATATATATATATAGAGAGAGAGAGAGAGAGAGAGAGAGAGAGAGAGAGAGAAAGAGACGACTCACCTACATCACACCTAATTCTAGGTTCTAAGAAATCTTTTTCCAAATTTTTTATTTTTCTCTTGAAATTAACCTTCCATTTAACCCATGTTCAAACATTTAGGTCAATATACATTTTATAACTATTTTTAAAAAATCAAAAAAATTCTGCTAGTGCAGACCCTTATTCTTGGGTGTTGTTTTTGTTTCTGTATTCCTGATTTATCTATTAGGTCAGTCTGGTTGGTTCTTCGCGCCTAGTTTAGGTGTCGCAGCTATATTTCGATATCTTTAGAAATAATAATAATAATAATAATAATAATAATAATAATAATAATAATAGGTCCAAATAGTAAATCGAGGTACCCATTCTATGACAACTTTAAATTTTCCTCTGTTTTTGTGCCTTTAGTAGGCCTAGTCGGCAACTGCAATGGCTTTTGTTACCCCCCCCCCCCCCCCCATGAGAACCATATTCTGACTTTTATTTAGAGAATATCCAACAATAGTTTCCATTGAATGAATAATGGATTCGACGATTTTTTTTTTTTTTTTTTTGTATTTTGACTTTCCTAGTTCTTAGTTGAAAAAAACAGAATCAAGTTTTTGTGATAAAATTTAGGGAATTGAAAATGGTTATAGCCCAAGATAGATATCCAAATAGCCATTATGGCAAATAGTTGGCAGCATGAATTGATCGAGGTCGATTTATCGTTTATTCTTATCCGGTCGAATCATCTTCCTCAGCTAATGGACATACTTTCAGTAGTTTTTGTTGTATTTTTTAAAATAGTTACGAAATGTATTTTGACCTCATAGTTTGAACATGGGTTGACTGGAAGGTTAATTTCAACAAAAAAATTAAAAATTGACAAAAATATTTTGTAGGGACTAGAACTAGGGGTGATGTATAGTGTACGATGTAGGCGAGCCTTCTCTCATATATATATATACTAGGGCATGCCCGTGCCTGATGGGGTGAAAATAAATTTACCACCAACATTAGTACTTGGACTTATAACACGATACCATGGTCATCTATATAACAAACACCCAAACCAACGACACACATCTAAGCATAAAACTGAACTAAGGTATTCGACGTGAACACTTCCAAATCTAAATGAGGAAGATTTATGATCGTCATATAACCAATCAACATATAAGATATTTTCAAAGTATTGAATATGTAGGTAATTTAAGTCATAAAATGTTTTTAGAACACAAATGTGTAAACAATTGTGAAAATTTGAACAAAATTTCCTTTATTTATATAACTATCACCTATGTTAAAAAAAAAAGTTCAACACTTTCTCTCTCTCTCTCTCTCTCTCAACCGCCAAAAAACCTATCTAGGGTTTGCATGGCAAACCTACCCCCTCCAACTCACGTGGAACCTAAACCTCCAGATCCCAAGCCTGTTTGAATCGCTCATTCACATCAGTTGTTGGACAAGCAGTATCTAATGATCAGTCTCTTGGTCTAAAACCTCCTTCAATGTTTAAAGGTGAGCCTGTTATCATCTTCTCCTAAGAAGATATCGATATCGTAGCAAAACCTTTCAAACATGCTTTAGTGGGGAAGTTTTCTCTTGGGAGACTAGCAATGGAAGCTATAAGGCAAGTTTTTCATATGTTTTCATTAAAAACAACCTTCACTGTTGGCATTCTCGATCACAAACATGTTCTAATTCATTTTAACTCTGAGGAGGATTTTACAAGGTTGTGGATGAGTGATACATGGTTTATTGGTAATTATCCCATGAGGGTTGAAAGAAAGCTGGAACCCCCGGATGGTGATTTTCTCAATTAAAATCAAGGTTAATTTCCTTATGTATAAAATTCAATGAATGATGCGGAAGCGTTGAATGATGGTTCAACAAATAAACAAAGCCAAATTTTAATTTCTTCAAAACAAATTAAAATAAGTTAATCCAAGTCCTAGAATTTGCCTAAATTATATTTATCAAAATTAGCAAATTAGGCGAAACCAAATTTTAGCAAATGACTTGAATTAATTAAACATTACCCAACATTTAATATAAGTCCAAATAAAATGAGTGTGATAATTAAACCAAATTTTATCTTGAATTAAACCTAAAGCATGGATTCTAAATTATTGTGCAAGATAAAATAAACAATATCACACTACGCCGCGATGTACGAGGAAAAACCCAAGATGGGAAAAAACCTCGGACGGCCCTAGCCACAAGTCCACTAGATATGGAATTACAATTACAAGACAAAAGACTTACATCCTCGACTCGAACCCTCTCAAGCCTTGTTGCTCCTTCTTGTAGAAACCTCTTCCTAGCGGACAACCACGGAGCTCCGCCGCGATCTCGGAATCCACCGATAGGACTTTGTATGGTCACCGTCACCCAAGCTTGGAGCCTTTCTCCAAGTGAGTAATACCTCAACAAACTTCTTCTTCTTTGTGATGGGATGTAGAAGGAAACCCGAAACGTCTCTTTTTCAATTCGGTAGAGAAAACCGGTGCCAAAACTCCAAGTAAAGATATGTATATAGAACTTGGATAAACAACTATTGGGTGTAAACACTAGAGTGTGTAGGATTTTTCATTAAAGAATAACACTCAAATCTTGATCTTTTTCCTTAAACAAATTTTGTCTCAAAACACTCTCTAGGAGTTTGTATGGTATGAAAAAGATAATTTGGAAAATGTCATTCCCGCACATTATTAAGTCTGAAAAAGTTGGTTAAAAACCAAGTGGGGAAAGTGGATAAAAACTGCTCAAAACTGTTCCCGCCTAGGATCTCGTTCGAACGAACTTGACTCTCGTTCGAACGAGACTTCTAACGAGCGACCAGTCTGGGCTCGTTAGAATCTCGTTAGATACCTCGTTAGAACGAACAAACTCGTTCGAACGACATATCGAACGACTGACCAGTTTAGGTTCGTTGGCAAACTCGTTCGAACGAAACCTGGTTCGAACGAAAAACTCGTTCGAACGAGACTTCGAACGACTGACCAGATTAGGTTCGTTGGCAGTCTCGTTCGAACGAAACCTCGTTAGAACGAAAAAACTCGTTCGAACGAGATTTTGAACGACTTCCAGAAATTTTTCTAAAATTCTATTTTGGCCCAGAAACTTTATGTACGTTAAATTAAAGTTCCAATTAAATTATTCTAAAAGTAAAACATGGTTTTTATTAAACCTAACACCCAAATAAATTTTGTTCCAAACTCCTATATAAATATAATTACATTCATACCTTGGGAGCATGGAACCTTAGTTGATGACGTAGAAACGAGGCACGCAAACCGGCATTTTGATGAAGCTTTAAATTCTTTGCCGCTACGTCTTCAACACATACTTCATAGGCTTGAGAGTATTACAATAAAACACTAACCTATGAAATAATGTTTTTGTCCGAAATTGAGCCAACACAATACATGGACTCAATTGGAAATTTGTGTCCTTACAAATCTCCCCCTTTGGCTATTCTGGGACAAAAACCAAAACAAAAATCCTAAAGGGCCGTCAAGCTCACTAGACTCAAAACATAACCCGCCCAAACTTGACTCAACCCAAGGATTTAAACTCTTTGCCTTTTAAAGATGCCGCTTTAGTAGAATGCCTGCACACTTAAGCAAACTCATCAAATGCATAGGGAATATCAAAATATTAAATGCAATTAAATAATTACTCCCCCTAAAATAATTCTCCCCTTTATCAAACAAATGACATTTAAACTAAGATACAATAATAATAGGTTTAGATACCATTTCTCCCCCTATCATCATTCTCCCCCTTTTTGTTCAGGAATAGGCAAAGGATAAAGAACTAATAAATAGCATGTTGAAGCTTAAAGAAAAGACATGACAACATATGAGCAATAAAAGCAAGGCAAAGATAAACAAATATCATATATATATATACTATAAATATACCAATAAATACGTGCATATATAGATAGATATAAACACACACATGACACAAAATACATTAAGTTTGCACACTCGTATGGCAAAAATGTGTCATATGGAAATGGAAGTGTAGGGGTGTGAACTAGCAACAATTAAATTTAGACCCAAACACTTAATAAACGTTCACAGAGTTCTCATTTGATTGCAAACTTCATCACAGTTAAATATAACCTCATGTGACAATATAAAGATTGAACTCAATGAACAAACATACACAATGCATACAAGTCTAGCATGATGATGATTCTACAAACCAAATAGAGTCATGACATTGAAGACAACTAGGATAAATGGACATTGTGCAAACCGTTGATATACCATCCAATTCTCCCTCAATAAGCATATATATTCGTTTTCTTTTGAATGAATATATCAAACAAACATAGGCCTTGGCAATTGTTTTCTTTTTAATGCCAAATATTCTGTTTTTAGGCCTTTGGATCACGTATTTCTTTTAGATCCAATAAACGGTGGCTTACTATCGCAAATGATCACTTAGTCCTTTCGGAGCCCTTCCCCGTGCATATTTATTTATCATGTTTTCATTTTCACACAAATCTCACATGCAACGGATTTTGACATGCACTAGTCCTCCTAGGTCATAGATATGTAGATGACTAGATTGGTAGGAGAACACCTCAAAAAGCTCAAATATAACATGTGACATTAAGATTTCAAAAGAGCTCGTGCATGTGTGAAAAGAGGCATATAGAAATAGAATCCATTTAAACAATACAAAATCCAACTACTCCATATAAAGCATGGTAAAGAACATTTTAAGGATTGAAAATCTAAACCAAAAGTTCTAGCCACGTGGGAGCGTAAAAGATGGGATTCAAACACAAGTATATGCCACATAAAGTGTGTCAAACAAAAAAATACACACAAAATAAAATCTTTTTGAGTTTTTAACATTTTTATCCAAAAAAAATTAAATATATATACTCAAAAGGATAAAGAAAAATCATTTGAATCTTTCATTAAGCTTAAATTAACAAGAGATAAAATTCAAATGATAAACCAAAAATCTTTTTGTATTTTTCATTTCAAGCAAACAATATGAAAGAAATATAATACAAAAGATAAACAACAATCATAATTTCTAGCATGGGATATGAACTAAGGCAATGACTAGAAAATGACTAAAAAATAAGCATACATTTAGCATGTGAATATAACATAAAGTACAAAAGCTAAAGTATGCAAACACTAACACATTCATCCTTTAGATTGAGCAGGCGAGGAAGCTTGTGAAAGTAAATGAGAATCAACAACCCTATTTTGTGAGGCAACCAAGTCGGATTTCCTAACCCAAATTAATGAGGAATGACTATCTTGGGGTGTAGGAACGTTAACTACCATGGTTACTTTACTATGGGGTTTTCTAGGAATTCGTTTAAGATCTAAACAAAATTTTCTAAGATGACCTTGTCGACCACAATGTGTACAAGTGAGAACATGTCGAAAAGATTTACTTAAGGAGTGATCTTTAAAAGTATTCCTAGTTGATTCTCCTAAAACATTGGTTTGGGCATTATGAGTAAATTCATTACAAGGATTGAAGCCTAAACCACAAGTGTCATTTTTAATTTGGACCGTTCCTAACATTTTATCTAGTTTTTCTGAACGACATTCCAAATCAAATTTGACATTACTAGACTCTTTTAATTTATTTTCCAATTCTGCAATGTTAGATTCTAGTAAAACATTTCGCTCTTCAAAAGCAAGAAGATCCTTTTTCAAGGATTCCATTAAACCCCTAAGGCTATCTCTTTCGCCTTATACATAATCAAGCTTCTCTTGAAGAGTCCTCACATGTGTCCTAAGGTCTTCTATTAAAACATTTTCATCAATGACCTTGACACTTTCTTTTAAACTAGCTTCTAACTTCAAATTAGCTCTTTTCAATTTAATAGATTCTTTATAAAGTTCTTGAAAAGAATTTTGAAGTTCACTCACATTAACCTCTTCTTCATTTTCACTCTCACTTTCTTCTTCACTCTTACTATCATCAAAAACAAGAGAATCATGTACAATGACCTTAGAAGTGGCATATTCTACCGTTTCATCAATCGATGAGTTGTCACAATCACTCACATGACTAGCCATAAAAGCCACAAAATTTTTCTTAGTGGGGGAATCGGGCTTCTCTTCCTTATCACTATCACTAAGGGTTGCATTATATGAAATGGGTCGCTTACCATCTTTCCTTAGTTTAGTGGGGCACTCATAAGCCCTATGGCCATAACCTTCACAACCAAAACACTTATCAGACTCGTCCCTATCTAAATTGTCATTGCTAGGTTTAGGGATCTTCTCGGCTTTAGAAATCTTCTCGCTTTTATCATGTTTAGAAGTATCAAATTTCTTAAAATCATTTTTAAATTTATCTTTGTTAAATTTAAGAAATTTTCTAAATTTACGAGCAAATAAAGCCATGTCTTCCGAGTCACTATCACTATCGCTCTATACTACTTGTTTGACCTCTTTTTGGGATTTTAAAGCAACGCCCTTTTCAATTTTCTTTTCAGTTTTAGAGGGAAACATATCTAGTTCATAGGTTTGTAAATCACCTACAAGCTCTTCTAATTTCGTAGAGGCTAAAGTGGGTAAATAATTTAAAACGGTCACTTTAGGAATAAATCTATCGGGTAATGACCTTAAAATTTTCTTTACAACACGGTCGTCAGGTATTTTCTCTCCCAAGTTAAAAGATGAATTAACAATATCAGAAAGTCTAGCATAAAATTTATCAAAAGTTTCTTTTTCATCCATTTTGATAGTTTCAAATTGAGTGGTGAGGTTTTGGAGTTTTGAAGCTTTAACGACACTAGTTCCTTCATGAGTTAATTGTAAAATATCCCAAGCTTCTTTAGCAGTTTCACACATCATAATACGTTGGAATTCATCCGGTGCGACAGCGCTAAATAAGGCATTTAAACCTCGGGAATTAAAGTTAGCAAGTTTAAACTCATTTTCAGTCCATCTATCGGCGGGTTTGATAACTCGTTCATTTTCAACTAAGTAAGTTGGTGGGGAGTACCCGGTAACAACAGACATCCAAACTCTCTCATCGATAGATTTTAGTGCCGATCTCATTCGCGCTTTCCAATACGCGTAGTTTGAACCATCGAAAATAGGAAATTTTGAAAATGGGGAAAAATCCATTTTTGCCAAAAATTATTTAAAAAGATCGTTAACGAAATAATTTATCGCTTTGGCTCTGATACCAATTTGAAAGAACGCTGGAACCCCCGGATGGTGATTTTCTCAATTAAAATCAAGGTTAATTTCCTTATGTATAAAATTCAATGAATGATGCGGAAGCGTTGAATGATGGTTCAACAAATAAACAAAGCCAAATTTTAATTTCTTCAAAACAAATTAAAATAAGTTAATCCAAGTCCTAGAATTTGCCTAAATTATATTTATCAAAATTAGCAAATTAGGCGAAACCAAATTTTAGCAAATGACTTGAATTGATTAAACATTACCCAACATTTAATATAAGTCCAAATAAAATGAGTGTGATAATTAAACCAAATTTTATCTTGAATTAAACCTAAAGCATGGATTCTAAATTATTGTGCAAGATAAAATAAACAATATCACACTACGCCGCGATGTACGAGGAAAAACCCAAGACGGGAAAAAACCTCGGACGGCCCTAGCCACAAGTCCACTAGATATGGAATTACAATTACAAGACAAAATACTTACATCCTCGACTCGAACCATCTCAAGCCTTGTTGCTCCTTCTTGTAGAAACCTCTTCCTAGCGGACAACCACGGAGCTCCGCCGCGATCTCGGAATCCACCGATAGGACTTTGTATGGTCACCGTCACCCAAGCTTGGAGCCTTTCTCCAAGTGAGTAATACCGCAACAAACTTCTTCTTCTTTGTGATGGGATGTAGAAGGAAACCCGAAACGTCTCTTTTTCAATTCGGTAGAGAAAACCGGTGCCAAAACTCCAAGTAAAGATATGTATATAGAACTTGGATAAACAACTATTGGGTGTAAACACTAGAGTGTGTAGGATTTTTCATTAAAGAATAACACTCAAAACTTGATCTTTTTCCTTAAACAAATTTTGTCTCAAAACACTCTCTAGGAGTTTGTATGGTATGAAAAAGATAATTTGGAAAATGTCATTCCCGCACATTATTAAGTCTGAAAAAGTTGGTTAAAAACCAAGTGGGGAAAGTGGGTAAAAACTGCCAAAAACTGCTCAAAACTGTTCCCGCCTGGCATCTCGTTCGAACGAACTTGACTCTCGTTTGAACGAGACTTCTAACGAGCGACCAGTCTAGGCTCGTTAGAATCTCGTTCGATACCTCGTTAGAACGAACAAACTCGTTCGAACGACATATCGAACGACTGACCAGTTTAGGTTCGTTGGCAAACTCGTTCGAATGAAACCTGGTTCGAACGAAAAACTCGTTCGAACGAGACTTTGAACGACTGACCAGATTAGGTTCGTTGGCAGTCTCGTTCGAACGAAACCTTGTTAGAACGAAAAAACTCGTTCGAACGAGATTTCGAACGACTTCCAGAAATTTTTCTAAAATTCTATTTTGGCCCAGAAACTTTATGTACGTTAAATTAAAGTTCCAATTAAATTATTCTAAGAGTAAAACATGGTTTTTATTAAACCTAACACCCAAATAAATTTTGTTCCAAGCTCCTATATAAATATAATTACATTCATACCTTGGGAGCATGGAACCTTAGTTGATGACGTAGAAACGAGGCACGCAAACCGGCATTTTGATGAAGCTTTAAATTCTTTGCCTCTACGTCTTCAACACATACTTCATAGGCTTGAGAGTATTATAATAAAACACTAACCTATGAAATAATGTTTTTGTCCGGAATTGATCCAACACAATACATGTACTCAATTGGAAATTTGTGTCCTTACAAGGGTTTTTAAATGGACCACTGAATTCAGACCAACAAGGAGAACAACCTCTCCCCAGTTTGGATTTCCTTCCCTCAATTACCTATCCATTTATTTTTCAAATCTTCTTTATTCTCGATTGCACAATTGATTGGCAAACCTTTAAACCTCGATGCCTCAACTCTTGAATTTAACAGGCCAAGTAATGCTCGTGTTTATATAGAAGTCGATCTTACAAAAACATTGCCCAATAGAGTTTGGATTGGGTATGGTTTAACAAGCTTTTGGCAGGAAGTGGTTGTTGAAAATAAGCCAAAGTATTGCAAAAATTGCTCCAAGAAAGGCCATGATGAAGAGAGTTGTATGTTCTTAATGGAAAATAACCAGACAAATGTGAAGAAGATATTATAGCGAAAAGAAAACCCAATCAAATATGTTGAGCTAGAAATGTGCAAGGCTGATGATACAGGTATTCAAGGTGCTCCTACCATAGATTTTATAAAGTCTGCAGAAAATATTATAGCAGGTGTGTCAAAAGTTTCTACAGAATTATAAGATCATATTTTTATAGAGGACCAAGAAGAAGGGCAACTTATTGAAAGGGTGGACGATGTAATGAAGGAAAAGTCTCCAATTTTTTAGAAGAAGATTTGGAAGGTAATGCATAGGAAAATTCAAGACCACAATGACAAGATTCACAATGAAGAATTGAGTAGTGACGAAGCCCAAATTGTGGAACATTGTGCTCTATCTCCTAGAGGTACTGATCTCTTAGAGATTAAAACAAATCCAGCCTCTAAGCCTTAATATACAATAGACCATGAATATGCAGAAGATGAAGAGTTTTATGACACTCCATTCATTGAGGAGCTACAATTATTTTCTAAACATTTGGAAAACAAACTCAGTTCTTACAAGAGGAAGAAAAAGGAAGAATGCAAGAAAGCAGTTCTTGAAGTTATCAACAGCCAACTAAAGTCTCAAAGAATGCCAGATCCGATGTTTAGGAGGATTACACGATCAGTAGTCCAAGGTTTCAATAACTCCTCCTCTTCAAAGACTTAATGATAAACTTATTGACTTGGAATATTAGAGGTACAGCTAAAAACTCATCATCCAGGAGAATCAAATTTCTAAGTAAAATTCACAAATGGCCTTTTATTGTTGTTCTTGAACCTAAAGTGGATTCATTAAAAATCTATAAGATCAGAGTTAAATGGGGTTATGAAGGCTACTGCAGTAATACTAATGGCAAGATATGTTTTTTAGTGATTTAATGTGATAGCTCAATGTATCAGTGATCATGCTCAACACTTAACTATGCGTCTAAGTCACCCTTCTGTGAAGACATCCTTAATTCTAACCATTATGTATGCTAAGTGCAACAAAGAAGATATGAGAGATCTGTGGGAGGAGATGATCCAATTAGCTTCCAATTTTCATGGTATCCCACATCTGCTGATTGGTGATTTCAATGTGGTCACATCTCAAAATGAAAAGCTAGGTGGAAATGATGTGGATTCAACAGTTGTAGAGGATTTTATCCAAGCAATTGAAGACAGTGGCTTTATTGATCTGGGGTATATAGGTACTAAATTTACCTGGTGTAATTATAGGAAAGAAGATGACCACATAATTGCTCGATTATACAGATGTTTGGTAAGACAAAAATTTATATCTGAATATCCTCATTCAAGAAATAAACACTTGAATAGATCAATCTCAGATCATACCCCTCTATTACTTTCTGTTAATTCCAACTTAGATGCCTTTTGAAACCTTTCAAATTTCAACACATGTGGTGCAATCATCCTCAGTTTCAAGACATTGTTAAAAATTCTTGGAATGAAGAATTGATTGATGAAGGTCTGAAGAAATTTGCAAAGAAATTGGCTCAAAGGAGTTCAAAGAGCTTGGAATAGGGGCACATTCAAGGATGTCTTCCAAAATGTTAGAGATTTGGAAGATTATAATCTCCAACTAGAGCTTAATTATGAGTTAAATAATAATGAGTCCAACAAAGAAGTTATGAACAAATGCAAAGCTGATTTGTTAAGAGCATACAAGTATTAAGAGGAATAGTTGAGGCAAAAATTATCAGTCAGATGACTTAATTTAGGTGATTTTAATACTAAGTTTTTTCACCAATGTGTTAAAAATAAAAAGAACAAGCTGGGGATAAATTCTATCAGGAATAAAGAGGGAATTCTTTTAGAAGATGGTAATGAGATTAAAGAGCATATTGTCAATTTCTTCCAAGAACAGATGCAATCAGATCAGGAATTAGTTCTGCAAAATCTAAAAAAATCATTCCTGCTCCAATCACCCTTGCAAATAATGACTTTCTTGAAGCTTTTACAATTGAAGAAGAGATATATGATTCAATCAAAGCGCTTAGTGAGGATACAGACCTTGGTCCAAATGGATTTGGGGGAAAATTCTATAAAGAGTGCTGGAATTTAGTAAAAAATGATCTTCTCTTTGCAATTAACTCTTTTTTTGCAGGTGCAAATCTTCCCCAGAGCCGGAATAGTACTGCAGTGGTCCTTATCCCAAAGATGAAAAGTCCTAAAACATGTGGAGATCTAAGGCCAATCAACCTATGTAACTTCTCAGTCAAAATAATCTCAATTTTTTTTAATACAACGCTGTCATCTTTTCTCCCTTTGTGGATATCTCAAAATCAGAGTGGCTTTATTGAAGGAATATCCATCCAAGAAAATGTTCTACTTGCTAGAGAGATGGTCCATAATTTGGGTAAAAAGTCCCATGGTGGTAATCTGATTCTGAAACTTGATATGGAGAAGGCATACGATAGAATTCAATGGGGATTTCTATTGCAAACTCTTAGAGCCTTTGGATTTGGGGAGAGGTGGATAGACTTTGTTTAGAGATTAGTTTCAAATAATTGGTTTTCTATGGTCATTAATGGACAGCAGAGTGGTTTTTTTTAAATCTACAAGGGGTTTGAGGCAAGGGGATCCCATATCCCCAAGTCTATTCATTTTGGAAGTTAATTTACTAAGTAGAGGTCTTAATTTGTTGATGGCATCTAGAGCAATAAAACATTTTTACCATCCTAGTGGCAGCCCTCTTATTACTCACCTTGCATTTGCTGATGACCTTATTGTGTTTTGAAGAGGGGATAAAAGAAGTTTGCTGAAGATTTAAGATTCTCTAAACATATACTGTAAGATGTCAGGTCAAATGGTGAACATTCAAAAAAGTGGTTTTACTGTAGATGAAAAGATCAGTCCTCATTTAAAATCGAAAGTGGCTGCCATAACAGGTCTGAAATTCAAGTCTTTGCCTTTAACTTATTTGGGTTGTCCTATTTTTAAGGGCAAAAACAAAACTAAATATTATGATAGGATTATTACCTCCATTAGAACTAGAATTACAGGTTGGCAATCAAAAATTCTTTCTAATGGAGGCAAGCTAATCCTTCTGAAATATGTGCTCTCATCTATTCCTTCTCATCTTTTAGCCACTTTATCCCCTCCTAGATCAGTTGTTCTTAAACTCCATAAGATTCTCAACAAATTCTTTTGGGGAGCTAATGAAGATCAATGATGGAAATACCAGTGGAAAAGTTGGGACTTCTTTATATAGATGTAAAACAAGGAGGTCTTGGATTAATCAACTTTCGAACTCTCTCCTTTACAGACTTCATGAAGCTTTATTAGAAATTTTCTACTGAAAAATCTCTCTGGTCTGAATTCTTATCCAACACATACAAAAACTTGTTGTAACCCCCCGTGTTTTTATTTATTATTTAATTAATTAATTGGAATTTATGGGAAAAATAAATTTTTGAATTTAATAATTTTTATTGGCTAAATATGTTGGTTATGATTTTAGAAGAATAAAACTTCAAGTGGAATTAAAATCGGAGTTAAAATGGATTTTATATTGATTTTATAATTTTTGTTCCTTATAATTTTTTGGGCAAACTGCCAGATTTTAGGCATGATCGATCGATCGATGCCTGTGGGTAGATCGATCGACCCTCCCAGAAACGTGCGCTGTAAGCTGTTTTTAGAATTTGTGTAGGAGTAGGACTCCTAATCACTATATAACCTTGTTAATCCGTAGGGGGACTTCTCATAATCACTTTTTCTCCAGTTTTTCACCAGAGAACACTTTCAAATATTTTTCCTCTCACTCATAATCATCAACCTTCAACAAAATCAAGTTTTTGTCAAAAGTTTTTGAAAGCTTAATTGGGGTTTAATCAAGATCGTTCAAGAACACTCTTTTGCTAATTTTTCGAGAGGAATCAAGATTTCTAATAATATTTTCAACACGGTCTTTACAGGCATGAATACTCTATTCTTTTCCTTTAGTATTATGTGTTTTAAGTGTCGCCTTAACAATTAATTACATGTTTTCTTAAAAATAATTAGTTACTTAATTAGAAAAAGTGGACACTAACTATGGGGCTATTTTTATTAAATTTTTTAATCTGAATAATATTCATAACCCTTGGGTACGTAGGATTCATAAGTGATTTTGGGTTTTATTGGTGTAGGTTACATGTAGAAAAGCCCTAGTTTTAAAATAAATAACTTTTGGGTGCGTATAACTCATGTAATACATGTAGAGATAATAAAATTTGGTTTTTGATGTATATATGATGAAAACTTGGTATATTTAATTTAAAATAATTAAATGATATTATTTGGGTATTGTTGACGTTGTGATAATTAAATTAAAGATTTAATTGAATTGGACTACCATGCGTAGTTTTATACGTTGATTAATTATGCTTGTTTGTGTAACTTTTTGGAATAATTATATTGCCTTAGTAACGACGGGTTGTTGGGTAATTTTGCTCTCCCTATACTTTAGGATGCCTTCTAGGTATGGGACTAGAGGGTAGACCTTTTATGATTTACGCCTTCTAGGTATGGCACTAGTGAGGATAGATTATTGCGTTTTTATCATCTTGAGGGTGGGCTGATTTTTATTACTTTATCGTCGTTACGGTAGTCTAAGTACGAGACTAAGTTAAGATTTATGTTAGAAAATCTTCCTATACATAGGTCAGGATGTATTAATAACTTGGGGACCCTTAGGTATGGGACTAAGGGGTATTTTGTGGATCTCACATCGATTAAAAGGGTGGGGTGATTATCAATTGAGAAATTGAGAATTAATGCCTAAGATAAAAACGGGTATTAAAATTTGTGGCGACATAATGTGTCGGGGCCGACAGTTTAAACGGGCTAGAGGGCGATTTATGTCGTGTTGTGTGTGGAACCTTGTCATATGTCAGGGTCGACAGTTAAGCGGGTCAGAGGGCGATTGACAAGGGGAACCTTGTCATGTGTAGGGGCCGACAGTTTAAATGGGTGAGAGGGAGATTGACAAGGGGAAGTGTGAAACTTTAATAAAAAGTGATAACTATAATAAAATCTTGTTAATTTAATTAAATTGACATCGTGGGACTTGGGAAATTAAAATTATATTGGTGTTCCTTTATAAATGGGATTTTGGTGGGTAGTTAGTGATTTATAATTATCGCGTTTAATTATCCTGTTTAATTTAAAATATTCTATTTTGATATTTATTGCGTACAATGCTACTGTCTGGATTCAAGGATCCTATTTGAGTAGAGTAGTGTGCATTCTTGCTCGGGGCTTTGGCTCTGGCCCATGCGTTGACTAATATTTTTCAGGAGTAGAATTGGAGAAGGTGCATATATCGGAGTTATCATTTGAAGGTGCAGCTGGAGTTATTCTTTTATGCATAGTTTAGTTAGACTTTCCTTTTCAGTCGTATTAATTATGAGACTTCATTTGAGTTTTATTGGGCCATTCGGTTCCAAAGTTGTTTAGAGGATTTATTTTGGGATTATTTCATATTTTATTTAATCATTATTGGAGAATGGATTATTGGAGTTAGCATGTTATGGATCTTTTATCGCTTAATTGTTTATGAGCATTTGAGTTTGATTCAATTGTTTATCTTATGGACTGATTTATTTATGTCTCATATCTGTCTCATGCTAAGAACTGTATTTTATTTACTGATGCCCGACTTAGTTTTGGTGGCGGCTGACGCCAGAATTAGGCGGGGTGTGACACTTGTCTACCCAATCTCCAGGGGTATCTCACACTTGGAGGAATCTCTTGTTAGTAAAAGACCGATGCCTTAAGAACAAGCAGCTTATCGAAGGTCACTGAATCTGGACCCTGGAAGAATCAGATATGTTCTCCCTTGCTTATTCATATAGCATTTGCAAGACATCGTATCCATCTTCAACTGTTAATAGCTTTATTTGGGATACTAAAATTCCCAAAAAATGCTCAATTAAGTTTTGGAAAATTCTTAATAATTGTCTTCCCATTGATGAGACTGTTCAAACAGCTGGTGTTAGATTATGCTCAAGGTGAAAATTTTGTCACAACAATATCGAATATGTTGTCCATGTCTTTCTCCAATGTCCAAAAATTTATTAGTTTGGAATTTTTTCTCAAATTTGATGGGGATTAATATGAACTTTTCAAATATTTCTTCAATGCTCATGAGTTGGTGGATGAAGTCAGGGCCCCAAGATTATGTCAAATTCTTAAGCAAATGTCTTCCCATAATGGTGTGCTGGGAAACTTAGAAATCTAAAAATAAAGCTTTCTTTGATAATTCTATAGTCAGGGACAGGTCAATCATTCATCATGTAAGTTCTTCTATTTCCAACATTTTCCAAGGGGTTACTTTCAAGAGTACATTATCTCCTTTTGATAAGGGGCTTCAATGTACCTTCAACGTCATCTGTAAAAGGAAAACTAAAGTTCCCACAATAATAAAATAGAGAATTCCCACAGTTTCTAGACTTAATATAAATATTGATGGGGGCTTCAAAAGGCAATTTAGGTATAATTGGTTCAGCAGGGATTCTTAGGAAGGGTAAAGGTGAATTCATCTTTGATTATGCAAATCAAGAAAGCATAGTAACAAATTCAGTAGTGGAAATTAAAAGTCTTTGGAAAGTCAAGTCGTGTTTGGAGTTCAACTACAAATTTGTGGATTTTGAATCAGATTCTTCTTATGTTGTCAATCTTCTCAATAACAAATGGAAGCCTCCTTGGAAGATGATTCATTATGTTGAAGAAATTCAAGCTGCCTTTCAAAATTTTAGTTTCAGTTTATCTCATCGTTTCAGGGAATCAAATATGGTTGCTGATGCTTTGGCTAATCATGGAGTTAACATTCCATCCCTTTCAGTCTATCATAATATTAAGGATCTTCCTTTAGTTGCTAGAGGTGATATTAAGATAGATAAGTTAGGTTGCCATTATATCAGATATGTTTAATCATTGTAATGGGGTTAATATAAATCCCCAAGTTTCTTTTAAGCTTTTCATGTTCTGCTCTTTCTTGCCCTGGGAGAGGCTATTTCTCCTCTATTTCATAATAAACATTTGAGGGTACTGTCCCTCTTTATTTAAAAAAAATGTTTAATAAATAAGAAATACTCCGACAACAACAATACATTTTGGACGTATAAACATGATTGCCACCTACAAATACTAATTTCAAGTCAAAGTTTATTTCAAACACGTGTAAGTAAGTTTTTAAATTTGGACAGAATTTTCTTTGTTTATAGTCGAAAAAATTAAAGTGAGAGAAACCGACATAAACATCAACATCTTGTTATTATATAGCTCCACAAACCTGAAAATTAAAGGAGTTTGAATCAATATGTTTGCGATTTAATTCCCAAGTAATTGTTACTAATATAATGTAGTTTCTCCACATATACTTACTTGTGTGTGCATAAATGTTTATGTTTTTGTTTGTTACATTGGACTTCATGGATGTTTGAGCCATTTTGTTAGTTTTTGTCCATCGCCTCCTCGGCCCAATCTTCCTCTTTGTTATAAGACAACATAAATCTCCATTAATATGATCACTATACCTATGAAGCCGCAGAGCAAACACCCATATCCAAGAAAGAAAATTAATGTAAAATACTTAACAATTCAATAAAAAGTTACTTTGAAGACCCATACATAACACATACAATTTAATTCACATGAGACTTGCATATCTTAAGAAATAAAATCCTCTATAAGTTACTCATACTAACCCAACAAAAAAATCCCATGAAGTTTTCCTCCACAAAATATACAGTAGAAAAACTGAGATAAAAATCTATTTAACTTGAATGTTAACTTTAACTTTAATTGAGATAGAAACTATTAGCTTTAACTTTGTGTCATAAAAGCCACAGACCTGGACTAAGAGAGAGAAACCACACATAAGTCTATAAATAATCACAGAGAGAGGGTACCTGAGATATGTTTGAATACCAAAAATTAAAAATGTTGAATAAACATAATATATGCAATATTAAACCTGCCAGGTTGAATCATATCTCAAAACATAACTTTGTCTTTGGTTAGTTCCTAGGCACCACAGTTAATTTTGTCTTCGATAACGGTTTTTGGATCACGTTTTGTATGTTTGATAACATAATATTCATAAAAATAATGTCTGTAGCGTTGTTTGCAACTTCCTAAATTAGGCACTAATAAGTAGGGTGTTATATGGAGTATATATGATATATACTCGATCATCAAAATAATACATCAGCGTAAAACTTCAATATTATCATCCGATTTGCCTAGGAAATTATCTTTTGACTGGAAAAGGTTTATTATAATACATATAGTGTTTTGTGCTTATACTTTGAAACTTTATACAAACTATACAACCAATGATCAATTTATAAAGAACATGAACATATCCACCCCAAGCCACATCTAATCTAAAATAATAAAAGTGGAACTAACGTAAGAATCTAGGTTAAATAGGGTAATAATGAATGCCACTCCCTAACTTATTTAAAAGACTTATTCATGAGACTCCAAAATTTCCAACACAGAACACTATTTCTGAAGTTCAATTCGCCGCACAAAATAAAACTTTAACTAATCAATACACAAAACCAAGATTTCATTTTTAACTGCATGCTTCACAAATTCAAAGTTCAAATATGCAATAATATCTGCCAAAAGTAACACTTTAAGAGAAAAAGTAATATGGGGCAATAGTTCTGACTACATATTGATTTTCTAATGAACTAAGAATTAGAGAAGTGCAGGGAACTAAATCAATCAAAAAATAATTCAGATGTGTGGCATTTCAACAAATATCTAGAAGATCACTCTGGCATTCTTTCAAATAATTAGCATGCAAAAAATCATTATACTCTGCCTAATATTCAAAGCAGACCTCCCTAATTTTGATTTCTTTTCTTTTGTCCAAAACATTGCACAACCATCCATAGCATCTTCGGTACGCCTCTAAAAACGTAAACAAATTATACTAAAAGGAAATTCTTTTTATGATTAAAGAAAACGTCTATTATAATATGTGGACCCAAAAACATTATCTTCACATAAAAATTATAACCTGAAAGAAAATTACCCTTATATGAGCCAATATATCCTGCTTTCTCCATAGTGCTCCAAATATCAAAGTACTTGTCCATTTCCTAAATAAAATACACTAGAAAAAATATGAGACCATATGATACAAACAGTATTGTAGTAGCAGAAAGTATTGAAAAGGTTGTTTAAAATTTTAGGATAAAAACAGTATCGAAAAGTTTGTTCAATAATTTACTTTCTTTTCAATTTACTTTCTATAACTACTACAACAATGGTAGTAGTTGTAGCAGTAGATTATATAATTTCTACCATTGAAGGTTGTTCAAAATTTTAGGATTCTATAATTTCTACCATATTGTTTTTATGTATTGTTTTCTAAAGTAAATTATTTATCGACGGGAGGTTAATTTACCCCTTGTTGAAACTATAAGTTTGAGACTATAACACATGATAATTGTTTGTCGACAACGAATAGAGGGAGCATTAACTAATTTATCCCTTGTTAATAGGCGATCGATTCCATCGAATAAATTATTGGCATTTGTGATGAGAGTAGTTCCATTACGGTAACAACGGCGAAAGCAAGTAGTACAACGTGGATAAGAAACCTCAATAAATGATCGGCACATAGAGAGGAAGAGTGAAGACCCATTTTCTCTGAGTAACATATAAAAAGGGAGAAAAGGATATGAAAAGTGGAATAGAAAAACTTTAAACCCATAAAGCAAAAAAACAAAAAGGACTGTATGAATTAAAACACATATCTGGGAGAAACATTAATTTTTTAATTACCTCAAAAAAGGAAGATAGATAGAGACCTTGGGAACACTAACACGTCGAGCTACTTATACCTAGTGAAGATCTAGAAGCAAAGTAAAAAAAAAAACTAGTAAATCGTTAATAGTTTAAACAGTAACAAAACAAACTAACAAACAATTTTGAATCGAAAAGACCAAACCAGTTCAATTCACATTGAGAGTTTAAAATGGAAAATACCTCAATAATTTGTGGCTTGTGGAGGCAACTGGTGAAATCAAGGGAAGTGATAGAGGGTATGGGTCACACTGGCAGGGAGTGAGAGATCATATGGAGCAAGTTAGGAGTTGGGGGGGGAGTCGTAGAGTCGAAACCATGATATTTAGAGCATAAAATCACTCTTTACTTCAAACTACCCATGTTTCAAGCCTTCACCTTTATTTAACCCAAGTAAATATATGTGAAATCAATCAATGTTAGAGATTCAAATATAACAATAAACACACCTTAATTTGTGGCAACATTACAAAATTACAAAAAAAATTATCTAATTACCTTTTAAATTATGCATACTCATCACCTTAAATATCATAGAACAAAACAATGTAGTGCCTTTAAAGTGAAATAGTACACATTTTAAAGGGTGCGGATTGATGTACACATTTTAAAGTGAAATAGTGCACGGGCATAAAAAGAGAATATAAGTTATTGGTTGATTGAAAGGGTGTACCACATTAAGCATCCCCAAAAGCACCATAAGCATAGTGAAAATCCCCAAAATCAACTGTGCACATACAAGCATACTCTGAACATTCAAAAACAACTTTTTGTTTGCAATAGTAATTATAGAAACTGAATATTAAAACAAGAAACAAAAAAAATCGTACCAGCAAATTAGAACATAAAGATGCCCAAAAGTTAGAACACATTTTAAAAACACATCCAAAACAGTGTTGAGGTGAAATTTAAACTCCTAACCACATCAAATATCTCATGCTATTGGTTAATATGCTAACATGCTATCCATTGATCACAATAAGAAAAATACCTACTCATCCTCTATCAAGACTCTTGCTCATGTACCTCTATCAGGAAATAGTTCTCTTCTTCATCCCACTAAATAATAGACATGAGCACAACATCAAAACTTCATTCTCTGATTCAAAAAAGGCATGTACACAGAACATAACATCTCTATTATCTGATTAAAAAAAGGCATGCACACAGAACATAACATCAAAACATGATCAGGAAATGATTGTACACATTCGTATAAGTTAGGCCTCGGGATGAAGAAGTTTGGTGTAGAAACAAATGAATAGATTTGCAAAAAGGAACGTAAAGTTATTGTAGTGTCACTATCTATAGTGTTTCATATCCCTCATACATTTTCTGAGATTTCTTCAATAGAGAAAAAACCATTTAAGAAAATAACAAAATTAAAGTAAAAAAAAATAAGTTCACGATGATATATTCAAAATTAAACTCCTAAATTAATTAGACAGAGAGAGTACCTTAAACAATAAATAATGAACATTGAAAATGCTCTATTCAAACCTGTATAACAAATAAAGAGCATTTAATTAAAAAACATTCAACCAAAAAACTGATTACCTCTCTCAACCAAAAAAACCACATATTAAGCTTGGAAACCAAATTAACAACTAACAAACTGATTACCAAAAAAACCACAATTAACAAACTGATTACAAAAAAACCCATAAAACCAAACATTCAACCAAAAAAATTTCTTAAATATGAGATTACCTCTTTTCGACCGCAACTTAAAACCCCCAATCTAAATAATTGATTAGATCTGGTATACCATATTATCTTTAGATCAGAATGAACCAAAACTAGGCAAAATGAAACTACAAAATGAATGTAACTATAAAATGGAAACTACAAAATGACTTAAATCTGAGATTACCTCTTTTTTACCACAACTTAAAACCCCCAATCTAAATAACTGATTAGATATGGTATACCATATTATCTTTAGATCAGAATGAACCAAATCTAGGCAAAAGTTAAACTACAAAATGAATGTAACTATAAAATGGAAACTACAAAATGAAAGCTAAAAAATGAATGTAACTACAAAATGTAACTACCATAACAATAGATCAAAATGTAACTACAAAATTAAAATTATATCAGATCTGAAAATGTAAAAAATATAAAGAGAAGTAAAGTGAACCGGATATGGGCAGCGAAGGGAGGCAACGGAGGGCGAGAAGCGGGGGGAGCGAGGGCAAAATGGGAGAGGATGGCATTAGGAGGGCAGGTGAAATGGGCGAGCTACGATGGGTAGAGAAAGTGAATGTGGGTTTGTGTTTGGGGGTTGAAATGAATGAGGGGATGGCAGATGGGGGTGAGTGAGAGATATCGACAAAGAGAGAGGGTGGTGTATGTGTAAAGGGAGAGTGTGTTACCAAAATACCTCACTTTTGAATTAAAGTGTAAGCTTGGTGAGTAAAAAAGAGGGGGAAACAAAATAATTAAGGGGCATATTTGTAAAAAAGAAAGATATGTGATCGCAACCATTAATATATGTAAGGAGGTGGTATCGATCTACACCGTTAAAATTGTGTATATTTTCAAAAGCTGCCCTATCATATATATATATATATATATATATATATATATATATATATATATATATATATATATTGAAGTATGTTGAGCAAATTCTAGATGTCATACAAAATAAGTTAAGATATTTGGGAGGTATTTATTTGGGATATTTTAGTTAAGATTTTATATTTGTCATATGTCATGTCTTAAGATGGCATATAGTAGTTAGTTTTGAAATCTTGTGTTTAATGGCTTGTTATCCTTTAGTTACTTTTACTTTTCATTTTGATCTCTTCATTAGCATGTGTACTTAATTGTTAGGTTGTTAGATTGAATGAAATCTTTGTGATTATATTGGAGTTTCTTGGTATATTAATTTCTCTTATCCATATTGAAATATTCACTTCGTATTGTTAGATTTACACCTTTCATGCTTGATTATTAGTATAAATAAATTGTTCCCATTTGATTGTGATTTGATCATGAGAACAATATCTTTTGTGTTATTTCCATATGGAAGAATTCTCCCAGACTGTGACAACCCGCTCATCAAAATAAGGGGTGGCCAGCCCGATACTCCAATAATAATGGGAATCATAGATGGACAATTCTCATCATCACAATAATACAATAAGTATACGGGATAACCACCCTATATTTCAGAAAAACGGGTTGCCAAAAATTTATTTTTATAAGTTAAAGAAAGAATTTAAATAACCCAATTTGAAAAGAAGGTGGATACCCAAAAGAACTTATATTACATCCTCAACAAGTATACAGTAAGGGGACAGAATATGCTGTCGGTCAACAGTTACTTACAACAATATTCAACAAGTTCATTAAGTTACATAATACATTATAATAAGAAAATACAAAAGCTTGGGCCACACGCCCGAGTAAATGACCCGATCATAACTAGAGTACAAAAATGAAGGCATCTATAACAACATATCCCGTAATATCCGCAAAGTATCACGATTCCTCAAAACATCGAAATAGGAAAGTCAGAATGGGCGTCCTTGTGGCGGAGCACCTGAGCGAATATAAGATTCATGCACAACAAGAAGTATGAACGGGTCAGGGCCTGGTTTTATATGATCACTAGATGAATAAAGAGTATGACAGTTATGAACAATTAATCATGATTGATAAAGATAAGAATCTACCTACTCAACTCAATGCATAAACTATGGCAATTTAATGATCATAAGTTTAATTCAGTTAAGCAAGAGGATATGAATGAATAACATTTATTAAAATCTCCATACTTTACCCTGTTTCATTTCATCATTCCAAATCTCATTATGAAACATAATCACAGTTATTTTCTCTTTATGGCATTTATCATGAATCAAGTCCAACTTGAATAAGAATAGTTATATTCATCTATATATAACGATTCTAAGACCGCCCGTCCGGGTTTCTCTATTGTGCGCGGCCCTAAATGACTATCATCTTCCAGGGCCTATCAACCAAGGCAACCTGAGCATCCTAACGCAACGTCGATAAGTGGCCATATACCTGCGAGTGAGTTATAACCACACTCGGAATTACCCCACATCGCCTAATAAATACAACATACATAATAACCGGTCATATCGCCGAGGATTATATTCACACTGCATTCACTAGCCAGGGGACTTCACCTCATGGCCGTACTTCCCTTATGATAGCATTTAGAGAGGTGTGTTTCAGTAAATTATAATTTACCATATTATCTCCATTTTAATAGATACATCACATTTTATCCGGATGCATACATATTTCATGCCATCATTATAACTTCAATGATTAATGAACCTCTTATTCATACTCCAAGAATTTATGGTGTCACTATAAACTAGCAAGTCTAGATTACCTCAATTGAGCTTCTAAAGTCTCCTAATATCACCTTACAACTCCTAGTTACATAATAATTACCAAAAGGAAAAGAATGCCCTAACGTCAATTTGCACACCCCCGGAATAAGCCCCATTTAATCCATTTCTAATGTTGGGTAGTTAACTAACTCATCTAGGACTCTAAGTTTAATTCATACAAGAAGGTTCCTAAGTCCTAAGCCTAAGGAAAAACGGTAAAAATTGAGTTAGAAAAATAACTCAAAACAGCAAGATTTTTGAATCAATTCGCCCCATGCAGCGAATCGATTCGCCCAAAAGAGAATCGATTCGGATGGAGAATCCAAGTTTCTGCGTCAGCTGAATTGATTCGGCTTTAACTCGAATCGATTCGGGTTTGTAGACCTATAACCTGACCCCTTAGCGAATCGATTCGCCCCTACAAATTTGTCAAGAATGGGCTACGGGTTATGAACCCTAGATTCCCCCCAAAACCTATTTCTCCTCCATTTTTACACACATCAAACACAATTAATCTACCCAAAACCATCCTACATGTTTATCAACTACTATACTCCACATAATCATCAATTGAAACTATGATTAGGGCTAAACCACCACAAAATCCATAAAACCCATATTTGTTCATTTGATCCCAATACACAACTATCAATACAATTTATTCATCTTAAATCACATATTAGCAAGTAGAAAACTTGCCTTGAGGTTGAAATCTCAGATTCTTGGAAGATGGAAGCAAGATCAAATCCCAAATCTTCAATTTCTCTCTTTTCTCCTCTTTTCTCCACAATTCTCTTCTTCTCTCTTTCTCTCTAGGTTTAGTAATACACACTTAAGAGAATAAAATGAGGTACAAGACTAAATCGTGACTTTAGTCTAAATTCCAAACTTAAATGGTTAATACAACTTTAAAATGACTCACAACTACACATTTATGTTAAAACCAGTCAAAAGTGCCCGAAACCCAAAAAGACAATATGGCACTTATTTCGACTATCTCGCACATTTCGGGACTAACTCCGCCCTCTAAATTGGCATCCGACAATTTTATAAATCATTTCAAGTTCCGATTTCATTTATACCATAAATGTCATTTAAAGCATATAACACTATAAAACGTAGCCTGATGATATTTACATACACATACAGTAAATATGCAATAATCTAGTAAATATTATCTTTCAACTCATTTAATTAATATTTACTCCATATTCCAACATTTTATATAATTACTTCACACTGTAAATTAATATAAAATAAGTTCTCAAAAGTGAGGGTTGTTACATACTCCACCCCCCCTTATGAGGGAATTTTTCCCTCAAAATTCAGGCGTATCTTGCAAGAAGAGATGCGGATACTTTTACCGCATATCGTCCTCACGCTCCCACGTCGATTCCTTAGTTTCGTGATGACCCCATTGAACTCGCACCAAGGGCACCACTCGCGATCTCAATTTACGCTCTCTGTGCTCTAAGATTGCAACCGGTTGTTCTTCATACGAAATATCGGGTTGGAAATCGATATCCTCCAAAGGAATATGCCAAAGGGCTCCTTCACACCTCTTATACTTTTTCAAAGAGGAAACATGGAACACATCATGGAGTGGTTGTAAGTGTTCCGATAAGGCAAGTTGATACGCCACTGGACCTACCTTGGTAATAATGGGAAAAGGTCCAACATAGCGCGACGTAAGCTTTCCTTTCTTCCCGAAGCGCTTTATACCTTTTATTGGCAATACACGCACCAAGAGTTGATCTCCAACTTCCAACTCTACATGCCTTCTATTCGCATCGGCGTAACTCTTTTGATGATCTTGAGCTATTCGAATGCGATTCCGAATGAGTTCAATCTTAGAAGAAGTATCCTGGATCATTTCTGGTCTAAGAAATTTATTATCCCCCACCTCCAACCAACAAGTGGGCGATCTACAAGGCCGGCCATAAAGTGCTTCATAGGGTGCCATCCTTAAAGTAAATTGGTACCAATTATTATTAGCAAATTCGACCAAAGGGAGATATTGTTCCCAACCACCTTTGAAATCAAGCACACACATTCAGAGCATGACCTCCAACATTTAGTTGACTCTTTCTGTCTGCCCATCTGTTTGAGGGTGATAAGAAGTACTCAATTTAAACTCGGTTCCCATAGCTTCTTGGAAACTTCGCCAAAAGTGGGAAACAAATATCTTATCTCTGTCGGAGACTATATCTATGGTCACCCCGTGGAGTCTAATAACCTCCACAATAAATAGACGGGCATAACGAGCAGTATTGTAATTGGTGTGTACGGGTAGGAAATGTGCCGACTTACTCAAATGATCAATAATAACCCAAATGGAATCATGACCTCTCTGCGACGTTGACAATCCCGTGATGAAATCCATTGATATACTTTCCCACTTCCATACCGATATTTCCAATGGTTGCAACAATCTCGTTGGTTACTAATGATCTATCTTGACCAATTGACAAGTACTACATTGGGAAACAAACTCGAAAATATCCCGCTTCATTCCCGCCCACCAAAATTGACGGCGCATGTCTTGGTACATCTTGTCCCCACCAGGATGCACTGAAAATTTAGACCCATGAGATTCTGTCATCACGGCCCATCTTAAATCCCCTTCGTCTGGGACAATGAGTCTCCCGTGGAAACGTAACCCTCCCTCCGAGCTTATAGAGTAGGATTATGCTCCCTCGGTCAACAATTGGCGTATGCGGTCCTGACAACCTTTATCCCTTCCTTGAGCTTCTACAACTCTTGCCACAATAGTAGGCATAACGGTCAACACCGACATAAACGCCCTAGAAATCGCATCCTCCAAACTAAGCTCCTTCCATTTGGCCTTCCATACCTCCGCTAACTCCCCTCGGGCTTCCGAATGAAAGCATCCGCCACCACATTATCCTTTCCCGGGTGATAGTGGTTGTCAAATTGACAGTCTTTCACAAACTCTAACCACCGGCGTTGTCGCATATTTAAATATTTTTGGGAAAACAAATATTGCAACGATTTGTGGTCCGTGAAAAGACTAAATTTCTCCCCTAGGAGATAATGCCTCCAAATCTTCAAGGCAAAAACAACTGCGGCAAGCTCCAAAACATGCACCGAATAATTCTTTTCATGGGGCTTTAGCTTGCGAGAAGCATCAATAATAGCTCATTGCTCTTGTTAAAGTACACCTCCCAATCCTTGTAGATATGCATCTGTAAAGACTAAATATTCCAATCTTGGCATTGGTAACGCAAGGACTGGAGCATAAGTCAACCTATACTTGAGCTCATCAAAAGTCGACTAACAAGAATCATCCTAAATAAATCTCACCCCTTTCCGGGTTAAATTTATCAAAGGGCTAGCAATTTTAGAAAAACCATTGATAAACCGGTGGTAATAACCAGCCAAACCCAGAAAACTACGAATCTCGGTAGGTGTGTGGGTTGACCCCACTCCCTTACCGCAATAACTTTACTTTGGTCTAACGAAATACCCTGGGCTATCACAATGTGACCCAGAAACTGTACTTCCTGCAACCAAAAACCACACTTCTCGAACTTGGCATACAGTTGGTGGTCCCTCAACCTTTGCAGGACCAATCGCAAATGAGTAGCATGATCGGCTCTGTTTGAGAATACACTAGAATGTCATCAATGAACACGATAATAAACTGGTCCAGGAAGTCTCGAAACACCCTATTCATGAGGTCCATAAACACGGCGTGGGCATTGGTTAGTCCAAAAGGCATAACCAAAAATTCATAGGACCCATATCTTATTAGGAACGCAGTCTTGGACACATCTTGCTCCCGTATCCGCAACTGGTGATAACCCATCCTCAAATCTATTTTAGAGAAGTACGATGCTCCCCTAAGTTGAGCAAACAAATCATCAATTCGAGGAAACGGATATTTGTTCCGGATGGTGACTTTATTCAACTCTCTGTAGTCAACACACAATCGGAGAGAACCGTCCCTTTTCTTCACAAATAACATCGGAGCGCCCCACAGCGACGTGCTTCGCCTAATAAACCCTAGTTCTAGCAAGTTCTGAATATGATCTCTTAACTCCATCATTTCAACAGGATCTATACGATACGGAGCTCTAGCAACCAGTCTCGTTCCCGGTGCTAAATCGATTATAAACTCAATCTCCCTACTCGGAGGCAAACCTGGTATTTCCCAAAAAATATCTTGGAAATCTCTAACAACCGAAATCGAATCTAAGGAAACGACTACATCTCGAGAAGTCTCCTTCGCAATACAATATAAGTAAGTGCTAGAACCTCCTTCCGAACGAGACATAGCCACTAAAAACATTTCTTGCCCCGGAATGGCAAAAACTACACTCTTCCCACAACAATTAACTATCGCACGATACTTCACTAGCCAATCCATACCCAGGATTACATCATACCCGAGCATATCAAGGACAAGCAAATCGGCCTCAAAACACAAGTTACCAAGATTTATTCCTATTTGTTTATAAATAAAGAAAATGAGTTAACCATCACCCATACAAGATTCAACACTAGTGAAGGCACTCTTTGCAGATTTAATCAACTCTGTAGACTGAGCAAAGCTTCTAGAAATAAACGAATGTGTCTCACCCGTATTAAATAATACACGACCCATATGCCCCTGGATGAGAAACTTACCCTCAATAGCTGGCGACGCTGGCGGGACTGAAGGAAGCATATCATCCGGAATGTGGTAAACACGACCATACTGTAGTTATCTCGGTTCTGGAGGTACAACTGGATTAGGTACTTGTGCTGATAACTGAGCCTGTGGATGTTCCCTAGGAAGTTGTCCCCCAATCAACTGAGGACACGCCCTCCTGTAGTGACCCGAATCTCCACATTGAAAGAATCGATTCGTCATATTCTCCTGATTTCAGCCCCGATTATTTCTAAACTTCCCAACTCCATGACCTGGATTGTCTCTACCCCCATTACCACCCCGACCTGCTTATTGTTGTTGCGGGGCACCTTGACCATGCCTAATATTACTACCACCAACATTGAATCCACCAAAACGCTTGCGTTTAGACAAGTCCCCTTGCTAGGGGTCCTTTTATTTTTATTTATTTCTCGAAGATGGGGACGAGGGAAATGCTCCTCCTCCTATCCCATTGCCTTCGGGTTTCCCAGCTTGCCCAAAAATTGAAGCCTTCTTACTTCCTTGAACATACAACCGATGTTCCTGACAATGGAGTAACGCCACATTCATCACATCTCCAAAAGTCTGCAAGGCTAGATTGCCCAACAAATGCTACCATATCCTCTAGTGCAAACCTCCAATAAATTTGTATATCCTCCTCTCCTCCGGAGTCACCTCATCAGGTACAAAACTAGCTAACCGGGTGAATTCTTCTTCATACTCCGCGACTGAACGCTCTCCTTGCACCACATCCTGAAGTTTTCTTCTCATCTCCCTTTGAACTGCGGGAGGAAAATACTTTCGATCAAACAGAACCCAGAAATCAGTGATGGTCATAGCATCTCTCGGCTCTGGCGTAGTCATCGACTACCACCAATGTAGTGCAACTACTACTAATTTAAAAGTAGCAAGGATTTTCTTTCTTTCTTCACTACACTCCACCATGCGCAGATGGCGCTACACATCCCTTTTCCACTGATTAGCTACTATGACATCGGAACCTCCTTAAAATTCTGGGGGATGGCCCTTTAAAAAGGATTCCCTAACTCTCTCCCATGGAGAAGGTCCCGCAGGAGCTTTTATCTCCTGAGCTCGTTGCTGTTGAGCTTGTGGTAATTGCTAAACCACGACAGTCACCGCTGCATTGACCGCTTGGGCCACAATATTTTCTACCTCGGTAGAATTTATAGTCCCCTGCTGTGGCGGTGGAGGACCTACCTCCTCTTCTACAACTCAATTCCTTCTAACGGGGCGTCCTGTCCTACGCGGCATCTGAGATGAAGAAACAACAAAATGAGAATACTATTTAAAACAATCTAATTTGCATAAGGTCACAAATATAGGCAACAAAACAGTCCTAACATTAAGCTCTATATCAAAGAACGCTATTGTAGATTGCGACAAGTCCGCATAGATCCTAAAGACTCTAGAACCTGATGCTCTGATACCATCTGTGATAGCCCGCTCATCAAATTAAGGCCAGCCCGATACTCCAATAATAATGGGAATCATAGATGGACCATTCTCACCATCACAATAATACAATAAGTATGCGGGATAACCACGCTATATTTTAGAAAAACGGGTTGCCAAAAATTTAATTTCATAAGTTAAAGAAAGAATTTAAACAACCCAATTTGAAAAGAAGTTGGATACCAAAAAGAACTTATATTACATCCTCAACAAGTATACAATAAGGGGACCGAATATGCTGTCGGTCAACAGTCACTTACAACAATATTCAACAAGTTCATTAAGTTACATAATACATTACAATAAGCAAATACAAAAGCTTGGGCCACACGCCCGAGTAAATGACCCGATCATAACTAGAGTACAAAAATGAAGGCGTCTATAACAACAGATCCCATAATATCTGCAAAGTATCACGGCTCCTCAAAACACCAAAATAGGAAAGTAAGAACGGGCGTCCTTGCGGCGGAGCACCTGAGTGCATATAAGATTCATACACAACAAGAAGTATGAACGGGTCAGGGCCCGATTTTATATGATCATCCGATGAATAAAGAGTATGACAGTTATGAACAGTTAATCATAATTGATAAAGATAAGAATCTACCTACTCAACTCAATGCATAAACTAAGGCAATTTAATGATCATAAGTTTAATTTAGTTATGCCAGAGGATATGAATGAATATCATTTATTAAAATCCCCATACTTTACCCTGTTTCATTTCATCGTTCCATATTTCATTATGAAACATAATCACAGTTATTTTCTCTTTATGGCATTTATCATGAATCAAGTCCAACTTGAATAAGAATAGTTATATTCATATATATATAATGATTCTAAGACCGCCCGTCCGAGTTTCCCCACTGTGCACGCCCCTAAATGACTATCATCTTCCAGGGCCTATCAACCAAGACAACCTGGGCATCCTAACGCAACATTGGGAAGTGGCCATATACCTGCGAGTGAGTCATAACCACACCCGAAATTACCCCACATCACACAATAAATACAACATACATAATAACCGGTCATATGGCCGAGGACTATATTCACCCTGCATTCACTAGCCAGGAGACTTCACTTTATGCGCGTACTTCCCTTATGATAGCATTTAGAGAGGTGTGTTTAAGTAAATTATCATTTACCATATTATTTCCATTTCAATAGATAATTCACCTTTTACCCGTTGCCATACATATTTCATGCCATCATTATAACTTCAATGATTAATGAACCTATTATTCATACTCCAAGAATTTATGGTGTCACTATAAACCACCAAATATAGCATACCTCAATTGGGCTTCTAAAGTCCCCCAATATCACCTTACAAGTCCTAGTCTCATAATAATTAACTAAAGGAAAAGAATGCCCTAACATGAATTTGCACACCCCCAGAATAAGCCCCATTTAATCCATTTCTAATGTAAGGTAGTTAACTAACACATCTAGGACTCTAGGACTCTAAGTTTACTTCATACAAGAAGGTTCCTAAGTCCTAATCCTAAGGAAAAAGGGTGAAAATTGAGTTAGAAAAATAACTCAAAATAGCAAGATTTTCGAATCGATTCGCCCCATGCAGCGAATCGATTCCCCCAAAAGAGAATCGATTCGGATGGAGAATCCAAGTTTCTGTCTCAGTCGAATCGATTCGGCTTTAACCCAAATCAATTCGGGTTTGCAGACCTGTAACCTGACCCCTTAGCGAATCGATTCGCCCTAGGGCCGAATCGATTCGCCCCTGCAAATTTGCCAAGAATGGGCTAAGGGTTATGAACCCTAGATTCCCCCCAAAACCTATTTCTCCTCCATTTTTACATACATCAACCACCATTAATCTACCCAAAACCATCCTACTTGTTTACCAACTACTATACTCCACATAATCATCAATTGAAACTATGATTAGGGCTAAAACACCACAAAATCCATAAAACCCATATTTGTTCATTTGATCCTAATACACAACTATCATTACAATTTATTCATCTTAAATCACATATTAGCAAGTAGAAAACTTGCCTTGAGGTTGAAATCTCAGATTCTTGGAAGATGGAAGCAAGATCAAATCCCAAATCTTCAATTTCTCTCTTTTCTCCTCTTTTTTCCACAATTCTCTTCTTCTCTCTTTCTCTCTAGGTTTAGTAATACACGCTTAAGAGAATAAAATGAGGTACAAGACTAAATCGTGACTTTAGTCTAAATTCCCAACTTAAATGGTTAATATCACATTAAAATGACTCACAACTACACATTTATGTTAAAACCAGTCAAAAGTGCCTGAAACCCAAAAAGACAATATGACACTTATTTCGACTATCTCGCACATTTCGGGAGTAACTACGCCCTCAAAATTGGCATCCGAAAATTTTATAAATCATTTCAAGTTCCGGTTTCATTTATACCATAACTATCTTTTAAAGCATATGACACTATAAAACGTAGCCTGATGATATTTACATACACATGCAGTAAATATGCAACAATCTAGTAAATATTATCTTTCAACTCATTCAATTAATATTTACTCCATATTCCAACATTTTATATAATTACTTCACACAGTAAATTAATATAAAATAAGTTCTCAAAAGCGAGGGTTGTTACACAGACCTCTTTTAATTTCAGTTTTATCAATCCGCAAGTTAAAATTAGCTTAATTCAATTAATCTCTAGTTAACTGTTCTTTATAGTTTCGTTTCATATTAGTTCTTTAACTTACTCCCTTTACCTTAAAATCATACTTTCTTAATTTTACTTTTTCTTCTTAACACTTTTCTAAATTAATACTACTTTAGTCTATATAAATTTTACCTTTTCTTCATAACACTTTTTAAATTAATATTACTTTAGTCTATATAAATCCCTGTGAATTAGACTCCGGTCTTACCCAATGTTTACTACTCTTACGATTAACTTGCACTTAAGGTATACAATATTCTAAGCGAGTCAAGTGTCTGGAACCATTGATTATCTCCAAGGAAATGTTATGATGAAGTCCATAGTGATATGCCCCAACTTCCACTCTGTAAGTAGTAATGGTTGGAGCAATTTTGTTGGTTTCTAGTGTTTGGCCTTAACCTTCTGATAGGTAAGGCACTTAGAGATGTAAAAGGAAACATCTTTCTTCATTCCTTACCACTAATAATCACGACCATAATATTTTTGCATATTTTTTCTAGGAAGGTGAATACATAATATAGACTTATGCACCTTCGCCATTATTTCCTCCCGAAGTTCCTTAATGGTGGGAATAATCAACCTCCCCCAGAATCGTACCCCATTATACTTGTAAATGGTGAGATCATTAAACGATTCTCCCATGTAAATATGACCCAATAAATGCATAAACTCATCATTGTATAAATGAGCTCCTAAGAACGGACCTTGCCACTATAATGTAAACATAGGATAATTTCCTACCTCTCTTTACCTTTTAGTCGTAAGTATGGATATCTCACAATATCTTGTGATGATGGCACTTCATTGCCTCATATAAGACATCTGACTTCCTAATAAGTGAATTATCACAACATTGGCCTTACTTGGGTGATACTACAACGTGAAATCATAATCCTCTAAAATTTTAATCCAAAGCTTCAGATGCAAGTTAAGATAACGCGGAGTGAAGATGTAGCGAAGACTTTTCTAATTTGAGAAAACCTTAAAACATTCCCTATACAACTAGTATTCCTAAATTTGTAGTGCAAACACATGAAATGCATGAGTGTTCAACTACCTAGAACCATAGGCCACCACTTATCCACCTTACGTTAAACCTACACCTAGTCTTTTCCACGACGCATAACAATAAACCACAAACCATTTTCCTCATTATGGAAGAACAAGGACTGGTGTAGATATCAAATGTGTCTCTAGCTCCTAAAAAGCTTCCTAACATTCCCCGGTCCACTTAAAATGAACATCATTTTGAATAATCCTAATCAAAGGTAAGGCTATGTAAATCCCTTATTTTGTCACATACTGGTTGACCATTCCAATATGATAAAGATAAGGAGCACTAATCAATTTATATCATTCTCAGCAACAACATACAAATTAAAAATAATTTAAGTGAATTTAAATCCATTCAGAACTTGATATTACTAAACAATAAATAAAAAGTGGCATAAATAATGTCTCAAACATCTAACAAAACAAAACTGAAATAGTCTCAGCTCCCAAAATAATCCAAATAAATAAATATAATTGGAATATTAGTTCCATACCATCTAAATAAACAAAATAACTGAACTAAAATACTAAAATCTATGCTAAGAATCAATTCAAAAAGAAAAGTGGAAAGATAATGGAGTTGCAAGTCAAAATCTCCTCAGCCCTACGGTTCCTGTCTATGAATTTCTGGAAAATGGTTTTATAATAATTTAGTGCTCTAAAGTTGCAAGAAGTATCTCCGATATCAACAATAATAATCATTCAATACATTTACAATAAGCATGCCACCCCGTTGACACTCACATGTAATAAATACCCTAACCATTATAATAAGTGAAATACTAAGCACATAACCTAACCTAACTCATAAATGGTACTAACGATTTTTGTCATTAGACTAATAAACGTGTAAAGAATAATAAATTGGGACAAGGATCTAACAAACTACATATGTAAAGTATATAGCAACACACCAACCCCACAAATGTCACTAATAAATTAGGATACACACGATCGCATATAACAACATATAAAGGTGGCATAAGATTCATTTAATTAAGTATTTATCACCAGACTAAAATATCTCTTTATATTAATCTCAATAGCATCACACGAAGCCAACTTCCTTCGATTACCTTCTCGTGCTTCTATCAGTAAATACGTAGTTTCCTTGCCTAATATATATAACCATAATTACACACATATGAGAATGGGGGATCAATATGAAATCACATCGTTGGGTAGTCCCACAGCAAAACTCAACTGATGGATCAGATCATCTGCGTCTCTCATCATGAAGTGTAGACCGACTGAACATACGATTAAAACATAACGACCTCCATAAGTCCTTCATAAACAACCAGGAGTGAGGTACGTGGTCACAACCTTCCAAAATAATCACGGCTGATAAATTCCCCATGTATAAACGGTATGTTCACACACATGCACACACACACACACACACACACACACACACACACATATATATATATATATATATATATATATATATATATATATATATATATATATGTATATATATATGACTTTTTAATGGACCTTAATAAAAAAAAAACTAACAATCTGTTAATTTTAATTCATATGTTGTAATTGGTCCGCGCCAGCAGTAACGGACATATGTGTCGATCGAATATTTATTTTACAACACCCCCAAACCCTACCCCCTACCCCCTAGCAGCCCCCGATTATGTATCAGTTATAAAACCATACCAAGCCTGTTGTTTCGGCTACTCAACGTAATTAGCTGGTTGAGCTTCCATTTTATTGTCATGTTTGTATGTACCCAAGGCATCTTGGATCCATGGCTTTTTAATAAAGGTGATTTAAATAATAAGATCTTGGTTTCTTTCTCTAATTATAGATGAATTAAAAGTAATTTGGGATTGGATGATGACATCTTTGGACCCTGTTGAATCTGTACTAGCATAGTTTTAGGTTGACACAGTTTTATTTTTGAAATCAATAGAGATATATGTGCCTCCCAAATGATTGGAACCCATACCCGATCTAGCCACCATACCCCCACCTGCTAGAGTGGGTCGAGGTCGCCGGAACAGGGGTTGTCCGGATTTGTAGAAGTTGCACGCGGGGTTGAGCATGTGGTATCTCGAGTTTGTGGGGTGGGGGTTGTAAAAAAAATATTCGATCGACACACGTGTTTGTCGCTGCTGGCGCAGACCAATTACAACATAATGGGTTGTTAGGTGTTTTTTTTGTTAAGGTCAATTAAAAAGTCCGTTTTCAGGTCCATTTGTGATCCTCTCCCTCCCTATATATATATATATATATAACACTCGTGCGAACCCAAATCATCCCAACCCCAGCATCGGATTGTACCATTTAGTTAATGTCTTAATTAATCTTCAACCGTAATGAAAGGAAAGCGTATTGAATCTCTTGGTTTATTAACTAATAAACATAATATTCTAAAATTTACAATCTTTCTCTTTAATAACAAAATATTGATACTCAAATCAACAAAGAAAAATCCAACCACCATCCTCTATGGCCCAACCTCGGCCTACTATAGGGTCCGAAACGATTGGATTTGGGGTAGAAGCCTAGTTCGTCTTAGAAATTGAAGTTGACAACCCCATCATCCATTAATGTGAAATTCAAGCTTTGAAACCACCCCAAAACTTATCTTCCGATCGAGAAACTTATAGAGTCTTGATCCTAATTCGTTTCTATAGGATTAAACATTTATTAAACACGATTACAAGTTCAATTTCAACACTCTCCAAATTAAATCGAGTTCCAATCTTTAAACATGCAAAGGAATCATAATAACAGATGCTTTCAGATTTAAACCTTATATTAACACAGGGACTCATTTAGCATAGTAAATTCGATCCTAAACAATAGTTCTAAGTACATAATCATGTTTCAAAACAATTCAATTTAAGATTTCTCCTTAAAAATCTTAATTATTTTAAATAAGAAATAATTAACACTAATCCCAACTAACCTATCAACGAAACATGATTAAAATAGTAGGTTCCCATCCTAAACATGTGTCTAAATCCTAGAATAAACTCATAACATGAATCATAAATAAGTTACAAATATTATATGTGATAAAGTAACAATTTTATTGCCCGAATATACGAACGATGAATCTCTATATGTTGATCCTTATTCCTCCTCACCCAAAAGTCTCCATATAAGATCTCCCAAAGGTTTAATGCTACTAGGGTTTTTGTATCTTGTGAAAATTATTTAATTAATTTAGTTTAAATCTCCTAATTTATCCTTAAATCCGTAGGTCTACATTAGGCTTAATTTTGGGCGTCCAAATGAACCAAAAATACTACCCAAACTAGTAAAAAAACGTACATCAAGGACATACCTAGTGCCTAAGACCAATTTAAAATGATAAATACACGTATCCGGGCCTCCGTATCACTCTAGAGTCTAATTCAGATATTAGCTCATAACTCATGGCAACTCCTCACATCGTATAATAAAACTTACACTCACTTATTTTTTGAGTAACCGTATATAGTCCAACCTTAATTAATAACACTGAATAATTACATAGGAAATGTGGTATAAATAAATCACACAATAGGAAAATTTAATCATCATCTAAACATGCATTTTTATTATTACCAACTCACTCAAGTAAAAATGATTTCTAATTTTTAGTTTATTTTAATAATTAATAAATACTTAATAAATATTAGAAAATATGGGATATTAGGTTCCCCCCCCCCCCCCCCCCAAATAATGGTATTCCATCCTCAGAATTCGATACGTACTTAATTAGAAGATTTTCAAATATTTTTCTTGCATGTCATCCTCCCTATCCCACATTGACTCATCCTCAGTTTGATGCCCCTGCTAGACATACACTAAAGGAATGAACTTAGAGTTAAGAGTTTTCTCCTATCAATCTAAAATAGTAACCGATAGCTCCTCATAACTCACATTGTGAGGATTCTCTGTGTCACCGTGATTAATGTGTTGATATGCTGAAGTGTCACTAAGGAGCCTCCATAGCATCGGGATGTGAAATACATTGTGCACCTGTTGCAAATGATCAGGCAAGGCTAAATGATATGCAACTGGCCCTATGTGATCAATGATGATGAATGGCCCCACCTACCGAGGAGCCAATTACCCCTTTTTCCTGAACAACATCACCCCCTTCATAAGAACCTTAAGAAACACTTTATCTATGATAACAAACTCTAGATGTCTCCTCCCCGCATATGCATGACTCTTCTTACAACTCTGGGCAATCCATATCCTCTCTCTAATAAGCTCAATCTTCTTTTAGGTGTCCTAAACAAACTCTAGTCCGAGAAGCTTGTTCTCCCGTACCTCCATCCAATAATTAGGAAAATGACTAAACCTCCCATACAAAGCCTCAAATGGTGTCATGTAAATAGTAAATTGATAACAGTTGTTGTAAGAAAACTCCACCAATGCTAAGTATTGCTCTCAAATGCCCTTAAAGTCCAAAATGCACATCTGTAGCATGCCCTCCAATATTTAGTGAACCTCCTCCGTCTCTCAATCCACCTGTGGATAATACGAAGTAATTAATCTCAAATGTATTGTCCCTGTTGGACACGATGTTAAGGGGTACAATATGAAACTTCACAAACTCTACAAGGAAAAGACTAGCATACTGCTCCGAAGTAAAAAACACTTGAATCGATATAAATTGCATCATCTTAATCAAGCGGTCCACGATTATCCAGATGAAATCGTGTCCCCTCTGTGACATTGGCAACCCTATAATGAAATCCATGGAAATTCTTTCCCATTTCCACATAGGATCCTCGAAATGTTATAGAATACATGTTAGTATTTAGTTATCTACCTTCACCATCTAGTATGTGGCATATTTGAACATAAATTATGTAATGTCCATTTTCATGGATGCCTATCAATACAGGTGCATCATATCCTAGTACATCTTCTACCCACCGTAATTTATCATAAAATTAAACCCATGAACCTTAGTCCCCCTATGCCTATTGAAAGTACTCATCCACAGGAACCACTAATATACTGAGGAAATGCAAACCCCCATAAGATCTAATCAAGTATGAGTATTCCCCCTTAGCAAATAACTTCCTGATAACAAGGATCCCTTTCTTATGCCCTCACAACCTTAATAATGATCTCAGGTGTGATGGTAAGAACCACCATAAAGTCACGATCTAGCTCACCCTCAGTTCGAAGAGAACCCCACTTCGCCTTCTAAATTATGAAAAGGATAACTATCATTCTACGGATCAAGGCATCTACCATAATGTTCGGCTTTCCCGGGTGATACTTAATATCAAACTGATAGTCTTTAATGGACTCAAGCCATCAGCATTGTCCCTTGTTCAACTCCCTCTACATGAACATATACTAGAAATTTTTATAGTTTTGTGGATGGATGGAATATCTCCTCCAATAAATAATGTTTCCAATCCAAAGAGAAAAAACAATTATTGCCAAGTCCAGATCATGTGTGTGGAAATTCCTCTCCTGATGCTTAAGCTTTCGATAATCACCAACTATCGGCCTCTCCTCCTACATCAACACACCTCTAAGTCCGTATAATGATGTATCAGAATAAACCATGTACTCCAACTCACCATGAGGTAAATCAAGCACTGTAAATTAATTCAATTTGTCCATTAACTCATTGATAGCCTACTGGAAAAAATCATCCCAAATTAATAACACCCATTTCTTCGTCAAGTTCGTCAAAAGGTCAGCTATCTTTGAGAACCATTATATGAACCAATAATAATAGCCTATCATTCCCATAAAACTACGCACCTCAATAGGTTTAGTGGGTTATTCTTACCATATCACCGCCAACACCTTACTCGAGTCTATTGAAATCCTAGCCTTCGTCATAATGTGACCCAAGAAAGACACCTTTATCAACTAGAATCCACACTTCTCGAACTTAGAATAGAGATTATGGTCTTATAACGTCAATGATACTATCCGTAAATGATTAACGTGCTCATCTGCAGTCCAAGAATAAATTATGATGTCATATATAAACACAATAACAAATTTATCCAAGAATTCCTCAAACACCTAGTTCATCAAATCCATAAAATTTTTGGTACGTTGGTTAGCCTGAGTGGCGTAACCTTAAATATGTATAACCCTTTTATTGTCAGAAATACTATCTTTGGAATATCTTGTTCTCGAATCCTCAACTGATGGTACCCCTACCTCAAATCAATCTTTGAAAAGTACGAAGCACCCCTCAATTGGTCAAACATGCCATCAATATGGGGTTAGAAATACTTGTTCAACTCCCGATAATCGATGCAAAGTGTCAACAATCCATTATTTTCTTCACGAATAGGGTCGAAGCTCCCCAAGCTGAAGTACTCCTCTGAATAAATCACTGACCCAGTAACTACTGAATATTTTCTCTTATCTCTCCCATCTCCAATGGATCCATATGATACAATTCTCAAGTTTTTGATCTAGTGCTCGGAGATAATTTAATGTCTATGCTCAGTGGATACCCCAAAATATCCTAGAACATATTAAAAAACTCGCTAACAACTCAAATAGAGTCTAAATCCACAATAACTCCCTTAGATAACACTATTCTCATGCATACCTAAAATAAGCAAGTCGGCTACATATTGAAGTTTACTAATATCCACCCCTATCCCTGTACACACATAATGGATAGGAGAACCACTAACTAAGGTGAACCAATATGTAACGAAATATTCGATGCTAAATCTTCCATCCCTAAAGATCGAGCAATTGTAATACTAACAAATGAATACGATGCACTGGTATAAAAAAATGTGTCCTACATGCCCAATTATAGGAAACATACCCTCCACTTCCAGGGTTGGTGTCAGTGCATCCCTAGGAGATACATGGTACACACGCCCATATTATAAGGGTTAATTATCATGAGGCTAATATGGTGGTTCTAATACCATTGGCCCTATAATAACTGGTGGGTCTGGCAACTATTGTCGCTTCCCCTGATGTGCCTGATATCCACGTTGTCCTCCCTGATCCTAAGCTCCCTTATTTCCCTTAGGGCACTTCCTAGCTATATTTATAACCTTGCCATAAATAAAGTAAGTGTCGTTAAAATGAAGTCTTTTCTGTTGATGTTCATGTTGGCCCTTTATGGCCCTTATAGTCATCATAAACCTTGTTCTTCTTATATTTGATGATATCCTGATTGAAGCCCCTTAGATTGTTGTCCCCCTAAGTGCTACCTTTTTTTTGTCTTGCCCTGCTGGATAGATGAATCTTCATTGGACTCTTCTATCCCTTCCTTTTTTTAAACTCTTGATGGTCCTGGTAGTGTAGCAAAGTGACACTCACCATCAATATATAAATGGCAAAAGTGGCTTTCCTCATAAGCGCCTGTCTGATACACTAAGTAAACCTAAATATTAACTTCTTCATATTTTTCTCGTATGTGTACCTCTTCTGACGAAAATAATGAAAGACTAGTAAAATCTTGCTCATATTCTGCTATAGTGTGGCTCCTTCGGTTCAGACTCCCACTTTTTTTTTCTCACCACTAATAGATTGTGGGAAGTATTTGTTATCAAAATTGAACCAACAATTATGATAGTAATCATATCCTTCTCTTCAATCATGGTGATTGAATCCCACCACTATAAATCCTTCTTTACTTGATTAAAGTCCAATATTTTCTTCTGGACCTTCGTACACTCTAATATCCTCAAATGTCTCTAAATGTCCTTCCTCCACTAGTGTGCAAGTAGTATATCAGCACTCTCAGCAAATTCAGGTAGGTTTCCATTAAAAAGGCTACATGCCCTCTCTTCAAAGCAGTCACCTACGGTTGAACGGGTATCACCACCTGTAGCGTTATTGGTGAATAAAAGTGTTATAATATGGCAGCCAACACTATGGTGATTGGATGAGTAACAATAAGTACTAGATCTGTTGAGGATGCTCCTGGTGGTGCCTGTTGCGGTTGTGGTTGTTTCTCCTATTGAGCATCTCTGTTGGTAGCGTTATTGGTAGTCCGTCGTCCTCTACTGCATCTAGTGTTTGTCAACTAAAGGAAAAAGGGTTCATGTTAGCTAATAATTTACATATGAATGTAATAAATTCTACTCATAAGGCTCTAATAAATTAAAAAACGCAAAGTAAAATGTAATAGGAGTCCCAAGGAACCTAAGACACTAAAACCTGGGATGCTTTTATACCAATTGTAACACCCCCCCCCCCATTTTATCACACACTAGTTGGCCTTTCCAATATGCTTAAGATATGGTGCGTTAATCAATTTATATCATTATTAGCATAAATATACAAATAAAAAATGCTAGAAAGGAATTTAAATAACTAAACGATAAATACAAACTGAAATAAGAAAATGTCTCAGATATTCAACACAATAAAACTAAAATAGTCTCAACTCCCCATATAATCTAATTGGATAGAAATAATTGGGACACAAGGTCCTCACAATCTCTTAACAAAATAACTGAACTAAAATATTTAAATAAATAACAACTTACTCTAAGAATCCACTAGAAAGGAAAATTAGAAAGCAAATGGAGCTATAAGTCTAAATATCCTCATCCCTGTAATTCCTATCTATGAATACCTGAAAAACAATTTTATAGTATTTCGGGTCACCTCCCTAAACTTGCAAGAAATATATCCAAAATTAATAGTAATAATCACAAGAATCGTTTACAATAAACATGTCAAGCCGTCGATACTCACATACAATAAATACATTACCCCTCATCATAGGTGAATACTAAACGAATATCCCAACCCAATGCATAATTAGTACTAACGGTATCCATTACTATACTAATAAATGCTTAACAAATAATAAGTTGTGAGAGGGATGTAAACAACTACACATGTAAAGCATACAACCCAAGTCCAACCCTACAAACATCACCCGCAAAGTAGGATACACTCTATCTCATATAACAACATATAAAGGTGACATAAGGGTCATTTAATTAGTTGTCCATCGGTGGAGTAAAATATATGAAATCATGTTTTTTAGGGCTATCACATGCACGACCCATGTAAAACATGAATTGTCACCACTAATAAGATACATAATTTTTAATTGAATTAAACGTGATAATACATGAAAACATGTGTATAAACATGACAAAAGATAATAACACGGCTAACATGAGTCATAAATTTGACCCTAATACGACACAACTACGTGTTAGAATAACTCGACATGAATACAATATACCCATTTTTTTTATCTATATTGCGTTATGTTTTGTCGTGTTATCGTTCCCTATCTAAAATTGCTTCCATATATTCAATGGCATAGGTCTTCATTTTCATAAAACTTTTGCTACAAGAACTCCTTAAAGTATGATATTATTTAATGAAAGTGGGGGTGATAATTTGCCTTTTTGGATTGGGTCACGAGCCGACATGATACGATAGATAAGTTTTTTTTACACAAACACGACATGACTTCATGTAAAAAATACCCGACATGGACACGACATAACGTGTCAATTTCATATCATTCCATATCGTGTTTTTGTGGCGTTTCTAAATTGTCACCCCTAAGTGATAGTTATTATAATTCTCAAGTAGAGAATGTACCAGGTATATACACATGACTTTAGTTTCACTCTAATTTAGTATGCACTTCAATAGCTAATCATTTATCCTTGAGCATGTACTTTAAATTATTCAATTGGTTTTAAATTTCATTATAATTTCATTTATTGGTAACTTCATTGCTAAAATTATTTTATTTTATTTTATTTTTAGACAGATCCAATTATACAATCGTTGGGAATGCAAGATACATGGAGGAATGTAGTGTAATAATAAATAGTACCATGGTTACAACATATATTATAAAAGGTACAAAAATGTAATGCTATAATACAAGAACTTATGCATAGTGTTTTTGGTACATAGGATTAGTGTTATAATAATAAAATTAATTAGAACTATGCTACAAATTCTCTAAAATATTATGAGTGTCAGATATACACTAAGTTTGAGTAGTTAAAATTTTAACTCCATAGCCAATATTCTTTCCTTGGTTTTTGAAAAGCTTGTATATTTGAAAATTAAGATTTTATAGTGTATTGAAACATAAATTTCGTCCAATAAGTTGGCGACTCTGTTTCACCATACATGTCCTAAACATGTACTATAATTTTAAAAATTCCAGTTGTGCCATTAGGCACGAGCATCTGTTAGTATAATATATAAGATAACACATAACCGCGTGGACTCATATCATCCCAATCCCCTAACGCTAAATCTTTTGGTTTATTAACTAATAAACCTATCATTCTGAAATTTTACTAATTTTCTCTCTGGTAAAATAAAAACTTGATACTCGAATAAACTAAGAAAAACTCTAACCATCATCCCCGATGGCCTAACCTTGGGCTGCAATAGGGGTCAAACCTATTCTCCCCCAGGCTAAATCGATTTGGTTCAAGCTTTTAGACCACCCAAACCTTATTTTCTAACCCTAAAACTGATAAAGTATTGATTTGCAATACCCCATACTTTTATGGATATTTAAATTACATGATTGGGAGTAATTTAATGATTTGAGAATTTTAAGTGAAACATAATTTGAAGTGGATGGTTAAATATTAATTTGGCGAGTAACGGATTAATATTGATGTGTGCTACATTTACTTACGAGAATAAGTGAATGAAGTTGGATTGTTCTATATCATGTCGCGGTTGGGCAAAGCGATAAATAATAATATTTATTCAGAAAACACATGCATAGTTGTGTTGGGCTTATAAAGGTGTATTTTTATTAACTGACTCGAATGGGAATTTTGAGTGCACGGTTGGTCTCAAAAGGGCCAAAATAGTTAGAATAGAGTACTCGGGGATAGTGTTTGGATTTCAGGGACTTTTTGGACTAGTATGGACTCACATTTGTGTATACGAGTCGATTTTGGGTTTAATATGGGGATAAACCTTATTTCTTCTCTTAATAGCTGAAAGAAAGAGAGAAAAAAGAAAGGAAAGAAGTAAAAGAGAGAAGAAGCGAAAGGAAGGGGAAAAAGGGGAAAAAAGGAGATTTCCGGCCAAACTTGGGCGGATTCCGGCACGAGGTCGTCAGATTTATACAACGAGGCAAGTGTTTAACTTGATTTAATTATTTAAGTGTGTTTATAATTCATATTATAGTTGTTGTAAATAATATAAATTTTGGGCTTGGGATTCTTGTATAAAATGGGATTTTTGGGAATGATTCCACATAAAATTGATGAAATGATATCCCCATATGAAATCTTATCTTAAATCCATGCCAATGGTTTAAATTCGGTTGAGAAAATTTAAGGGTTTGATTCTTGAATAAATGGATGGATCCCATGGTTTTATTTTGATGTTGGGTAAATCTAAGTTTGTAGATGTTGAATTGATGGTTGGTAGTAATGGAAACCAAAAACCTTAGATGGGATGAGAAGAAAGTCGGAGAAAATGATGAATAGTAACACATCGCAATTTTCAAATTTATTCAGAATTGGGCGAATCGATTCAGCTTTGGGGAATCGATTCGGTATAGGGACAATCGATTCGGTACAGTGCGAATCGATTCGACCGTGTCAATTTTGAAATTTTTCTTGGTTTTAAAGGGATTTAAGGAGAATTATTTTTGGAGATAAATATTAGGGTATCCTAAACAGAGTGTGAGGACCTCTAGATGATTAAATGAGTGATGTGTGACCCATGGGATTAGTGGAATTAAAATCCGAAGTACAGATTTTAGGAATGTTTGGGATAAACAACATTCGAGGATTTATTTGGAATATATATATGAGTAAATCCTAAGGTGCGAGTATGATGACTTTAAGAATACCGGCCAGACGTGATAAGATACTATTAAAAAATAATTAATGTGATAATTATATCAAAAGTGAGTGAATACTTATGGGATTAAAGTAAGTTGTGTGTATACTTATGAATTAATAAGAATTTGTATATTCGGGATTTTAGGCTAATGCCCCGAGAGATAGGCATTATTTCCGGATTTGATGTGATATATACACGGGCATAGAGACAGTATATATATGATATGATTATGAATATATCTGTGTGTGAATGATATATTTATGTGAAGCATACCCCTCTAGTGCTATCATGGGAAGTTGCGCGATGTGGGTGAGGCCCCTGACTTTAGGAGAAAGGAGCGTATAGTCCCCAGGTCATAGCGCCTATTTATATATTGTGTGACATTAATCATGGGTGAGACGTCTTGGGTAAGATTCGGTCTCACTTTTAGGTGAGGAACTATGACCGCTTACCCTAGAGTGTGATTTGGTTTATACCAAATCGATGTGAGAGTCCAACCGCTAGAACCCATGATGATGTGTGAGTAATTTCCTGGAAGATGATAGCAATAAGAGATAGCATCCATTGAGTTATAGCTCTGAGGGATGGATGGTTATATTTATATAGTGTGTGATATATAAGTATGGATATACTTGATGTGTATAGTATAGTATATTATATATATATATATATATGGACAGATTAAAGAATGAATTTTAAAATAATTTCTGGATCATCCGGGAGTATAAAATATGTGATATACGTATATAAAGATGAGAATATTATATACGAAATAATAACACTAAAATGCGATTAGTATACAATAACCAGTGAAAGTTATTCATAATGATCAAGTAAATCATAAGCGAGAAATTATAAGGTATAAGCTCAGGCGAAAGCTTGGAATAATGTATGCGGGGTATGAGATAGTGTTTGGGTATTCGGATGTTCGGTGAGATGATAGTTATGATGGGTAGCGTAACTAGGGTGTTTAAAATATATGCGTTAGGTGTGCACTGTTAGATGAGAGGTGTAGGGTATCTCATGTGAGTGCGACACCATTTAAATATGGAGAATATCATATTTTAAATGTTAAAGTATTTTAAACACTTGCTAAATATTTTAAAAACTCTTTGGGCTCCGACCCTCTTGCAACTATTTTCCTTTTTCTTTTCCTTTAAAACCCTTTTAGGTGTCCAGACATAAGGACGCCTGGATGGTTATTCTTTCGAGTCAGACATTGCTGCCTCAGCTATGGATGATGGCAGGAAATTGTATACATGTTTCTCTCCTTGTGATAAAGATGGGAGGTACTATGATTTATATTCAGGCATGTTGCCCAACTGTTGTCATTTAATTTATTTTCGATATTTTTATTTTACGCTGATTCGATATGGTTGTATAAATATTTAGTTATTATTTATTTATTTATTTCAGTTGTTGTTCATATCTTTGTATGGGTGGATTTACTTGTGCATTTTAGTTAAGAAGATTAGAAAGTTTAAATTTTGACACCGGGTCTAATAGGTTATTAGTAATTAAATGGTTTTCGACGGTGATGTTGGGAATGAAACCATATGAGATTCCTGTTTAGTTTGATATAGAATGGATCACCCGGTATTTTATTAGGCGGGGTATCACAGATGGTATCAGAGCATTATGTTTCTAGTGTCCTTAGGAATTTGTGCAGACGTACTATGTTTTCAGTGTTGCTTTTTAATTGAGATAGAGCCCTATGTTTAGGATTGTTGATTCCTATTGTGAGATTTCGTTCTCGTGCTATATATATTATAGTAAATATTATATGTGTTCGGGTGTGTTCATTTGCTGAACAACGAAGGACGACCAGTGAGGGCCGTTGTGAGAATAGCAGGAGGCGGGGCTCAATTGAAGTTGAAGAATATTTATGGGACGATGACCGTAGTTGAGGTCACCCCTATTCTTGCTCGGGAAGATGGGGTTGTAAGGACTTCTAAGGTGCAACTTATATTTTTTAGTACCGCTATAGGAGAAAGTGGTGCTAAACTCGACTCACCCAGTGTGGTTAGAATGGGAGAGAGTCGGAGGGGTCTTGGAAGAGGACCACCCGTTGGAATTTTGGTAAATGTGGAGATTATATGTGTAGCCAATGGATGTAATATAGCTAGAGGCTTTGGCATATAATAGGGAGTAGTATACCCGGAAGTGAAAAGTTTGGGGTAAATATTTTTCTTAGCTCATGGGAGTAGTGTTGTAATGGTGGGAGTAAATCACCACATTTGGTACAATGGGGAAAAGATCCTTTAAATGGGGTAATGGACTCACGAAAGGAGTCCCCAACACTTAAGGGAAATTCTGCTTGGAAGGTTGAAGCAGATGGCGACTATGTCATGTTTTGATAATGAGGTTATGAATGCTTCTTTGTGAAGAGAGCTAAATGAATTGGAGAATTTATTCAGTAGTAAAACTGGATGTAACGGTGATAGTGAAACACCATAAGGTGAGACCAACCAGGAGACCCATGTTAATGATTCAGATAGCTGAATTCCTACTGAGTGACGATGGATTCAGTCGGGGATATTAAAGCCAACAATGTGTTTCTTAAGGCCAACGAAGCTAAGTGAACAATGAGAGTGGCCGTTAGGGTCGAGGCTACTAGGGTCCGAGAGAAGGACAACCCTAATATGGTTAGTATGGCTAGGTATAGTGAATTATATGAAGAGGTATTTTTACGTGGAGAGTAGGACCACATACATTATCTTTGCTCGAAGCGATTAAAAGGATAAGAGTATGGTGCCAAGATGGGGCAACAATTAAGATAGTTTTTGGTTCTGTTCAGATATGCGTGTCATGTCCAAGAACCATTTAAGCATCCAGGGCGATTGGCAATGTTGAAATATAAGCTTTAACCATAGGTGAATAAGGTATGACTTGTGTGACACGGGAGGGTCATGGTACCTTGATTAGCACTAGATTCACGTGTGAGATGAGTTTAGTGTGTATATTGATAACATTATTATGTTTATATATTGTTTGTGGTATAGCGGGGTTATTTTTGGTTTCATCCGTGGGGAATCGGGTGTAGGCATAGTGGTATATATTTTATTGGAATTACTCGTTTAAGTGATGTGTTATACGAGTATGATATTATCCTGAGTATAGATTGGTTAGAACGATAGTGGGATGATATTCTAAGGCTATCGTGTTAGCTGTTCCAGGGCAGGATGTGTTGTTTTGGCGATGTATCATCTGAAAGAGGGTCGAGCTTGCATTTACATTATATTATAATAGAAACTTCGAAGAGTGTAGTTGTTTCGAAATATTTGATCCCGGTGTGTAGGGACTTTATTGATATGATTCGGGGTATATTGGATTTATTATCGAACAGAGAGATTCAGCTCGTTATTATGCTTAGCGCTCAGGACTTAGTGATAGGGAGAGCGCATTGTTATATCACTCCTTTAGAGACGTGGGAGTTGAGATTTATATTTATATGTCTGGGGATAGGATTTTGAGAGTCCAAGTATTTGTTTGAAGTCTATGGAATTTAATTATCACCAATGCTGAGTGATAGTGCATTTGGGGAAGTTCCTTATTTGAATTTTATTGCAGGATGAGATATGCATGAACCTCGTTAAACGTCGTTAGTAGAGAGGCGTTGATGGATGCTAGGGCATCAATTTTGATTGTTAATCAATGAATGTGTGGAGAAAATACTCTGAGCTAAGAGCTATTATATAGTATAAGGCCAGTGGAGCCGGTAGTGCCGTGAGAGAGCACTGGAAATTTTCCTTTCACCACGAGTTGAAGGGTGGGCCGATGTTAAGGAGAATAAAATTTCGATTTATGGGGTGATTGAGAATACCAATGTGTTATAGCTACATCAAGAATACGAGGCCAGTTTTGAGGAAAGTGTGTGACGTTTCTAGTGTTGTGTAAATATGCACTGATTATAGGGTGTATGGGCCCCTGGTTAATTGATTTTCAAATTGTTCGATATAGGAGGATGTGGGAATAAATGTGTGGAATATATGCCTGTGGAGCTGTTATAAACAAGCCAGAATGGCATGATGGATTGAACGTCGTGTGAGAAGGGTGATAATCCAAGGATGTGTGTGCAATGAGAGTAGAACACTCGAAATAAGTTTAAAGGTTGTGAGAAACCATTTATAAGGATATCTCTTAAGAAGAGGAAAATCCAACTATTGTAGGAAAATGAAGAGGAGTCTTACTCAGTTGAATGTTGAGAGTTTCTTGTGTGTAGATAGAATGTAAATCCCTATAATACAAACAAGCCCAAAATGCACATTGTGGTAAAAAGTGCAAGGGCCGAGACTTTTGGTACACCCAGAGGAAGAAGGGGAGTATAAAGTACCACTTAATGTAAGACGTTATAAGTGGAAATTGGTGTTAGGTGAGACTATCTCCGGATGCACCACTCATAAAACAAAATAAGTTAATTCGAGATGATCAACCAGAAAATTTTGTATCAAGCCGACGATTTTAGTGACGGAATTGGCAAACAGGTTAGTAAAGAAGGATTGCACCGGTGTAAGAAGCTGCCCAATATTGTTGTGAATCAGGATGAAGTCCTTGAATCCCACCTCCGATAGGGATTTTCGGGAAGCAGTGGGGATGGCATTTTGTTTTTGGGCAAGTCATGTCACCTACGGCTCGATGAGTAGACGGGAGGTGATTGACGACTGGTAAGGTGGTATGAATGCGATTCTGGAGTCACCACGGTTAGTTTACTTCCGCAACTGACCTAATTTGTAATTAAAATAAAGCATGGTATGGTAATTGGGAAGGAAATTACCGATTGGTAGAGTTGTGTGTAGCCACTCGTATATATGTATTATGGATAAGGTGCCTGTTAAGGTTTTGTGTGGAAAATCCTGGCCATTCTCCCTCTGGTTGTTTAGAGGTGAGAAAATAAATAGACTTTGGATCGAAAGCGATTTAGAGTCCATTATCGAGAGGGTCATTAACCACAAACTATTTTAGGGTGACTTTTAAGTGTCGTAAGAGTTATGTCGCCACGAAGCAGGATTTGAAGGACTGACATGAGTGGTCAGATGTTCCATTGTGGGACCTTCCAATAGAATTGAGGCGATAGAGCCAGTGATTTATAAGCTCGTTTTATTTGGGTGTCATTGGTATAATCGTTATTGAGGTGATACCTTAAGACTGACGGAGTATATCGGTATGAAATTATGGGGCAAGTGTGTTGTTAAGCTAGGGCTATAGTGAGTAGCCTTTTGACAAGTGGGTACCACTAGCGGGCATATAGTGGAGTGCCCCTTATATTAGTATGATTTGAGTCTGGGTAATAGAGCATGAGGTGTGGTTAGATATCCTAAGTCTTTAGTATCGGTCTTATCCAATTTCGATGACGAAATTTCCTTGTAAGGGGGGATAATGCAATACCCCGTACTTTTATGGAAATTTAAATTACATGAGCGGGTGTAATTTAATGATTTGAGAATTTTAAGTGAAAGAGAATTTTAAGTGAATGGTTAAATATTAATTTGGCAAGTGACATATTAATATTGATGTGTGTTATATTTACTTACGAGAATAAGTAAATGAAGTTGGATTATTTTATATCATGTCGCGGTTGGGCAAAGCGACAAATAATAATAGTTTATTCGAAAAATACATGCATAGTTATTTTGGACTTATAAATGTGAATTTATGTTAAGTGACTCGGATGGGAATTTCGAGTGCACGATTGGTTTCGAAAGGGCAAAAATAGTCAAAATAGAGTAACCAGAGGTAGTGTTTAGATTCCGGGGAATTTTTGGACAAGTAGGGACTCATATTTGTGTATACGAGTCAATTTTGGATTTAATAAGGGAATAACCCTTATTTCTTCTCTTATTAGCCGAGAGAAAGAGAGAAGAAAGAGGGGAAAAAAGAAAAGAGATAAGAAGAGAAAGGAAGAAAAAAAAGGGAGAAATAGGAGATTTTCGGCCAAGATCCGGTGGATTCCGACACGAGGTCGTCGGATTTATCCAACGAGGCAAGTATTTAACTTGCTTGAATTATTTAAGTGGGTTTATAATTCATACTACAGATGATGTAAATAATATAAATTTTGGGTTAGGAATTGTTGTATAAAATGGGATTTTTGGGAATGATTCCACATAAAATTAATGAAATGATAATCCCATATGAAATCTTAGGTTAAATCCATGTTAATGGTGTAAATTTTGTTGGGAAAACTTAAGGGTTTGATTATTGAATAAATGGATGGATCCCATGGTCTTATTGTGGTGTTGGGCAAATTTAAGTGCAGATGTTAAATTGATGGTTGGTAGTGGTGGAAACCATGAACCTTAGATGGTATGAGTGTTGGAATGAGAAGAAAGTTGGAGAAGATGATGAATAGTAACATAACACGATTTTCGAATCATTCAGAAATGGACGAATCGATTCGGTAAAGGGAGAATTGATTCGGCCTTGTTAGTTTTGAAAAATTTCTTGATTTTAATGGGATTTAAGGAGAATTATTTTTGGAGATAAATATTAGTATCCTAAATAGAGTGTGAGGACCTCTAGATTATTAAATGGGTGATGTGTGCCCCATGAGATTAGTGGGATTAAAATCCGAGGTATAAATTTTAGGAATATTTGGGATGAACGACATTCGAGGAATTATTAGGCGGGTTCGTACATATATATATTTATGCGTGTAGAATATGTATTCTGATATATATACGGGTAGAATATATATATACATATATATATATATATATATATATATATATATATATATATAGAGAGAGAGAGAGAGAGAGAGAGAGAGAGAGGTCGGCTCAAATGCGGACGCAACTTGCATATTTAACTCGCGGACGGATTTTTCCGTATTTTTTAAAAATAGTAACAAAATGTTTTTCGACTTGATTTTTTTCTGCGGTATTCAAATATTCCAAGGGACCCCTATAACAAAAATCAACTTAAAATGAATTGTTTTACTATTTTTAAAAAATCGGTCAAACATTTGTCAATTTTTAAAACTCTTTAAAACTGACATATGTTTGACCAATTTTTTAAAAATAGTAAAATATTTCATTTTGAGCTGATTTTTTTACAGGGATCCCCTGAAATGTTTAAATACCATAGAAAAAAAATCAAGTTGAAATTTGATTGTTTGCTATTTTTAAAAAATACACAAAAATTTATCCGCAAGTTGCGTCCGCATTAGAGCCTATCTGTATATATATGAGTAAATCCTCGCGTATGATGATTTAAGAATACTAGCCATACGTGAGAAGCTACTATTCGGAAATAATGAATATGATAATTATATCATAATTTAGTGAATACTTATGGGATTAAAATAAGTTGTGTGTATACTTATGAATTAATACGGATTTGTATATTCGGGATTTTAGGTTAATGTCTAGAGAGATAGGCATGACAACCGGATTTGATGTGATATATATACGTGTATAGAGACAATATATATATATGATATGATTATGAATATATTTGTGTGTGAATGATATATTATGTGAAGCATACCCCCTAGTGTTATCATGGGAAGTTGCGCGATGTGGGTGAGGCCCCTGACTTGAGGAGCAGGGAGCGTATAGTCCCCAAGTCATAGCGTTCAATTTTATATTGTGTGACATTTATCATGGGTGAAACATCTTGGAATAATGTTATTCATAATGATATGGTAAATTATAAGCGAAAAAGTATAAGGTATAAGCTCGGTCGAAAGCTTGGAATAATGTATGTGGGGCATGAGATAATGTTTGGGTATTGGGATGTTCGGTGAGATGCTAGTTAGGCTAGGTAGTGTAACTAGGGTGTTTAAAATACATGCGTTAGGGGTGCATTGTTAGAAGAGAGGTGAGGGGTATTTCATGTGAGTGCGACGCCAGTTTAAATATGGAGCATATCATGTTTTAAATGTTAAAGTATTTTAAACACATGCTAAATATTTTTAAAACTCTTTGGGCTCTGCCCCGCTTGTAACTATTTTCCTTTTTCTTTTACTTTAAAACCCTTTTAGGTGTTCAGACACAGGGATGCCTGGATGATTATTCTTTCGATTCAGACGTTGCCGCCATAGTTGTGGATATTGGCAGGAAATTATATAGACGTTTCTCTCCTTATTATCTAGATAGGAGGTACTGTGAGTTATATTCGGGCATGTTTCCCAAGTGTTGTTGATGATGCTAAGATTTAGCATCACCGGATATGTGATAGTGAGCTCAAGCAAAAGCAGCCATGGCAGCCATAGAGATGCAAGTATATAAGTATGTAAGTGTGTAGAAGGGGATGAGTATAAGAGGAAATAAGACAATGATGTATAGTGGTTCAGCCAATGTGGCCTACATCCACTGTGAGTGTGTGATCCACTAAGTATGGGCACTAATGGCCTTGGATACAATGCTCATAACCCTCTCCCTCTCTCTACTGTGTGTGCACAAGCAGAGTTTTAACTAGGGCTATTGTTCATGGATCGATCCCCTGTAGGGTTGCAGGTGACAAGTATATATAGGTCTTGGGGGGTGTAGTGTACCCCCCCCCCCAAGTAAGCATGGTGCATGTGAATGGTGATCTAACCAATCCCCTGTTGACACCTGTAGATGCCAAATGATGACATAATATTCCCTCACGTGAGGGTGTGATTCTGTTATAACGGTCTGCCACGTGTCATATGAGCCTGACGCGCACTGTTCCACGCGTCTCCCAAACCACGCGCCGTCATGATACCACCCTCGGCCTATGAGCCGAGGCCGAGGGCAAAGTTTCTTCCGGTAGGGAGCCTGGCTTGATTCTGGCCTCGTACTGTCGTACCCTCGTAGTGTCGTCCGGAGCCTGAGGAAGGGTCGGCCCCTCGTAGGGTCGTCCGGAGCCTGGTGGAGGGTCGGCCCCTCGTAGGGTCATCTAGGCCTGGTGGAGGGTCGGCCCCTCGTAGGGTCGTATGGACCCTGGTGAAGGGTCGGCCCCTCGTAGGGTCGGCTAGAGCCTGGTGGAGGGTCGGCCCCTCGTAGGGTCGTCTGGGCATGGTGGGGGCCAGCTGGAGCCTGGTGAAGGGTCGGCCCCTCGTAGGGTCGTCCGTATGGGAGGTGATACTTGTCCAGACCGAGGGTATAAATGGGTATATCAATCACCCCCCAGCCCTTAGCCATAGGTGTCATTGAGATGGCTGAGGGATAATGCTGAAATTCAGATGCGTGTACGATCAGTTAGGTGAGTGACACCTGGGCAGGTACTCATTGTTGTTCCAGTTTCCAAGGCAGGGCGGCTGCGCAGTGCACTTGGGGCCTTGTGCCCTAATTATACCTTTCTTTGGTAAATGGGTCCACTCATTACCAAAGTACTTAAGAGATTTTCAAACTCTCTCTCTTCATCTTCTTCTTCTTCGCGCCCAAGATAATTCTCTCTCTAGAACCAGTTTCCACCGCCATTTTCAGCCTTCAAACCTTCAGGTCCTAGCAGCGTTCTTGCCCTTCTCCTCATCAGGTAACCTTTTTCTCCTCTTGCCTTCTTTTGTCTTCATTTCTGTCTATTTTTTAGGGTCGTAGGTCGTCTGGTTCTTAGAGTTCCCCCATAGCTTTTTCCGGTGTCTTCTCCGGTCACTGGTTCTTCGAACGTTCTTGACGAAAACCCTTGAGTTCTTTATTTAATCCAAAGGTCAACCCTGGTCAATCTCCCAAGTGTTTGTGGTTAAATTAGCCAAGTCTAGTATAATTTCTTTAAGTGTAGGGTCTTCCCCTTAATGCTTAGGAGGCTTTACAACCTGGTGTCTGAATTCCCGTCCTTGAGAGAGAAACTATTTACCGAGATCAGACGGATAGAGGAAGAGGAAGAGAGGAGACGAGGGGCCGACCCTAATTGGGTACGACCCATCTTTCCCATTCCTCTTGCCACCATAAGACCATCTGAACCCTCTGAGTCTTGTGGGTCGTCGTCTCGTCCGGCCGATACTCCCAAACCAAGTGAAATGGACGAGAGAAACTCCTCTCCAACTGGTGCTGGAACTTATGGTAGAAGGGACTCACCTGACCTTAGCCCAGGATGAGAGACTGAGGGTACAATCCCCTCTGAGGCTGTCCCTGTGACAACCCTGTCTCCCAACGCCTTCCAAGTGGCTTTTCCTCAGGGTCCTCCTGCAGGTGATGAGGAGGACGAGGACGACGATACAGATGATGAGGTTGATACCTCCCATGCCTCGTCTTTTATCTCCTCTGTTGGGGATAGGGACCTTCTGATATGGAGGCATATTTACGGAGTGCCATCTGGGGTGACTATGAGGGCTCCCTCTGATACTGAGAGGGTTTTTGAGGGAGAAGAGGGAGAGATTGCAGTCTACGAGCAAATGTTCAAGGTAGGTGTTAGACTTCCCTTCCATCCTGCTATTGTAGATATTCTGTCGGCTCTGGGCGTCTCCCCCTCTCAACTTCCACCCAACTCATGGAGGACGATTCTGGGTTATATCTCTTTGTGGAAAAACTCTTTCACTGATGAGCCCTCATCCGACGTGTTCTTGGCCTGCTACAATATCACCTCTTCATCTAAACAGCCCGGATACTATCATCTGGGAGCAAGAAGGTCTGAGAAGAAGCTGCTCCACGTGGCTCAAACTTCTAATCATGATTGGAAAAAAAGGTTCTTCTTCATATCTGGGGCATGGGAGAGCTCCACCGAGGCGTCCCCTTCTGCCGATGCTCCGAGGGTTCCTAACAGATGGTCTAACCCCTCCATGAAAGCTAGGTCAGACCCCGGACTTAGCTTGGAGGAGAGGGATATTGTTGAGTATCTGAGGGGACGAGGGAGAGAGGGTGAGATCCCAAAGTTCGAAGATTTGATGACCCCTCGCTTCCTTAAAGAAGCTGGTCTGAGGGTCGGCCCTCTGACAGAACTATGTGAGTTATACTGAACATTTTCCCTTCTTTACTTATTTTTGAAGTGTTCTCTCTTTATCTCTGAACTTTCCTGATTCATCATATCCTTTTAAGGTCGTCCTGCAGGCGTGTCAGATTATCTCTGGGATATGACTGCTCCAAGCCTTCTTGCTGGTCTGACAAAGAAGAAGGGGAAGGAGCCTCAGCAAGCTCCTAAGAAGACAAGGGCCTCAGGGCCGACAGTTATTGAGCCGACAGCTGTCAGCCACAAAAGGAAGGAGCCTGAGGCTCCAGTCGAGCCTCGTCCTGACCCTAAGACGAGGGCCAGGGCCGAGGCCTCTGAGGGGGCAACTTCTTCATCAAGCATGGGGGCCTTCTGGTCTCAGAGTCTGACCCATCTGAGGGCCGACCCCTTATCTCTTATTGCCAATTTGAGGGAGGCCAAGGCCTCGATGTTCTCTGCACCGTCGGCCTCTGACTACGAGTTCTTGGCAAAGATGCCCCCTGCCAAAGTGTACGACTACGGTCTGCACTCCCTTGCTCAGGTATTGGTCTTGACCTTCTTTAATTTCATTTTCACAAACTGTTCCCTCGGCCCCTCTTGATATATTTTCATTTTTCTTGCAGTCTGTTTGTGCCTTGACCTCAGCCACCAAGTGGATGGCCGAGAATCAACAAAAGTTTCACGAAGCTGAGAGGGCCATTCACCATGAGGCTGAGTTGCAGGCAGAGCTAGATACAGCAAAGACTGAGCTTGATACTGCGAGGGCTGAGCTTGAGAGTGCCAGGACCGAGCATGCTAGGGTCCTAGATGAGCTGATGAGGCAGCACGATGCCGACCTGCAAGCCAAAGACTTGATAATCAAGGATAGGGATGAGGCTCTGATCAACCTGGAGGCCCAGCATAAGACTGATCTGGAATCCGCCACCAAGAAAGCTGAGGCTGATGCTATTGAGGCATACAAGACTTCAGATGAATTTCAGGGCTTCGGCCTAGAATATCTGGAAAGGGGGATTAGGACGGCCTGCCGATGGGTCGTCCTCAAGTTTGGCGATGTTGTCTCCTCTGTTCGCCCATCACTGGAGGGTGTTCAATTGGACGACCCTCTAATTGCCGAGGCCCTCAACCAAGTGGAGTCCCAAGTCCAGATCGAAGGGGTCGGTACATCTGAAGATCATCCGGTTTTGGTAACTGAGGAGACCATTCCCATTGATGTTGAGGCCCTGCCCTCTGATGTCGTCCCCTAGGGTGGCTGCCTGTAGCCCATAACCTTATTTTTGTACTTTTTGTTCAAAGGCCTTGTAAAAACACTTGACACTTATATTTTACTAATACCAGTCTCTTCCATATTTGCTGTCTTCCTTATTTCATTTTATTATGGCTTGCTCATTGTTGATGCTACTAACCCTTCCCTCGTCTTTTTTGAGGACCACTGTGGGGTCGTCCCCTAATGTGGCCTCATTATAGCCGAGGGTTCAAGTAACCAAATGACTTTTAAGTAATGTCTTCCCTCGTCTTTTTTGAGGACAGTGGAGGGGTCGTCCCCTCCACTGGCCCTCATTATAGCCGAGGGTTCAACTAACCAAATTAATGGATTTTAATTTAGTCTTCCCTCGTCTTTTTTTGAGGGCAGTGGAGGGGTCGTCCCCTCCACTGGTCCCTATTATAGCCGAGGGATCAACTTTCCAAATTAATGGATTTTAATTTAGTCTTCCCTCGTCTTTTTTGAGGAGAGTGGAGGGGTCGTCCCCTCCACTGGTCCCCATTATAGCCGAGGGATCAACTAACCAAATTAATGGATTTTAATTTTGTCTTCCCTCGTCTTCTTTTTTTTTTTTTGAGGGCAGTGGAGGGGTCGTCCCCTCCACTGGTCCCCATTATAGCCGAGGGATCAACTTTCCAAATTAATGGATTTTAATTTAGTCTTCCCTCGTCTTTTTTTAGGACAGTGGAGGGGTCGTCCCCTCCACTGGTCCCCATTATAGCTGAGGGATCAACTTTCCAAATTAATGGATTTTAATTTAGTCTTCCCTCGTCTTTTTTGAGGAGAGTGGAGGGGTCGTCCCCTCCACTGGTCCCCATTATAGCCGAGGGATCAACTAACCAAATTAATGGATTTTAATTTAATCTTCCCTCGTCTTTTTTGAGGAGAGTGGAGGGGTCGTCCCCTCCACTGGTCCCCATTATAGCCGAGGGATCAACTAACCAAATTAATGGATTTTAATTTAGTCTTCCCCCGTCTTTTTTGAGGAGAGTGGAGGGGTCGTCCCCTCCACTGGTCCCCATTATAGCCGAGGAATCAACTTTCCATGCATGCTAGGACTGACAACAGGATGAAGGAAACACTGATATTTCTCATTAATTTTCCAAGTGTTCTATTGGAGCAATCCTAATTACAATTATGGCCTTTCAAGACCTTACAACACTACTGATAGTATTTCTTCAAATGATCTGCATTCCAGGGGTTTGAAAAAGATTCCCCCTCTAAGTTTTCTAGCCTGTAGGTCCCTGGGACAACTTCATCGATGACCCTATATGGGCCATGCCAATTAGGATGGAGCTTGTTGGGTTTCTGCCAAGTCTTTTTAAGAACCAAGTCTCCCACTGCGATAGGCCTCTGTTTCACCCTTTGGTTGTAAAACCTTGCGGTCCTCTGCTGGTAGGAAGCTTGCCTTATCTCAGCATCCTCCCTTCTTTCCTCAATCAGGTTTAGGTCAAGTCTTCTCTCTTCCGTATTTCCCTGGGGGTCATACATTTGGACCCTATGAGTAGGAAACTCCACTTCGGTGGGGATGACTGCTTCTGATCCATAAGCTAACATGAATGGGGTCTCCCCGGTAGAGGTCCTTACTGTCGTCCTGTATGCCCACAACACTGCATATAACTCCTCGACCCATCTTCCTTTTGCCTCCTCAAGCCTCTTCTTAATCCCATCTAGGATTGTCCTGTTCGTAACTTCGGTTTGGCCATTGGCCTGAGGTCGGCCTGGGGTGGAGAAAAATTGTTTGATGCTTACCCTCTCACAGTACTTCTGCAGAGAGTCATTCTTGAATTGAGTCCCGTTATCCGAGATGAGGGTGTTGGGTAGACCATATCTGCATATCACATTCTTCCAGATGAACTGGAAGGTCTTCTGCTCCGTGATCGTGACCATCGGTTCGGCCTCTACCCACTTTGAAAAGTAGTCAATTGCTACGATGAGGAACCGATAGTTATTGACTGCCCTCGGTAGGGGTCCTACCAGGTCAATCCCCCACACTGCAAACGGCCATGGGGATGTAATGGAGGTGAGGGGCTGATGAGGTTGGTGAGGGATGGTAGCAAATCTTTGGCATTTATCACACTTTTTAACATATGCGGCAGCATCTTTCCCCAAGGTCGGCCACCAGTAGCCTTGGGTGATCACCCTCTTCGCTAAGGATCTTCCCCCAATGTGGCTTGAGCACGACCCTTCATGTACGTCCTGCAGAATGGAAGGGACTTCTAAGGGATGCACGCATCTAAGTAAGGGGAGCAGAAACCCCTTTTTGTACAGCGTGTCTCCGATGACAGTGAATTTTGTGGCCCTGTATCTTAGCTTCTTCCTCTCTTGGCTTGCTTCTGGCATCTCTCCCTCTTTAATGTATTTGATCAGAGGGTCCATCCATGAAGGTTCTTGAGAAACATTCATGCAAACACCAAGTGTTCCCTCGACGTCTTCGATAGCTGGCTGAAACAAAATTTCCACTGGGACCGTCCTCCTGATGTCTGTTCTTGTTGCCGAGGCCAGCCTAGCAAGGGCATCAGCGCGGCCATTATCAATCCTAGGTACCCTCCTTAATTTCACTTCTCTGAAGCCCTTCAGTAATGATCTCACCTTCTCGAGGTACCTAGCCATCCTTTCGTCCTTAGCCTCGTAGGCTCCTAGTATCTGATTTACGACTAGCCTTGAATCACTATGGACCAAAATCTGGCCGACACTAAGAGACTTGGCCAAGGAGAGGCCTGCTACTAAGGCCTCATATTCAGCCTCATTGTTGGAGGCTTTGAAGTTGAACCTCAGGGCGTATTCGACGTCTGTGCCATCGGGTGCTGATAGTATCAGTCCAGCACCACTTCCGCTATCACAGGAGGACCCGTCAACGAAGAGGCTCCACGGAGTCTTTCCTTCAGAAAAATTTCCCTCAGAGAGGGACCCCTGTCTAAAGATGTATCTTCCCTCTTCATTTTCAGTCACTTTCCTTCTAGCGGTGCCCGTCTCAACCATATCTGCTGGTGTGTCTGCGGGTCTGTCTTCTGTATCCGTCTTCCCGAGGGTTTCACCCTCGGCCTCATCATCTCCCCCAGTGAACTCAGCCACGAAGTCTGCCAATGCCTGCCCCTTAATGGCTGTCTTAGGCTGATACACAATGTCAAACTCCCCCAGCTCTATAGTCCAGGTCATTAGCCTTCCCGATTTTTCAGGCTTGTGTAGGACCTGCCTAAGAGGAGAGTCAGTAAGGATGACCATAGTGTGGGACTGGAAGTATGGTTTCATCTTCCTTGAGGCATGGATCAAGGCATAGGCCAACTTCTCCATCCTCGGGTATCTCTGCTCTGCCCCCTGGAGTGCCTTGCTGTTAAAATATACGGGCTTCTGTATACCGTCCTCGTCTCTCACAATGGCTGCACTGATGGCAGACCCTGAGACGGCGAGGTACACGTAAATTTGTTCACCCTGCACGGGTCGTGATAGCAGCAAGGGAGACCCTAGGTATGATTTTAGCTCTTTGAAAGCCTCATCGCATTCTTTACTCCATTCAAAGGCTTTCCTAAGGATCTTGAAGAATGGTAGACACTTGTCTGTGGCCCTTGACACAAATCTGTTCAAGGCAGCCACTCTCCCTGTGAGCCTCTGAACGTCTTTAATGGACTTGGGGGTCTTCATCTCAATAAGGGCCCTTATCTTTTCAGGATTGGCCTCGATGCCTCTTTGATTGACAATGAACCCCAAGAACTTCCCTGCTCCGACCCCAAAGACACACTTGGCCGGATTAAGCTTCATCTGGTACTTGTCCATCGTGTTAAAGGTCCTCTCCAGGTCTGCTACATGGTCCTCTGCTTTCAAATTCTTGGTCAGCATGTCATCCACATAGACCTCCATAGACTTCCCAATTTGGTCTTCGAACATTTTATTTACGAGGCGCTGGTACGTTGCCCCCGCATTTTTTAGACCAAAGGGCATGACCCTATAGCAGTATGTCCCCTTGTCAGTGATGAAGGCAGTCCTCTCCGAGTCTTCAGGGTTCATGAAGATCTGGTTATACCCTGAGTAGGCATCCATAAAACCCATGAGCTCATGGCCTGCGGTAGCGTCTACCATCTGGTCAATGCGAGGGAGAGGGAAGCTGTCTTTGGGGCAGTGCTTGTTGAGGTCTGTGAAGTCCACACACATCCGCCACTTCCCGTTGGCCTTTGGGACAATGACTGCGTTGGACAGCCATTCAGGGTAGACGACCTCCCTGATAAACTCAGCGTCTTGTAATTTTTTAACCTCATCCCTGATGACCTCGTACTTCTCCCTAGAGTAAATCCTCCTCTTCTGCTTTACCGGCTTCACTCCCTCTACCACATTGAGTTTGTGGCACATGATTTCAGGGTCGATCCCTGGCATATCTACATGACTCCACGCGAAGACGCTTCGCCTTCTTCTCAACAGTTGGATGAGGTCTTCCTTGATGCTGGGCTTCAGAGACTTGCCAACTTGGACGGTTTTCCCCGGGTCATCTTCATCGAGGATGATGGGTTCTACCTCCTCAGCGGCCTCTCCTTTTTTGAGCTTCGTCTTGTCCCTGGGGTCTAGGGTATCAATGTTGTAAGTGGCTGTAGCCCTCTTGTGTGCCTCCCTTTCTTCAGCGGAGTTGTAGTAGCACTCTCTCGCTGTCGTCTGGTCTCCCTGAACTTCCCCCACCCCGTAAGGGGTGGGGAACTTAACCATCTGGTGGACTGTGGATGGCACAGCTTCGAACCCCTTGAGGGCCACACGTCCCAGTATGATGTTGTATGCTGAAAACACATGCTCATCCAGCACAAAGAAACTGATCCTCCTGGTGAGCCATCTCGGCCATTCGTCCCCCATCCTGACATCAGCCTCATATATTCCTAGGGGATGAACCTTCTCCCCACTGAACCCAATCAATGGGTGATGGTATGGGACAAGCCTGGCACGACTGAGACCCAAGGCTTTGAAGCATGGCCAAAACATCACATCTGCGGATGAGCCCCCATCTACCAGGATCCTCGGCACTTCGCACCCGTGCACCCTGGTAGGGATGACGAGAGGGTCATCGTGCGGGGCCAAGAGGCCCTTGAAGTCCATTCTTGAAAATCCCACAATCAAGGTGTCCATATCAACCTTCTTCCTTTTTTCTGACTTGACCTCTACGGAGGTTGAGTGCACCGTCTTCGTCACTGCCTTAGCCTCAGCGACATGGGCCTTCCTGTCGGCAACCTCAGACCCTCCTCCTGCCAGACCCCTGGAGATCATCCCCACCCCGAACGAGATCATATTGAGCCTCTTGACAGGGCCGTGGTCGTCTCTCGGCGGGAGGTCAGGGTCGTCCTCATCGTCAGAGGGGTCGTCCCCTCTTTTTTGAGGACCTTCTCTGCAGGCATCGACTCGCTTCTTTCTGGGGTCGTCCCCTCGGCCCCTCTTGAAGTCGGCTTTGTCGACGTACTTTCTGAGCTTCCCTTCCTTCAGCATCTTCTCGATCTCGTCTTTCAGAGCAAAGCATTTATCCGTCACGTGGCCGTGGTCTTGATGAAATTCGCACCACAGGTTCCTATTTCTCTTGCCGGGAGCTGCCCTCAGCTTCTCAGGCCACTTCAGCGTCCGGTCACTCTTTATCTCGTTGAGGATCTGTTCACAGCTGACCGTCAGAGGGGTGTACCCCGCGAACTTATCATCCATGGTTCTCTTCTTCCCCTCTTTGTTCTTCTTAGGGTACTTGCCCCCGCTTGCGCCTCCTTTTTCGTCTTCATGTTTTGCGGCCATCGCCTCTTCGGCGTTCATCACCTTCCCTGCTGTTGACAACAGCTCAGCCATCGTCCTCGGAGGGTCTTCGGCAAGCTTCCATAATAGCTTCCCCTTCTGGAGTCCTCCAATCAGGGCTGTCATAGCTATGCTCTCCTCATAGTCTTCCACCTCCAGCTTCTCTTTATTGAATCTGGCTATGTAGTCTCTCAGAGTCTCATTCTTTCCCTGCTTAACATAGAGCAGGTGTGTGGTCTTCTTCTGTGGCCTCACCCCAAAGCAGAAATTATGGATGAACAGGTCTGCCAACTGCATAAAGTTTCCAATAGAATTTTTTGGAAGAGACGTGTACCACACATGCGCAGCCCCTGTCAGGGTACCAGAGAAGGCACGACATCTCATCTCATCTGAGATAGAGTATATGTCTGCCGCGGATTGATACATCTCCACATGGTGGACAGGGTTGGTGCTCCCATCGTATCTTGGGGTGACCACAGGAGGCTTGAACTTTGATGGCGTGGGGAAGTTGACTATCTTTGCCACGAAGGGTGAGCCTATGGTGTACCCCCTCTGAAGAGGGTCCCGGCTCTTCAGTATGTCGCCAATCTTATCCTCTAACCGCTGGATTGAGTCATTCCAGGGCCTCACAGGGTCGGCCTGGCCGATGTTATCCCCTGCTGCCTCTCGGAGGTGGATGGAGGGCTCCGCTACGGCAGGCCTGGGTCGGCTATTTACTTCTCTTTGGCCGTCATCCCGTCTTTGGGGTCGGCCTTCTGCTTCTTTCCTAGATCTCGCTGCGCTTCTTGACTTGGACAACTTGTCCCGCAGGTCATTCACCGGGCCCAGCCTCTCGAAGGCCGACCCCCTGCTCAGGCGGTCAAAAGCAGAGCCTCTTGGGCGATCATCAGGGTTTGGTCTCCCGCACTTTCCTCTACTGTCCTGGAGGGGTCGTACAGTATTGTTGGAGACCTCATATGGCTCCCAGCATTCTACTGGAGCCTCTTCTTCCTCCTGATCGTCATACCTGTCCTCAGGGCAAGGGTTTCCTTGCCTCCCCAGGCGTAAACGCCGGGGGTCAGCAACATCCCTACGCCGCTGAGGGGGTGGCAGGTCTTTACGTGGTGCCTGGGGTGGTCCCTTGGCCTCATGCTGTCCTGGAGCTGCTGCCGGAGTAATCATCTCAGGTGAGACCCCCGGTGGTCTCAGTATGTTCTGACTTAGAGCTGTGAACTGCTCCTGCATCATCCGCTGGCTGGCTGCCAGAGACTTTAGGGCTGCTGCCACATCAGCCATCTCAGACTGAGGCGGCGGCTGACTGGAACTAGGTCTTCCCCCCTCATCCGGCAGGGGAAGAGGTGGTGGTGGCATCTCAGGTGCCATGTGCTTGAGTTATGAAAAGTGGGTCTCTTTCAATGGTGAAACACCTCCTCTCAGGGGGAGTGTTGGTTCACCACCAGAGTGCCCAGTGAGGTCAAGCTGTACAAAGGAAGAGATGTCTTCTCGTTCCCACAGACGGCGCCAAACTGATGATGCTAAGATTTAGCATCACCGGATAAGTGATAGTGAGCTCAAGCAAAAGCAGTCATGGCAGCCATAGAGATGCAAGTATATAAGTATGTAAGTGTGTAGAAGGGGATGAGTATAAGAGGAAATAAGACAATGATGTATAGTGGTTCAGCCAATGTGGCCTACATCCACTGTGAGTGTGTAATCCACTAAGTATGGGCACTAATGGCCTTGGATACAATGCTCATAACCCTCTCCCTCTCTCTACTGTGTGTGCACAAGCAGAGTTTTAGCTAGGGCTATTGTTCATGGATCGATCCCCTGTAGGGTTGCAGGTGACAAGTATATATAGGTCTTGGGGGGTGTAGTGTACCCCCCCCCCCCCAAGTAAGCATGGTGCATGTGAATGGTGATCTAACCAATCCCCTGTTGACACCTGTAGATGCCAAATGATGACATAATATTCCCTCACGTGAGGGTGTGATTCTGTTATAACGGTCTGCCACGTGTCATATGAGCCTGACGCGCACTGTTCCACGCGTCTCCCAAACCACGCGCCGTCATTATACCACCCTCGGCCTATGAGCCGAGGCCGAGGGCAAAGTTTCTTCCTGTAGGGAGCCTGGCTTGATTCTGGCCTCGTAGTGTCGTCCGGAGCCTGAGGAAGGGTCGGCCCCTCGTAGGGTCGTCCGGAGCCTGGTGGAGGGTCGGCCCCTCGTAGGGTCATCTAGGCCTGGTGGAGGGTCGGCCCCTCGTAGGGTCGTCTGGACCCTGGTGAAGGGTCGGCCCCTCGTAGGGTCGGCTAGAGCCTGGTGGAGGGTCGGCCCCTCGTAGGGTCGTCTGGGCATGGTGGGGGCCAGCTAGAGCCTGGTGAAGGGTCGGCCCCTCGTAGGGTCGTCCGTGTGGGAGGTGATCCTTGTCCAGACCGAGGGTATAAACGGGTATATCAGTTGTCATTTAATTTATTTTCGATATTTTTATTTTACGCTAATTCGATATGGTTGTGTAAATATTTTACCGAGAGTTATTGGTTATTATTTATTTATTTCAGTTGTTGTTCATATCTTTGTATGGATGGATTTACTTGTGCGTTTTAGTTAAGAAGATTAGAAAGTTTAAAATTTGACACCGGGCGTAATAGGTTATTAGTAATTAAATGATTTTCGACAGTGATGCTGAGAATGAAACCATATGGGATTCTTATTTAATTTGATATTGGCCTGATCACTCGGTATTTTATTAGGCGGGGTGTCACATGATTCTAATTCGTTTTTAAATGATTTAACATCAATTAACCATGATTATAGGTTCAATTATATAAATCTCTAAATTAAACCAAGTTCCATTATTTAACAGGCGAAAGAATCATAAGAATTTTATTGGCACGTGCTCGGCCACTTGCGCGACCACGTGTGCCTATGATAACGAAAACTCTCAGTCAAAGAAGAATTATTGAACGCTATCACTTGTAACTACTTATCACGATCAACGATAAGTTCGGACTCTTAGGGATAGCTGTTAACAGGTCTTAGGACTCTCCTAAGTTGCCTTATAAATATAAACTCACCCCATATAAACGGGATATGTATCATTATAACGTCGAGCAGTACTACAACCTTCTCGACCCGAGTTCTTTGTTAATAAGATAACAACTCTAGCACCTCGTGGACGTAGGCAAGTTACCGAACCATGTACATCTTGTATTGTGTGTGGAATTTCGTTCTTTCTTGCAATTATTCTTGCCCTTTGGCTTGTGTGCATTGACTATTAAAAATTGTAGGAAATTACCCCCCACCCCACACACAGACAAAGAGTTAAGTGGAAAATGAAAGGATTGAAATTGATATCGCCGACATGTTAAAACCATATTAGTTGGTGCTTTAAATGGTATTCAGTGGACTATAAACATCTAGCAATGTATTTTTAGCATGCCATCAGGTTAAAAAAACGAGTCAAAATTTTGAGTCGCTAAAATTAAATGTTTGTTATTTTTTATGTTTGGTTGAGATATAACATTAAGTGAATTAAGAGTGTATAATTGTAACAACTTTTCCTTGTCATTTTATAACCTCTCGTTTCTTTTAAGACGTGTGTGAGTGTATCGACAACTCAATCTACATAGAAACCATCGCATTTCACATTTCCACCTATGACCAAGTTATCCTATCCGACGTGTTTGTAATTGCTTAGTATTTAAGAATGTTCAAGGCCTGTTTAGTTATAGAAAATATTTTACGATTTTTAATTTCAATTTTTAATCACCATTTTTAATATTTATTTTCTGTGAAAAATTAAAGAAAATTAGAAGACGCATTAATTTATTAAAAGTAAAGTCGATTTTCTCTTCTTTTTTTTCCACAAACACCACCTCACTGCAACTTCACCACCCAGCCACCATCATTGTTGTAGCGGTGGCAACGACATTACATTAATTGGGATGGTGTAGGTGGTGGTAAGCTCGTGATTTTTAAAATAAATTTTCAATTTGAAGAATTTAAAAAAAAAAACATTATTGAAAAATAGAAAAATTAAAAAATTAAAAAAAAACTTATTTTTTCACCGGTAATTAGTTTTATTGGATTTCCTGTTTTACTCTCTTTAAATACTAAGCGAATCTCGAACCCGCGGAGTAGTAAAATCCAGTTGTAAGTTCTCATTTTGTAACCCTACTAAACCTGTAGACGCGTATCTACACTTCCACCTCCCTAGAGGCCTTCACATTTACAGCTTTCCTCAGTCATTCTCTGACCAACTCTCCCATACAAGCTGTCTTTCCTACCTCACTATTTAATACCACTGGGTACCACACGCCCCGGAGTCCAACTGAAGTCGAACAATTCTCCCAACTTTTCAACCACACAATCAACCACTTACAATAACCTCTCTCGCCTCTCTCTCTCTCTATAAACAAACCTGATACTCCAGATCTCCCATACGTGTGTCAAAGATTTCTTTCACTAGAAAGCACACAAGCCTACAAACCACATTCATATACACAAAGCTCATCAGTACTCTAATATTACTATTGATGGGTAGGTTTGCAATAGCTTGCTTGGTGCTAGTTGAGATCTGTTTGGTTCAAGCCATGTATGTTAGGTGCGAGGGTTCTGAACCATACCCACCAAAGGTTATGGTTCTGACTGGGGTGGAGTCACATGGGGTACCAGGTAGAGTGGCAGATCCGCCTGTTGTAGAACCATCAAAAGAGGGGGGTGTAGCTGAAGGTCCGGAGATCAGACGTATGGGAAAGCATCACTCTTCAGATAAATCTGTAGCTGGTGGAGGTGTCATCATTGGTGGCCTTGTTACTGCCATTTTCGCCTCTGTTTACTGTTACATTCGGGTCACAAGAAAAAGGGTTGTTGAGAACCACTAAGCTTAAGCTACTTAGCACCTCTCTCTTTGGTTGAGTAATATGTTGGTTTTGATGTGTTTTCACTCGTGCTTTTAAAGAAAATTTGTGAATAATAGATTATATTAGAAGAGTGTTCATACGGAGACCCACTTTTGGGACCCAATTTTGAAACCCACACATAAGACAAAAATGAGTACAAATTTTTAATGCACATTTTGATGTCCTGACGGGACTCACAATAATAAGGTACAAGCTTTTAACGCAGTGAGTTTCAAAATTGAGTTTTTTTTCTGCGCTCCCTAGATTTATTCATATTAGAATCAGGCGGTATACTTTTTTTCAACCCCTGCTTTTGTGTTGGGGTTGGGTCAGCATTTAGTAATGTATTTGTTAGGAAGCTTTTATTTTTTCTACCAAGAGTTTGATATACAAACTAGAGATTGTATCGGAGGTAGTTGGCTACTTATCTGGTTTTATGATGTATCGAAATATATTAAACCTTCTCCGAGTTGTTTGACCTAGTTTGGTTGGTTAAATATTTAAATTGTAAGTTTGACTATTAATAGCAGTTTAGAAAGCGAGCTGTTGTTCGCAAAAGCTCGTTAGCCCATCACCACTACAATTTTGGTCCTATGGTTGGGGCCTTCTCAATTCTGTCTCATTGGAAAAGTTCAGAAAAAAGACGAGAAAATGTGGGTTCTGTCTCAGGTAAGAGTTTTTAATTCCTGCCGTTAGTGTTTCTCGCGGACTCGAACTGAGGTAAGTTGCTACGCCGAAAGTGGAAAATAAAAAATGCTAACCGGTACACAAATTAGGTATAGAAATGACAAAACAAAATTTGGCCAATATCTTGAAATTTTAAATCCTTCGCAAAAAGGATTAAAAAGTCAGTTTGGCAAATGGATTAGAGATATTTTTACGCTAAATGCGCCTTAAATTATGGGGCATAAACATAACCAGTTTTTCGAACATGTCCTCACTCTCTTTTGACAAAACATTCAATCATGATACTCCGATTTCACCGCGACTAAGAATCATAATCGAAAGAAGAGTTTGGCACAAAACATATATATGATTAATTTATGCACGATTAATTGATCCTTTGAAGATAAAATTGTCAAAGCATGTTTACTCTAATGCTCTTAACACATATTTGTATTTTCTCGGACATATTTGTTCTTATTTTATTCTTTTCAATTCAAACTTTAAAATTAAATTAAAGTTTGAAATTTAGAATTTTGCAGTTGAATTTTCAACAAGTTTTTTGAAATAATGAAAAATCTCGTTGTGAAATATAATTGCCTAATATATATATATACAGTCCTGCTCTTGTGCGAATTAGTTCGCATTTTAAGAATACGAATCGGACATGTGTCATCTGGCGGCACAGGTGGAGCCAGCCCTGAGCAGACCAGGGCTGTAGCCCAGGTAGGGCTGTGTTTTTTTTCCGAACATTTCGATTTTTTCGATATCCGATCCGATATTTTTCGATTTTGGAACGTATATAAGGTTTTCGATTTCCGATTTTTTCGAAAAAATCGGATCGAAAATTGGAAATAATTCTAAATTTTCGAATTTTCGAATTTTCGATCCGATTTTTTCGAAACTATGCCGACCCGATTTTTTCCGAAATATTTTTCGATTTCTAATTTTTTTAAACATTCTCATGTGTCCCACATCGGCTAGAGAGGAAGAGAGGCCCAAAAAAGTCCTCTATAAAAGGACAATATCCCTTTATCCTCTACACAAATGAAAAAATGGTTAAAATCTTCATAAATTTACATGTTGGGTTAAAATCTTTTTTTCGATTTCTTTAAAATGAGAATTTTGAGTAATCGAAAATCCTATATTAATTTTTTTGAAATTTCCAAAATTTTTGAATTTGTAGTATATTTTTTGAATTTTCGATTTTTTTCCCCAATTTTTCGGAATTCGGAAACTTTTTAATTTTCCGAAAAAATTGGATAAGAAATCGGAACAAATATTTTATTTCCGAAAAAATCAGAATTTTTTTCGACGGGTCATTTTCCGATTCGATCTGGCCGAAATACAACCCTAAGCGCAGAGTAAAAAAATCAACAGTTTCATTAGTTAGGCATAAGCAGTTAACCTAGACTAATTTCTTAGGCCACCCCTTGAAAGATTAGTCTCTCCACCAAAAATGGGTACGAGAAATACGCTGCAATTGAAAAAAGGTCTAGAGCATATAGCTAGGTTCATTCTCTTATTTACAGGAGGGAAGTTTTCTAACTTGTAAACTATCAACGTCAGAGTGTAAATATTTTGGTTTTCCATTACAACTACTAAGACTTTTATTTAAAAAAAAAAACTTAGGACTAATAAACGGAGCAATAAATGGATTCATTTATCTATAGCTGGCTAAAAGTTATAATAATTATTAAGTTTAAAATATAACATTAAAATATATATAACTTTGTTACTATATCCTAAGCATCACCAAAAGATGAGATTTTTATTTTACATATAGTACAAATGATAAAAATGGCCTTGATGATCAGAATAATAAAAAAAATTAGAAAAACTTCCCACTAAATTATATGTTTCCAATTACATAGAGAAATTTTAATATATTAATAGTGACAATTTTTTTTCCTCAAATTTTATGTATTCTTCTAGAAAGAATACGTTACAAATTATACAAAAACCCAATTAATTATATAAATTTAATGTTATTTATGTTTTGTAATTAAAATATTATTTTTATATCTTAAACATGTTAAGCATGCTTCTCCTAATGATATAGAGGTATTAATATCGCTCTCAATTTTATATATACTCTTTTTGGCAGCTCTTATGCATTCGCATCTATATATGTACACTCCCACTTACCATAACATGGTGGTAACGATAGAGATCGGCAAATAGAATTACAGAAAAATAATAGCCCACCCCTCTTAACATTTCTGGCTCCGCCCTTGTCTGGCGGTGAGCCCAGAAAAGAGAGAGTGTGCCTATAATTTAGACGATAATTTTTAAGCGCATCGTTAGGTGACACATATCCGGTCCGCATTCTTAAAATGCGGACTAGTCCGCACAGGAGTATTATATATATATATATATATATATATATATATATATATATATATTAGAGGATAATCGTACCTGAAGGCACGGTAAAAATTTCAAAAGTACGTAATCGCAAAACGAAAAAAAATCCCTAACATTATATAAACTAACAAAAAAACCATTATTAGCACTATAATTAATAACACTAAAATCCATTATAACAATACTCCGAACAACATCATTGATTTTATTCAATTTGTCCAAATAACACCGATACATGAATGATAAAATAAAATTAGTCCGCAAACTTAATCTATTTCAATAATTAAATAAAAAACATTATATGAAGATGTTACATGAGTCAAAATAAATGATAGGTGTCTTGGGGGCATGGGCATACTTCCCATACAAAAATTTGTCATAAAATTATCCTTCAAAGAATGACTCTAATAATCTAATCTGCATTAACAACAAACGTAATTTAAAATGTCGAAAAGATATAAAAAGGGAATCAAATAATATAATCAACTACTCAACATAATTGTAATCGTATCACACCATAATAAACTCGTGTGGTACTAATCGCTTGCTTTATCTTGGGCATCTCCTAACAATAGTTGGAAAAATAGTTACAAAATCAATTCAAACAAACTTATGCCGAGTGAACGAATCTTAAAGACTTAAAACATTATAAAGTTCAAGTACAGATATACCATTGTAAAAGCAGTCAACTATCGTGAGAAGAAACCTTTAAACATGCATAAAATGTAAATAATCACACTCATTTGAATTATCACATGTAATTGTCAAAAGTTACCAACAAAATCAAAGCATTCCACTAAGAAAAATGAATCTGGAATGATTAAATCAATAAGTTGTCAAGCTGTTGAGAAGACCTATAACAAAATCAAGAGATATGTTTACTTTAAATCACAAATTTAAGTTGGATGTAAAAATCAATCAACACTAAGAGAATGATCAGTCCATTTAATCATCTAAAATGGCAATTCAAAAGGAAAAGAAAGCATGAATAACTATTATATTCTTTTGAAATTTAGATAATCTTGAGAGAGATGAATCATCACTACTGTTGATGTAAAAAACTAGATTACTCTAATTATTTAATCACAGATAAATAAATAAGACAAAAGATTTTAAAGTGGTTCAGCCTTATATGAATGGCCTACATCCACTGTTATGTTATTGCTGAGTGTTTGAGAATTCTCGATTACAAGTGCTATCAAGAAATTCCGGTCCCCCTTGAATGAGGGTGATACAAGGTATTTATAGCCCTTAGGTTGTACATGAAAGGGTGTTTACATTAAATGATACACATATGAAAGGGTAATTCATTTAATGTTCTTCAAACGTGCGCGTCAAGATGATAAGCATTCAATGAATAGTTGAACTGTTGATTATCTGGCAATTAATGCTGTGGTCGAGGTGCAGCTCGAACCGCCTTAGTTGCTCGTCGTCCAAGAGCTCCTCGGAGCATTAGAGTTCCTCGGAAGGTAAGAGTACCTCGGAGGGTTGTTCCTCGGAGTATACTTGTTGCTCGGAGTGAGTATATTGGTCGGGGAAACAATCTTCCTCGTTGCTATTGTGCCACGTAGATTGACACGTGTCTTCTTATTATTCGTCCACATCAGCATACTAATTCTGGTATCAACAACTACGTACCACCAGCAGTAGTTCATGCATTTGTTCAATATGACCTATATCGCGTGATGTAGTAGTTCACATTTATTTAAAAAAAAAGATGTAGTAGCTCGCAATGTGCCAAAAGTAGTAGCTCGCAATGTTTATTGTTCACACCATCATAAATGACACAATTGAAAGCAAAAAAATGATCAACAAACTTTTATTGGGTTCTATATTAATGTAATATCAAACCTATGGCACATATCATAGACACCCATTGAAATACTAATAGTTTGCCAAGCAACCATGACACGTGAAACAACAAGCACCTATGTCCAAATAGATGTAATTATATAAGTATATTGAAATCAATTATCAAGAAAAATATAAAGGCTAAAATTGAAGTGATACAAAATTGATTGAATGGATGACAAATAAATAGTCAACTTATTAGCATAACAGGAAACAAACAATGTGAATTAAATAGTGGTAACTATAAAGAGCCCCTATATATAATTAGGTCATCCATCATATAGCTGATCTTGTAAGAACAAAATGAAGTTTTTTGTAAGGAATATGAATAATGGTAACTATAGGTGATGGATTGGGGGGGGGGGGGGGGGGTCAAGCAATGGTATACAGGTTCCTTAAAAATTTGCCTACAACAGACATTAGTGTAATTGTGTTAGGACTATTAGTGTATATCCAAAACTGTATACCAGACAAACACACAAAGACATTGGTGTAACTGTGTTTGGACTATTTGTTTCATCTTTGAGCTTACAATTGAGTATGTAGGCTGCAACAACAACATCTGTTATCTGCAGTCACCATATTTCACACGTTGATCAAATAGCACTACAATTGGTCAATATGTTAAACAATTAAGGAGACTGGTCTTTTACTTGTCTAAAGTCAAGAGTATCGCATACTCGAGTAACTTCAATCTTACCAACGACTTGATGGGATGGACACATAAAAGAAATTATAGCTATATAGACAATTAAACAACTTTGATAATTCCACAAACTCGGGACAAAAGAGGGATAAAATTGAAAAATAAGCTTCATTTTTTTTCCTGCAACACAAATGATATTGATATTAGCCTTCCATTATAATGGTAACTCTAATTATCATTACATATGGAAGTTTCCCAGTATATAATCTAAGGGGAGTGGGTCTATCCATGTACCAATACATTTACAATGAATATCTGCTCCAATACAGACATGCCTTGAGTAAAAAATGGAAAAAAATACTAAATGGAGAATTTTTAACCTCAAGAACCATTGGAAACATTGTGCATCCATAAGGATCAAAAATTGATTTGTCCATAGCAGTAAGGCTAACTTTAAATTTCCAACAAATGACATCTGAAAATATGCATGTTGAACATAACGTTATTTTTTTTTTTCTAAAGTGACACTGGTTCGAATGCTAAAAGTTAAAATTATGCTCAAATATGCATTTATCACTTCACCAGTTAGAAAAAATAAAATTGCAGTTAATACACAACTGTGCTGGGATCTAAGCAGAAGGTACATACCAAAGATTTGCATCAAGGTACATACTAGAACATAGTAGCATCAGAGAGTTTCGAACATTAAGTACACAGTTATTCTAATCAACTAGGTGTAAACCCGCGCGATGCGCGGGCAAGGTGCAATGTGTGACTTATTTGTGGTTTTTAACGTCAATCTTTCATGCTCTTGATCCTTAAACCCGAATTCAATTTTCCACCAAAAAAACTAATGCTAAAATTCCCTCATCATTTCTTCAAGACTTTGTTTTTACCATAATCATGTAATGATAGAACACGAAAATTAAATACATATAAATTTTTTATTTAAATGTCTAAAAAGCAGTAATCAGTATAAAGAAAATGGATTTGGTTGAATGTTCCAGGCATTCAATTCTTGAAACTTGGAAAACTTTGAAATATATTTTGTGATCTTATCTGATTTATTGGGCGACCTCCGTGATCATCATCATATCCGGATTTGCCAACAATGCTTTGGTTGGGTTTAAAAATTTCATATTGGGTTCTGTAATATAGTAGACTCGGTGAAAACCCGTTGGGCTGTGTCATGTTCGTGTCCAAATTGTAATTTATGTTCTACATAGACCAAGATACATCATCGAATGCATAAAATTAGAATTCCATACTTCGACATCTTCATAAAAATAAATTCACTTTAATGGAAAGAAAAATTTAACACGATAAATTTATTAATATATGCTAATACAACATAAATTAACTTCTAATAATGTTTCAACAAATAGTATAACAGAGATCCGCCTTAATTCCATCATCGTCTTATAAATTAAATATTGTGACATTCCACTTAGAGAACCCAATTCTCACCCATGATTACACAATAGTAAAAAAATCAATAAAAAATTAAACTAAAATAAACTATTTTCCAATTACAAATAATCCAAAAAAGTTAAAATAATAATAAAAACAGAAGAAAATAATATTTCTTCGATCTAACATTACCACCCAATAACAATTAGGCTAGCACTAGATCAACAAATCACCACCAATTACATCACTAAAACCACCATAAAATCGCACCACCGAAATCACAACCAATAATCATCACAAGCACCACCAAACCGTACCATCAAAACTAACGCCACTCGCATCAGAAATCGTAATACCGCAATATGTTAATCCAAGTTATAAGGTATTCTACTAAACCATTCGCTTGTTAATCTTTTAATTATTGAGGATACAACACACAACCTATCCACATAATGATAAATTTCATATACAAGCTTTAACATGCCCTAAATTCAATGGTGACTTAGTGTAAGGCTCCTCTCATGTGTGAATGAGCCAAAAGATCATGTACATGCTTTAGTAAATCAGATAATATTAACTCATTTATTTAAATGACATCCAATAAGATCCAGTTAATGCCTATATAATATATTCTAAAAGGCAACCATAGTTTTGCCATATGAAATTATATACTTAAACACCAAAGATTCGTATAGAAGTTCCAGAAACAAAAGAAAAGACAAAAATCAACTCATAAGCATACAAATAGACACGTTGAACTAGAGACAGATGAAGACAAAGTAAGATTTTAACAAATCTACTACTAAACCATCTTTAAATCATAAATATCATAAAGCATATCAATCTCACAAGCATATCAATCTCAGAAAGCACCGATAACGGCTGCGGCGTTTTCGCCTTGACAAATCGGGTTGGTGGTTTGGGTATGAATCGAGGTAGTATGGTGTATGAATTTGTCATGGGTCGCCGAGTCAATGGGGGTTACGAGTATACAGTTCGAATTTAGGAAAAGGTTAGTAGCAATCTGGTATTTGGATTGGGTTGATCGGGGTCGAGATGGATAGGGCAGCTTTTGGGTTCGGGTTATGATGGATGCTCGAAACTGGGAGTGTGAAGGTCGCGGTTGGGGTCGGGTTTGTTATGGGTTGAGTAGGTGCGGGTTCATGGGTTAAAAAATGGTCGTCGTTCGGATTTTAGGAGAGGGTTCTAGTCGGATTTAAGGATGGTGGGTGATGTGGGTCTAGGTAGTAGTAGGGGAGCCTCCGGGTTTATTGGATGTTTATCCAGAGTTAAGCTTGCGGGTTCGGCTTGTGGGGAGGTATAAGGAATGATGGAGATGGGTTTAGGATGTAATGATGCTTTGGTTTGTGGGTGATAATGGAGAAGAGGTAGTGATTAGTTTCTCTTATATACTAAGAAGAAGATGAATAGTTGCAGAAGTAGAAAAGTTATTTTGAGAGAAACAGGAAAATGGATACCCACTTAATAAAAATTCGAAAAGGACGGACGAAGTGATGAAGGGATGGAGAGGGAAAGGATAAAGAGAAAATTCATTTTTCAATGGATGTCCACGTGGACACCCTTAAAATTAAGGAGATTTAATTTCTTGTATAACATTTTATATTAGTATAGAGATTCGAAACAAATTATCCAAAGAAAATATTGTAATGCATAGTATATTAATAATTTATGGTATAACATAGCGAAATATACATAAATTTTCATTTAAACCCAAATCCATAAAGATGTGTAAAACAAAATGCCAAATAGATCTCCAAAATTGAACTTAAACAAAACTCGCACTATCTTATAAGTCTACCAAGAAGATTAAATTTTCACATCAAGAAGGTTTAATAATCAAAATAAATGAAGATTGGGTTCTGTTCTTACCTCTGATAATCAGAGATCAAAGTCAGAGAAGAATGTCCGAAGGTTTACTGCAGGTAAACATGGCAAGATAATAGTGAGAGTCTCTAGAAATAAAGTGAAAGAATTATCATTTTTTCTTCCCCCTGAAACTTTTATAGATGAAATGCCCTTAATATGTGGAGAATTTAGTAACCTGAAATGGATTAGATATACATATAACAAAATGTCTTACTATTTTGACACTCACATTCATAGATTTTGTTTTTTTAAATTGGAACAATCATCAAGCCACTCGGACAATAATGATCCTTCATCCCTTTAGAAACTTTCTTTCTTTACTTTACACCTTCACGACATGAGATTCAGCTTAGAAATTTATATCAACAATAATTATAAATTTAAAGCGATAACAAATATAGTATACATAGGTAAAAATTAATGTAAATACATCTTGATTCTCACCCCATGGCATCAATTCTATTTCCTAACTGAATTTTGGTTAATTGTATTCCACACTTCTTCCTTTGCGTACAAATATCGGGAAAAAAATGTAAAGCATCACGTAGGAGCTTGAGACCCAAGTAGATAAGGTTTTAAATCATAAAGTATAAATCTCAAAAATCCTAAAAAATAGGCCATCCAAGGACCACCATAAATCCACACAAAGTCATACAAACATAAGAATATTGATAGGGAAAAAGAATATAGTTTTTGAGTATTTAATAAAAGCAGTCCACCTGAATGTATTTGAGAAGTTTTGAGTGAAATTTAATTGAGTTACACGAAGAGAGGAAAATCGTCACTTTCTTATACTGATTCCCCTTCAAGAGCTGTTTGCCTCACCTTTGGCAAAATTTTAATGATTTGCTTCATTTCTTCCTCACAGTTCGCTTCCAATATACTGTCAGCTTCATCAACTATGTGGCACTTTTGTATATGAATTCCTTAGTGTCCTGAAAATGGTCAAGAATATTTCCAGGGATTGCTAATAATAGATTTACTCCTTTTGCAAGACGTCATGCCTCTTCTCTTCGTGTTGCACCACCGATAACCAACCCAAGATCCTGTGAGTGATACTTAAGAAGGTCCTTTGCCACTGCATGAGTGTGTATGGCAAGCTCTCTTATTTGGATGATGACAACTAAGAAATCACTTATGTAACAAAATCCAAAACATAGACAAAGTTGTTCAAGCAAGCACTTATGTAATAACAAAACCAAAGCTCTTATTCCAACACTAGGAAATCATGTCACAAAATATCTATACACAGTAACAAATCAAATTTTTGGTAGTAGGAAATTGTGTTCACACATTCATAAAAGAGCTAATAGACAGAGGAAAATGGAACTTGATGCAAAAAAATTAGACCTTAGTACCTTCCAAATATCTCAGTTCCTATGAGCGAGTCATTTGAGTCAGTTGTTGTTGGAGTTTCCCCACCCTCACAGACCTTTCTTTCTTAGAAAAATGGTAATAATTTTAAAATTTAACAACAGATTTGTTAGTATACACACAAAAAAAATACTTAAAATTTTAAATAATGAGGGACAAAAGATCAAGAGTGGGTACCTTTGTGTTTTTAATGCTCATCATCAAAACAAAGTGTGTTGAACTCATATTCCCCATTCTTTGTAGGTACATCCTCGTCCATTGGGTGAAATCTTCATATATTATAGAAGAATCCACCGTATGCCACGGATCAAAAATCAATACATGTCTAATAATCCACCATATGCCTCATCCATTGGGTGAATTGTAATACCCCGTATTTTTATGGCTTTTAAATTTGATGATTTATTAAATTTAATTTGAGATATTAATTTAATATTAATCCGGATATTTATTTTTAATATTTACTAGCGTGACGAGAGTTAGTAATTATTGGGAATTTGTTGAATATTACTAAATGAGTAAAGTAATATATAATATTGATTTTATTAAACATGTCACGAGTGATTAAGATGGCAATTATGGAAATTTAAGTCGGGATGCGCCTGTGTCGTTTCAGGACTAAATTATTATTATAAAAGTGAATAATTATAAGTCGCTCGTATGGTCATTTTGAGTGCGCCAAAGTATCCGAAAGGGTCGAGATAGTCAGAAAAGTGTACCCGGGGTGGGGTCTCGGGGTGTTTTTAGGCCTAATTGACATCCCGAGAGGGTTTTATAGACATTTTGTATTTTTGGGTAATTAAATCCACGAATTTTGTTAGGATATATCATCCATTAGGAGTTGTATTTTAGGGTTAACAAACACAAAACCTAAGAACGACCATTAGAGAAGAAGGCGGAGAGTTTTCCAAGAAATCCAAGGCCTGGAACTCACTCAATCGTACCGCCACCACCACCAAAACGTAGATGGCACGACGGGGAGCGCAACCATATCTTTTTCATCAATAAATCAGACCCTTAAATTCTAGGAAAGTATCTATCTTGCTTTGTTTTTAGTTAATGTTTCACCCATGTTAGTTTACGGTTGTTAAGAACATGTTCATGGAAGAATTTGATAACTTAGAGATTTTAAATCACATGTTGTAGAGGAAGTAGATATATTCTGGACATCTCAATCACATGTAGGGGACTACCCACGAATTTGTATGAATTTAGAAGCAAGAAATATGGAAAAGAATTAGAAGAATGTAAATTTCATGAAAAATTAGGGTTCTTAATAATTATGTTAATTTACCCCATTAATTCAATACCTTTGATGAATTTGGACATGTTTCACGTAAGAAATCATGTATATAGGTATATATGACTGTTAGTAATCTTGTTTGGAAGTTTGGGGATCATTAATGGTGTTTTGGAGAATTTTTTTTGATGAAACCCTTATGATGGATATTGGAGATTCTGGGCAAGAACTGCTTGATCGATCGATCGACCAAGAGCATTGATTGATTGACCCCATTCCCCGATCGATCGATACCCCCTGGAAAATAACATATTTTTCCCCTTTTTGTTTAATCCGGTTAAATTACGTAGGAACCCTTGATTATTATTTTTAGAGTATAATGGGTTATGAAGAGGACCAGTAGGGTCTAAGTAGAATCCGTTGAGTGAAATTTAATATGGGATGAAATTATGAGTTAACGGGGAGTTTCGTCACACATTAGAAATAGTGTGTATATTCACTAAAGATTTGAGACTCGTGAAAGATTTAGACCATAAGGTTAAAGAGGGTATACCTACTGAAATTATACTTAGTGAGAGAGAATACTACGAGAGATGAGAAGTAAGTAGGAAATAAATTATAAATGAGAATAAAAGCGACGAATCCATTATGCGAGATAATTGAGTAATTTGTGCTAAGAACAGATAATTATAATAATGGGTCGTGGGCGCACCTAATTTGGAAAATGTGAACATCTATATATATGATTGTGTGACTGTACATATATTAAGTATTATGTATCTGTGTAAAATCATGTCTTGGCTACTTGCTATCACGGAGGTTTTCGCGCTGAGATAGTCTTATCTTGATTGGACCTTTATGGGGGATATTGGCTCGTACCCTAGAAGATAGTATCCTTGATACAGGCTATTTGAAAAGGTTAGTCAGATGGTTCTAAGAGACGTGAGGGTATGTGCTGACCTCTTAGGACTTGGAACTATGATTTTCCTCCATTTGTATATGTATTGTATTAATACAGTTCGAGAGTGATTCCAAACTAATATTTCCCTTAGTACGAGTGATACGGGGACATGATAGCAGAGTATGCCAGCACCATAGATTTTATATGGAGTGATGATAGTGTATATATATATATATATATTATATGAGTGACTAATATAAATGTATATGGAAACTTTCCATTGTGTGTATAAGTAGTTAAGTAATGAGTAAATGCTCCATCTTTAAAACAAATGTTCGTGAATTTTGTAACAGTATTGAGTGGTTCTAAGTAACGTAAGAAAATGGAAGAGATTAATTTCTTCAAACAAAATATCAGGGCCTTAGTATTTCTCAAGATAAAACTTCAGGGGAATAAGCTAGATAGACTTATGAGATCAGTAGTAAGGTAGGTGTGCACACCAGATTAGAGTGAGAATTCTTAAGAGAGTGTCGCATACTAACATGGTTGTCACACTAGCCAGTAAGCATTTTAAATACTTGCTAAACTATTTTAAACTGTTTTACACTCGGGCTCTGACTCGTTTCCTGTTATTTCTAAATCTCTTGTATATATATGTATGTATTACAGGTGCCCAGCCACAGGGGCATCATGCATAGATTCTTTGGACTTGACGAGCTGCAGCTTATGTAGGAGTTGCAGGCCTTTGCTTTAGACGACCTCGTCATTGCTTCTTTTCTTTCTTTAGTTTTGCTTAGTTAGGGCATGTGTCGCCCATTTTCCTATTCCATTTGGATTTGTCAGAGATTTATGTTCATTTATATTTTCAGTATTCAGTACTCCTTGGGAGTTAACTATTATCAGGATGATTTCATTTATGGTTCTTAAACTTGGTTTGGATTATCTAAATGGTTTAATCCTTGTGTGTTAATTGCCATCCTTAACTTTTATGTGATTCTCAAACTACTGGTTATTAAAAAGGTTTTCGTAATGGAAATTAATAAAATAAAAATAAGACTTTAAATTATTTTGACACTTAGGTTAATTATTTAGGGTGTTTAAATTGGAAATGTTTATTTTGTGACAGTGATGCTGAGAATGAACCAACTGTTCACCTTGATTTTAATTTAATAAAAGACTGATCACCCGATATTTAATTAGGCGGGGTGTTACAGGTGGTATCAGAGCATCAGGTTCTAGTGTCCTTTAGGATTTGTACGACTTATTTCATTTCTAACTTAGCATCTTTGATATAGAGCCCTATTTTTAGGACTGTTGTATTCTTGTACTTACGTTTACGTCTTCAGCTATTTGAGATTTAATAATAACTATAGACTAATAAACTTCCTCCTCATTTCATATGACTTCGAGACGCGCACTCTGAGACAGGAATGCCCAACCCGAGCAGCCAGCAGCTCCGGCTCAGGTAATAATGAGTGCAACTGAAGTAGCCGCCATCGTTGCTCAGGCGGTGAATGCCGCATTAGCGGTGGTGCAGCATGATCCACCCCAAGTTCAAGCAATGGCGCCAGTAGCAGCACAACTCCCCACTAAATGGGAGCGGGTCAGGGATGCCTTTCAGAAGGCATATCCCCTAGAGTTCTCGGGTAGTTCAGATATCGTAGTCGCCAGCGAATGGAAGAAGGATATCCAGAGGCATCTGCTCATGTATGAGTGAACTGACCTGAAGAGACAGTTACTGGCTTCCTTTAAGCTAGTGGGGGCCGCTTTGCAGTGATGGGAGTCCACCACCACCTTGGAGGAGAGGGACAGCATACCGATTCATCCATTTTGGGCACGGTTAGACCTCAAGTATTTTCCATCCGTCGTGCAGACTGAGATGGAACGGATGTTACTGAATCTCAAGAAGGAGAGTATGACCGTTGCTGAGTATGAGGAGGATTTCACTAAACTTATCACTATACACTACACCTAATCTTCGGAATGGTCACGACCAGTTGGTCACGGCCCAAGTTCGCGACCAGCTGGTCGCAGACTTGGGCTGTGACCAACTCAATTTTTAGCGTGACCATATTCATTATTACACTGAGTCATGGATGCTTTGGAAGTGGTCGCGGCCCAAGTCCCTAACCACTGTGGGTCATGGACTTAGGCCTTGACCAAGGCATGACCATGGTGGAGCCGAAATCGCACCAAAATTCCCTCCAACTTGGTCACGGATGGGTCACAGACTTAGGCCGTAACCATAGGAAGGACGAAGCATAAAACACACACACTGAGGGTCACTACTGGGGGCCATGACCATTTTTTAATGTGGGTCATGGCTATGGGCCGTGACCATATGAAAATTGATGAATGGGTTTCATTTAAGGGTTTCGTTGGTGGTGGGTCACGGCTGAAAGCTGTGACCAGGTTCAAGCTTAAGAAAAAAAACACCCGTTGGCGGCTGCCTTCATTTCCTGAATCCCTAACCCTCTCATTCATTTCTCCTATACGCTTCCCTCGCTTTCAGTTTGGGGAAAAAAACACCTACTTCGAAGTATTTGCACATCTCAATTTTCAAACGGCGGTGTACAACTTTTGTCAATCGATTGTCCGACTGCCATCGATGGGGGATCATCAGGGAGATGGACAGGTGGGATTACTCGTCTAATGAGGGGTCATCCGGGGAGATGGACGGAGATGTACGAGTTTCCACCATTATCTTCTCAACAAAATCGAAACTTCAGTGTAATCTTATAATCTCAAAACCCTAGACCTATTTTGTTACACTTTCTCCTCTATTTCTACACACAAATATATCTTCTCATATCCACTTTCCTTTTAAGTTCTTCATTTCGTTTGTGGTATATGTTTTATTATTCAGTATATGCATTTTCATTTTTTTGGTACACCAATGCCATATATTTTTTTCACTGTTATGATATTTAAACGAAAGGATTTTTTGGATTTGTTTTTTCACTATGCATTGAGATATATAAATGCATCACGTTCGGAGGTGTCCGTCATGTGCGAAAGAGATGGACTGGATGGATCAACAATTGAAGCCGTGCAAATGTGGTTATTAGGTTTGTGTTTTTCAGCCCCAGAGGGATTTGTGTGATAACAACCATATTTTAGCCATTATATTATAGTACTCCATATTTTTATTGATGATACTTTGTCGAGGCCAACTGCCATTGTATAATTATATGACAAGGATGAAGTTAATTAATATTAATTTGGTTCAACCGAACTGAATAGTAGGTTCTTTTCACGTATGAACCCCGGGTTCCTTAACCCGACTCCTTTCTCTCATTGAGTATTAGTTATGATAATGACCGAGCACCTCCCCCCCCCCAAACACACATAAAAGATAAAAAGGACATACTTTGTGATTTATGACTTTCGTGTAAAAAGTTTATTTAATTTACGGAAAGTAATGTTATGTTAATTGCATTTGGATCTACAAATAATGTTTTGGAAAGTGTTTAGCTTCAATCATGTGCATAATAATGAGAGTTTAACAAATTTCAGGTCCACGTGGGTCTGGAAAAGGTAACCAATTAGCTATCATCAAGTACGTGTACTGCTTATGCCATTTGGCAACATGTGATATACTAAGGGCATACAATTATGTTTGTTATTTACAGTATGAATTGCATGATATTGTTTGTTCTTTTTTTGTTTACATGTTACAACAACTTCTTCTTCTCGGTTCTAATAGTGACATTTGTCTGCTTATTCATTTTAGGGATAACTCGTCTATGATGTCTTGGCTGTTGGCATAATTGATGAAGCAATTAAGAGGCCCTCATGTCCAAAATTTTTCATTCTTGATGGGTTTCTAAGGACTATCGTCTCAGCAGAAAAGGTTATAATTTCTCTCTCTCTCTCTATCTCTCTCTCTCTCTCTCTCTCTCTCTCTTCCCATTTGAATTCCATCTTCATTTTTCTAAGTCATATTTTTTTGTTCATCTTGATGAGATGCTTCAAAAATAGGGAACTAAGATTGACAAGGTTCTCAACTTTTCAGTTGATGATGCCATATTAGAGGAGAGGATTATTGGTCATTGAATCCACCATTCAAGTGGTCAGTTCCACACAAAATTTGCACTTTCCAAAGTTCATGGTGTTGATGATGTAAGATGAAAGTTCTAGATTAATTAATAATATTAGCCAGTGTCCCCCAATTGAACCTACTTAATTCTTTTTTTTTGCACTTCAAAAAGATATATATCATAAGCACTCGTGATATTTATATCATAAGCACTCGTGATATATACATTCTGCTTCCGCATATTTTTATCATAAGCACTCGTGATATTCTGGATCTCTGGTAATAAAATGATGTATTGATAGTGTAATAGTAATAAGCTGGGTTGGTTCTGATATATACATTATGGTAATCCAATGTGCTTATACATAGTTGTTTATTTGGGACTTGAATATGTTGACACAATTGGTATTGAGAGTGTTGGCACATTTAGATACACTACGATTGAATAAAAAATATGTTCTGGTATCATTTGAGTAGTTTCTAACAGATTTTTTGTCATTCAACATATTTTTGTAGCCTACCAATACTTTGGTTTGGCATTGATATGTGTATTCTATTGATAAACCGATTTGTGAATCCTGGTGATAAACTAGTGTGTTGATATGCCCAAATAATAAACTAGCATACTGATACCTGTAATTGGGAATCTAATGTACTGATACGTACTGATATGTTTACAAATTACCAACTGTAATGGGATGTTTTGGTACTTAAATGTGTATCTTTACAAATTATGTTTATTTCAGTTTCCAATTGATTTAGATAAATATTTTACTACACATTAATTTAGATACACAGTTAACTACATACTGATTTAGAGACACATTTAGCTACATATAGTGTCTTCATTATGCATTTTTATGGTTTCATATTTGATAAATATAGATTTAAACTAATGATCATACATATTGTATATTTTAAAATACTTCAAATTGATTTGGGAGTTCATGGTATGAAGAATGATTATTGATTATAGATCATCTTGAACAATTTATTTAGAAATTCATTTCTATGATGAAGAACGATTATTGCTTATGATTTGGTTTACAATTCTTTGTAAGCTTTGATGATTTGAACATGTGAGATATCAGATAGGAACATGGGTCATATATATTCAATCTAAAATGAAAATCGATATAAGAGGTTCTTTAACTTTTTAGTCATACTATAGGGAAGAGTCTGAACTAAGTATTCTTCCACACCTGAGTGGCACCACAATGAATACATAAACTAAAAGTTAGATTTTTATTATCAATTTTTGATTAAAGTATGGTAAATAGTTTGAGGTTGCCTCTAATTTTTTAATTTAAATTGAATTTGTATAAGTTATTTAATCTTTACAAATCTTACTGTTTGCCCAATCATCTATGCATTAGGAATTTGAATCAACGGGGATCATGGGTTCCACAGTTTGACTAAATTAGGAATTTGACTCTCTCTATATCTCTCAAGTTTTTAGTCACTTACAACTCTCTTTGATCTAAGGTAACCTCCTATATCTTCTATTTTTTGTGTATGTATTTGTACATTGCATGTGTGTATTTATGTAAAGTACAACTATTGTATTTGTATATTGAAATTGGTATTATAAAATTGGTATTTGTATATTGAAATCGGTATAAATTGGTAATTAGTTTCTCTCTCTAATTGCAGCAACGACAACCCCCTTTTCTCTTCCTCACATATTCCGACGATCATCTCTCTCTCTACACACATTCCGGTACATCTCTCTCTCTCTCTCTCTCTCTCTCTCTCTCTCTCTCTCTCTATATATATATATATATATATATATATATATGTATGTATATATATATGTATGTATATATAAAAACATGGCGTTAGGCTTAGGCTTAAAATATGAGAATACAACGATTTTTGATAATATGAGGACTTAGGCTTAAAATATGGCGTTAGAGGGCAAAAACCCAAAACAACCCCCGAACAGCACCGTGAGAGGCACCAACACCTCGTACAGGACCACTTTAACTTGTAGGAACTTACTGCGCGATCACGGGGCTAGATTTTGTGAACATTTTGTAAATTTTCATCTTTTTTGTTACTTTGAAGTCACCTGGATTTTGTGAAAATAAAAAATCCACACAAAACAAAATCTATGTCGGCAGCAACAACTATATATGGTTATATATAACAGTTATATATAGCAACTATATTTGGCTATATATAGCAGCTATATACGGCCATATGTAGCAGCTATATACGGCTATATATAGCAGCTATATACGGCTATATATAACAGCTGCTAAAGATGCTATATAGGGCCATATATAGCTGCTATAACAGCTATATATAGCAGTTATACATAGCAACTATACATAGCCATATATAGCTGCTATATATAGGCATATATAGAAGCTATATATAGCTGCTATAGAAGCTACATATGGCCATATATAGCAACTATATATAGTTGTTGCTGCTATATATAGCAACTATATACAGGCTATATATAGCAACAACTATATATAGTAGCAACTTCTATATATAACAGCTATATATACCTTGATCAGTTTGATCATAGAATAATTTAAAAAGAAGGATGCGAGTTGTTTGAGGATCATAACAATAATTTAAAACGTGGCATTAAAGGGAGAAAACCTAAAATAGCCCCCGAACGGACCCATGAGAGACACAAACACTTCGCACGGGACCAATATAGGTCGTAGGAACTCACCGCGCTATCACGGAACTTCTAGTTTAAGAATACGATGCTAATTTGCATATTTCTAGACTTAGGCTTAAAAACTTGGCATTAGTGGGTGAAAACCCAAAACTGCCCCCGAACGGCCCCGTGAGTGGTACTAACACCTCGCACGGGACCAATGTAACTCGTAGGAACTTCCCATACGATCACGGGACTCCCGGTTTGAGAATATGATGATAATTTAAAAATATCAGGACTTAAGCAAAACATGGCATTAGAGGGTGAAAACCCGAAATAGCCCCCGAACAGACCCATTAAAGGCACAAACACTTCGTACGGGACCAATGTAACTCGTAGGAACTAATCGCGTGATCACGGGACTCTTAATTTGGGAATACGACGATAATTTGCATATTTATATGCTTAGGCTTAAAAACATGGCGTTAGCGGGTGAAAACCCAAAACAGCCCCCGAACGACCCCGTGAGTGGCACCAACACCTCGCACGGGACCAATATAACTCATAGGAACTGACCGCGCTATCACGGGACTCCCGATTTGAGAATACAACGATAATTTTCATAATTCGAAACTTAGGCTTAAAAACATGGCGTTAGTGGGTGAAAACCCGAAACAGCCCCTGAACAGCCCTGTGAGTGGCACCAACACCTCGCACGGGACCAATATAACTCGTAAGAACTTACCGCGCGATCACAAGACTCCCGGTTTGAGAATACAAAGATAATTTGCATATTCTAGACTTAAGCAAAACATGATGTTAGTGGGTGAAAACCGGAAACAACCCTCCAACGGACCCGTGAGTGGCACCAACAACTCGCATGGGACCAATGTAACTCGCAGGAACTGACCGCACGATAATGGGACTCCCGATTTTAGAATACAACATTAAGTTGCATATTTCTAAACTTAGGCGTAAAAATATGGCGTTAGTGGGTGAAAACCCGAAATAACCCCTGAACGGCCCCGTGAGTGGCACCACCACTGATTAGGCACATATTCTTCACATTTATCCCCTTAATTTCGGTATTTTTATGATCCCGTGCAGTGTATTTAGCTTGGATTTGTCTCTTATTTATTCTACAAACCTTTTTTGGCAAGTATTTCGTGTTTTGTGTATTTCTCATGTGTTTTACAGGTATTTCATGCAAGTTAGTGCGAAGGAGAACTCAAAACAGTGAAAGAAACTAAGAAATGGAGAGTTGAAGGGAATTTTCGTAATTTTTCAGCCTTAGTCCAGAGGTGGGGCCAACTATAAAGTTGAAGAGCTCTAAATTACAAGAATACTGGAAAAAACGGAACCTCAATCCGAGCTACAGTGAAGAAGTTACGATGTTTTGAAGTTGCGCGATAATGATGAGTCTCGATGTGCGGATTTCTGTCATTAATTATGCAGATTTTATGGTGATTGGTTGGCAAAAACTTGTTCCACAAGCGAAATTTGATGTTAAATTCGTGCAACTTGGTGCTATAAAAGGCCAAGCCCTAGCATTCTTTTGGAGGAGGCTTAAAAAAATCCTTTTAGGTGGTTTTTATCAAGTTGTAGGAGTAGGATTAGAGAGAGAAAGTTAGATTGTAGTTTTCTTTGGTAGAAGTTTTCATAAACCCTAGTTGTAAGTTTGAAGAAGAAGTTTTGCTGGATTCAAATTCATCTCTTTCTCCTCTTGCTAAATACAAGTATCAATTTCTATTCTCTATTTTATTTTTCCATTCAATTCTCAATTGTTTTGCAAATTGTTAACAATGTTTGTTAGAGTTTTCTTTTGTTTTCATCATGTTTAGCTAATTTTTAAGGGTTGGGATGCATGAACCCATCCCGATGTAATTTGTCTACGTAGAAAATAGAATTTAAATATAAATTTGAAAGAATCGTGTAAGATAAGTTCACAATCATCCTAGATCTTTTAATCTCTCTTGCCCTAGGTACTTGGGATATTTAAGAATATGATGTGCGTGTAATTATTTAGCACCGCTTTATATTTTTCTTTGATTTCATATGATGCGGGCTTGAACCTCATATATGTAATGCTTAGGATCTATAAAGACTGGATTCATTCAAATTTATAATTTACAATTCTAGTATTCTAATGGGTAATTACTAGGGATTGGGGGATTGTATTCCAACCTATTTCCTCATTCATTTTAATTAGTTTTATAAATTTGTTCCAACTTATTTCCTCTTGTCAACCATCATCATCTTTTTCACTTTTATTTTAGAAGTAATAAATCAATTAAATTCTATAAAACATTCCCTGTGGATTCGATACCCAGACTTACTACTATACTCCATAAAAGTGTAGTTAAAAGTTTAGTTTTTTTTTGTATTGAGGTTGGAAGCCGATAACAACGACTAGCGTATTACACGGACGCTCGGTTTTCCACTCGATTAAAATGGCGCCATTGCCGGGGAACATATCAAATTTGCGCGTCCCGAGCAATGTAAATGAATCTAACCAAAATTCCACTCTTGAAAATTCCTTTATTAAAATAAAATTCCACTTTCGCAGGCAAGCGATTGCATTGAGCATATGCAAAAAGCCTTTAAGCAAAACATGACGTTAGTGGGTGAAAACCGAAAACAACCCTCCAACGGACCCGTGCTAGGTGAAAACCCGAAACAGCCCCTGAACAGCCCTGTGAGTGGCACCAACACCTCACACGGGACCAATATAACTCGTAAGAACTTACCGCGCGATCACAAGACTCCCGGTTTGAGAATACAAAGATAATTTGCATATTCTAGACTTAAGCAAAACATGACGTTAGTGGGTGAAAACCGGAAACAACCCTCCAACGGACCCGTGAGTGGCACCAACAACTCGCATGGGACCAATGTAACTCGCAGGAACTGACCGCACGATCATGGGACTCCCGGTTTTAGAATACAACATTGAGTTGCATATTTCTAAACTTAGGCGTAAAAATATGGCGTTAGTGGGTGAAAACCCGAAATAACCCCTGAACGGCCCCGTGAGTGGCACCACCACCTAGCACGGGACCAATGTAACTCGTACGAACTGACTGCGCGATCACGGGAATCCCAGTTTGAGAATACAACGATAATTTATATATTTCTAGAGTTAGGCTTTAAAACGTGGCGTTAGTGGGTGAAAACCAAAAACTGCCCCCGATCGGCCCCGTGAGTGGCACCAACACCTCCCACGGAAGCAATGTAACTCATACGAACTGATCGCGCGATCATGGGACCCCCGATTTGAGAATACGACGATAATTTCCATATTTCTAGACTTAAGCTTAAAAACATGGCGTTAATGGGTGAAAACCCAAAACGGCCCCGTGAGAGGCACCAACACCTCGTACATGACCAATATAAATCGTAAGAACTGACCGCGCTATCACGGAATGCCCGATTTAAGAATATGATGATAATTTAAAAATATCAGGACTTAGGCAAAAAACATGGCGTTAGAGGGGGAAAACCCAAAACAACCCCCGAACGGCCCCGTTGGAGGCACTAACTCCTCCCACGGGACAAATGTAACTCGTAGAAATTGACCACGCAGCCATGGGATGCCCGATTTGAGAATAAAATGGTAATTTGAATATTTCTAGACTTAGGCTTAAAAACATGGCGTTTAGGGGTAAAAACTCGAAACAACCCCCCTACGACCCCGTGGGTGGCACCAACACCTCCCACGGGACCAATATAACTCGTAGGAACTGACCGCGTAGCCACGGGACTCCCGATTTGGGAATACGATGGTAATTTTCATATTTCTAGACTTAGGCTTAAAAACATGGAGTTCGAGGGTGAAAAGCCGAAACAGCCCCCGAACGGCCCCGTGAGTGGTACTAACATCTCGCACGGGTCCAATGTAACTCGTAGGAACTAACCACGCTATCAAGGGACCCCCTGTTTCAGATTACGATGATAATTTACATATTTCCAGGCTTAGGCTTAAAAACATGGCGTTAGTTGGTGAAAACCCAAAATAACCCCCGAATGGCCCCGTGAGTGGCACCAACACCTCGCACGGGACCAATGTAAGTCGTAGGAACTGACCAGGTGATAACAGGACCCCCGGTTTGAGAATACAAAGATAATTTGCATATTTTTAGGCTTAGGCAAGATAAGGCATTAGTGGGTGAAAACCCGAAATAACACCCGAACGGCCCCGTGAGTGGTAACAACACCTCGCACGAGACCAATGTAACTCGTAGAAACTGACCGCACGATCACGGGACCCCCGGTTTGAGAATACGATGATAATTTGCATTTTTCTAGACTTAAGCTTAAAAACTTGGTGTTAGGGGGTGAAAACCTGAAACAACCCCCGAATGGCCCCGTGAGTGGCACCAACACCTTGCACGTGACCAATGTAACTCGTCCGAACTGACCGCGTGATCACCGGACCCCCGATTTGAGAATATGACCAGAATTTGTATATTTCTAGACTTAGGTATAAAAACATGGGTGAGTGGGTGAAAACCCAAAACTACCCCTGAACGACCCCATGAGTGGCATCAACACCTCGTACGGGACCAATATACCTCGTAAGAACTTACCGCGCGATCACGGAACTTTCGGTTTGAGAAGACGACGATAATTTGCATATTTCTACACTTAAGCAAAGCATGGCATTAGTGGGTGAAAACTCGAAACAACCTTCGAACGACCCCGTGAGTGGCACGAACACCTCCCACGGGACCAATGTAACTCGTAGGAACTGACCGCGCGATCACGGGACTCCCGACTTTAGAATACCCTGATAATTTGCATATTTCTAGACTTAGGCGTAAAAACATGGCGTTAGTGGCAAAAAATCCGAATCAGCCCCTGAAGGGCTCCGTGAGTGGCACCAACACCTCGCACGGGACCAATGTAACTCGTACGAACTCATCGCGCGATCACGGGACCCCCAATTTGAGAATATGATAATAATTTGCATATTTCTAGACTTAGGCTTAAAAAGATGGCGTTAGTGGGTGAAAACCCGAAACCTCCCCCGAACGGCCCCGTGAGTGGCACCAACACCTCGCATGGGCCCCCGAGTTTAAGAATACGCTGATAATTATCATATTTATAGACTTAGGCTTAAAAACTTAGCGCTAGTGGGTGAAAACCCGAAACTGCCCCCGAACGGCCCCTTGTTTGGCACCAACACCTCGCACGTGACCAATTTAACTTGTAAGAACTTCTCGCGCGATCACGGGAGTCCCTGTTTGAGAATATGACATTCATTTAAAAATATCAGAACTTAAGCAAAAAGTGGCATTAGATGGTGAAAACCCAAAATAGCCCTCGAACGGACCCGTGAAAGGCACAAACACTACGCAGGGGACCAAGGTAACTCGTAGGAACTGAGCACGGGATCACGAGACTCCCGGTTTGGGAATACGAAGATAATTTTCATATTTCTATACTTAGGCTTAAAAACATGACGTTAGCGAGTGAAAACCCAAAATAGCCCCCGAATGGCCCCGTGAGAGGCACCAACACCTTGCACGGGACCAATATAACTCGTAGGAACTGACCGCGCTATCACGGGACTCCCAGTTTGAGAATATGATAATAATTTGCATAATTCTAGACTTAGGCTTAAAAACATGGCGTTAGCGGGTAAAAACTCGAAATAGCCCTCGAGCGGCCTCGTGCGTGGTGGAAACACCTCGCACGAGACCAATATAACTCGTAAGAACTTACTGTGCGATCACGAAACTCCCGGTATGAGAATACGATGATAATTTGCATATTTCTAGACTTAAGAAAAATATGGCGTTAGTGGGTGAAAACCCGAAACAACCCTCGAACGGCACCGTGAGTGGCACCAACACCTCGCACGGGACCAATGTAACTCGTAGGAACTGATCGCGCAATCATGGGAATCTCGGTGTTAGAATACCATGATAATTTGTATATTTCTAGACTTAGGCAGAAAAATATGGCGTTAATGGCAAAAAATCCGAAATAGCCCCCGAACGACCCCGTGAGTGGCACCAACACGTCGCACAGGACCAATGTAACTCGTAGTAACTGATCGCGCAATCATGGGACCCCCAGTTTGAAAATATGACGATAATTTGCATATTTCTAGACATAGGCTTAAAAGCATGGCTTTAGTGGGTGGAAATCCAAAACAGCCCCCCGAACGGCCCCGTGAGTAGCACCAACACCTCGCACGGGACCAATGTAACTCGTAGGAACTTCCCGCGTGATCACGGTACTCCTAGTTTGAGAATAGGATAATAATTTAAAAATATCAGGACGTAGGCTTAAAAATATGGCGTTAGTGGGTGAAAATCCGAAACAGCCCCCGAACGGTCACTTGAGTGGCACCAACACCTCGCACGGGACCAATATAACTCGTAAGAACTTATTGCATGATCACGGGGCTCCCGGTTTGAAAATACGATGATAATTTGCATATTTTAAGACTGAAGCAAAATATGGCGTTAATGGGTGAAAACCCGAAACAACCCTCGAATGGCGCCATGAAAGGCACACACACCTCGCACAGGACCAATATAACTCGTAGGAACTGACCGCACGATCACGGGACTCTCGATTTGGTAATACGATGATAATTTGAATATTTTTATACTTAGGCTCAAAAACATGGCGTTAGCGGATGCAAACCCAAAATAGCCCCCGAACGGCCCCGTGAGTGGCACCAACACCTCGTACGAGACCAATATAACTCGTAAGAGCTGACCGTGCTATCATAGGACTCCCGGTTTGAGAATACAATGATAATTTGCATAATTCTAAACTTAGGCTTAAAAACATGGCGTTGTTGGGTGAAAACCTGAAACAACCCCCGAACGACCCCGTGGGTGGCACCAACACCTCGCACGGGACCAATATAACTCGTAAGAACTTACTGTATGATCACGGGACTCCCGGTTTGAGAATACAAAGATAATTTGCATATTCTAGACTTAAGCAAAACATGGCGTTAGTGGGTGAAAACCCGAAACAACCCTCGAACGGACCCGTGAGTGGCACCAACAACTCGCACGGGACCAATGTAACTCGTAGGAACTGACTGCACGATCATGGGACTCCCGATTTTTTAATAGGATATTAATTTACATTTTTCTAAACTTAGGCTTAAAAACATGGCGTTAGTGGGTGAAAACCCTAAACAGCCCCCGAACGGCCCCATGAATGGCACCAACACCTCGCATGGGACCAATGTAAATCGTACGAACTGACCGCGCGATCACGGGACTCCCGATTTGATAATACGATGATAATTTTCATATTTTTAGAGTTAGGCTTAAAAACAAGGCGTTAGTGGGTGAAAACCAAAAACTTCCTCCGACCGGCCCCGTGAGTGGCACCAACTTCTCGCACAGGACTAATGTAACTTGTACGAACTGACCGTACGATCATGGGATCCTCGGTTTGAGAATATGATTATAATTTCTATATTTCTAGACTTAAGCTTAAAAACATGGTGTTAATGGGTGAAAACCCAAAACGGACCTTGAACGGCCCCGTGAGAGGCACCAACACCTCGCATGGGACCAATATAAATCATAGTTACTGACCGCGCTATCACAGGACCCCCGATTTGAGAATACGACGATGATTAAAAAATATCAGGACTTAGGCTAAAAACATGGCTTTAAAGGGTGAAAACTGAAAGTAGCCCCCAAACGGCCCCGTGGGAGGCGCCAACACCTCCCACGGGACTAATGTAACTCGTAGGAATTAACCGCGCAGCCATGGGACTCCCGGTTTGAGAATACGACGGTAATTTGAATATTTCTAGACTTAGGCCTAAAAACATGGAGTTTATAGGTAAAAACCCGAAACAGCCCCCCTACGACCCCGTGGGTGGCACCAACAACTTCCACGGGACCAATGTAACTAGTAAGAACTGACCGCGTAGCCACGGGACTCCCGGTTTGAGAATACGATGATAATTTGCATATTTCTAGACTTTGGCTTAAAAACATGGCGTTAGAGGATGAAAACCCGAAACAACCCCCGAACGGCCCCGTGAGTGGCACTAACACCTCGCACGAGACCAATGTAACTCGTAGGAACTGACCACGTGATCACGAGACCCCCCATTTCAGATTACGATGATAGTTTGCATATTTCTAGACTTAGGCTTAAAAATATGGCGTTAGTGGGTGAAAACTCGAAATAACCCCCGAACGGCCCCGTGAGTGGCACCAACACCTCGCACGGGACCAATGTAACTCGTAGGAACTTACCAGGTAGTCACAGGACCCCGAGTTTGAGAATATAACGATAATTTGCATATTTCTAAGACTTAGACAAAATAAGGAGTTAGTGGGTGAAAACCCGAAATAGCCCCCGAACAGCCCCGTGAGTGGTACCAACACCTCACACGGGACCAATGTGACTTTTAGGAACTGACCGCGTGATCACGAGACCCCCGATTAGAGAATACGATGATAATTTACATATTTCTAGACTTAGGCTTAAAAACATGGCGTTAGGAGGTAAAATCTGAAACAGCCATCGAACGACCCCGTGAATGGCACCAACACCTCGCATGGGACCAATGTAACTCGTACGAACTGATCTCCCGATCACGGGACCCCCGGTTTGATAATATGACGATAATTTGCATATTTCTAGACTTGGGCATAAAAACATGGCATGAGTGGGTGAAAACCCAAAACTGCCCTCGAACGGCCCGATGGGTGGCACCAACACCTCGCACGGGACCAATATAACTCAAAGGAACTTCCCGCTCGATCATGGGAATCTCGGTTTGAGAATATGATGATAAGTTAAAAATATCAAGACTTTAACAAAAAATGGCATTAGAGGGTGAAAACTCGAAATAACCCATGAATGGACCCGTGAAAAGCATGCACACTACGCACGGGACAAATGTAACTCGTAGGAACTGATCGCGTGATCACAGGACTCCCGGTTTGGGAATACGATGATAATTTGAATATTTATATACTTGTCCTTAAAAACATGGCGTTGGCGGGTGAAGACCCGAAACAGCCGCCGAACGGCCCCGTGAGTGGAACCAACACCTCGCATGGGACCAATATAATTCATAAGAACTGACCGCGGTTTCACGAGACTCTCGGTTTGAGAATACGACGATAATTTTGATAATTGTAGACTTAGGCTTAACAACACGGCATTAGTGGGTGAAAACTCGAAACAGGCCCTGAATGGCCCCGTGCATGGCACCAGCACCTCGTATGGGACCAATATAACTCGTAAGAACTTACCGAGCAATTATGAAACTCTTGGTTTGAGAATACGATGATAATTTGCATATTTCTAGACTTAAGCAAAATATGGCATTAGTGGGTGAAAACCCAATAAAACCCTCGAACGACCTCGTGAGTGGCACCAACACCTCCCACGGGACTAATGTAACTCGTACGAATTGATTGCACGATCATGGGACCCCCGGTTTGAGAATACGATGATAATTTCCATATTTATAGACTTAAGCTTAAAAACATGGCGTTAATGGGTGAAAACCCAAAACGGCCCCCGAACGTCCCCGTGAGAGGCACCAACAACTCGCACATGACCAATATAAATTGTAGGAACTGACCGCGCTATCACGGAACCCCCAGTTTGAGAATACGACGATAATTTAAAAATATCAGGACTTAGGCAAAAAAACATGGCGTTAGAGGGTGAAAACCCAAAACAACCCCCGAACGGCCCCGTTGGAGGCACCAACTCCTCCCACGGGACCAATGCAACTCGTAGGAATTGACCACGCAGCCATGGGATGCCCGATTTGAGAATAAAATGGTAATTTGAATATTTCTAGACTTACGCTTAAAAATATGGCGTTGAAGGGTAAAAACCCGAAACAGCCTCCCTACGACCCCGTGGGTGGCACCAACACCTCCCACGGGACCAATGTAACTCGTAGGAACTGACCGCATAGCCACGAGACTCCCGATTTGGGAATACGACGATAGTTTTCATATTTCTAGACTTAGGCTTAAAAACATGGAGTTAGAGGGTGAAAAGCTGAAACACCCGCGAACGGCCCCGTGAGTGGTACTAACACCTCGCATGGGACCAATGTAACTCATAGGAACTAACCACACAATCATGGGACCCCTGTTTCGGATTACGATGATAATTTGTATATTTCCAGGCTTAGGCTTAAAAACATGGCATTAGTGGGTAAAAACCAAAAACAACCCCCGAAGGGCCCCGTGAGTGGCACCAACACCTCGCACGGGACCAATGTAAGTCGTAGGAACTAACCAGGTGATAACGGGACCCCTGGTTTGAGCATACGAAGATAATTTGCATATTTCTTGACTTAGGTAAGACAAGGCATTAGTGGGTGAAAACCCAAAATAACACCTGAACGGCCCCGTGAGTGGAACCAACACCTCGCACGAGATAAATGTAACTCGTAGGAACTGACCGCACGATCACGGGACCCCTTATTTGAGAATACGATGATAATTTGCATATTTCTAGACTTAGGCTTAAAAACTTGGCGTTAGGGGGTGAAAACCCGAAACAGCCACCGAATGGCCTCGTGAGTGGCACCAACACCTCACACGTGACCAATGTAACTCGTCTAAACTGACCGCGTGATCATGGGACCCCCGATTTGAGAATACAACCAGAATTTGTATATTTCTAAACTTAGGCATAAAAATATGGCGTGAGTGGGTGAAAACCCAAAACTACCCCCGAGCGACCCCGTGAGTGGCACCAACACCTCGCACGGGACCAATATAACTCGTAAGAACTTACCACGTGATCACGAAACTCTCGATTTGAGAAGACGACGATAATTTGCATATTTCTACACTTAAGCAAAACATGGCATTAGTGGGTGAAAACTCGAAACAACCCTCAAACGACCCCGTGAGTGGCACCAACACCTCCCACGGGACTAATGTAACTTATAGGAACTCACCGCGTGATCACGGGACCCCCTATTAGAGAATACGTTGATAATTTGTATATTTCTAGACTTTGGCTTAAAAACATGGCGTTAGGGGGTGAAATCTGAAACAGCCACCGAACGGCCCCGTGAGTGGCACCAACACCTCACATGGGACTAATGTAACTCGTACGAACTGATCGCCCGATCACGAGACCCCCGATTTGAGAATATGACGATAATTTGCATATTTCTAGACTTGGGCATAAAAACATGGCGTGAGTGGGTGAAAACCCGAAACTGCCCTTGAACGGCCCCATGGGTGGCACCAACACCTTACACGGGACCAATGTAACTCAAAAGAACTTCCCGGGCGGTCACGTGACTCTCGGTTTGAGAATATGATGATAATTTAAAAATATCAAGAATTTAGCAAAAAATTGGCATTAGAGGGTGAAAACTCTAAAAAGTCCCCGAACAGACCCGTGAAGGGCACACACACTACGCACGGGACCAATGTAACTCATAGGATTTGATCGCGCGATCACGGGACTCCCGATTTGGGAATACGGTGATAATTTGAATATTTATATACTTATCCTTAAAAACATGGCATTGGCGGGTGAAAACCCAAAACAGCCGCCGAACGGCCCCGTGAGTGGAACCAACACCTCGCATGGGACCAATATAACTCGTAAGAATTGACCGCGCTATCATGGGACTCCCGGTTTGAGAATACGATGATAATTGGGATAATTCTATACTTGGGCTTAAAAACACGACATTAGTGGGTGAAAACCCGAAACAGGCCCCGAATAGCCCCGTGCATGGCACCAACACCCCGTACGGGACCAATATGACTCGTAAGAACTTACCGAGCAATCACGAAACTCTCAGTTTGAGAATACGATGATAATTTTCATATTTCTCGACTTAAGAAAAATGTGGCATTAGTGGGTGAAAACCCAATACATCCCTCGAACGACCCCGTGAGTGGCACCAACACCTCCCACGGGACCAATGTAACTCACAGGAACTGATCTTGTGATCACGGGACTCTCGGTTTTAGAATACCATGATAATTTGCATATTTCTAGACTGAGGCATACAAACATCGCGTTAGTGACGGAAAATCCGAAATAGCCCCCGAACGGCCCCGTGAGTGGCACCAACACCTCGCACGGGACCAATGTAACTCGTATGAACTGAACGCATGTTCACGGGACCCCCAGTTTGAGAATACGATGATAATTTGCAAATTTCTAAACTTAGGCTAAAAAACATGGCGTTAGTGGGTGAAAACCCTAAACAGCCTCCGAATGGCCCCATGAGTGGCACCAACACCTCGCATGGGACCAATGTAACTCGTACGAACTGATCGTACGATCACGGGACTCCCGATTTGAGAATACGGTGATAATTTGCATATTTCTAGAGTTAGGCTTAAAAACATGGCGTTAGTGGGTGAAAACCAAAAATGATCCCGATCGGCCACGTGATTGGCACCAACACCTCGCACGGGACCAATGTAACTCATACAAACTGACCGCGCGATCATGGGACCCCCGGTTTGAGAATACGATGATAATTTCCATATTTCTAAACCTAAGCTTAAAAACATGGCGTTAATGGGTGAAAACCCAAAACGGCCCTCGAACGACACCGTGAGAGGTACCAACACCTCGCATGGGACCAACATAAATCGTAGGAACTGACCGCGCTATCACGGGACCCCCGATTTGAGAATACGATGATAATATAAAAATATCAGGACTTAAGCTAAAAAACATGGCTTTAGAGGGTGAAAACCCAAAACAGCCCCCCGAACGACCTCGTGGGAGGTGCCAACACCTCCCATGGTACCAATGTAACTTGTAGGAATTAACAGTGCAGCCATGGGACTCCCGATGTGAGAATACGAAGGTAATATGAATATTTCTAGACTTAGGCCTAAAAACATGGCGTTTAACGGTAAAAACCCAAAACAGCCCCCCTACGACCCCGTGGGTGGCACCAACACCTCCCACGGGACCAATGTAACTCATAGTAACTGACTGCGTAGCCACGGGACTCTCAGTTTGAGAATATGATGATAATTTGTAGATTTCTAGACTTAGGCTTAAAACATGGTGTTAGTGCATGAAAAGCTGAAACATCCCCCGAACGGCCCCGTGAGTGGCACTAACACCTCGTACGGGACCAATGTAACTCGTAGGAACAGACCACGCGATCACAAGACCTCCTGTTTTAGATTACGATGATAATTTGCATATTTCCAGACTTATGTTTAAAAACATGGCGTTAGTGAGTGAAAACCCGAAACAACCCCCGAATGGCCTCGTGAGTGGCACCAACACCTCGCACGGGACCAATGTAACTCGTAGGAACTGACCAGGTGATCACGGGACCCCCGGTTTGAGAATATGATGACAATTTGCATATTTCTAAGACTTAGGCAAAACAAGGCGTTAGTGGGTGAAAACCCGAAATAACCCCCGAATAGCCTCGTGAGTGGCACCAACACCTCGCACGGGACCAATGTAACTCATAGAAACTGACCACGTGATCACGGGACCCTCAATTAGAGAATACGATGATAATTTGCATATTTCTAGACTTAGGCTTAAAAACATGGCGTTAGGGGGTGAAAACTCGAAACAGCCACCGAACGGCCCCGTGAGTGGAACCAACACCTCGCATGGGACCGATGTAACTCGTACGAACTGATCGCCCGATCACAGGACCCCTGGTTTGAGAATATGACGATAATTTGCATATTTCTAGGCTTGGGCATAAAAACATGGTGTGAGTGAGTGAAAACCTGAAACTGCCCTCGAACGGCCTCGTGAATGGCACCAACACCTCGCGCGGGACCAATGTGACTCAAAGGAATTTCCCGTGTGGTCATGGGACTCTCGGTTTGAGAATATAATGACAATTTTAAAATATTCGAACTTTACCAAAAAATGGCATTAGAGGGTGAAAACTGGAAATAGTCCCCGAACAGACCCGTGAAAGGCATACACACTATGCATGGGAGCAATGTAACTCGTAGGAATTGACCGCGCGATCACGGGACTCCCGATTTAGGAATACAACGATAATTTGAATATTTATATACTTATCCTTAAAAACATGGCGTTAGCGGGTGAAAATCCAAAACAGCCGCCGAACGGCACCGTGAGTGGAACCAACACCTCGCATGGGACCAATATAACTCGTAAGAACTGACCGCGCTATCACGGGACTCCCGGTTTGAGAATAAAACGATAATTTGCATAATTCTATACTTAGGCTTAAAAACACGGCATTAGTGGGTGAAAATCCGAAACAGGCCCCGAACGGCCCCGTGCGTGGCACCAACCCCTCGCATGGGACAAATATAACTTGTAAGAACGTATAGAGCGATCCCAAAACTCTCGATTTGAGAATACAACGATAATTTTCATATTTCTAGACTTAAGCAAAATATGGCGTTAGTGGGTGAAAACCTAATACAACCCTCGAACGGCCCCGTGAGTGGCACCAACACCTCCCACGGGACCAATGTAACTCACAGGAACTGACCGCGTGATCACGGGACTCCCGATTTTAGAATAGCACGACAAGTTGTATATTTCTAGACTTAGGCATAAAAACATGGCATTAGTGGTGGAAAATCCGAAACAGCTCCCGAACGGCCCCGTGAGTGGCACCAACACCTCGCACGGGACCAATGTAACTCATACGAACTAATCGCGCATTCTCGGGACCCCCAGTTTGAGAATACGATGATAATTTTCGTATTTCTAGACTCAGGCTTTAAAACATGGCGTTAGTGGGTGAAAACCCGAAACCGCCCCCGAAGGGCCCCGTGAGTGGCCCCAACACCTCATAAGGGACCAATATAACTCGTACGACTTGAGCACGATCACGGCCCCCCCGATTTAAGAATACGATGATAATTTGCATATTTCTAGACTTAGGCTTAAAAACTTGGCGTTACTGGGTGAAAAGTCAAAACTGCCCCCGAATGGCCCCGTGTTTGGCACCAACACCTCGCTCGGGACCAATGTAACTCATACGAACTTATCGCATGATCACAAGACGCCCGGTTTGAGAATATGACGATAATTTAAAAATATCAGGGCTTAAGCAAAAAATGGCATTAGAGGGTGAAAACCCGAAATAGCCCCCGAACGGACCCGTGAAAGGCACAAACACTATGCACGGAACCAATGTAACTCGTAGGAACTGAGAGCAGAATCACGGGACTCCCGATTTGTGAATATGACGATAAGTTGCATATTTCTATATTTAGGCTTAAAAACATGGCGTCAGCGGGTGAAAACCCAAAACAGCTCCCGAACGGCCCCGTGAGTGGCACCAACACCTCGCATGGGACCAATAAAACTCGTAGGAACTCACCGCGCTATCACGGGACTCTCGATCTGAGAATACGACAATAATTTGTATAATTCTAGACTTAGGCTTAAAAACATGGCGTTAGTGGGTGAAACTCGAAACAGCGCTCGAACGGCCCCGTGCGTGTTTCCAACACCTCGCACGGGACCAATGTAACTCGTAGGAACTTTACGCACGATCACAGTACTCCCGATTTGATAATGTGATGATAATTTAAAAATATCAGGACTTGGGATAAAAACATGGCGTTAGTGGGTGAAAACTCAAAACAGCCCACGAACGGCCACGTGAGTTGCACCAACACCTCGCACGGGACCAATATAACTTGCAAGAACTTACCGCGCGATCACGGGACTCCCGATTTGAGAATACTACGGTAATTTGCATATTTCAAGACTTACACAAAACATGGAGTCAGTGGGTGAAAACCCGAAACAACCCTCAAACGGCGCCTTGAAAGGCAAACACACCTCGCACGGAACCAATGTAACTCATAGGAACTGACATCGCGATCACGAGACTCTCAGTTTTAGAATACCACAATAATTTGCATATTTTTAGACTTAGGCACAAAAACATGTGGTAAAAAAATCCGAAACAGCCCCCGAACGGCCCCATGAGTGGCACCAACACCTAGCACGGGACCAATGTTACTCGTAGGAACTAATCGCTTGATCACGGGACCCCCGATTTGAGAATACGACGATAATTTGCATATTTCTAAACTTAGGCTTAAAAACAAGGCGTTAGTGGGTGAAAACCCAAAACTGGCCCCGAACGGCCCCATGAGTGGCACCAACACCTCGCACGGGACCAATGTAACTCGCAGGAACTTCTCGTGTGATCACGGTACTCCCGGTTTGAGAATATGATGATAATTTAAAAATATCACGACTTAGGATTAAAAACATGGCATTAGGGGTGAAAACCCAAAATAACCCCCGAACGGCCACGTGAGTGGCACCAACACGTCGCACGGAACCAATATAACTCGAAAGAACTTACCGCGCGATCACGGGACTCCCGGTTTGAGAATACGATGATAATTTGCATATTTCAAGACTTAAGCAAAATATGGTGTTAGTGGGTGAAACCCCGAAACAACCCTCGAATGGTGCCGTGAAAGGCACACACACCTCGTACGGGACCAATGTAACTCGTAGGAGCTGACCACGCGATCACGGGACTCCTGGTTTGGTATTACGACGATATTTTGCATATTTCTATACTTAGGCTTAAAAACATGGCGTTAGCGGTTGAAAACCCAAAACAACCTCCGAACGGCCCCGTGAGTGGCATTAACACCTCGCACGGGAGTAATATAACTCGTAGGAACTCACCGCGCTATCACGGGACTCCCGATTTGATAATACGATGATAGTTTGCATAATTCTAGACTTAGGCTTAAAAACGTGGCGTTAGTGGGTGAAAACTCGAAACGGCCTTCGAACAGCCCCGTGAGTGGCACCAACACCTCACACGAGACCAATATAACTCGTAAGTACTTATCGTGTGATCATATGACTATTGGTTTGAGAATGCGATGATCATTTATATATTTTGTACTTAAGCAAAACATGGCGTTAGTGGGTGAAAACCCGAAATAACCCTCGAACGGCCCCGTGAGTGCCACTAACACCTCGCACGAGACCAATGTAACTTGCAGGAACTGACCGCATGATCACGGGACTTCCGGTTTGAGAATACAATGATAATTTGCATATTTCTAGACTTAGACTCTAAAACATGGCGTTAGTGGGTGAAAACCCAAAACTACCCCCGAACAGCCCCGTGCATAGTTCCAACACCATGTACGGGATCAATATAACTTGTAAGAACTTATCGCGCGATCACGGAACTCTCGATTTTAGAATATGACCATAATTTGCATATTTATAGACTTAGGCTTAAAAACATGGCGTTAGTGGGTAAAAACCCAAAACTGCCCTCGAACGGCCCCGTGAGTGGCACCAACACCTCGCACGGGACCAATGTGACTCGTAGGAACTTCCCGTGCAATATCGGTGCTTTGGGTATAAGAATATGACGATAATTTAAAAATATCAGGACTTAGGCTTAAAAACATGTTGTTAGTGGGTTAAAATCCAAAACAGCCCCCGAACGGCCACGTGAGTGGCACAAGACCTCACACGAGATCAATATAACTCATAATAACTTACCGCACGATCACGGGGCTCCCGATTTGAGAATACGAAGATAATTTGCATATTTCTAGACTTAAGCAAAACATGGCGTTAGTGGGTGAAAACCCGAAACAACCCTCGAACGGGGCCGTGAAAGGCACAAACACCTCGCACGGGACCAATGTAACTCTTATGAACTGACCGCGCAATCATGGGACTCCCGGTTTGGTAATACGATGATAATTTGCATATTTCTATACTTAGGCTTAAAAACATGGCGTTAGCGGGTGAAAACCAAAATAGCCCCCGAACGGCCCCGTGAGTGTACCAACACCTCGCACGGGAACAATATAATTCGTTGGAACTGGTCGCGCTATCACGGGACTCCCGGTTTGATAATACGAAGATAATTGGCATAATTCTAAACCTAGGCTTAAAAACATGGCTTTAGTGGGTGAAAACTCGAAACATCACTCGAACGACCCGTGCATATTTCTAATTCCTCGCACGGGAAAAATATAACTCATAAGTGTAAGGACATTTTTCTCATGTCCAACATGTTACATTTATGTATGTCGTACGCCGCTACATTTGGCACGTCACCTCACGATCTCACATGACGGCCTCTATCCGAATTCCGGGAATCAAGCATTCAACATCTCCATTAATGTGTCCCACATCTGCCTCAACGACTTCACGTTCCAAGATTTTAGGGACTTAATGCAAGTGGTACGCAAGGGAAGTCAAAACAGTGAAAAAAGGCACGATAGGAGAGTTCAAGGGCATTTTCGTAATTTCACATCCATAGTCTGGAGGTCTGATCAACTTGAAAGTTGAAGATCTCGCCGCAACGAAGATACTGGAAGAAACGGCACCTCAATCCGAGCTACGGTGAAGGAGTTATGACCTTTTGAAGTTGGAAAAAATTCCTTGAAGAATGCTGTTTTTTTTTAACCCCAAACCAGAAAGGTACCCCAAACCCATGTACCCCAAACCGCATAAGGTACCCCAAACCGGTTCGGGGTACCTGTACGCTGGATAGAATTTCAGTGTTTTTATTTTGCGAAACTCTTCATATGTTTTGCTATTTAAACCACCTTCGGGGGAGCAGTTTTGCAAGACTTTGGAAGACGTTTTTTAGAGTCCAAATACCTCTAGTCTTCATATTTTTTGAGTCCCAAGACTCATGTTTTGATTCACACAATTGCCAATCCTTTGTGAATCTTTTTGGTAACCCAAGAACACAACCTTGTGTTTGTTCAAACCTTTGTGGAGAGATCTTTGCAACCGAGGGCTGCGTGTCATTGCTGAGGGAGTCTCTACAAAGTTTCATGGTTGCGTGTCATTAAGGAGTGCTGCGGTTTTTCCTTTGTTGATTGGACTGAGGTTCATGTGGGTTCGCTGCATGTGGATTCATTGCTGCCCTCCTGGAAAGGGATATTTCCAGCCGCCGACTACAGAATCCGATACCTGAGGGTAATTCTTAGTCACTGTATATTCATTGTAATCCGAAATTGTATGTTACAATATTATAATGAAAATAAAAGGTTTTGCCCCTTTGGGGGATTTTTCCTGAAATTGTTTGTTTTTATCCTGCATGCTATATTTTATTTGATAAATCATCTAGATGCATGTCTTAGGGTTTTAACTAAAATTTGGGATTAATTAAAATTGGTTTTTTATTTGAGAAGTCGCAATATTTCCGCTGTAGCTGCACTCTCAAATTGGTATCAGAGCGGGTTACGCTAATTTATCGTGTGATCCTTATTTTTCGAGGATTTATTTTTTTTATACAATTTGACTTCTCACGTCGTCAAATTGGTATCAGAGCCTGTTGCACTAAGTTATTGTGATTTGATTCTGATTTTGCACAAAAATGGCTTTTGATGGTTTTGATGATCTTCGATGTCAAATTTTTGAAAAAATTAATTGGAAAATTCACACGAACTCTTGCTTTAAATCTTCTGTTGAAAATGAATCTGAGAAGTGTCCTTGTTGTGAGGGTGTTGGTCACACGTTACATGAGTGTACCACAAATTTAAAGAAGAAATTGAATAAACCGATTTCTCATGTTTCTACCCTTAGTGATTGTGATTCAAAAGAAGAAGTGTTTTATGCTTCTAGGAGAGAGTTTCCCATCCATGTGATTAGTGATGATAGTGAAGGTGATGGGAGTGTGGATGAAAGTGAGGAGGAAAGTGTAGATGAGCATGACTTGCAAACTGCTTTCAATGAACTTTATGCTGAAACTTTGAAAACAAAGAAAGAAAATTTGAAATTGAAAGCTCAGTTGAAAGAGTGTGCCATAAAAAATAATGATTTTTTAGTTGAAGAACTTAGGGCTCATGTGAAAATTTTAAAAGAGAAGCTTGAGTATGTCGAGGGTGAGAGAGATAGTCTTAGAGGGTTGATGGAGACTATGAAAAAGGAGCTTTTAGAGTTTGAGGATTCTAAACGAGTACTTGAATCTAGGATAGGTGAACTTGAGGTGAAATTGAAAGATTCAAGTAAAGTGAAATTTGATTTGGAGTCTAGGTCTGAAAAACTTGATAAGATTTTAGGCACAGTCGAGATCAAAACGGATAGGGGTGGGATTGGTCTTGAAAAATATGTTGCACCCATTCCCACACGTGTGAGAGAGCCTCATAGGCTTGTTAAGAAAGAGGCAGCTAAAGTTGTTAGGAAATCACCCCTTAAGAACATTGTGAGAGAACCTTCTAGGATCATTAGGAGAGACCCACCTAGGCAAATTCGGAAAGAGCAACTGATAAATTTGAGGAGAGGGCCACCTTTAGGTAACACACACCGCCCGATTTACACTTGCACACATTGCGGTAGGCAAGGTCATCTTAGGCAATTTTGTTACAAGCTTTTAAATGGACCTAGGAAGGTTAATGAAAGAATAAATTCGATTCCCAAAACCCCCACACTTTGTTACACATCAATTTGGGTTAGAAAATCGGATTTAGAGGCTTATGGTTTATTTGTCCACGATTCCCGTTTGCTTGCACGTGATTCACCCCATGTGAAATCTTTTGGTTGATTGTGGTTGCATGTTTGTCATACACTAGTTGTGGTTTCATGATATATTTTTACTAGTGTGATGACTTGTACTTTTTGTATAAATTCTTGTTTTTGAACTTTTTTGAAAAAATACAAAAAGATTTTATTTTGATAAAATTTTGAGAAAATCCAAAAAGATTTTTGTATTGCATCGTTTATGGATGAACACTTTGGATGACCAAGTCACAACATCATTCCATTTTTTTCATGTGACTATTTGATAGTGTTTTGAGATAATAGGTCAATTCATCCTTGTGCTTTATAATGTTTGGAGTCATTAAGATGTAATTAAGTGTTACTTCCTACATGTTTGACTCATGTTTCCTTTATTGCACACATGCACGGATTTGTTTGATTATTGTTCTTGTCTTATCACATGTTGGTTGGGTGTTTTCATCTCAATCCTGTCTTTAAAACAAACCAAGCGCGATAATTTTTTATAAGGAAATTGTGCATATAAAAACCGTGTTGTGAGTTTGTGTGCTTTGTTTGAATAACGGGGAGGGGCTGCGAAAGGTAATTATCTATCCTTTGCGCAAAAGTCACCGTTAAAAAGGACCTAAAAAATTGAGGAATTTTATTATCCGAGGTCCAAAGAGGTTAAAAGAGCCCGAAAAAATTGAAAGGCAATAAAAAGACATTCATGCCAAAAAGGGGCCATTTAGGTTTTTGCACCAATTCTCCAATGTTTGAGAATTTAGATTACCTCTAAAAGAATATATATATGAGGGAGTTTGGTTGGAGAATTAAAACGGGTTTGCACGTCCTTGAAATTTTTGAAAATGCGCTATATAGTTTTGGACGTTATTGGTGTGAAAATCATTTGACTTTGATTTGTTGATTTGCATAAAACGATGTCATCTAAATTCAACAAACGTTTACACTTAAGGATACTTTTGATGTTCATTCGTTAGGAGTACACATATGCATCGTGCACATATGATTGATCGAGTTGATTTACCTATCGAATGTGTTCACACCCTTTCATTCCATTTCCATGACTTGGTTGTTTGAGTCTAAATCCATGGTGTGATTTTTGTATCATATTTGTTCACAATGGTATCTATTTTTTTGTACAAAAAGGTTGAAAACTCAAAAAATAGTTTGTGAAGATTTGTTTGAGCATCTCCTTGCAAGAGCACGTTTGCCATTTGATTGATCCTTTGTTTTGAATACCGTGACACCCCGATTTTGCTTGTTTGATTCATTCTTCTTATTTATCTATTTGGGGACATCATAAAATGGGGGAGATAGAATTATCTTATTTTGGGGGAGTTTTGAGATTTGACTTATGCTTATCATATATTGGTATCTATGTTTATCTCATTTCAAACTCGATACGTCACTTGGTATTTTTTCTTTATCTCATGTGTGTAGGTACTACATTGATGATCACTGAATTGCACACCCTGATGAGAAAAGATTTTAGATTTTGAAGATTGAAGATTTGAAGTTTTGAAGATTTGAAGAACAAACTATGAAGACTTATTCATTTATATCTTTCCAGTTTTGGGTTCATGGAAGGGTAGATTTGTATAGGCAATTTTGTTATTTGATAATTCGGATTTTTTATGTATGTACCGGCATAGACATAGGGGGAGATTTGTAAGGACATTTTTCTCATGTCCAACGTGTTACATTTATGTATGTCGTACGCCGCTACATTTGGCACGTCACCTCACGATCTCACATGACGGCCTCTATCCGAATTCCAGGAATCAAGCATTCAACATCTCTATTAATGTGTCCCACATCTGCCTCAACGACTTCACGTTCCAAGATTTTAGGGACTTAATGCAAGTGGTACGCAAGGGAAGTCAAAACAGTGAAAACAGGCACGATAGGAGAGTTCAAGGGCATTTTCGTAATTTCACATCCATAGTCCGGAGGTCTGGTCAACTTGAAAGTTGAAGAGCTCGCCTCAACGAAGATACTGGAAGAAACGGCACCTCAATCCGAGCTACGGTGAAGGAGTTATGACCTTTTGAAGTTAGAGAAAAGTCCTTGAAGAATGCTATTTTTTTTTTAACCCCAAACCAGAAAGGTACCCCAAACCCATGTACCCCAAACCGCATAAGGTACCCCAAACCGGTTTGGGGTACCTGTACGCTGGATAGAATTTCAGTGTTTTTATTTTGCGAAACTCTTCATATGTTTTGCTATTTAAACCACCTTCGGGGGAGCAGTTTTGCAAGACTTTGGAAGACATTTTTTAGAGTCCAAATACCTCTAGTCTTCATATTTTTTGAGTCCCAAGACTCATGTTTTGATTCACACAATTGCCAATCCTTTGTGAATCTTTTTGGTAACCCAAGAACACAACCTTGTGTTTGTTCAAACCTTTGTGGAGAGATCTTTGCAACCGAGGGCTGCGTGTCATTACTGAGGGAGTCTCTACAAAGTTTCATGGTTGCGTGTCATTAAGGAGTGCTGCGGTTCTTCCTTTGTTGATTGGACTGAGGTTCATGTGGGTTCGCTGCTTGTGGATTCATTGCTGCCCTCCTGGAAAGGGATATTTCCAGCCGCCGACTACAGAATCCGATACCTGAGGGTAATTCTTAGTCACTGTATTTTCATTGTAATCCGAAATTGTATGTTACAATATTATAATGAAAATAAAAGGTTTTGCCCCTTTGGGGGATTTTTCCTGAAATTGTTTGTTTTTATCCTGCATGCTATATTTTATTTGATAAATCATCTAGATGCATGTCTTAGGGTTTTAACTAAAATTTGGGATTAATTAAAATTGGTTTTTTTGTTTGAGAAGTCGCAATATTTTCGCTGTAGCTGCACTCTCAGTAAGAACTTACTGCGCGATCACGGAACTCCTGGTATGAGAATACGACGATATTTTGCATATTTATAGACCTAAGCAAAACATGGCGTTAGTGGGTGAAAAATCGAAACAATTCTCGAACGACCCCGTGGGTGGCACCAACACCTCGCACGGGACCAATGTAACTCATAGGAACTGATCGCGTGATCACGGGACTCCAGGTTTTAAAATACCACGATAATTTAAATATTTCTAGACTTAGGTTAAAAACATGGTGTTAGTGGGTGAAAACTCAAAATAGCCTCGAGCGGCCTCGTGCTGGTTCCAACACCACACACGGGACCAATATAACTCGTAAGAACTTACTGTGCGATCACGGAACTCCTGGTATGAGAATACGATGATAATTTGCATATTTCTAGACTTAAGCAAAACATGGCGTTAGTGGATCAAAACCCGAAATACCCCGCGAACGGCCCCGTGTGTGGCACCAATACCTCGCACGGGACCAATATAACTCCTAAGAACTTACCGCGCGATCATGTCACTCTCGGTTTGAGAATACGACGATAATTTTCATATTTCTAGACTTAAGCAAAACATGACGCTAGTGGATGAAAACCCAATACAACCCTCGAATGGCCCCGTGAGTGACACCAACACCTCCCACGGGACCAATGTAACTCACAGGAACTGACCGCGTGATCACGGAACTTCCGGTTTTAGAATACCACGATAATTTCCATATTTCTAGACTTAGGCTTAAAAACATGGCGTTAGTGGGTGAAAACTCGAAACAGCCCTCGAGCGGCCCCGTGCTTGGTTCCAACACCTCGTACGGGACTAATATAACTCATAAGAACTTGCTGCGCGATCATGAAACTCCTGGTATGAGAATACGATGATAATTTGCATATTTCTAGACTAAGAAAAACGTGGCTTTAGTGGGTGAAAACCCGAAACAACCCTCGAACAGCCCCGTGAGTGGCACCAACACCTCGCACGGGACCAATGTAACTCATAGGAACAGACCGCGTGATCACGGGACTCCTGGTTTTAGAATACCCCGATAGTTTACATATTTCTAGACTTAGGATTAAAAACATCGTGTTAGTGGGTGAACACTCGAAACAACCCTCGAGCGGCCACGTGAGTAGCACCAACACCTCGCACAGGATCAATATAACTCGTAAGAACTTACTGCATGATTACGAGACTCACAGTTTGAGAATACGATGTTAATATGTGTATTTCAAAGACTTAAGCAAAACATGGCGTTAGTGGATGAAAATCCGAAACAACCCTCGAACGGCGCCGTAAAAGCCACACACACCTCGCACGAGACCAATGTAACTCGTAGGAACTGACCGCGCGATCATGGGAGTCCCGGTTCGGTATTACGATGATAATTTGCATATTTATATACTTAGGCTTAAGAACATGGCGTTAGCGGTTGAAAACCCAAAATAGCCCCAAACGGCCCCGTGAGTGGCACCAACACCTCGTACGGGACCAATATTACTCGTAGGAACTGATCACGCTATTACGGGACTCCCGATTTGATAATACAACGATAATTTGCATAATTCTAGACTTAGGCTTAAAAACGTGGCGTTAGTGGGTGAAAACCCGAAACGGCCCCCGAACGACCCCGTGAGTGGCACCAACACCTCGCACGAGACCAATATAACTTGTAAGTTCTTACCGCGCGATATTAGGACTATCGGTTTGAGAATACGATGATCATTTATATTTTCTGGACTTAAGCAAAACATGGCGTTAGTGGTTGAAAACCCGAAATAGACCTCAAACGGCCCCGTGAGTGGCACCAACACCTCGCACGGGACCAATGTAACTTTCAGGAACTGACAGCATGATCACGGGACTCTCGATTTTAAAATATGACATTAATTTGCATATGGCTAAACTTAGTCTTAAAAACATGGCGTTAGTGGGTGACAACCCGAAATAGCCCCCGAACGGCCCCGTGAGTGGCACCAACACCTCGCACGGGACCAATGTAACTCGTACAAATTGACCGTGCGATCATGGGACTCCCGATTTGAGAATACGACAATAATTTGCATATTTATAAACTTAGGCTTAAAAACATGGCGTTAGTGGGTGAAAACCCAAAACTGCCCCCAAACGGCCCCGTGCGTGGTTCTAACACCTTGTACGGGACCAATATAACTCGTAAGAACATACCACGCGATCACGAAACTCCCAGTTTTAGAATACGATGATAATTTGCATATTTCTAGACTTAGGCTTAAAAACATGACGTTAGTGGATGAAAACCCAAAACTGCCCTCGAACGTCCCCGTGAGTGGCACCAACACGTTGTACGGGACCAATGTAACTCGTCGGAACTTCCCGCGCAATCTTAGTACTATTCATTTAAGAATATGATAATAATTTAAAAATATCCGGACTTAGGCTTAAAAACATGGCGTTAGGGGGTGAAAACTCGAAATAGCCCCCGAACGGCCACGTGAGTGGCACCAACACCTCGCACGGGACCAATATAACTCATAAGAACTTACCGGGCGATCACAGGACACCCGGTTCGAGAATACGATGATAATTTGCATATTTCTTGTCTTAATCAAAACATGGCGTTAGTGGGTGAAAACTCGAAACAACCCTCGAACGGCACCGTGAAAGGCACAAACACCTCGCACGGGACAATGTAACTCGTAGGAATTGATCATGCAATCACGAGACTCCCGATTTGGTAATATGATGATAATTTTTATATTTCTATACTTAGGCTTAAAAATATGGAATTAGCGGGTGAAAACCCAAAATAGCCCCCCGAACGGCCCCGTGAGTGGCAAAAACACCTCGCACGGGCCCAATATAAATTGTAGCAACTGACTGCGCTATAATGGGACTCCCGGTTTGATAATACGACGATAATTTGCATAGTCACTACACAAAAATAGCATTTTGTCACACCCTGATATTAAAAATCTGGCACAGTTTATAACTATGCCAGATTTTGGCACAATTTAATAGAAATTTGGTACACTTTAGAACAGTGCCAAAATTTGGCATTGTTTTAAAGTGTGCCAAAATTGAGTAAACTTACTAAAATATATAATACCAAAAAAAAAAACTCTTTTCTATTACTTTTCATTCCTGCTCACTCTCACTGCACCCGATTCTCGCTCACTCTCTCTCTCTGCGATCTGCCGTGCGCTAGCCCTGTCTCTCTCTCTTCGGTGCTAACTCAATCTCTCTCTCTCCGGCGCTAACTCAACCGCGTGATCATGGGACTCCCGGTTTGAGAATACGATGATAATTTGCATATTTCTAGACTTAGGCTTAAAAACATGGCGTTAGCAGGAGAAAATCCAAAACTGTCCCCGAACGGCCCCGTGAGTGGCACCAACATCTCGAACGGGACCAATGTAACTCGTACAAACTGACCGAACGATCATGGGACCCTCGGTTTAAGAATACGATGATAATTTGAATATTTCTAGACTTAGTCTTAAAAACATGGCGTTAGTGGGTGAAAACCCAAAATAGTCCCCGAACGGCCCTCTGAGTGGCACCAACACCTCGCACGGGACCAATGTAACTCGTAGTAACTGACCGTGCGATCACGGAACCTCCAGTTTGTGAATAAGATGATAATTTGTAAATTTCTACACTTAAGCTAAAAAACATGGCATTAGTAGGTGAAAACCTGAAATAGCCCCCGAACGGCCCCGAGAGTGGCACTAACTGCTCGAACGGGACCAATGTAACTCGTACGAACTGACCGCGCGATCACGGGAACCCCGATTTTAGAATGCGATGATAATTTGCATATTTCTAGACTTAGGCTTAAAAATGTGGCGTTAGTGGGTGAAAAACCAAAATAGCCCCCGAACGGCCCCGTGAGTGGCACCAACACCTCGCACGGGACCAATCTAACTCGTAGGAACTGACGCCGCGATCACGGGACCCCCAGTTTGAGAATACGATGATAATTTTTATATTTCTATACTATGGCTAAAAAAATATGGCGTTAGTAGGTGAAAACCCGAAATAGCCCCCGAACGGCCCCGTGAGTGGCACCAACACCTCGCACGGGACCAATGTAACTCGTACGAACTGACCGCGCGATCACAGGAACCCCGATTTGATAATACGATGATAATTTCCAGATTTCTAGACTTAGGCTTAAAAACGTGGCGTTAGTGGGTGAAAAACCGAAACAGGCCCCGAACGACCCCGTGAGTGGCACCAATACCTCGCACGGGACCAATCTAACTCGTAGGAACTGACCGCGCGATTACGGGACCCCAGTTTGAGAATCCGATGATAATTTTTATATTTCTAGACTTTGGCTAAAAACATGGCGTTAGTAGGTGAAAACCCGAAGTAGCCCCCGAACGGCCCCGTGAGTGGCACCAACACTTCGCACGGGACTAATGTAACTTGTACAAACTGACAGCGCGATCACGGGACTCCCAGTTTAGGAATACGAAGTTAATTTGCATATTTCTAGACTTAGGCTTAAAAATATAGCGTTAGTGGGTGAAAACCCAAAACTGCCCCCGAATGGCCCCATGAGTGGTACCAATACCTCGCACGGGACCAATGTAACTCGTACGAACTGATCGCACGATCATGGGACCCACGGTTTAAGAATACGATGATAATATGTATATTTCTAGACTTAGGCTTAAAAACATGACGTTAGTGGGTGAAAACCCAAAACACTCCCCGAACGACCTCGTGAGTGGAACCAACACCTCGTACGGAACCAATGTAACTCTTAGGAACTTACCGCGCGATCACGGGACCCCCAATTTGAGAATACGATGATAATTTTCATATTACTAGACTTAGGCTAAAAAATATGGCGTTAGTGGGTGAAAACCCGAAACAACCGCCGAATGGCCCCGTGAGTGGCACCAACACCTCGCACGGAACCAATGTAACTCGTACGAACTGACCGCGCGATCACGGGACCCCTGATTTGAGAATACGATGATAATTTGCATATTTCTAGACTTAGGCTTAAAAACATGACGTTAGTGGGCAAAAACCCAAAACTGCCCCCGAACGGCCCCGTGACTGGCACCAACACCTCGCTCGGGACCAATGTAACTCGTACGAACTGATCGTGCGATCACGGGAACCCCAATTTCAGAATACGATGATAATTTGCATATTTCTAGACTTAGGCTTAAAAACGTGATGTTAGTGGGTGAAAACCCGAAATAGCCCCCGAACGGCCCCATGAGTGGCACCAACACCTTGTACGGGACCAATATAACTCGTAAGAACTTACTGCGTGATCATGGGACTCCCGGTTTGAGAATACGATCATAATTTTCATATTTCTAGACTTACGTAAAAGCATGGCGTTAGTGGGTGAAAACCCGAAATATCCCTCGAACGGCCCCGTAAGTGGCACCAACACCTCGCACGGGACCAATGTAACTCATAGGACCAGACAGCGTGATCACGGGACTCCCGGTTTGAGAATACGATGATAATTTGCATAATTCAGGACTTAGGCTTAAAAACATGGCGTTAGTGGGTGAAAACTCGAAACAGCCCCCGAACGGCCTCGTGAGTGGCACTAACACCTCGTACGGGACTAATATAACTCGTACAACTGACCGTGCGATCACGGGACCCCCTGTTTGAGAATATGTCGATAATATGCATATTTTTGGACTTAGGCTTAAAACTTGGCGTTAGTGGGTGAAAACCCAAAACTGCTCCCAAACGACCCCTTGAGTGGCACCAACACCTCGCATGGGACCAATGTAACTCGTAGTAACTTCCTGTGCGATCATGGTACTCCCAATATCAGAATATGACGATAATTTAAAAATATCAGGACTTAGGCTTAAAAACGTGGCGTTAGTGGGTGAAAACCCAAAATAGCCCCCGAACGACGCCGTGAGTGGCACCAACACTTCGCACGGGACCAATATAATACGTAAGAACTTACCGCGTGATCACGGAATTCCCGGTTTCAGAATATGACGATAATTTGCATATTTCTAGACTTAAGCAAAACATGTCGTTTGTGGGTGAAAACTCAAAACAACCCTCGAACTGCCTCGTGAAAGGCACAAACACCTTGCACGGGACCAATGTAACTCGTAGGAGCTGACCACACGATCACGGGACTTCCATTTTGGGAATACGACGTTAATTTGCATATTTCTATACTTTGGCTTAAAAACATGGCATTAGCGGGTGAAAATCCAAAAAAGCCCCCGAACGGCCCCGTGAGTGGCACTAACACCTCGCACGAGACCAATATAACTCGTAGTAACTGACCATGCTATCACGGGACTCCCGGTTTGAGAATACGACGATAATTTTCATAATTCTAGACTTAGGCTTAAAAACATGGCGTTAGTGGGTAAAAACCCGAAACAACCCCCGAACGACCCCGTAAGTGGCACTAACACCTCGCACGTGACCAATGTAACTCATAAGAACTTGCCGCACGATCACGAAACTCTCGGTTTGAGAGTACGATGATAATTTTCTTTTTTCTAGACGTAGGCTTAAAAACATGACGTTAGTGGGTGAAAACCCGAAACAGCCCCCGAACGGCCCCGTTAGTGGCAACAACACCACGCACGGGACCAATATAACTCATAGGAACTTATTGCACAATCACGGGACCCCCAGTTTGAGAATACGATGATAATTTGCATATTTTTAGACTTAGGCTTAAAAACATGGCGTTAGTGGGTGAAACCTGAAACAACCCCCGAACAGCCCCGTGAGTGGTACCAACACCTCGCACGGGACCAATGTAACTCATAGGAACTGATCGCGTGATCACGGGACCCCCGGTTGGAGAATACGATGATAATTTTCATATTTCCAGACTTAGGCTTAAAAACATTGCGTTAGTGGGTGAAGAATCGAAATAGTCCCCGAACGGCCCTATGAGTGACACCAACACCTCGCACGGGACCAATGTAACTCGTAGGAACTGATCGCGTGATCACGGGACCCCCTGTTAGAGAATACGACGATAATTTGGATATTTCTAGACTTAGGCTTTAAAACATGGCGTTAGTGGGTTAAAACTCGAAACAGCCCCCGAATGGCCCCATGAGTGGCACCAACACCTCGCATGGGACCAATGTAATTCGTACGAACTGATCGCGCGATCATAGGACCCCCGATTTGAGAATACGATGACAATTTTCATATATATAGACTTAGGCATAAAAACATTGATATGTTGATAATTATAACTCATATATGCAATTTTCAGCTTGAATAATTTTTTTGTAAAACTACTTGGTTACTTATATCTTTTTTTTTTGTATCCTATCATTCGTAGGATTTTTTCACGTGGAACAAATGAAGAAGGCGATGGTTTACGACATGAAGATTGTTTTTATAATGGTTTGGGCGTTAAGGATTATGTTTTTTATGTGTTACAGTCGTGCGGGCTTTTATTATTTAGTTTTATGACTGTGCGGGCTTTTATAATTTGATTGTTAAATTTTGATGGCAATGCGGGCTTTATAATAAGAAGGTTTTATACTTACAAGGTTTGGAATGTCCAGAAAATAGAGAAAACTCTGTGCAATTTTTTTTTTGTCTTTGAATTATTAAGACGTGTAATATTTTTAAATTTATATATATATTTGTTTATTAACAACGTTCCCGATTTGTAATTTGTGATTTTTTTTTATTGTTTTGCCAGTAATAAATATTTGTAATATCTCGTACGCGTCCAGCGTTACACGTAGCAACCGACAGTGAACTCACTGGACTCCCAATTTTAGGATTGGACCAAAAAAAGGCATTTTTTTTAAATTATAGATAAATATGGTCATGGACTTTGTCCATGACCATTTTTATTTTTTCCTTCGCGCATAAAAATGTTTTCGGCCAAAGTCCATTACCCCCAACCGTGACCAAAAAGGGTCGCGGCCAAAGTCTGCGACCATTTTTTTTCGTCGTGGTGTGGGTCACGGACTTGGGCCGCGACCATTTTTTTCCTTTTTTTTTGTCACTGTTGCGGGTCGCGCCCAAAGTCTGTGACCAATTTGTCACGTACTTTGTCCGCGACCAATTTTTTTCATTTTTTTGTCACGACTGTGGGTCGCGGGCGAAGTCTGTGCCAGTTTGTCACGATTGTGGGTCACGAACGAGGGCCGCGACCTTCTTTTCCCGTCACGGCATGGGTCACGGCCCAAGTCCGCGACCATCTAGGGTGACCCCCTGAGGGCCGTGACCATTGTTTGGTCACGGACTTGGGCCGCGACCCATGAAATTGGTCACGCCCGAAATGGTCACGACCCAAGTTCGCGACCCACAGTCTTGGTCAGGGATTTTGGCCGTAACCAATCGCCAATTTTGGTGTAGTGATAGTGCCGGATGAGGCACCCACTGGGGAGAAGAAAATATTTCTATTTTCAGATGGATTGGCCTGGAGGATTTGTCAGCACCTCATAGGCAATCTATCGCTAAGTACTTACATGGACGTACTTAACGCTGCTTTATTGCACAGTCAGGATCACCGCTTCCATCAGCAGGGGAGGAAACGAGCAAGGGAGTCCAGCCAGCAGGGCAGGACAGGGGGCAGTAGTAGTACTGGTGAGGCACCAGCAGCCCAAGGGCAGACCCGTCATAGTGAGCAGAGTTCCCATCAGGGGGACCCTGCCAAGAGATTCTGATCAGGTGATTCCAGGCAGGGATTTGGGGGATTTAGACAGGGCCAGTCCAGTTAGCATGGCCAGCAAGGCCAACCCCTTTAGCAGCAGGGCCATCAGGGCCAACATCGTTTTCAGCAGGGACAATATTGTGGTGGTAATGGACAACAAGGCCATGGTCAATATGGATAAAGCGGAGGTAATTTCAAGGGCTGATGTTTTGGATGTGGCAAGAATGGCCATAAACGTCAGGATTGCCCAGAGGGGGATAGGGACCCACAGTAGTAGGTTACCCGTAATGAGCCGCATAAGCCACTCTTTCTATCCACCCTCCTAGTTCCAGCTCAGCTTCCAGCTCTACAAGCCATCCCAGTATCCCTGGTTCACCAAGGGCAATTACAGTATGGACGTGTCTATAACGTCCACCAGAGAGCATCACCTCAGGCACCACCCGCGATTGAGGGTACGTTTCCTATCCATGGCACTATGGGTCGTGTTTAATTTAATATTGGGGCGTCGAACTATTTTATAACTAGTCATTTTGCACGGGCCTTAGGGTTATTAGACACGACAGAGATTATAGTGGCATACGTAGACTCACCACTGGGAATGGGTCTTTGATTTTCTTTATATATACTGGGGTGTAGGTATAGATATTGGTAGCTTGATGTTACCTGCAGATATGCTTGTGTTAGATATGCATGAGCACGATGTCATTATTGGCGTGGATTGGCTCGCTGCATACAGAGCCATGATATATTGTTTCTGTAGGAGTATTGCCTTTTCCATTTCGGGACAGGAGATATTTTTGGTGGTGATGCGTCGCCCAGAGGGAGGATCTTCCACCCATTTGTATTACATAGAGGAGGATACCTCTAAGGAGATTATGATTCCCCTGGATTCGATTCCAGTCATTCGTGAGTTTTCGGATGTATTTCAGGAGATACCGGGCCTACCCCCCAGTTGAGAGATAGATTTCATCATAGACTTGATGTTGGGCACTCGACCGATAACACGTGCACCCTACTGTACGAATCTAGGGAAGATGAAGGAGTTACAAAATTAGATAGAGCAATTATTAGGCCAGGGTTTCATTCGTAGGAGCACCTCGCCTTATGGCGCTCCAGTGTTGTTTGTAAAGAAGAGAGATGGTTCACTGAGGTTATGCATGGATTATCGGGGTTTGAACAAGGTCACGATACAGAATAAATATCCGTTGCCCAGAATCGATGACCTGTTCGACCAACTGAGAGGGGCCACCTTCTTTTCGAAGATAGATTTGAGATCGGGATACCATCAGCTATGGATTAGGGAGAAGGATGTGTCGAAGAGTGCTTTCTTGATGAGGTATGGGTCCTATGAGTTCAGAATCATGCCGTTTGGGCTGGAAAATGCTCTAGCCGTATTCATGAATTTGATGAACTGAGTGTTCAAAGAGTTCTTGGATCAGTTTGTCATTGTTTTCATAGATAACCTCCTGATTTACTCATAGATTGAGGAGGAGTATGCTGAGCACTTAAGATAGGTTCTTCAAAATCTACAAGAGCATAAGTTGTATGCTAAGTATGAGAAGTGTAGATTTTGGCGACATGAAGTACAGTTTCTAGGGCATGTTGTGTTGGAATTAGGGATATCAGTTGACCTAAGAAAAGTGTTTGCAGTGAGAGAGTAGGGACAACCCACGACACCGACAGGGGTGCGTAGTTTCTTGGGGTTAGTCGGGTACTATAAGAGGTTCATCCGAGGCTTTTCAAAGATAGCGAGTCCGTTGACGAATCTGACTCGCAAGGGAGTACCGTATATTTGGGATAATGCTTATCAATTGGCTTTTGATGAGCTGAAAGATAAGTTGACTTCGGATCCAGTTCTTTCTTTGCCCAAGTCCGGAGTGGAGTGCCTGCTGTACATTGACGCCTCTTTATGGGGACTCAGAGGAGTACTTCAGCAGGAGGAGCAGGCTATAGCTTTTGCCTCTCCTAATCTTAAGCCTCACGAAAGGAATTACCCTACCCACTACCTAGAGCTAGTAGCGATCATATTTGCATTGCAGATTTGGAGACATTACTTATTGGGAGAAAATTTCCTCTTGTTCATAGACCACAAGTCACTGCAATACTTGTTCACTCAGCGAGAGTTGAACATGCGTCAGCGCAGGTGGTTGGAGTTTATGAAGGATTATCAGTTCGAGATACAGTATCATCCGGGGAAGGCTAACGTAGTTGTTGATGCGTTAATCCATCGACCAAAAGGTGACGTAGCTGAAGTATGGAGAGCGAAGTGGAAATAATTGGGTCACCAGGACGCGGTAGCTCGTTCCTTTATATTAGTTATGTCAGTCACACCCGAGATTGTCACGAGGGTGATACAGGCACATGCAGCAGATACGTTTTTCCAGGAGCTGATTGTACGACTCTTAGCTAAGGGTGGTGAATCCTATTTAGTGATCTTTGATAGGGGTTTGAGATTTAATGGGAGATTGATGGTCCCAGAAGGAGAAGACTTACGTCATGTAGTGATGACATAGTCGCACGGGTCTAGATTTGCGGTACATCTCGGAGGGGTTAAGATGTACCAAGATATGAGGCAGTAGTACTAGTGGAGCGAGATGAAGAAGGACATTACTGATTTCATGTCCAAATTTTCTACCTATTAGATGGTAAAGGTAGACCCCTAGAGACCGCCAGGGTTACTTCAGTCGTTGGAGATACCTATGTGGAAATGGTAAAGTATTTCCATGGACTTTATTACTGGGTTTCCTACCTCACAGCAGGGTCACGATTCCATATGGGTTATTGTGGATCGGTTGACCAAGGTAGCTAATTTTCTGCCAGTACGGATAGACTACACCACGGGCCAGTATGTACAGTTATTCATATCCAAAATCTTTAGGCTACATGGGGTGCCCCTAGATATTGTGTCTGATAGAGACAAGATTTTCGTGTCGCACTTTTGGGAGAGCTTTCAAGAGGCCATGAGTATAGAGTTGAGATTGAGTTCAACTTACCACCCATACACATATGGAAAAATAGAGCGTACCAATCAGATACTGAAGGATATGCTACGCACGTGTGTCCTTGATTTTGGAGGAAGTTGGGAGCCTTATCTTCCACTGGTGGAGTTCGCTTATAATAACTCCTATCAATTCACGATCGGCATGGACCCATTTGAGGCATTGTATGGCAGGCCTTGTCGTTCTCCTTCTTGTTGGCTAGAGGTGGGGGACAATAAGCTTCTCGAATCGAAAGTGATTCATGAGACTTCAACTAGGATTGATCTTATCAGGAGTCGCATTCGGGTAGCCCAGGACCGACAGAAGAGCTACGCCGATGCGAAGTATTCCTTTCGAGAGTTTATCATGGGGGACCAAGTATTACTACGTGTATCTCCTATGAAAGGAGTAATGAGGTTCGGGAAGAAGGGAAAGTTGGCTCCGAGATACATGGGCCCATTTCCCATTATCGAGAGACTTGGGCTGATGGCATACAGATTAGGATTGCCACAACATTTGCACCATATTCACGATGTATTCTACATCTTGTCGTTGAGACGATATCTTCGGGATGATATGGCCCACACTCACATCTCGATAAAGGAGGTTGACTTATAGCCAGACAATTCTTATAAGGAGAGACCAGCGGCTATTCTAGACCATAGCGAGAGGAAATTGCGGTCGAAGGTAGTTCCACTTTTACGGGTCCAGTGGGAGCATCACAATATGGAGGAATCCACTTGGGAGCGCGAGACATATATGCGCGAAAAATATCCAGATCTATTTTTACCAGGTATGCCTTAGTTTTTGAATTTCGGGACGGAATTCCATTACTAGGGGGGGAGTATGTAATAAACCGTATTTTTATGGCTTTTAAATTTGAGGATTTATTAAATTTAATTTGAGATATTAATTTAATATCAATTCGAATATTTATTTTTAATATTTATTAGCGTAACGAGAGTTAGTAATTATTGGAAATTTGTTGAATATTACTAGATGAGTAAAGTAATATATAAGATTTATTTTATTAAACTTGTCACGAGTGAATAAAATGGCAATTATGGAAATTTAATTCGAGACGCGCATGTGTCGTGCCAGGACTAAATTATTATTATTAAAGTGAATAAATTATAAGTCGCCCGTATGGTCATTTTGAGTGTGCCAAAGTGTCCGAAAAGGTCGAGATAGTTAGAAAAGTGTACCCGGGGGTTTAGTTTGGGTCTCAGAGCGTTTTTAGGCCTAATTGACATCCCGAGAGAGTATTATAGACATTTTGTATTTTTGGGTAATTAAACCCACGAATTTTCTTACGATATATTAGCCATTAGGAGTTTTCTTTTAGGGTTAATAAACACAAAACCTAAGAACGACCATTAGAGAAGAAGGAGGAGAGTTTTCCAAGAAACCCAAGGCCTGGAACTCACTCAATCGCACCGCCACCACCACCAAAATGTAGATCGCACGGCGAGGAGCGCAACCATATCTTTTTCATCAACAAATCAGACCCTTGAATTCCAAGCAAGTATCTATCTTGCTTTGTTTTTAGTTAAAGTTTCACCCATGTTAGTTTAGGGTTGTTAATAACATGTTTCATGGAAGAATTTGATAAATTAGAGACTTTAAATCACATGTTGTAGAGGAAGTAGATATATTCTGGACATCTCAATCACATGTAGAGGATTACTCACGAATTTGTATGAATTTAGAAGCAAGAAATCTGGAAAAGAATTAGAATAATGGAAATTTCATGAAAAATTAGGGTTCTTAATAATTATGTTAATTTATCCCATTTATTCAATACCTTTGATGAGTTTGTACATGTTTCACGTAGGAAATCATATATATATAGGTATATATGACTGTTAGTAATCTTGTTTGGAAGTTTGGGGATCATTAATGGTGTTTTGGAGAAAAGTTTTTGATGAAACCCGTAGGATAGATATTATAGATTCTGGTCAAGAACTGCTTGATCTATCGATCGACCAAGAGCATCGATCGATCGACCCCATTCCTCGATCGATCGATCCCCCTTGAAGACCGCATATTTTTCCCTTTTTTTATTTAATCCGATCAAATTACGTAGGAACCCTTGATTCTTATTTTAGGAGTATAATGGGTTATGAAGAGGATCAGTAGGGTGTATGTAGACTCCGTTGAGTGAAATTTAATATGGTTTAAAATTAGGAGTTAACGGGGAGTTTCGTCACACATTAGAAATAATCCATATGTTCACTAAAGGTTTGAGATTCGTGAAAGATTTAGACCAGAAGGTTAGAGAGGGTATACCGACTGAAATTATACTTAGTGAGAGAGAATACTTCGAGAGATGAGAAGTAAGTAAGAAATAAATTATAAATGAGAATTAAAGAGACGAATTTGTTATGAGAGATAATTGAGTAATTTGTGCTAAGAACGGATAATTAAAATTATGGGTCGTGGGGGCACCTAATTTGGAAAATGTGAACATCTATATATATGACTGTGTGACTGTACATATATTAAGTATTATGTATCTGTGTAAAATCATACATGGGCTACTTTCTATCACGGAAGTTTCCGTGCCAGGATAGTCTTATCTCGATTGGACCTTTATGGGGGATATTGACCCGTACCCTAGAAGATAGTATCTATGATACAGGCTATCTGAAAATGATAGTCAGATGGTTCTAAGAGACGTGAGGGTATGTGCTGACCTCTTAGGACTTGGAACTATGCTTTGCCTCCATTTGTATGTGTATTGTGTTAATACAGTTCGAGAGTGATTCCGAACTAATATTTTTCTTAATACGAGTGATACGGGGACTTGATAGCAGAGTATGCCAGCACCCTAGATTTTATGTGGGGTTCCGATAGTGTATATATATATATTATATGAGTGACTAATATATATATATGGAAACTTTCTACTATGTGTATAAGTAGTTAAGTAATGAATAAATGCTCCAGCTTTATAACAAGTGTTCGTGAATTTTGTAACGGTACTGAGTGGTTCTAAGTAAAGTAAGAAAATGGAAGAGATTAATTTTTTAAAACTAAATATCAGGGCCTTAGTATTTCTCGAGATAAAACTTCAGGGGAATAAGCTAGATAGACTTATGAGATCAGTAGTAAGGTAGGCGTGCACACTAGATTAAAGGTGAGAATTCTCAAGAGAGTGTCGCATACTAACATGGTTCTAACATTAGCATGTAACCATTTTAAATACTTGCTAATTTATTTTAAAATGTTTTACACTCGGGATCTGAACCGTTTTCTATTATTTCTCCTTCTCTTGTATATATATGTATGTATTATAGGTGCCCAGCCACAGGGGCGTCATGCATAGATTCTTTGGACTTGACGAGCTGCAGCTTATGTGGGAGTTGCAGGCCTTTGCTTTAGATGACCTCGTCATTGATTCTGTTCTTGCTTTATTTCTTCTTAGTTAGGGCATGTGTCGCCCGTTTCCTATTCCATTTGGATTTTCCAGAGATTTATGTTCATTTATATTTCTTCTTAGTTAGGGCATGTGTCGCCCGTTTACGCATCCCTTAAACTTGGTTTGGATTATCTAGATGGTTTAATCCTTGTGTGTTAATTGACATCCTTAGCATTTATGTGATTCTCAAACTGTTGGTTATTAAAAAGGTTTTTGTAATGGAAATTAATAAAATAAAAATAAGACTTTAAATTGTTTTGACACTTAGCTTAATTATTTAGGATGTTTAAATTCGAAATGTTTATTTTGCGATAGTGACGCTGGGAATGAACCAACCGTTCACCTTGATTATAATTTAATAAAGGACTGATCACCCGGTATTTAATTAGGCGGGTTGTTACATGAATTTAGCTAAGTACATGTCATCATGACTGCAATTATGACAGAATCTATGGCCCATGTACGCTGTTAATATGGATACTAACCATAAGTGAGCTTTTAATAGTAAAGGAAAAATGAAACAAACTAAAAAAATCAGTAGCAATATAACATCAAAGTTAAAAAAATTATAACACGAAAGGTTATTATTTTTAAAATTAAAACATGATAAGACAAAAATTAGGCACTTTAAAACTTTGTTTGCTGGTTGTTATGATAAACAAAACGTGATATCGCTCATTTTGAAAACAAAAATCAGGCAAAACATGATAAGCAAAACATCTTGTCATTTGAAAACTTTCCAAATTTACTAACTGAATAATATCGCGCATTTTCAAAATACTAAGGAAAATCAGGATATATAGAAATAATATTAACTATTTCAATGAACATAGAAGATATATCCAAGATTAAGGGATGCGTAAACGGTTAATGCCAGATAAAAATTTCGCGACATTGTAAATCCCATCACCACAAAATAAGCAATAAACATGGGAATTTTCCTATGTAAATTAACGGTTGCTTTAGCAATGACAATGTAAATTAAAAACAATAGTTAGTATCCAGGTCTTGCATTCAAAACATCCGTTTGAAGCTTTAATCTACATCATCACTATAAAATTCTGCATTCTGAAAATTATAGTAATCTAATATATCATGATTTCAATGTTTACTCTCAAGTATGAACTTTAAAAATAATAACCTCAAACAAACACCCTGGGACTACATTGGATAATATTTTTTATACTAGCCTAAACCCAAATTTTATTTTCAAAGTCACGATAAAATTTTAAGTCTATTAATGATTGAAGAAAAATAAAAAAAAGTACTCATAGGAATTTGATAAAGTAAATATTCACATAGTTTCTCCATACAAATGTGTTATTGTTTCATAACATTATAAATCCAAAAACTATCAAACCTAACGCCCAAATAGTACCTATAAAATCAAAATGGGAATAAAATATAAACACCTTTTTAGGAGGGGAAACAAAGCAATAACTGACAACCAACAAATCCCTAAGGCATAAAAGAATTAATAAAAGAGAAATTAAAACTCAAACCTTCATTAGAAAAGAGTGAGGAGCAAAGCTAATACCTGCATATAAGGATAAAAAATAAATCTAATGAGAACAAATATACCCATTTTCAAACCAATAGAAAAATCTAAACATAATATAACAAAAAAGGATAAAAATTGACAAAAACAATTACACACATTTATAGTCGAAATTAGAAGAATTTTGAACAAAACACAAATCAAATACCAAAAGAAAATTTCATAAAAAACTACCATGAGAGATGGATAGATAGATAGATAGAGAGAGAGATAGAGAGATAGAGAGAGATGTGACATCCTGCCTAATAAAAAATCGGGTGGTCAATCCTATACCAGATTAATACAGGAATATCATACGGTTCATTCTTAGAATCATTATTGAAAACCAATTTAATTACTAATAACTTATTAGGCTCGTATCAAAAATTTATATTAACAAATCCTTTTAACCAAACCATTCAAGTAAAATAATCACAATAGTTTATATACACAGAACCGAAATGAATAAATATAAGAACCAAACTCTCGGTACACATAATCCAACCAAATTGAATGCCACACTAAAAGGCGGTAAAATAATAAATGAATACAATTGGACTATCGACCCGAATATTACTACAATGCCTCCTATTTAGATCACAAGGACATAAGCATTTAAAATAAACATGTGCACATCCACAGCTGCTGCAGCAAATGTTCGACTCGAAGGAATTATCATTCAGGTGTCCCTATGTTTAGAAACCTATATATATATATATATATATATATATATATATATATATATATACATATATATATATATACATATATAGCAAGATAGGGGAAAAAATAGAGAAACGGACCAGAGCCTGAGTTTTGAAAATATTTAGCAAGAGCATCAAATGCCACATTTTGAAATATTAAATCTCTCATATTTTAAACTAGTATCTCACTCTCTTGAGATACACCTCATCCGTCTTCTAATAGCGCACACCTACCGTATACCTTTTTAACAACCTAGTTAAGTTATCCTGCATAACTAATCTCTTTAACCCATCTTCTAATTCCTTATAACTATCACCTACCTGGCGTGATATAATAGTTGCACCGTAAGCCATTACATAAGCTTTTAGTTGATGTAGTCATCCATGTGATAAATATATAGTCCTTGATTCTATATAAAACTATATCGTTCATATACCATAACTTTCACTAGTTTTAAATATCATTTTCACTTTAACATATAACATTCTTATATAAATAGTTCTCACTTGAACCTATAATTTACCTTTGTATAAGTCTGGATATAAAACTACCAGAAGAAGAATAGCATCTTATTCATTTCACACTTTACACCTTTTAAAGGTTATATGACATCTCAACTTCATAAGAAAGTAATATACTACAAGCAACGAGTATATTTATACCTATATTACAATCATAAGTATAATAACCATCCCACCGAGTTATAACTCGAGGATGCAGTCTTAAAGTGCCAATCCATGATCGGGTTTGCTCAACTTAACCCCAGTACCAAGTCAGACTTTCTCATGAACATGGTAGAAATACAAAACGGTGGAGGCAGTCACATTCCCACCCGAAAGTGGGATAAAAACATCGCACCCATATGCGGGACGATATTGTAATACCCCGTATTTTTATGCTACATTTAATTTAGGGATTTATTAATTTAATGTGATGATTTATTTAATAAAAATCCGGAAATTAATTATGTTATAATTATTAACGTGACTAGAGTTAGTAATTATGGGAAACTTGTTGAATATTACTAATGAGCATAGTAATATATTATATTGGTTATATTGAATGTCATAAGTAAATTAAATGACTATTTTGGAAATTTAAGTCGGGACGTGCCAGTGCCACGTCGGGACTAATTATGTTAATTAAAAAGTGAATATTTTATAAGTTGTCCGTATGGTCATTTTGAGTGCGCCAACGCGTCCGGAAAGGTCGAGATAGTCAGAAAAGTGTACCCGGGGGTTTAGTTTGGGTCTCGGGATGTTTTTAGGCTTAATTAGTGACCCGGGAGGGCATTTTGGTCATTTTACAAAATAGGGTAATTAAACCCACGAATTTCAGCCATCCTTAGCAGCCATTTAAGTCAGCCTTTTAGGGTTAGAACATTCAGAACCCTAGAACGGCCATTGGAGAAGAGAGGAGAGAGCTCTCAAGGTGATTCAAGGCCCAAAACACCACCGATTTCACCGCCGTCACCACCAACGCGTAGATCGCGAGGAGGAGAATGCAACCACACCAATATCAGCAGGAAACCAGACCTCTAAAATCCCAGGCAAGTGTTTAACTTGCGTATTTTCGTTGGTGCAATAATCATATTAGTGTAGGAATGATTAGGAGTATAATTAAAGGAAGAAAACCCCAATTTTTGATAGGGATTTGCATGTAGAAATCGTTATAACCATATTCTGAAAATAATATGTGAAGTAGATGATCAACCCACGAATTTGTGATGTTATGTTAGAAGGAAATTCTGGAGAAAACTGATTAGAACAGAAGTTAAGAAAACTTAGGGTTCTTGATGATTAGATGAGATTTTAGGTTGTTTAATCATGTTTAATGATGGTTATATGCATGCTTAACGTTAGAAACATCTGGAAATATATTACCATGATTGTAGTATAAGTTTTGGGACGATTAGTGTTGGAAATTATGGATTTGAATGAAGAATATTTGTCAAACCCGTAACTGCACTTCTGCAGAAATCGAAATACCTGTTTGATCGATCGATCGAAGGTTCGATCGATCGAGCCTCAGACGTCGATCGATCGACCCCTCCTGGCAAACTCTTTTTCCCCTTGTTTAATTAGTTGAATTAATTTACCGTGGAATATTTCTTGGGCATTATAAATAAAAGGATTTGGGAGATATTGAGGACTAGTAGGGTATTGGGATAAATGTTAGAACCTTTAATCTTCAACGAGAAGGGTAATTATGGGATATTTACTTTAGGTTGAATTTATGAAACTTAAGGGTGAGGTGCGTAAGAGAGTTACGTTGGAATTAAATAAAGTCACTTACTGAATTTTAGATTGGTAAGGATATGACCCATGAGTATTAGGTAATGAGTAAGAAAACTCTTCGAGTTAAGGTTAGAGACGAAACCCTATACGTAATCATGATAATGGGAAATTAAAGATAAATGTTGTGACTATGGGTTACGAGAGAAACCTATATTAATATGATGAAATGGGTATATATATATAATTGTGTGTACATATATTATATACATGTGAAAAATGTACCCGCGCTACTTCCTATCCCTGAGGTTACCGCGCTGGGACGATCTTATCCTGTGTTGCTTTATGGGGGATATTGATTTGTACCCTAGAAGATAGAGATCCTAGGTACGGGCTATCAGATTGATAGTCAGACGGTCCTAAGAGACGTGTGGGTATGTACTGACCTCTTGGACTTGGAATCTATGCTTCGCCTCAACGTTGTTTTGTATATGTTAATACAGTTCGAGAGTGATTCCGAACTTGTATTTCCCTTTGTGTGAGCGATATGGGGATTGGATAGCAGAGTATGCCCGCACCATAGTTTAGTTGGGGTGTCATTATATATATATATATATTATACGAGTAGATAATATATATATGAGGTTATAAACTTTAAACTGCCTACTGTGATTTGATAAGTAGAACATGGTTGTTGACTCAATTATTAAATACTTGTTTTGTGAAAGTATGAGAAGACACTGGGAAACCTTATAATTTAAGGAAGCTAAATCGAGAGGAGTACTACATATTGAAAGTAACCTTTTTAAAACATTGACATCGTTCGGTTTTGAAAATATATGCGTAAGCTAAGATAAACGAATCGTTGGGTAGGTTAGTGCGATAGGAGTGCACATTAGAAGAGAGGTGAGTATTTCTCAAGAGAGAGACGAACTATTATGATGTTGCATTGGCCTGTATCATTTTAAATACTTGCTTAACGTATTTTTAAAATCAAACACACTTTCGGGCCCTGACCCGTTTCCTTCTCTCTCTCTCTCTTGTGTATATATATGTATATTTTCAGGTGCCCAGCCACAGGGGCGTCTTGCTTAGGATCCTTTGAGAAGAACGAGCTGCAGCTTAGGTGGGAGTTGCAGGTTACTTGAGTAGACGACTTCTGTTATTGACTCCACTCCTATCACTCTCATTATTGGGCACGTGTCGCCCTTTTCATCATTTCATTTATTGTTGGGATTTTTATATTTCAGTTATTCCAGTATTGTTTATGGGATTTATTCAGGATGGTTTATGATTTTTAGTTTTATATTGTTGACATTCGATTGGTGAATGTATGGTTTTATTTTAGTTCATCGTGGTGTGATTCTATAGTGTAGAAATGTTGTTTTGAATTAATAAATCTTTTCTTTAATTAAAATTTGGAAGTTTGTATAAAAAAAAATGGTTTTGACACTTAGCTTAATTATTTAGGGTGTTAAATTGGAAAAATTATTTTTATCGACAGTGATGCTGAGAATGAACCAACTGTTTACCTTGATTTAATTTAATAAAGGATTGATCGCCCGGTATTTAATTAGGCGGGGTGTCACAGGTGGTATCAGAGCATCAGGTTCTAGTGTCCTTAGGATCTGTACGGCTTATTTCGCTTTCAGCTTAACGTTTTTGTTATAGAGCCCTATTTTTAGGATTTGTTGTATTCCTGTTTTTACGTTTAAGTCTTCAGTTAATTGAGATTCGAAGATAACTGTAGACTGATAAATTTTGTTCACGTTTCAGATGCCTCCGAGACGTGCTCCGAAAGATAGACGTGCCCAGGCCGAGCAACCAGCAGCTTTGGCACCAGGCACAATGAATGCTAATGAAGTAGCCGCCATAGTTGCTCAGGCGGTGAATGCCGCGATAGCAGTGACTCAACAGGATCCACCCCAGGTTCAGGCAGTGGCGCCAGTACCAGCACAGCTTCCATCTGCATGGGAGAGGGAGAGGGTTCGGTATGCTTTTCAGAAAGCACATCCCCCTGAGTTTTCTGGTAGCTCCGATATTGTTACTGTCAGCCAATGGAAGAAAGACATCCAGCGGAATCTTCGCATGTATGAGTGTACCGAGGTACAATAGCAGTTATTGGCTTCTTTTAAGCTGGTGGGAGCCGCATTACAGTGGTGGGAGTCCACTACTACTTTGGAGGAGAGGGACACGATCCCTATTCAGATGTTCTGGGAGCGGTTTGACCGCAAGTACTTTCCACCCGCAGTGCAGACTGAGATGAGGCGGAGATTACTAAATCTGAAGCAGGAGAACCTTACTGTAGCCGAGTATGAGGAGGAGTTCATGAGACTTCTCACTATTGTGCCAGATGAGGCACCCACTGAGGGCAAGAAAATTTTGCTGTTCGTCGACGGGTAAGCTTGGAGGATCCGTCAGCACCTTATTGGGAATCTATCCCTGAGTACTTTCACTGACGTACTCAATGCAGCGTTACTACATTACCAGGATCGCCGCTTCCATCTTCAGGGAAGCAAGAGAGCAGGAGAGTCCAGCCAGCAGGGCAGGACCGGGGGTAATAGTGCCGGTGGGGCACCAACTCATGGGCAGACTCGTCAGCACGAGCAGAGTTCCCATCAGGGGGACCCTGCTAAGCGATTCCATTCAGGGGATTCTAGGCAGGGATTCGGAGGATTCAGGCAGGGCCATCAGGGTCAGCCTAATCAGTAGGGCCAGCAGGGCCAACACCGACCGCAGGGACAGCAGCAGGGCCAGCAAGGCCAACAGCGTGCACATCAGGGCCAACAGGGCCAATGGCGTGGAGGTAACGGCCAGCAGGGCCGTGGTCAGCAGGGACAGAGGGGAGGAAATTTCAGAGGCCGGTGTTTTGTGTGCGGCAAGCACGGCCATAAGCGTCAGGATTGCCCAGAGGGAGATAGGGCCCCACAGCAGCAGGGAGCCCGTAATGAGCCGCAGAGGCCACTCTTTCCACCTGCCCTTCCAGCTCCAGCCCAGGTGCCAGCCCTACCAGCCATTCCAGCAGCTCCAGTACAGCAGGGGAAATTACAGTATGGACGCGTCTATAACGTCCACCAGGCAGCAGCTCCACAGGCACCACCCGCGATTGAGGGTATGTTTCCTATCCATGGTACTATGGGTAAAGTTTTATTTGATACGGGGGCAACGCATTATTTTATAGCTACGCATTTTGCGAAGTCCTTAGGGTTATTAGCCACAGCAGAGAGCATCGTGACGTGTGTCGACTCACCACTGGGGAGTGGGTCACTTATATTCTTTATATGCCGGGGAGTAGGGATAGAGATTGGTAGCTTGGTATTGCCTGCAGACATGCTAGTCTTAGACATGCACGAGCATGATGTGATTATTGGTATGGACTGGCTCGCATCTTATAGAGCCATGATTGATTGCTTCAGTGGGAGTATTGTTTTTGCCATTCCGGGGCAAGAGATGTTTGTAGTGGCAATGCCTCGCCCAGAGGGAGGTTCGATCGCTCATTTATATTACATTGAGGAGGATACCTCTAAGGAGGTTGTGATTACTTTGGATTCGATCCCAGTCGTTAGGGAGTATTCCGATGTGTTTCAGGAGATACCAGGCCTACCGCCCAGTCGTGAGATAGACTTCGTTATAGATTTAGTGCCGGATACGAGACCTATAGCACGCGCACCGTACCGTATGGCTCCGGCAGAGATGCGAGAGCTACGAGATCAGATTGAGCAGCTATTAGGTCAGGGCTTCATTCGTAGGAGTACCTCACCTTGGGGCGCTCCAGTCTTATTTGTAAAGAAGAGAGATGGTTCACTGATATTGTGCGTGGACTACCGGGAGTTGAATAAGGTCACGATACGGAATAAGTATCCGTTACCTCGAATCGATGATCTATTCGACCAGTTGAGGGGAGCAACTTTCTTTTCGAAGATAGATCTGAGGTCGGGGTACCATCAGTTACGAATTAGAGAGCAGGATGTTCCAAAGACTGCCTTCTTGTCGAGATATGGGTCCTATGAGTTCAGGGTGATGCCGTTCGGACTCACAAATGCCCCAGCCGTTTTCATGGACCTGATGAACCGAGTATTCAGAGAGTTCTTGGATCAGTTCGTCATCGTCTTCATAGATGATATTTTGATATATTCACACTCCGAGGAGGAGCATGCCGAACACTTGAGGCGGGTTCTTCAGACCTTACGAGAGCATCAGTTGTATGCTAAGTACGAGAAGTGTGGATTCTGGTTGCGAGAGGTACAATTCTTGGGCCATGTTGTTTCTGAGCAAGGGATAGTAGTTGACCCGAGCAAAGTGTCAGCGGTGAGGGAGTGGGGGCAGCCCACGACACCGACGGAAGTGCGTAGTTTCTTGGGGTTAGCCGGATACTACAGGAGGTTCATTCGGGGATTCTCCAAAATAGCGGGTCCGTTGACGAATTTGACTCGCAAAGGGGTACCGTATGTTTGGGATGATGCTTGTTAATTAGCTTTCGACGAGCTAAAAGACAAGCTTACTTCGGCACCAGTCCTTGCTTTACCGAAGCCGGGTGTAGAGTACCTGGTTTACACAGATGCATCCTTACGAGGACTTGGGGGAGTACTTCAGCAGGAGGAAAAGGCTATATCTTTTGCTTCCCGCAAGCTTAAGCCACATGAGAAGAATTACCCCACCCACGACCTGGAGTTAGCTGCGGTCGTCTTTGCATTGAGAATTTGGAGGCACTATTTATTGGGCGACAAATTCCGTTTGTTCACAGACCATAAGTCACTGCAGTACCTGTTCACTCAGCGAGAGCTGAATATGCGTCAGCGCAGATGGTTAGAGTTTGTGAAAGATTACCAGTTCGACATACAGTACCATCCGGGGAAGGCCAACGTAGTTGCTGATGCATTGAGCCGTAGACCGGTAGACGATGTAGTCGACGTTTGGAAAGCAAAGTGGAAAGAGTTGGGTCACCAAGACGCAGTAGCCCGTTCGTTCATATCCGTCATGTCAGTCACACCCGAGATTGTTACAAGGGTGATACAGGCACAAACCACAGACCCGTTTTGTCAGGAGCAGATTGTACGACTTCTAGCCGAGGGTGCTGAGTCCTATTCTGTTAGTTCGGATGGAGGGTTGCGGTTTAATGGGAGATTAGTGGTCCCAGAAGGAGCGGAGCTACGTCATGAAGTGATGACTCATTCTCATGGGTCCCGATTTGCAGTACATCCGGGAGGCGATAAGATGTACCAGGACATGAGACGACAGTACTGGTGGAGTGGGATGAAGAGGGACATCGCTAAATTTGTGTCCAAGTGTTCTACTTGCCAGCTGGTGAAGGTGGACCATCAGAAACCATCGGGATTACTTCAGCCGTTGGAAATACCCGCGTGGAAGTGGGAAAGTATTTCCATGGATTTCATTACCGGGTTGCCTACATCACAGCGGGGCCACGATTCTATCTGGGTGATTGTAGACCGTTTGACCAAGGTGGCTCATTTTCTGCCAGTGAGGACAGATTATACCACGGGTCAGTATGCCCAGTTGTTCATCGCTGAGATTGTCAGATTACACGGGGTGCCCCTGAATATTGTGTCAGATAGAGACAAGATTTTTGTGTCACGTTTATGGGAAAGCTTTCAGGAGGCTATGGGTACAGAGTTGAGACTGAGTTCAGCCTACCACCCACACACAGATGGACAGACAGAGCGTACTAATCAGATGTTGGAAGATATGCTATGCATGTGTGTTCTCGATTTCGGAGGGGGTTGGGAACCACACCTTCCACTGGTAGAGTTTGCTTATAATAACTCCTATCAGTTTACAATTGGCATGGCTCCATTTGAGGCTTTGTACGGCAGGCCTTGTCGTTCTCCAACTTGTTGGCTCGAGGTGGGAGACAACAAGTTATTAGGACCAGAAGTGATTCAGGAGACCTCCGCGAGGATTGAGATAATCAGGAGTCGTATTCGGGTAGCCCAAGACAGGCAGAAGAGCTACGCCGATGCGAAACGGTTCTTCCGGGAGTTTAATGTGGGGGATCAAGTGTTGTTGCGTGTATCTCCTATGAAAGGAGTGATGAGGTTCAGGAAGAAGGGGAAGTTGGCTCCGAGGTACGTAGGACCATTTCCCATCATCGAGAAAATTGGGCCAGTAGCATACAGGTTGGGATTGCCAGAACATCTACATCGCATCCACGATGTATTCCACATCTCGTCGTTGAGACGATATCTTCGGGATGATATGGCCCATACTCACATTGCGATAGACGAGATAGACTTACAATCTGATAGCTCATACGAAGAGAGACCAGTGGCTATTCTAGACTATAGTGAGAGGAGATTGAGGTCGAAAGTAGTTCCACTTGTACAAGTCCAGTGGGAGCATCATAATGTGGAGGAATCCACTTGGGAGCGTGAGGCAGATATGCGCGAGAGATATCCAGAGTTGTTTTTACCAGGTATGCCTTATTTTCCGAATTTCGGGACAAAATTCCGTTATTAGGGGGGAAGTATGTCATACCCCGTATTTTTATGCTATATTTAATTTGGGGATTTATTAAATTTAATGTGATGATTTATTTAATAAAAATCCGGAAATTAATTATGTTATAATGATTAACGTGACTAGAGTTAGTAATTATGGGAAACTTGTTGAATATTACTAATGAGCATAGTAATATATTATATTGGTTATATTTAATGTCATAAGTAAATTAAATGACTATTTCGGAAATTTAAGTCGGGACGTGCCAGTGCCACGTTGGGACTAATTATGTTAATTAAAAAGTGAATATTTTATAAGTTGTCCGTATGGTCGTTTTGAGTGTGCCAACGCGTCCGAAAAGGTCGAGATAGTCAGAAAAGTGTACCCGGGGGTTTAGTTTGGGTCTCGGGATGTTTTTAGGCTTAATTAGTGACCCGGGAGGGCATTTTGGTCATTTTACAAAATAGGGTAATTAAACCCACGAATTTTAGCCATCCTTAGCAGCCATTTAAGTCAGCCTTTTAGGGTTAGAACATTCAGAACCCTAGAACGGCCATTGGAGAAGAGAGGAGAGAGCTCTCAAGGTGATTCAAGGCCCAAAACACCACCGATTTCACCGCCGTCACCACCAACGCGTAGATCGCGAGGAGGAGAACGCAACCACACCAATATCAGCAGGAAACCAGACCTCTGAAATCCCAGGCAAGTGTTTAACTTGCGTATTTTCATTGGTGCAATAATCATATTAGTGTAGGAATGATTAGGAGTATAATTAAAGGAAGAAAACCCCAATTTTTGATAGGGATTTGCATGTAGAAATCGTTATAACCATATTCTGAAAATAATATGTGAAGTAGATGATCAACCCACGAATTTGTGATGTTATGTTAGAAGGAAATTCTGGAGAAAACTGATTAGAACAGAAGTTAAGAAAACTTAGGGTTCTTGATGATTAGATGAGATTTTAGGTTGTTTAATCATGTTTAATGATGGTTATATGCATGCTTAACGTTAGAAACATCTGGAAATATATTACCATGATTGTAGTATAAGTTTTGGGACGATTAGTGTTGGAAATTATGGATTTGAATGAAGAATATTAGTCAAACCCGTAACTGCACTTCTGCAGAAATCGAAATACCTGTTTGATCGATCGATCGAACCTAGAGCGTCGATCGATCGAAGGTTCGATCAATCGAGCCCCAGACGTCGATCGATCGACCCCTCCTGGCAAACTCTTTTTCCCCTTGTTTAATTAGTTGAATTAATTTACCGTGGAATATTTCTTGGGCATTATAAATAAAAGGATTTGGGAGATATTGAGGACCAGTAGGGTATAAGGATAAATGTTAGAACCTTTAATCTTCAACGAGAAGGGTAATTATGGGATATTTACTTTAGGTTGAATTTATGAAACTTAAGGGTGAGGTGCGTAAGAGAGTTACGTTGGAATTAAATAAAGTCAGTTACTGAATTTTAGATTGGTAAGGATATGACCCATGAGTATTAGGTAATGAGTAAGAAAACTCTTCGAGTTAAGGTTAGAGACGAAACCCTATACGTAATCATGATAATGGGAAATTAAAGATAAATGTTGTGACTATGGGTTACGAGAGAAACCTATATTAATATGATGAAATGGGTATATATATATAATTGTGTGTACATATATTATATACATGTGAAAAACGTACCCGCGCTACTTGCTATCCCTGAGGTTACCGCGCTGGGACGATCTTATCCTGTGTTGCTTTATGGGGGATATTGATTTGTACCCTAGAAGATAGAGATCCTAGGTACGGGCTATCAGATTGATAGTCGGACGGTCCTAAGAGACGTGTGGGTATGTACTGACCTCTTGGACTTGGAATCTATGCTTCGCCTCAACGTTGTTTTGTATATGTTAATACAGTTCGAGAGTGATTCCGAACTTGTATTTCCCTTTGTGTGAGCGATATGGGGATTGGATAGCAGAGTATGCCCGCACCATAGTTTAGTTGGGGTGTCATTATATATATATATATATATGAGGTTATAAACTTTAAACTGCCTACTGTGATTTGATAAGTAGAACATGGTTGTTGACTTATATGAGGTTATAAACTTTAAACTGCCTACTGTGATTTGATAAGTAGAACATGGTTGTTGACTCAATTATTAAATACTTGTTTTGTGAAAGTATGGGAAGACACCGGGAAACCTTATAATTTAAGGAAGCTAAATCGAGAGGAGTACTACATATTGAAAGTAACCTTTTTAAAACATTGACATCGTTCGGTTTTGAAAATATATGCGTAAGCTAAGATAAACGAATCGTTGGGTAGGTTAGTGCGATAGGAGTGCACATTAGAAGAGAGGTGAGTATTTCTCAAGATAGAGACGAACTATTATGATGTTGCATTGGCCTGTATCATTTTAAATACTTGCTTAACGTATTTTTAAAATCAAACACACTTTCAGGCCCTGACCCGTTTCCTTCTCTCTCTGTCTCTTATGTATATATATGTATATTTTCAGGTGCCCAGCCACAGGGGCGTCTTGCTTAAGATCCTTTGAGAAGAACGAGCTGCAGCTTAGGTGGGAGTTGCAGGTTACTTGAGTAGACGACTTATGTTATTGACTCCACTCCTATCACTCTCATTATTGGGCACGCGTCGCCCTTTTCATCATTTCATTTATTGTTGGGATTTTTATATTTCAGTTATTCCAGTATTGTTTATGGGATTTATTCAGGATGGTTTATGATTTTTAGTTTTATATTGTTGACATTCGATTGGTGAATGTATGGTTTTATTTTAGTTCATCGTGGTGTGATTCTGTAGTGTAGAAATGTTGTTTTGAATTAATAAATCTTTTCTTTAATTAAAATTTGGAAGTTTGTATAAAAAAAATGGTTTTGACACTTAGCTTAATTATTTAGGGTGTTAAATTGGAAAAATTATTTTTATCGACAGTGATGCTGAGATTGAACCAACTGTTTACCTTGATTTAATTTAATAAAGGAGTGATCGCCCGGTATTTAATTAGGCGGGGTGTCACAGATATGACTTGGGGATAAACTCTCCCTGCTCTGTAAGCCAGGGGATTTACCCACATCGCGTAACCTCCCTGGACAACACTAGAGATATAAAAATTCATAAATATATCGTTTGCATACCAATATATTTATAAACAAATCATATATATATATATATACTGTAACAGTACCCGTATATATAATATATACATATATATCATTCCTCAATATGATCTAGCTATAATTGCTGAACTCTTGTAGATACAATCAATAACCCGAATGTTCCCACTCGTAATAGTATATAAGTATTTACCCACTTAAAATACTAATCATATAAGTATTATCTTACTTAAAATATAACTCGCACCTTAATCACTTTTGAGGATTTATATATATATAATCCTGAATATACCAATTCGTAATAATTAAGTAAGTATATAAATCACTTATCTCAATTCCATAGGTCTCGCATCATCTATCACAATTGTCGTCAATAGACGTATCGGATAACCGTTCAATCATCTTTAGCCCATATCCTAAATTCCATACTACTCGTATCCTAGAATTTACTCAAATGAAATCGGCCCGTATTTACTCTAACCACATTAATATATCTATACACACTTGCTGAAGACTTCTCTCAAATGTTACTCATCCTAAACATTCCTTAAATCCATACCCCGGATTGTACGCTCAACTAATCCAAGGTTAATATATAACTCCTCCAGTCCTTTAGGTCATAACCATCTATAATACTCTAATTAAGATGGCCCCTAATCTTTGAACCCCAAAATAAAAAGGAGTAGAAAAATACTTATCTTGGGCAGAATACAGAGTACCGGTCGATCGGTCGCTGACCCCCGATCGATCGCGAATTGGGATTTTGCCTTACGACCTAACCAGTGGCCTTTTTCCCTTATACCAGTCGACCGATTCCTTGCCCTTGGTTGACCGGTCACACAAGATATTTTGGCCAATCTTTCTAATTCTTACGAAACCTAAATTTCTAAAATACCAAATATCAGTCCAACCTCCATTTTTATGGTTTATAATCTCAACAAACCACACTATAAACATCTAATCTATGTTTTTCAACTAACACATCAACTAATTTATGGTATTAAACCATTTCTCCTAGATTTAAACCTTAAAACCGTTTAAAATCCTAGTCTATGATTTTCTCCCATTTCTACCCATTTTTACACACCATTAGCGTAGGTTTAACACTAGAAATCATTAAGAGTTCACAATACATAAATTTGACGCCTACCGTGCACATCTCGAATTCAGTCAAATTGGTGGTGCAGGGAAAATCTCGTTCGATGGCAATGGGAGTGTGAGAGTCATCTGGGGAATTTAGGAGGATCCTAATGCCATACCCTTTATTTTTGGCAGCACCATTAAATAACATTTTCCATCGAAGGTCTTCTTGGGATGTATAGAGGATATTCTCATCTGGAAATTTGAAAATCCAGGCCTCGACTTCTTCCATAGGGTAGTCAGCAAGGTAATCAGAGATGGATCTTTCTTTTATGGCTTTTTGTGTGACATATACAATATCAAATTTGTATAGAAGCATCAACCAACGGGCCATTCAACTGGATAGGGAGGGTTTTTGAGTAGGTATTTATGGGTATCTATTCGGAATATGAGTTTGATGGCAAAGGCGAGAATATAGTGCCGTAGATTTTGGGTAACCCAGACAAGAGCCACACATGCTTTTTCTATAGCTGAGTCGTTAACTTCATACCAGACCAACTTACAACTGATATAGTAGATGGCTCTCTCTTTGAAGATTTCTTCAAGGTATTGGGCTAGAAAATCCCTAGCTGCAGTTTCGTTCACGGTTAGGTATAGGAGTAGAAGAAGACTAGGAAGTGGTGGCATGAGTACTATAGGTCGGGTTAGGTATTGCTTTATTTGATCAAAGGATTCTTGGCAAGATTCATTCCAAACCTTAGTCGAATCCTTTCTGAGGAGTTTGAAGATAATTTCACAGATGAAAGCCAACTGGATGATAAATCGAATGATATACTTCAATTTCACGAGGAATCCTCAAATTTTCTTCTCTGTTTGGGGTGGCGGAATCTCGAGTATGGATTTCAACTTCGCAGAATCTGCTTATATCCCTTTCTCACTAACCATGAATCCTAAGAGTTTTCCTTTGGTAACGCTAAAGACACATTTCTATGGTTAAGTCGCTTATGATATTGTCGTAGCCGTTCGAAGAACTTTCGAAGAGCGGGAACATGACCTTACTTAGTCTAAGACTTGAAAATCATATCATCCACATAGACCTCGACTTCCTTATGTATGAGATTGTGCAAAATGGTTGTGGTAGCCCTCTAGTTAGTAGCCTCTACATTTTTTTAGAGTAAATGGCATGACAGTGTAGCAAAAGGTTCCCCAAGGGGTGATGAATGCGGTTTTCTATTGATGATCTGGGTGCATCTTGATCTGATTATATCCAGTAAACCCATCAACGAATGACTTGAGAGCATGATTGGCCATGTTATCCCCAATCATGTCAATATTGGGTTGCTAGTAATCATCCTTTAGAGAGACCTTGTTCCAGTCTCGATAGTCGATGCACATGAGAACCTTCCCTCCTAATTTTGACATGGTTACGATATTGGCTAGCCATATGGGATATTCGATCACATGAATGAAACCCGCATTCAACTGTTTGACCACTTCTTCTTTAACTTTGAGTGACCATTCAGTGCGGAGGTTTCACATTTTCTACTTGACCGATTTGCATTCTAGGAGAGTGAGAATATCATGCTGAGCTATCTAAGGGTCAATGCTGGGCATGTCGTCGTAGGACCATGCGAATACATCCATAAATTTCTTTAGCAATTCCTCAAGTTGTGCAAGCTCATGCTCGTTAAGGGTAGACATATGCTAATCTTGCACAGTTGGATACTAGAACTGAGATTAACAACAACAGTTTCATCTTTATTAACTTGAACTTGGTTTATTTTGTTTATTATTAACCTTATTTAGATTAGTTAAGAATTATTCATTTGTAAAATCATCATCATAAAGATTTTGATTAGAATCAAGACAATTAATGTATGGCACATCATTTTACTCAAAAACTTCGTTTATTTCATTAATAGGAAGAGAAACATTGAGAACCTCATCAAAGGAGGTATTGATCACATTAGAGTAAGGTGGAACAACTAGGGAAGAGGAATTAGGATAAATATCAGGGTTAGGTTGAATATCAATAGGCGGCACGTGTGAAGCATGCCAGTTGAGGAGAAGTGCATCAACAACTTTGATTAAGTGGGATGGATTCGACGATGTAGCCCCTGAGTGGATCATACAAAGTGTTAGCCCCAGTGTTTGTAAATTGAAAGAATCCTTGGAGTCACTTCCCTCAGAATCTCCGGTATCAGCTATTGTCTCCTCCATGAGTGGTTGCACTTGTTGTTGTAAATCCTCGGCCCATGAGTAGCAATCTTGGAAAAATATTTCCATTTCGGGTTTCATCTTCTTTTCCATATGATCGTACTATAGTTCAGGAAACCTACAGAAAGGGGAAATACCCACCTTCTCTGATAAATCTTCTGTTTAAGGAATCTCTCGAGTAGTCTTGGCACTTTCAATCCTTCTCTCTAGTTGAGGCTGATGGAGCATTCTGAGTTCTTTTACTGACGGTTGATATCCTATATGCCGCAAGGAGGAAAAGATTTCTTTAACACAATGGGTTTAAGTATCCCCTGTTGTCGTCGCCCCAGCCCTAGTCCGGGCATGAAGTACATGTTCTTCAACATTTGGATTGCATTAATCTTACCATGGGGGTTGTATTCTAGGAGAACCCTATCTTTGAAATCATCTTCTACTGGGAGTAGAAGTGGATCAACCCAGAAACTTTCTAGAAGCATATCATTTGTCCCGTGCTGTATCTTTAGTACTGGATTACTGGTGCTTGCATTCTCTACATTTTCGTTGTTGCCTAAGATGGTGATGACCTGCCCATTGGCGAAGAACTTCTGTTTCCAATGAAGGTAAGAAGACACCCCCTCGAGGATATTGAGCCATGATCGTCTGAGTAGTAGATTGAAACAAGATGGAATATCAATGACTTGGAATTCAACAATCGAATTTATAGGGCCAGACCTTATTGCAAGCTTTATAGATCCCATTAGTTATCGATGAGTATTATCGTAGGCCCGTACTGCAGCAGAGGTTGGGGAAAGGTCACAGACCTTTAGTCCCAAACAATTGAGAGTCCTTAATGGGCAGACATTTAGAGATGATCCATTATCGATAAGAGAGAGCGGGACAATCTTTCCCATGACTTCGACGGAGATGTTCAGAGCATAATTATGGTTTGGACCAATCTTGGGGATTTATTCTTCAGAGAAAGAGAGCATTCTAATAGAGGTTAGAGATCCGACCAGATTCACTGCTTCTTCTGGCGTGGTAGAAGACGAAACTGTGGGTCCTGTAAGTAGCTTGATCTAGGCATTTCGGTGCAGCTGGGAAGACATAAAAAGTCACCACAGAGTGATGTTGTCTTGGGTTTTCTTCAACTCATCGATGATTTTTTTTTCCTCAAGGTTCATGTCTAGCATAGGAAGATTCTCAACACCGTTTCCTTTGTCATTTTTTTCTAGCTGCAGGCTTGAAATTTGGTATTGCATCCCTGACCTAGTCATGTGGTTTGTGAAAGAGGGGAAAAATGGAAACCCCATTTCCTCATCTATCTCGAGTTGTTCAACCACCTTGTTGATCTCTCCTAGTATCTCCTCAAATGATATCATCCCACATATGTTGACTATCAGACTAGACTTTTCTAGACCTTGCTCTGAATCATTGAATTTGTCCCCCCATCCGATAGCAACGACATTATCTTTCCATGAAAAGTCAATACACTCTGCAACTTCAATAACTTCTTCGTATAAATCCTCCCATTTGGCAGGAAGATGTAAAATCAAAGCGACTAGACTCCCTTGTAGTTTCAAAGCATCTAGTAGCTCGAATATAATGCAAATATCACATGTCTGTCAAAATAAATCCCCCATGATCTGGACCATATCATCTAAACTGACTTCATCGGTCGGTACCACCCAATGTCCAACTCTTGAGCCCATTTTTGATCTTCTAAGAATAAGACACTTAATCTCTGACAGTCAACGGTCACCTGGGAGGTTAATTTCAGCCCGAACTCTAGTAGTTGGTTCAACACTTTTGTTAATTACATATCTATACCTCTAGAACGGGTGCGAATAATGATGCATGCCTTGGTAAGGAGTGACATGTCTTGATCGGTGAAGATGATAAGGTGTAGGAGAAAGTATGGGCATGTTTGGAGAGGTTTAGGAGAGTATATGGATATGATTGGTAATTTACTTGGTATGATCTGGGTACATGGGTCAACTTTTGGGTTTTCTTCTCGAAAAATGGTGCTTCTATGATTAGAGAGTGGATTGTGGGTAATGTTTGGTTTAGAATTGGCTGGTGGGGCGATGACACCCTGATCAATCAGGCCTTGGATCAAATTTTGGAGTTGGAAACACTGGTTGTTGGTATGGCTGGCAGTTTGGTGAAAGTCACAATGGGCATCTGGTTTAAAATTTTTGGGAAGTGGGTTTGGTAATGGACTATGGTCCATAGGCTTTATAAGATTTTAGTTGAAGGAGTCCTGGTAAATTTTAGAGAGGGGAGCGTGAATCTTGATGTATTCCTTTTGGACAGGGTTAGGGAGACTTTATGATGATCATGAAGTGGCAAGCTGAGAGATGTTGATAATGGTTGAAACTTTAGTACTGATCTGGATTTTTAAACTTTCTTGGAGCGATCTGTCCATATGCTTTCTTTGGTTCAACTTCTATCTTGGCAAGGCCTTCTTCGATCTCCAGTCCTTCTTCTCGAAGGTCTTGAAAATGAGGGTAGTATGTCCTCCCATCATCGCTCAAACATGGAGTAGGAAGTTTTTCTTCACAATGCTAACTTGCTCCTCTTTGGAAGGCCACTATCTCTCTCCACCTTGCTATGAAGTTACTGACTGAGTCCACATGTTTCTACTTGAGCAACTCTAAATAATGATGTGTAACCTCTAACTCTTTGTTGTACTTATTTTGTGACATAAATTCGCGGGAAACATCCTCCTAACTGCAGATTCTGGACTCCTCGAGAGATAAGGACCAACGAAAAGCGCTATCCTTCAAGGTCTGGCAGAATATTTGGGCCATTATTTCCTCGGAGGCCCCTAGGAGAGTCATGGCTCAGTGATAACTTCGGAGATGAACGATCGAGGGTTTGTTTCCCCTAAATTTCTCGATGTTGGGCATACTGAACTTTTTTGGTAACCTTGCTTTAGGATAAGGAGACATGTGGGTGTAGTACATTAGTTTCTAGAGAGTCTGACTTGTTATAATTTCTTGGTCAACATCTTAAGGTCTTACTTGACCTTGTTCAACCCTTCCTCCTTTTTATCAATGGTCACGGGTAAGTTAGCCCCTGGCTAGGCAAGATTCGGCATAGAAAGTTAGGCTGACGATGTCCCATTAGTAGGAGGAGCATGTGGAGCATGCTGGTATTTCTCGAGAACCAAATAGGCTCGGGTGAGGGCGGAGCCATAGCGCAAGGGAAAAGGACCTCGGTTTCTTCAGGATAGGAACCTTATTTCATTGTATCTTCTAAATCTCGATTTGAAGGTTGTCAATCTTGGCAGTGAGTTGAGCTAGGACCGTCATCAAATTCGGCTACACATTCGGTACTTGGTCTGTGCTCTCCATGGAAAGCGGATAAATTCTGGACTCAGTGGGAGTTAAGGAACTGACGGAGCATCGGGGCAGATCGATTGAAAACCTAAGCCAATAGGGAATCAAGCCAAGGGTATGCAATCGACCTGAGAAGGAGAGAAATTGGTATTTATTTTTGAAAAAAAGGAAAGAAAGAAAAATGTTTTTGACATTTTTGGAAAAGATGAGGACAAAATGTTTTTTTTTGCGTAAAAAGGAGGAAAATATTTTTGGTATAAGGAAGGAAAAATGTTTTTGGTATTATTGCTAAAAGAAGAATTTTTTTTTACACTTGTTAGAAAAAGAATGTAGAAAATATGAGGTCTCAGCGTGATTATTATTATATTTATTAGGTTCTCACTTATTAGGTTTACCTAAATGCAAAAAGAAATGCCAAATGGGACCCGAGCCTGGAAAATTGGGTTTGAAAAATATGTAAAAACTATGGTTGAACTTGTTACCAAGCTCATGGGTAGGGTCCTATTTTTAAAAATTGCGTGGCAATTTGGGCGGCATGCCGACCCGTCATTTCAACAGAGTTTCGAGTAGAAACTGATGAACTAAATATGAGTGTCCTAGGTTTGACACCTATATGTGGGTATGCAGTTGTTGGGTTAATTGGAAGGTGTTCCCCCATTTGGCAAGACTTCCACAATATACGTCTTTCTTTTCAGGGCAATTAGTACACATAGACAAGCCATTTGATATACACGAGTCTACGTGAATTGCCTCACTATATAACTTGTGGGGATAATAGGTACGAGAGTGAATTCGATATACTCAATGTACGTGAATGAGTTCCCTGCGATATACCTCCTGTCATGACCTCTGTTAAGCGGTATGATGCAGGGGAACCATTTGAGATACGTCGAAGGTACTTGGCCAATGGTAGGTGAGAGTCATATCGTGTTGGCTAATTGCCTCCTTGCAGACCAGTGCCCATCACAAAGTGACCCCCAGTTACGCGACAAATTTTTTGTCAGTAGCAATGATCTTTGGTCATGTACTATGCAATATGCATGATTCTTGATTATTGTTTTATGGAGAGAGTATCTTTTTTGATCATGCTAAGAAGGGAATAAGGTACAAGTAAGTAAATCTATACTAAGCATGCATATGTGAGAGTGAGTGGTGTGTATTTATCAACAAGTGAGTGTGTTCCAGTGAACCTAAGCATTGATCAACCATAAATGGTGTGTGATAAGTATGAGTGAACATGGATATATACAAGTGTGATATGTGGAGGGGTGTGTTAGTGACGCCTAAGCATGGATTTCTAAGTGATGTGTGAAACATGTGTAAGTGATCCTAGGTACACGTGGTGTGAAGTGTACGTGAAGAATTTCTACGAGTGTGTTAGTGAATAGTGATACAAGCATGAGGTATATATTTACACAAAATAATAGAGGAGAGAAGGGGTACATACAGGTAGGTGCATACGCACACAAGAAAATAAAACACGTATGCAAACAAAGTCTAGCCCTCTTATGAAAAAGTCTCCAGTGGAGTCTCCACTATGGCCATCCTCATTGAGATTGCGCTCCGCTTCCTCTCCTCTGCCTCCCGAAAGAGGGGGAGGAATAGAGAAGGAAGGGGGATCGAAAGGTCTTATGCCCTACTTGGGAACACCTCAGTCGTTGTCAGTGTGGGGTAAATGTAAAGATATGGAGTCACTAGCCTATTTTGCACAAAAAGGCAAAAGAATATGTTGCCTCCTCAAGAGAGTGGCATTAGAGACAAACTGATGCATACGAAACCAATAGTTTGAAGGTTCGAGGACTAAGTTACAGAATGGGAAGGTGTTAAGAACCCATCCCGCCCTTTCGGTCTCTCATGGGCTAGTGTTATTATTTTTTCTTTCTTTCTCTGTGAAATATGTGTGCGTGTATAGATAATGGAGATCGGAATCACCCAACTCATACCATGGAAGAGATAAAGCGAGGTAATCTATAGGAATGTTCCCAAAATAATATATTGAAGATATAATTTATGCGTTTATCACGATATTGATCATTATGATGAAATGATAATATGTGTTGGATGAAACTCTAACAAATATAATATGTATCTTAAGGCAAGAATATGGTAAGTGTGGAAATGGGGAATTTGGAAATTTGGAAAAATTTAGAAATTGGACTTGAGTCTTGGGTTTCAATCCAAGATGCCTACGTAACCTATTAAGCCATCAAAGTCCATATAGTCTGAATGCGGCATGGGGGTGGGGTTTGTACCATAGATTCGAATGGTATTTTATTATGGGTGTGTGTGTAGAAAAATGTGTTTAACTTTTGGAAAAAGTGTGATAGATATCCCCATTCGAAATTTATGGGTGAAACCCTCTTTTTTGTTTCGATTTTTTTTATAGAAAATAAAGTATGTGCAATATACTAATAAAAATTTATATATTAATGCATATGAAATAAAGTAAGAACTAGATTATGAATCTAAAGAAGTTTATGCAAATCAAGGAATTTAAAGAGAGAGGGGAGGAATTGGACCTTCTTAGAATCTTAATTTTTTTTTATCTTGGATGAATTCCCTTGAGTGTGAGATGAATGTTGTATTACAAAGAATGTGGTTTTTTCAAATTGGGCATGAAAAGTATGGGAATATAAATTTGAATGGAACTTCACATGGAAGAACTTCGCTGATTTTGAGAGAATGTTGCTGAGATCATTGATGCTGATGGATATGAGGTCTATCTTGGGAGGGAGGTTAGGACATCTATTTATAAGGTGAAGGGTAGTGATGATCGGTATTACCCTAGTCTTAGTCATCGGTAAGTGACCCTAGACACACGACCGATAGGTAGGGAACTAGACCTGCCAAGTGGCAGTCTCGTGCAAATTTTTATGGAAAAATGGTCGTAGGACATAATACGTTGATTTTAATTACGCATGGGGCATACCGTTAGAAAGGTATTTCAGATACCTTTAATAGTCCTTTGTACTGCTCCCAGGACCGGGAGTTTACTTTGGGTCAAATTTGGCTCAAAAGCGCACGCCGGTCTTTTGGACGGGAGATTGCGGGATAAAAACGGATCGTTCGTCCGCATGGTAAGTTATAATAGTGGATGGGAAAAACTTTTGGAAAGGTTAGGAGATGTAATTTGACATTCAAAATAGTTTTTCTCGGTATGGAAAGTTAACCTTGGTCAACCGGGGCCCGAAAGAGCCCGCTGACCTCTCAGAGTAAAACAAATCGTTCGTCTGCACCGTAAGTCAAAATCGTGCACAGGAAGGACCGTTGGAAAAGGTATTCAGTTACCTTCGGAGATTCATTCAGTATCATTCGAGATGAAGAGTTAAATTTAGTCGAACAGAGCTTGAGAGCACCCGGTGGCCTCCGAATCAATTTTTAGGGGAAAACATATCGTTTGTTCGAACGGTTATGCCGTTTTGAGCCCAGGGTGGACCGTTGGAAAGGGGTTTTAGTGACCTTTGAATATTAAAAGAGATTTTGCTCAGAAAATGAAGTTTCTTGGGATTAAGCCGGGGCTCGGGAGTGCCCGGTGGCCTCTAGATGGGTACTCAGAGTGCAACCTAGTGTTTGTAGTGAAATTGGGGGGGGGGGGGGTTGCTAGGGACCAAAGGAGAAACTTAAAGAGTTCCTAGAATGTGGTGTCTACATAAGTCTTGTGAAGCTACTCCAGCGATAACCTGAAATGTTAGTCAATGCATTGGGTTAGATCCCACCACATGAATGCCACCCACTCACCCTAAATAGGGTCCATGAACCCAGATAGTAGCACCATACATAGTAAATATCACAATATAATATTTTAAGTTAACACAATAATTATTAACGTGCGAGTAAAATAAATTACTGTCTATCCACATCTACGTCAAACCTAAAGTCGAAGTCCAACCTTTTGATTTTATTAAAAGCTATTCATCTAATTTAATTAAATTAACTCGATATTCATCATTAATATCAGTAGTGAGACTCTCGCTTAATGTTTCTTCGTTCCAATTGTTTTATCACATTATTATTATTGGGGTGCCGTCATAGTCAGCTGACTTTACTTTATGTCCCGCACTTATTCAGGCCCGTCTCAACTTTTACACCACACACATCCCCCCGTAATATCTAGCATGCCCTGCACTTATTTTCGAGGTTCCACACATGACACGTCATAATAGCCAGCCAACCCGTTTAACTATCAGCCTTGCACTTATTACGCCGCCACATACCCAAACGTTGGGATAGCCAGGAAACATGTTTAACTGTCAGTCCTATACTTATTGACGATGCCAATTCATTTTAATACCCATTTATTATCTTAAGCGTTAATTCTCAATTTATTATTTTCTCCTCATCCCGAGTTCTCTTTATTTTATTTATAGCCCCACCCTATTATGGAGCATAAAACTCAAACCCACCCCTAGTCCCATACCTAGAGGTCTCCAAAACACAATTGCGTCCTATCCTATTATGTAGGATGAATTTCTATTATTGATCTCTTCCTAATCTCGTACTTAGATTAACAAAAATAAAGGAATGACACCAAAAATCAGCCCCATCCAGAATCTCTAATCCATACAATTTTACACTAACTAGTCCCATGCCTAGCATATGTTAATCGCGACAAGCATACCCACTAGTCTCATACCTACCAAGTATTCCTACGTTTAAGGTGAGAGCACTACCCAAATACCGTCGTCCTAGCAACGATTAATTTTAATCAACAAAATAAATCGCACAACTATAATTTATTGACAAATGCACAATTTCTCATATAGGCACACTAAATCTCAATTTAAATTTATTAAATTCGTTGTCGTAACCAACACCAACATTTTTATTCAATAATTATGATCATAATGTCATGAAAATATGCAACACAGAATGATAATTTATTTTAACCAAGTCTACATAATTTTTCATGGTTATACGCATCTAGTTTTCAAATAAATTGACTTTAAATGGTTTCTATACGCAAACCTATACCCACATACCCAAAACTCAACCTCTACCCTAATCACACAAGGGTTACAAGTATTAAAATCAGATTAGTATTTTTCAGAAAAATACTCCCATTATTAACTTTCACTTTTTCTAATTTCGTTCCTACTTTCTTTTAAGAAAAGCACATGAATTAAGATTTAGGCGACATCTAAGACACATGATACTAAATGGAGAGAATAGAGATATTCATGTGAGATTAGTCGGTTAAGAAGTCTAATTAGATGGAGTGGAATCCTCTTGAAAAGTTAACAAATATTGACTCTTGCACAAACTTGAGAAAACAGCAATTGAGCCTTCAAATCTTGAGTTAAAACTTGATAACTTTGCGGCTAGGGTTTGTAGGAGGAAGAAGATGAAAATTATAAGGGTTTACTTCTCTTAGAGGATGTGAAAATATGTTTGAAAATTCCTAACCCCGTATTAATTTAAGTGGACAAGGATTACAGAACTAAAGTGGCATTAGAATCCTATTAAAACTAAAATAGTTCGCCTGTTAGTCACGCTCTAGAACCGTGATAAATAGTTAGTCACGCTTTAAAGCCGTGACAAATTATCTGAAGCGGGATTTTTGTTTTGGCCCTAATTTTTAGCCTAGAGAGTTTTATGTTTAGAGGACTCTTCTAAACGACCCAAGACTTATATATACTCATATTAGGAGTCTTTTAAGCTAGATTTTTTAATTTTGAATTAATTTAATTAATTATCGGATAAAATTACGGGTTGTAACAAAATATTTTACTAACAAATATGTATATAATAGTATAAGCACAGGTCAAAACACAAAATTGTTTTCACGAATATTTTTAGATCAAAAGTGTCTTTAATATGATTACATATTAAGTCCTCTTAACAATTCAATAGATTTCTTTCAAATATGTCCAGCGTTCTCACTTTCGAAAGTCCAATATGGTTTAAATAGGCACAGTTCAAGTATATAAGGATAGTCAAGAATAATATCCAACAAATATGGTACTGAAGAAGATTAGGTTTCAACTTCTAAGCTATTTTATTTCTAGTCGTATTTTAACCAAACTTTCGTAGTTTTATTTTAAAATAAAATGATTTAAACAAAAATGAACTCAGAAGAAAATTAGACAAATCAGAATACACACAAATGTGATTTGTGTATGATTTAGTATTCAAACTTTTACACAACTTAGATCTATAGAATATCTAGTAAATCAAAACAGATCTATACAAGAATAGTGTATATCTGTGTGTATTTTGTGTACCTAAACACAAATACTAAGCATGCAATATTTATATCATGGATCTAGAGAGAAAAATCAGTAATAATAAGTTGATATTAGTGTGTCTCGATTTTTTGAAATGTAGCAGAGTATTCAGGAAGTAATATACACCTAGAAAAACACAAGAATGATCTATACAGATCTCAAACCAAGAGAGAAAATATTTTACTTTTAAGGAATCTAACTGTTCAAAACAGAACTAAAAATCAGGGTTTCTTTTTCAAAAGATTACATAATAGTAAAACTAAATCCTAATAAGCGAGTCTTTGAAAATATTTGAAAGATTCAAACAATTTCAACCGCAATCAACACACAAGCAATAATAAAAAATAACGTATGAGTGTTCGTGTGCTTAGATTTAATTTATAATGAATATTAAATCATATGTAGACCATGGTGTGTGTGTGCTCTCTCTCTCTAGAAATAATTTGGCAGAGGTTCAGCTCTCTAAACAATAAACTCAACTATTAAAAATCAACTCCATAAGGTCTTTCTTTATATGAGAAGTGGGTGTGTGTTGATTGGTTACAAAAGAGTTCCATGGGTTGTAAAAACACTTAATAAAGCATGTAGAACAAAAATGTTTTAATCAGAAATTTATATACTTTATAAATCATTTTAAAACCAAATGTAAATCAAAAAGATTCCAAAAGATAAAAGAAAATTTTGGAAAAATATTTTCAATGTTTTTACACATAAAAATATTATTCTTACAATTTCACTCCTATCTTTTGTAATTTAAATTAATTGTAACAACCAATTTAAATTGTAAATTAATTTGAATTACTTGTTTTAAAATTATTTAAAAATAATTTTTAAACACAAAACACAAAACACAATTCATGATATATGATTTAATTTAATGTAGTGTTGTATGTCCTAGGTGTCTTAGAAATCATATGAGCTAATTTACAAGGTGGGAGAGACTACCTTTACTGAGATGATTTGAGCTGAATTCTGAAATGCAATCGACTGAGTAAAGGCCTTGTATAGGTATACTAGACTCAAGCATAAATACACAAATAATCTTGTCAAAATTCAAGTCCAACTAGCTGAAGTTCTATATAGCTAAAAACAAAATAAACCTTAGCCCTAGTGTGTTCTATATAGGGACTTTCAATATATATACATACATATATATATATTCGCAATTTCTCTATGTGTAGAGAGAAACATAAATGAGAGAGAGAGAGAGAGAGAGAAATCCGTTGTTGAGAGAAAGTGCGAGAGTCGGTGTTGTTGTGTTTGTGTGTGCAGACGACTAAAGGATGGAGAGGGCGACGTTGGTGGGAGGGGGAGGTGTGGGGAGAGCAAGAATGGGTGGGATGTAAGATAACTAAATGTTTTTTTCTTTTGATTTATTATTTATGCTATTTCATTTTTTGTTTATTAATTTTTATTGTATTCTTAAAATATATTATTTAAGATGTGCTACATGTCAAACTCATATTGGACTACATAATATGTTTTCCACATAAGACATTGAGCCAGCACATCGGTTACAATTCCTAATGGCAAATGTAACGATGGGTCGAATTGAATCGATTTTCAAAATTGAAGGTTAGCATTGTAACTTTTGAAATATCGGGTCAAAGATAAAAAATCATCCCAAACTTCATAATTAAATTTGCATTTTTCCAAAAAAATGATATATTTTTTTTAAAGTAAAATTTTTAATTGAGGACAAATAAATAGGGACTACTTTTACATATAATTTTTTTAATTATTATAAAACTATTGTATTTTAAGAGGGTAAAATGAATTTTGTTTGTATTGAATAGTTTTAGGGACTAAGTTTATGACAAAATTATTGTGTCCTAAGGATATAATGAAAAAGTTAACAAGTCAATTCCTTACAAAAATAAATAATTTTAATTAAGAACAATTAAAATATACTGTTTTTATAAAAGAAAAGTCGATTGTCCTAAAAATAAAGGTTATAAAAAACAATTGTATTTTAAGATAATAGAAGGGCATTTTTATATTAAGTAATTTTAGTCACTAATTTTATAACAAAATTATTGTGTGTCTTATAAACATAATAAAAATATTAACAAGCCCTTTTTCTACTTTGCCCCTTGTTTTGAGACTCATAAAAAACTGTTTCTATACTTATTAAAAAAGTTGTTATTTCACTGTTTTTTATTTAAATAAAAAACTGATTTTATACTTATGGAAAACTATTTTTATATAAAAATGTTTAAATAAATGTTTTTTTAAACATATACAAACGATTTTTTTAAATTATTTAAACTGTTTTTGTTTTTTTTACTATAAGAGACTTCAATAATAATAATAATGCAGTGAAGCTAAAACACTTAAATAAACTATTTATGTGTACTCTTCGAACATTAACATTTTAAATTTGGAATGGAAATGCAAATAGAAATTGGCTCGTCAACGATGTTGAACTAGAAAATTGGTATAAGATTTCATTCTTCCTAGTCATTTCCAATGATGTGCAAAGATATAAAATTAAAATCTAAGATCAATTATGAAATTAACAGTGAAATACTTATATAACATCCTTTTTAAGCAAGTAGTAGCATTATCCATCCAAACTACCCATTTTACTTCACAACGTGAAATGAATAAAACAATATCATCATAACAGGAAAGAAATGAAAGAACTTTGAAAATTATTCTCACCTCACTCTTTAAATTTCCTTCATCGATGATTAGCATCCTTTTGATGAAAAGATAAATTAAGTACATGACCCGCAATAGTACATCCAAATGTTGTTATGTGTAAATTCTATGAACAAACGGTGTTACTCTTTGCATATGAACACAGACGTTAAATCAACATATGAAAAAAATACGGATAATTAAATATGGTAAAAAGCTCTTAATATTTTCTAAAGTGTTACTGATAATTAAAAATGTTACCCTTCCCTCTGTCGCTCTCTGTCGAGTGTGTGGACACGTTAGTGATCTAAAAAGAAGAGAAAATAGTAAATATCCATCACTTAATAGAAAAAGAGAAGTGGACCTGTTTCAATGGATTCAAGTGCTAATAAAATCACAACAAAAAATATTTTAAATTACCACCAACAATATTCTTCAAATAAAAGCACAACAAAATATACATGACCACAATGAATTCACATGAAAAAAATAGTAGGAAAAAAGACAAAAGGGCAATATTGTTATATTGCACTCTTAGCAATATAATTCATAAAAAATGAACATTGAATTATCTTTATTAAATAATAAAAAAAGATGGAATAATAGATAGTAATGTCAAAATCTCCCAAGTTAAATAGGACAGTATCACTTGTGTATAGATGATCTAGTATCCATATCATCAGATGTTGATTTGAAAAAGAAAGAATGAACAACAAAACACAAAAAAATTAGATCCCAAAACATAAACATAAATGTAAATAGATCTTAAAAAAAATGAACAAAATTTGTACATAAAACTTAAATTAAAAGATCCTAAATTATAAAGTCCTAAATTTATCAACAAACCCGAATTTCATATCCTATATATGTGAAAATAAAACTACCAAAAGGGTAGAGATTCATCAAGACTTATTTTTCAAAACCCTAAATTGCAAGACAGTGTTGAACCCAAATATTTTCATATCAAAGGGGGAGCGTGTGTGCATGTGTGTTTGTATGTGTGTATGTGTGTAAGAGATAGAATGATTACTTGTAGCTTGGGAGGGATGAAGGAAGTAACTTAGGATGGTGAGGGCGACAACATGGGAACATGGGAGGGTGAGAGAGGCAACATGGGAGAGGGAGAGAATGAGGGAGGAGGATGAGTGAGAGGGAGGCAGACGTGTGAGTATAGGGTTTTATCCAATTTTTCATATCGTAAGTCTCAGGTTATGACATGGAACAATGTCAGACCCCTACTATAATAGGTGGATAAAGCACAACCGTTGGATCATTTGGAACAATAAAAAACCCTCCCCTAATATTATACAGCTATATGCACATTGCGAAAAATGTTACATCTAATTTCAAAATGGCTATAAGATTAATCATATATGGTCTGTTTAATAGGGCATATTGGTCGTAGCAGAGGGTGGTAAATGAAGGTTTTTCCCACCATTTTGTATATTTCATACCTCTTATTTTCTATGATAAATTATGCGTGGATACCATGTCCACATACTTGTTTTACCATCCTTTTGACAAATTTGTGGGTAAATTTTGCTTATCTATACAAGATGGTAAAGTTTTTCCACAGATTTTTTATTCCTATGAATTTTTTAAAGCTTTTTTTCCTAGTTAAAACTTTTTTTATTTTGTTAAAAACTATTTTTATTTTTTATTATAACTGTTTTTGTAAAAAATGTTATTCACTAATTTTTTTTGTTAAACCTGTTTTTTCTAAAATAATAAATTTTCCTAATTTTTTTTCGTTAAAACACTGTTTTATTTTTGTCAAAACAAATTTTTATTGTTAATTTTTTTGCTCATTAAAATCTATTTTTTCCATTTTTTTATTTTTTGTTATAAATATTTTTTGTGGGGCTAAAGACTGTTTAAAAAAAAGAAGTTTTTCCCTAAAAACTATTTTTTCGGTTAAAACTGTTTGTCTAAAAAAGTAGTTTTTCACTAACAACTATTTTTTTGTTAAAAAAATTATTTTATTTTTGTCAAAGCTATTTTTTATTGTTAAAATTTGTTTTTCATTAAAGACTATTTTTTGTTAAACTGTTTTTTCGTTAAAACTCTTTTACCGTTGGACTAATTTCTTTTGGTGTTAAAACTGCAATTTTTTTAAAAACTATTTTTTTGAGTTATGATTGTTTCACTTTTGAGCTAATAGATATTTTTAAAGAATGTTTTTTTTGTTACAAATTGATTTTCTTGAAACAAATGTTTTTTCCCTCGTTATAAACTGTTTTTTTTCGTTTGTTTTTAGAAACTATTTTTTTGTTAAGAATTTTTTTTGGGTTAAAAACTATTTTTCTATATGCGAGTTTGTTTACATTTGCCACTTTTACTTGTGTCGAACATCTCACTTTTGTCACATGAAAAATTGATATTATCAAACAACACTAAATTTTTTGTCAAGAAATTTTTTTCCATGCCATGAAATAATTTACCATCAAGCGCTGCAAGTATGGAGGCATTACCCCTTGGGGAAGAAGTACCAGATTTTCAATAACCATAAGAGCCTACAATATTGGTTCACGCAATGGTAGTTGAACATGAGGCAGATGATGTGGCTAGAGTTTGTGAAAGACTACCAGTTCGACATTCAGTACCACCTAGGGAAGGTGAATGTCATAGCAGATGCTTTTAGCCGCAATTCGATCTTAGAGTTAGTAGTACTATGGAGGGTAAAGAGGAAATCACTTCGTGGGGATGAAGACTTAACCCATGCATTCATGGCGGTCCTCACCATCACACCTGAAATCATCATTTGGGTCAGGAAGACATAAGCATGAGATTAACTTTTCTAGGAGCGAGTTAGGGGGTTGTTAGTTGAGGGACAAGAACATTATTCTATTAGGTCGGATGGTGGATTGAGATTCTAGGGTATATTAGTTATCCTAGATTACTAGGAGTTGAGGTGATCCAATATGTCTGAGGCTCATGACTCACCCTTTACGGTACATTCCAGAGGGGATATGATGTACCACGACATGCGACGTCAGTATTGGTGGGACGGGATGAAGAGGAACATAGCAGATTTTGTGTCCAACTACGCTACGTGTCAACTGGTGAAGGTAGACCATCAGCATCATGTAGCTGTGTTACAGCCTTTGGAGATCTTGGTGTGGAAATGGGAGAGGATCTCTACGAACTTCATCACTGGGATACTTACATCATAGAGGGGGTACAATTCCATTTGGGTGATCGTCGACCGATTAATGAAGGTGCCTCACTTTTTATCAGTTCAGACAGATTACATCTCAGAGTAGTACGCTATACTTTTCCATGTAGAGATTGTAAAGTTGCATTGGGTACTACTCAACATTATGTTAGATTAGGACAGGATATTTGTGCCCTAGTTTTGGAGGATCTTTCAACTTTAGGGGAAGAGTTGAGATTAATAACCTCATATCACCATCAGACCGATGGCAAGATGGAGAGGGTGAATTTGATGTTGGAGGACATATTACGGATGTGCATTTTAGATTTTAAGGGGAGTTGGGCATAGTATTTGCCCTTGATGGAGTTTGCATACAACAACAACAACTGGTTCACTATTGGGATGGCACCGTTTAAGGCGCTTTACGGGAGACCTTACCGTTCACCCTCATCAGTGTTGGAGTTGGGGTAAAACAAGATACTTGGGCCATATTTCATTCATGACACCTCAGAAAAGGTAGAGATGATTCGGGCCAGGATACGAATTGCTCGGGATTAGAAAAAGAGCTACTTGGATACGGGACGGAGACACTTAGACTTTGATGTTGGGGATCAGGTGTTGATTAAAGTGTCCCCATGAAGGGATTGATAAGTGTAAAGGGGTGTTTTGTCTTACTTACTATACTTTGACGAGGAACCCCTCTAGCCCTCCTACAATAAGATTTGGGCAAGGGAACTTTCAGTCCTCCTGCAATGAGATTTGGGAGAGGGATCCCTCCATACCTCCTATAATGATTTGGACGAGAGACCCCTCCAGTCATCTTGTATTGAGATTTAGGTGAGGGACCCCTCCATCCCTCCTGAAATGAGGTTTAGGCAAGATACCCCTCCAGCCCTCCTGTAATGAGATTTGGTTGAGGGACCCCTCCAACCCTCCTGCAATGAGATTTGGGCGAAGGACCCCTCCAGTCCTCCTGCAATGAGATTTGGTTAAGGGACCCCTCAAACCCTCCTACAATGAGATTTGGGCAAGGCCCCCCTCCATCCCTCCCGCAAAGAAGTTCCAAAGATATTTTATAGAAGGAACCCATCCAATACCTCCTTCAAGTTCAAAAGATAGTTTGGGCAAGGGACCCCTTTCCCCTAAACTAAAAGCAGTTAAAATGATACCTGGGCAGGGGAGTCCACAAATGAGGACCCCACTGCGAAGACCAACCAAAAAATGGAAACTCTAGTGAGGAAGCCCATAATGAAGGAATCCTCTAGAAAATGTTCAAATAGTATTTATTTTACAGTAAGAGGACCAAAGAAGTAACCCACTGAATAAAATAGGCCAAGATGAGGGGATCCATCATGAATAGTCCCTCTTCATGAAAAGAAAGTATTTTTTATAGAATAAAAGTACTAACACTTACTTTCTTGTGCAAGTAGCTTAGTTGAGCAGGCAAGGCTCAAATAGGCCAGTTGGGACCTCTTGGGAGTTTTGCCTTGGCGGCTGAGGAACAAGGTTTGTTGAGTAAGATTAACCACTTAGCATGTAGGATTGAGAGAATACTAGTAGAAAGACCATATGGTTTACTCAAAGTCCTTACACAATTCACATATAGTCATAACTTAAATGAGCAACCGAGAGGTTGCTCACCAGAAATGAACTTTTTTATAAAAAAAATGATTTTAGAGAAGGGGCTCCTCAAGACCCCCCTCAAGTGAAATGGTTTTAGTCCAGTCCTCCCCTCTCAAGTTTATAAAGTTTGTATCACAAGTTAACGTTTTAAAAGATATTTACCAAATCAGATATTTTGTCTCCATTAGGAGACATATTTGCTTTTTCACTTTGGCTCCCACCAGGTGGCACCTGTCAGGGTGGACATGAAACTACACATGTAGGGATAAATGATACATTAAAGACCTTGTCCCTCACCATCCCTCTCAATTTTGTCACCCAAAAGTGCCAGCTCAGCCCTAGTGCCCAAGTATAAATAAGAACCCCCGAGCAAGGTCAAGTAACAATCAGAACTCATATCATACTGTTACTCTGTCAAAATCACGTGAGAACCTCCTTGTATTCTCTCCTTTATCTCTCTCTGGTGATAAGTGCTTTGCTCTTTTACTCCCCACCGACAGCCATCACTCTCAGGAGTTTCTCTTGAGAAAAGTTACTATTATTATTGTGGATTTCATCTTCTTTCAAGGAGTGAGCTCTAGCTTGCTATCTATTTTTACCAAAAGAAGAAGGTTTTATTAGAAGATGCTCCAGAAGTTCTTGATAACCTTAAAAGTAGATTTCATTGAAGTCGTTCACGCCTCACCCGTTTCAGCATCTTACTAGACCCTAGTCACACTACCTTCTTACATTTGATGACTCTTCTGGGGCGGTATCCTTAATTCCATGGACAAAAAATGCTTCAACATTTCTAAGCATCTAGATTTGAATACATTCCACCAAGGAATGGAACTCAAAAGGATCATACCACTCAGGAGGATGTGGTGGTGACCGAAGTTAAAACACTTTCTCCTCAGGGAAGGCATACTAGCTCACCGACAGCAGCTCTGATGACAAGTGTAAGCTTTATAGGCATAATATTTGACTTTTTGAAACAAAATAATATAGACCTGACAAGTTTGGGTCAAGGATGTGTAGCACCCGAAGCTGAGCCCTCTAGTGGGGCAGTCACTCTTGTCTCCGACGGAAGTGGTTGCACCATGAAAACTGGTACCGAAGCAAGTTGTAGCACCATCAGGTTCACCTACAGCCAAGGGCATAAGTTTGGAGGAATCACCATCCAAAGCTGTTACTATATATGAGGTGAGGAAGATGCTATCCTCCTCTCAGATAGAGGGTCCTCATCTTTACGAGGAGTTGTAGGACCCCTACCCATAATAGGTGAACGAGAAGCCATACCCAGAGGGGTATATTCCACCAAAGTTTATTAAGTTCAGTGGAAAAGGGTATAATCCAAGAAAGAACATGAAGAGGATCGTTGAATACCTAGGAGTGCATGTAAATGACAAAAATCTCATGTTCAGGGAGTTCTCCAAGACCCTTATAAGGAAGGCTTACACCCGGTAATCCCATATGGCACCCAACAGTATCCCCACATGGGAGGAGATGCACATGAATTTTAGCCAAAAGTTCTGTGTAGCAGAGGAATTCGCATTGAGACACCTAGCACGGGAGGTTCAGATATAGCAGAGGCAACACTGCTACAAATATGTGTCGAGGGACTCTTAGAGGAATACAAGTTGCATTTGATCAATGATACCAGAGATAGAACTTTTAGAGAGTTCACCTGGGCTTCCAATAATATAGCCATGATAATCAAGCCCAGGTCCCGAAGTTAGAGGATGAAAGTGCCACTAACTTTTGGAAAATTTCAAGTGTCGAGGAGGTAAGCATTCAATTATGTGGATGGAGTTTCAGAGAGCAAGAAGGGAGGCCCTGGATCTAAGAACAACAACCTAGGTAATAAGATAAAGTTCGGAGAGGATGCCCTAACCCCGCTACCTTGTAGTGTAGCGAAAGCAACAGATTATTATCGTACATTAGTACGAGGGGGGTAGCAGGTCCCCTCATTTTAATGGGGAAATCCTAACAGCAGCTGACAAAGAAAATCTTAAGTATTGTGAGTTATATCAGAGGGTGAAACACTCCACTAAGGATTGCTACCGTATGAGGAGGATCATTGGCGAGTAGGTGGCCAATGGTACATTGCAAATACCGCAAGTGAATGATAACGAGAACCCACTCCCAACACATCACTTAGGCATTGCCAATATGGTAGTAACGTGTGATGAAGAAGCAACTCGAGATCAGATGGAGTGGGAAGGTAGTGTAAAAATATAAGAAGAGCTAGAGGGGCTAGCCCTGGACAACATAGAACCTAACAGTAAAGGAGATGCGAAGAATGGTTCTTCACTCCAGACCAAGAAGATCTTGGAGGTGGGGAAGTTGAGAAAGTGAACCCCCTGGAAGGAAAAGTGGATGTCATCCTTACATTTAATGGGGGGAACCAGAATTTGACTACGAAGAGGGACAACTAACTCTTCCAAAATCATCCAAAAAGTAGAATCCATATTATCAGAATAGAGGGCATAGGACTCTTTACCCTACTATGAACTAGGACCGAAAAAGGTTGGCTCATAACATAAACTCAAAGACGTCAGAAAATCACACTTAATGCAATGAATATGTTTGTAATGCCCTAAAGTATGAAATGTACTTAGACTCTGAATGTGAATCCATAGTGAGGAGTCGTAAGTTCAAATGGTTCTTGGACCAGATATGAGTAAAGTATGACACCAGAGTCCTCATCACAAGAAAAGTCTTAGAAGAAGTGCAACGATATGGAGACCCCTCACTAAATTGGTAGGGACCAATTGGGAGGTTGATTAAAAGATACACCTCAGAAGTAATTTTCTCTAAGACAGATAGGCAGGTACCATACTTCCACAACTTCCCATTGTACGTGACAACTATGATCAATTGGGTCTCCTTACCTAGAGCATAGATGGATAGAGGGGCATATATTATTATAATGGCAATTAGTACGTTGTATAAAATCGGGATTGATCAAGAAAAGATAGTACATGTGTCGTTGGTGATTTCAGGATTCGATAGTGCTAGTATGCAATCTATAGGATATGTGAATGTGGGTATTAGGTTTGGAAATTTCACTTCCTATATCAAGTTCCACATCATCAACGCCACACCATCTACGAGTTACTCATCATAAGGGTGTGGATGCATATCCATGGCATAGTGCCCTCCACATTCCACCAATGTACAAAAGCCAACATTTGAGTAACATAGATCATAATCAAAGTCACCCAGAAGCCATTCTCTATTGAGGAGGCCCACCTGGTGGATGTGACATTCTATAGAGAACTGGACGAAGAGAGGAATAAGTCTGCAAGAAATATAGAGGAGAGGCAAGTGGTTAGAGGAAGTGCCTAGATAAAGAAGTCCGTCCATGATCTCTTAGGGGACAGGGTGATCCCCCACATATCAAAAGGTAAGAGGAAGGTGGAAGAGGTAGCCAAACCTCTTGGAACTTAAAAAGAGTGGTCCTACCTGATGGAAAAGTCATATACAGTTTATAATGGTCTATGAAGGCGGAGTTCTAGGATGAGAGTGTTGAACTAACACTAGAGTGTTTTATGGTCGATGAGTCCCACATCATTGAACATGTTGAGGAACTAGAAGAGGCTCTGGAGTTCATGCAAGATGGACCTAGGGAGCAACTGCAAAAGTTAGAGGAAATTAACCTAGGAGTAGAAGGGGTGAAAGTAGACCCATTCTAATTTCCAAGAGTTTGAACCCAAAATAGAAGGAATGGCTCATCAACCTACTCAAAGAATTCACCGACGTATTTGCCTGAAAATACATAAAGATGCTAGGGATAAATCCAGAAGTGGGGTCCCATAAATTGAATGTCCTTCCCAATGCTCTTACAGTAACATAAGAAACACATACGTACAAAGCTGATATAGACCTAAAGATAAAAGCAGAAGTAGAGAAGTTGTTGGCGGCAGGGTTCATCAAGCCTGTTCAGCATCCTATGTGGCTCTCCAGCCAGGGGAAAAAAAGGATAAGAGATAAATTCGAATTTGTGTGGATTTTCATGACTTAAATAGAGCGTATCCCAAGGATGAGTTTCCCCTACCCATTGTAGACAGCTTAGTTGATACTACCGTAGGCCATGAGATGTATAATTTTATGAATGGGTACGTCAGCTACAATCAGAATAAGATGCATTTAGCGGATGCAGAAAACACTGCCTTCCGTAGGCCATTGGGAAACTTCCACTATACAGTCATGCCATTTAAATTAAAGAATGATGGGGCTACCTTCCAGAGGACTATGATGGCAATCTTCCGTGATCTATTTGATAATATACTGGATAAAATAAGCATATACAGGACCTCCGGAGAGTGTTTAGAAGATGCAGTACGTATAAGATGCGAATGAACTCCTTGAAGTGTGCCTTCGGGGTCACTGTAGGGAAGTTTTGGGGTTTGTCATAAATAGGCAGGGGATGTAAGTTGATGCAGAGAAGTTGAAAGACATAGTGATGATGCCACCCCCAAAGAGTCAGAGGCACCTCAAGAGCTTATTAAAAAGGTATCCTACGTTCATACCTGCACTAGCAGAGGTGACTCACCCAATTACACTCCTACTGAAAGAAAAATCCAAGTGGACCTGAGGAGAGGAACATAAGAAAGCCTTAGAGAAGATCAACGACATTTTAGCCTCTCCATCCACGATGATCCCGCCAGAGGTTGGGGCACCACTACTGCTCAACGAAAACGTCTATTGAGGCACTTTTATCCTAAGAGAAGGAAGGAGTAGAGAAGCCGGTGTAATAACTGTCAAGGGTGATCTTGGGTACAAAATCAAGATATACTAATGTGGAGAGACACTGCCTTTCCCTAGTCTTTATGGCTCAAAAGTTGAGACACTACATGTTGGGCTTTACAGTCCATAATCATTAAGTGTGACCCTATCAAGTACCTACTAGTACAGATGGTACTGGTAGGACGTGCAGCGAGATGGTTCTTAATTTTGTCAGAGTATGATCTAAAGTGAATAGTGAACAATGCCATCAAAAGTCAAGTGGTAGCAGATTCTCTCTCTCTCTCTCTCTCTCGTTATACGATTTCAGGTTAGTTTTTTCTCTATTTCTCTTTCCTTTGTATATATATGTGTGTATGCATGTGTGTGTGTGTGTGTGCAGGTGGATGTGGGGGGAGGTGGGGATGGTGTTTGCGTGTGTGGTAGAGGGAGGGGGGTGGCGGCAGGGTGGTGGTGGGTCTGGGGGTTTGGGGTGTGTGTGTGTGTGTGTGGTGGTGGGGGGAAGGAGGTAGTGGGGGGGGGGGGGGGGGATAGGGGGTGGTGGGGTAGGGGGTCTAGGAAGGAAGTGAGTGGGGCAGGTGTGTGTGTGTGTGTGTGTGTGGTTTTCAATTTGGTTTTGGGAATTATAAATATTGATTGGGTGATGTTAGTTGGGATTGAAATTAATAGGTATTTTTAATATTGATTGAATATTATTGTATATTCTCATTTAGGTTTGAAATGGTTAATGTTGAATTAATTGAGTACATGAATTAGAAGGAGTACGGGATACACATTTGTTGGTTTGTTGTTGTTGTTGGACTATATTGGACGAATGTGGTTGGATATGAAAGTTGGTTGTTAATTTTTTTTAAATCCTTAATTTAATTCACACTAATAAATCCATAAATAATTATATTGTCTTAATTTATTGGGTTGGTTAATTTTGAAAGTGGCACGTCCACTGGATTATTGTTAAAATGGGGGGAGGGGGAGTTTTCAACTTTTTTCTAAAATTACATTGTGTCACGACCCATTCGAGAGTGGCATGACCACAGAATTATGATAATTAAAGGAAACATAATTGAAATTACAAATAGTGAGCATAGATACTAGCCTTCTAGTTCTTATGTGTATGCATTCAATAGCCCTTAGACCCATTCGAGAGTCATTATCCTTATAATGAGATCTCTCAAATTGTCCCGTTTGGACAGTTTGGGACTGAATAGTTTCTATATAATAATAATATTCTTGGTGGATTAAACTTGTTACTTTGGGAGGAAGTTCTACAGTCATAACTTACTGTTCTTTGGGTGCATGATAGATGATGTGATGTTAAGTGTTATTTCAATTATCAATTGAAGTAACACTCACACTTGTGAATCTACGTCGTGTACTTGGAGACCTATGGGGATATTCTGCCGGATTCTTCTCAAATTAGAACAATATGCATGGGATGTTAAGTATATTACAAAAATATATAGTCTTGAATGGGATAGGACCACTAACCCCTTAGAGGAGATGGAGGAAATAGGAATTAATATTATAAATTGAATTTGAATTTGAATTTGAATTTGAAATTGAAATTTAAAAATTGAATATAAATTAGATATAATTAAATGAAACATACTATAAATTTCATAAAATAAGTAATAGGTGTTTGTTTATACTAATGAGAACTAAATTTTCACACTTTTGTTTATACTAATCCACTAATATACGATTCTTACCTATAATAGGTGATTGTTGGGAGTAGTTGTGACGGGATATCCTAAATACAAAGAGTGGATGGGTGAGACAAATATATTAGGGGATATGTTTCGCAGAGAATGATGATGAAGAGTTTTCGTGTTCGTGCTAGGTGTGAGAATGGTAAGGTGTTTGAGTGGAAAATAGTTGAACTACATTTGTTAACATGGGGTATTTAAGATAGCTATCAATTTTGGAGTTTTCACGAGGAATCGAAAGTTCCTTTTGTCCCCGAGCAACCTTCACAGCAACCTTCAACAAGTAGGATAGATGTACAGGGGGATGATGTAGATTATAATATGTTAGAGAATTTAGTTGATGGCGCGTACGGAGTTCATGAAGTGGAAGAAAATGAGGTCATTGACAATGTACGAGGTTCAGGTGCTCATGAAGATATTAGGATAAACCTTGATGCTGACTACCAAAGTTTAAAATTTAAGGAGACCCAACCGTTATACTTTGGGTAAGGAGTTTGTTAAGCAAGTTGACTATTCTCTCGTGTTGGGCTTTCTTTCTTGCTCATATAAAATAAGTTTCGAAATTCCTTTCATACCCCAATCAAATGGATGATTTCACGATCAAACCATACCCAAATTTCTCATTTTAGATTCAGACATGCTTCTTTATATGAGATGTCGATTTCTCATCACTTTAGATTTCTCCTATGAGAAAAACAATTTCACCCGAAATTTTCAAATCCCGGGTGTTACTACACTTCACTCTACATAATTGCCTTAGGATTTCTTCATTCACAAAAATCCTTCAGACTCCCTCACCCTTCACTAACAGTGTTGGGTAAGTTTGGAACGGCACAAACGTCATCCATGACGGTGCTTGGGAAACTAAATCTCCCGAACGACTCCTTTATTGTCCTCAGCCTGAACAACAATTTTGGTGAGTTATATCTCAATCACCATTTTCCCAAAACGCTCTAAATATTTGGTTGAGTCCTCCTCTTGCTGTTCTTCTAACGACCCTAACTACTCCTCGATGTTCGACTAGACTCGTATAAGAATTTCATCGCTTATATTTCCTGGCAGGAGCACGTAAGTCGTAATATGCAGGGGAAAACAACATCCTAATAATAGGGCTCTACATCAAAGAACTCTATGCTGAAATGTAGAAAGACGTACAGATCCTAAAGACAATAGAACCTGATGCTCTGATACCACCTATGACACTCCACCTAATTAAATAGCGGGTGATCAATCGTTTATTAAATTAAATCAGAATATCCAGTTGGTTCATTCTTAGCATCACTGTCGAAAAAATATTTTCTTTATTAATTCACCTTATAAATAATTAAACTAGTGTAAAAACTTTTCCATTTTTAAATAAATTAAAACCATTCCACAAAGTGTAGTAATAATGGACAACATCACATCACAACTGAACAAGACTAAATGTGACTGGAATAACTCCCTAGTTAAAATATTTCATTACCATCAAATAAAACTGATATTAACAGTACTGACACAAATGATTACAATCTCTGGAATATAAATGAAATAACTATAATCCTAGGCGACATCCCCTATATGAAAGTAGACACTACAGATGTGTGAATCAACAGAATGGAAGCGTCTAAACAAATCTACCTCTCCAGTAGCAGATATAACCCACCGAGATATCCATATTCTATGTCGACATCCCTGATACTCTATACCTGATGTGTAAAATACAATAGAGAAGACAATATGCAAATAAACGGGTTAGAGCCTGATTGTAAAAGTTTTTTTAAAATAACAAGTGCTTAAGAAATGAAATTTAGCAATTATTATGTACATGTTAGATTCTCGGGCTTTCGCTTGCGAATTCTCACCTCCCATCTAGTGTGAATGCCTAACATACCTTATTATCCCCTAATTAAGGTTCTCCATTAAGATTCTGCCCTATATCATGTCCCCGTATTTCCCACACAATACTTATGATATTTAAACATGTTCATTTTCTTTAATATGAACTTTCACATCTTTAGGATTAAGTATTCACTTACTTATTACAATCTGATCTTATTATCCATTTTTCATCTACAATTTCACATATTATATTTCACGCCATAATATTTATTTTAATCTACAAATTTCACATAGTAGATTACCTCATATCTACTAAATGTCACAAATTAGATAATATCACATGTATATATATATTCACTTGATAATATATACAATACTGCACCCTACCAGACTCAATTGCAGTGCATGCATACACTACTATCATGTTCGGGTACATCTCGCACTGTATAAGGGACTGTTGGTTCGACATCTCTCACAAACAATAAATCTCATATCACAAATATTAGAAGTGAGCATACTCGTTAGATAAATGGGTCACACACATACCTACGCTCCCATTCAACCGTCGAAACTATCATTCTCAACCAATAACACGTGTCTAAGGTCCTATGCTCATGGTACGAGTCAAAATCCCTCCGAAGGCACACAGGGATACGACCGTCCACAATGAACAACCTCCACCTCGATAGTAAGAAGCGTAGGTATGTTATACACACAATATAAATAATATAACTATTCACCCCACCTATATATAATAACAATAGGGCATACGCACAACCCATATAAATATTTCAATACATCCTACGTATTTACAGATTATGACTTTACTTCTTAAATTATATTCATGAGCTTCTCTCAGCACTCGAAGGGTAATCATTTACTTCTCATATAAATTCAATAGGCAATCACTCACGTCCTACAAGTCCATGTCCTCACAACACCCAAATTTCTATGAATTAAAATCATCTTCAATTAGGTTTATTTCTCGATAATTCCTAATTCATTCTTATCTCTTTTATTTCACCTATTAGGGTTTATCCCACATAAGCCAAAGGTTATTACGGTAATAATAACTTCCTTACTACTAGTCCTAACCTTAAATACTCCTTTATTCGAGTTAATTACCAATATATATATTCCACCGTAACGATTTTAATTCACACTTCGTTAATTTCCCCCCATTACCTTCCATAATACTTTTCGGATCTTAAGTATACCCTACTGCCCTTCTTCAATTCCCAATTTATTCAATTAATCATCATCACATATTTCTCAAATTTAGGATTTAAACAAATATTTAAATAGGAATTAAATCACATTTCCAGGGGGAGTCGATTGATCGACTGTTCCTGGTCGATCGATCAGCATTCTTGAGTCGATCGATCGATCGATCAGATATTGCCCAGATTCTGCATATATTTACCTACGGGTTTTACACTTTTTCATGCTCAAAATCATATTAATACATCTCCAAATTTATAATTATTTAACCCAGATCATATAGTAACATATATAGGCAAGTTCTAACGTATCCAAATTAATTAAACATCATCAACCGGTATAAATCTACCCAGATTTCATATTCAATCTCAAGGGTTCTAGTTTTGACTTTATCATCAATTACATATGTAAATCCCATATTTATTCACCAAGTAATTCATATATTTCATGGAGTTAATTCTAACTCGAAAGGAGATCATTCCTACACAATTCTCATTTCAAAGATTCATCGAAATTTATTTTAATTCATATCACTTTTCAGAATTTTCTAAACAACTTAACATGGAAAATATAAATGCTAGAATTTGTAATATTTATTCACTTGCCTCTAATTCGTAGGTCTGAACCATTGAAGAAAAATTATAGCCTCCACGAATTTCCTTCACTCCAGGTTTGTTCTTGCACAAATTTGTTAAATTCTCCCCTTAGGCTCTTGAAATTCTTTCTCATGAATCTCCATTTTCTTTCTAACTCTCTGCATAATTTTCTTAACCTTTGGGTTTGTGATCCCTAGGCCCAACCTTTGATTTTAAAGGTGGAATACCGTTTTTGGCTTTTCACCTACAATTAAGAAGGCCAAAAGCTACCTAAATAAGTCCCGATTAATCTCAAAAACTCCCAAGACCCGTACATAACTTCTGGGTACTCAATTTTGACTATATAAACCCTTCAAGACACATTGGCGTAGTCAAAAAACCATTCGGATGACATAAAAATAATTTATTTTTCATTTCACTTAATTATAGTCTCGATACGACTCACACGCGCGTCCAGACTTAATTTCCATAATTGTCTTATTCATCACTCATGATAATTTTATATAATCATAATCATATGTAAAGTCAGAATCATATATATTACTTTTAATCACCAAGTAATATTCAACATAATTCACATATTACTTTACTCCCAAGTAATATTAAATCTGTATTAATTTTCAATTATCTTACAATTAATTCTAATTAATCCCATTTTAAAAGTCATTAAAAATACGGGGATATACAAGGATGAGTTATAAGTATACCGATTTTTTTCGAGAACATCGTAACATTCGTTTGGCAATATCAATAGATGGTTTAAATCCATTTGGAAATTTAAGCACCAATCAGAGTGTATGACCAGTGATCCTAGGCCCACTCAACCTCGCTCCTTCACAGTGTTTGAGACCTTAATTTTCGTTGTTGTGTTTGTATATACTTGGGCCAAAGGCACCAAGTGATGGCATCGAAGACTACTTGGCTCCTCTGGTAGAAGAATTAAATGAGTTATGGGAAGAGGGTGTGCAATAATTTGACTCTTTTAGAAAAGAAGAGTTTACGCTTAAAGCTATGTTGAAGAGGGAAATTCATGATTTTCCATCTTATGGAATATTATCCGGTTGTGTAGTACATGGTTATTTTGGGTGCCGTATTTGTGGAAAGGAGACTGAATCTCTTCATCTCCCAGCTAACTCAGAAAATGTATACCATTGCCATAGGAGGATTTACACACACACACCCCCGGCGCGCTCATAATTTCTGATTTGAGAAAGGTTCCAATTTTTTATTGGGCGGGGTTAAACATAGGCTACCACCGAGAAAACTTTCAGGTTCAGAAATTGAAAGTAAATCTTCTCATTATGGTCCTAATATGACAGGTAAGAATCTTAAATTTAATAATGTTAAGAATAAGAAGATCCCAACTAGGAATGAAACTGAGAAAATTAAGGCATGGTATAGGAGGTCAATTTTATTTGACTTGACTTATTGGAAGAATAATTCGGTGTGCCATATATTGGATGTGATGTAAACAGAGAAGAACATCGCTGAACATATTGTGGGCACCTGCCTTGGGGGGAGTCATACGAAGGATGGAGAAAATGCACGAAAAGACCTTAAATCATTAAAACTTAAACCATAACTACGGTTGAAAGAACATAGTAGGGGAAGGATAATAATTCCCCTTGGTGCGTTTCCTTTGACGAGTGAGCAAAGGAAGGTACTTTTAGACATAATATATAATTTGAAGGTTCCATCTACTTTTTCGTCCAACTTGCAAAGGATTTTGAATTATGCTACCCATGATTTACATAAGTGTAAGTCTCACGATTGGCATATGATCATGCAATTGGTTCCTCTATTGTTTAAGCACTGTTTCTCCAAGCACAAGGATTTGCGGAGGGATATAATGAAAATGGAGGTTATATAATGTTACATTACAATAAACCTTTGCAACTAACCTAATTAATTTATCTATATTCTCATCTCTTAAAGATGGTGATGCGTCATCAAGTCTTGCTCTTCTAGCCACTAGACCCTTGTTTATGGCACAAGAGTACAAAAATTATAGATTGAACGGTTACGTATTTGGTGCAGGGTTGTACTTGGAAAGTACAAATGTACAAAACTCAGGGATTTCATATAAGGCTCTTATTTTCTTTCAAGGGAGCACAAAAGATAAAAATCTCGTTGAAGCTTGAATGACTTATTATGGTGTAATTCGAAATATATTTGAATTGGAATATGTAAGCTTCAAAGAGGTTGTATTTTACTGTGATTGGGTAAGAGTTGAGGATAAAAATGCTTGTAAAGTTTATCCTGGCACCAATTTGATCATGGTTGACTTGTCCAAGTTGAAGAGTAATGAACACGTGCGCGATGAGCCGTTTGTTTGTGCATTTCAAAAGGTCAAGCAAGTATTTTACTCAGAGTATATAGACAATGAGCCGTGGTCAATCGTCTTATATGCGCTAAAGCATCTAAATAGTAGCGTGGATGACCCGAATGTGAAACAATTTTTAAATTTGTAACAAGTATTCCAGTTATGGGACATTAGTTTAATGCTTTTAATTCATTTGTACTTGATCATTATACTGCATGTAACATTTAGATTTAATTCTTAAGCATTAATTCAAAGTCCATGTCCCGTGGGTGTATTATTCTAATGTTTTATTATTATCGAACATCAGTTTAATGCTTTTACTTCATTTGTACTTGATCAGTTTAGTGCATTAATTCAAAACTTCTTTGTATTCTTCTAATTCATTTGGATTTGTAATAATAACAACAATTTTTATTGAAATGTCTTCCTCAGGGATTGGCGACAATGAAGGCGACGAGGGCTCCTCTGCCCCTAGGCTCCCAAAATGGGGAAAATTAGGATCGGTCGTTAAGAACAAGACGGGAATATTGGCTAGATCCCTCGAGTTTATTAAGATGATTATCGGCCCGGGGTACACTAGTTGGAGGGAGTTTCCAAATGAGCACAAGTTGGCTATTTGGGCAGCACTATAGGTATTATATTTATATTTATATTTATATTTCAATTTCCATTTTAATTTCAATTTATATTTATTACCAACTAACACTTACTTTCATTTTGTTTTGTATTTCATTGACACGATCAATTCGTCCTGCCCCCACAACTCCGTGATTCTTTGTTGGAACAGTTGAGGGAACAACATAAGACGTGGAAGAAAAATTTACAGGCCCCGTACTTTGGGAAGGCTCGAGACTCCATTCTCAGACTGCGTGAGACTATCCCACCTAAGGATCCGATCGCATTGACAAAGTGGCAAAAGTTCATCGACAATGAGATCGAGAAGAGATAATTGTCATCTCGCCAATCGAGGAGGGAAAATCGGGCGAGAAAGATGAATGTGCACTACTCGGAGCGGACGTCTTACGCCAAGGTGGAGCACATGATAGTTTTATGTTATTCTGCATTATTTTATTTTGCGTTACTTACTAATTTTGCATTATTTTATTTCAGGAGACGGGGAGTGGCCCTGGGGGTAGGCCATATAGGCTCGATGCCTAAGTGGTAATTCGAACGAAGAAGGGCAAGGACAAGTAGGTGTACCCGAGCGTCACATCCACGATTGTAACTTATAAATATTTAAATTTTGTTAATTACGTTATAATTTTTTTATTTACTTAATTAACTAATCGTGTGGTTTTTGTCGTTTTAGGCAAAGCTTAAGGAAGTGCATGAGTCGTTGTTTGATGCCGACAAGGCATCTTTGGCTAGAAACGCATTGAGCCAAGTGCTCGACACCGATCGCAAGAGGAGGATTAGGGGGTGAGCTCGCGGGTGGGAAAGTCTAGGATCATCGGAATGGAGATGAGCAACACCGGGTTGGCTCGTCAGGTGGAGAAGCATGACGAGAATCTATCAAGGTTGAAGGCGATGGTCCTAGATAAGTACACCATCATGAAGCGTGAGTTAGGCAAGGGCAAGGGGAAGGGGAATACGATGGAGGAGGACGTAGACGAGGACAAGGACGAGGATATGGATGTCATTGCTTCATTGCCAATATGGGCGGACTCACCTCTTGATGATCCGATTTCCATCTTGGTTCCCGTCCAGCGGCCTATGTCAACAATCGATTGTCCGAACGTGTTTTTACTCGACATATATAATGGCCAGAGGATAGCAAGGGGGTTGAGGGACCCGAGAACCCTCCCTGGTATGTCGGTTCATGGATGTTTCCTTCAAGACATCGAGGCCAAGGTGCTCGTCACACATGTCAAACCCAAAAAGGATAACTCCGCATTATGGTTGCACGAACAATACGACATGGCGCATATTGAGGGGTGTCTCAATGTGTATATCGTGTGGCCTTCCTTCCTCTTCCAACCTACTGATGACTTCATGCATTGATTATTTGTATCTATTTTATTTGGACACTTGGACTATATTTGTATTGTTTTGATTTGTTATATTTTGGTTTGGATATGGATTGTATTTATATTTTATTTGGATATGGAATTATATATGCAATGATTTGCTGCATTCTTTCTATTTTATTTGAATATATATTGTTTGAACAGTACAAATTTGCTATAACAGGTACAAATATACTGTTGGGCAGTGGCATTAGCCACACTTCTCAACATATTTCTTTTAATTCTGCCCAGAATTGTCAAGGTCTCTGACCATGACAAGTCGTGACAAGTTTTTTATCATGAACTTGTCACGGTCAAAGATGGTCATAATTGTTTTAGGGTTTGTCATAGGGTTGTCACGATTTTTAACCGTGACAAAACTTTTCACAGTAAAATATCGTGACAGGACCGTGAAAAGTCTAATGAACTTGTCACGGTCTTTGACCATGACAAGTCCGTGACAAAAATAGTTGTCACCCCCAGACTTGTCACGGACAATGACCCTGACAATCTGACAGTTTTGGTGTAGTGACATCATCCAGAGGTTTCTGTGACAGTTCCTGGAAGTGACCCTTGAGCAGCATGCACGAACAATGAATAGGCATGTTGATGCACTAGAAATAATAACCCATAAGTTATACATGGATGGGACATAAGCAACAATCATAGTGCGGCGGAGAACTATGCCTACCACACTGAAGTCTTTGTTTCCAAGAAATGTGCCAAAACATTGGAGGTAGCTAGTTATGAAATAGCTAGAAATGAGAGCATGAAGAATGAAGATGTTAGACCTACCACCAGATGTAAGGAACAGTTTACTTTAAGATCCATGGAGGGTTCCTAGAAAGGTATGTGGTAGAAAAATATTTATAGAGAGGTTGTCATAAATACATGAAAAGCAGTGTGGGGCACCGATGTCCTTCTTTATCGCCGATTACAGTGGGGGGGGGGGGGGGGGGGGGGCTACTATTAGCCCACTATGAGCACAGAGGCTGCTCGTTTGCAATAAGGCTGTATAGAATGCCAAACCCATTTGGATAAGCCAGCAGAAGACAATTTTGTTGAAGCCTTTGAAGATTGGATGCAACCATACATAGCCTATCTGGAAGATAGTGAGTTGCCCACGGAAAGAGAAGATGAAATTTATCTCCAAAAGCGAGTAGCCTGCTTCTACTTGGTAGAGGGAGAGCTATATAGAAAAGGCTAGAATGAGAAATCACTAAAATGTGTAGCAAAAGAGGATGTGGGAAAAGTGTTGAAGGAGTCCCATAAGCCTTCCCACATAGGAGGCACCAAACTATATGATAAACTAATGACACTGGGGTATCACTAGACGACCATGGAGACTGACTCCATTGGTTATATGAAGAAGTTGAGAGCTTTCTAAGTATATGGAAACAAAATGCATGCCCCTTTCATCAGCTTGAAAATCCTAGAAACTCCCTACCCCTTCGACACATGGGCATTTGATCTGGAGGGAAATATTAGCCCAACCTCTCATGGAAAGGCATTCATAATTGTCTCTACAGAAGTGTATACCAAATGGATAGAGTCCATTCCTCTAAGGAGGGTGACTGACCAAGTGGTAACCCAGTTTATCAAGGTGTATATCATATCTAGGTTTTGTATACCCAAGGTGATTATAAAAGACATAGGGAAACAATTCGTATGCAAGGAGATGGCACTTATCACTGACAAGTACAAATTTGTGCATAACAGCACAACCATATCCTACCTAAAAGTAAATGTCCAGGCGAAGGCCACCAATAAAACCTTTATCAATATCCTGAAGAAGATGATGGAAGACATGCCAGGGGCATAGGATGAGAAGCTACCCATGGTCTTATGGGCTTACCGAACATCGAAGAGAAAGTCAATCGGGCTTACCCCATTCCCACAGGTGTATGGGACGAAATATGTCCTACCAATGGAACTGGCAGTAGCCTCAGCTAGTGTCTCTCTAAGCAATGGACTCATACCCGATCCACGACACGTGAAGCTGGATGCATTAGACGAGCACAAAGATAAGGCAAGGGAAAACTTCAAAGTTTACACCCAACAACTGTCCAAAGCATATGAAAATCTAGTCAAGAAAAAAGAGTTTTAAGTGGGAGACTTATCCCTCTGAGCATCCACTTATCACCTTCGCATCATGCCAACATCAAAATACAAACCCAACTGGGAAGGCCCCTGTATGGTAAGAGGAATAGGGAAGTCATAATACTGCCATATTTTTTAGTCGGAGTGGGACTGTCTCCAATCCATCAATTGAAAATGGGTTAAGAGGTAATATGCCTAGTTTTGTTAAAAAATCATTTCTGTAATAGAACTCGAACGGTTTGATCTCATACCAGAAAAGTGCTTTTTTGAAAAAAAAAATAATAATAGAGCAATACCATCTAGTAAACAGTACACAGTAGAAAATGAAATTAATAGAAATACTTTTTTTTATCATTGTTGATGTTTATTTTGATTACTTACCTACTGTATGAGGTAGACCCAACATAATATTTTTTTCTCTTCAGAAATGCCCTCTACTATGCTAGAAGAGAATGCATGAAAAAGGAGGAACTTTGTTCATTACACTTTGGGGTGTATGCCCATCCTAAATGAAAAGTAAATTAAGAAAAGTCCTTCCAGACATAATAGACAAATAGTTTTATTTTTGTCACCAGACCAGTAAGCGAACATCCTCCAAGTAATAAAAAAATTACAAAAAGATTTATAGTTTAGAGAACAAGTTTTAATCTCTCTTCTCAAAAAAATTCTTTACCTGGCCAGTTCAATAGAAATGTGGAGAAGCCCCCCCTCCCCCCCCCCCCCCCCCCCAAATATTTTTAAAACCATGAAAGATCTTAAGGAAAAATGTAGAGCAAGGACTCCTTAGAGAAGGGGCTATTTTAATTTTAAAAAAAAAGGAATAAATTACCATTTACTTATTCTCTTTATAAATATTCTTTTGAAATAAAATCTAAAGGAAGGGGATAGGGTCACCCCCCCCCCCCCCCCCCAAAAAAAAAAAACTATTCCTTATGAATGCACATAATAATTTGTAAGAGTACCCCCATAGACAGAGGGGGTAGCTCCAAAATAGCAGCTTACCCAGATAACATGCAAAGGCCCCTCAGTCATATGGGGTCATGCTAAAAAAACATGTATATGTATATGAATTGCTCAGATTAATGAAAGTACCCCACAGTATATGGGGCAACCTAAATTGACCAAACTCTCACAGAAAATTAGATCAGGTCTTAGTAAATGGATGCCAAAAGTATAGATAGAGACAAAGAAAAAGAAAAGTGCAAGAGAAGTAGAATAGTGTTTTCTCATTTATAAATTATCAGTTCGTTACATAAGAAAAGAAAAAAATAGTAAAGTAAAAAAATAGCCTATCCACTATAAATAACAAAAAGTAAGTCGTTGCGGGTGAGGGTGCCAGCATATGATGGACCACCCTCTCGCACGAACTCCTCCTCCCACCTGAATTTTTTGGCCTCATACTCTTGGTCGCCAGAACTAAGTCTGTCAAACCGGGACTAAAGTGATGCAATCTGGCCCCGGATCCTCGTATCCTTATCTTGTCATCACTCGATCTTATATTTTTTGGATGTGTGAAGTCTCACCATACTTTGAAAGGGAATGCTAAGAAAATGATGGACTCCAAGATCAAGCCAACCCAGCTAAAAATGGTAGAATTGCTGCAGATCACAGAGAGCATCCAAAAATATCAAGGTGGACGCACTAGTCATCTCGATAGGAGAATTAACTAAGAAGTCATGAATATGGCTAGCTAGAGCCTTCAAGTTGAACATTATGAGGCTATCAATATAAAGTACACTCTGAGATGTGAATATCTCAGGATGACGCTCCAAAATCAAATCTAGGATTTGGCGTTCATGCGCCTTGAAGCGTCCTGGCCGCTCCTCGCCCCACAATCTACTCATAAAACCGAAGGAGCCTCTACCTTAGCATCACCCTCCGAATAGAGCAACTCTATCTAGGAGGGGAGGAAAGAAGACTCCCCACTATAATTAGCATCAACAGTTGTAGGAGTGGCCTAAAATCTCTGATCCTCCTCGTCAGCTACCTCGGTAGACTCACCAATAAGGTCTTGAAAATAAGTTTCCATGATGAGTTAAATGAGAAAGATGACAAGGACATCTATATTCAGACTTTGAAAAAGGCTATGATAGAAAGCTTACCCCAAAGCCCAGGGTGGTGAGTATGATGCCACCTAGGTGAAAGGAATCAACAGGATGGGAGATTCTAAGCTAAGCGTAAGAAATATAAATGAGCAATATTAGTACAACTCACAAATTAGAAAAAAAATAAGTTTATGAAAACTAAACGGTTAATAGTAACTTAGGTATGACAATTAGATACCTGAGGAGTGCATAGTACAACACTCTCTGCCTGCTCCATAATTAGTTGAGCAATTGACTCACTAACCTATAAACAATGAAACAAAGGAGAAGGTGAGAGTACTTATACAGTAAAAGCAAGAAGAAAAAAGGAAAAAATAAAAAAGAGGGAAAACTATGACAGTATAATATCTCTCTCATAGCTATCTCTCTAAGATTCTCCACGTTACCAGAGCAACTGTCTCACTAACCTAGAAACAATAAGACAAAGGTGAAGGTGAGAGTACTTGCACAATTAAAGCAAGAAGAGATTGAGAAATATAAAAAGAGAGAAGGTATGCCGGTATAATACCTCTATTACAGCCATATCCAAGATGATCTATAGTTACCAGAGCAACTGCCTCACTAACATGGAAATAATAAAATAATGGTAAAGGTAAGCATGCTTTCACAGTAAGAGAATGAAGAAAGATAAAGGATAGGTAGAAAGGATATGAGGGCATGATAGTATAATACATCTCTCCCAGTTATCTGTCCAACATGTTCTATAGTTAATGGAGTAGCTGCATCGCTAGCTTAGAAACAAGGAAATAAGGAAACAAGGGAAAAGGTAATCATACTTTCATAGTAAAAGCAAGAAGGAATAATGGGAAGTGGAAAAGAGGGAACGGTATGACAGTATAATACCTCTCCCGCACTTATACCCCCAATAAGTTTCGCAGCCACTGGAACAATTGCAGCGCTAGTCTAAGAACAAGGAAATAGGTAAGTGTTAGAAAACATTGGCACAATATACGCATATTTTAAAAGGTATAAGAAAAGCAAGTATTTACTTGAATAGCTTCATCTGAAGTGCTAGCCGAAGGCCCCACAGTAATGGGGGCAGAACTAGTAACAGGTCCTGCAGACAAGGGGACCTCCACTATGTTGTCCTGATAACAAGATCAAAATTTTAAAATAATACAAGTTAAAAGAATGGTACATGAATGTATACTCTTATACAAGTAATGTATGATACCTGAATAATTACTCTCACAGTAGTTGAGGGGAGCGCTGTGAGTGTTGCCTTAGGGGCTACCTCCGCGACACTCGCAACGGGCGTTGATGCAAAAAACTAGACTAGGGTAATTTATTGATCACGGATAAATATAAATAAAAGAGATAAATTTTTTAAAGTGGTTAGGCTTAAGGGAAAAGCGTACGTCAATTTTTGTGTATTTATTTGCTTTGGGCTTGTTCAATTGCTTTTTTTTATCCCTCTTGGATGTTGGGTTTACAATGTTTTTATAGCCCTCAAGGAGTGTACAAGTGTTGGAATATCAAAGTATGGAATGTATTTATATCATAGACATTTACATCTATACAATCATTTATGTATACAACTGTTGGTGGATTCCTGTCATCGTTGGTCGGCATCCCTGGTGTTGGTCGGCATCCCCGGTGTTGGTCGGCACATCATCCTTATTGAATGGGATTAAAATTCCACCATACACCACGTGTCAGTATTCGAATGGTCCACGTAGATGAATATTTTTTGTTATCAACAGAAGCCCCCAGTGTTTCATGCTTGAAGTTTTTACAAGAGTGTGGAGCATTTAGCTCTTAAAGTTGCTCCGACAATAATTTTAGGCTTAGTCGGTTGCCGACTTTCCATACTTGTAAAAATTATGGTTTAACTATGGAAATATAATGCGCGTGGCATTTTGGAAATTATCCATTACTTTAACGAATCTTTTTTAGGCAAATCCGTCCTTTCTTCCTTTAGCCACCACCAGTTCAATCGACACTGCCTTTTAATAATTATTTTCCAATTTCTGAGGCAACCTATAAAGAGCGGGAAAAGCCAAGAACTTTCATTACCTCAAATTTTCTTAGTGTTTTTGTCCACGGTGCCTTTCAAGCTTTCTTTTTCTCTCTAGAGCTATCGTTTTCTATTCTTCAGTTCTTGCTGAATCCTTAATTCCTGTAATAACTCTTTCTTTTCTCTTCTATTCTTCATCATGGTTTTCTCTATTGATTTTCTTGATGAATTCATAAATGAATTTAAGATCCCCTTTTGGGTTGTTTTAGATTACGCTACTTTACATGTTGATTTTTCTCAATTATTGAGGGTTATTGGTTTCCCGCTATTTTTATACCCGAGTGTGGGTTTAACTTTCCTTCCAACCCCTTGTGCCTTGAATTTTTTTAATACGTTGACGTTGTCCCATTTAGGGTAGCCCCTAATACTTAGAGGGTTGTAAATGAGGTGTATAGGTTGAATCAAATTCATGGAACCCATCTAGGGATTCTAGAAATAGTGTTTTGTTATAAGTGGGTGACTAGTGATCCATTTTTTATTTAAAGACTAGGGATGCAAATAAAGAGTTAGTAGTTAATCTTCTAGAATCCAATAGGGATTATTTTGAGCATGGAGTTGCTGTAAAAAATTGGTAATATGCCCCTTTGACTGGGAATAATGAGTACCAGGAGCCTAGGTGCCCTCCTTTTAGCAATGGGATAGGTTATTCCTCATTTAACTATTTTGCCATGTACATATTTGTTTAAATGTAACATTAACCGTTGCTCTGTAAATTTTTATTACAGTTAATCAGAAGAGAAGGTGTCCAAAGGAAACTGAAGTGAATCTGAGGGAGTTAAAGTTCATTTGGGGACTTCATCAGAAGATTGGAGAGGAGAACGTCAGGTCTGCATCCTATTTATTACAATACAAGAATACAACTTCTTCCTTTGTTGCTCATCCTAATTCTTCCCCTATAATTGACCTTGAGCAAGGACCTCCTTCTACTTCCTCAGCTACTGCATTTGGCAGTGGTGATTTTGTTGACCTTTCCCCCTCTTCCTTAGATTCAAATTTGCCCCTTGCCATATCCATGGGAAAGATGAGATTTCCCAACATTTTGGGAGATATAGATGCCAATACCCCTTCCAAACAAGCTGACAAAGGGGTGAAAAATAAAGATGAGACTGGGAAGAAGCCCCTAACCAAGAAAATTGAAGAGAGCCCCTTAAAAAGAATAAGGAAAAGGGCTCCCATCTAGGTTAACAGAAGGTTCTTCTTAGATTCTCAACCAACGGGAGTTGGTCTATATATCTTCTTCCACCTCTTCAGTGAACCTTGGCCTTGGATTGGAAAGACAACTAATAAACTTTGGGACTTTGCCAGACCACAGGGGTGCTACAACTGCATTACCTTGTTCCAAATGTTCTGACAGGGATGCTCAAAGCCTTTCTCTACTATATTCTTTTGCCTTCTTTAATTATCTATCTCTTGATTTATTCTTCATAATACTGACTTTCCTTGTTATTCTTGTGCAGTTCCTCATTGACTTAAATAATATATTGGAGAAGGACGAGGCTTTGAGAGATTCTTCCTATTGTGAAGTTGAGGAAGCTCTTATTCAACTGAAAAAGTCATTACTTGACTCCCAACAAGCATTGGCCAACGAACAAAATAAATGTGAGAAGAAGATGAAAGCTACTAAAACTATTCATGCTCTGGCTGATATGTTGCAGAAAAACTTAGATGCTGAGAAAGTCAAGACCGCCCAATTACAAAAGGACTTAGGTGCTAATAAGGTGAAAAGGTCTAAGGCTATAGAAGTTAGCTTCAATAAAAGTTGGGATAAGGCCATTGGAGTAGCTTCTCCAGAAATTGAGTTTGTGAAGAAAAAATGCTTCAAAGATGGCTGGTCAGCTACCCTGGTGGAGGGAGGCACTCCAAAATACTCTGAGCTATTCTTACGACATAATCCTGGGGACCCTCCAAACATAGACGAGGAGGTTGATGATGATGGGGGTTCTAGTGAATCCCTTATGGGGATCGAGTCTGCCTATCAACACTAGGATGTTGATTCTATCGTGCCCTCCAAAGTTAATCCTCCTCCTTCTGTTGCTCCTCCTTCTTCTTCAGCTAATCTCGAGGTAGATAAGAAGAAGGTGTAAAACTGAGCAGTGTTTTGTTTTCCTTTTTCCATAGTTTTCCTTTTTCTTTTTTAAAGATGTATATGTACTTATTTTTTTACCAATGAAAAGAGAAATAGTTTTGTTCCTGTAGTTGTGTTTTTTAATACTCTACACTTTGTTGATTGATAACTTTCTTCTTCTTAATTGTTCATGGATAAATTAGAACATTTCTCATCTACTGACTCCAAGCTACTCCAGATGTGTAATGATCTTTTCAAAGCTGGTCATTTATCTTTTATTGACGTCAACCTACTGAAGTTGCTCGAGGAAGGGGTATTCGAGCAAGCCAAAGAGGCCTATGTTCATATGAAGTGTCTTCTTGATCAGGAAGTGTCCAATAACATTGCCTATTATGAAATAATTGAAGAGATATAAGAGGACCATGAGGAAGTTAAGGCACGTTTTCATGAAGATTATGAGAAGAAATTCCAGGCCCTTAGTGAAGGTTGGGGCTTCGAGAAAAAGTTGGATACATTTGCTTCCCATTTTCGAAGGCAAGATTTACTGCTGAAACATGAAGTCGATGATGTAAGGGACATTGACAGGCTTCTAGAGGAAGAGAATAACAACTTGAGAGATGAACTTGATGCCCTGAAGTCATCCACTACTATTATTGCTACTACATATGAGGTCATTCCTTCTTGGAGGATGAAAACGCTAAGTTGAGTGAGGAGTTAGAGGATCTGAAGAAATTAAAACCTTCTTCATCTTACCGAGCTATAGTCAAACCTGTATAAGGTACTACAGAGGAACTTAAGACCCAACAGACCCTTACCAATCAAGTTGCACAATAAAAAGCCAAAGATCAAGCCATTGCTGAGATGTCCCAGAAGCTACAGGCCTTGTCTGAGCAACTATCCACTCAATCTTCTCAGTTACAAGCTAAGGATAGAGTGTTTAAGAAACTGCATTACCAAGTTAACAGACTGAATTTTCAATTCCATAAACAACTAAGGGAAGTCTGGATGGACGGGTATAATGAAACTATCGGGCGTTTTGATGATAATCCTCAAGAAGATAATAATGAGAGATATAAATGGGGTTAGATGAATGCTTTGACAGTGATGAAGGTGGATCAAAATAGCTCATTATGGGGCTGGTATGTTCCAAGATTGCTTGAGCTTGGCAATCCCCCCTTTCAATTAGATGTCAATTGGATTCCAGTCCATCGTATTCCTCAATGCTTGATTTCAAAATACTTGGGAGATTATGAGCTTGATGGTGAATTAGAAATCATTCGACCTCCTCACCTGCTTGATTCCCTAGTAGCATCAATGACAGAATGGTTCAGGATTTTAACTTCATTAATTCTCCTTATACTTTAGATGATCCTCCTGCTAGAATGGATTCTATTTCCAAAGCTGAAGGGAAATGTCCTGTAGAATGAAGCTGTACATTTGGTTTTGTTAACACAGTCATGTAAGTAATTTGATTGAATTAAATGGAAATTTGATCAACTTATCTTATGTTGAATGTTAATCCTTTCTTTTATCATTACTTCTATTGATACACTTTGATTAAGTTGAGTATTAATGATCAATGAGTGAAGATGTTATACTAGCATACTTTGATTAAAATCTAAATTTAGAGCTAGTTAGATGAATACATAGGTTCTACTAGCATACATAGATTAAAATCTAAATTTAGATCTAGTTACCCATGTGTCACCAAAGGTTTTACTAATACACACAAGTGTTATGTTTTTCCATTAGATACCAGTGGTGTGACCAGGCGTTTGTTGAATATGTTCTTACATTCCTCTTGAGGAATCTTTGCAACGTTCTTCCGATACTTTGCCCAGTAGGATAAAGATATTGTAAGTTTCTTGAGGACTTAGAATCCTGTTGGCTTGGACTTTGTGTATCAACGATCAAGTTTGTGGATTTTCTGAGAAACTTATTGCTTGTGCCAAGCATATCTTGTATTCATCTGATCTCCCAAGCATCTTTTTAGAAAACGATTTTCTTAAACCGATCAACAATTTATGGAAATAACTTTAATAACTTCTAACTTTCGTCAACATGAAGTTTAGTGCATAGGACTAGTACTTCCAAAAAAAAATTAACAACAATAATTGAAAGAACGGATTATTTTATTAATACTGGAATTTGATTTCAAACTAATTACAAAATCATTGATAGTATTTTCTGATATTCTCTGCATGCCATGGGTCTTTGAATTCTTTACCTTCCAAGGTTTCGATTCGATAGGTTCCAGGTCAGATCACCGCTGAAATGCGGTATGGCCCATGCCAATTGGCCTCAAACTTGTTGTTTTTTCACGGCACTTTCTTTCGCATATAATCTTATTCCTTAAATTTGGTCGGTTTCATCATTTGGTTGTAAAAGAAGAGTTGTTCTTTGTTTGTAGGCTACATTTCTCAGGGCAGCATCTTCTCTTACTTATTCCATTATATCTAGATCCAAACTTCTCATTAGGTCACTTACAGGAGAGTTAAAATTTAAAACTCTGTGGGATGGCAAGCCTAGTTCGGTAGGAATGACAACTTCAGTCCCAAATGCTAACATGTATGGATATTCTCCAATTTCTATCCTGGGTGTTATTCGGTATGGACACAAGACATAATGTAGTCCATTTATCCAATTTCTTTTGACATCATCAAAATTTTATTTCAAATTGTTAAGCAAAATCCTGTTTGTAACTTTAGTTTGTCCATTACTCTGAGGATGTCCTAGAGCAGAATGCAATTTTTCAACATTGGATTGAGCACAATAATTTACGAATTCATCTTTATCAAACTGTGTGCCGTGGTCGATAATGAAAGCATAGGGAAACCCATACCTATAGAATATGCTTTTCCATATGAACTGATAGACCTTTTTATAAGGTATGTATATCAAGGTCTCTTCCTCAACCCATTTTGTAAAATAATTCACAGCGATAACTAAGTATTTAAATCTTCCTTGGGTGGTCGGAAGTGGTCCGACCAAGTTTATACCCCACATGTAAAATGGCTATGGTGAAGTGATTGGAGTGAGAGAAAACTATGGAGTTTTTTTAATTATAGACAATCTTTTACATTTATCACACTTCTTTTCAAAAGTTGCACAGTCTGCTCGCATTATTGGCCTTTAATATCCTTGAGTCCTGATTCTTTTGCATAAGTGTTCTCTTTGCTATATGAGCTCCACATGATCCTTCATGCACTTCCTGAATAAGAATTTGGACCTCTAATGGATGCACAGAGAGCTGCAAATTGACTGTTAGTCCTCTCCTATACAAAACACCTTTATCTAGTACATATCGAGATGCTTTATACTTCAACTTCTTTGCTTCCACCATATCGGGTGGTAGAGTTCCTTCTTTAATGTATGCTCTGATGGGGTCCATCCACGATGGCCCCATCATTACGAAAATAAAATTGATCATCAAATCTTCATCTATGGTCCTATTGGCCAAAATCTCAATAGGGATAGTTCGCCGGAGTTTAATTTCTAGTAGCAGAGGCTAGCTGAGCAAGGGCATCAGCTCGAGCATTTTCCAACCTTAGGATTCTATTCATCTGAACAACTAGTAATTTTCCAATGACTTCCATCGCCTTGGATAAATACCTGGTTGTCAATTCTCCTTAAGCTCCATATAAACTCAATATTTGTTTTAGTACCAGCTGAGAGTCACTGTATGCCACAACTTACTCGGCACTCAATAAGTGCACCAAACTTAAGCCCACAATAAGAGCTTCGTACTCTGCTTCATTTTTTGAAGCCTGGAATTGAAAAGGTAATGCGTACTCAATATCAATACCATCAGGAGTGCTAAGTATTATACCTGCTCCACTGCCGATTGAACAAGATGATCCATAAATATATAAGTTCCATATTGGGACGTCATCGTCAAATGCTTGATCTGTCAAACTCGTATAGTGGAATATTTTTCCTTGGGATCCTTGATACTTCTTGGTCATCTCCTGTGTTCTGGAAGAGGAAACCGAAAAGTCTACAATTACTTCTTTTGAAGAATGTTCTTTGGGAGCTTTCTTGTTAACATCATTTCCTCCTGATTCTTATTCTTCCTGCTTACTTTGTTGCTCGGGGACCTCAGAATAAGTGAACTCCACTATGAAATTTGCCACTGCTTATCCTTTCAAAGAAGTACTTGGATCATATATATGATATCATACTCCCCTAATTCCACATCCTAATACATTAATCTACCAGATTTCTTCAGTTTATTCAAAGCTTGCCTTAGAGGTATATCAGTGGAAACTACGATTGTATGGGCTTGAAAATAAGGTGTCATATATCTGGATGCTTCAATGAGTGATAAGGCCAATTTCTCCAAATGAGGTTACCTAATTTCTACTCCTCAGAAAGCCTTACTGGTATAGTAGACGGATTTTTGAACTCCATTTTCTCCCCCAATCAATGCATAACTTACAACCGATTTAGAAATAGCTAAACACAAGTTCAATTGTTCACTTGTTGTTGGTCAAGAGAGTAATGGAGGTGATGCCAAATAATTTTTTAACTCCACAAAAGCATTTTCACATTTTTCGTTCCATTCAAATCTTTTTCTTATCACATTGAAGAATGACGGGTACCTATCTGTAGCTCGGGATAAGAATATGTTCAAAGCTGTTATTTTCCCAGTGAGTCTTTGCACGTCCTTCTTGCAAGTTGGAGATTGCATTTCAATTAATGACTTGATCTTGTCTGGATTTGCTTTAATTCCCCTTTGATTTACTATGTACCCGAGGAAAATTCCCTCTCGCACTCCAAAAATGCATTTGGCCGGATTCAGCATCATCTGGTGCTTCTCAAGTTGATCAGAAGTCTGGCTAAGGTCAATAATGTTATCGAACGCCTTCTCTCTTTTTGTACGCATATCATCCACGTAGACTTCCATATTCTTGCCAATTTCCTCCTTAAACACCTTATTGACCAGCCTTTGATATGTAGCACTTGCATTTTTCAAACCAAAAGGCATAACATTATAATAGTATGTTCCTCGGGGAGTGATGAAAGAAGTGCTTTCCCTATTCTCAGGCTTCATAGTCATCTGGTTATAACAAGAATAAGCATCCATAAAACTGAGTAATTCATGTCCTCACGTTGCATCCACGAGTTGATCTATTCGTGGCAAAGAAAAATAATCCTTTGGGCATGCTTTATTTAAATATGTTAAATCCACACACATTCTCCACTTATTGTTTTTCTTTTTGACCATAAATACAATTGCTAATCAGTCTGGATATTTCACTTCATTAATAAAAGATGCTTTTTGAATCTTTTCGATTTCTTCCTGCATGGCTTGGTTCTTCTCGGGGCTGAACACTCTTCATCTTTGCTTTACTGGTTTGAGTTTTTATTTATATTTAGCTTATTTCAAAGGAAATTGGTATCAATCCCAGGCATATCTTCATGACTCCAGGAAAACACATGATTTCTCTATTTAAGGAAGCTCACCAATTCCTGTTTAAGAATAGGATCCAATGTTGCCCCTATTTGAGTGATGCACCCCGATTTGTCATCGTCTAAAACAATGCTTTAGTTTCCTCCACAATCTGTCCCTTTACCATCTCTGTTTTCTCCCTTGGGTCTAAAGTTTCAACCTTAGATTCTTCATCAAGATCGGGAGTATCCACTTGGTAAGTAGAGGTTTTCTTCTTTATATCTTCCAAGTCTTCTTACTCAGCAGAAGAGTAGTAACATTCTTGAGCTACTTTTTTATCACCTTTCACAATTCCCACACCAAAATTGGTAGAGAATTTTAAACACTTATGAACAGTGGATAGTACTGCTTCGAACTTCTTTAGACCCACTCTTCCTATGATAATATTGTTATCCATTACAAAGAAATGGATCTTCTATGTTCAACTAGCTAGATAGGTGCCTATCATTATCTCCATTTTTATGGTTCCCAAAGGAAAGACTTTCTCACCTGCAAAGCCAATTAGTGGTCAATGATAAGGTTCTAGTTGGCTGATTTTAAAATCCAAGTTGCTAAAATAAAGATAGAACATGATATCCGTCAAGCTGCCATTATCTACTAATACACTAGAGACAATGATTTATTCCTTTCTGAGTTCGATTACTATTGGGTCGTTGTGAGGGTACAGTACTCCTGAAAGGTCATTTTTAGAGAAACCAATTACTAGTTTATCTTTGTTAACCTTCCATGGTCGATCTTCCTATGCAAGGTTGATCCTCTGTATGTACGAGCAAGCTTGTGCCTTATTGAGGTAAGATTTTCGCTCTGATGTATGATCTTCCCCTCATGCATCTCCACCTGTAATCATTTGGCAATCAAAATAACCAAAACTGAGTGTGAATACCTCATCTCTGGTTGTCGGGTCTTTTTAGGCAAGTCAGAATCATCATCCCAATCATCTTCATGAGCCCTCTTCTTCTCCTCTCTAAGTCGGCACGGGGATTTTAATCTGTGCCGATCTCCTTTGTTGTTCTATAGATCAACATATTGATTCATCTTTCCTCTTCGGTTGAGGGTTTCAATGTCATTTTGAAGAGGTATAAAACATTTCTTCGTGTGACCGTGATCCCTGTGGAATTCGCAGTACTTAGTTTTGTCTCACTTAGTCAGGGAACTTCTCAACTTATCATGCTAACACACAACTTTATTATGATTGATTTCTTCCAAAACATGGTGAATTCCCATGGTTAATGGAGTATAGTCGTTTTACTTCTTGAGTCCTTCCAGAACTCCTTTGTGTCTTGATTCCCTATGGTCTTTGGGGTGTTGATGATCTTTGTTATCATTTTTGCCATCAACTTTTTTGCTCTAGTTCTGCTTGGATGTCAATGCTTCCTCGACATTCATGATATTTACTACTTTAGCCATCAATTCTGCCATTATCTTCGGAGGATCCTTGGCAAGAATGTAGTACAGTTTTTCGGGGAGCAATCCACTCAGGAGGGTAGTTATTGCAGTCTTCTCTTCATAATCTATAACTTTTAGCTTCTTGTTATTAAAACAAGTTATGTAATCTCTGGTGCTCTCCCCTTATTTTTATCTCACACTAAGTATGTGTACCACCCTTTTCACATGCTTTGCTCCAAGGAAAAAGTTTTTAATCAATAGCTCATCCAGTTGGTTGAAGATATAAATTTGTCCACGAAGAAGACCATTATACCAGATTTGGGTAGATCCAGTAATGGTTTCAAGAAATGCTCTACATTTGATTTCGTAGAGAACGATATAAATATCAGCAACTTCCTGGTATTGTTCTACTAGTAGTGACTCGTGCAATGCACGGTCGAGTGTAACATATTTTTTAAAAATTTATTCAAATAGATTAATTAAAATATAATTGTTATCAGTATTTTGAAAAAAGATCGTAGCCATAACGATGAGCATGTAAATATAAGTTATGTGGTGAATAAAGATTACGACTAAAAATGAATATGAAAAAATATATGGCAAGAACCATAATGTCGTAGAACAAACATAGTCAAAAAATACACAAATAAATTTTCCCAAAAAATTATTTTTAGAAAATAAAATTATTTATAGGAATAAGAAGTTGATTTTCAATAATGTAAAATTATATCCATCATATAAAAATGAATTTCGGAAAATAAGAAATGATTTTTAGAAGTAATAAATTATTTTCAGCAATATAAAAGTATTTCCAGCATCCTTATTAAAATATAGCTCTCCTGTAACTTGCCTTATTTTGTTTTTTTGGAGAGGCACAACTTACCTTATTAAACGTAATTATAGAATATATCAATTTTAAATATATAAAAATTTTAAATATATAAAAATTAGAATTTTAAACTAAATTTGAACCAAGTCTATTTTTTTAGCCGTCGACATAAGGATACATAACTCTCATTCATAACGTGGTTAGCCATATAATATCTCACTTTTTAATAATTGAACTATATTTATTCAATAAAATGAACAAAACTAATTTTATATCAGTTGTCATTAAGCTACTCATGTAGTAATAAGATATTATAAAATGCGCAAAAAAGGGTCAAAAATCAGTTAAAGAATAAATGGAGATGAAAACAAACAAAAAAAATCATCCATATTTGTCGAGGCCTAAGCATAGTAGACAATAGACGTTATGAAAAGATTATAAAAATTAACAAATATATTTAAGGAATACATTCAGTCTTCACCCTTTTTCACTTGATAGACCTGCATAAACTTACATAATAGAGAGCTCTGTTATTACATCTCCATGGATGCAGGCTTATAGGAACCCCTCTAATTAGTTTTTACATGAGAATAATTAGTGCATAAAGGTTGCCATTTTCATCCTTTCATATTTCCATCTTATCATCTGCTTTCTTTTATGTTTAATTCACTTTCATAAATCATATGATATTTTTTAACCTCCTATCTCCAAGCACAAAAAACGCATATAACAATTGGGTTTTGTTTTGAAAAAAAAAGTTGGTATATAACTGGTATAAAAAAACACATATAAACACTATGAAAAAAATGCATGTAACAATATATCAACTGGGTTTTGTTTCGAAGCCCAAAAACGCATACAACAAAATGCATATAAAAAACTATTCACGCAAAACAAAAACACGCATAAAAAATTCATATACAAAACTATTTCACAAAAAACTATTTACACAAAACTAAAACACATATACAAAAACTATTTACAAAAAATATGCATATAACAACTGGTTTTTGTTTTGAGAAAAAATAGGTATATAACAGGTTTGAAAAAACGCATAAAACAGGTATGGAAAAAAAACGCATATAACAGGTATATCAACTGGGTTTTATTTTGGAAACCCGGAAACACACAACAAAATGCATATAAAAGAACTACTTACACAAAAACTATTTACACAAAGCTAACATGCCTATACAAAAACTATTTACAAAAATAAATCATATAACAACTGGGTTTTCTTTTAAAAAAAACAAGTATATAACATGTGTAGAAAATGCATATAAATTTTGTAAAAATATATGCATGTCCGGTATATCAACTGGGTTTTGTTTTGAAATCGAAAAATGCAAAAAACAAAACGCATATACAAACAGTATCTTGTGTATTTAAGTATGGAGAAACAAACTATTATCCTTTCAGTTAAAAATGCTTATTGGTTATATCTCTCCCTAAAAATGCTGATTGGTTAGATCCCTTCTCTTTTTTTAATCGACCCTCCACTGGTCATTTGGAGAGAGATAGAGAGAGAGAGAAGAGGAAAATCTCTTTCTCTCCTCATTAATGCACCTGGTGTCTTAATCAACGGTAAAGAAAGAGCAAACCTATTTTTACGCAAACCTGCATGTGAAAAAATTAAAGAAAACACTATACTTATAATAAGACATAGAAAGATGGGAACAAAAAGAGTAACGTACCAACGATGGGTAAAAGAGGTTGAATGATGAAAGTTATTTGTCGAATAAATTTGATATCTAATAGGGAGAGCTGAAAAGGGTTTACTACATTACAATGAGTTTGACATTAAAAGTTATAGCGGTATGTTAGCCATGGATCATCCACTAACTTGTTGGTATTCTTTTTTACGGTTCCGACTTATATACCTGTGATGTAAAAATTTGGGTAAGTTAACGGATCAATTGAATAAAAAATTGTTTTTTTACACCTTAACATTATCTTTATGTAGTGAAAAGAAGTCTAAATTTGTAATGGATAATAAAACTGAACCACAACTAATATCATAAAGTAAGGTCTACACTCTAGAGTCTCCATAAGTGACACTATTCATGTTTTAAAGGACGAAAATAATGACATTTTATGTTCCCATTTCATAGACTTTACGTTTTTTCTTAAAGTAATACAGACTCTATTAATCAGATGTCTGATTCCATGCTTGCAAAACTTAAATGTCTAGTTTTTTTTTTGGTTTAACTTAACTGTCTAGTTAAGGGGGACAAACTTTCGAATAAAATTGTAATATAAAAGACAACAAATTAAAAGAAGAGAGAGGGAGACAAAAAGGTCATGGTAAAAAATATATAACGGCTTTTGTCATGCATGGATCCTATTGAATTGGTAATTGGACACTTCGAGGTTGTCCTAGGTGGTGTTTTTAGAAACACTATGGGTAGGTTTGTGATAAGTTTTCGAAAATCTTGTACGGCCATATCTTGGCAATAGTCATCTGCACGACCTTATCCACTATCTTCCCTTTTTTCAAAAACGCAAAAGTTGGCAACCCAATCTTTTGCAACAGAATGCAATTCACTGACATCCACCTTAAGGAAGGTAACAATGGGTATTTTCTTAGCCAAGTCTGCCAGGAATGGAGAAATTATACAGCATGGTCCACACCATGAAGCAGTGAAATCGACTACTCGTGATTGACTTCAATTGAGATATACAAAAAATATTAGAAGAAAAAGAAAGGGTTAAGAACAATGTATAACTTCTCCTGTCTCAATGTGCATGGCCTTTAGATAATCACCTCGGATCATTTAATTATAAAGATAAACAAAAGATTATGCATATAAATATTTCATTCAAATTTTCAGGCCGAATGAGAAGTCCTTGGTGTAGAGCAGAAGAGAGAGACATGTGGGTTTGGGGAAGTGAGAGATGGAGAATCATACCAGGATTGAGGCGTTTTTGTTAATGTTTTATGAACACCAAAGAGATAGGTGGAGAATCATATAATAGGAATAAAATGGTGAGTTGGTGAATGTTTATGAAAATAGAATGCATGCCAATAGTGAAAATAAGCGAGCGGTTTTAAACATAAGTACATGGACGTGATTCTACAAAAAAAAAGTACATGGACGTGAACAGTTTTTTGGCTTTTAACAGATCGTGGGTCTAGGAGTGGGAACATCAGTTTTTTTCTTTTAAATGAAATGAAACATGTGTGTTGTGGTGGTTGATGACAGGGTGAGTTATCTAGTTGGAAAGTAAAAAAAATCTAAGAAAAAAAAGATTCAGGTATTGGAGGGATTTGAGCGAAACACATACATCAGTATGTATATATAATAAGTTATGATATGATAACAAATCAAGTAGGTGTTTTAAATATTGGAATAATGCTGCTTTCATCATTGTAAAGTTAACATAATTACAAACAAAGGTTTATGGTTATAAGGCACAACAATGAGTAGTTGGACAAAATTGATAAAGTGAAGAAGAAGCTTCCTAAACCGCTTAACCGTCCCACGATTGTGGGTTAGGTTTCGGTCCTTTTTAATTAATAAATGAATAACAGTGTATATGTCTAAATAACCACTCTGTTAGGAGAACGAAAAAAAAGGAGAATTTAGATCGTGGTTTGGGTTTTTAAAACAAAACGTATGTGTCTAAACCTCTTAATCGACCAACGATAGTGGCGATTGTGTGTACATGTAGATTTTTTTTATTTAAAAAATTCTAAATTCTAAAAAATTAGGGATGGAGTTTTGGACAGTTCTCAGATAAGGACTACATACGTATATATTATAATATATGGAGGACAAAATCAATTTTTCGATCATATTTGGGTGTTACTATTGGAGCCTTGAACTTTCATGGAGTAGGAAAATTCATAATATCTTGCACTAACGGAGACCCTTGTACAAAACTTCTTTGCAGTGGGTTTCTTGTCTTCAGCATTTCTCCTAATCTGTCTTCCAATCTCTGTATGGAGTCTTTCCATGCATCATTGGTAGCACCGAGTTTATGTGTTACAACTTTATTAGTTGATGAGCTTTCTTCCTGAATTCATTGCTCGTTCCGAGTAGCAGTTCGTTGGGAATTTGATCTAGATTGAGTTGTGCTTTCCCTTTGATCAGATGGTCGTCGAGTGTTACCAGATCTTTCCCTACGAACATTTTTGTCCCCCTTGGGTCCCAAGTGATTAAAGGGAGAAGCACAACTATCTCTCTAAGGCACTTGTCCTTTCAGGAGAATAAGACTGCGTGTGGAAAGAATCATACGTCCTGAGTAATGAATTTGACCTTGAGTGGTAGGAGACATCTCTTATTATCATTGAGTGGCTGCGAAAACCACCTCTAGGTGGGCTTGGTGGCATATTTCCCTGATCAGATAGAGTAGGTGCCCCGACTTAAAGAGTTTGTGAAAGTTTCCTGATAGTATCTGGAATAGCCTCTTGCAAGACTGGCCAGAATCTGAGTTAAATCCTTTGCAGATGGAGGAGCGAAAGGGACAGGCGGAATACCTTCGTTCCTGAGACTTGATTAAGGAATATCAACCATTTTGATGTTTGATTGAGTGAGATTGATTAGAAAAATCTTTCCCACAAATGGTGCCAATCTGTTGATGCAAAAAACTAGACTAGGCTAATTTATTTATCATAGATAAATATAAATAAAAGAGAAAAAAGATTTTTAAAGTGGTTCAGCTTAAAGTAAGATCCTACGTCCACTGTTTTGTGTTGCTTTGCTTTTGGCTTATTCAGTTGCCTCTTTTTTTGTCCCTCCTGGATGTAGGGTTTACAATGTTTTTATAGACCTCAGGAGGTGTACAAGTGCTGGAATATCAAAGGATGGAATGTATTTATATCGTAGACATTTACATTTATACAATCATTTATGTATACAACTGTTGGTGTTTTCCTGTCATCAATGGTCGGTCTTCCTGGGTTTGGTCAGCATTTCATCCTTGCTGAATTGGATTAATCTTCCACCATACAACACATGTCAGTATCCAAATGGTGCACATAGATGAGTAATGTTTGGTATCAATAGCGGGCATGACAGATAAGTAAGCCTTCACAAACTAGCCTGTAAATTAAGAGAAAGAGGCGAGCGTTAGCAAATCTTTCAACATATGAGAACAAGAGTGTAGAGAAGCCCAAAGAATCGTGACTTAAATAGTTACTAGGAGAGGCACTATGACAAGACCCTTGATGAAAGCAACAAGTAAGGATAACTCATCTACAACACGGGATACTGAAGGAATAGTAGAAGGAGGAACAAATACAGTGGTATCATAAGCCAACTAAGAAAAAAAGAAAAATGACTCGTCAGTACAAGCTATCCAGAGAAACAACAGGCAAAAAGTCAATAGAATACTTGGGGCCCATCCAAAGAATAAGGGTGGAAGGTGACCATTGGCACAACAGGGGTTGTGGTAGTAACCTACTTATCATAAAAGTGTTAGAAACCAAAGATTTTCAAAACTATGGGAGAAGAATCTACCAGTACCTGAATAGAAGAAGAAACCTGCAAAATAGGGTCAGCAGTGGATGCCATAATAATACTGGCCCATGAGGAATAGGTGGGATCCACTACACCAAATCTACCGAATTGTCACGGTCATTGACCTTGACAAGTTCAACTTGTCAAGGTCAATGACCGTGACAATTTTGGGCGAGATAACTTTTTTTGTCACGGTCCATGACCGTGACAAGCTCGTTAGAATTGTCACGATCGTGTCACGATCAGGGATCATGATAAGTTTCTTCACGATTTATAATCGTGACAAACCCATGACATTTAATAAAAAATTGTCACGGTCATTGACCGTGACAAGTTCGTGATAACTTTCTTTGTCACGGACTTATCGCGGTCAATGACCGTGACAATTCTGGGCAGAATTGAAATAAAATCTACTGGGCAGTATGGCCATTGCCACTGCCCAGCAGTATATTTGTACCTGTTATATCAACATTGTACCTGTTCAAATATTATATATCCAAATAAAATAGAGATAGTGCAAATATACATTTAAAATAGAGACAATATGCATCACGATATAATTCAAATGTACCAACTTAAAAACAATTCAAATGTACCAACTTAAAAACAATTCAATTCAATTCAAATAATGTCACTACATGTCTTGGGTAAGGTTAAATCCGAGGAGGTGAGTAGGCCACATAATATACGAATTGACACACCCACTGATATACATCGTGCAGCATTGTTAGCGCAACCACAATGGGAAGTTCTCCTTTCCGGGTATCACATGCGTGACGAGAACCTTGGACTCGATGTCTTGAAGCTCATGTCCATAAACTAGTCCACCCTGGATGATATTTGGGTCCCTCAACCACCGCCCTATTCGCTGGCCATCAAATATGTACAGTATAAACATGCTCGGCCAACCAAGTGTCGACATCGGTCGGTCGAAGGGAGACAAATAGGGAAGTGGATCATCAAAGTCCGCACGTGTTGGTAATGAAGCAGTGAGGTCCACATCCTCATCATCCTGCACCTCATCCTCCCGTACCTCCTCCCCCCACCTTCTCCTTCCCTTTCCCCTTGCGTTTTCCACTGCCCAACGAACGCTTCATGAATGAGAACATATCTTGGACCGTCGCCTCCAAACGGGACAGCTTCACGTCATGCGAGTCCACCGTTCGAGCCAACCCAGTGTCGCTCATCTCCAATCCGATGATCCTAGATTTGGCCAACCATGAGCTCACCCCCTTGTCCTCCCCTTGCGATCAGAGCCAAGCAGTTAGCTGAGTGCGTCTGTGGACAAAAATGCCTTATTGGTATCAGACTGCGACCCATGCACTTCCTTAAGCTTTGCCTGAAATGACAAAAATCACATGATTAGTAAAATAAGTAAATTAAAAAATTATAACGTAATTAATAAAAAGTAAATTGTCGGATTACTTACAATTGTGGCCGCGACGCTCGGGGACACCTACTGGTCCTTCCCCTTCTTCGTCCGAAGAGCCACATAAGTATCGAGCCTACGTGGCCTACCCCACCAGGGCCACTCCCTGTCCCCTGAAATAAAATAAAGTAAAATTAGTATCCTCCCCGCAAAGTAAAATAATGCAGAACAATATATTTCTGCAGTTATTGAAAAATTAAATCTTACCATCATCCTGTGCTCTACCTCGGCGTAAGACGTCCGGTCGAAGTAGCGCACGTCCGTTTTTTTTGTCCGGTTTCCCTCCCTGATTAGCGAGATGACAATTTTCGCTCCCCGATCTCATTGTCAACGAACTTTTGCCATTGTGCCAATGAGATCGGCTCCCTTGTCGGGACGTATCCACGCCTTTGGATAATGAACTCTCGTGTCTTTCCAAAGTACCGGGCCCGCATATTTTTCTTCCACGTCTTGTGTTGCTCCCTCAACTGCTACAAGACGGAAACGCGTATCTTTGGATCCTGTCCAACAATACAATGTTAGTTGCAAATAAATATAAATCTAAATATAAAATGAAATGGAAATCGAAATTGAAATATTCATATGAATATAAATATAAATATAAATATAAATATAAATACATTACCTGTAGTGCCACCCAAACAGCTAACTTGAGCTCATATGGCACCTCTTTACCAGCTCGAGGGATCTCGCTAATAGACCCGACTTATTCTCAATGGCCGTCCCAAATTTGCCATATTTAGGGACCCTAGGGGCCCAGGATCCCTCGTCGCCTCCGATACCACCGAGCCCAGACGACATCATCATAACAAGCATCATCATCCTTGCCTTAATACCTGAAGGAGACATTTATTGTAAAAAAATGTTATTAGTACATATCAAAAATGAATTAAAAGAAGACATGCAAATATGTACAATTACTATAAATAAAAATGAATTGTTATTGTCAAACACCTCAATTCTGAATTCCACACACACCCCACCACACACACATGCGCGCACACACACCACTACATACACACGCGCACACACCACACACACACACAAACAACCCCCCCATCCCTGCCCCCCACCCTGCGCCACCCCCTTCCCCCAACCTGCCCCACCCCCTCCCCACCCCCACCCACCACACACACGCACACACACACACACACACACACACACACATGTAATTTCAAGGATGTTTCATTTAATTATCATACTATATATATATTGTTCAATATACAAAGTAATTTTTAAAAAAAGTTGAAAAATCCCACCCCCATATGGACAATAATCTAGTGGTCATGCCACTTTAAAACTAACCAACCTAACATCGATCCATATAATCCAACAGCAATGTCAACAATAAATGTGTATTCCGTACTTCTTCTAATTCATCTACTCAATTAATTATTTTTATCATTTAAACTAACAATTAAAGTATACAATTATTAATTTACTAATTTACAATGAGGGGCAATCCTACTTTCATAATTAATCATATATTAATTTAATGATTTCAATGAGGGGAAATCATATATTAATTTACTAAAAAAAATAATAACCAATCAATTCATTTACAAGGGACATTACGCACATACACGCACACTAAACACACATATACACACCCGCGCACATACACACACACCCCCGCGCACATTCACACACACACACACACGCAGCCCCCTACCCCGCCACCCCCCCACCCATCCCTGCCCCCTCCCCCACCCACCCTGCCCCACCCCCTCCCCCCACCCCCTTCCCCCACCACACACACACACGCACACACACCACTACACACACGCATACACACCACACAGACGCAAATAACCCCCCACCCCCTCCCCACCACACACACACCACACACACGAGCACACACATATACACACACACGCACATATATATATACACACACACACATATATATATATAAATGGAAGAGAGAGAGAGAGAAAGTAACCTGAGAGAGAGAGAGAGAGAGAGAGAGAGAGAGAGAATGAGGGAAGAATCGGCAGGGGAAAAAAATAAGGGGAGAGGGTTTTTTACTAGAACATTTGTCACGGACGTGTCACGGATGTGTCACGGTCCTTGACCGTGATAATATTATAAGGTTTGTCAGGGTCATTGACCATGACAATACCTTGTCACGGTCAATGACCGTGAAAAAAATGCGTATTTTTTTGTCACGATCATTGACCGTGACGAGGCTAGCCGCTGGAAGGGTGTCAATTTACCCATTTTGGTGTAGTGATCAAAGGCCTATCGTCCATAGAGATGTAGACTTGGGGGACAGGAATCCTCCCTGAGGGGGATAACTTAAGAATAGTGGTCTCAAGAAAAGGTAGAGTTTATCCTGTGGAAGAGAGGCCAAGAGATATGGGGACTTAAGGAATGAACATTGACAAATGATAAAGTAATTACAAGATGCAATGATAAGCATCAAAGGTAAAGCAATTAAAAAGGGGGGCAAGAGAACAAGAACTCTAAAAATGAGGAAGCCAGGGCTCAGCTTCAGAAGTTCCTGCTGTTGAAATGTGGGAAGATGAAGTGACAAGACTGGTGGGCACAATTCTCTGCAACCATAAATAAGTAGATAACACAAGGTAAAAGAGTTTTAGAAAAAAAATAGTGAGACCAACCACTTAAAGGAAATTCGAGAAATACCTGAGTAGAATGAGAGCTCACAAAAAGGACCCTGGTGCTAGTAGGATGCGCAGATGAAAGCTACAAGGAAATAAAAATATATAACACTCAGTAAGATAAGTGTAAATTATGATCAAAGATTTAAATGCCCATAGAAGAAATATCAAACCTCTCTATAAATTCCTCTCGAGGAAATAAGCATATAATTCCTCACTCGCTGGAAAGGAGCATGAGGAATTGGAGGAGGTGAAGGGCCACTCGTCTCAATAGGAGTACCCTGTGAAAACATCGCAATAAAAAAATCAGTAAACAAGTCAATGATGAAAAGAGAAGAAAATCATATGAATAAAAGTCCCAAGTAGATAAAGACTTACAATAGTAGGACGCATAGTCTGACCATATGGAAAAGGTATAATAATAGAGCTAGTCCCCGATAGAGAATGCGGTGTCTCATTATCACTAAAAGATTCCTTCAAAACTGAAAACAAAGAAAAAGTGTCAGTAGTTCTTTAACAATGGAAATCCAATCCATCCACATCATTAGAAGGAGAACTATGATTATCTTAGGAAGGTTTGCTTCCACTGTCAACTAGTTTCTCTTCCAATGAAGGGGAGGGGGAACCAGCATGTGAAACTCCGTAAGATCCAGTTTCACTAAGTAAAAAATATTTGGGTGTAGTAACTTCTGTAACTAGAATAGATGTAATAAGTGTCTCTTGGGAAGAGGAGCCCAGAGCCTCATAACCCTGCTCTCGGACAGTCCTATAGGTCTCTTCTACTCTAAGATCATCATTATCTAACCCCTAGTCCACTGTGGATGCAGCGACAACATTACTATCGACACCCCTCTAATTCATGGCAGCCCTAGTCCTCACAGGAGAGGGGTGGAAAGAGGGGACAGTAGTGGTAATAGGAATGAAGTTTGATGCGTCCATATTCGGGTGTTTTCTCTTACCCACAGTAGGATTCTTTGCCTTTCCCTTAACTTTGGACAACTCCTTATATTTGTTAGGATGCGACTCAGTTTGCTTCAGCTGGGTGGACTTATCAAGAAGGGGCTTCACTAAGATGGGAACAATTTATTCTGGGGGCATCTTGGCTGTAGTGCTAAGATGTCAAACGTCTTTCTGGACTATTTTGATAAAAAAAATAGATCCCTGACATACCTGGTGGGAATAGTCTCATGTGGAGGTCCACCAATACAGTTTTGAATAAGAAGAACCCGTCCCTACCAGAATAAGAACTAGGAGGAAGTGAAATAAGGCAAACGATCACGAGGAGGCACATATAATCCCCCTAAGTGTCACACCCTATGGAACATCCCCTGAAATGTAAAGTTCTTATAGGCCTCTAAGTACAACTCTGAAGGGTCACTACTCGAGGGATAAGAAGGGGTGTGAATGCCCTAATCTTAACCAAATTATCTTCGTACGTGTTCAAAATGATAGTACTCACGGCTTTGACCCAACTTAGTTAAAGAAGGAAGAAGACCTACTAATTACATTACTAACACATTGATATATGAGCAATAAGAGACACTATCCACATCCAAAGGGAAATAAAATGTGCCATCATCACCTTGGAAAGTTGACCAGTTAAAACTTCCACTGAGGCGGTTATTATAAGGGAGAAAATAAAAATCCTCAATATTATCAATCAGAGACCCCAGGGGTTTCTTGGGGGCTTTCATATGCAATCTCATAAGGCAAGCAACATTACTATGACATGAGCTTGCCTCCGGGGCAAACTAGGGAAAATCTCATATAAAAAAGCCATCAAGACAAGGGAATTACCAAAATTCGAGCCATCATAGAGGCCACGTGATCTATCAACATCTACATGAGAACGTTCCAACCAAGTATAAAGGGACCCAAGAGTCAAAGTAGTAAGGGGTAAAATCCTCCCTCATGCTAGGCTCGCAGTTAATCTAAAAAGAAGATCATGGGGAGAGTCTTTCGGCTTGCCTAGGAGCAAGAATCTACTCAGAAATGTAACTAGAAAAGAAGCTAAGTTTGAGGGGGAATGGAGTTTGGGGCCATCCTGAATCTTAAGAACTCTACTAGAAGTCAATCCTTTGGGGGGCTTCTCAAAATATTTAAACCAATACCGTTAACATTTAGTAAAAGAATGTTTTGTAAGACCGATCACACTAATGGCCACATATCTTTAACACTCAAAAAGTGATGACTGTAGCTCTTCTACCATCTCCTACTCAAGGGGGTCCTTGTAGCGATCAGTATAAACATGACCTCCCAAATAAGGAAGGAAAAATAATTCACAAATATCCTCCATGGTAATAGTAAACTCACCCCAGCCAGTTACAAAAGTGTGAGACTCTCTGATCCAAAAAGAAAGGAAAATATTGAGGGTGGAGCCATGCTTAGCCATAGTGCAATATTTTAAACTATCAACCGTAGTCAGAAGGCTAAGTCCCTGAAGGATAGCCTTATAGGAAGGGGTGGAAAGAATATGGTCAACCTAAGCAACCCACTCTTTAGTGGAGCCTTCCAAAACTTTTATCTCAATATTAGAACAAGGAAAATCTCCACGATCCACTCTAGCTCTAAGAATAGAATTAGGAAAAATTATGAGAGAATCGGTAGAATCACTTAACAATGTTGGCAAACGGCTGTAGAGGCCAAAATCTCTTCCTTGCGAGTACGCATATAGTGTTGGTAAGACTGAGAAGAGGAGTAAGTGGTCAAGGAACCCCCTACGGCCTATTGTTCAAGAGAGGAACCCACTATGATAGAAATCCCATGCGAGGAACCCCCAATAAAAGTAGATGAGGAACCCTTAATGGTTTGGGTTCTCTGTGAGGAACCCCAAGTAGTATGGGTTCTCGGCGAGGATCCCTTAGCAGCCTTCATAGGCGATGAACCTCTAATAGTTTTGGTTTTTGATGAGTAACCAGAAGAAGCCATGGACGAGAAGCCCTTAATAGTTCAGGTTCTTGACAAGGAAACCCAAAAAAAACACCAAGCGAGGAACCCCCAACAAAAATTCTAAGTGAGGAACCCCAAACAGAATATCCAATTGAGGAACCCCCAACAAAGAATCCAAGAGAGGAACCCTAGATAGTCATACCCATCAACGAGGAGCCCCTACTAATTGAAGCTTCAAAATCAAGCTCCCTACCAACCGTAACCCTAACAGAACATGGGTCAAAACCCATTCCTTCAAACGAGATACCCCCAGTAGTAGGGACCTTAGAAGACGAGATCCTAAATTTTGAGGAACCCTGAGTGACATTGGTGATTGAAAGTAAGCCTAAAGGTGTGGTAGCGATGGAAAGGTCTTGAATGGTGGTTTCAACAGCCACGACTATAGAAATAGTGGTAGAAATGGGTAAAAACCGTATTATGAGGGGAATGTCAGTGGTAATGATGCAGATAGAAGCGTTCAATGATGATAAAGCCATTAAAATGGTTTTGTAAGAGATTAAAATGAAGAAAAACTACGGGTGCCTTCGCTAGAATATAAAAAACTCTTAAATGATCTCTTAAGAAAACAATGGTAAGGACTGTAAAAGTAAGGGTTTTATGTTCAAAAGTTCTTATATGAAAATATGAAAATGTGTGGGAATACCAAAAGGTTAGCAAATCTTTTTCCCTAAATGATTAGGTGATAGTCCCTATGTTGACACGTGGCTCCTTGAGACCCTAAAACTTGGAATGTAGGGACAATATATTGAATGACCCTAGGGGTAATGATGACAAAGTTCTAGGGTCCCTAAAAAAAATGAAAATTATATTGAGAGCGTAAAAAGCCTTTTGGTTTAACCAACATAAAAGACTTTGCTCGAAGGACTAATGTAGAGGGGTGTTTTGGCTTGCTCACTATACTTGGGCGAGGGACCACTCCAACCCTCATGTAATGAGATTTGGGGCGATTTACCCCTTCAGTCCTCCAGCAATGAGATTTGGGTGAGGGCCCCCTCCAATCCTCCTATAATGAGATTTGGGAGAGAGACCCCTCTAGCCCTCCTACAATGAGATTTGGGCAAGGGACACCTCCAGTCCTCCTGCAATGAGATTTAGGCAAGAGACCCCATTATCCCTCCTATAATGAGATTTGGGTGAGCGACCCCTCCAGCCCTCCTGCAATGTGATTTGGGTGAGGGACCCCTCCAACCCTCCTGTAATGAGATTTGGGTGAGAGACCCCTCTAGTCCTCCTGCAATGATATTTGGGCGAGGGACCCCTCCATCCCTCCTATAATGAGATTTGAGAGAGGGACCCATCCATCCCTCATGCAAAGAAGTTCCAAATATATTTTTGAGAAGGAACCCCTCCATGACCTCATTCAAGTTCAAAAGATAGTTTAGGCTAGGGACCCTTTTCCCCTAAACTAAAATTAGTTGAAATGATACCTGGACAGGCAAGTCCACAAATGAGGACCCTCCAAAAATGGAGAACCTAGTGAGGAATCCCACAGTGAAGGACTCCTCTAGCAAACATTCAAATAATATTTGTTTTGCACCAGGAAGATCCAAAAAGTGGCCCTCTAAACATAATAGGCCAGGATGAAGGGATCCAGAATGATTAGTCCATCATCATGAAAAATAAGTTCTTTTACAGAATAAAAATACTAACACTTACTTTATTGTGCAGGTTGCCTAGTTGAGCATGCAGGGCTCAAAGAGGCCAATTGGGACCTCTTAGGAGTTTTGGCTTGGCAGTTGAGAAATAATATTTGTTAAGTAAGCTCAACCACTTAGCACTTTAGGATTGAGAGAATACTAGTACAAATACCATAAGGTTTAGTCAAAGTCCTTACACAGTTCACACCTAGTCATAACTGAAATGAGCAACCAAGAGGTTGCTCACCAAAAATGAACTTATTTATAATAAATGATTTTAGAGAAAGGTGTCCTAAAGACCCTCTTCTCAAGAGAAATGGTTTTAGAGGAGGTGGTCCTCGAGGCCTCCTTTATGAAGTTTACAAAGTTTTTACCACAAGTTAACGTTTTAAAAGATATTTTCCAAATTAATATTTTGTCTCCATTAGGAGACATATTTGATTTTTGACTTTGTCTCACACTAGGTGGCACCTGTCAGAGGGGATAGGCAGCTGCACACATATAGGAACAAACGATAAATTGTAGACGTTGTCCCTCACCAAGCCTCTTAATTTTGGCGCCTAAAAGTACCAACTCAGCCCTAGTGCCCAAGTATAAAAAGGATCCCTGGGCAAGGTAAAGTAACAATCAGAACTCATATCATACCATTACTCTGTCAAAACCATACCAGAACCTCCTAGTATTCTCTCCCTGCTCTCTCTCTCTAGTGTCAAGTGATTTATGCTTTCACTCCCCACTGACAGCCATTACTCTAAGGAGTTTCTCTTGAGAAAAGTTAATATTATTATTCTGAAGTTCATCTTCTTGTAGGGAGTGAGCTCTAGCTTGGGTTCCATTTTTACCAAAAGGAGAAGGTTTTATCAGAAGATGCTCTAAAAGTTCTTGGGAACCTTGAAGGAAGAGTTCATTTAAGTGGGTCACGCCTCACTCGTTTTAGCATCTTACTAGATTCTAGGCACACTACCCTCCTACAATTAGGTCTGGGAAGAAAGGGAAGCTAGATCCCCGATACATGGGACCATTTTCTATTCTTAAGAGGATTCGACCTGTGGCATATGGGTTGGGATTATCGGACCACTTACAGCGGATTCGTGATGTTTTCCATATATCTGCATTACAGAGGTTTCTTCAAGATGAGATAGCGTACCAACACATTGATATTGATGAAACAAATCTCCATCCAGACTCTAATTACGCGAAGAGATCAGTATCCATTTTGGACCATCGGGAGTGCCGACTTCGATCCAAGGTTGTTCTTTTAGTTCGGGTGCAGTGGTGACACCATCGGGAGGATTAGTCGAGTTGGGAGAAGGAGGACGACATGCGCACGAAATATCCTAAACACTTCTAGCTAGGTACATACTTTTATATATTTTTAGTTAGGACTGGTCGAGTTAGGACCGGGGTTAGTTCCAGGGTATTGTTAGAAGTCCGTATGAGTTAGTGGGATGGTGTTTGGGTCAACGATGAATTTATTAAAAATGCAATTTTGGCCAATATATTTATTGAAAAATTATATAATTAGTTGGTTAAATAATCTTTTAAAGACAAGAAAAAACATCATCTATGTCAGTTTAAAAATGAACGTTATGTTAGATAAATGTAAATTGACATAAATAATATTTATTTATGTCAATTTGACTTTTAAAGTAAATTTTTATTTCAATTTAAGTAAAATTGATATAAAAAATAAATTATTTATCTAATATTTATATATAGATGACATAAATATACTTTAATTATTTCAACCTTCTGAGTAAAAACTGAGATAAATGAAAAAAAAGAGGCGGGGATATTTTTTTTCATTCCCGCTCCAAAAGATTACTTCCTCAGACCCTTCCTCAAACCCACGAGCCCCTGTTATGCTCCGTCCGTCAAACCCTCCCTCTCCCTCTCCCTCTCTTTCTCGCACGACCACCCTCTCTCTCTCTCTGCGCTCGCTGCGTCCCTCTCTCTCGCTTGCTGCGTCCCTCTCTCTCTCTGCTCGCACGGCCCTCTCTCTCTCTGGCTCACTGTATCTCTCTCTCTCTCTGGCTCGCAAGTACAGCCCTCTCACTTCACCTCCGACCCTCTCACATCTCATCACCTCCGGCGCCGGCATCAATCAGGTACAAAAAGCCCTAATATGGATTTTCAAGGGTTTGTGTATATATATGGATTCGATTTATGTATATGTGTTGTGTATATGCGATTTGTTCTTGATATGTGTGTGTGTGATTTGTGTATATGCCATTTGTTCTTGATTTGTGTATATGAGTTTGTAATTTTTGTTTAAAAACCTAATCGATTTCTATTCCTTTTTATTTTGCGTCTTTTATCAGACTCGCAGTTGGGACGCCTTCCCTCTTCTCCTGTTTTCTACCCCGGCCCAGTCTGCACATAGAGAATTTGGGTACGTTGCTTTACCAACTATTTTTACATTAGTAAATAGTTATGTTTGTGCCAAGCATTGTTCAGGCCTTTATTTGTTTAGATTTATTACAACTATTAGCACTAATTATCTTTAAAGAATTGTGTCTATTATAAATTCAGTTTATATATTGTCATTTTAAAAAAAAATACACATTAAAGAAATAGTTGAGTGACATTAGTTTCAAGCGTAATTTTATTTGCTTTTCAGTTTACATGTTCAATGTTTAATAATTTTGGTTAATGACTTGTTGCAAAAAAAAAGTAGGGTCATTTGAAGAATAGTCCCTCGACAATTTTATAATTAATATATAGTCCAAACTTTTTTATTTTGTTCCAAAAGATCCCTCGCTGCATAAAACAGTTACAAACTTTTTTTTTATCTTATCCTAAACTTTATGAAATAATTATCAAAAAAAGTAAACAGGGGAGTTTTTGCAAAATTAAAAAAATAAGGTGGACTAAATGTAAAATATACTTAGCTCCTAGCAATTAAACATTAATTGTCCCGGTTGACTTAAAATATTTAAGTTAAATGTAAAATATCTAGTTTTTGACGTAATGCAAAATGTTATGCTTAATGTATAATTTTTAGATGTTTAGAAATGTAGGGTCAATTCATTTAGTGCTTAGTAGTTGAATTTTGGTTAAGATTTTTACCATATTCATTGATGGTCACTATAGATTTATATATGTTTACCTTACGCATCACAAGTTTGAAGCCTTTGATTACCCATAAGGTAGAATGGTAGGTCAATAAAACTCAAAAATATTACATTCACATGTTCAAGCATGGAATTGTAGCTCAGTTGCCAATTAAGGCTATCGTGAACCTTCTTCTAGTTGAGCCATTTGTTACTTGAACACATGAGCCCCCCAATTTTTTTATGATAAATTATCTTTATCTTTGTTCATTGAATTCTAAGTTACCAATTCACAACTTATGTTTGAATTTGAACGTCCAAATTCTCATGAATTAGAAGGAACCGAGATACGAAATACACTGTCTCAAACCGAGAGTGGTAATTTGAAAGTTAATATTTTTAATGAATACTATTATTAATGTAATCATTGGTCAAAATTTAAACTATCTATCTAATTTGGAATTTGGTACATTGATTTTGAACATACTTCTCTAAATATGAGACGTACTAGGAAGCAATGTGATATTCCTAAATTGAAAAGGAAGGAGTGTATTGTTTTTTTTCTAGCACTTCCAAATTCTGAAAGCTAGTAACTGAATACAGAACCTAACAAGACCTTAGTTAAAAAAATCTCAGCTCCTCCACACGAGATGTAATGAATTTCTATAGACATATCTTTCTTTCTCCTTTTTAAAATTGTCAATTTTTATAGCCCAAAAGTGACAAGTGTGTTTTTAAAGTCATTGTTCTTTCTCATGTGTTCTGTGTTGCAATAAATACTGTCCCATGCTTATACTATGTGCTTTCATTAATTACTTCATTATATTATAGGTATATAATCGCTAATGGTTGTTGCTGTCATGTATAATATGTATAACAATTGTTGTTATACATATTACATATAACATTATAGTATAATATGTATAATAATTTTGTGAATTGAAGTTCTTCAATGTTTAAAATTGGTTTTGGTTGTATAGTGTTTGGGTGGTGTGTTAGTGTTCTTGAGTTGGTTAGTTATGGTTGATTGAGTCTTATTACTATTAGGTGTTGGTGTCTTTGGTATTTTTTGTGATAGTTTTAGAGGGATATTATACTTTCTACGATATTTTCTAATGGTGTGAATATATTATGTTGTATAATATTGCATTATTTTTAACAATTACATATCTTTTATTGATTATATCTCACTCGTGGTGGTTTACATACTCAGGCCAGAATGGACAGGTCTTGGATGAGCAAGGACAGATTATCAAAAGAATACATAAAAGGTGTTGATAATTTTCTTAGGGTTGCTCAAAACGCCTCCTTGGATGAGAACTTCATACGATGCCCTTGTAATCAATGTGAAAATAGATTAAAAATGGGTGTTAAAGAAATCAGACAACATTTGTATAGTTCGGGTATCGATCCGAATTATACTGTATGGAAATGGCACGGAGAGGAGGATTATCGTGAAACACTTCCGGATGTTAATATGGGTGATCCTATCTGTGACGATCTTAATATGGATACCATGGAGGATGTTGAAGAGTTGATTGACATGGTGGAGGCTATAAAAGAAGACTTCACAGGAAATGCAGAAATTTTTCAGAAGTTGCTTTTAGATGCGGAGAAGCCATTGTATGAAAGATGTAAAAAGTATACAAAGTTATCCGCTATCGTCAAGCTATTCAATCTTAAAGCGAAGAGTGGGATATCCGATAAATGCTTTTCAAATATGCTGTCAATCATTGCCGACATGCTTCCGGATAACAATGTATTGCCTTCATCCAGTAATGAGGCAAAACTTTGCTTATCGGTATTCGGAATGGACTTTCAAAAGATACACGCATGCCCTAATGACTGTATACTCTATAGAAAAGAGTATAAAGAAGCTGTTGAATGCCCCACTTGTGGAACATCCAGGTTCAAACAGAAGAAGAATTTGAAAGAACAAAAAAGGGATGAGGGGAAACAAGGTGTTCCTGCGAAAGTGTTATGGTACTTTTCACCCATTCCGAGATTCAAAAGGTGGTTTCAATCTAAAGAGACCGCTAAGTCTCTGACATGGCATGCAGATGATAGAATTGTTGATGGTTTGTTGCGTCACCCAGCAGACTCACCAACTTGGAAATTAGTTGATGAAAAGTGGCCTGATTTTGCAGCAGAACCAAGAAATCTTCGATTAGCACTATCAACGGACGGAATTAATCCTCATAGTTCCCTTAGTAGTAGGTACAGTTGTTGGTCGCTCATGTTGAACACATATAACTTTGAACCGGAATTGTGTATGAAAAGAAAGTTTACAATGTTGACTACGTTGATATCGGGTCCAAAACAACCGGGGAATAATATAGATGTTTATTTGGCTCCGTTAATAGAAGATCTGAATACATTGTGGCATGGAGGAGTTAAAGCCTACGACGCCTTTCGACAAGAATCTTTTACTTTGAGGGAAATACTGTTGTGGACAATTAATGATTTTCCAGCGTATGGATATTTATCTGGAAGTGTTGTTCAAGGCTACAATGCTTGTCCAATATGTAGTGAAAAAACGTATTCCATCAGATTACAACACTGTGGCAAGTGCGTTTATATGGGACATAGGAGATACCTTCCACAAAACCATCCATTTCGAAGCCAAAAAAAGGCTTTTAACGGTGAGCAAGAGTTCCAAGCCTCCCCTGAACCTTTAAGCGGCGAACAAATATTGATAAAAGTTGGGAGACTTAAGGTTGCATGGGGAAAGAAGGCAAAAAAGGTGAGGGCGGTTAATTTGAAGAAATCATTAAAGCGTAAGAGACCGAGGAGGGTAGGTAATGGGGTTGGAAAAGGCGGTCCTAGTAACAATAGGGTTGAAAATTTTTGGAAGAAGAAATTGATATTTTTTGAACTTCCTTATTGGAAAGAGTTGCCTATTCGACATAACTTAGATGTCATGCACATTGAAAAGAATGTCTGTGATAGTATCATTGGAACCTTGCTTAATATTCCAGGAAAAATGAAAGACGGGGTGAAGTGTCGACTCGACCTTGAAAAAATGGGCTTAAGAAGTGAGTTAGCACCGCAGGTTAATGAAAAAAGGACATACCTACCGCCAGCATGTTATACGTTATCGAGAGAGGAAAAAAAAATGTTCTGCCAAACTTTGCATGACCTTAAGGTCCCGAATGGGTACTCTTCTAATTTTAGAAGCCATGTCTCTATGGAAGATTTGAAATTGTATGGCTTGAAGTCTCATGATTGCCATATTCTAATGCAACAATCTCTTCCAATTGCAATTCGATCGGTGTTTCCAAAACATGTGAGATATGCGATCATGAGAGTATGTTTTTTCTTCAATTCCCTTTGTGCCAAAGTAGTGGACTTGCAAAAACTAAAAGAAATTCAGAATGAAATTGTGATCACATTGTGTTTGCTGGAAAAATACTTTCCACCATCCTTCTTTGACATTATGGTGCATTTAATGGTGCATCTTGTGAGGGAGGTCGAACTTTGCGGTCCTATTTTCTTTCGATGGATGTACCCAATTGAAAGGTTAGGTCAATTTACTTTACTATCATGTATTAATATAAGTAAATAAGTGTATCGATTTAGTTTTCTTTTTAATGTGTTAGGTACATGAAAGTATTAAAGGGTTATGTGAGAAATCGTAATCGCCCAGAAGGTTGTATTGCTCAATGTTACATAGCAGAAGAAGCTATTGAGTTTTGTTCCGAGTTCTTATCGGAATTAGATTCAATTGGAATTCCGGCGAGGAAGGATGATGATAAACCGATAGGAGGTTCAGATGTCGTTGAAGTTGATCGCATGTCCTTGGAGCAGGCACATCTTCATGTGTTACATAACACGAATGATGTTCAACCTTATATAGAGTATGACTTTCCTAACTTCCCATTAATATGAAGTTAGTTCCTCACATACTTATCTCATATATTAATAACTAATGTTGCGTTACTCATTAATACCTTGTTAGGGAGCATGAACAGTGCTTGAAAGAAACCCATCCTCGAAAAGGGAAAAATAAGAAGTGTCTTGAAGAAGAGCACAACCGCACGTTTATCCATTGGTTAAGTAAAAGGGTATGATTTAGGGACATGTTGACTTAACCACCACTTTAATTTTCATAAGACTTTACCCATTTTTTAGTTTTCTTTTAAACAATGCCACTGTTTTTTTATTTATTAGTTGCAAATCTTAGTGAAAAACAATTTCGAAGTCTAATACCAACCATTGGAAAATAGTGGTAGAGTGTAAAGTAAAACTAAATAGTTGGTGAGGTATAATATTAAAAACTAAAGTGGGAATAAAGACGAAATATCCCCTTACTTTAATATGTTTGAATTTTGTTTTGTAAGTAACTAAAATTCTTATATTAATAGGTTGCTCTCGAAGAAGAACTCCCAAACAACAATATCTCAGATGACTTAAAATGGATTGCTCGTATACCTCGTCGAGACGTCATCAAAGTTCACGGATATGTCATTAACTGTGTTCGTTACCTAACAAAGGATCGCGATGATGCACGAGTAACCCAAAACAGTTGAGTGAGCCTAGTTGCTAAGACGTTGCAGATAGCTAGTGCAAAGGACAACAATCCTGTTCGTACCGATATGATTTTCTACGGTGTCATAAGGGAGATATGGATACTTGACTATTTTTCAATTCAGATTCCTTTATTCAAGTGTGATTGGGTTGACAACAAAAACGGAATTAACATAGACGAGCTTGGTTTTACATCCGTCGATCTTGATAGAGTTGGTCATAAATCCGATTATTTCATCTTAGCTTCTCAAGCGAAACAAGTTTTCTATGTTCCGGACCAAATGAATCCTAAATATTCAATTGTATTGTCAACTCCTCAAAGGGATTACTATGATAAAGATGATGAAGATGATCTCAATGATGGATGTCTCGGGGATGATATTTGCACTACAGTTTTGCCAACTATTGAATCCTTCGACGTGGTTGAGGAATCTTTCGAAACTTAAATGCGTGAAGATTGTGAGGGGACATGGATAGACAATACGCCAGCATAATTGTGTTAGACGATGTTATGATGCTTAATGTTTGAATTGTTCTTTATTATTAGTTATAGATTCTTGAAATGTAAGCTTGTTTGGTGAAGTTGTCCAACTTTTTAGTTTTTTGTGTGGAACCTACTACAGTTGATTGTTGGAAATTGAATGTATGGAATATGGGCTATGTGACATTTGTTCTAGACTACGGATTATTATTTTCGGCTTAATATTTTGGAAATTGTGCTCTTGTACATTTTAATTAACATAGAATAAAATGGTGAATTTTAATTTGTGGTACATTTCAATAATTGTATTGTTTGAGTAGTTACGACTTGTATTGCTGAAATCTATATTATTGCTCTTTTTTTCTGTTTCAACAGTTCGATTGCTTTAACTTGAAATGGAAGACATTGATCTCGAACTCGTGGAGAAACCTTCACAATATAGTAGTAAAGGCAGAGGTGCGGCGAAGCTAAAGCGATTGACTAAAATAAAGAGCAGTGAGGAACGGATAAGAGTTTTATATAATGATCTTGGTCAACCAATAAGTACTAGCAAAAAAGAATTATCAAGTTATGGGGGTTTGATGGTGAAGTGCTTTGTGCCGATAACTTATCCAAGTTGGCCTAAAGTGCCAATCAAATTGAAGAATGATTTGTGGGAGGCAATACAGGTATATATATATATATATATATATATATATATATATATATATATATATATATATATATATATAGCTGTTATATATAGAAAATATTGTTTGATGCATTTTTGTTGTATCCATGGCTGAATTCAGATCACTCTTAAATTCTGTTCGTATTTGTTCCAATTTGTGATCCATTACATCTTATGTTTGGTGAATTTATGCAAACCCTGACTCTATCACTTGCCATCATGTTTCCTTCGTTTGTGCAATCTTAACTTACTGCTCGGATACCAATTCTTGTCTATTACAATTGGGTTTAATTTAATCTCCTTTTATGCAACACTAGTTTGCTAACAAACTAAATTACCTAGCTAGCTGGCCAATCAAAGCTAAGTAATCAACTCATAGCAGACTTCCAAACTATTACAGCTAAATTAACAGTAGAAGATTTGTGTGGTACTTTTTGTCAAGCAATACAAGTGTGTCGAAATCCAAAACCTAACATATTTACACTGATTTTAAGACATCTTTACACTGATTTTAAGACATGTATTCAACATCTTTCTTTTTCAGATCAAATTTGATATTGATCCGAACAGCAAGAGGATGGTGTTATCCTCTATGGGTTGCAGTTGGAGAGCGTTCAAAACAAACCTCACGAGACTTTGGATTAGACCATTGAGACACCAACGCGAGCTTCTCAAACATCCTCCTCCAAAATACGAGAAATTCATTAGTCCAGATGTGTGGACTGAATTTGTTTGCAGCAGGCTAACCAAAGGATTTGAAGTATAATTGAAAAAATAGTAGAAGATTTGTGTGGTACTTTTTGTTATTCTTTTCTAATTTTTTGCTTTAATTTATAAGATTGCAAGTGAGGCACAAAGGGAAAAGCGATTCAAGGTCACATACAATCATCGTATGAGCAAGAAGGGTTACGTCGGTCTTGCTGAAGATTTGGTATGTTTTAGTTTGAATATTTTCATTAGATTTGTGATGGTTTGAACTTGAACATTGAATTATTCTTTAATAATATGATTTTTTGTTTTACAATTGATACCAGAAAAAGAAGATGGGTTCGGAATATGAAGATGACAGGGCTTTCTTATGGTTGAAAGGCCGTGAAAAGAAAAATGGTGAATATGGAGATGATTCATTAAAAGAGGTGGCGGATAAAATGGTTAGTTTTTATAAATTACGACACGAGTTCCTTTATTTGGTGTTTTTTAGTGTATGATTTGTAATTTTGATAATATTTAGATGACATTCTGAATGATTGAATCTACTTCATTGTAGGCTGAATTGAAAAGACAAGTTAAAGATGGTAGTTTAATCACTGAAGGAAGTAATGATGTTCTTACTATGACATTGGGTACTCCCGAACACTCGGGCCGTGTTCGGAGGTTGGGATTCGGAGTTGTTCCCACAAGGTACTTCAATCTTCCAAAGCGTGGTTCCAAGAGACATATTACCGAGTTAGAATCTGAATTAAGAGAAGCGAAGAAAAGATTAAAAGATATGGAAGCCCAGTTGAAGTTAAGAAATGAGCCGGTTGCCGCAGCCCCAACAGCCGCACCCCGAGCTGAGAAAGTTGCTTCATATATACGTGAAAGTGAAAATATAAAGCGTTCAAGTTCGGGTGGAAAAATTGCAACACAATCACTTTCTTCAAAGGTATAATGAGACAGATAGTTATACAAACGCATACCATTAAGGTTTTTTGATTTTTGTTGTAATTGCAATTTATTTTTGTGTTTCTTTGGCATAGTTCACAGAAAGTGGTGTAACACATAGTGAAACGTTACTACCTCAATCAGTAGCTACTGTGAAAAGTAAGAAACCTTCTTCGATAACTAGTGATAAAAGTACGAAACAAGTGTCTTCTTCAAAGGTAATGGGATCACATTTCTCGATGGTGATAACTTTGTAGTTTTACTTGGTTGGATTAGTAGGGTATTGAATTTTATGTAGTTTTACTTGGTTGAGGCCAATAAATTGCTCAATTTTAACACATTGCTAAATTTTTATGTGATTATTTTTCGTAATTTAGGTTAGAGAATGTAGGTTGGCTATTGGCAATAAAACTAACATCGTTGCCGAGGGGATCGTATTCGATAGGAATGGACCGAACGAGAAAATTCATAATATAGCATTGGGAGAAAACAATGTTCGGGTTTCCATTTCTAAAGTTATTTCTTCTAGTGCCATCCTCCCGATACCTGTTCCAAGTGAAATGTATTTTGTGAAAGAGGCTATTGGGTCATATGTTGCTTGGCCCAAAGAGTTAGTGTTGGGATTTGAGGTAAACCATTGGTTCTTATGTTTATCTATAAGTTTGTGTTTGTGCTATAAATGAGATTGCTTTCTAACATTTCACATGATTCAATGCAGAATGAAATGGAAGTTAGAAAAAAAGCAGGCCATGAGAAAGAGAAGGATATCTTCGGTGAAAGTAGATGTGATATAGTAAACAAGAATGTTGATTGCGATTTGATAACTGCCTTCACCCATAATTTATTTATAATGAAGACGAATCAAATAACGATTCCACTGGAGAAAGGGATGTTTGGAGAAGATAAGGGTCAATGCTATGTTTTTAAGAATGATTTGTTAGACTTTTGTGCATTGAAGCCTTTAGATGTAATGTGCATTGTTGCATACATGAGGTATAACTTGATTTAATCGTGTTATTTAAAATGCGTAGTGACTAATTTAGTTACTTACTTTTACAGGTTCTTGTATGATAAGTTTCAGTGCTCCCGAGAAGAGTTTCAATTCTTCAATCCCGAGTCTTTCAATGGTACAAAAAAATTTGGTTTGACTCGACTTATTGGAAAAAGGCTGGGGAATGCAAAAAAAAGTCAGATTTGTTTCATTCCTTACAATCTCGAAGATATGTAAGTAGTTAAATTAATTTTTCCACACGAATAAATAAATCTTTATTATATTCTGGACTATATAATTATGACAAAATTCGTTTTACAGGTTCCATTGGGTATTGATCGTCATTGATTTGTCCACAAGAACTATTTATTGGTTGGATTCATTGAATACGATACCCAGTGACAAAGATAAGATGTATATCACTACGTGAGTATAATATAATTTTTAATTTTGTTTGACATGCATGATGAGTGCATTATTATTGAACATTACCTAATACACGTCTTTGAATTCTCCTTACATGTAGTGGGATTAACACATTGAACATCGATGGGAAAAGGCATAACGCATCGTGGAGTTGTATTAAGGTAAATTTATCATATAGTAGGTGTTATATAACATGTATCAACATTATATATATATACCTTCAAAAGGCTCTGCGGGTCTAATGATAAGGGTGCTCAAGGGGGCACTCCCTTTTTATATATTTTTGCATTGGATATAGTAGCATCTGCCCCTCCTCCAGTGGGAGTCGCCCTCTAAAAGTCTTCTTATATATATATATATCAATACCGATTATTTGATTATACCTGATATATATGATATATATCATATATATCATACCGATATATATAATACTGATATGATATATATCAGGTATATGATTATATGATATATATCAGGTATATATATATCAGGTATATGATTATATGATATATATATACCTGATATATATGATATATATCATAAATATCATACCGATATATATAATACTGATATGATATATATCAGGTGTATGATATATATATATATATATATATATATATATATATATATATATATATATATATATACACATATATATAGGTATAGGTTTGATCGGTATCATAGCCCGGCCCGTTGCGACCCTTGACAAAAGATCTCCCTTTGTTGCACTAGGAATCTTCGGCTCTTAACCTATAATGATAGGTAGGAGAAATGTTTTTCTTGTGCATCTACTTATAAGGATCCTCCCCTTACTTATAGAAAAGTTGAAGCGCGTTGCGTTTAATGTGCGTACATTGCGCTTTGTAGAGCATTCTAGAGTTGAGCTGAGCTTGAGAAGAATCGGTAGTTGTTAGACTATCTCTGGCTTGAAAGCATGAACTTAGCTCGTATAGCCTATGCTAAGCATATTGGGACTCGCTGCATCTAAGTAATCAATCGTTGTTTGTATTTAAAGAGCAAGGATGGGTCTTGAGATAAGTAACTTGAGATGAGGACGAAACTGAGCATTGAGCATTGAAACTAAAGAGGGAAAAGAAGATACGAAGGACTAGACTAAGCCAAAGATGAGATGTAAAAAGAAGGAAGGTCCAGGTAAAGCCTAACCACTGTTTTCAGGTGCAGATGAAAAGGAGGTGCTAGTCTTTGAGGTCTAGGAAAAACCGATGCGACCTTTAATAAATATAGGGAACCCTTTTCCATACAAGTTCTCGTCTAACGGTTTGAATTGAAAGAAAGATTCCCTTATAGCCTTCTTAACGCTTACGCCCCTTAGATTCCTCGAGCTTGTAAACATGACTCTTTCCATAAAGCATTTATGAAAGACTTGATATTCGTTCTGCGAACAGCCTGCTTTTTTGATTCCTTCCGAAAAGCGAGTGTGAAATGCCTTGTGTAATTTCTTTGTGGCTATACACTTAACACTAAGAAACTCACGCCAAAAAAGGTCTCGATCAAGGCACCGGCCTTCTCGTGCCACAGTTGAAAATTAGTGAAACGCATTAGAAAAATTAGTGATGCAACTACAAAACATTGTTGAAAATGAATACATAAAACACATAGCAATATGATTTTAAAAAATATACTACTGTATATATTTGTACAAATGTACTACTGTACAAAATGTATTACTCTATATATCTCCCCTACTAAACGTACCCAACTATATGAGCACCCCTTCATGTTCAAAGCATGAGCAACTCAAAAATAAATAGTAATGCATTACCCGAGTTTTGAAGAAAAAACCAAAAAAGGCATATATATATGAGCACCCCTTCATGTTCAAATCCCCTACATAATAATGTGTTACACTATGTAGTATTTCCAAAAGGATAAAAAAAATCTCACCCCAAGAGTAACAAGCACTGCTTCAATATATAGCGCATATAAATATTTCCTTTAGCAAAAACACTTGAGGAAAGTATCTTTTGAAGAAGTGGGATGAAGATGATGAAGAAGAAAGAAATACAAAAGAATGGGTAGATTTGAAAATCAGCTCAGATACAAGGCATGGATTGGAAGAGGAGGCCTTGCACATTACCGGTCGTCACCAGATGGAACAACTATGGGGTTGTTGGAATCTATAAGAGTTCTTAATGCTTTATTAATTCCAGAAGTGAAAAGTTAGTTAAATAAGAGTACTCTTTGAGTATACACATGATTCTAATCTAAAAGGCAGCAGTGTACCTTGTAAATGGTGAAAGGCTGTAAAAATTTTATTATTGTTGAGAAGCCTATAAGTTGTAAAATTCTAATTGTATGAATGAAACATCACAAGAACCTTATTTATACAAGCTTGTAATTCTCTCTTTTGATATATGAATAAATTTACCAAAAAAAAAAAAGCAATTTCAACTCTTTTAGGACAGTGTGATACAGCCCTAGCCCTAGATGTGATACCCAGAGAATTTAAGGACACATTTGGTGTAGTGATCAAAGGCCTATCGTCCATAGAGATGTAGACTCGGGGGACAGGAATCCTCCCTGAGGGGGATAACTTAAGAATAGTGGCCTCAAGAAAAGGCACAGTTTATCCTGTGGAAGAGAGGCCAAGAGATACGGGGACTTAAGGAATGAACATTGATAAATGATAAAGTAATTACAAGATGCAATGATAAGCATCAAAGGTAAAGCAATTAAAAAGGGGGGCAAGAGAACAAGAACTCTAAAAATGAGGAAGCCAGGGCTCAGCTTCAGAAGTGCCTGCTGTTGAAATGTGGGAAGATGAAGTGACAAGACTAGTGGGCACAATTCTCTGCAACCATAAATAAGTAGATAACACCAGGTAAAAGAGTTTTAGAAAAAAAAATAGTGAGACCAACCACTTAAAGGAAATTCGAGAAATACCTGAGTAGAATGAGAGCTCACAAAAAGGACCCTGGTGCTAGTAGGATGCGCAGATGAAAGCTACAAGGAAATAAAAATATATAACACTCAGTAAGATAAGTGTAAGTTATGATCAAAGATTTAAATGCCCATAGAAGAAATAGCAAACCTCTCTATAAAGTCCTCTGAAGGAAATAAGCATAGAATTCCTCTCTTGCTGGAAAGGAGAATGAGGAATTGGAGGAGGTGAAGGGCCACTCGTCTCAATAGGAGTACCCTGTGAAAACATCGCAATAAAAAAATCAGTAAACAAGTCAATGATGAAAAGAGAAGAAAATCATATGAATAAAAGTCCCAAGTAGATAAAGATTTACAATAGTAGGACACACAGTCTGACCATATGGAAAAGGTATAATAATAGAGCTAGTCCCCGATAAAGAATGCGGTGTCTCATTATCACTAGAAGATTCCTTCAAAACTAAAAATAAAGCAAAAGTGTCAGTAGTTCTTTCACAATGGAAATCCAATCCATCCACATCATTAGAAGGAGAACTATGATTATCTTAGAAAGGTTTGCTTCCACTGTCAACTAGTTTCCCTTCCAATGAGGGGGAGGGGGAACCAGCATGTGAAACTCCGTAAGAGCCAGTTTCACTAAGTAAAGAATATTTGGGTGTAGTAACTTCTGTAACTAGAATAGATGTAATAAGTGTCTCTTGGGAAGAGGAGCCAAGAGCCTCATAACCCTGCTCTCGGACAGTCCTATAGGTCTCTTCTACTCTAAGATCATCATTATCTAACCCCTAGTCCACTGTGGATGGAGCGACAACATTACTATCGACCCCCCTCTTATTCATGGCAGCCCTAGTCCTCACAGGAGAGGGGTGGGAAGAGGGGACAGTAGTGGTAATAGGAATGAAGTTTGATGCATCCATATTCGGGTGTTTTCTCTTACCCACAATAGGATTCTATGCCTTTCCCTTAACTTTGGACAACTCCTTAGATTTGGTAGGATGCGACTCAGTTTGCTTCAGCTGGGTGGACTCATCAAGAAGGGGCTTCACCAAGATGGGAACCATTTATTCTGGGGGCATCTTGGCTGTAGTGCTAAGATGTCAAACGTCTTTCTGGATTATTTTGATACAAAAATAGATCCCTGACATACCTGGTGGGAATAGTCTCATGTGGAGGTCCACCAATACAGTTTTGAATAAGAAGAACCCGTCCCTACCAGAATAAGAACTAGGAGGAAGTGAAATAAGGCAAACGATCACGAGGAGGCACATATAACCCCCCTAAGTGTCACACCCTATGGAACATCCCCTGAAATGTAAAGTTCTTATAGGCCTCTAAGTACAACTCTGAAGGGTCACTACTCGAGGGATAAGAAGGGGTGTGAATGCCCTAATCTTAACCAAATTGTCTTCGTACGTGTTCAAAATGATAGTACTCACGGCTTTGACCCAACTTAGTTAAAGAAGGAAGAAGACCTACTAATTACATTACTAACACATTGATATATGAGCAATAAGAGACACTATCCACATCCAAAGGGAAATAAAATGTGCCATCATCACCTTGGAAAGTTGACCAGTTAAAACTTCCACTGAGGCGGTTATTATAAGGGAGAAAATAAAAATCCTCAATATTATCAATCAGAGACCCCAGGGGTTTCTTGGGGGCTTTCATATGCAATCTCATAAGGTAAGCAACATTACTATGACATGAGCTTGCTTCCGGGGCAAACTAGGGAAAATCTCATATAGAAAAGCCATCAAGACAAGGGAATTACCAAAATTCGAGCCATCATAGAGGCCACGTGATCTATCAACATCTACATGAGAACGTTCCAACCAAGTATAAAGGGACCCAAGAGTCAAAGTAGTAAGGGGTAAAATCCTCCCTCATGCTAGGCTCGCAGTTAATCTAAAAAGAAGATCATGGGGAGAGTCTTTCGGCTTGCCTAGGAGCAAGAATCTACTCAGAAATGTAACTAGAAAAGAAGCTAAGTTTGAGGGGGAATGGAGTTTGGGGCCATCCTGAATCTTAAGAACTCTACTAGAAGTCAATCCTTTGGGGGGCTTCTCAAAATCTTTAAACCAATACCGTTAACATTTAGTAAAAGAATGTTTTGTAAGACCGATCACACTAATGGCCACATATTTTTAACACTCAAAAAGTGATGACTGTAGCTCTTCTACCATCTCCTACTCAAGGGGAACCTTGTAGCGATCAGTATAAACATGACCTCCCAAATAAGGAAGGAAAAATAATTCACAAATATCCTCCATGGTAATAGTAAACTCACCCCAGCCAGTTACAAAAGTGTGAGACTCTCTGCTCCAAAAAGAAAGGAAAATATTGAGGGTGGAGCCATGCTTAGCCATAGTGAAATATTTTAAACTATCAACCGTAGTCAGAAGGCTAAGTCCCTGAAGGATAGCCTTATAGGAAGGGGTGGAAAGAATATGGTCAACCTAAGCTACCCACTCTTTAGTGGAGCCTTCCAAAACTTTTATCTCAATATTAGAACAAGGAAAATCTCCACGATCCACTCTAGCTCTAAGAATAGAATTAGGAAAAATTATGAGAGAATCGGTAGAATCACTTAACAATGTTGGCAAACTGCTGTAGAGGCCAAAATCTCTTCCTTGTGAGTACGCATATAGTGTTGGTAAGACTGAGAAGAGGAGGAAGTGGTCAAGGAACCCCCTACGGCCTATTGTTCAAGAGAGGAACCCACTATGATAGAAATCCCATGCGAGGAACCCCCAATAAAAGTAGATGAGGAACCCTTAATGGTTTGGGTTCTCTGTGAGGAACCCCAATTAGTATGGGTTCTCGGCGATGAACCTCTAATAGTTTTGGTTTTTGATGAGTAACCAGAAGAAGCCATGGATGAGAAGCCCCTAATAGTTCAGGTTCTCGAAAACGAAACCCCAAAAAAACACCAAGCGAGGGACCCCCAACAAAAATTCTAAGTGAGGAATCCCAAACAGAATATCCAATTGAGGAACCCCCAACAAAGAATCCAAGCAAGGAACCCTAGCTAGTCATACCCATCAACGAGGAGCCCCTACTAATTGAAGCTACAAAATCAAGCTCCCTACCAACCGTAGCCCTAACAGAACATGGGTCAAAACCCATTCCTTCAAACGAGATACCCCCAGTAGTAGGGACCTTAGAAGACGAGATCCTAAATTTTGAGGAACCCTGAGTGACATTGGTGATTGAAATTAAGCCTAAAGGTGTGGTAGCGATGGAAAGGCCTTGAATGGTGGTTTCAATAGCCACGACTATAGAAATAGTGGTAGAAATGGGTAAAAACCGTATTATGAGGGGAATGTCAGTGGTAATGATGGAGATAGAAGCGTTCAATGATGATAAAGCCATTAAAATGGTTTTGTAAGAGATTAAAATGAAGAAAAACTACGGGTGTCTTTGCCAGAATATAAAAAACTCTTAAATGATCTCTTAAGAAAACAATGGTAAGGATTGTAAAAGTAAGGGTTTTATGTTCAAAAGTTCTTATATGAAAATATGAATATGTGTGGGAATACCAAAAGGTTAGCAAATCTTTTTCCCTAAATGTTTAGGTGATAGTCCCTATGTTGACACGTGGCTCCTTGAGACCCTAAAACTTGGAATGTAGGGACAATATATTGAATGACCCTAGGGGTAATGATGACAAAGTTCTAGGGTCCCTAAAAAAAATGAAAATTATATTGAGAGCGTAAAAAGCCTTTTGGTTTAACCAACATAAAAGACTTTGCTCGAAGGACTAATGTAGAGGGGTGTTTTGGCTTGCTCACTATACTTGGGCAAGGGACCACTCCAACCCTCATGTAATGAGATTTGGGCGATTTACCCCTTCAGTCCTCCAGCAATGAGATTTGGGTGAGGGCCCCCTCCAATCCTCCTATAATGAGATTTGGGAGAGAGACCCCTCTAGCCCTCCTACAATGAGATTTGGGCAAGGGACCCCTCCAGTCCTCCTGCAATGAGATTTAGGCAAGAGACTCCTTTATCCCTCCTATAATGAGATTTGGGTGAGCGACCCCTCCAGCCCTCCTGCAATGTGATTTGGGTGAGGGACCCCTCCAACCCTCCTGTAATGAGATTTGGGTGAGAGACCCCTCTAGTCCTCCTGCAATGAGATTTGGGCGAGGGACCCCTCCATCCCTCCTATAATGAGATTTGAGAGAGGGACCCATCCATCCTTCATGCAAAGAAGTTCCAAAGATATTTTTGAGAAGGAACCCCTCCATGACCTCATTCAAGTTCAAAAGATAGTTTAGGCTAGGGACCCTTTTTCCTAAACTAAAATTAGTTGAAATGATACCTGGACAGACAATTCCACAAACGAGGACCCCCCAAAAATGGAGAACCTAGTGAGGAATCCCACAGTGAAGGACTCCTCTAGCAAACATTCAAATAATATTTGTTTTGCACCAGGAAGATCCAAAAAGTGGCCCTCTAAACATAATAGGCCAGGATGAAGGGATCCATAATGATTAGTTCCTCATCATGAAAAACAAGTTCTTTTACAGAATAAAAATACTAACACTTACTTTATTGTGCAGGTTGCCTAGTTGAGCACGCAGGGCTCAAAGAGGCCAATTGGGACCTCTTAGGAGTTTTGGCTTGGCAGTTGAGAAATAAGATTTATTAAGTAAGCTCAACCACTTAGCACTTTAGGATTGAGAGAATACTAGTACAAATACCATAAGGTTTAGTCAAAGTCCTTACACAGTTCACACCTAGTCATAACTGAAATGAGCAACCAAGAGGTTGCTCACCAAAAATGAACTTATTTATAATAAATGATTTTAGAGAAAGGTGTCCTAAAGACCCCCTTCTCAAGAGAAATGGTTTTAGAGGAGGTGGTCCTCGAGGCCTCCCTTATGAAGTTTACAAAGTTTTTACCACAAGTTAACGTTTTAAAAGATATTTTCCAAATTAATATTTTGTCTCCATTAAGAGACATATTTGATTTTGGACTTTGTCTCACACTAGGTGGCACCTGTCAGAGGGGATAGGCAGCTGCACACATATAGGGAAAAATGGTAAATTGTAGACGTTGTCCCTCACCAAGCCTCTTAATTTTGGCGCCTAAAAGTACCAACTCATCCCTAGTGCCCAAGTATAAAAAGGATCCCTGGGCAAGGTAAAGTAACAATCAGAACTCATATCATACCATTACTCTGTCAAAACCATACCAGAACCTCCTAGTATTCTCTCCCTGCTCTCTCTCTCTAGTGTCAAGTGATTTATACTTTCACTCCCCACTGACAGCCATTACTCTAAGGAGTTTCTCTTGAGAAAAGTTAATATTATTATTCTGAAGTTCATCTTCTTGTAGGGAGTGAGCTCTAGCTTGGGTTCCATTTTTACCAAAAGGAGAAGATTTTACCATAAGATGCTCTAAAAGTCCTTGGGAACCTTGAAGGAAGAGTTCATTTAAGTGGGTCACGCCTCACTCGTTTTAGCATCTTACTAGATTCTAGTCACACTACCCTCCTACAATTAGGTCTGGGAAGAAAGGAAAGCTAGATCCCCGATACATGGGACCATTTTCTATTCTTAAGAGGTTTCGACCTGTGGCATATGGGTTGGGATTATCGGACCACTTACAGCGGATTCGTGATGTTTTCCATATATCTGCATTACAGAGGTTTCTTCAAGATGAGATAGCGTACCAACACATTGATATTGATGAAACAAATCTCCATCCAGACTCTAATTACGCGAAGAGATCAGTATCCATTTTGGACCATCGGGAGTGCCGACTTCGATCCAAGGTTGTTCTATTAGTTCGGGTGCAGTGGGGACACCATCGGGAGGATTAGTCGAGTTGGGAGAAGGAGGACGACATGCGCACGAAATATCCTAAACACTTCTAGCTAGGTACATACTTTTATAGATTTTGAGTTAGGACTGGTCGAGTTAGGACCGAGGTTAGTTCCAGGGTATTGTTAGAAGTCCGTATGAGTTAGTGGGACGGTGTTTGGGTCAATGATGAATTTATTAAAAATGCAAATTTGGCCCATATATTTATTGAAAAATTATATAATTAGTTGGTTAAATAATCTTTTAAAGACGAAGAAATTAATAATTAACTAAATGGTCAATTATTAATGGATGAGTATTTGTGGACATTTTGTGAGATACTTTAGGTAATTGTAGAGTAGTTACCTACACATATTATATGGGATTAATAATATGTATTTATGTGTATCTGTGTGGATATACCAATATTCGTGGACGATCATATTGGCTTGGGATTTCGTGCTTTCAGGACTGCAGCACACGTCGGCACAGGTGGACTACACGTTGTGTTGGTCATTTTGGGCACTACGTAGTAGCGCCATCGACAAAAGGTAGGTGTTTATGCTTGTATCCTTTGTTACCGCTAGGTATGGGCTGTGAACTGGTGTAGTGTTTAGGGACCACCCCACGTGTGTTCTGCGGTGTCTGACTTAGATAGAGATTTCCTTCGGACTTGCCGATAGAGGACGAACGAGACACCACTGGTAGATGCATTTGCGTGTCGCATATATATATATATATATACAGAAAGGATCTCATGCATACCCAGTTTGCATACCCTCCGTGCGGACCATTTTTTTTAAATAGTAAAAAAAAAAAATTGGGGTGATTTTTTTTTTATAGTTTCTAAACATTTCAATAGGACCATAAAAAAAATTCAACTCAAAATGAATTTTTTTGCTATTTTAAAAAAATCGGTCAAACTTTGTCAGTTTTTAAGTTGTTCTTAAGTTGTTAAAAACTGACAAAGTTTGACCGATTTTTTTAAAATAGCAAAAAAATTCATTTTGAGTTGAATTTTTTTTATGGTCCTATTGAAATGTTTAGAAACTATAAAAAAAAATTACATCAAAAATATTTTTTTTACTATTTTATCAAAATTGGTCCGCGCCAGCGGTATGCAAACTGGGGTATGCATGAGAACCGCTCTCTCTCTCTCTCTCTCTCTCTCTATATATATATATATATATATATATATATATATATATATAAATGAGATTAATCAATCTCTACTACTTTAAAAGATGGGAGTTTCTCTTCAATGTTCAAAAGACTAAAGTACCCTCATTAAATTTAAAATACCTATTATACCCTTAATAATAGTCTTACATATCTCTCCCATATTTAATAACACAGCATACGAATTACCCACATTCATTCCTCCCATATCTCTTCTATTCATTCACACATACCAAACTATTTAAATTCATTCGTCTTCCAACCCTAGAAATCAAAATTCAGTTATCCCAAATATTTACTCTCAAATACATATGACAACTCACATTCATTCACACATAACAAAACATCAAAATTCATTCATTCATCTTACAACCCTGAAAATCAAAATTCATTATCCCAAGCATTTACTCTCAAATACATATGAAAAATCACAATTCATTCATCTTCCCAAAATAAAAATCAACAGTCACGTATCCCAATAATTTAATTCCAGATTCATTCATCCTTTGAAATGGAAGCTAAAAAACCATAGTCCAATATGGCTACATAAGTTATTTGTATACTATATATGTCTATTTCATTGAAATTATATCGTCTATTTTATTGGTGGCTCTTGTTTCTTTTTCAAAAACGAAGGTGAACACTCCTAATTCCATCTATAATTTTTTATTATGTCTTTCATTGTTGCTGAAAATTATGCAGTTGTTAATTTAAAAACAATTATATAAATCTACTACTACTTAAAAAGAGGGAAGTCCTCTTCAAATCTCAAAGTACTAAACTACCCTCATTAAATTAACATTTCCTATCATACCCTTAATATTAGTCTCACACATTCATTAAATTAAAATCATTCCATGAATCTTAACTTGATACGTTTTGTCTCCTAATACATTCATCTAACAAAACCTCTAAATACATTCATCTAACAAAACCTCCAAATACATTCTCAAAGTTCTAAACTACCCTCATTAAATTAACATTTCCTATCATACCCTTAATATTAGTCTCACGCATTCATTAAATTAAAATCATTTCATGAATCTTAACTTGATACGTTCTCTCTCCTAATACATTCATCTAACAAAACCTCCAAATACATTTATCTAACAAAACCTCCAAATACATTCATCTTGAAACCTTAGAAATCAAAAGTCAGCTTCCCAAGTTCCTTCATCTTCCCATCAGATTCATATTGTATAGTTTCTTCGATGGTGTTGTTTCTTATCCAAAAAACAAGGTCAATACTCCTAATTTTCTCTCAAATTTTTACTCCTTTTTCATTTGCCATCAAAAGTATGCATTTGTTAATTTGAAAGCAAATACATAATTTTTGTAATTATATCTATCTCATTCATGAATGTTATCTCTCTTTTGTGCTCAGATTTTGTATTTTCAATTTTATTATTGTTATATTCATGTTTTATAATAATTCTAAATTCAATGTTAATTTCATAAAAATTATATATATATTTTAAGTTAAGGAATTACCAAGTTTACACCTTATTAGATTATTATTTTTTATGCATTCATATGTATTTCCCAGTTGGGCATGTTTGTATTCATGTTTATTTCTTAAAGATTCTAAAAATTCTTAAAACACTCAAATTACTTTTTAAAAGATAAACTTGCCCTTTGCTCTAAAGATCAAACAAATACTTTTTTATTTATTAATTTTTTTCAATAAAAACAGTATTTTAAACTGTTTTTAAACATTTTTTTATTTTTTAAAATTAAAAAATAAATATTTTTTTAATAAAAACTGTTAAAAAAACTGTTATGATAGTTTTAAAAACCCTTTTTTATTTCAAAAATTGTTATAATACTTTTATATAAGTTTTTTTTAAGATAGATTTAAAAACAGTTTTTTTTTTCAAAAAGATATTTTTTACATAAAATTGGAAAAAAAAAATAACAAATAAAAAAATATTTTTTAAATTGAAAATTGTTTTTATAACCGAACACGACTCAAATAAAAGCAACTTGACACAACACGACACGATAAATTTTTTTTTTAATCAAACATGAACACGATCCTAATAAAAGTGACACGATACAACATAAAATATTATTTTTTTACAAAACACGAACACGACCCAAGTAAAAGTGTCACACCACAATATATGATATTTTTTAGCCAAACACGAACCCAACCAAAATAAAAATGACACGACACGCCTCAAAATCTTATTTTCACCTATAAAAGTAATATGACACGACTCCCTTCAAAATCTTATTTTCACCTATAAAAGTAATATGACACTACATGAAATCTCATTTTTTACCAAACACTAACACAACCCACTTAAAATGCAACACCACAAGTGGGTCGTGTTCGCATTTCGTAAAAAAAGGGATTTTGTGTCGTGTCATGTCACTTTCATATGTGTCATATTCATTTTACGTAAAATTAAGATTTTGAGGTGTGTCGTGCTATGCCGTGTTAATTTTATTTTGTGTTGTCTTCTAAGTTGGTTTACTATTGAGCTTAGCATCTTTCAGTTAATATAATTCATGGTAGAATTCAGTACATTTTCTTAGAATTTGTGACAACTTGGTTGTTGTAAATATTTGGAGTAATAATTTAAGTGGTGAGATAGGAAATTTCCTTGATGTATGCTCTAATATTCAGTATATTGATCTGAGCGCTAACAAATTGAATGTAGATTTAGGGTTTAAATTTGAGACGCTGAAAGAGTTTTGGGAATCGGAGAACAGATTAGGTAGCATAGTGTCACTCACGGAAAATTGCACTTTACAAACTCTGGACCCGTCGAAAAATGATTTCAGAGGATAATAACCTAGGGAAATTTCAAACTGCCAAAATTTACCTGTATTGATTTTGTGGGGTTACAGGGCCAATTCAATAAGAGATTGATTTATTTTCGAATCTCCAGGGGCTTTTGTTGGGTAACAAATCCTTAATTCTAGAGTCATTATTAAGCCTGAGAAAATTATCTTTCCCAGATCTAAGTACGAAAAAAATTCTATACTCCATATTAGCACCCCCCCATTTTTTACCCATTTGATGAGCCACATAAATCCTCTCAACCACTCGAAAGAGGTATTTTTACCAGAGTTTTTGCAGTACCTCTGTTGCAGTTATAGGGATTCTAAATGTCTCATTGTGGTTTGTCGAGGAGAAAATTTTGAGGATTGATTGTGAGTTATTTCTGTTGGAGGTATTAACCTATCATATGCTTTAAACTGATTTCAATTGACCTTTTTTTTGTGATTATTCGATAGATAATGATGTTCAGTTCGCTCTTCTTACTATCTTGTTGTATATGTCTTAGGTTTATGTTATATATATCATATGTGTATGCTATGTTTGATCAAATGTACCAAACACAAACTCCTACATGCTTCCTGTTTGATATAAACTCAACTCCATAATTAATTTGTAATTTGGTGTATAGTTGTGTTATAAAGTAATAATATTTCTTAAGTAGCTACTGTTACTCTTTGTTTAAGTTCAATGTTCTCTTTCAGATTACACATAACATGTTTAGGTAAAATCTTCAATGAAGAGGAATAAAAGGAATATTTTTGGTTTTCTATTTATTTAAAATAGATATCATGATGTTAGATTTTTTGGTTTGAGAATTCAAAATCTCACATCTTTTTATTGTTAGTGTTTTTGTAATCTAATTTAATTCCAATTTCCTCTGTGTTGGAATTTTTTCACACTGTATGGTTCAATGTATTCATTTTGTCTCTCTACATACATATATTCTTCTTATTAAGTCGTACATCGATTCAGGTTGTAACTTCCCAGCTAAAAAAAATATAACTTCCAAGAACAATCAAATAAGTGAGCAAAATGAATCCAAATTACCTTACTGAAGCTGCAATTACATGTATTGATTGAATTATCTTTGTCAACCCAAACACACACTTTAAACTGTATCTTTAGCATCTTTAGATACATAGTGTTCAAAGAATTTCAGTTTGTTCTTCCATGCTCTTAATATTTAGCACTGAGTGTTACTTATTTAGTTCATGATCTATGGATACTTATGGAATACATTACACTTATTCAAGTATCATAATTTTTTTTAATTTTTTAAAATTAATTTACAATTGTTGTTTTCAATTCATCTTATTGTTGAGTAAATTGTTTTAATTTCTTAGAAACCTAGGTTTGGCCATACTTATTAACCAGATAGATTTCTTTGTTATTTTGTAATTTCTATTCAATGAACATGAATGCAATTTCTCTGTCTCACGTAATTTATCTTTGAAAGTTGTTGTATTGATATGTTAAGACTGATAATCCATCCATCATATTATGTAAATGTAATGACTAAAAAGAACTAATGCCCTGTTTAACTTCATTGTTATGATTAAGTAATTAAATATTTGGGTATCAATTCTTCACTTATCGATTTTCTTCTAAGGATTGGTAATGGGACGGAAGCATCAACACATGATGATGGCCCCGAATAGTCTCTCCTTGGCGTTATCTTCCCACCATTAAATATAAATGCCAACTTGCCAAACTTCTTGACAGATCGAGCAATTCTTGCAACAACAAACGAGCACGTAGACTCACTCAATGATATGATGATTGATATGTTCCCCGAAGAATTGAAGACATTAAATAACTTTGATGAAGTTGTGGATGACACACACAACTATTACCAAGAAGAATTTATAAACTCTTTGATGCCGAATGGATTGCCACCACACGCATTGAAACTTAAACATAATTGTCCAATAATTCTTCTACGCAATATAAATCCATAAATTGGATTATGCAACAGAACAATAATGTTGTACAAAAGTTCTTCGTATAATGTCATCCACATTCGTCGCTCATAAAGTTGAAGAGGAAGAAGAACCTTTGAATCCTAATAAACGTCAAAAGCAACATATTTAAGCATTAAATTTTTAGTTTTTTGGATTACACACTGTTTTTATCAAATGTTACTTTCAATAATTGCGATTTGGAATTTGCTTGCTGACGCTTTTTTTAACTTCTTTTTTTTAATGACATTTCTATATAAATCATTTCAAGCTAATTTCATTGTGATATATTTATTCGGATTATATATACATACATGTTTGTGTGTATTGCTTCCTGCTTTTGAGTAAAGAGTTTTGAGTTCGTTTTTGATAGATTTAGAGTATTCACAAGAATATCTTTTATAGTTTACAGTTGAATGGAAGTTTGGTTTTGGGGGGTAATGATTGATGCTTCGTACTAAGTACTTTATGTTATATTCTAACAAAACAAATTCTACATAATATGTCGCAAGTATTTTTATTACTTTATCCTTCACAAATTTACAGTGAAAGATTAATATCTGGAAATGACCACACGTGCAACGCACGTGGGCACAACTAGTTTATCTAAGAATGTAGACAGTAAATTACAGACCCTTGCTATGTTGTGCAGAATAGATGTTTATGTCACTTTCATGATATATATAAGACTAGGATGCCATGGACTTTGATAATTGAATATAGTCGGCTTCGTGTTAGTATTTGATCATGGCTAATTTATTTAATATTAAATTGGCACTGTTATAATTTCGGGACTTATTTGGATGCGGGTAATATCGCACTTAGTTGAGGGGTGAGATGTTAATCGCATGTGAGTGACATTGTGGGATATTTACTTTGAATCGGCTATTTTTATTGCACTTTAAATTAAATTAATTCTTGCAAATATAGGGCTCTGACCCGAATTTAAATATTTTCCCCCCAGGTGCTGCTAGACAGAGATAGCAGGAGTGGTGGCGTATCAACCTTGAGGTCTCATCTGCTCATGAGGATTTCTAGACTTGTTGATTACAGTTTAGGTGCTACTCAGTTTTATTTTATTTATTTCATTTGGGATATTTGTATGAGCACAAGCCCGAGATTTATTTACTTTATGTTGGTTTGAGATATTTACATTTATGTTGGATTTGTCATACGCTTGGTATTGGATTGGATTTTATCATTATTGATGTGTTGATTTAAACTCAATTATGGGTTGTTAATATATGATTTATATTATGTTGATATTGAAAATGGTATTAATTGACAAACAAGTCGCATCTTCGGCATATCGTGCCTGGCTAACCTTTATGTGAGAAAATTGAGGTTGTTACATTCAATGACTAAAAATGTTTATTATTTTTTTAATCATTGTATCTTTTACGATTTTAGTCCCTGTTAGAGAAATTCAATAATGATGACTAATATCATAAAAGATTCAATGAGTAAACAATGATTCATAAATAATTTTAGTCATTGAATCTTTTATTATATTAGTTCTCGCTAGATGGGTTAAAAATATATTTTGCAGTGTGAAATTATTATAACTCGCATTGCGAAAAATGTATATATACACACACACACACACACACATACATACATATATATATATATATATATATATATATATATATATATATATATATATATTGAACCAATCTAGTGATGACTAATACCATAAAAAATTTAATAAGTAAACAAAGATTAATAAACATTTTTACTCATTGAATCTTTTATTATATTATCCCGCTAAAGGGGTTTAAATCATATTTAAATCATATTTCGCAATGCCAAATTATTGTAATTCGCATTACGAAAAATGTATTACACACACATGTAGTTGAAACTTTATATATGTATATATATATATATATATATATATATATATATATATATATATATATATATATATATAATGAGGACTAATACCATAAAAAATTCAATAAGAAAATAAAGATTAATAAATATTTTTATTCACTGAATCTTTTTACGGTATTGGTTCACGCTTGAGGGGTCAAAAGCTATATGATTAATGTTATAGCCACTTCAAAACTAGATATAGCATATTTAGTAATGCAAAATTATTATATTTCGCATTGCGAAAGACACACACACACACACACACACACACACACACACACACATATATATATATCACTCCGAAATTTTTCACTACTATTTTTCACCGCAAAATTTCTCAATATTTCTCATTGTGAAATATTGAAATTTCACATTACGAAATTTTATCTCCGGAAAACTCGTCGGAAATTGCACTGCGAAATTTCAAATTCAAACTTCAAAATTAGATATATTTTATGGATCCCTTTTGATAGAACTCATCGACGCCTTTCCAAATATATAAATTTTATCTCAAATGGATTTGCTTTTTTAGAGATACTTAATTTTAAAGTTTGCATAGAAAAAATTAAAATATGAATACAAAAAAAGATAAAATAAGGGTACTTTGGTCTACTCTAAAAGAATAGGGGATTCACACTAACCATGTTTTATGACGAGACTTTTAATTCCAAATGTTTTATGTCAAGTATGGATCATTGATGGCCTCTTAATTTATTTTAACAAAAAGAATATTACTAATTTAATTTTAGACATTTTTCACTTTGAAATACCGTGACGTGATAAGTCAAGTCTTACCTCACTATATTTCTCATAAATTAAATTTTGTCTTTAGTTGGGAAAGTGGAAAATAGAAAAGATAATGTACACCCATTCTTACCTCAGAATAAATAGATAATTCATATCTAGGTCTTATAATTATATTTTACGAGTAAAGGACTATCAACTTTTGTTTTTTCAATTAGTCATATTTTCTCCATAATAAAAGTATCAATTGCACCCTTTTTCAAGAGTTCAAACTGTTGTATATTTTGTAAAATGCTAGCTTATTTGGTCAAACTTTAGAGTCAATTTTAATTAAGACATATTTGTTAAAGGTGATGTGTCTTAATACCAATGTGTTCCTTGTAGCAAGGAGATTAATTTGGTATACTCACTTGTTCAAAATAGTGAAGTAATGAATGAAAAATTTGGACTTAAAGTGACCCATTTGAGTTTAAGCTAGATGGTGTAAAATAGCTAGTGGGTTTGTCCCACATTGGAAAAGTGGTAGAAAAGCTTGGAGTTAATATACACAAGTTATGGGACTAAGGCTTGGATGCCTTGGGCTATCCCAACTCTTTGAAGGGGAGATGGCCTACACTATGCATGTGTTGGGCTTGGGCCAAAAACCCACACGCGCGCGCCGCCGCCGCCGTCCGTCCGGCCCGGCCCGTGCCCGGGTCCGGGTCGTGGGTCTTGGGTCTTTCTTGAGCAACTATTAAATTTTTTGGACAAATTTTAATTGACCTTTGGGCTTTAAAATTTATTTTCTGATCCAAAAAATCTGAATTAATTATTTTCCGCATTAATTAATTATTTAAAAAACATTGTCGTTTTTAATTATTTAAAAACGCTGTCGTTTTTAATTAATTAATTAAAACGTTAAGTTGAGAGATGCAACTGTTCAAACAGTCACATCTGTTCTGGGAAAAGCCATGAGTTGCAACCCTTCACCACTTATAAAAAGGACCATATGCAGTCCATTTAAAGATTAGAAAATCTACCCGAATTCCCTACTACTGTCCTTGTTCCCTTCTTACTGCTTGAGAGTAATTCGCCATTGTTGGTTCGTGGGACTGTTGCACTGAAGTGCTTCTTGCGACAGTCGTTGACCGTTTCATCCTGGGAGGCAGACGCCCGTTGTATTTTCCGTCAGCACCGTAGCGGGGGCGTATTCTGTCTTAAGGAGAGATAGTTTAACTTTCGACTCGGTCAAAAATCTGCAAGTGATTGTGTCAATCACAAACTGTATGTTCTTCTTTTCTCTCTTTACTGTTGCTGTTTATATGTAATTTTTGTTTATTTATTTAGTGAAATATTACTTTTTGTAATCCGGGAAACAACAATCTTAAGACAGAATATTTTCTATATTTTTTGTGTTTTCACTAAATAAATAATTTTCTTAATTAAAATTTGTTTCGCAACGTTTTACTTGTTTTATTTACATACTAAAACGTGTTTACATTGAATATATCTTTTCTTACATTTTTAATTTTGGAAAAATTTATATACATTTCCTAAATTGCTTTGTGTTATTCAATAACAGAATAATGGCTACCGAATCCTCTGAAAATGTGATGTCTGTTCCTCAAAATGATGTTACGGTTAGTATTCCTAATACCGTTCCTACTCATTTAACTTATGGAGAAAAACCCGAAAAGTTTAATGGTACTGATTTCAAACGTTGGCAACAAAAGATGTTGTTCTATTTAACTACCATTAATCTTGCGAGGTTTATTAACGAAGATGCTCCCGTGGTTAATGAAAATGAAACGGATAAGACAACTTTGCTAGCTGTAGAAGCATGGAAACATTCAGATTTTATTTGCAAAAACTATATCCTTAATGGATTGGACAATACACTTTATAATGTATATAGTCCAATCAAAACCGCGAAACTGTTATGGGAGTCTTTGGATAAAAAATATAAAACCGAGGATGCCGGCATGAAAAAATTCGTGGTCGGTAGATTTCTCGAGTATAAAATGGTTGATTCAAAGACTGTCATAAGCCAAGTCCAAGAGCTTCAATTAATTTTTCATGAAATACTTGCTGAAAATATGGTCATAAGTGAAACATTTCAAGTTGCTACGGTAATTGAAAAATTACCCCCTTCTTGGAAAGATTTCAAAAATTATTTGAAGCATAAACGAAAAGAAATGGGACTTGAAGATTTAATTGTTCGGTTAAGGATAGAAGAAGATAATCGTAAATCTGAAAAGAAAAATGGTAACCATGCTATGTCTGCAAAAGCAAATATTGTTGAGGATGGACAAAAATTCAATAAAAAGAGGAAGCACAAAAATGAAGGCACAAGTCAACAAGGCGGTGCTAAGAAGTTCAAAGGAAAATGTTTTAATTGCAACAAAGAAGGTCATAGGGCCAAGGATTGTCGCAAGCCGAAAAAACAAGAGAACTTCAAGAAGAAAGCACCACAAGCCAACATGACAGAAGTTGATGCATTATCCGACGATGTTTCCAATGTTTCTCTCTCCGCAGTTGTATCTGAAGTAAATTTGGTGGGTAATACCAAAGAGTGGTGGGTTGATACCGGCGCTACATGCCATGTATGTTCCGATAAAAGCATGTTTACAACCTACCAACCAATTGCAAATGGAGAACAATTATTCATGGGAAACTCCTCCACCTCGAAGGTTGAAGGTAAAGGCAAAGTAGTGCTGAAAATGACTTCGGGGAAGCATCTCGCACTCAACGATGTATTGCATGTGCCTGACATTAGAAAGAACCTTGTCTCCGGTTCCGTGCTAAGCAAGAAAGGATTTAAGCTAGTCTTTATTGGAGACAAATTTGTACTAAGTAAAGATGGAATGTATGTAGGGAAAGGATATATGTGTGATGGGATGTTCAAATTGAACGTCATGACTGTTGTACCTAAAAGTAACAACGATAATAATAATATGATATCTTCTGCTTATATGCTTGAGTCTATGGATATGTGGCATGGTAGACTTGGACATGTTAATTATAGTACTTTAAGTAAATTAATTCACTTAGAATTAATTCCTAAATTTAGCATTGATACAAGTCACAAATGTGAAACATGTGTAGAAGCTAAATTAACTAAAACACCTTTTCATTCAATTGAAAGGAATAGCGAACCTTTAGATTTAATTCACACCGATATATGTGATTTAAAATTTATTCAAACTAGAGGTGGGAAAAAGTACTTTATTACCTTTGTGGATGATTGCACTAGATATTGCTATGTTTATCTTTTAAGAAGCAAAGATGAAGCAATTGAAGCTTTTAAGCAATACAAGATAGAAGTTGAGAATCAACTTGGTAGAAAGATTAAAGAATTAAGAAGCGATAGAGGTGGTGAATATGAATATCTTTTTAAGGAAATATGCTTAGAAAATGGTATTATTCACCAAACTACCGCACCTTATTCTCCTCAATCAAATGGGATTGCGGAACGTAAAAATCGAACTTTAAAAGAAATGATGAATGCATTATTAATAAGTTCGGGATTACCCCAAAACATGTGGGGGGAAGCATTGCTTTCAGCTAATTACATTCTCAACAAATTGATTCATAAGAAAACAAAAAAGATACCCTATGAGTTGTGGAAAGGACGCAAGCCTTCCTACAAATACTTAAAAGTGTGGGGGTGTCTTGCAAAAGTGCTAATTCCTGAATCTAAAAAGGTGAAAATTGGTCCAAAGACTATTGACTGCATATTCATTGGTTATGCACATAATAGTAGTGCATATCGTTTTCTTGTGCATAAGTCTGACATTCCTGAAATTCATGAAAATACAATCATAGAATCTAGGAATGTATCATTCTTTGAAAATATCTTTCCTTGTAAGAATACACAAGAAACAACTTCTAACAAAAGAATGCTTGAAGTTACAAATGGTGAACCTCGAAATATTAGTGAGGAAGAACCTAGACGTAGCAAAAGAGCTAAGATTTCAAAATCTTTCGGTCCGGATTTTCTAACATATATGTTAGAAAATGAACCTCAAACGGTTAAAGAAGCTCTATCCACTCCGGAAGCCTCATATTGGAAAGAAGCTATCAATAGTGAAATTGAATCCATTTTGCAAAATCATACATGGGAACTGGTGGATCTACCACCAGGGACAAAACCGTTAGGGTGTAAATGGATATTCAAACGGAAAATGAAAGCTGATGGAACTATTGATAAATATAAGGCTAGACTTGTAGCTAAAGGATACAAGCAAAAAGAGGGAATAGATTATTTCGACACCTATTCACCTGTTACAAGGATTACATCCATTAGAATGTTAATTGCAATAGCAGCAATACATAAATTGGAAATACACCAAATGGATGTTAAAACGGCATTTTTAAATGGTGAATTAGATGAAGAAATATATATGGAACAACCGGAAGGTTTTAGATCTCCTGGAAATGAAAGGAAAGTATGTAAACTTGTGAAGTCATTATATGGGTTGAAACAAGCACCTAAACAATGGCATGAAAAATTTGACAACGTCATGAAGTCAAATGGTTTCAAAATAAATGAGTGTGACAAATGTGTTTACATCAAAAGCACTCAAGCGGGACATGTGATTGTATGTCTATATGTAGATGATATGCTAATAATTGGTAATAATAATAATGTTATCAATTCTACTAAACAAATGTTGACTAGTAGATTTGAAATGAAGGACATGGGATTGGCTGATGTCATCCTAGGAATTAAAATTATTAGAACCCCTCAAGGAATTAGCTTATCTCAATCACATTACGTTGAAAAAATACTTCAAAAGTATAATAAATATAATCAAAGTCCAGCGAGAACACCTGTAGATCCAAGTCATCACCTCTTTAAAAATAAAGGTGAAGGTATATCTCAATTAGAGTATTCTCGTATTATTGGAAGTTTGATGTATTTATCAAACTGTACTCGACCTGATATAGCATACTCGATTAGTAAGCTTAGTCGATATACAAGTAATCCTGGGAAAGATCATTGGAAAGCCTTGATAAGAGTTCTTCGATATCTTCGATACTCTTTGGGTGATGGTTTGCACTACGAACGATATCCAGCTGTACTTGAAGGCTATAGCGATGCAAATTGGATATCTGACTCAAATGATTCAAAATCCACAAGTGGATATGTTTTTACCCTTGGAGGTGCAGCCGTATCTTGGAAATCCTCGAAACAAACGTGTATTGCAAGATCCACGATGGAATCTGAATTTATTGCTTTAGATAAAGCTGGGGAAGAGGCTGAATGGCTTAGAAACTTCTTAGAGGATATTCCAATATGGTCAAAGCCCGTGCCACCTATCATAATACATTGTGATAGTCAATCGGCAATTGCTAGGGCTGAAAATAATAACTATAACGGTAAATCACGACATATACGTCGTCGACATCAAACCGTTAGACAATTGCTCTCAAATGGAATTATTTCTGTTGACTATGTAAAGTCAAAGGAAAATATTGCGGATCCACTAACTAAAGGTATACCTGGAGAGCAAGTTGCAAGTTCATCACGTGGAATGGGCCTAAAGCCTGTAAAATTATAAAGAGTCGTCTTAATGGAAACCCAACCTAAATGACTGGAGATCCCAAGAAATAGGTTCAAAGGGACAACCTAATTATGATGACTCAGTTTGCACTGAGAAGTAATACTTTAATTACTTCCTCCCATTCCGAAGATGAGTCAGTGCACAAACTGTCGCGTGTATAAGGATAAACTATGTTTTTAATGATTTCTATATCTTGAATGTATAGGTCAAGTGGGGTATTAGCAGGATACTCTTTATAGAAATCACCTATGTGAGTGAGAAGGGGCCGCTTCTATGAGAATAACGAAGGCTATTTCTCTAGCACACTCATGAAACCAGGAGGTGTCCAAGGCCAAAAAGGACACAACAATGAGAACCAATAAGGTTGGAAAGACATTGTGTGAATACTATTGTCTCAGTTTACACAAATGGTCGATCAATTCAAGACATCAAGTTCATTGATTGGCTAGTAAGCTCGATAGTATCTCACTAGGAAAGATTCAAAGCCACAAGCTATCTTTTTTCGATGCAATGTTTTTCCTAGAACAACTCTCTATTTGCATCTATATTCGTTTGATTCTTCCAAATTTCATTCATGTGGGGGATTGTTGTATATTTTGTAAAATGCTAGCTTATTTGGTCAAACTTTAGAGTCAATTTTAATTAAGACATATTTGTTAAAGGTGATGTGTCTTAATACCAATGTGTTCCTTGTAGCAAGGAGATTAATTTGGTATACTCACTTGTTCAAAATAGTGAAGTAATGAATGAAAAATTTGGACTTAAAGTGACCCATTTGAGTTTAAGCTAGATGGTGTAAAATAGCTAGTGGGTTTGTCCCACATTGGAAAAGTGGTAGAAAAGCTTGGAGTTAATATACACAAGTTATGGGACTAAGGCTTGGATGCCTTGGGCTATCCCAACTCTTTGAAGGGGAGATGGCCTACACTATGCATGTGTTGGGCTTGGGCCAAAAACCCACACGCGCGCGCCGCCGCCGCCGTCCGTCCGGCCCGGCCCGTGCCCGGGTCCGGGTCGTGGGTCGTGGGTCGTGGGTCTTGGGTCTTTCTTGAGCAACTATTAAATTTTTTGGACAAATTTTAATTGACCTTTGGGCTTTAAAATTTATTTTCTGATCCAAAAAATCTGAATTAATTATTTTCCGCATTAATTAATTATTTAAAAAACATTGTCGTTTTTAATTATTTAAAAACGCTGTCGTTTTTAATTAATTAATTAAAACGTTAAGTTGAGAGATGCAACTGTTCAAACAGTCACATCTGTTCTGGGAAAAGCCATGAGTTGCAACCCTTCACCACTTATAAAAAGGACCATATGCAGTCCATTTAAAGATTAGAAAATCTACCCGAATTCCCTACTACTGTCCTTGTTCCCTTCTTACTGCTTGAGAGTAATTCGCCATTGTTGGTTCGTGGGACTGTTGCACTGAAGTGCTTCTTGCGACAGTCGTTGACCGTTTCATCCTGGGAGGCAGACGCCCGTTGTATTTTCCGTCAGCACCGTAGCGGGGGCGTATTCTGTCTTAAGGAGAGATAGTTTAACTTTCGACTCGGTCAAAAATCTGCAAGTGATTGTGTCAATCACAAACTGTATGTTCTTCTTTTCTCTCTTTACTGTTGCTGTTTATATGTAATTTTTGTTTATTTATTTAGTGAAATATTACTTTTTGTAATCCGGGAAACAACACAAACTTTCTCTATCGGAGCTAGAAGCAATCATCGAAGCTCTGATCTTCAGGCTGCAAATTTAAATTAGCATTATCAGAATAAAAAAAAAATATATTTTTTATTTTTTGTTGATTTTGGGATAGTGAGTTGGTTAGAACACTTTTTGGCATCAATAACTTAAAGCGCAATGTGATATAGGCAGGACACCAGAAAAACATTAAATTTTAACCACCATAAAACTAAGAAATTTTAGTCTGATGCCCTTAAAATCCATATAGACATCAAATAAAAATAAAAAACAATAATAAAGAGAAAAAAAGAAGAGAGGCAGTGAGGTATCTTTTTTGGAGGAAATGAGAAAGGGTACCAAAGTGTAAGTTAGATAGGGGTATTTGGATAATAAATTTTTTTTAGAATTGTAATATAGAGTCTCTTACATAATAATATCACTCACAATAGCAAACTTACCATTCATTAATTTCTTTATTTTCCTTAGCCCTTCAGATTTCTGGCAACTCTCCATCAAACCTTGGATGTTGCATCTCTATAAACTCCCCAATGAGGCTTCGGAGACCCTCTATGAAACGTAGTGGCTCCAATGACCATTAAAAAAGTCTTTGACGGCACTTTGAGCCCTTTATCAACTCATCTATGAAAATTCTCTTTATTAATATAACCATTTTGAAAATACAAGATTAGTAAAAAAAAATGAACATGTATATTAATTTTATCAATTAAAATGAAATTTCACGTTACAAAATTCACACTAAGAAATTTTAGTGCAAAAATTTTCCATTATAAATTACACAACTAAAAATACATTCGAAAATAAACTCTGATTCTATAATTTCAATATTAAATACCCTTCATAAACTGTAATAGATCCTATCGAGAGGTTTACGAATATTTAAATTCCATCCCAAACCGTCTTATATTTTTAAAATAATAACTTTGAAGTTTGCACACAACGGATAACAAAATATGAAAGTGTGTATATTTTGTGTGTATTATCCAGTAGATAAATCCTAAAAGGGAGTGAAGAGGATTATGATCGAAAATCGAAATCATGCCTCAGTTTGGGCAAAACTAGTAAGATTAGTGAACATTGATTGAAAAAACAATTCAATCCATTAGATTGGAACTAAAACAAAGTGTTTGACATTTTAAACAATTAATAACATATTTGATTAGATCTCAAACACACTCACACTAGCAACAAACTATTTAAGTTAATTAAATTAACTATGTATAAGTCATTGATGAGTCAAATTACCTAATAATTCATCACACAATCTTAGAGAAAAGGTGACTTAGCGTATGATATAATTTATCGAAGAAATAAAGTTATACGACTCCAAAAGATTTTCTAAAATAATCCATAATATAGGATTGATTTAAAAAATAATACGCATTTTCCTTAAAGTACCATTAACAAATATCACTTATTGGATAATTAGATTTTCCACGTAAATGAACTTGGTAAATTTTTTAATATTGTGGATCGATTTTTAGAGGTTACTTTTAAAAACAATATGTGGTGGAATTTTCCATATTTTAAATAACACCAAATGGTAGAAAACTATTACTATAACTCTCTATGATAATTATGTTAACACATCTAGTGATATTTTTTTTTATAATTCACATTCTTAGATATTTTAGTTAAATTTGCCATTATTAGAATTTATAATGAGATTTTTTTTCAATGGGAAATGATTATTAACGAATTTCTTACCCATCTTTTGAAAATATTAATGACATTTTAAATATTGTATGCAAGACAGTCTGGAATCTAAAATTGATTTTTCAGTTCAAATCACTTTTAGACAAATAAGAATACACAAATTGTTTACAACATCCCAAATTTAAAAAAAAATAATGAGACAATTTTTTTTGTATGTAAAAAAAATTTCACTAGTCAAGTCATATGAGTTATCTACACAGTTCTTTGGTTTTTGGAATTTTTTATATTTTATCCTTAATTATTTATCAATTAAGTTAAAAGACCTTCCATATAAATATTTAAAAAAATACCCATCTTATTATTTTCAATGCAAAAAATCATCGCAAGCTATAGTTTTTAGAGATGATGGACCACTAAACTATTAGTTTATAATTTGTATTTGACTTATGTGGTTATTTACCCCTGGTATGATAAGGTATAAATTGGGTATGGTTAGTTAGACCTGTATCAAGTTAGAAGATAGGTGGGTTATATTTTGCATGAGTGTCTGCGGTTGATGACATGGGGCATAAATGAGTTGCATTTAATATTATTAAGTAATAGAGATATTTTTTGCAACTTTTGGTCCCTAACCTAAATCTATAAAACCTCCCCATCATGTAGTATTATTATTATTATTATTATTATTATTATTATTATTATTATTATTATTATTATTATTATTATTATTATTATTATTATTATTATTATCATTATTATTATTATTATTATTATTATTATTAATATTATAGAACCGACCATGCATAGTTTCAATGAGTAGACAAAGTTAGTTTGTGTAAGATTAGTATTGATTGGAGATCAAGTTCATCTTTCTTAAAGTAGGATTTGCTTTTATTTCCAGTTGCATTCCAATAAACACTTGTATTCAGGAGTTTTATATTTGAACAGAGGTGGTTCTAAGTCATTTATATTTCAATTGAGACTTTTGTAATAAGGAGAATTATTATAGTTTATTTAGTTTTATTGGAGATTTTTATTTTATCTCATTTCAATTTTTTATTCATTGTTGTCCTTATGCCACTGGTGGTTTTTATTTATTGTTATTTTTTATTTATCGTTAATATTGAGAATGATATAAATTTCATAGCTCGCCCAATCTTTGGAGTGTTAGCCTGATCAACTCCATGTGAAAAAATCGAGGGTGGTACAGTTGGTAATAATGCATCGAGCTTCTAGTGTCCTTAAAATATGTGTTGCGCTCATTAGGTTTTTGGCGTTGTGTTATTTGAGATTTGAGACTTATTATTAGGATGATTTATATTCTCCATTAGTGCTTAATTTTTTTATATGAATATCCGCGTTTTCTTTTAGATGGCAAATACGCGTGATTAGAGATTATGGATATTGGTAAAATGTTATGATGTGGTATACTAGTTTGAGACCTAGTTTTTCCTTTAGGACTCCACTAGAGGCTTTTATTGGGACACGTAGGAGTCCAATATTACTAAGTTACTATGAGGATATAAGTTGAGAGATAGAGGAATTATTCCAGGGATGTATAAATCCATTATGTATGTTATACAGTTATAATGTAGTAATTTTACATAGTTAGCATGAAAGGAATGTCTTAGCTATATATATATATATATATATATATATATATATATATATATATATATGTATGTATGTATGTTTGAATTGAGAAAATGCTCTATTTGACTTATGGAAAATCTTTCGATCATGGTTTGTAACCGGGTACCACACTCCTGACTAATGACTCAAGACTCAATGAAGGTCGATATTGGTTTTATCACATTTTCAGTTAGTCACCACCTCATGACTAATACTTGAATGACTTGATTTATCGGGCAAGTTTCGTTATAGCCAATGGTGTGATTATATGGTGATGTTTTTTTATCATAGGTTCTGTCAGTCACCCCCTCACAATGTGAGATGCGGATGACCAGATCCATCGGGAAAGTTTTGGTATTGGGCTAATCATTGGTGTGATTTCATATTGATGCTCTATTCTTGTGTGTTCATATTTAACTCCATTGGGTATGATACTTGTAAGGTTTTGCCGATAAAGGCACGATAAAGTACCCAAAGGTAGATGCATTTACATGGTTATTACGTGACTTATTATAACACCTCGTAATTTTAATGCATTATTTAAATTAAGTATATCATGAAATGTTATTTATCTGCAGTGATTGTTGACATCAATAAATTTATTTTATGTCGTACGTGTACACGTGTACTTTTATAACTACTTAAATTGGATTTAACACACAATTTATGATTAAAAAAAATATGTAATGAAAAAATTTAAGAAATTATTTTTAAATTCAAACAAATTTAATAATATAATATTAGTTAGTTAGAATGAATTGTGGGACATGTAAAAGGTTCAGTTTTACCTTAAAAGAGTGAATTTGAGGTCTTATAGGTTAGTATTGGACTTGAGATAAGTTTTAAACTAGTTGGAGATTACTTTGGGGTTAATTGGTGAAGGCCCATATAGGGGCTCACCTAATTTCAAAATTTGAATTATAAAATGAAGATTAGAGTTACTCGAAATTATATCTAAGCTATTAGTGAGGAATCCTAGCGCTAGAGGGAGGAAAATGGTGGGAGAAGATGAAATTTGGAGCATTACAAGTGGGAGTTCAACTGACTTCAATCTTAAGAAAGTCTATTTAATATAAGTATAAAATTTGATTTGAATTACAATATGATTATGTATTGGATTCAAAACCTAATTTGTTAAATCTAAAAATTTAAATCAAATCAACCAATAATTTAGGAATAATAGTCATGTTATGGAAGTTGGATGAAATGGTGATAATCCTCTATGAAATTGAATAAGAAGTTAACTCAATTATTGAGGATGTAATTTTATTCTGTGATGATATGATTCTATTATGTGAAATTTATGAAAGCCCCTTAATTATGAGAAAAATTAATAGAGAATTGGACTCAAATTGGTTAGAGATTGAAGATTAAGTTTCACTTTTAAGTTATGAAATCCTCCAATAAATCCATGAATAAATTGATGAAATATTTAATTATTTAGTAGAAATGATATGGGTATGTGCATATTGGGTTTTGAGATATATTTTGAGTGAATCATAATCTTGGAGATATGTTAATGGAGGTTTATGTTTTGAAATTCTATAAGAAAGAAGATGACTAGGACTGTCACTATCGATTGATTGACTACCATGTTGTTCCAAGGCTTGGTTCAAGTTTTGTTTGGATGCGTTAGCAAGCCTAGTTTTGGATGAACCTTTCTTTGGGTAATTTAACTTAGTACTTGAAGTTCTGAATTAAATAAATACCTTAAGTAATATATGCTATTCAAGTTAAGACTTTTGGATTAATACATGGATTGTTATATGCGAAGAACAAATTAATTTATGTGCAAACTAACAAATATGCATACTTAAAAATTACATACTAGATGGTATATACTTATAAATTATGAGATGATGATTATTATCATATTATGGTTGATAGAAAGGTATTGTACACTGGGCCGATTGATGGAACTACTTCGGTATCCCGAAAGAGCAACATGTTTACCTTGGGTCGTGCAACGGTGAACGCTTTGGTACTTTGTTTGTTAAATTAATTACTTATAAATAATGAAGTGATGATTATTATAATATTATGGTTGACAGAGAGGTATTGTACCCAGGGTCGAACAATGACGCAACTTTGGTGTCCCTAAAGAGAGCGACTAGTTTACCCTGGATCGTGCGATAGCGACTGCTTCGATATGATGATAGACATATATGTATAGTACCCGGAGCCAGTCTATGACACCGCTTGAATATCCCAAGAAAGGGATAAGTTTACCCTAGGCCATGCGACGGTAATCACTTCGGTACTCCGTTAGTTAAATTAATAGTTTTTTGATTGTTTATATATGGCCATACATGCAGAGATATATATTTTTAGTTGCGATACTCATGATGTATAGTATCTTGATCTATGAATATTTAAATGAGATAATATGTAATCATGGGGTATACTTAGGTCTGGTATTAGACGCATATGATATCTAGGATTCTAGGGATAAGATAATGTAAAAGATACTAAAAGACAAGAAGAAGATGCATAATTATATTATAATCCAACTATGTTATATGGTTTTATTCAAAAGTCTTGTTATTAATGTTAGCATTGACATTACTTTTTAGGATATAGGCAGTTGTGTCGCATCTACCCGAAAATCATTCAATAATTTGTTTTATGTTGATACAGTTACACTTATGCAATGGTATTCACATTATTTGTTGGTTTGGTATCAGAGTTATGCGGTTCACCTATGGTATGTTTTAGTTATTTATTTATGCATAACGATCATGCTTAGAAAGATATTCTATTATTTGATTCTTATGATTTTGTATTAAACCTGATCAATCTAGTATTAAATTTCTCTGACTTATGAAAATGTATGATATAGTATAGTGACATACTCTTTAGTATAGAAACCTTTGTCGCGTTATCATTATATATGTACCTCATAGACGGGGAGGTAAAATCTACTCAAGAGAAAAATGGTGGGGCCAATGGAGGAAAGATCTTTCATTGTCCATAGGGCAAGCAATCACAATATGAGGATCAACAAGAGGACTACAAGAAACAAACATAAAGGGGAATCAAAGCTATAAAAATAAGGGGTTCACAATGGAGTTTTTAAATAATGTTGATAAGGTTGTGGAGAGGGGGGGGGGGTCATTCGGCTAAGAGGTGTCTGAATTCCAACCCAGGTTCATTTGATTAAATGGGTAATAATATCCTGCCACTTTAGATAATTTATCCAGCACCACTGTTACCAACACCATATTATGTTCCGCTAGATCTACTGACACCACATTAGATAAGGAGATGGCAATTACTTCCCTATGAGGATGGTCAACGTGGTACCATTAGAAAATAGGAACCATATCGAATGTACTAGGATATTTCCTTATTACGTTATTAATTTATGCTTGTATTTTTATTTTCCCTAATTTATGTCCGTATAAGGGAATGGTATGAAGATACACTAGATCTGTTTTGTGTAGATACTAAGACATTTGGCATTGGTGATTTACCGCATCATGGGTTATTTATTGTATATATTGTCATATTAGTCTGCCTCAAAGTGAGTTAGCTATTAGGTTGGATATCACATATTAGTTTTCCATAGTGTCAGTGAACTATTGAGCAGGACATCATGGGTTATTTGCTGGATATTTTGGTGTATGTGCCCTCTATAACGTGAGTGAGCTATTAGGTTGGAATGTGCAGTTTGGCCTACCACAATATAAGTGAGTTGTTGGGAAAAAGCTCATGGTTTATTTACCACGGCTTGGGAGAGCTTTTGAGTGGTAGTGCATGTGTGGAATATCATAACATGGTTGATTTTCCATAACACTACGAGTTCTTAGAATATTGGCCTTGGTTTAGTCATTTTTTCTTGGGGGATTCCATAGGCTATTGGGTCCAACGCTCAAAGAGTAGGTTAGGAGTATATATGTAGGTTTCCTTGTTTGTATTATTCATCCGTTGTATGCGTTTCTACTAAGTGTTGAGATCTGGATCCAATAGTTTATCGTTTCTCTATCTTTATCAATGGTGTGAGATAACACTTGGGTATATTTCGAGGACGAAATTCCATTATTAGGGACAATAATGTTATACCCCCTATTTTTTGGAATTATATAAATGATTATTTAATTAACAATTAATATTTGCTCAGGTGAATTAATAAGTAGTTCAATGAGTTTAATTGTTTTGAATTAGTAACCGAAATTTAAAATAAATATTTTAAATAATTTGTGGACCACTCATAAATTAAATTAACTCGGTTGTAATTAATATGATATTTTAAGTTGGTATGTTTGGATTGGTCACTAAGGGAACACGGAGGCCCAGAATAGTATTTTTAATCTGGAAAATTATCCCCAGAGGTAAATACACATTTAGGCCAGGTTTTAAGAGTATTGAGTTAGTGTTTTGGGCTTATTTGGGGGTCTAAAATGGTCCCATAATAGACCTTCTAGTTTAAGGTTTTAAACGGGTTAACAACTATCATTAAATATCATAATTAAAACCCTGGAATCAAGAGGCAAGCTTTCATAGAAGAGGATGAACAATCTATTAAACTCAACTCAACAAAGCCTTTTCCAAATTATTTGGGGTCAACTACATGAATCCTCTTTTTTCATTCCATTATGTCCAACTCAATATCTTCGGTTGAACCACATGATATCCTGTTCTTTTTTAAAATATCCCGCCAATGCCTACCTCTACCCCTTGTGTTACCTTCAATACTAATTAAATCACTCTTCCTTACGATAGCACCCATTAGTCTGCTCTTGACCTGTCCAAACCATCTAAGTCAACTTTCTATCAATTTATATTCTATAGGAGCTATTTTAACCATTTCACAAATTTGTTCATTTCTAATTTTATCCTTTCTAGTTTTACAACAAATCCATCTTAGCATTCGCATCTCCGCCACACTCATTTTCTGCACATTTTATTTCTTGGTTACCCAACACTCTGTCCCATATAACATGGCAGGTCTAAGTGCCATCCTATAAAAAATTTCTTTTAAATTCAAAGGTATATGCCTATCAGAGAAAATGCCAGTAGCACTTCTCCACCTTACCCAGCCTGCTCTAATCCTATGAGTCAAGATAAATTTGTCAAAGATCAAGATTTGTTTAAGGCAAGAAATACTGTATTATTTTATCATATTAATGTAATCGATTTATGACTTTCACCATTGCGTATGAGTCAACCAATTAGGAGTATGATATTAGGGTTTAAAATTGAGTTTCATTTGTAAAATCTGATATATAAACATATGTATTGTAAATTTGAATTGGTTAAGTGATTAAGCCCATGTTCATGTTAAAATTATGTTTAACTTAGAATTATATGACTATTATTGTTGGAAACCCATGATTAATATGATTTGAATCATTATATGCTATAAATAAGATTCACTTGACAGTTTAAATGATTGATAAATGCATAATCATATGTTAATGAAATAATTGAAGTTAATTTGTCCCAACTTCATGAAAAAGACGAACTTAGGGTTAGAATGTCAATATAAATTAGAATTACATTAAATCTTGTGGAAAACTTATTGTAATCATTAACCCGTAACTTAAATGTATGGAGGATGGGGCTTTAATTTTTGAAAAGGCTTTATGAAGAACTGGAAATCTTTGGGGCCTCCATGAGAAAGAAATTGGGCGAACTTGGCGTACTAGCCATGCCCTATCAATCTGGCCTAGGTCCAGATCGATCTGACTATGTAGCATATGCACAACTGGGTTTTTGATAAGGTTTACAACTTATGATCTATTGGAAATGGTTAGTTTGGTTCTTTTGTGTATGTGTGTGTGAGTGTGTATATATTATGAGATCAAATATATTATATACATGCATATACTTATAGTTTATAATGTGATAAACTAAAATGAGGGGTTTTAATTTGGGTATGAGCGTATTAAGCATATAATTACAAATATAATTTAGTTTGAGGATTTGTATGGGGTTAATGTATATTAATGTTACGATATATCCAACATGCAAATTATTTTACGTATAAATATGTAGTATACATGATGGATTTGGTTACTCGACATGACCACACGATTAAGGTGGCACAGTTGGAGTGCAGTTAGTTGTTATGGGGTGTGGTACCGTAAGATTTGGATTATATTTATAAAGCTCAAAATTGGGGGTATTATCATTAGACTATGTATTGGTTTATATATATATGTGTGTGTGTGTGTGTGCGCGCGCGTGCGCGTGTGTGTGTGGATGTTTAGTTGGGTTATGAGGATAATGTATGAATACATTAGGATTATGGGTAGTTTAACATTGGTAATCATGTACTTGATGGCTATGGACATGTGAGTATATTATTTATATACATGTATAAGTATACACGAGACTCGGTTATAGTAATGAAGGTAATTTGAAAATGCATTAGTATACATAAAAAGTAGATAATAAAGGTATAAATATTAGTGAACATGTTAAAATACACCGTCATGGGCTAATCATAATGAGTCAATAATTATTAACAATAGGTGATTATGGTATATACTTAATCATGTATACAAATAGAGTAGTGGCACTCTTTTATGGATTATATGTGGGGCCTGAGTTGGTTTATTGCTCGGACTTTGGATGATTTTTTCTATCAGTATAGATAATAGATAATTAAGATGGGAGAATATTTTATGTTTTGGTTTAGCCATGATATTGATAAACTGTATGATTTGGCTGAATATGCTGTGTTTTGATTTATTTGTGAGATTGATAGACGATATGAGTTAGTTAAATACTCTTTGTGGGTTAGTCCGGGATAGTTAATTTCTCTGAACCGGCGTAATATATGTATATTGAATTGTGTGTACATATATTGGATTTGGGTATTTCCTTAGTAAGTCTCTTACCATTATCTTGAGGACAGATAAGCATCAGTGTATCTGGGGGTTCCTTGTTCGGATTTCATTCATGAGATGTCCCATGCATGTACTCTAATTTGATCGGGAGTTAGGAGAAATTGGTGATGGGGTTTTCAGTAAAGGTTTGTCAGTTCTTTATGAAATAAGAACCATGGTTAATAAAATGTCTTATATTTATGACTAAATATATTATATGAATGTCAGTCAATTGGACTTAGTAGAAGTTCTGGTGAGTTGATGTGACATCCGACCTATTTTAACCATGGGTGATCATTCCTTTATTAAAATAACAAGGATTATCATTTGATTTATTCTTAGCATCATTGTCGAAAAAATTTTAAATTACCAACCACCACCTATGTTAAATAAAGCTGGTGCCAAATTTTTATCTTTGATTTAACTTAACAACATGGAGAATAAAAATTAATTAACCAAACCATCCACACAAGTCTAAATCATCACACAATAGATATATAAATAATAATACTGAATAAACCATTGGTTCCCAATAATAAAATCCAGCTACAAGTCTGAAATAATAAAGTGAATCCATAAAGTCTAATTAATAAACTAAAGTATTGAATATCTGAAGGGAAAACATGCCAAAATAAAATACTGAATCATCAACCTAGTCTAAGAATGAATAACTTAAACATCTACACAAAGTCGTGCAAGCCTCCACAATGCTGCAGCTATGAATACCTGGAAAGAATCATCAAGTTTGTCGTCCCTATGGCTGGACACCTAAAATATTTTTGGAAAAAGATATCTTAACATGGGTAAGAGCCCAAAACCATTTGAGAGTAATTAAATTGTAACAATTAAATATGTATTAACACTTTTCATATTTAAGTGGGTGTCGCACTCTCTTAAGGTATTAGCCACCCCTCATCTATTCTACACAACTAACGTTGACCTTCTAACCCAACTAGTTATACTACTCTACCTAACTAGTCCTCTTACAACCTTTCTATCACCCTACTCTAATCCGAGTATTCCTTACTTTGATTTATAAGTTGTTCTACTTATTTAATCTTTTCTACTTTAATTAATCATATAACATTCACACTAGTTATATTCAAAATACATCTCAATCATATAATGTTCACACTAGTTATATCTTAAATACATTCATATTCCTGTATTTATCCCGTATATGATTATTTACTCGTATTATATATGTACTAGTATACTTCAACATTCATATACATGTCACGTCCTCCCGAGTAATAACTCGTCGAATGCTTGTCTCTACAATGCTATCATATCCCAGGTATCCCTCTAACCCGGTTACCACAACTGAGACTAGCTCACACCGAACTTTGGTAAAAATATCGTAAACGTAGTGGATGCGATCATATTTCTCCGAGAATGAGATCGAATCATACCCAAAACGTCTCACCCCAAAAATAAATCATACAATAATATAACGGATGATATGACGTGAGGACTATACTCTCCCTGCATTCACTAGTTAGGGGATTCACCCACATCACGCAACCTCCGATGATAGCACTAGAGGGGTATGCTTTCATATAAATATCATGCACACCGGTATTCATAAAACCCACAAGTATATGTACACACACACACACACACACACACACACACACATATATATATATATAAATCACATTTTTTTTCAATTTTTTTTAATTTTCTTTTGAAATTAACCTTCCAATAAACTCATGTTCAAAAAATTAGATCAAAATACATTTTGTATATTTTTTTAAAAAATCCACAAAAAATTGCTCAAACTACTTTGTGGATTTTTTTAAAAAATAGCTACAAAATATATTTTGACCTAAGTGTTGGAATATGGGTTGATTAGAAGGTTAATTTCAAGATAAAAATAAAAAATTTGGAAAAAAATATTTCTTAGGGCCTAGAGTTAGGTGTGCTATATAAATCATTATATATGTGAGCCTATCTATCTCTCTCTCTCTCTATATATATATATATATATATATATATATTATCACATCTTCCATATATATATATATAATTTAATCAAATTTGGCTAACCCATACGTAACTCCCGCAGCACTAGCCCAATCTCCGAGCCTATTTCCCGACTCTTAATTCCATAATTATTAACTTACATTTCTATATATCACTACATATTTTTATTCACTATACTAAGCACATCTCAATCCGACCCAAATCTTAATTTCATTGAAAATTCTCATTCGAATCAATTCATATATTTTCGAGTGTTTTTCATCCTAAACATTCCAAAATCCATACCCTAAGTTCATTCCCATTTAATTACAAGGTAAAAATAATGCTCCTTAACAAAAAATTGCATACTAAGTTAATAACAAAATGTTATAGGTTGAGTAAACTCCAAAAACAAACTCTTTGAACAAAACTCTTTTCAAAATACAACACAATATGTGTAAAACGTTTCAAAATATTGTCCTCTAGATTTGTTAGTTTGATTACCTTAGGTTTTTACAAATAAAACCTAAAAATAAGTCTTGAATGAGATATTGTTCACAAAAGCAATTAAGAACATTTAAGCAAATTTTAAACGTGATTTTTAACGTGCTAAAACCCTAAAATAATAGAAACATCCATGGCCCCCTCTATGGAGCAAAACAAAAATCGACAAAAATCACAAGGCACGAATTACAACACTAAGCATACAGTACAAGATCCTAAAGTTAAGTTCAGAAAATAACCTACATGAGTTACTCCACCCTCAAAGGCTTCTGACTTGATATGATCTTCCTCCTGCAGCTTCCTTGCTTTTTCTTGTCCACTTGATTATAGCAGCTCAACAAACAATATATCTCACCAAGAACAATAATATCTAAGTGTTCGTGTGAGAGTGAAAGTGTTTGTGAATTAATCTAAATGTAGAAATGCATCTCACATCTCTCAATCAATTATACAACAAATTCCTACGAATTACAAAGCATTCTATATGATATGCAAATAATTTCAAATCTATTTTGAATAATAGACTTCAGCAAATTTCAGATCTGACAAAAATTTATACCAAAGTTTGTTTCAAAAATTTATTTATATTTAAACTGATTGCATTAAATGTGAAATTATATTTTGAAACCAAAAATATTTTTTTAGATTTCAATTTATATACACAATCAGAAGTCTTATTTCTCAAAATATATTTGAGATCATAATCTTGGATCTAACAAAAGAACAACGATCCAAGAAAAACAGATATAAAGAACCTAAAACTTAATCTATGTGAAAAATATGCTTCTTAGAGAGATATATAGTTGAAGAGGTCTTCAATCCTGAATCAAACCGGCAATACCCCAACTCACATAAACCCCAAACATATAGTCTTCTAAAATCTAGGTTTATTATCTAAAAACAATGGAAGAAGTTTGTGTTTATTTGGTTTGGAAAAGAAATCGTGTATGATGTAAGGGCAATCTCCGTTTCTCTCTATTTCTCTCGATTTTCTCTTTTGAGGCAAGCTCTCTCCTCTCTCAAATCTATTTTTGAGACCCTCCGTCCTCTCTCTATTCTCTCTATTCTATTTTTTGGACCCGATGTCCTCCCTCTATTCTCTCCGTTCTCTTTTTGAGATCTACCATCCTCTTTTTATTCTCTCTACCCAAATGAAAATGAAACCCTAAACGCATTTATACCCAAGTAATAAAACACAGCAAGAGACCTAGGGCTAAGATCGATTTTTGTTTGAACCGAACTGTTAATCCAATGGATTAAAAATAGTGGTTGAAACTACCAACGCAAGTTGGCTGACATGGAACGGACGCTGGTTGGGGGATTTAGAACTCATAAAGATTGAGGATCTAACATTTATGGTCCGTTGATGAGAGCATAATGAAGGGACAAGATCTACCATGGCATCTCAGTTTGAAAAGGGACATAAATAATTGAGTAAGAACTCAAAAGCTTTCGGCTTATCAAATAACAAACGCGAGTTTGTTTAGAGAGTTTAAAAAAAAATTACAACCCCAAAGATTTTGACCATAAAAGTAATTTGTAATTTTAGCCTCGAACATTATAAAACTCAATTTTAATTAAAGAAAGAATCATTTAACTGAATTTATATTTTAATGAATTTAAAAAATTATTTAAAGAGGCCAAACACCAAATAAAATATGCTCAAACATAATAACTCATATATGCAGTGTGTGTCCTAATGTTGTTCAGGAGTTGTACTTACCTTTTTGTAGGAAATTAAATTATTTGCATTCTTGGACTGGGATTCCTTTGTTGAAGCTTGGATACCTTTTTTGAGATAGAGTAACTCATAAAATATCTAATCATATTTTGTCTCAATATCCAATCTAGTTGGAACTCCTATATGGTACCAACTCAAGTAAGTCAACCATGTAGTGAGTTCTGAATCTCCCCCTTTAGATATTAGAAATAAAATTCCCTTAAGTATCCTGTACTCGTGGGTAAAAATAAAAAAATCCTAGATTTCCTATACAAAAATCTTTAACTACCCATTCCCATCTTAGAATAGAAAATAAGAGAAGAAAATATATTACTCAACTACAATACAGACCAATACCCTAATAAATAGGACAAACTATACAGCTAGGTCTGAAAAATGCTTGAAAAAATAAGCATTCAATGGCATATTAGTTGAGTTAGTATAGAATAAGATATGAAATTAGAAGTCGGGTACTCAAGTTCTTCTCCCCCAATTTTTCTTAAATATACAACGGGGTAAATGAATATAAATCGGGAGAATATGATATAATATGTCAACACAAGTAGTAACATATACCAGGGCAGATACAAGGGTATCCTACATTAAACAGATATTAAGAGGCGTCTTTTGTCATTTGAGAAACGTCCTTGCCCTAAATCCTCATAAACCAATTATGCTCATGTAACTACCAAGGATATGAATGATGTGTTAAATTAAGTAAGAACTATCATATCAATGTCATTACGAAGACTCTCAAATCTAATATTGTCAAGAGGTTTTGTAAATAAATCCACTTACTGTTGGTCAATATTGAGACACTCAATATCTAATTCTTTAGACTCTACAAGGTCATGAATGAAATGATGTCCAATTTTTATGTTCTTAGTTCTAGAGTGTTGGACAAGATTTGTAGATATATTTATGGCACTCTAGTTATCGCAATATATAGTCAATTTTTCTTCAACTATGCCATAGTCACTAAGCATTTGCTTGATCCATAATAATTGGGAACAACAACTACCGGCTGCAATATACTCGGATTCAACCATAGAAAGAGAGATACAATTTTTTTTGCTTACTAATCCAACCTACTAAGTTATTTCCTACATAATAGCAGGCACCAAAAGTACTCTTACTATCGTCTGGATACCTTACCCAATCGACATCAATGTATCCTACAATAGAACTAGTGGTGTCTTTAGTGTACCAAACACTATAATTTTGTTTACCCCTAACATATTTAATGATACGTTTTACACATAACAAGTGGGATTCTTTGGGTGCACATTGGTATCTAGCGCAAACACAAACGACGAAAGAAATATTTGGTCAGGAAGAAGTAAGGTATAACAAACTCCCTATCATACTCCTATACAAGGTCGGGGAAACATCTTTACCATGGTCTTCTTTAGATAGTTTAGTTGACGAGCTCATAGGTGTACGTGCAGGTTTAGAGTGTTCTAGACTAAATTTCTTAATGAGATTAAAGGCATATTTGGATTGAGTAATAAAAAGACAATCATTAAATTATTTGACTTGTATACCTAAGAAACATTGTAATTCACTTATTAACGACATCTGAAATTCAAAATGCATGATATCGAAAAATTTCTTCACTTGATATTGATCCAAAAATAATATCGTCTACGTAAACTTGGACAATCAAAACATGTTTGTCTGATTTCTTAACAAATAAGGTTTGATTGTTACCCCTCGAATAAATCTGTGAGAGACTAAAAATGTGGATAAACACTCATACCAAGCTCTAGGATCATGTTTCCAACCGTATAAGGCTTTCTTAAGTCTGGATAAGATGGATCGATAAAACCTTTTGGTTGTTCTATGTAAACCTCCTCAGTTAAAATTCCATTTAAAAATGCGGACTTAACATCCATCTGAAAGAGTTTAAATTTTAAATGGCATGATATGGCTAAGAGGAGACAAACTGACTCAAGACGAGTAATAGGTGGAAAAGTCTCATCAAAATCAATTCCCTCTATCTGAGAGTAACCTTGTGCTACTAATCTAGCTTTATTTCTAATGACCTCCCCATTCTTAACAATTTTTTTTTAAATTCGTCGAGTGGCGATAACCTTCTTATCTTTTGGACAATGAACAAGATACCAAACATCATGACTCTGAAACTGGACAAGCTCTTCTTGCATAGAATTGATCCAAAATGAGTCGCAAAGGGCATCATTTACAATTTTCGTTTCTATAAGAGAAACAAAACATGCAAATTGTGCCATTTTTTGAAGTTGTGATCTAGTTTAACGGGTTCTGAAGGATTACCGTAAATCTTTTCAATAGGATGGTGTTTAGAAACCCAAGTTGGTACATAAAGACTCTCAAGTGGCAGTGAATCAGTTATTTCTGGAGATTTCAAAGTAAAATTTGTTTCTTCCTCATCCAGGACAAGTGGTTGACTGACACTACTCTCAACACTAGTATCATTTACAATTATATTAAATGATTCCATAATAACTTTGGTTCGATAGTTGAAAACTCAAAAATCCCTACTTGTTTAGGAATAGCCAAAAAAGATTCCCTTTTCTCCTTGGGTGTCAAATTTAGAAAGATGTTCTATATCTTTACAAACATAACACACACTCCCGAAGGTTTTAAAATATTTCAAGTTAGGATTTTTGTGGAACCAGAGTTCATATGAAGTTTTTTGGAATTCTTCCTAAGGTATATATGATTAATGATATGACAAGCCATTTTTCGCATAGAGCATAACCCTAGCCATCTCTTGTGATGTTCTGTTATTCCTTTCAGCAATGTCGTTCTGCTGAGGTGTCTTAGATGCACTAAATTCATGTTTATAACCATTTCCTATATAATATTCTGCAATATCAAAATCTTTGAATTCTCCACCTCTGTCACTTCTAATACGACATAGTTGGGTATCCTTCTCGTTCTCTATTTTTAAAAGTATTTTTAAGAACTCATCGAAGGTATCAGATTTATTTTTCATAATGGCTACCCATCTATATCGTGTGTAATCATCCACAAGAACAAGTATGTAACTATTACCACAGAAGCCGAAAGTTATAGAGGGACCCATAAGGTCCATGTGGATTAATTTCAAAGGTTTTTTTAGTTAAAACTTCTTTAAATTTCTTATTAGGAGGTCTACTTATTTTCCCTTCCTAATAGGGACCATAAATGGGATTAAAAGAATTTTTTAATTTTAGGTAGTCCTCTAACAATTTCTTAGGAACTTAACCTACAAAGATTATCAAAAATGTTATGTCCCAATCTTGTGCCAAAGATCAGCATCTTTTAATCTGGCAATATTGCAAGATTCAGACTTAGGAAGGACTGTGTAACTATTATCCTCATTTCTTCTTTTTGTTAAAATATAGTTTACCTTTTCATCAAGAATTTTGCAATCAGTTTTAGAAAAGGTAACAGTATGATTGGAATCAAAAAATTGAGATATGCTGAGATGGTTAGCCTTGAGACATTTAATTAGGAGGACATCATTTAGATCGGGGAGACCTTCCTCACACAATATTCCCTTACCTATGATCTTGGACGAAACTCCATCACCAAACAGAACACTACCTCCTAAGAAGTATGTTTTTTTTGTTAATTTGGCTTCATCCTCGGTCATATGTTTAGAATATCAGGAGTCAAGGTACCTTCCAGATCAAGTGTGTTGCGCCTTAAAAGAAGATATGATAATACTGCACTTGAGTTGGGGTAACAAGTCATCTTTTCTATTCCAAATAGGCCTGGTTTTGACAGTTTTATTGGCCTTTGATTTAGAAAAGTTTTTTTGGGTGTTTCTAAATGATTTCTTCTTAGTTTTAGGTCCTCCCTTTTTTTATAGTTCGGGTTGTTAGTGGTATGTCTTTGGAGAACATAAGTATTCCAACTCTTCCTAGAGTAGTTAAATTTGAATAAGTAGGTGTATACTATCTCTTTTGAAAACATTCGGCAATATACTGACCATAGACATCACAATATGAATAGTACTGATGTGTGGAGGACTTGAGTTTATTAATATAGTCTTTGAAAATTGGTTTATCCCTATTAGGTATGGCCATCCAGGTTTCATTGGTTTTGGGTTTTTGATATTGATTTCTACCAAAAGGACATATGTACTTAGCTGGGCCATTAGATTTGGGCTGTTGAGTATAGTCACTTTTTTTTTGCCTTAGAGACATATTTAAAACAATTTCCTTTCTGAGTGTTTTGAATATTATGGCCTTGTTTTACAAAAACAACATTTTCAGGAGAAACATTTTTCTAGTATAAACTTTTTCTCCAGATCCAAATCCAGATTTGTCTTCAGAATCAAACTTGCTTCCTATAATAATTTCTCCGTAGGATTTAGCTTGAGTTTCAAAGTGTAAGCATTTTTTAGACACTTTGGAAACTTTTTTCTTAGATTCTTCAAGTTCAACCAAAGTAGACTTGTATTTTTGTTCCAAAATATTATTTTTCTCAGAAAGATCTTCTATTTTTGTGGAAAATTCCCTAGTTTTAGTCTCATGGGAAACACACTGTGTTGTAAACTCCTTAATGTTCTTCCTAATAGTCTGGTTAAGTAAATCAATACACTCATTCTCTATCTTAACCATTTTCTCAATACGGGCACTTTTCTTAAGCATTTTCGTGCATAGCTCTTGAAGATCTGGAAGATCATCGTCGGAATAACTAAGTGTAGTGTGTGTAGTTCCTCCTATAGTGCTCATTTCATATGTGTGTGTCACACACACTTCCGGTTCATCGATAATGTGTTCAATTTGACACACCCTTAAACTATCACTAATAGTGTTTTTTTCATCATCAACAGTCATAACATTCTCAACAACAGATGCAACAATAGGAATAATAGAATCATGAGTAGTCACACATTCATCATATCATAATATATAATCCAAGCATAGAATGACATACATAACTCATAATTATGGGTTGACTCGGTTTCATCTTCATCAGAATCACTAGAGTTGTCCCATGTCTTACACATGTTAGCCCTAGTATTGTTGTCAAGTCTGTTTGGGCATTTATTATCAAAATGCCCCATTTTCCCACTTCTATGACATTTCACATTTTTCATGTCTATCTTAGGTCTATTATTGTCATAGGTCCTTTTTTTGTTAAATCTTTCATGAGGTCTAGAATTTTGAGGGCCTTCAATAACTTGGTTTGCCATGTTTGGCTGCCACTGAATTCCTGAATTTGATTATTTTCTTAAACTGTTTGCTCATTAAGGCAATTTCGTTATCAAGATCATCCAAATCACAGTCATCATTTAGGTCAAGGTTAAAGTCTAAGGGAATGACTTTAGGTGAAGCCAATTGTGATGAAAACACAACATTAGATCCAGTGAGTCTCCTGTTTTGGGTAGTCATTTGTTTTTTAAACTCTAACTCCATCTCAATAGTTTTTAATTTTCTACTTAGCAACTCACGAGTCAGATTTGGGTCATCCACTTCTTCTATGGCATATCTCTTGTTGTCAAATTTAGCAGGTAATGACCTAAGAATCTTTTAAATGATTTTTTTTCTACTATAGTTTATACCATTATCATGTAATTTTGTGAAAATATCAGTTAACCTAATGTAGAAATCGTCAAGAATTCATTGTCAACCATAATCACTGTATTATACTCACTGTTCTAAAAAACCCGCCTAAGCACGCCTAGTCTTGAGGCTTGGGAGAAACTCCTCGCCTTAAGTTTTTGACGCCTTATGCTTGGTAAAACCCTTAAGGCACACTTTTTTTTTGTAAAAACAACAATGCTTTAGTGCAACGATATTGCCTTTTAAATATTTTTTTACAAACCGAACCATTATCTCGTGCAAAATAATCAAAAAGTATTTTAATTTGCAAATATTCCGACATATTTGTATGATATGTACAATTATTGTATTTTAATAGCCTTGTAATGGTTTAAAAATATTAAAATATATTAAAAATGCCTAAACGCCTTTTCACGCCTTTTTACGCCTAAGGCCCGCCTAGGCTTCTAAGGCTTAAGTCTTGCCCTCCACGCCTCGGTCACGCCCCGCGTTTTTTTATAACCTTGATTATACTGTTGGACAAGCATTTATGTTTTCTTGGCCTTAACTCGTTCACCACCCTTATGTGCGGTGACTAGAGTGTCCCATGCCTCGTTAGAGGTAGATTAAATAGATATTATTTTAAACTCATGCTCGTTAGTGGACATAAATATTGCATTCTTGCCCTTATTATTATCGAGATACTTGTTTTTCTCTACCGTAGTAAATTCACTAAGAAGTTTCTTAACCCTTGTGGGATTGGTATCAGATAAAGACTTAGTTGGATGTTCATAACCATTTTTAATCATATCCAAAACATCATCACTAAGAGTTCCTTGAATGAAAGAAACCATTGGTACTTTCCAGTAAGTGAAATTGTTTCCATCAAAGAGTGGCGGTCGAAAAAGGTTGCCTAACTTCTCAAATTTTTCATCCGTATTCAGAAATAGATTTTGATAACAATTTTTGGAGTTTTAGGATGAAAACAACTTTTGATAAACCCGTTCTGATACCATTTGAAAAACTGCTTACTAAGTTAATAACAAAATGTTATAGGTTGAGTAAACTCCGAAAATAAACTTTTTTAAAAAAAATCTCTTTTCAAAATACAACACAAGATGTGTTAAACGTTTCTGAATATTGTCCTCTAGATATGTTAGATTGATTACCTTAGGTTTTTAAAACTAAAACCTACAACTAAGTCTTGAATGAAGTATTGTTCACAAAGGCAATAAAGAACATTGAAGAAAATTTGGCACGTGATTTTTAACATGGTAAAACCCTAACATAAGGAAACATCCATGGCCCCCTCTATGGAGAAAAACAAAAATCAACTAAAATCACAAGGCACAAGTTACATGCAATACAAGATCCTAAATCTAAGTTTAGAAAATTACCTACATGAGTTACTCCACTCTCAAAGGCTCTGACTTGATATGATCTTCCTCCCGCGGCTTCATTTCTTTTTCTTGTCCACTTGATTATAGCATCTTAACAAACAATATATCTCACCAAGAACTACAATATCTTTGTGTTCGTGTGAGAGTAAAAGTGTTTGTAAATTAATCTAAATGCAGAAATGCATCTCATATCTATCAATCAATTAAACAACAAATTCCTACGAATTACAAAGCATTCTACATGATATGCAAATAATTTCAAATATGTTACTGAAAAAAAAATTAAATCAAAGTTTGTTTCAAAAATTTATTTGTGTTCAAACTGATTTCACTAAATGTGAAATTATATTTTGAAACCAAAAACATTTTTTCAGAACTGAATTTATATACACAATCAGAAGTCTTATTTATCAAAATATATTTGAGATCACAATCTTGGATCTAATAACAAAATAATGATCCAAGAAAAACAGATATAAAGAACCTAAAAATTAATCTATGTGGAAAATATGGTTCTTATAGAGAGATATAATTGAAGAAATCTTCAATCTTGAATCAAACCAGCAATACCCCAACTCACATGAACTCCAAACATATAGTCTTCTAAAATCTCGGTTTATGATCTAAAAACAATAGAAGAAGTTGGTGTTTATTTTGTTTGGAAAAGAAATCGTGTATGATGTAAGGGCAATCTCAGGTTCTCTCTATTTCTCTCAGTTTTCTCTCTTGAGGCAATCTCTCTCCTCTCTCTAATATGTTTTTGAGATCCGTCATCCTCTCTCTATTCGCTCCATTCTATTTTTTAGATCCATCGTCATCTCTTTATTCTCTTTGTTCTTGTTTTGAAATCCGACATCCTCTCTCTATTCTCTTTGCCCAAATGAAAATGAAATCCTAAATGCATATATGCTCAGGTAAAAAAAATAGTTACAGACCTAGGGCTGTGAGATCGATTTTTGTCAAACCGAACTGTTAATCCAAGGGATTAAAAACAGTGGTGGAATCTACCTACGCAACTTGGCTGACATGGAGCGGATGCTGGTTGGAGGATTTAAAATTCACCCGGATTGAGGATCTAACAGTTATGGTCCATTGATGAGAGAAGGATGAAAGGACAAGATCTACCATAGCATCTCAGTTTGAAAAGGGATGCAAATAACTGAGATAAGAACTCAAAAGCCTTTGGATTATCAAATTACAAACGCGAGTTTGTTTAGAGAGTGTTGACAAAAAAAATTACAACCGCAAAGATTTTCACCCTAAAAGTAATTTTTCATTTTCGCCTCGGACATTTTAAAAATCAATTTTAATTAAAGAAAGAATAATTTAAATGAATTTATGTTTTAGTGAATTTAAAACATTATTTGAAGACGCCAAACACCAAATTAAATGTGTGCACACATATATGCAGTATATTTGTCCTAATTTGGTTCAAGAGTTGTACTTACCTTTTTGTCGGACATTAAAGCATTTGCGTTCTTGGACTAGGATTCCTTTGTTGAAGTTTGGATACCTTTTTTGAGATAGAGTAACTTATAAAAAATCTAATCATATTTTGTCTCGATATCCAAACTAGCTGGAACTCATATATGGTACAGACTTAAGTAAGTCAACCACATAGTGTGTTCTCACTAACCATTTTCCATAGTTCTACACTCAGCTACAGACATCCCTAAATAATCCAATTTTGATTTTCCACGAAGGTTTTGGTCTTAGACACCCTTCTGTAATACATTCATAACTAACTCAATAAAAAACATAAAAATACGAGGTCGGTGTCCACGAGATCGTAACAAACAGACCTATAATTCCATGTTTTGAATAAGAAGGTACACCCTACGGGTTCGGTCAAGGGAGAATCGGTTAGCCTATCAATCAAAACGACGTAGTTTTGAATTTGGAAAACTTCAACTTCCCCAATCGTTGTCTTCCATCTTTGTTCACCCAAACCTCCATGGATTTACCTCAAAACTCAACCCAAACATACCTAATGATTAATACATGTTTCGAACTATTTTTAATCATCAAATACGTCATTAAACATTAACGATTCCTACTTGAATCAATTAATCTACAAATTGGGTTTTCTCATTTTTATTCAAATTACTTATTCAATCCGATTCTATACTCCAAATTAAATGAGGTTAGCTACTAGATTTTGACTCAAATTCAAATTTTAATAACATATGATATCATCCCATCATTAATTTAGCATAGATTTTCACATCAAATGCCTAAATCCCCAAAAGCTCATTTTAGCATGTGATAACCCTCCTCAAAACGAGTTTGTCTACACCTACCATGATATGAACATGAGTTTTTGAAAATAAAAATCAGAAGCAAGTTAATTACTTCCCTTATTGGATTCGTAGGGTTTGATTTCACGTTGGAGACGACGAATTTGACAAATCACCTCCAATTCCTCCTTGAATTTGGTTTCTAAAGTCCCCTCTTTTTCTTCCTTCTCTCCTCTCCCATTTTCTAGGATTTTCAATCTGAGTTATCGTTGCCTCTAATTCCAAAACCTAGGTTTAAAACTCCTAATTTCGAAAATAGGCTAATGGGCTAAGCCCAAATGACCCGAACACTCCCGTGTGGTCTCGGTTATGACTAAAAAGGTCCCGGGACCCAATTACTTCCCCCAGGAACACTATTTTAACTATCTCAACCCTTCAAGAACCAACCGTGACCACGAAATTGCCATCCAAATCACCCAATTATAATTTACTATCTTGACCTCATATAGTCTACATGTGACTCCCGGTTGAGATAAAACACAGTCACGTCAATATCACTCGCTATGACATGAAATAATCATTTACTATTCACTTAGTAATTATATTGAGTAAATATGAATCATTATCTCTCCCGATTAATAATTTATATAATCACATAATAATTTGTTCACACATAATAATTAATTCAATTAAATCACGGCACACGTGAAATTTAAAAATACTCGAATTAATTAAATCATAAATACTTAGAAACACGGGGTGTTACATATTTCCCCCCTTACAATGAAATTTCATCATTGAAATTCATATATACGCACGGTATTACCACCTCGAATCCTTACACAAATTGCATCTGAACGTATCAAAAATTTACTTGCACTACTTTTTTGGTATTTCCACTATACACACACCAATGGTACCATTTTAATTGAAGTTCAACTCACTACAACCCACAATTAGCGACAAGTCCATTCAAACCCTTACATTCCGATACATTGCCTTATGCTTAAAGTCTCACTTATACAATGACACATAAAACTATCACAAATTTAATAACAATGTATCAAAAGACGAGCCTATAATCTATTGGATCTATCATCTCTATGTTAGAAAAGTTCCTACTCCTATAGGTTCCAATTTCCTTTATTTCCATACCACGTCATCTCTCTTCATGGAAGACACACTTAGTAACCCCTGACCACTCATGTCAGGCCTCAAAACATTGGTTCTTGTTAAGATACTCTCACTATGTTCTGGAATTATATGAAAATGAGGACGATTAACTCAATCCTTGTCAACGAACCATGAATCACTCCATGTTTGGGAAACTTTTTATTTCCCCGTTCTCAACAATCCCTAAGGCGGGCAAATTTTTTCTTCCTATGAGTCCTCAAATGTCACTTCGCAATTAATATCCTGCTACAAGTCATCACATGTTGCTCTACTAGCTGGAGTTAATATTCTCAATTACTCCAAAAATCCAAAACATGCATTCTTGCATTTTAATAAATTTTATGTCAACCCTTTTGACTATCCATCGGCCTATAGTTGACATGTCTATCTCAAGACGCAACTCCGTCCCCATTTCCTCCTAACACTCCCTATCCAAGGTGGCACTTAAGGTTCTCATACTGATTTATAAGAATATTAGGAGGAACCTTATGCATGTCCATCTCCCCTCTTTAATAACATGTTGGGCATTCTACCCAGTAGTATATCACACCCCAAATAAATAACGATTATTTTGTACGTGGTTAATGTGACACCCCGACTAATTAAATATCGGATAGCTACTCTTTTATTTAAATTAATATAAAATGTCAAGTTGGTTCAGTTAATAGCATCACTGTCGAAAACATTTAATTAATTACTAACCACCTAGTATTTAAAATAGCGAAGTGTCAAATTTTAATATTTAAATTAACCATCAACTAAATAATTTAAATCATCATCCAACAATCACATGAACAATCTCATAAGGTAATCAACATAATGAAATAATTGATGTCTGGAGTAAACATTCCAATAATAGTAGCAATGTAAGTAAACCTAATACAAATGTCTAAATAAAATAAATAAATCCCAAGACTAAAATAAAATGAAAGTCCAAACTGCTGCCTATGAATAAGAATGGGCAACAAACCCTAACTGGAATAAATGACTCCAAAAGTAGCAAGGATATATGTGGAGGTATCTAGTAATGAGATCATATAACTTCACTTGCAGCTACAACATGACAATGGAATGGAACTCCTAAGCTTGGCATCCCTGTGGCTGGGTACCTACAAAGTTTTTACAAAAATAGATTCAAAAGCAAACGGGTCAGAGCGCGAGGTAAAAATATTTTAAAAACAACAAGTGTTTAAATTACAATATTAAATAACACATATATTAAGCATGTTAGTCACATGACCTCACTTGAGATCCTCAACCCTCAACTATTGTGCACGCCTACTACATCTTTTAAATTCCATCTTGTTATACCACTGCCTGACTAGTTTATTCTACTCCCATCCAGACGGTCTTACTTTAGATGCCACCCGTATTATTCAAATAAATTATATTCATAACTCACACATTTATCAATCAAATTTCTTAGCTCAAGTATTAGTTAAGTTCTCATTATTCCTAACTCATTTAAATCTCTTAGTCGTTCGCATTTACTAAGTAATAGTGAATCAGTCACAAGTACATTTATAAGTCACTCTCATTATCTATACACATAGATGGCACCCCTAGGCTAAGTTGTGGTGCATGCACATTCTACTATCAAATCCTAGTACATCACATACATAAGGATCACGTGTTCCGAATCGATCGGGAACCGTCTCAATACAAATCACACATATTGGAGGCGAACATAGTTCACATACCCATGGGTCACGCACATAGGCATTAACAGTCCTATGTCCTTAAGGTACCAATCTAAATCCCCCCGAAGGCACACAAAGATAAGATGTTCCTTTCTCAAAAATCAACTTCCCGTGATAGCAAGTATGGTAGGTATGTCATACACATAATCATTCATATACTAAGTATTCACACAACTTAGATAATCATCATATTAATATAGGTATAATCTAGCCCTATACCATAAGTCTCATACACATCGTAGTATCCTCCTTATTATTCCACGTAATGTGTTTAGCATGATAACTCTCTCGTTGTATCATCCCAAGTGCATAACCTATCCTAAAAGGTCCTAAGTCTCCATTTGACCCTAAGATCAATTCAATAATTTAAGGTCCCTCTTTCTGCCTCTAGCCTTAAGTTATCACTTATACAAATTGGATTCATGTACTTGCAACTTCTAATAGTAACTCACTTGTCGGACATTCGTAAGTTTAACACTCAGTCACAAATAAATTCTAATATGTTCTGGGCTTCAAATACACCCCTATTGGTCTTCCCTAAATACCAATATGTTCAATTAATCATCACTAAAGAGTTCTAAAGGTTGGAAGTTACTCAATTATTTAAAGGGAAATATTCACTTTTTCCAGAGGGGTCGATCAATCAAAGAAATGGGTCGATCGATCGAACAGTCGATTGATGGATCGATCAAGTAGTTATCTGCCCAGAACTCCTTTAACTGTTACGGTTTCTCCTATGTTTACACCTCCAATTCTCCATTACAACGCTCCAAACTCCAAAATAAGTATACTAAACATTAAACTAACATTACTACACTAGTTTTAAGGTTCAAGATTCATTAAAACATCACAGAATATCGATTTCTTGGATCAAAAGTCATGAATATTACTACAACCCTAATTCTTCTATATCTCTTCCATAATCATCATAAATCTCAATTTAATTGAGTGATTTACTAACTCTTAATTTATAAATTCGTTCATATAATATTTCCAGAAGATCCACTACATGCAAACCTATCCTATCCAAGTTCCATAATTTATTCTCCAATTTCACATCATTATAATTATTCATAATTTGTCTTCAAATCGAAACTATCATGTAAAACATATGCCTTAAATCATTGCAAGATAAACCACTTGCCTAGAAAATAAAGATTCTGATCCTTTGAAGCAGATGGTATGGGAGTGTTCCTCTTTTCTCGATTTAACCGGTGGTGGTGATGGTGGTGTAAGGGGTCCAAGGATGGCGGTTCTTCTTTCGGAAGCTTCCTTCTCTTCCTCTCTAATGGGCGTTTGTGATTTTAAGTTGTGGAACCCTAAGGGACTTAAGTGTTGGGTGATATAATCAGTCTAAAATTTGTGGGTTACTATTCCTTAAAAAGTCAAAATGACTAAAATACTCTCCTAGGTTGTTGGTTAGGCCTAAAATGCCCCGGGAACCAAACTAAACCCCCGGTTAGTGTTTTCTGACTATCGCGTCACTTCTTGACACGTTGGCACACTCAAAATGACCATATAGATGATATAAAATAATTGAATTTTAAATCCATTAAATTAGTTCCTGACACGACTGACACGCGCGTCCTAATTTTATTTCCTAAATTGTCGTATTTATAACTCGCGACAATGTTAATAAACTCAATAATCATATATTGTCATATTCACTCAGTAATATTCAAAATTATCATCATAATCAAATACTAACTCTCATCTCACTAGTATTAAATCTGGATTAATTTCCAATTAATTAACCAATTTAATTCAATTAATCCTAATAAATAAAATCAATAAAAATACGGGGTATTACAGTTAATTCATTTCACAAACCAAAGAAAATCTTGAACCCTCTATGATTTTGATAATCCAATAATGAACTTTATCAGTCTGTGTATCCATTCCGTCCCTGGAATCATCAATCTATGACAACATTCGGGTGGGAAATATCAAACCAACCTTTTTCCTTTATGAGTGGCGCACTTGGAGACAACTTCACTATGTCTCACTCAATCCAAAATCCACACACTCACCATCTCACATCACGTGGAATATCTTATTTTCCTTTTTTGAGATATAAAAAATCATAGCCCATGCATTTGCTCCAAAACAGCTGACCTCCTAAGATCTTTTCCAATTGTTAGAATCAACAACCTCTTTATGTGCAAACCACTCTACATATTCGACTAGGTGGGACTCCGCTCCACTTCCCAAAATTATAGGGTCCTACAATGTCATGGGATACCTTTTACATTTGATTCCAACGTCTTTCGACTCACCTCGATTGTAAGATTTTTCTCGTGACATACACATAGTCAGACTACCTCCTTTCCTCGAACGAAGTTTAGTCTATCATACTATTCCATTATGTTTCTGACTAGCCCACATATATATTTTCAACACCTTTCACTACAGGAATATTGATTTTTCCCGGCATAAATTAAATGCCAAGAAAAGCACTAAAAATGCCGGTAACACTTTTTGCGGCACTTTTGGCGGCATTTCAACAATTGCGGTGATAGCCAATGTGGTAAAAAAATAACGGCATTTTAAAAAATACCGCGAAAAGTTAGCGGCACTTTTAGCGGCATTTCCACAAGTGCGGTAACCAATGTGGTAAAAGACCAACGGCATTTTAAAAAATGCCGCGAAAAGTTAGCAGCATTTTTAGTGGCATTTCTACAAATGCGGTAGCCAATGTGGTAAAAGAACAACGACATTTTAAAAAATGCCACAAAAAGTTAGGGCATTTATATTAATGCTGGTAATAACCTTTTAGTGGGATTAAAAATGCTAATAATAACTTTTTGCAACACTAATTAAATGTTCAACAGACTTTTGACGGCATTAAAAAAATACCGAGAATGATAATAGCGGCATTAAACAAAATGTTGATATTATTTTGCAATATATGACTGGGAACAAGTGTTAAAAAAATCATTTATAATAAGTATTGTATTTATGTGCAAATACATTACCATAACATTAAATTAAGAGGGCAATAATCAAATTAAAACGACATTAAATTAAAACCGATAGCATTCATCATAAATAAACATAATTGTGCTTGGAACAATTATCCATCCACAAAATAAAATGTACGTGTCCAATAAGAAAAGGTGGGGAAACATGAAGCGAAACAAAATTTTATATAATTTACGATCCTTCTTCATCAAAGTCAAACATCCTCTTCGACCTACAAATAAAAAAGTCAATCGTTAGTCATTGATACTTATTCTTCGGTATTATAAAAAAAACTTAAAATTAAAAATTAGTACATTAGCAATATGCCACGCTACAGTTGAATGATATGCATCTCCAATTGTGGACTTGTTTCCATAAGGTCTAGGCAATGGTTCATTTGGTATAAATGTTCTCAATATATACTTCCCAAAAGTCTTCACCCAGTGGTGTACCCCCTACTTTTGTTGAAGGGTACTTGCTCACAATGAATCCACGTGCCACAATCGCTTTTGCAAGTCCGGAAGTAATAAGGTCTACAATTTTAGGAAGTGCATTATTTGAGACCCTTTGTTGTGGTTGATGGTGCTTCTTCTTCTTATTTGATGGTTCTTTCTACAAACAAGATGAATATATCATCTACCATATATTTCTCGATAAAATCGACAGAGTTTTATTTATTTTTAAGACATCCCAAAAATTTTAAGACTATATACAAGCAAATAAACCAACAACCCAATGTCAACTATACATAAACTTCCCAAGAAAGCGCAGATATATTGTTCCCTTTAAAATCCTTTAAATTAGTAACATACCTGAATTGAAGTAGCATTCGTTTGTTCACTAACATGAGTAGCAATCTCGGGGGCAGCCAAGTGTTGAGAATTTGCAATCTACAAAAAATGAATTATTTCAATCATGAAAATGTAAAGTCTTAAATTATGATTTTAAAAAGTAGTTATCTACTTACCTGTTGAGATGAAGCTAAATGGTGATTTGATTATGGTACCACTACAGGTTGAAATTGGTTGGTTTCTTCTAATTATTGCTTGGGTAGAAAAATAGACCTATATGATGGTATGTTTTGTTTGTTTGAGGATTGAGGAACCTGTTAATAACATAATTTAATATTAGAACATACATTTATATATATACACGATAATTAAGAATAAAAGATAAAAGTGTGTATTTATTAACCTGTTTGTATACAACGGAAGGGCAAGTCATCATGTGTGTGCGTATCAACTCAAATCGAGCCTCTAAATGAATAAATTTATCCTGAAATTCAGACCGAATCTCAGATCGTAGTCACTCATACTCTTTTTCATTTACCTTCGGCCGCTTCATTCCATGCACATCAGTTGGAGATGGTCCATATCCATAATCTCAACAATGACCGTGTTTATCAGGTCCCAGGACTTTATAAAATATCTTGTCTTTACGGTTGACGAATTCATTACAATCTGATGAAAGTTGATCTACTTTTTGCCTCATTAATGAGAAAATATTAAGTATCACATACCATTCAATGAAAATGTGACATGGGTGCAATATGGGTTTCGCCTTGATAGATTTTATCCTCCGGATGAGATCATGCAGGACCCATATCATAAATATGTTGCATTTGCCAAAATTTGACTGATTATTTTGGAGACATGTCCTTACTTATTAGGTATTCCTGAACTGAAGTAGCATTCACTAAACACTTGGCATTTCACGAGTGGTAGATTGATAAATTTTGTATATATGATGAAAATAAGTTATGTTGACACTAACTACAAAAATTGCCACTATTTGTTGAACAAAAGATTACCCTTCAATTTATTGAAAAATACATAATGAGGAGATACCTTTGAACTTATGGATCATATCTTATCCATCATAAATTATGATCCGCGAGTCGGTAGATACAACGAGCACTTCAGATGGATTCCATGGGGAGAACTGTGAACAAGCACACAATTAGTCATTTTGTTGTGCATGCTTTCCTAGTTTATGTTGAGATAGAATAGAAAAGGGTAGAAATAAGCTTACCTGAAAATCAATAATCTTTTTTCCTTAGGACTTTTTATTATTTCGTATTTCAATATAATCTTTTAGTTCTAGCTTGCAATCTACGTCACACCTAAAAAATATGATAATTAATTGATGTATTTATGAATTGAGTGATTGGATCAGAAGCTGGAATTCAAAACCTATAAACAACGATGGGTAAATTCTTATATTAAGGACATAAAAGGAAGGAGGAAAGAAACCAAATCTAGGAGAGAAGAATATAGGGGAGAAGCCTGTACTAGTTGTATTATACACGCGATAATTCCCCTTATGTAAACCAACTATGACACCCTATAACTCTGCCAATTTTTTTTATTTTTAATTATGAAAAACATGTAATATATTCCTCATCTTCGTCCTTGTAGCAGAGGGATGGAGACATCAAATTCACTTTTCCATACAATGATTATCAATCATAATCGATTTCCCAAGAACCCCAAAATCATAATATCCTAAAATAACACTAAGAAAAATGAACTAATAGCAGACCAGTTATTTTGCTTCAAAAACTACTTCATTAGTCCACAAATTGATGGTTCATGTAAAAGAAGTAACAGTAGTTTCACACTCAGATAGCAGTCGCCCTGCACAACAAACTATCCCAAACCTACAGTCACATAAGTGTAAAAAAACTACTATATTGAGAAAAATGCAGATTTACACTTTATGATGAAAATAAGCACCTTCATAATTGCATCAGGATCTTGAGATGAGATTAAGGAGATAATCCCGTGTTATAGTACCTACCAAGGTTTAAGGCCACCCACTAGGCCTGTAGTCCAGTTCAAGATTTTCTCATCGGGCCTCAAGTAAACGCTCTTGTCATGAGGGAGTTTACGGGCAAGCCCATTCAAAATTTGATGGAAGGCATCACCTGGTTGAGCAGGTTGTGGGAATAACATTGCCTACTTCATTGAAGGGTTTGCAAGTAACCTCTGCTTCCTCAATATAACTTATGGAGGAATCGAGGTAAGAATGGTGTCCAAATTGGAAACATCCTTTTCTGCTACATACAACCCAATGTCTTCCCATGGGATTGCGTCAGCAAATGGCAAAACAATGTCGTCTGCTATGATAACGGGAATTCACCCAAATATCACCGCTTCGGACAATCTTGGATTCCATGGATCCCACCCAAGCGGGCACAAACAAAAAACGCTCTCTGCATGTCTTCATAGTAGGTTGTCGGGTGCTCTTTGGAGATGTCAAAAAGCGGATTATCCTTGATGTTCTCCCATACTTCTCCTCATGCTCCTCTTGCATAATAACCACCTTCTGGATCATTTCCCACATAATAAATAAACCTCGAAAGTACACAAAGATGGACCGAGGAGTACTAGGAGGGATCAAATGGAATTGCATTTTTTGCGGACGAACGTATGAAGGAACTGTAATGGAACCCTCCTTTAAGCAATCATGGTTCTGCTGTCCAAAAGTTTGAACTAAGGTAGCAAGCTGCAACTATGTACGAATCCTTCTTTCAATAGCGTTTTCTTCCAGATAATGAAAGCATGCCACAAAGTCATGTGGCACTATAAAAAAGGGATCATCCCCTTCTGTCCTATTCCAATAAGGCCAATTAGAAGAAATAAGTTGTATTGCACTCCTAAGCATACACGATGATTTACAGGGTAAAGGGATACCATTTGGTGTGAGGTCACAAGTGGTGTATACAGGTGTGTAGAACCAATCAACTTCTTCAGGATTGAGAGTTCGAACGGCGCTAGATAAGAGGAACCTATGCATATAGATCTTAGCTGCAAACATGTGAGTGAGGTATCGAGGGTCCTTCTGCAGAATTTTCTTGTTGTATTTGCTTGGGAGTTCGTAAACAAAAACTTTCAACCTTCCAATAGGATCATCTTCCAAAGCATCACCAGCACTACCTGAAATACGCTCAGTTTGGTGAGTTCGACGGAACTCCAGGGCATGAATCTTCAAAACTAGAGCACAATAAAGAAGCACAACGAAACCCCAACTCCAATTCCTCATCTCTCTTTTTTTCTCGCAGGGTAAAAAATATATATTAAATTACATTTATTGTACTCAAGAACTTGATTATATGATTATGATTGTTATTTTTTTGTCTAAATGTTGATTCAGTAACATGTATAATAGGTTGAAACAAAATGGGATACTCAAAATTTTAACATTGAAACATGTAATTTTAAAAACTTCCAAAAGCACTCGAAATTTTGTATCAAGTCAAGGTTATAGTCCCATAGATTATATCCTGATAAAATTATAATATTAAGCTCTCTTATCATGTGCATCAAACAAAGCATTTCAAGTGACCTCATTAAATTACCTATGGTAACTTGAGACATACACTGGAAGCCTGCCCAAACATTATCATCCACAGAAGCTATCCCCGAGCCATTTTCAGTGATACTGTTCATAGAAAGCATGTTGAAAAGATCAGCAGCATAATCAACTTTAGTATGAGAGAGAGCTTCACAAACCTCCATTACTAATTCAGCTTGTGGAACTACTGGTTCTGATTTTTGCAGCACCTGTTGAGCTTTTGTTGCATGAGTGAGATGTTTTTATTTTATGAGAAACGAGAAAATACTTTTATTGATACAGAAAATATATACAAGATTATCACAGGGTTAAAATGAATCGGTAAAATGAATATAAATCAACTAAAATTCAAAATAAAAAGACCAAATAAAAGGTATAAATAAAAAATACAGCAACACTCAAATTACGAGAACACTTTACTCCATTTCAAAGCTATTGAAAAGATGTTAAATTCTTGTAATCTTTGAAAATAGAAGCCCGTGAGAATGCCATAAATTGAACCGTAATCCATAATTCATCTATCCCCATCTTCTTGCCCTCGAAATTTCTACTGTTCCTTTCTAGCCAAATGCACCACGCAAAAGACAATACTACACATCTTCACAAGCAGTTCCTTTGTTTTTATATCCCTACCAAATTAAATCTATACCAAGAAAGTCATGACAATAACTTAGAAATGTTTAATAAGACTGATCTCCTAAAATATTCTGCATCTCAAAGGAAATTGCAGCAAGCGACACACTAGCAGGCATGGACCAATCAATCTCCGACGGGGTCGACATCATGTCTCTATCTCTCATCTTTGATCCGATGCCTTATTTCAAACATGTTGTAGCTATTGCATCACTTTAAGCAATGGAGAAAGGTATTTTTGTTATCTGCGCTGGTGAAAATTTAATACCAGAACCAAACACAACTTACGATGGAACGCCTTGGATCATGATAGTAGGGGCTGGCACTATCGATCAGAGTTTCCTGGCAACATTAACCCTGCGAAATGAGATAACCTTGGAGGGAACATCGTAGTACCCGAAGAGCATTTATGTCACTAACTTACCTCTGCATTATGGAAAAGGCAATGTAAGCAAGGCAACGTGCAAGTTTTCATCTCTGGATCCGAAAGAGGTTGCTGGAAAAGTAGTCTTGTGTGATAATCGTAGCGGCGTGGATATCAATGTCTACAAACAAATTGAAGAAGTTCAGAGGGCAGATGGATATCAATGCCCAACAGGCCATATGTGGAAATAAGAATATATAATTTAGTAACAAATTATGCACTTTACTTGGGCACTTCAACGGCAGCACCCCATCTCGTGGGAGTTGAAGCATTGCTAAAGGCTGTCCACCATTGGAGCCCAGCAACCCTCGGATTTGCTCTGATGACCACTGCCTATACCATCGACAATGCGCATGCGGTTCTTCAAGACCAATGGAATTCACTCCCTGCCACACCTCTAGATTTTGGGGCAATTCATGTTAGCCCCAATAAACCCATGAACCCAGGACTCATCTATGACGAGGAATTCCAAGATTACATTGAGTTCTTATGCAGCCTTGGTTATAGTAAGAAACAAATGGGTTTTGTAATTAGATGAAATCAATGGAGCTGCACCCAAAATAACAGCGACCTCAATTACCCTTCCATTTGCTGCCATATTTTCCAAAAAATAGGTCACTTTAACAGGAAAGGATTTTACCTGACACCATCAGAAAAACCATTATCGTGATATCAAGGAATAATAAAATTAAAATGGAAATATTATAATTCTTGCCAGAGTCCAAAGAAATGAAAATAATAGATAAAAGGCCCAACTTGTTCCAACTTCATGCCAATGGATATTGAATAACAGAATAGTAGATATAGTCATGATTGTCACTTACAATGGATTTGATTAGCATGATGGAAACATAAATGCTTTTTGATTCTGACACCATTAGCATAATCACTATTGTCTTAATATCACTAGTAAAGTTGTGATTCTGCATAAGACCATAAATTTGTAAATGATAAAGGGGTGGCAGTGTCGAAACAGAATTTTCTCAGACTTTATTCCACAGCTGTGAAATCTGAATTCAGATTTCGAATCAGAACCCTATTTTCTTAAAATATATATTTTTTGTATTATGAATCTCAAGATACATTGTAACAAATAGGAGGAATATATATACTAGGGTATGCCCGTGCCTAAAGACACGCGGATAATTTTAAAAACAAAACACTCCAACGACGATACTATTATTCCATCTTGGACCTCCTAATAATGGTAAACTATCAAATTAAAAAAAACGGGCAAAATAACATTAGTTTATAGGGTGATTCACCTTGGTTGAGAAATAAGAAAATAGTTAACAATACTAATAGTATCTTGGACCTCGCATAAAAATCGTCATTACCATCAAATACTAATTCAAGTCGGAGAAAGTTCTTTTTTACAACATCAATGTATAAACATTTTAGAAAATTTTGACAGAGTCTCCTTTGTTTATAGGACTATCTGCCCTATTTAAAAAATAAAAAATAGTCAAACAACAACAATATTAATAGTCCAAAAAAAAGGTTCATTATACGTATACAAATTTGTTATACATATATGCAAATTGGTTAGGGCTCTGAAGTGTCTTTTCATGTTTCTTAGTCCGACGTGGTATTTTCTAAAACACCTGCGAGGCAAATAAATGAACTCTGAAGTGTCTTTTCACGTTTCCTAGTCCGACGTGGTATTTTCTAAAACACCCGTGAGGCAAACAAATGGAAAATTAGAATTAACCAAATGAAAATACAATCAAATAATCAATAAAGATAAGAATCGAAAAAGTTAATCAAGATTAGGTTAGTGCTTTATAATGGACATGATTTCATTAATGAATTTGGAAACTAAAATTGATTGCATTCCTAAGTAAAACACTAACACGGGAAAAAAGTATCAAATGCTTGAAACATGCATTTAGATGGGGACCATCTCTTCGATTATTTTCATGACCCTTTGAAACTAAATATCATTCCATCATCATCTTTTCATTCACCAACTTGATACACCCGATCTTATTGTTGAACAATTAAAGATACTATATGGATATACTGCGATGCTAACTGGAAACTATCAATATAAACTGATATGACAATGTAGTTAAAAATTACAAAAAAAAAATGGAGTTTCATTATATCCATATGATATCCATACCTTCAAAAAACTAACATAAGTGACACTATAAAATGTACGAAACGTTGTTACACATCAAGTGTTATACTAGTTGAAAGATACATTTATACATTTCTTGTGTTCACCTTTGTACATTTATTGTTATTTCTCACGCCACCTCTGTTTTAAGAGAAGTCATGGTTTTAAAAATTGCAATTGATTATAGATAACCAAATATAACTTGAGGGTAAATAATAAAAATATACCAAATCAACAGTGAAAATGATTGTACCATAGATGAGTTGGGAAGGCTGCTAAGTTTGGACAATTATGTGCGGTGCTCTCTGTGCCGAGTTACAACCACTGCCCGTAGCCATTTGGAGTTTCAGAGGATGATATTGGGAACTCTTTTGGGAAGTTCCCTCTCACCGGGAATATGATCCACCTAAAGCCCTTTTAGTGAATGAGTAATTTACAAACCTGCTGTGATTTACAAATACATTGAGTAATGCACTTTGCGCTTGATACTCATTTAGTAATGCATTCAGTAAGCAGTAATGCAAGATGCGCTTGATACTCATTTAGTAATGCATTCAGTAAGCACAAATTTTGGAGAGATATTTATACCAAGGTAATTATACCAAGGTTGTATAACAATACAACTTCATAAACACTATGAAAAAAAAATGAAAAGTTAATAAATAAACTAACAACAACGAACTACATGAGGTTATAAATACACATCTGAGCTCATCACTGCCATTAGTTGGACTGCCACCTGCTTCTGCATTATCATTTGGCATAAGAATATGATAATATGTTGTTGCTGGACCAATCACCCATGGTTGTTTTGGATTGGAAACCAAAAAGGGGACTATTGGTTTTGGAGAGATATTTATACTAAGGTTGTTATACCAAGGCTATATAACAATACAACTTCATAAACACTACGAAAAAAAGAATAAAATGAAAAGTTAATAAATAAACTAACAAAGCAAAATAAACATAACAAAATAAAATAAACTAACAACTAAGAACTACATGAGGTTATAAATACACACCTGAGCTCATCACTGCCATTAGTTGGATTGCCACCTGCTTCTGCATTATCATTTAGCATAAGGATATGATAATATGTTGCTGCTGGACCAATCACCCATGATTGTTTTGGATTGAAAACGAAAAAGGGGACTACTGGATGCACTTGGATAGTTATTTTCATATTTGAGATGCCCTACTCCATCTTACTCCGTTCTCTCATTTTCAGGCTTGCTTTTGGAATAATAATATTGAGAGTCACCACTTAGCTTTCATTTTTTAGATTGAGGAGAGTATATGCTCTTTATCTCCTATTTTTGGATGCTCAGCTTTTTGTACCCTGAAGCGTGAATACCCAAAGTCCATTGCCAAAATAGAGATTGGATGTGGGAGATATTAAAAAAATATCATAGAATCATTAACATGTATATTCATATATTCATTTATTTTGCGGGTACTTAATGTTGTCATGAGACGTGAGAATGTCTGCAACTTGTGTAGTTATCTTGAAACCCATATTTAAGAAAACTAATGTTTGTAAAGCTTGTAATCATCATAAAAAAAATCAAGCCAATCGGCAACGGATATGGCAATGTACCAAGATAAACATCCACGATGACCTGAGGGACAATTCATCTTCCTCAACTTGGTCATTAGGCTTCAATGCCCACAAGGCAGGGGGGAGGTGATTGCTCAAAACAGCACAACACGATGGTAGTGGTTGCCCTACTCCATCTTACTTTGTTCTCTCATTTTCAGGATTGATTTTGGAATAGTAATGTTGAGAGTCACCACTTATCTTTCATTTTTTTAGATTGAAGAGAGTATACGCTCTTTATCTCCGATTTTTGGATGCTCAGCTTTTTGTACCCTAAAGCGTGAATACCCAAAATCCATTGAAAAAATAGAGGTTGGATGTGGGAGATGGTAAAGAAGTATCATAGAATCATGAACATGTATATTCATATATTCGTTTATTTTGCGGGTACCTAATGTTGTCATGAGACATGAGAATATCTGCAACTTGTGCAGTTATCTTGAACCCCACATTTAAGAAAACTAATGTTTGTAAAGCTTGTAATCATCATAATAAAAATCAAAACAATTAGAAACGGCTATGGCAATGAACCAAAATAAACATCCACGATGACCTGAGGGACAATTCATCTTCCTCAACTTAGTCATTAGGCTTTAACGCGCACAACATAGGGGGAGGTGATTACTCAAAACAGCACAACACGGTGGTGGTGGTTGCACTGTTGTGGTGTGGCTCGATTCAGTATCAGTTCCTATTTATTATTCTAATAGAAAACTGAACAACCATACAATCTCTAACATTGTGGATAAAAATCTTGGTCTTAATCTCATTTGCATTCAAGGAAAATAAGATTGGCAGTAAATTTCGAAATGCATATTTTAGAGCAACTAACTAAAATGCATAAGCTTTTTTTCAAATCCGAAAACATCAAATTTAAATACACACGTGGTGATACATTGATTCGAACCCAACATTCAAATCCGATGAAAAGAAGATTGATAATAAATAAATATTAATGAGGACCATCCAAACTATCATATTCAAGTTTTAACTATACCGTTTTAATGCAAATAGAGCATGTATTGTATGAAATGCAAACAAAGCATACCATTTTTTTGCTTGAAATTACAAGAATAAGTTTGGTCATATTAAACTACCGTATTGATGATTTATTAATACTCCATCCAAATAGGACATACCTCCTTTTGTCTCCCTACTTATGTATACTTCCCAAATGATTAAAATTCGATTGTAGCCAAGTATTATATCTCCAAAATCGAAAGCGAGAAGCCACTGTAGATAGTGAAAAGACCATATATAGGTTCTGAAACTAACAAAAAATAACCATCTGCAAACTTCACACAATAGAAAATAACCATCTGCAATAGTATTGAAGTAGTCATGATCAACAAATTTTAAAAATTCAACCAGTCTATAATAGATCTTGTCCACATTGTTACCTCCAATAGTACCTAAACCGACTATAATAACTGTTGTACTAAATCAAATACACATAATGAATGCATACACAAACATTGACAGTGACTAATACACAATTCTAGACATATTACAGTAATGTACGAATCCAAGGCGAGAAATATTTATATAAACTTCGCCAATATGACACCATGAACAACTTTCAAGAATTTATTGAGTGAAAAAAAGTAGGACATTTCAACAAATAAATTAATCAAATTTTATCATTACTTAATCAAATTAATCAGATAAGAGGTATGCGTACACTGTGCGTGTGTCACTGGTGTGCGTGTGCATCAGTGTGTATGTCTCAGCAACCATCATTAAGCCAATAAAGTTTTAAGCTGTTGCCAAAATAGATTGGACCCTAATGTTTTACTGAGTATCTAGTAGTTTGCTAATACATCATTATTGGAAACTGACCAAATCTTTTAGTGAGAATGTTTTCTTTCATTAAATCTTGAGGTTATATGTATACGGGACTAATGCCCATCTACTTTCAAAACAGAAGGCCGGCTTTGGATATAAAATTAGTATATGATTATTATATGTAATAATAATACATACACTGACATATTCAATATTTCAAAAATAGAATTATATATATGTTACATAGAATTTTAGTATTTGAAGTGAAATACTTAATTCTCTCGATCTGCTCATTGAATCACGTGAACAAATACACACGACAAATCATCTGACAGAAAAATCAACTAAATTATCAATTTCTTTCAAATTATCATTTTATTTATGAGCATAGTTTATGATTATATATAATTTCCAGTCCCGCTTCCTTATAACAAATCACATATTGCTTCTTCTCCATCTTAATATCTAAACCTTATACCTCTACTTAAGTAACATAACTCAGTCTTAGTACTAAACATCTACTAATGTCATATTCATGGAGTGGCATAACTATTACACTCTCTGTTGAATATTGGAAAAAGAAATCGATCACATTTTCCTGAAATCCATGCTTGGTATAAATTATAATTAGTAGGTTCTATCATGTAGTAACGCATACATGGATCCAATTACATCAACACTGGATGTTAACTTTTCTCATTTATCATATATTTAAAAACCATGTTAATAGATTGGCCATTCTAACAACATATAGTTTATGCATAGATATTCTTACATATATCACTTTATTTCTTAACATCACATAATAATTTAATAAAAAATTATAATTCTCATTTAATAAGAGACACATTGACTTCAAACTATTTTCTAATATCCTATTTAACGGTTATTTACTCACTCACATCAACGAATGTGACCAAATTTTACATCAACCTAGATATTCCAGAAGTCTCATCTTTGAAGGAAAGGTAACAGTTTACAATTCGTGCAAGAAAGCTCATATTCAAGTGTAGTAACATGTATGACCAATATCGCCACTACATTACGTTCAACAAATTGAGAAGGATGAGATACACAAGTCAAGTACGTAAAGGAAGGTCACTATCATGAAAAATATACCTGGACAAACATTGTTTCTTCCACTTCAATACCTCTAATTTCCAAGCTAGTAACTCCTATCCCATTAATCATACAGTTGTGTGGGAATCTATTCTCACCACACTATCAGGGTAAATAATGCCATTAATGTCTAAAACATGTCCAAGGTATTCTAGATTGACCTGACAAGTTATCATAGAGACATGTTGAGTACCAAATCAGTAAATAAAATGTCATTAAATTAAGAAGCCAGAATTAAAATGACAAAGACGATGTAGAACTGAAGACCCGAAGCAAAGAGATGGTAAAATAAACAGATTATACATGTGTATGAATATTTCCTTTTCCTTTTATTTATTATTTAGGGGTGCGGAGGATATACCCTAAATTTAACAGATTTTATTACCATGAATTGAGACTCAAAAGGTAAATATTATGATGCCCCAGGGAGGCTCAAAAAATGACAAAGAAACTGCAAATGTTTGCAATCAATATTTTAAGGGTGACTTTTAAAACTTCACATATCAAATCATCCTCAATGCAATCAAAGATACTAATTTTTACCTTGTGGAAAATACCATAAACAGGAGGAACCACAAGCATATTGAGGAAGGCAATTGATCCCCATTTAAGAAAAGAAAACCTCCCATTATTCCTCCAGAATTCAAGGTTCATGTTGTCCTGCACTGCATTCTCCGTTCTTCATACGTCACCCTGAACTGAATGATCAATAATAAGGTATACTAACACCTGTAAGAATTTCAGATCTTATAAAACGTAATAAGAAATATAAGGAAACCCATAACATTGAAGGGCAAAATGTCGCTCTACTATTCTAGCATAAAGACTAGAATTCTAATATAACAAAATACCAAATATAGATGGAAATGCAGGTACTAATGAATAATCTAATAGAAGGGTTCTTATATGCAGTTTGAAAAGTTAAAATAGAAGGACGATCATTGGTAAAGAATAATTTCCTTGACATGTGATATCCAATTACACTTTAAAATCCAAATTGAAGGCAGAATGATATACCAAGGGATTGATTTTTTTTTTAGTCACCACCAAGCCTGTTCATAGCATCTCGCATACAAACAAGGTCGACCACAACTAGAACTCCACTAAAATCCTAAATCATAAACAAAAGTTTTAGAAATGGTATAACTTCAATAAATGGATTGTACAACCAAGCATCTGATTTTTTGTCTGGTAATTTGATGATCGCTAAATAAGCTTTTACCAAATGCAAAACCTAAACCAATGAAAATCATTTATAAAACACTTAACAGAGAAACATAATAATCAATTTAGATATTAACAACCAGTTCATGGATTCCCTATTTCTATATAGTTCTTCTTTTGTTTTTCTAGTAGGCAAAAAAGAAAGATATAGTAAGTTTATAATGCCTAAAATCTAATAAAAAATATATTAGGGCCTTTCAAATTAAAATTCAACAAGCATCCAATATGTATGTATCAAAAGCAAAATTTGGCATTAGATAACTCAGCATGATTACATAAAAAAATATGCATCCATCCCATAGGTGAATAGAATCTGGAGAATCTTAATAATAATATTCCATGCTAATTGTCTTAAGTTTTTTCTTTAAGTGTATTGTCTATAATTAAGTCAACTCATTTTACTTATATAATCTATGTAGGCCTACACTGTACGCACATCATACAACACTTAGTGTATAGGGTAACCCAAACTTTGAAAACATTTTAGGTAACCTTAGTGTTATCATTTTAGGCCAAATTTCCTTGAATTTTCTTTATCCAAATCAAACCTTTGATTTCCTAGTTAGTTTTTTCTATTGGGTCACCCGTTGCAAATTTATTTTTTCATATTTTCTTTCAAAAAAGACGTTATGGATTACGTTTTTCCCCGGTTTAGTTGCCATTTGCCCAGTTCAGTCACTAACCATGACTACTCAGGCTTGTGATCATTCAAAAGAGTCACAAACTCTTATTTTTTCATAATTCTAAACATTCCTCCCAATTTTAAGACTCTATGTGTTGAGAGAGTACAATGTAAGAGTTTTTGCATTCAATTTTCTATTTTATTACTTTTGGTTTATGATACACTGTCTTAACAATTTCTAGAAATTGGTTTCTAGTTTGTGCCTTTGTATGATTATGTTGCTCATAATCGATGTCGCAATTGACATGAGACAACAAATAAAAAATTACGGTTGTTATTGCCTATGTCTGAGTTTGGTTATCTTTGTTTCTCATTCATATTATGTTTCAACCACAAACTATGAGTCAAAAACAATAAAAGGCACGTGTACCTTATCCTTGAATCTTCAAGATTTATAAAAAAATAGAACTATATAGGGGATATATATTTTCTACTTTCATGCCTATCCTCACAACTCACATTTAATACACTTTTTGCTATTCTAAATTCCGTGCAGCGTCAATTGATTACATTCGCTAAACAAGTCTTCATAATTGGCCATCATGGGGATGAGAGGGACTTAGTAGTATATAAGTCTATGTATTTTCTCATGCATGTTATGTTATATAGAGTCTATAATCTATTAAGAATATTGGGGGCAATCAGTATCAAATTTTTGTCAACATTGATTCGTTTATTTGTTCAACCGATATTTGGTTACCTATGGTCTAAGGAACATTAAACATTTATTTCAAGTATTGTATTTGAATTTTTAGTTTTCAATAGTACTATAACGATCGAGCTTGCTTCACCAATTTCTTCTAACTTATTACATTGAATTTGGAAAAATTTATTTATAAATAGGAACTTACTCTAATGGTTAAAATATCAATGCTAATGGTTTGTGAAATTGGGCACAAACTTCAATATAATAATATAAACCTATTGCCCCTTATCTACAAGCTAAGTCCGCCCATGATCTCAATTGCCTTTTTTTAAGAAGGAAATTTTTTAGTTTCCAAACACATAGGGAAAACAAATAATCTCCTAATAGAGTTTGTATGCACTTATATTTGGGCAATTCTTTGTGACTTGATTCATATTTAGTCTTGATTACACATCATAAGCTTTGTTGAGTAACTCACAAAAAAATCCTAATAGTGTGTGTGTGTGTGCGTGTGTGAGTCCGAGTATGTGAACTAGGGAGTACAATCGATTAAAAGAGAGGTGTATAACAAAATTTCGAGTACATATCAATCAAAAATTAGACAAAGTCATAGTTGAGTATCCGATCTGTCATCAACACAATTGAGTATTCAAATTTTCATGATGTATATATAGAGAGAGAGTGAGAAAAAGTTTAATTTTTATATCCGACATCAACACAGTTTAATGTTTTCATGCCTTAATTTGTGTTTTTGATTTATATATATATTTGGCATCAGCATAGTTTAATTTTTAAATAATAAATAACAACAAAAGAAAAAAGATGTTAAAAGTTATTGATTCATGATATATATATATATATATATATATATATATATATATATATATATATATATATATATATATATATATATATATATATATATATATAGAGAGAGAGAGAGAGAGAGAGAGAGAGAGAGAGAAGCCAATAAAAACCCACATTTTGCAGCGAAATAAATAAAAAAAACAGCAAGGGTCCCAAGTGACGCCAGGTAAGAAAAATACACCGAAATAAGAAAAAAAATGTAGGCCGTTTTGATGATTGAGGGATACCTAAATCGAACAGGTCCAAGAAAGTGACGCGGGTTCCAAAAAATCTTCAAAGAATAAAACGCAACAGCAGTGTCCCAACAAAGAAAGTGACGAACTTGTAGAGAGGATTTAGGATTGAGGATTATTAGGTCAAAATAATTGAGGGAGAGAGAGGTTTGGGAAGGATAGGATTAAGGAGATTCTTTAGGATAAGAAGAGACGTGACGGAGTGATAGGGTTGAGGTGGTAGCTTAGAATAAGGAAACGTGTTTTTTTTTCTAAGAAAAAACAATCCCCCGCCAAAAATTGGAGGAAGCGGCGCTTTTTGTTTTCTAACTTTAATGGCATTAGTTATGAAATGCCTTAAAAATACCATATTTATTTCAATATTAATTTTAAAATGCTCTATTTATGTGGCACATCAATATAAATGCTGTGAATTTTCAATACTTATAAATAAATGCTGGTAAAAAGAAAATTCTCAGCATTTTTGAATAATACCGATAAAAAAATGCCGGAAAAAATTAGTTTTCTTGTAGTGTTTATAACCACGTCGCCTTGTCACGGACAATACTGAAGGTCAAATTAACCAGGGCGCCCATGCACCATATATTTCGTGCACATCTACACAATTATCTCTAACGCCCCACACGTAATATACTTATCTCAAGTCCTACCCTGCATTCTCAGCATGGCTATACCATATGGATAACCTCAGTTATCTTAATAAATTGATTTGGTTTTTCCTCGATACTACTCCACCCATCAACTAGTGGTGCAAAAAATTTATCGATGCTCCCCACACAACACTGCTCGACTCTACAGGTCCTATATCATATAATAGCTCTCAACTCATGGTTTTGTCCACACACACATATAAGATTCAAAGTGCTAAACATATGCCCTTGTGCCTAACACATTTCCCAAATCTCGATATCCACTAGAGTTCATGCATGGGATCTCTCACAAGTGAAATACAAATAAGGACCCCCGTGATACACTATTGCCCAACATTGTCAGTCATCGAGATATATAGCCCCTACGCACATAACTAGAATATCCAAAATCATATCTCCACACGTACAAGTCTAACCATCCACTCCTACATCACTATAGGAGTTATACAACACGAGGCTATCACTATCATTAGCTTCCCCACACTAAGTCGATAACGAGATAAAAATCTCTCCGCTCAATAGTAAACTTGATATATCTCGAATCATGTCAGCAAAGTCCCTATATATTGGGATCAAATATAATGCAAATACTATAACCTCTGAAGTCTCATCCATGATATAATATAAATGAGAGCTCAACCCTCTTCTAGGTGACACATCACTAAATAACACATCCTACCCTAGAAAAGAGAACATAATAGCCTTGCTATAACAGCCCACCATCACTCAACCTGTAGCTAACCAATCCATACCCAACATAACATCATACTCGAATATCATCTCTCGAAATGAATTAACCCACTAACATACATCCTCTCAGTGTCCCTACCCGCTTCCCTGCAGATGGAACCAAAAATATCCCTGCCGCTCAACAGTAAATATATACACACAATAGTAACACTAACGATACACGCACTAAACCCGTTTCATGCGCGAACCTTGTTCTAACAAAATATTATGGTTTGCTCGTGTTACACAAAATATAACCCATTCACCCTAGGATATGACTCACACTTTCAATTGTCACTAGCACTGGTAGTCCAAATGATTCCTGTGCATAACACTCTCATCCAAACTTATCCAAAAACTTTGTAATAATTACATGTCCTGCGCATCCCGCTCTTGTCTCCTAACTCGTTGTAAACAGGGTTGATTAATATAGTCTTACTCTTCATACCTAGGACACCATTATGTGTTATCCCCTGGTCTCTAGTCCCACTAGTAATGTTGGGTTGTACTTCTCTCGAACCTGGTAGTCGTGGCCCCGATTGCTACCCTTATTGTTCCTTTGGCTCTACTAGCCCTACGGAACACACTGCTGGCCCTAATGGCTCTTACTAAATCCCTCATCATTTGGTAGGAATTTCATTGATCTTGATCATTTAAATGGGTCCCCTGCTGGGTATCCTCTTGTTGCGCTTCACTAATTACCTTCATCCTTGCCCTTTTGGCTAGGCTCCCTAAGTCTCTTAACTCCCTTCTTATGGAAGCATTTATATAAACATTGTAAAAGTACGTCATTAACACCACTTGCATAAGTTATCGAAGGCTAATTTTCCATAAGTACTGACTACTCCTACTCATGAGTCCATTATCACCCTTAGGAACCTTTTCCTCCTCCCTCCCTACGTCATCGGGTACAAAGTTCACTTAAACATATAAATTCTTCATCACAATCGAAATTTGTTCTCCCCTCCTATGATAAGTCCAAAAACTTCCTTCGCATTTTTGTTGGAACAACAAATGAAAGAAAATGCGGTCAAACCGCATCCAAAAATTTCTTGATTAATTCCTTATCTACTTCCTAATATGTGGTGATCTTATCGGACATGATGCTAAAAAGTGTTATTTTATCTATATGTGAAAACTCCTTATTGAGTGAGTTTGAAAACTTATGAGTGTCCTTGGGGGTCAACCATTATTTTGTAATGTGAGGTGTGTAGTGTGAGTGAGTGACAGTGACCCCTTGGGACATCGCCTCAATATTCTCTCTTTTCCAAGATATTGAAGTGGCTGAGACTTAACTTGCTAAAAACGACTTACCTCTTATTATACAAACTAAATATTTCATTCTCAAGCCCTGCTTACTCGGCCAAGGATTCTTGATAAATAAACCCGTGTAAAATAATAAAACTAAGTGTTGGTGAATGAATTTCTCATTTATATTTCTGTTTTTCTTGAGTGACTGCTCATAACATTACTTCACTAGGCAACCAAGGGTTTCTTGTATACTTTCTCAATGTTTTGAGGGCTATCTTTGGATTTCTCGCTCAGCCCCCTTATTGTTATTGCTCACATAGGTTTTGGAGTATTGAGGGTCGACTTATGTTTTATTGGGCAACCCCCTTACTGGTACTGCTCACATAACATTTTTTTTAGCAATGAGGGTTTACTTAGTGCTTCTTGAGAATACCCCTTACTAGTACTGCTCGTATAACTTTTGGAGCACTGAGGGTTGACTTGCGATTGCTCCTGCAACTCCCTTATCGGTACTGATCGTGTAGATTTTGGATCATCTAGGGTAGCTCGTACATTTATCCTTGTCTCCTTTACTCTCCATGCCTTAGTATGGTTGTTTACGTGTCTTTTTTGATTGGTTACTGCTCACAAAGCTCTTCAATATTACTGGGTTTGCTCTTGTGACCTCTACATTATCCCCCCTTGTGCAGAATTTTATCATTCATTTAAACTGAGAGAGTTGTGCATGATTGGTATTTTAACATGATTTTTTGTCATCATTATTGACAATGTCTCACATTTAATTATTGACACGTCTAACATGCGTCTTAGTACCCCGAGGGAACATGTATTGTGTGTATGTGGGAGGGGGTGGGTTACGATTTGTGAATCATTAGTCCTCTTTTTATTAACTGGAGGTGCCTTTTTTCCTTCTCAATATATAAATACACTTTACCCTTCTTCTTCACGCCCTTGTCCTTATTTTTAAAATTTCTAAAGAGAGAAAGTTTTCGAGTGCTCTTTGTCATTTATCCATTTTTTGCGAAACCTAAAGTTTTTGAGGGGTTTGAGGATGAGTTATTGGAAGAGTGGTCAAGCAACCACTTCTAGGGGTTCCAAAATCCAAGGATGCCTTTGTTTTTCTTGCTAACAACATCCTTAGAAATCAAGTGGATAAAGGCAACTTCCTCTTCTCCCATTTTAATTTTGATGTTTTCGATGAGGCTCCTGAGAAATGGGAACTTTGTGTAGATTATGCCACACTTGTACAAAACTATTGTGAAATCATCGAGAATCATGATTTGGCGAGAACACTTAAAAGCTTGAATAATTGAACAACTACTAAGAACAAAATTTCTCTTAATGTCTTAGCATCTTGTTAGAGCATGGATACACATACCTTCATTTTTGGTTGGGGAGAAGAATTTTTCATCACTTTGAAAGATATCTACGAGTTAACAGGTTTACCCATTTTTGGAGACCATGTTTTCTGTGAGGGTTATGAGAATGAGGAGGAAAAAGACATGTGGGACGTGCATCCAATATATTAAGATTACTCGTATTCAAAGGAGCAAGCACTATTTTACCAAATGGAAAAGGTAGTGGCTTAGGGACTTTGAGCCTTTATCCAAAGATGTGGTCAAAATGAAAAAGTCATGATGGTCCAAAATTTTTGGGAAAAAGGTCACCTTGCTACGTTCTTTGTGACTTTCTTGTCAATATTTATGTTCCAGGGGAGAGCCAATAACTCCCTTCGCTAGCTTTTATTCTACCGTACCATAAGGCTTGCTTGTGGCATAAGTGTGCTATTAGCTTCTCTAACTCTTGGTTCTATGTATACCTCATTAGACTGAGCACATGTAGACATGGATAGGTCACATAAACGTTATGATGTCTTTACTTTTGTTAATTCATTCATTATAATGGGATTTCTTTTTTAGGGATTCCCAAACTGAGCCTTAGATCCTCGTTCGTTACCCAATAGTAATGCCCAAATCTCCATATGTCACATGATGATTCCAAAGAAATCATTTATCCCAGTTTTGGACAACATTGATGACTTATTTTTCTTCCCTTACTCGAGAAGATTAGGATGTGTGTTTTCTTGGGGTCTCATTCCTTCCATGTCTCTAGTTTACACCACCCACAATTGTTAAATATGTGAACTATTGGCCCCATATATCTTCCATGGCTTTTATCTTACCTTGAATTCTTTTGTCGTTGATTGTGTTGGGTAAATAAGTGGAATTTTATCATGTTGAGTGAGTTAGTAGGCACCATGGCTCTGATCAAGGAACTTATTCCCCTGAGTTACTAACTAACTACTCGCCTAAGGAATTTTACTTGGAATATTATTCCAACTTTACCCCCGGGGGTATGGTTCGAAGGAAAAATATTTTTAGTAACTTTTTCATAACGTCTCGTGGCTATCTTTTAACTATCAGTTGTTCATGTTTTTTTTCTTACAACAATGTCAAACTAAGCTTATCAATCATTGCATTTAAGATGTTCCTCACAAATCATTTATTGAAATGATTCCTACTTCTGACAAGTATCTCACCACATATACTCGTAATGATGCGTGGCACTATAGCGTGGTTGCGAGAGCTTCCTTGAGTGAAGTTACTCTTATTCTGGTGAACCCTATTCAAGAAGAGTCTATTTACTTCAAACACCAGTTAAAAGGAGTAGAACAAATTGTAGACACCCAATTCAATTACCCCCTAAACTCTCCTTAGGTCCCTATCACCTCCCGTCATCACTACCAACCCAAGTCATACCCCGAGTACTGACTTAGAGGCCATCGGACGCTCCCTAGATCCATTTGACCAAAAAAGTCAAACTCTTCAACTCAATCAAGACTGAATGAATCTTCAAAGGGCACTGAATCCCCTTTCCAACAGTCCATCCCATGTGCGATTCTGACTTACCATGCGGATTAACGACCCATTTTCCCCCGAAACTCGATCAGGAGGCCACCTGGCGTTCTCGGGCTCCATTTGACCAAAGTCAAATCTTTAGCTCGACTGAGACTGAATGAATCTTCAAAGGTCACTGAAACCCCTTTCCAACGGGCTACCCCCGTACACGATTCTGACTTACGGTAGAGACAAATGGTCCGTTTTACTCCAAGAGCTCATCGAATACTTCCAGGGCCCGGTTGACCAAAATTAACTCCCCAAAACGGGTCAAACTCTTTGGAATGTCGAAGTAAATTTCCTAAAATTTCTAGTGGTTTTCACCGTGCGTGATTCTGACTTACCATACGGACGAACGATTCGTTTGCGTCCGAAGTTTCCCCGTCCAAAGGACCGATGAGCGCTTTAGAGCCACATTTGACCCAAAGTCAACTCTCGAACCCGAGAGCGGTCCAAAGTAATTTCTAAGGTCTCTAAATTACCTTTCCAACTATTTTCCTTGTGCAGGATTCGAATCAATGGTTTGCGCTCTACGACCAATTTTCCTAAGGAGCCTGAAAGAGACTACCAAACGGCAAGTCTGAGACCCTACATATCGGTAGTGTGCCTAAACGCACCTGCCGATTGGCAGGACCAGGGCTCTGCTGATTGGAAATTCCCTTGGCCTATAAAAAGGAGGCCCTGACCTCATTACAAAGGGGGAGCCCAGATCTGAAATACCTCACTCTCAGCGAATCCAGAAAACCTCTCTCGAAGTCAGCGTGATTTTCACATCCAAATCCAATTCCAACCTTCACTTTTCATCATCCTTTTCATCGAAATTGATGAATTAACTATGCTTAATCATCATCCAAGTGCTAGGGTTTCTCTCCAACATTCAAGATCAAGCTCAAGATCTTCAAGAAGGTCCAATTTTCTCAATTTTCTCCTTAAATTCTCATAAATTCGCATTAACTTGTTTTATTACTTAGCACTTTTATTCTCTCATCTCACATATCCTAATATAATTTTTATTTAGTATAATTGAACATCTCTTATTTTCATATAAATAAAAACTCAAAAAAAACAAGAAAAATAGGGTTTGCTCATAAATTCCAAACGAGAATTCTCACACTTTTCTTACACTTTTCTCACAACTAAAACACTTTTTTTTACACACACACATAAAAGAAGCCTCAGTTGGATTTATGGGATAAACCCCACCCCTCGTTTTGCATGCGAACTACGTGGACTTTGATGCCTCTATAGGCTACATAGGCGTCTCGGGGTAAAACCTGAGACTCGAGTCCTATTCTTACTTTTTCTCTCATTTTCTATTTTCTCTAAACTCAATTCTCTTAGATTCTATACAGTTACACACACACATGCATGCATATATATATATATATATATATATATATATATATATATATATATATATATATATATATATATATATATATATATATATATATATATATATATATATATACGTGTGTGTGTGTGTGTGTGCGTGTTCTTAGTGGCGTATTATTCCACATGCGTTATCGTTCCATTATAACGATCAACGCAAGGATAATCGCGTAAATCCTATTTTCTAATATTATCTTTGTGAACATTCCTATGGATGACTCACTTTATCTCTTCCATAATACAAGACGATGATTCCTATTTCCACTACATATACACATGCACACATATCACGGGGAAAATAAAGGAAAATAGTAACAAGCCCATGACAAACCGTAAGGGAGGAATGGGTTCCTAGCACCTTCTCATTTCGTAACTTAGCCTCCGGACCCTTTTTGAATCATTTTGGTATCATATGTATCCGTATGTCTTTGGATGTTGTCCTTCGGGATGGCTCCCTTTCTTTTGTCTATTTTGAGTAAAGTAGACTAGCGACTCCATCTCTCTACATTATTCACCTCATCAACAACGCCGGCTAAAGAGCTCCCGAGAGGGATGCGTGGGACCTAGGATTCTCCTCTCTCACCCTCAGCAATGATCGGGTGGATGGCCACAGTGGCGACTCCGCTGGGGATTTTCTTTTGAGGGCTAGACTCTATTTACATGGGTGTTTTATTTTTTTATATATCCCCCTATTTTCCCCTTTACTATTCATGTGTACTTCATGCGTATGCTTCTATTCACACACTTGTAGAAAATTCTCCATGTACACTTCACACCACATGCACCTAGGATCACGTATATCCTCATGTGGCATGCATCACCCATTCTTGGTATACCATTGGTATTTGTACTTTTCTCCCTATTTGGCATAATCAACAAAGACATTCTCATCATAAGATACTAATAAGAGAATCATGCATGATTCACACGGCATCACCAAAGAGCATTGTGATTCACCAAATTCTGTCCAGTAACTGAAGGGTCACTTCGTGAGGGGCGTTGGTCCAACAGGGCGCAGTTAGCCTAAGCGATATGACTCTTACCTTACATTGGCCAAGTAATTTCGACGTATATATAACTGTTCCCCCGCATCGTACCGCTTGACCGAAGTCATGACGGGAGGTATATCACAGGGAACTTGTTCACGTACACCGAGTATATCGAATTCACTCTCACACGTACTATCCCCAAGAAGTATATAGTAAGGCAATTCATGTACATTCAGGTATATCAAATGGCTTGTCCACACGTACCGATTGCTCGCAAGAGCAAGACGTATATCGTGGAAGTTGGGCCAAAAGGGGGAACCCTTTTCGATTCACCCAACCAACTTCATACCCGCATATAGGTGTCAAACCTAGGACACACATATAAGATTACCGATTTCAACCTGAAACTCTGTCAAAATTCCGGGTCGTCCTGTCGCCCAAATTTTTGCGCATTTTTAAAATGAGACCCCGACCGTGAGTCTGGTTACAAGTCCAGCCATAGATTTACATATATCACAAACCCAACTTTTCCAGGCTCGGGTCCAGTCCGGCATTTCATTTTGCATTTAGGAGAATTTAATACAAGTGAGGACATAATAATCATAATAATCACGCTGAGAGCGTCTCCCAAAAAAATCGAAAAGCATTTCTCCTTTCTTTATCAAAAATCCAAAAAAAAAAAAATTCTCCTTTCTTTATCAAAAATCCAAAAACATTTTTCCCTTCTTTATCAAAAATCCAAAAACATTTCTCCTTTTTTTACCAAAAATTCAAAAAATATTTTATCTTTCAATCTCAAAACGAAAAAAAATGTCCAAAATATTTTCATTTTGTTTCTAAAAAATAAATCACATTTTACGCCTTCTCAGGTCGATCGTACGCCCTTGGCCTGGATCCTTATTGGTTTTGGTCTTCAGTCAAATCACCCCAGAGTTCTGTCCATTCCCAAGATTGACAACCTTCAGACTGAGATTCCAGAGATGCAACGAAACTAGGTTCCTGTTCCTCAAGAGCCTGAGGCCCTATTCCCTTGCACTATGGGTCCACCCTAGCCTAACTATGAAGCTGGACCAAGTCAGAATCTCTAGGAATTACATGGAATACACCCACATGTCTCCTTATCCTAAAGCAAGGTCCCCAGAAAAGTTCAAGATGCCAAATATTGAGAAATTCGGAGGAAGTGGACCCCCGATCGTCCACCTTCCCGGTTATCACCATGCCACGATTCTCCTAAGGGCTTCTGAAGAGGTGATGGCCCAATTGTTTTAACAAACTTTGAAGGATATCACCCTCTGATGAGGAGTGCGCTTGCATTGAAATAAGGAAGTTATTTAATTAAACATAATTTTCACCACTTAAGTCCTAAACATGCATCTATATGTGATTAAATACGATGATGAAACATGCAAGAACACATATATGAGGAAAAAATCCCAACGGGGCAAAACCTTTTATTTTCACAATAAGGTTTGTAAGAGAACGGCTTACAACAGATTACAATGAAAATACAGTGACACAGAAATACCCTCGGGTGTCGGTTCTGTTGTCGGCGGCTGGAACAATCCCTTTCCAGTAGGGTAGCAGTGACGAAGAGAGAGGCTTCCTCCCAAAGTACTCCAGATGAGTAAACGATCTTCTTGAAGGTTTAAATATGCACACACATATATGGGAATGGTTTTGTGAATAAAAAAGGTTTAGAAAACCTTAAAAGGTGAAGTCGTATTCTGGGATGTTTTCGTAAAATTTCGTGATTGCAGAAAGACTTCAAAAATCGTGTAGAAGCGGATCAGATATTTATACAAAAATCGAGGCAATGGCTCGTTCGAACGAGATAGCATGTCGCTCGAACGAGATAGCATGTCACTCGAACGAAGGACAAAAGTCATTTGAACGATATCGCGCGACATGATATCTCGCGCGAACGACTTGCTAAGTCGCTCGAGCGATCTCGTCGATCGAGGCCATTCGCTTCTACACTTAGAAAAATTCTGCTTTTGATAAAAAATAAACCTAGACTTCAAAAATAATTTTCAAAAATATTTTCCAAATATTTATGCACATATTTAAAACTCAAATATAACATTTTAGTGATAGAGCGTAGTGGAGTAGTGGGAATGAGCTGAGCAGCACGTTGCATGTAGCATGATCCACGTGAAGAAAGTGGTTGCATTGAATTCAGATACGAGCAGTCGAGGATGATCATGTTGACGTGCCGAATGTAGCGGTATCAGACATATGAACTGTGATCTAGGAGAAAACAGAAAATTCCTAGATTCTACCCCGGACATTTATAGAATTATGTCCTTACAAATCTCCCCCTATGACTATGCCAGTAGATACATAAAAATCCAAATTATGCCCCCATTAAACCCTCAAACTGAGAATACTAAATGACATATCTCCCAAATCTTCAGCTCTTCAGAAACTTTCAAATCTTTTCTCATCAGGGTGTGCAATCCAAAAAATGAACAATGATGTACCTACACATATGAGATAAAGAAAATACTCGTGACAAGCAACAGTTTAAAATATAATGATATGAAAAAATTGGTGATCAATTAGGCTTAAGCAAATCATTCATAAATCAACCAAACACCAAAACATAATTCTCCCCCATAATTCTTCTCCCCCTTTTTATGATGTCCCCAAATGGACAAATATGAGAAGCAGAAATGAATGCACATGGAGAATGACACACGGGAATAAACTCCTATTTTTATATTTTTCAATTTTTTTTACACATAGTATACAACAAGAATCACACCATGAACGATCACAAAAACAACCAAGTCAATGATAGTAAAATGAAGTGGTGTGATCAGATTCGATAGGAAAATCAATGCATACAAACATGACATATGTGCACGATGAATATTGGATACTCCTAACGAATGAACTCAAAGTCTTCCTTTGGTGCAAAAAGATGGAAATATAAGATATTGACTCAATCAAAACAACAAATCAAAGCTCAAAGTGATTTCCACACCAATAACGTCCAAAACTATTTCATGCTTTTTCAGGACTTTCAAGGAAGTGCAAACCCGTTTATATTCTCCAACCAAACTCCAACAGATTTTTATTTTGAATAGAGGCTTTTCTAAATCCTCAAACTTTGGAGAATTGACGGTGAAACCTAAGTCGCCCATATTTGGCATGAATTGGTTTTTATTGCCTTTAAATTTTTCTCGGGCTCTTTTAACCTCTTTGGACCCCAGATCATAAAATTCCTCCATTTTTTAGGTCCTTTTGAACGGTGTCTTTTGCACAAAGAATAGATAATGACCTTTCGCAGCCCCTCCCCGTTCTTAAACAATCACTTAGTCTCACAAAAACGGTTTTTACATGCATTCCAATCTTGTCAAGTTTTATCGCAAATTGCAAGTTGTATAGACAGAATTGAGATGGAAACACTTAAGCCAACATGTGATAGACAAGTGCAATAATCAAATAAAGCCGTGCATGTGTGCAATAAAGGAGATAGGAGTCAAACATGTAGGAAAATATCACTAATTACATCTCAAAGACTCCATACAATGTAAAGCACGTGGATGAAATGATGTAGCGTCTCAAATCACTATCAAACAGTCACATGGATAAATGGAATGAAGGTGTGACTTGGCTATCTTAAATGTTCATCCATAAAAGGTGCATAAAAAAAATTCAAAAAACTTTTTGTGCTTTTCTGAAATTTTTATATATAAAAACAAGATTTTTTTTGGATTTTTTCAAAAGAATAAATAAATAGCTGTACAACAAAGCAATGGTACATATAAAACAGACTAGCAATAGGAAGCATATGATATGAACATAAAAAAACATCATATTCTAGACATAGACCAATCCCTCAGTCAACTGTGCAAATCCCCAAAGATTTCCTAAGACTCTCAAATCTAAGGGCATCTAAAGGTTTTGTGAAAATATCGTCTAACTAGCGGTCGGTGGGAACAAAACTCAGGGATACGACTTTCTCCTCAACTAACTGACGTATAAAGTGCTCACGTATCCTGATGTGCTTTGTGCACAAATGCTGGACTGGATTGCGGGATATGTGTATCGCGATCATGTTATCACAGGAAATGGTCATGGTGTCCTGTGAAATCCCATAATCCTCCAGCATTTGCTTCATCCACAAGAGTTACGTGCAACAACTCCCGACGGCTATATACTCATCCTCCGCAGTGGACAAAGAGATGGAATTTTTCTTCTTTCTCAGCCAGGAGACAAGATCAGAACCAAAATGGAAACACCCACCAGAAGTGCTCCTACAACCATCTACATCCCTGGCCCAATCGGCATCTGAATAGGCAAACAAACGGTCATCAGTATCAAAGGAATACCAAATACCGTATGAGAGAGTCCCACTCACGTATTTAATAATACGTTTTAGAGCAAGTAAATGTGACTCTTTCGGGGACGCCTGATATCGCGCACAGACTCCAACACTAAAGGCTATTTCGGGACGACTGGCAGTCAAGTAGAGAAGACTACCTATCATACTCCGATATAAGGTTTGCTCTACATCCTTGCCTGAAGTGTCCTTACTAATCTTGGTAGTGGTACTCATAGGTGTACGTGCATGCTTAGCGGAGTCTAAACCAAATTTCTTCACTAGGTCTCTAGCATACTTGGATTGGGAGATGAACATCCCATCCTCTAGCTGACGAACCTGGAGACCAAGGAAGAAAGCAAGCTCACCAACCATCCTCATCTCAAACTCACTTTTCATTTCCTTTTCAAAGTGATGAGCATGTTGAGAGCACGTGAATCCAAAGACTATGTCGTCCACATAGACCTGGGCAACCAAAATTGCATCGTCATCTCTCCGGACGAACAACGTCATATCAACTCCCCCTCTCTTGAAGCCACGGGCTAAGAGATAGGAAGTAAGCCTCTCGTACCAAGCACGGGGTGCTTGTTTCAAACCATACAAGGCTTTTCTCAGATAGTAGACGTTCTCCGGGTGCTGAGGGTCTTCAAACCCTTTTGGTTGTTCCACGTAAACCTCCTCCTATAGAATGCCATTCAAAAAGGCACTCTTGACATCCATCTGATATAACTTGAAGCGCAGATGACATGCGATGGCGAGTAATAGACGGACATACTCAAGCCTCAAAACAGGATCAAATGTCTCCCCAAAGTCTACACATTCTATCTGTGTGTAGCCTTGAGCGACCAACCTAGCCTTGTTTTGGATTATGGTACCATTTTCATCCATTTTATTCTTAAAAATCCATCGGGTACCAATCACATTAGTCTCAAGAGGTCGGGGGACAAGTTCCCAGACATTATTCTTTTTAAACTGAAGCAACTCATCCTGCATAGCAGATATCCAGTGTTCATCCTCGAGTGCTTCTTTATGGTTCTTAGGCTTGACTTTGGACGTGTAGCAAAGATGGATAACAACTTTCTCTAGCTGAGCACGAGTCTTGACCCCTAGAGTGGGATCGCCAACAATGGCAGACGGGTCATGACTCTTGTGAACCCAAGCGGGTGTGTCCCCTAACACAGGAGTGGGGACCACAGAGTGTGGGTGGGGGACAAGTGGATCACTGTCAGACGAGTCCTCATCCTCACACTGAAGGTTAGGATCAATAACCGTCGGCGGTTCGTCATCTTGCACGGTGACGTTTATTGATTCCATAACCTTAGAGATCTTCAGTTTAAAGACCTGGTACGCTCTGCTATTCGATGAATATCCTAGCAATATTCCCTCATCGCTCCGGGAGTCAAACTTTCCAAATTGCTCTCTATCCCGTAGGATGTTGCATTTACTCCCCAAAACACGAAAATATGCCAGGTTGGATTTCTTGCCTGTCCACAATTCATAAGGCATTTTAAGTGTGTGTGGACGCAGGTAAACCCTATTCACCGTGTGGCATGCAGTAGACACTGTCTCTTCCCAAAATCTCCTAAAAACATTACGACTTAGAAGCATAGATCTAGCAATTTCCTGGATCGTTATATTCTTTCTCTCAACAATCCCATTTTGCAGAGGAGTCTTCACAGCAAAAAACTTATGTTTGATCCCAAGGCTATCACAATACAAATCTACCTTTGCTTCCTTAAATTTAGTGCCGTTGTCACTACGTATACTGTTAATAGTGACTCCGTGTTGATTTTGCAGGATACGGCACTTGGTCGTTAAAAACTCTACAGTATCGGATTTCTCTCTCAGAAAACCTACAATGGAGTACATGGAGAAATCATCCACCATCACGAGGATATAACTCTTACCACCTAGACTCTCAGTACGAGTGGGACCCATAAGATCCATGTGTATAAGCTCAAGAACACGAGAGGTGGTAATGGAATGCAACATCCTATGGGGACTACGAATTTGTTTTCCCAGCTGACAGGGTCCACAAACTGTCGAAGTTGGCCTTCCAAGAAATGGTAAGCCACGTACTAGGTCCTTTTTATCTAAGCGAGTGAGATCTCTAATATTTACGTGACCTAGACGTTGGTGCCATAGATCCATAGGAGTGATTGTGGCGCTATTGCAGATAAATGAGGAAGTAGGCACAGTACCATAGCAATTATCCTCGGTCCTCACCCCTTGCATTAAGAGTTTACCGGCTTGATTATAAACATTACATGCGTCCCGATCAAACTTTACTGCAAAGTCAGTGTCGCACAGCTGGCTAATGCTGAGAAGGTTTACTTTTAAACCTTTGACGTACAACACATTCTCTAGCTTAGGAAATCCTGGTAACACAACAGTACCTCGTCCTATAATGCTAGACTTGCTCCCATATCCAAAGGTGACTCTGCCATCCTGATAATCCTCAAGAGATGTAAAAAATGAGGCATCACCTGTCATATGTCTGGAGCATCCACTTTCAAAATACCACTGTGAGTTATTATGTGCCTTGAGAGCGATATGAACAACGAAGACATTTTTATCTTTCTTAGGTACCCAAGAAGTGGTGACCTTTTGTTTGCCTTTGTTATTGTTGGTTTTAGTTGGAATGTGAGAAGCATTCCCTGACGGCAAAGACATCCGTCGGAATTCCTCCATCAAACTCTGAGATGTGGCAGCTAAAAACTCAACTCGCTCTCTCAGACTAGTAAAATCATTAGTATGCTGATGTGGAGCAGTAGTACATCGTGTCCGACCCATACTATAGCAAAACTCCCTGAGGTGGCCTTTTCTTTTGCAATAAGTACAAAAGAACACAGTCAAAGGCGGACCTTGGTTTGCTTTTCTTGGTCGAACTCTCCTTTGAGGTTTTTGACGATGGCCATAAGGATTCGTAGTAAACTCAGGGACTGGTCCAGGTGCAATTTGGGACGTGGAGGCACCATCCTAACCAATTCCCTGCCGATCACCAAAACCTAAAGCGGGGCCGAGGAGCATCTTTCCCATTTTCCCAGATCTGTCCTCGATTTGAACTTTGACTTTTCGTGCTTTGTCAAGATCATGAGTCAGTTGGGCAACAAGGGCTTCAAGTTTCTTCCGAGTCTCCACGGAGGAATGGAGCTGACTCGTAAGACTAGCCACTTGTTTAGTCAAGTCCCCTCTCTCTTTCTCAAAAGTGCTCTCTCTCTCTCTAAACAAACTTTCTTTCTCAACACAGGCAAATTCTCTCTCTCTCAGGGCGTTGCAGGTGGAGGACTCTCTCTCTCTTTCTTTTCTTAATTCTTCCTCTAAGTCGGTGATCTTAAGGACTAACGCTTCGTTACGCTTTTTAGTTTTAAATGACTCAGAATATAACTCAGCGTAGGCGCGTTGAATATCACTCTCGGTCTCATTTGTGTCATCCTCCCCCTCACTCACATCGCTCTCACTGTCAAGGTGTCCCTTTGAAGCATCATCCTCATCGTCGTGAGGAGAACTAGAAGTGCTCACATGACTAGCCATGAATGCGGTGAAGTTACACTCATGCGGTGACTCGACTCCAGAATCCACCGACTCGACCTCACTATCGTCGCTAAGGGTAGCGTTAAGAACAACTTTTCCTTTCTCTCTGTTCACACGTGTGGCACACTCAAAGGCTCTATGACCCCTACCGTCACATTCAAAGCATCTCTCACTTTCTTTCTTATGAGGATATTTAAAAACTTTTTCATTTTTCTTTTCAAACTTATTTTTCTCAAATTTCTTTTTATCTTTAAAATTGCCATTTTTCTTAAATTTGAGAATCCTCTTGAATTTTTTTTCAAAAAGAGCCAAATCATCTAAGTCAAAATCACAATCAGAATCTGACGTGTCAGTCTCTCTCTTTCTCGATGACTCTACCCTCTTTCTAGCCGAGCCCTCATTCTTTCTCTCTTGGGCATTAAGTGCAATTCCCTTATCTTTAAACTTAGCAGTTTTAGGGAACATATCAATTCCATATGTTTGCAAATCTCCTACAAGTTCTTCTAATTTTAGCGTATTTAAATTACCCATAGAATTTAGCACAATGACTTTGGGGATAAAACGCTTAGGCAAAGAACGAAGAATCTTTTTGACAACTCTAGCATTAGGAATATGTTCACCAAGATTAAAGCTAGTATTAACAATGTCAGAAAGTCTAGCATAAAAATCATCAAAACATTAAGTTTCATGCATGGTGATGGTTTCAAATTGAGTTGTCAAATTTTGCAATTTAGACTCTTTCACAGGATTATGCGTTTTGACGTGGTACACATCATTATGCGTTTGACGTGGTATACATCATTATGCGTTTGAACTCGTCACGTGTGACAGACCCAGAAATAGCACTTAGACCCTTAGAATTGAATGATGACCATTTAAATTCGTCTTCAGTCCAAGAAGTGACAGGCTTTAAATTGATCACATTATCAACGGTGACAGAGGGAGGAGTCCACCCTCTTTCAACCAAAATCCAGACACGTTCATCAATGGCTTTTAAAGTAGACCTCATGCGGGCTTTCCAATATGCATAGTTTATCCCGTCAAAAACTGGCATTTTATTATATAACTTCTCCATAATCAACACACTCGTTTTTAAAAAATCAATTTTTCAGAAAATTGATTTCTTAGAAAAATTTTGCGGAAAATTACACGGTAAAATTGTGTAAGTGGATCTGATACCAATTTGATGAGGAGTGCGCTTGCGTTCAAATAAGGAAGTTATTTAATTAAACATAATTTCACCACTTAAGTCCTAAACATGCATCTATATGTGATTAAATACGATGATGAAACATGCAAGAACACATATATGAGGAAAAAAATCCCAACGGGGAAAAATCTTTTATTTTCACAATATTTTTTGTAAGAGAACAACTTACAATGGATTATAATGAAAATACAGTGACACAAAAATACCCTCGGGTGTCGGTTATGTTGTCGGTGGCTTAAACAATCCCTTTTCAGTAGGGCAGCAGTGACGAAGAGAGCGGCTTCCTCATAAAGTACTCCATATGAGTAAACGATCTTCTTGAAGGTTTAAAGATTCACACACATGTATGGGAATGGTTTTGTGAATAAAAAAGGTTTAGAAAACCTTAAAAGGAGAAGTCTTATTCTGGGATGTTTTTGCAAAATTTTGTGATTGCAGAAAGACTTCAAAAATCATGTAGAAGGGGATCAGATATTTATACAAAAATCGAGGCGGTGGCTCGTTCGAACGAGATAGCATGTCGCTCGAACGAGATAGCATGTCGCTCGAACGAAGGACAGAAGTCATTCGAACGATATCGCGCGACATGATATCTCATGCGAACGACTTGCTAAGTCGCTCGAGCGATCTCGTCGATCGAGGCCATTCGCTTCTACACTTAGAAAAATTCTGCTTTTGATAAAAAATAAACCAAGACTTCAAAAATAATTTTCAAAAATATTTCCCAAATATTTATGCAAATATTTAAAACTCCAATATAACATTTTATTGATAGAGCGTAGTGGAGTAGTGGGAATGAGCTGAGAAGCACGTTGCATGTAGCATGATGCACGTGAAGAAAGTGGTTGCATTGAATTCGGATACGGGCCGTCGAGGATGATCGTGTTGACGTGCCGAATGTAGCAGTATCAGACATATGAACTGTGATCTAGGAGAAAACAGAAAATTCCTAGATTCTACCCCGGACATTTATAGAATTATGTCCTTACACCCTCTGATGGTTTTTGTCTCTCGAGGAGTCCAGAATCCGTAGCTGGGAGGATGTGGCCCGAGAATTCATGTCGCAGTACAAGTACAACGAAGAGCTTGAGGTCACCCGACGTGATTTAGATCTGGTCAAACATAACTCTAGGGAATCAATCTGTAACTTCATTGTCCGATGGAGGGAAAAAGCAACTACTAGGTGTGGTAAACGGACGAATGCGGTTCGGATACTATACTTTCCATATCCGTATCCACTATCTGAATGTACTATCCGTATCCGCCCGGATAGGTAAAATAACTATCCATATCCGTATCCACTCGGATACCTCGAATTCGAATAATATCCATATACGTTTACATTATTTAGCCATCATAAAAAATAACTATTAAAATATCCAATCCAGTCCAATCCAAATAAATATATAACAAAATTACTACCTCCTAACATTAACAATTATGGATTCCATAATCATAGTATCATTCCATAATGATAATATCGCTTAAATCCATCCATATTTTACAACCATATAAGCTTAAATCCATCCAAAAAAAATAACAGTCGCATTTCATGACAATAGAAATAAATATGCACCTTTTAGATTAAATCAAATTTTTTGAGAATGATAACCTTATGGACCTTTTATCTTTACAACATACTAATATTTTTATTTTAATAAGCATACATTTTTATTTTGTATATAATATATTTGTTGTTAACTTAAGTTCTCATCACAATCAAAACTCTCTCTTTACTTTTATGTTTCTCTCTTACATTCTATTATGTTTCTCTCTTACATTCTTTTCTATTTATCTCTTACATTTATTTATAATTAAGGAAACTAACGAACAACCACATGAGGATTTCTTTTCCCTTGTTTTGTACGAAAGAGAAATGAAATGAAGTTAGTTTTGTTTTTGTTTTGAGTGGAGTATATGTTCTTTAGTGGGTGTATGTTGTGTGTGATTGGGTGTATTGTAACTTTAGTGTAACGCCATGATAATATACCCACTAAAATAATAATACATGATATTTTATAATATACCCAATAAAATAACAACTTTAAGTTTTTTTTATTTTGAGTGGAGTATATGTTTATTCTGTTTTAGGGAATAAACGATTAAGGTTTTTTTAATATTATTTTATTAGTAATATTAATACTAATAGTATTTGTAATATTTTAAACATATGTTTGACGGATATGAATATCTAGTAAAACGGATATCCGATAAAACGGATACTCTACATCGGATACAGATTATCCGTGTCGGAGACTAGTACTATTTGTATCCGTATCCGTTTTCTCGAATATTTTTATAGAGTATCCATATTCGTATCCGTTTCCATATTTTCGGATAAATATCCACAAATTTGGATTCGGATATCGGACGGATGCAGATTTTCGAATATCCATTTACAGCCCTAGCAACTACCATGACCAATCGACCTTTTGAGGAAGAGCAAGTCAGCATAGTGAAGAAGAACTTCTTGTCCCATGTCCGAGCAACGATGGGAGGACAATATTATCCCCACTTTCGAGCTCTCAGAGAAGTAGGAGTGGAAATCGAGGAGGTTCTTTCTAAATTAGAAGTTGAACCAAAGAAGGTGTTCGGACAATTCACCCCCAGAAAATATGACAAACTAGCCAGTACTACAGTCTCAACCATCAACAACATCTTTCAACCAACCACTTCATGGGGACCATAAATCCACCTTGTCCCAGTCCGAAAGGAATACACCGTGCTCCATTCTCCCCTATCCAAAGTTTAATAAGCCCTGCTAAACTGAAACCTTATCAAACCTTTGGATCCCCGTCCATTGCCAAATCCACTCCCAAGAAACTTCAAGGAAGATACCCATTGCGCCTTTCACCAAACCACTGGCCATACCACTGACCGATGCTTTCACCTTCGAAACATAATCCAAGGTCTAATTTATCGGGGTACCATTTCCCCACCAGCCAAACACTATTCACAACCCACTCCCAAATCATGCCAATGCCATCTTCCTAGAAGAGAACCCATAATTTGATCCCTCAACTCAAATCACACCCATATACACTCCTAAACCTCTCCAAACTTGCCCATATTTCCTCCTATTCCCTACTAGTCTCGTTGATCAGGCACTGTCACTCCTTACTAGAGCATGCATCGCCGTTTGTACCTGTTTCGAAAATGGAAGTATGGAATTATCAGAACTGTTAAATCAACTCTTGGAGTTCAGGATGATATTGACCTCACAGATGACCATTGATTGCCAGAGGTTCAGTACGTTGTTCTTGGAAGCATGAAAATGGGCCCGAGAGTCAGACCGTTAGGTAGTACCGACCGATGAAGTCAGCCTAGATGACGTTGTCCAGATCATCTGCAGTATGATCGAGTTACTTGGTACTCTGAAATTGCAAGGGCACCTGGTCCCCTCACCCTTACATATACCCACAGAATGGGAAGACTTGTATGAAGAAGCCATTGAAGTTGTGGAATGCATTGACTTTACATGGAAAGACAGAGTTGTTGCCACCGGATGGGGAGAAGAGTTCAAAGATTGAAATGAAGATCAAGCTTCAGATAAAACTGGCCCGGTAGCCGATATGTGTGGGATGATTCCATTTGAAGAAATCCTCAGAAAAATAAGCAAGATGGCATAACAACCCTTATTTGATGAGGAAACAGGATTCACGTTCTTCCCTCCTTCGATAAATCACATGACCAGATCAGGTAGGCATTACTAGACCCCAAGCTCCTTACTGACAAATGACAAAGGGGAGGGCGTTGAAAACCTTCCTATGCCAGAGATGACCCTCGAGGAGAGCAGGATCCTCGATCAACTAAAGAAAACTCAAGCTAACATCACTCTATGGGGGCTTTTCACATCTTCTCAGCTGCACAGAAATGCCTTGATCAAGTTGCTAATTGGACCCACAGTTCCTCCTTCTACCACACCAGAAGAGGTGATAAATTTGGTCGGATCCTTAACCTCTACCAGAATGTTATTCTTTTCCAAAAAAGACCACAATCACGCACTCAACATCTCCGTCGAAGTTATAGGGAAAATAATACCACTCTCTCTTGTCGATAATGGATCCACCTTGAATGTCTGCCCATTAAGAACCTTCAAATGCTTAGGACTGAAGGAAAGTGACTTCGCTCCAACCTTAGCTACTGTACGTGCCTACGATAATACCCGTCGAGAGATAATGGGATCCATAAAACTTGTAATATGGGCTGGACCTATAAACCCTGTCGTTGAATTCCATGTTATTGACATCCCAGCTTGTTTCAACCTATTGCTCGGACGATCTTGGCTCCAAAATATCAAGGGTGTGTCTTCCTCACTCCATCAGAAATTGAAGTTCTTCGCCGACGGACAGGTCATCACCATCTTGGACGATGACAATAATGCCGAGGGTACAAGCATCAGCAATCCAATACTTGAGATACATCACGTGTTAAATGATATGATCTTATCAGGATTCCGAGTTGATCCACTCCTACTCCCGGCAGGGGATTATTTCAAAGAAAGGGTTTGTCCAGAATACGACCCTCATGGAAATGCCAATGTGATTCAGATGTTCAAAAAATTGCACTTCATGCCCGGACTGGGGATAAGACAAAGACAACAAAGGATACTTGATCCCATTGTACCGAAGAAAGCTTTCTCTCCTTGTGGTTTGGGGTATCAACCAACAGAATGAGAGATCAGAATGATCCGCCAGTCTCGACCAAAGAGGAGACTAGACTGCGTCCAAACCATCCTAGGTGACTCCTTGAATGGACGATTCATCAAAGATGGTAAGGACTTCCCCTTTTGCTGCTTTTCGGAACCATGGTATGACCATACAGATAAGAAGATGAAGCGTGGAATGGAGATATTTTACCAATACAGCTACCCATGGGCCAAAAATTCCCAACACCATGTACAACCACTCATTAAAGATACCGAAGAGACTGAGGAAAGTGAATCCGAGGACTCGTTCAACTTTCAAACACTGGGGCTGACACTCTGCATGGTTCACTCAAGCACTACATGATTGGATCCATCCCACTTGATTAAAGTTGCTAATACACCTCTCCTTAACTGGCATGCTGCGCCGATTCTACCTATTACACTCACAACTAACCCCAATGTTTACCATGTTTCTTCTTATGTTATCTATCCTTGCTCAAATTTAATTGAGTCCTTCTTTGATGAGGTTCTCAATGTTGTTTTTCCTATCAATGAAATAAACGAAGATTTTGAGTATCTTGTTGTGCCTTACATTAACTGTTTAGATTCTAATCAAACTTTTGATGATGATGATTTTGCAAATGAACAATTCTTAACTGATCTAAATAAGGTTAATAATAAACAACATAACCTCGTTCAAGTTAATGAAGAGGAGACTATTGTTATTAACCTAGGTTTTAGTAGCCAACAGCGCGAGATTAGGATAGGGCCTACCCTCGACGAACATGAGCGCTCACAACTCAAAGAATTGCTAAAGGAATTTGTGGATGTCTTCGCATGGTCCTATGACGATATGCCTGGCATTGATCCTAAAATATCTCAACATGAGATCCCCACCCTTCTAGATCACAAGCTGGTTAAAAAACAGTTAAGAAAGCTTTGCACCGAATGGTCACTAAAAGTCAAAGAAAGGTTGGTCAAACAGCGGAACGTGGGTTTCATTCATGTGATCGAATATCCCACGTGATTAGCCAATATAGTGCATGTGCCGAAATTTGGAGGGAAAGTTCGAATGTGTGTAGACTACCGGAACTTGAACAAAACTTCTCTAAAGGATGATTATTTGCTACCCAATATCGACATGATCATGGACAACACATCCAGTTATGCTCTTAATTCATTCGTCGACAGGTTTGCCGAATACATCCAAATCAAAATGCACCCAGATCATCAAGAAAAAATCGCGTTCATCACCCCATGGGGAACCTTTTGCTACACTGTCATGCCATTTGGTCTCAAGAACGCTGGGGCTACCTACCAGAGGGCTGCCACAACCATCCTGCATGATCTGATTCATAAAGAAGTTGTGTTCTATGTGGATGATATGATTATCAAATCCAAGACTAGATAAGGACATGTCCCCACTGTCCGAAAGTTCTTCGAACGAATGCGACAGTATCAGATGAGACTCAATCCACATAAATGCGTCTTCAGGGTTACAAAGGGAAAACTCTTGGGATTCATGGTCAGTGAGAAAGGTATAGAAGCAGATCATGCCAAGCTGAAGGCTATACTTGAGATGCCACCTCCCCGAATGGAGAAAGAAGTCTCAGGTTTCCTTGGGAAATTGCAATACACCAGACGATTCATCAACCAGTTAACCTCCATCTATGAATCCATTTTCAAACTACTCCGAAAGGATTCAACCAAGGTTTGGAACAAGGCCTGCCAAGAAGCTTTTGATCGAATCAAGAAATATCTGACCCAACCCCCGATACTCATGCCACCACAGCCTGGTCTCCCTTTGCTCTTATACCTAACCATAACCAACATTACAGTTGGGGCTTTGCTAGCCCAATGCCTTGAAGATTCCTGTAAAGAAAGATCCATCTATTATGCCAGTCGCAAATTGGCCGGATACGAATTCACTACACTGCTTTGTAAAAGACATGTGTCGCGCTTGTTTGGGTCGCCCAAAAGTTGCGGCACTACATGCTTACCTTCCCCATAAAACTTGTATCCTGAATAGGCCCCATCAAATACCTACTTGAGAAACCAGCCTTATCCAATTGAAGGGCCTGGTGGTTAATGCTCCTAGCCGAGTTCGATATCGTGTACATCATGCAAAAAGACATGAAAGGTAGAGCCATCTCTGACTACCTCGCTGATTACCCCATGGATAAAGCTGATGTCTGGATCTACGAATTCCAAGATGAAAACATCCTCTGCCCAAGACAATCTTCGGTGGTAAATATTCTTTAACGGCGCTGCCAACAAAAAGGGATATGGCATTAGGATACTTATGTTTTCCCCAGATGACTCCCACACTCCCATCGCCATCAAATTGGATTTCCCTTGCACTAACAACATGACTGAATACGAGGCATGCACGATAGGCCTCAAAGTTTCCCTAAAGAAAGGTATTCAATACCTAGATGTCTATGGGGATTCCGCCCTCATCATCGGTCAAGTGCTTAGAAATTGGAGAGTTAAGAACGAGAAACTCCAACCCTTCCATGCCCACTTAGAAGAACTATCCTCTTAATTCCAAGATATCACATTCCATTACCTACCTTGAGTAAAGAATAACCTAGCCGACGCCCTTACTACCTTGGCCTCCACGGTCGACATACCCGAGGGAATAACAATGACCCCCTTCCTAGATCAAAAGCAAGATAAACCTACATGTAGCTACCATATTGAGATCGTCACCGCAGAAGATCCCGAGCTAGACAATTGATGGTACTATGATATTTGGCACCTACTCAAACATGGTAGGTATCCCGAGGGTTCCAATAAGAAAGATCGAGCAATCCTTTTAAGACTGGCCGCCCAGTACATCATCTGTTATAAAGAACTATTCAATAGAAACTTTAATGGAACCCATCTATATTGCATCATAAGGGATGACATTGAAGAGGTAATGTAGAGAATCCACAGCAGGGAATGCGAGCCCCACATGAATGGTCACATGCTTGCCAAGAAGATAATCCAACAAGGCTACTACTGGACCACCATAACCCAGGATTTCACTGCCTATGTTCAGAGATGACTCAAATGCCAACAGTTCTCCAATCTTTAGCATCTGACTCCGCGTGAATTATACAGCATGACTTCTCCCTAGCTGTTCTCCACTTGGGGTATCGACATCATAGGGAAGGTTACACCGATGGATTCAAACGGGCATGAGTTCATCCTAGTTGTCATTGATTACTTCACCAAATGGGTCGAAGCTGAGTCATACGCAGTGCTGAATGCCAAGAAAGTGGCCAAATTCATCAAGAAAAACATCATCTGCCGATATGGGGTCCCGCACGAGCTAGTATCAGAAAACGGGTTGCATTTCGAGGAAGAAGTTACAGAAGTGGTCAGAGATTATGGCATTCAGAGACACATATCTTCTCCCTACCGACCTCAGGCCAATGGTGCAGTCGTAGCCGCCAATAAGAACCTCAAAGCCATCATCAGTAAGATGACCGAAAGCTCTCGAGATTCGACCGACCGAATCCTTTACGCCCTCTGGGGCTACCGAACCTCAATAACTAGGGCTAACCCTTACTCTCTAGTCTATGGCATGGAAGCATTCCTACTTGTGGAGCTATAAATACCCTCATTGCGCGTCATTATTGAAAGCAAGTTCAGCGAAGAAGACTGGTGCCAAAGTCATCTTGACGAGCTAACCCTCCTAGATGAAAGGAGATTGAAATATTTATACCATATACAAGGATACCATCGCCGAATTGCTCAATCATTCAATAAGAGAGTCAAGGACCGCAATGTCGGAGAGGGGGATTTAGCCCTTAAAGAAATAATAAAACCCATCAGGGATCCTAGAGGGAAATTTAAGCCCAATTGGAGCGGCCCATACATTGTCAAGAAGATCTTATCCGGTGGTGTTGCCATGCTCACCGACCTAAATGGAGAAGAGATGGCTCATCCAGTTAACCTGGACCGTCACAAGAAATTCTACCCCTAGTCTGAAATCTCGGCGCGCTACGACTCTTCTCATCTCCCTTCTATTCTAAAAAAAATCTCCATTTCCCTCTACCTAGAACTACGTGGGCCTAATCCTCTGAAAAAACCATTTTCAAACAAATTAAAAAAAAAAATCAAAACCCCAGAGGTACGTAAGAAGATCACACATTTTACATGAGCATGGCCCTTTCTTTTTTCACAAAAAAAAATTATTATTTTCTTATCTCCGAGAACGACAGTTCATTCTAATATATACTTGAACAAAATGATTATGTATGCCTTAGAGATTGGTATAGATAATTCAAATATACAAAACTCATAAAAATGGCACAGCTGAATGATCAAAAACTTGTTTATTTCACTAATAAGAAATTATGGTACAATTACATAAGAAAAAGAACAGATAATTCCCTCCCCTACCTTCAAAGCCGAATAAAATCCCCACACTTATTTTTCATTAGAAACAAAACTCTCCAAGAGTCCTATCCACAGCTACGAGAGGAGACTGCTCCGTCATCATTATCTACATCCTCGGGTCCCCAAGCTTCCCCTACCTGAATAGAGTGCCGCAGACGCTCCATGGACCGATAAGCTCGAACTAGCTTCAGAAAAAACACAACACCTTTTTCCATGGTATTACATAAGGCAAACCATTTTTGTCCAGTCTCCACTTCCAACATCTTGCTAACTACTCTCCACCACAACCACTTCATATAATCCCCAGGGATGTGCCAAACTCTCCCAACAAACTGAGAAAGACGGGTCGACGGACGCCGACTCTCCCACAAAGAAAAAGCCGCACGCGCAGACGCTCAGTCAAATCTTCTACCGGAAAGAAATATAGTGTCCAAGGTGGCACGACCTGCTCCCATCCAAATTGGCGCAGGAGCCGCCAAGAGAATTAGAAAGAGTTATGTTTGAGACCAACTAGCCGAACGTACGGATATTCTCCCTGCTCCAGAATAGGCAGCAGCTGTCCCCACCAAGGTACTGACCAATACAGATTTAGAGCCCCATGCTCCACGAACCAGTTCTCCCAGCTCTCAATATCCAAGCCAACACCGTTGAAATGATGCAAGAAGAAGTTGGGTATAACTGAAAAAGGATATTCTGGAGGAGTCACCAGGCGAAGTCTTTCAGACAACCACATGAACAGCATCACGGGGCTAACCCTCAGAAAGTCAGAACGACCTTCTCGCCAGGCATCCAGGCCTTTTAAAGTCTTCGCTAATATCACCATCGTAGGATTGTGATGGTATGACATCCATGAGGTAACGGCTGTAACTTGTGGGTCCACCATCAGTTCCCAGTCACCAGTAGTAATTTTGAAATCAATCCCAAAACAACGACTTCGGCATATCCAGCATCAACAACCTCCTACAAATACACAGATTGTAACACCGTCGAAAGGGAGATCATTCCTCCAACGACTAGTGGACTAGCCGCCGAAGGCGAATACGAAGAATCCCGTCCAACAAATCCCTACAAGAACGAGAAAATTCAGGTAAAGCCGCAACAACGCTGGGATTTATCCCCAGCATGGCAGAAAACTCTTCGTAGGTAGGACAAACCTCATCCAACCCAAAGCGGAATAGATGATCTTCAGGGCACCAAAATTGTACCGCCGCCATCAACATATTCCACTCAATGGGCCGATTGTGCCACAAAGAGACTAGACGCATGTTGAAAGCATCATAGTCAACATTATAAGAGCACATTGCTTCCAGGGCTTCGAGGTAGTTAACAAATTCAATGCTACCAGGGAGAGCCATCTTGCAAGATTAAGAAATAGAGCAAGTGAGAGTATGGGAAAGTAAAAGTGTGAAGCTGTGATTGAAATACTCCACCCTTACCCATTTTTATACTTGCAAAACCTCACAAAAGACATAACCCCTGTAGAAATCGTAGGAAATCTTGCCCCATAAGGTACCAAAGGCTGAAGAGGGTACCAATCAAAGCTTTGAATTGATGGGACTGGACTGACTTGCCGATAGGCAGGACAAGGTGCTTGTCGATCGGCAACCCCCTACTTTTGTAAAGTTTCCTTTTCCTCTTTTGTCAAAATTCAGAAAACTCAAAACCAATTGATATTCTCAAACAGAATTTCAAAAATGCCCTTTTCATGTTTATATAAATTCTCATTTTAAATAAAATTTTGATTCAAAATCCCAAAAATATTTCTTTTTACGGTCTCAGCAGCAAAGTAAAAAGCACATGTGCATGCATTCATTCATCATTAATAAAAGATAATAAAAAAAAACATTGCATTGCATATATATGTTTTTCTATGTTACATCAAATTTTGTAGGAAATAAAGAAAAACAAAAATAATGGGACATAGCCTGAACCCACACTTTCTCTCTCTCCCTTTAACCTAAACTTCACCCCTGCAACGCGCTCTCTTACCCCTGCGACGAGATGATGCACCACCACTACCCGAGCCAAAATTTTCCCCAGACGAAGCAGACGGCACCAAGCAAGAAGGAACTGGGACCGCATCCCGAATATGGGCGGTCGTTGAAGATATCAAGTCTCTGATATCCCCCAGCCAAGTGGTCGACACCCAAACTTGTTGCAAGAAAAAGGCAGAATGGGTATCAAAGCAGAAAAGAAATCAAAAAGAAAGAAAGAGAGGAATAGAAAGGTATACCATAGGATGAAGGACCTCCTCTGTAAAGCCCAACTCCTCTGAATCCATCGCATGAGTACGATGAAACATAGTCACCATCCCTCCATTATCCCGCCGAATGTTATACGGAGGGGTGTACAACCGCACGAAAGGAACCTCTGAAGTCGACGTCATCATAGATATCGACGGACTTCCACCATTGTGGGAGAACCCCACTGGCCAACTCGAACCCATAGGAGGGAAGGGCAATGCATCATATATGTTGGGTGCCATCAGCCAGCTCGTCACAAAGTCCATATAATCATACAGTACAGTCGTATCAGTGTATAATAGGTAGGACTCGACGACCATCGCCGCGATCCTCGCATCCTCTGACAGCAGCCGCTCCCACCTCATAGACATAGGAGTCTGCACAGGGGGCACCACCACCTCGTCCTCAATGATTTGTCGAACCACCCTCTCCCCGAGATACCAAGAGTGGCCAAACTCATGCACCAGTAAGTGCCGCAGCTGTGCGTTCACCCCAATCAACCTCGTGTCCTGAATAGCAATCCTCCAAAGGTAAATGTGACACCCCGACTAATTAAATACCGGGTAGCTACTCCTTTATTAAATTAAATCAAAATGCCAAGTTGGCTCAGTTAATAGCATCACTGTCGAAAACATTTTTATCATTACTAACCACCTAGTATTTAAAAAGTAAGTTGTCAAATTTTAATTAAAGTCTGATTAACATGCAGTAAAAGATTTAATGCAAGAATAATATCACCATTCACCCTAACGAAATAATAGAATAACCATCACATGATATAAATAAATCCGGAGGAAAAAAACTCCTCACAACAAATCCCACAACTGAAATAAGTAACGAAATACTGAATACTGAATTAATACATGCCAAAGTCTGAAAAACTGAAATGGAAATGTCTCTAATAGAATTTGGGCAACATGCCCTACAACTGAGGAATACTGAACATGGAATCCAAATGATAGAAGCATATAAAAGAAAATCCCTGTAACTTCCACAAACAGCTACAGCTCGTCATCGGAATGAGAATCCTATGCGTGGTGTCCTTGTGGCTGGGCACCTAAAATGGTTTTACAAGAAAAATATATTTGAAAGCAAACGGGTCAGAGCCCGAATGTGGAGATATTTTAAAACCTGCAAGTGCTTTAAAAACATTTAAAACATTAAATGCAAAGTACATGTTAGGACGTGTACTCACATGAAATTCTCACCTCTCGACTAAATGTGCACTCCTAACGTAAGTACCCATCTAAAATGACGCTAATCCCTAGCTAAGTGTCACCATATCTAGCTAGACTGTCATAGGTTCTACCCTTATTACTCGGTTCCCATTAACATTCTAACGATCTCATTTAAATAGGGCCTTAACATAAATTCAGTTTCTCCCATAAAAGCAACACAACTCATTATAGATTATCCCTTTTATATTTTCCAAATTTATACACACAATACTATATGAAAGTTCCCATAATAAACTGTATATTTTCCACAACATAAATATACAATATAATCACCCCGAGACTAAGCTGCGGTGCACACATACTTTGCTATCCATCCCGGTACATCACGTACATAAGGAATCACGTATTCCGAATCTCTCAGGAATAGTTCAGATAACACAAATCACAAACAGTGGAGGCGAACACAGTCACATCATATGGGTCACGCACATACCTACGCTCCCACGATCAGCAGACTTATCAACATCCCAATAAGTCCTTCTCTGACCTATGTTCGTCGAGGTAACCAGTCTAAATCCGGGCAACACAAGGATTAGAGGGCCCTAAGCGAACACAAACCTCCCGTGATAGCAAGTATGGTAGGTATGTCATACACACAAATCATATATCAATACTAAGTAAACACTCATCTTAGTAATCACCGTAGTTTAATTGTAGTACTTATCGCACTCTCGTACCAACTTATAATTTATACAATTTATATAATCCCGGTTCATAATCATACACACCATAATTTATTCCCACGTCGTAGTAGGCACTCACGTCTCAACTCAACTGTCTATTTGATTCGTTCCACAATTATAATTTACTCCTCATTATATCCCAAATGTCCCAAGTATACAAATACATCATCAAAGGAATGTTATCTCTATCCTCGAACAAGTTTACGGGAATCCCAAAATCAAAACAGGCCAAAAAGGCCTAAACTGCCAGCTCGTTAGAAGTCTCGTTCGAACGAGGCAGTTCGTTCGAACGAACTGTGCCTTCTAACGACATCTCGTTCGAACGAAGATATCGAACGAAATTTCCCCTCGTTAGAAGCAACTGGTCAACTCGTTAGAAGCTCGTTCGAACGACCTGGGGAGGCCTTCTAACGAACGACCAGTTTCGTGCCCAGAATTCCTATTTTCGTTTTTCACCAATTTCTACTCCTCAAATCTCCTCTAAAATTAGTCCCAATAATGTTTTAAGGTCTCTAATCAATCCTAAATATACTAAGGTCACATACTAACGTGTTTTAAGGACTCAATTCATCCTAAACATCATTAAATCATCAAGTCTCTTCACTTTTCCCCAAATTTTCAAGAACATAAACCCTAGAATTTATAATCATCAATTTACTCAAATTAGATCCGTTTTTGTTACATCCAACATATATTAACATCAGGGTAATCATCTCTATACGATTCTACATGCAATTTCTTCTCAAAATTTAAGTTCTAAGTCCAATTAAAATGGGTTTTTATTAAACTCCCAAGAACAATTTGATTTATGTAAATTCCTATGCATGGAAGAAGCATTCTCTATAATAATTGAAATTAAACCACTTGCCTTGATTCAATCTCTGATTTTGATGACGATTTGAAGAAGTTCCCTCTCTCTTCCTGTAGAATTCCCTTCTATCTCTCTCTCTCCAAGCTTTCTTCTCCAATGGCTATGGTGGCTAGGGTTTGTTTTGGGAACTTAGAAAACCTAATTCTAAAACTCCCCGTAGTCTTATGGGTCAATATGGTTGGTTTCCTGAATCAGATATAATTTACTAATTTTCGTCACTTTTAATTTCCCAAAATACAAAATTACCAAACTACCCCTTTATGTTGTAGGTATGGCCTAAAAATACCCCGGGACCCAAACTAAACCCCCAGCTAGTGTTTTCTGACTATTTCGACCCTTCCGGACGCGTTGGCGCACTCAAAACGACCATACGGTTAATAGAATTTAAATTCACTTTTATGATTAAAATAATTATATCCTGACGCGACTGTCTCACGCGTCCCAATAAAATGTCCAAATTCCCGTATATCAATCTCACGACAAATTTCATAATTCAATATTCATATATCATCATATATACTCAATATAGTCAAATACCAACTCACATCTCGCTAGTATTTTATCCGGATTAATTCCCAATTAATTCTCATTTAATTAATTAATCCCAAAAATAAATATCGCCAGAAATACGGGGTATTACATACTTCCCCCCTAATAACAGAATTTCGTCCCGAAATTCGGAACTAGAAAGTACCTGATAAAAACAACTCTGGATAACGTTCGCGCATCTCATCCTCGCGTTCCCATGTGGACTCCTCGACATTGTGATGTCGCCACTGAACACGCACTAACGGAACTATCTTTGACCGCAGCTTCCTCTCACTTCGGTCCAAAATAGCAATCGGCCCCTCCTCGTAGGAGCTATCAGGCTGTAGATCAATCTCCTCCAAAGCGATGTGAGAATGAGCCAAATCGTCCCTGAGATATTTCCTTAGCGAGGAAATATGAAACACATCGTGAATCCGGTGTAAATGCTCCGGTAACCCGAGTCTATACGCAACTGGTCCAATCCGCTCAATAATAGGAAACGGCCCCACATACCTCGGTGCCAATTTCCCCTTCTTCCCGAAATGCATAATCCCCTTCATAGGAGATACTCTGAGCAAAACCTGGTCCCCCACTTGGAACTTCCTGAAAGATCTCTTCGCATCAGCATAACTCTTCTGCCGGTCTTGAGCTGCCCGAATGCGACTCCGAATCAACTCAATCCTTGCCGAAGTATCTTGAATCACTTCCGGCCCAAGTAGTTTGTTGTCCCCCACCTCTAATTAACATGTTGGGGAACGACAAGGCCTACCGTACAACACCTCAAACAGAGCCATGCCAATAGTGAACTGGTAGGAGTTATTATAAGCAAACTCTACCAGTGGAAGGTATTGCTCCCATCCGCCTCCAAAGTCAATAATGCACATGCGTAGCATGTCCTCCAACATCTGATTTGTGCGCTCGGTCTGCCCATCGGTCTGCGGATGATAAGCCGTACTCAACCGTAATTCCATGCCCATGGCCTCCTGGAAACTCTCCCAAAACTGCGAAACAAATATCTTATCTCTGTCAGACACGATATTTAGGGGCACACCGTGAAGTCTCACAATCTCTGAAATGAAGAGTTGGTCATACTATCCTGTAGTGTAGTCAGTCCTTACGGGTAAAAAGTGAGAGACTTTGGACAACCTGTCCACAATTACCCAAACGGAGTCGTGACCCCTCTGCGACGTAGGCAACCCCGTGATAAAGTCCATGGATATGCTCTCCCACATCCACCTTGGAACCTCCAACGGCTGTAGAAGTCCTGTCGGTCTCTGATGATCCACTTTTACTAGTTGACAAGTGGTGCATTTCGAAACAAACACAGCGATATCTCTCTTCATACCGCTCCACCAATACTCATATCTTGGTACATTTTGTCCCCTCCGGGATGTACCGCGAACCGTGAGCCGTGCGACTCTGCCATCACCTCGTGTCGCAATTCCTCCCCTTCCGGAACCACCAATCTCCCATTGAAGCGTAATCCCCCGTTTGAGCTAACGGTATAGGACTCGGCTCCCTCTGCTAGTAATCTAACTATCTGCTCCTGACAGAACGAGTCATTAGCCTGTGCCCGTACTACCTTCGTGACAATCTGCGGCGTAACGGTCATCACAGACATGAAAGATCAGGCCACTTCATCCTGGTGTCCCAACTCCTTCCACTTTGCCTTCCACACCCCTGCCACCTCATCTGCTGGCCTACGGCTCAACGCGTCTGCTACCACGTTAGCCATAATCGGGTGATACTGGATATCGAACTGGTAGTCCTTCACAAACTCAAGCCACCTCCTTTGCCGCATGTTCAACTCCTTCTTCGTGAACAGGTACTGTCGGGACTTGTGGTCCGTGAACAATTGGAACTTCTCCCCCAAAAGATAGTGCCTCCAAATCCGTAGGGCAAATACTACCGTCGCCAATTACAAATCATGCGTGGGGTAATTCTTCTCATGAGGTTTAAGCTTACGGGAAGCATAAGCTATGGCCTGTCTCTCCTGTTGCAATACACCTCCAAGTCCTTGCAAAGACGCATCGGTGTAAACCAAATACTCAACTCCCGGTCTCGGCAATGCTAACACAGGTGTTGAGGTCAATTTATTCTTCAATTCATCGAATGCCAACTGACAGGCATCACTCCAAATGAACGGCACATCCTTACGAGTCAGATGTGTCAAAGGACCCGCTATCTTCGAAAAACCCCGAATAAACCTCCTGTAGTATCCTGCTAGACCCAAGAAACTACGAATCTCCGTTGGTGTCATGGGTTGTCCCCACTCCCTCACCGTGGATACCTTATCCGGATCAACAGATATTCCCTGGTCGGAAATAATATGTCCCAAAAACTGGACCTCCTTCAGCCAAAACCCGCATTTCTCATACTTTGCATACAACTCGTTCTGACGTAGTGTCTGCAAAACTTGCCTCAAATGTTCGGCGTGCTCCTCCTCTGTCTGGGAGTAAACCAGAATATCATCGATGAAGACAATGACAAACTGATCTAGTAAATCCCTGAACACTCTGTTTATCAAGTCCATAAACACTGCTGGAGCGTTGGTCAAACCAAAAGGCATAACCCGAAACTCGTAAGAACCATATCTCGACAAGAACGCAGTCTTCGAGACATCCTCCTCCCTGATACGCAACTGATGGTATCCCGATCTCAAATCAATCTTCGATAAGAAAGAAGCTCCTCTCAACTGGTCGAATAAGTCATCGATTCGAGGCAACGGATACTTATTCCGTATCGTGACCTTATTCAACTCTCGGTAGTCCACACACAATCTTAGTGAACTGTCCCTCTTCTTCACAAACAAAACTGGAGCGCCCCAAGGTGAGGTACTCCTGCGAATAAAGCCCTGACCAAACAGCTGCTCTATCTGATCTCGTAGCTCTCGCATCTCTTCCGGAGCCATACGATACGGTGCGCGTGCTATAGGTCTAGTATCTGGCAATAGGTCTATAACAAAGTCTATCTCTCGACTGGGGGGTAGGCCTGGTATCTCCTGAAACACATCCGAATACTCCCTGACAACTGGGATTGAATCTAAAGGAATCACAACCTCCTTGGAGGTATCCTCCTCTATGTAATACAAATGAGCGGTCGAGCCTCCCTCTGGGCGAGGCATCGCCACTACAAACATCTCTTGCCCCGGAATGGCAAAAACAATGCTCCCACCAAAGCAATCAATCATGGCTCTATAATCAGCGAGCCAATCCATACCGATAATCACATCGTGAACATGCATATCTAATACCAACATATCTGCAGGTAATACCAGACTACCAATCTCTACCCCCACTCCCCGGCATATAAAGAATATAAGTGACCCATTCCCCAATGGTGAGTCGACACACATCACTGTGCTCTCTGCCGTAGCTAACAACCCTAAGGCTTTTGCAAAATGTGTAGCTATAAAACAATGTGTAGCCCCCGTATCAAACAATACCCGACCCATAGTGCCATGGATAGGAAACGTACCCTCAATCACGGGCGGTGATCGTGGAACTGCTGCCTGGTGGACGTTATAGACACGTCCATACTGTAGCTGCCCATGCTGAGCTGGGACTACTGGAATGGGTGGCAATGCTGCCATCTGTGGCGGTGCGGGGAGAGAGGCGGGAAACATAGGCCTCTGCAGCTCCTGGCGAGCACCCTGCTGCTGCTGCTGTGAGGCCCTGCCCCTATCAGGATAATCCTGTCGTTTATGGCCAGTCTTGCCACAAACATAACACTTCCCTGGGAAGTTCCCTCCTCTCTGCCCCTGCTGTCGCCGACCCTGGTGGCCGTTATCGTTCCTCCCTTGGCCCTGCTGGCCTTGCTGAAAATGCTGCCCATTCTGCCCTTGTTGGCCCTGATGGCCGTTTGGACCCTGATGGCCCTGACGGAAACCTCCCTATCCGTGCCTGTAATTCCCTGATCTGAACCTCTTCTGATCCCCCTGCTGGGAACCCTGCTCACCCTGTCTCTGCCCCTGAACAGATTGTGCCCCACCGGCACCATGTCCTCTAGTCCTGCCCTAATGGCTAGACTCTCCCGATCTCTTGCCCTCAGCCATATGAAAGCGGTGATCCTGGCAGTGTAACAAAGCAGCGTTAACCACATCAGAATAAGTGTCCAACGAAAGGTTCCCTAACAGATGCTGACGGATCCTCCATGTCAACCCGTCGGTGAATTTCTCAATCTTCTTCTTTTCTGTCGGTATCTCATCCGGAACAATATTCAACAGATTCGTGAACTCGGCCTCATACTCGGCCACGGTCTTACCCTCTTGCTTCAGATTCATCAGTTTCCTCCTCATTTCCGTGTGAACAGCTGACGGAAAGTACTTGCGGTCGAATCGCACCCAAAAGTCCTGAATAGTGAGAGTATCCCTCTCCTCCACGGTGGTAATAGACTCCCACCACTGCAGTGCAGATCCAACTAGCTTGAAAGTAGCTAGCACCTGCTTCTGAACGTCCGTGCACTCATACATCCTCAAGTGCCTCTGCATATCCTTCCTCCACTGGCTCGAGACTACCACATCTGAGCTACCTGCAAACTCTGGCGGATGCTCTTTCTGAAAAGCGTCACGTACACGTTCCCAAGCAGACGGGAATGCATTTGCCTGTACTGGCGCGGCAACCGGTGCCTGGGGTGGTGCCTGCTGAACTACGGAAATTGCGGCATTTACTGCTTGGGCTACAATGGCTGCAACCTCAGCAGCGTTTATCATGCCCTGAACTGGAACGGGCTGGGGTTCTGGGGTTGCATCCCTGGGAACTCGTCGTTTACGTCGTGGAGGCATCTGAAATAAGAATAAAGTTATAAGTTCGCAGTTATAAACCTAAAATAGCTGAAGAACGAAGCATACACGCAAGAATACAACAGTCCTAAAATATAGGGCTCTATATCAAAGAAAACTTAGCGAAAACATAATAGCCGTACAGATCCTAAAGGTGCACTAGAACCTGATGCTCTGATACCACCTGTGACACCCCGACTAATTAAATACCAGGTAGCTACTCCTTTATTAAATCAAATCAAAATGCCAAGTTGTCTCAGTTAATAGCATCACTGTCGAAAACATTTTTATCATTACTAACCACCTAGTATTTAAAAAGTAAGTTGTCAAATTTTAATTAAAGTCTGATTAACATGCAGTAAAAGATTTAATGCAAGAATAATATCACCATTAACCCTAACGAAATAATAGAATAACCATCACATGATATAAATAAATCCGGAGGAAAAAAACTCCTCACAACAAATCCCACAACTGAAATAAGTAACGAAATACTGAATACTGAATTAATACATGCCAAAGTCTGAAAAACTGAAATGGAAATGTCTCTAATAGAATTTGGGCAACATGCCCTACAACTGAAGAATACTGAACATGGAATCCAAATGATAGAAGCGTCTAAAAGCAAATCCCTGTAACTTCCATAAACAGCTACTGCTCGTCATCGGAATGAGAATCCTATGTGTGGTGTCCTTGTGGCTGGGCACCTAAAATGGTTTTACAAGAAAAATATATTTGAAAGCAAACGGGTCAGAGCCCGAATGTGGAGATATTTTAAAACCTGCAAGTTCTTTAAAAACATTTAAAACATTAAATGCAAAGTACATATTAGGATGTGCACTCACATGAAATTCTCACCTCTCGACTAAATGTGCACTCCTAACGTAAGTACCCATCTAAAATGACGTTAATCCCTAGCTAAGTGACATCATATCTAGCTAGACTGTCATAGGTTCTACCCTTATTACTCGGTTCCCATTAACATTCTAACGATCTCATTTAAATAGGGGATTAACATAAATTCAGTTTCTCCCATAAAAGCAACACAACTCATTATAGATTATCCCTTTTATATTTTCCAAATTTATACACACAATACTATATGAAAGTTCCCATAATAAAGTGTATATTTTCCACAACATAAATATACAATATAAGCACCCCGAGACTAAGCTGCGGTGCACACATACTCTGCTATCCATCCCGGTACATCACGTACATAAGGAATCACGTATTCCGAATCTCTCAGGAATAGTTCAGATAACACAAATCACAAACAGTGGAGGCGAACACAGTCACATCACATGGGTCACGCACATACCTACGCTCCCACGATCAGCAGACTTATCAACATCCCAATAAGTCCTTCTCTGACCTATGTTCATCGAGGTAACCAGTCTAAATCCGGGCAACACAAGGATTAGAGGGCCCTAAGCGAACGCAAACCTCCCGTGATAGCAAGTATGGTAGGTATGTCATACACACAAATCATATATCAATACTAAGTAAACACACATCTTAGTAATCACCGTAGTTTAATTGTAGTACTTATCGCACTCTCGTACTAACTTATAATTTATACAATTTATATAATCCCGGTTCATAATCATACACGCCATAATTTATTCTCACGTCGTAGTAGGCACTCACGTCTCGACTCAACTGTCTATTTGATTCGTTCCACAATTATAATTTACTCCTCATTATATCCCAAATGTCCCAAGTATACAAATACATCATCAAAGGAATGTTATCTCTATCCTCGAACAAGTTTACGGGATTCCCAAAATCAAAACAGGCCAAAAAGGCCTAAACTGCCAGCTCGTTAGAAGTCTTGTTCGAACGAGGCTGTTCGAACGAGACAGTTCGTTCGAACGAACTGTGCCTTCTAACGACATCTCGTTCGAACGAAGATATCGAACGAAATTTCCCCTCGTTAGAAGCAACTGGTCAACTCGTTAGAAGCTCATTCGAACGAGCTCGTTTGAACGACCTGGGGAGGCCTTCTAACGAACGACCAGTTTCGTGCCCAGAATTCCTATTTTCGTTTTTCACCAATTTCTACTCCTCAAATATCCTCTAAAATTCGTCCCAACAATGTTTTAAGGTCTCTAATCAATCCTAAACATACTAAGGTCACATACTAACGTGTTTTAAGGAATCAATTCATCCTAAACATCATTAAATCATCAAGTCTCTTCACTTTTCCCCAAATTTTCAAGAACATAAACCCTAGAATTTATAATCATCAATTTACTCCAATTAGATCCGTTTTTGTTACATCCAACATATAATAACATCAGGGTAATCATCTCTATAGGATTCTTCATGCAATTTCTTCTCAAAATTTAAGTTCTAAGTCCAATTAAAATGGGTTTTTATTAAACTCCCAAGAACAATTTGATTTATGTAAATTCCTATGCATGGAAGAAGCATTCTCTATAATAATTGAAATTAAACCACTTGCCTTGATTCAATCTCTGATTTTGATGACGATTTGAAGAAGTTCCCTCTCTCTTCCTGCAGAATTCCCTTCTATCTCTCTCTCTCCAAGCTTTCTTCTCCAATGGCTATGGTGGCTAGGGTTTGTTTTGGGAACTTAGAAAACCTAATTCTAAAACTCCCCGTAGTCTTATGGGTCAATATGGTTGTTTTCCTGAATCAGATATAATTTACTAATTTTCGTCACTTCTAATTTTCCAAAATACAAAATTACCAAACTACCCCTTTATGTTGCCGGTATGGCCTAAAAATACCCTGGGACCCAAACTAAACCCCCAGCTAGTGTTTTCTGACTATTTCGACCCTTCCGGACGCGTTGGCGCACTCAAAACGACCATACGGTTAATAGAAATTAAATTCACTTTTATGATTAAAATAATTATATCCTGACGCGACTGTCTCACGCGTCCTAATAAAATGTCCAAATTGCCGTATATCAATCTCACGACAAATTTCATAATTCAATATTCATATATCATCATATATATAATATAGTCAAATACCAACTCAAATCTCGCTAGTATTTTATCTGGATTAATTCCCAATTAATTCTCATTTAATTAATTAATCCCAAAAATAAATATCGCCAGAAATACGGGGTGTTACAGTAAAGCGTCACCTGAAAATCCCAAACAAGTATAAGCCAACACAAAATCAGAGCATATAAAGAACAGAACTAAGGAAGGAAAAGTCTTACCCTATCGCTAGTCATGCCATTCAAGACTTGACGCACCGCCTCTAGAGAAAGGAATCCCCTCGACTACCAATTGGCCTTGCACCATCGATACAACCGGCAGAAGTCCACAACAGTCTCATCCTTCTGAGCGATCAGCTGGGTATTACACCCAATCACCTTATAGAATCACGCCTGCCAAAGATAAGAACATGCAATCAAAAAATGAGACGCATAAGGAACGTGCGGATGCATGAAAGGAAAATGCGCAAATTAAATAATACCTCAAGAAGATACATGGCTCCAGTAAAAGTCTGCCGGTAGCACCAGCTGAATGCATCCAGAGAAAAATAGAGGGTCGCCAAAGTCAGGCTCCCCCAATCCTAGAAAGGGATGTTCGAAAACACCCTCAAGTACGGTAAGAACCACAAGTGGATGACGTCGCCACTCAATGCCACGATAAAGCCTCCCAGCGCTATAAAGATAAACAACTGGGCCATCTGCCTCACCTGCATCTCATCCTCCACGCCAACCACCCTACCCAACAAAACATCCTTCAACAGGGACAACCGAATGGAATCCCAAAATACTATCCTCCCCACATCACCGAGCTCCACCTGCACCGCCTCCGAACTCACCCGTAGGGATCAATCCACCTCTATCTGCTCCCCATTGCAATCTAGACCCAGCAGCTACTGTGCATCTATGGGAGTCACAGTCATCTCCCTGAAGCTAAAATGGAAGGTGTGGGTAGTGTCCCACCATATTTCCCCCAGAGCGCACAAGACCTCTGTCGAACGAGGCAACTCATCCAGCGCAGACGCCAACCTCCCAAAACCCTTTGATGATACCACCCAATGCACCACAGGTGGAAGATGTTCCCAGATATCCTTAAGCCCCATCTTCTCGCGGGCACGCATGTTCTTCAAAGAGACATCGAATTGTCAAAAAGAAAAATCCTTGTCAAAATCCAAGAAAAGAGGAAAACACAAAAAAGGAATGCCAAATGTCATTTTTACTTACATAACCGCTAGGGTTCACCACCCTCGAAGAGCGATGATATGATGGCTCCCGCAGCAGGGTCCGCTCATCCGCAACCGACTCGAACGCATCAAAGGAGTTCTCTGGCCCTAGATTCCATGTTCTCCCAGTCATCAATAGTCAACCACTCCCTGTGTACACGAGTTCTCACAAAAGTGACCATTTTTTCAAATTACGGAAGCTGGAATGATTCGCGGAGGAAAATCGCAGAAAGAGATAAGGCAAGAAGTTGTGAAAAATAAAGGGAATTCGCCCCCTTTATATAGGATGCCAATGGTCATGCCGATCGGCACTCACCCCCCATCTACCGATTGACGCTAACCCTTTACCTTCTCGAGGCAGTCTAAAAGGCCGTGCCACTGCCGAATGGCACCCTTTACACCATGCCGACCGGTACCCCCTTAAAATTTCGTACAAAAATTCCCCCAAAATATCAGAAAACCCTGAAAAATCCTCAGAAAATTCCTAAAAACCCCTATTATCCCAGCGAAACTCTCAAAAGACAAGTGAATCTTCTCCCGGCGACGTCCCCGTAGGATCTCTAACGATCGCCTCCTATACCCCAAAGGTCTCGAACCTCCCCGAGCAGTACGTGCAATACCTGGACCACCTAATCACTTCCCTAGTGGAGTTTACAGCATCAAATTTGCCTTTCCTCTAGAAGATCTCCAAAATCACAAAGATTTCCCTAGCATCACAAGGTAATTTCCCCGGCAGAGTTACCCCATAACATCTCTACATAAGCCCACAAAATTGCTCATCTCCATTTAATCCCGTAGAATTGGCTTTGGCCCACATAATTGATCATCTTCACTGAAGCCCGCAGAATTGGTCATCTCTACATAAGCTCGTAGAATTGTCTTCGATCAGCAGAATTGGTCATCTCTACATAAGCCCGCAGAATCGACCTCGACCCACAAAATTGGTCATCCCCAGCACACTCCTAAGGTCCTCAGAATCGGCCCTGACCCTCTAAATTGGTCATCCTTGTTTCCTTAGGTCCGTCAAATCGACCTCTTTCAAAAGGCATCATGCGGTGTCTATTCGACGGATATCATTTGTTCCAAACTCACCCGTCGAGGGGTTCTATAGACACCTCATTCTATTACCCCCTAAACTCTCCTTAGGTCCCTAACACCTCCCGTCATCACTACCAACCCAAGTCATACCCCAGGTATTGACCTAGAGGCATCGGACGCTCCTAGGCTCCATTTGACCAAAAAGTCAAACTTTTTAGGTTGACCGAGACTGAATGAATCTTTTAAGGGCACTGAATCCCCTTTCTAATGGTCCATCCCGTGCACAATTCTGACTTACCATGCGAACGAATGACCCGTTTTCCCTCGAAACCCGATTAGGAGGCCATCGGGCACTCCCTGGCTCCGTTTGACCAAAGTCAACTTTACAGCTCGATCGTGACTGAATTAATATTCAAAGGGCCCTGAAACTCGTTTCTAATGGGCCACCCCGTTCATGATTCTAACTGACGGTACGGACGAACGGTCCATTTTACTTCGAGAGGTCATCGAATGCTTTCAGGGCCCGGTTGATCAAAGTCAACTCCCCAAATCGGGTCAAACTCTTTGGAATTTCAAACTACATCTCCTAACCTTTCCAACGGTCTACCCCATGTGCGATTCTGACTTACCATACGGACGAACGATCCGTTTGCGTCCGAAGTTTCCCCTTCCAAAGGATCGATGAGCGCTTCAGAGCCACATTTGACCCAAAGTCAACTCCCAGACCCCGGAGAGGTCCAAAGGACTTTCGAAGGTATCTGAATTACCTTTCCAACGGTTTGATCCGTGCACGATTCAGATCAATGGTTTACGATCTACGACCAATTTTTTAAAGGAACCTAAAAGAGACTACCAAACGGCAGGTCCAGACCCTAAACGCACCTTCCGGTCGGCAGGACCATGGATATGCCGATCAGCAATTCCCTGGGCCTATAAAAAGGAGGTCCTGACCTCATTGCAAAGGGGGAGTCCAGATCTGAAATACGTCACTCTCAGCGAATCCAGAAAATCTCTCTCGAAGTCAGTGTGATTTCCACATCCAAATCCCTTTCCAACCTTCACTTTTCATCATCCTTTTCATCAAACTTGGTGAATTAACTACCCTTCATCATCATCCAAGTGCAAGGGCTTCTCTCCAACATTCAAGATCAAGCTCAAGATCTTCATGAAGGTCCAATTTTCTCAATTATCTCCATAAATTCTCATAAATTCGCATTCACTTGTTTTATTACTTAGCACTTTTATTCTCTCATCTCACATATCCTAATATACTTTTTATTTAGTATTATTGCACATCTCTTATTTTCTTATAAATAAAAACTCAAAAAAACAAGAAAAAGAGGGTTTGCTCATAAATTCCAAACGGGAATACTCGCACTTTTCTTACATTTTTGTCATAACTAAAACACTTTTTTTACACACACACATAAGAGAAACCCACTCCACCCCTTGTTTTGCATGCAAACTACGTGGACTTTGATGCCTCTATAGGCTACGTAAGCGTCTCGGGGTAAAACCTGAGACTCGATTCCTATTTTTACTTTTTATCTCATTTTCTATTTTCTCTAAACTCAATTATCTTAAATTCTATACATTTACACACACACATATATATATATTTGTTCTTACCGACGTATTATTCCACATGCGTTATCATTCCATTATGACGATCAAAGCAAGGATAATCGCGTAAATCCTATTTTCTAATATTATCTTTATGAACATTCCTACGGATGACTCACTTTATCTCTTCCATAATACAAGTCGATGATTCCTATTTCCACTACATATACACATGCACACATTTCACGGGGAACATAAAGGAAAATAGCAACAAACCCATGAGAGACCGTAAGGGCGGAATGGGTGCCTAACACCTTCCCATTTCGTAACCTAGCCTCCGGACCCTTTTTAAATCATTTTGGTTTCGTATGTATCAGTATGCCTTTGGATGTTGTCCTTCGGGATGGATCCCTTTCTTTTGTCTGTTTTGAGTAAAATAGACTGGCGACTCCATCTCTCTACATTTTTCACCTCATCAACGATGTCGGTTGAAGCGCTCCCGAGAGGGACGCGCAGGACCTAGGATCCTCCTCTCTCACCCGCCGCGAGGATCGAAGGGATGGCCACATAAAAAAAGTCCAAAGGTAAATTCAAATCCAAGGCCTCTTTCAAAAGGAAACATCCATACACTAGTGTTTCATATTGTGTTCTTGTTGAGCTTGGTGGGCACTCTTCTCCACCATCACCGGTTAAAACTCTAGAAAAATAAGAGTGATCAGACCTAAGGCAAATTCTATTATGGATGATCAAGGCATTGACATTGGCACTTTTAGTATTGAGGAAACATTTAAATCCATCTATGATCAAGGCTATGAGGTTGTTGCGGTAACCCTACCCCAATAATCTACCCCACTGACTTCTCAACCAGTACTTCTTGATTACTTTATAAAAAAGAGTAATGGAGATGTGAGTGCTTACTCAGAGCCTTGCTCATTTAAATAACAACTTGTTAATAATGGAAGTACACCTTACTTTGACTATCATAGTTCATTTTAAAATGAAGTTGGGTCATTCACTATAAGTGTGGATCATTCAACTAATTCCTCATCTTTTGCATCAGTTCCAAGGCATGTGATAGATTTAGATCACTCGACCAGTGAACATGACGAGTCAATGATGCACTTGACTAACTCCTCCATCCTTACCACTTGACTACTACCATATGGACAAGTTCCTCATTCAGGGCCTATAAGTAACGTGATTTGTTCATTTAAATTTTATTTTCTCGATCTTGATCTTGTGAGAAATATTATTTCTGTCTTCCTCAAGCAGTCTCCATCTGTGGGGATTAGTGGGTCCCTAAAGATGAGCACAGTATCTTTGTCTAATCTTTCACCAGCTCGTTGTCCTCGTGCCCCCTTTTAAAGGGAAATGAATTTTACGTTGGTATCTTCTTTAGGCTTAATGCGAGAGGTTTGTTTCCTCTGATAAACCTGTCATCTAAAATTCTATTATGAATGCTCTTAATATAACTTTATATTTTCATTTTTAGCTTTTAAATTTATTTCCCACGTCCATTGGTATATTTTTAATAACTACTCGTACCATTGGTCATGAATCGAGCACTTCTTTCGAGGTATGTGAATATCTCAAACTTTGTAATGTTGAATTTCTTCAATACTTGTTTATCTTGGTTAGTAGATATCTCATCGGCCTCCTTTGTTTGCTCGTGGTTCCATTGCTTCATTAAAAGTGAGCATTTTATCCAGCCATCCATCGGCCACTGTCGCAACTATTTTGGCCTAAGTAATTTGTTCAGTTATCTCGAGCACTTTCCCTTAGTCATTTTCTTATATTAAGGAAAAGCATCTTGATTTTTTATCTTCATATGGTCTTGTGACAAAAATCCCTCTTTTATATCGATGCATTCTTTTGCCAAGTGCGGTGACCATTCTAAGCTTACCTCCCCCGGTCAGAATATCTATCCCCAGAATATGCTTACCGTGGATAAGAGGACTCAAATTCATGCCTTATTAGCTTAACTAATTTTGAGTGTGGTGTCGGATGATCCCTTGTTATCCCTTTCCTTATAGGAGCAGGTAGTTTACCATTGTGATTTTCTTTCCTATACCAGAAGAAAATAATCCTTACTCTCTTTTATTTGAGCAAACACCTAACATTTATATTAATTTTCCAAGTTGATACGAGTGATCCCTAACTTTTTGGTTGCTCATACTACTTGGTCTTAATCAACTGCAGTGACCAGATTAAGTACTTCCCCTATTGTAGAGGTTCATGTATATTTCCTTTACTCATCTAGTTATACTTTAAAAATTTTATTTACTCATTTTAAAGTTTTGTTCCATATAATTTGTGGGTACCCAGAATTAATACCATGGGCCTAGACGAGTAACCCAATTCTAGCGGCCCAAAGTCTAGGCCCCCCACTTCTTATTTTGATGCAGTCTCTTCCCACGTTCCCTTGAAGGGAAGTTATGGGAAGGATGGAAGACGTGGGGAAACCATCACCCCCACTCACCTAAATGTACATGTATATATTAAACCCTAGGTCCGGGGCAAAAGGACAAGTTGAATTCTCTGTAATTACTCACCGGAGTATATAGAAATAATATCGACTGCACCACCGTGGACATAGGCACATATTTGCTAAACCACGTACATCCTTTGTTGTGTTATTGTCATTTTATATTCCTTGTTCTTACTTGGTGAATGCTTTTTTCTTATTTATTTCTGTTGCACAATAATTGTCACCACAATTGGCGCCGTCTGTGGGAAGCGTTAATTTTTCCCTGAGAAGAGCCCACACCAAGAAAGGAGTTTAAGATGTCTGGTCACAGCAGCAATGCCCCTCAGGCAGGGGATATTCAAGAACCACATGATCCTCGTAGGATTAGGTCTGAAGTTCGACGTTCAGATCAGAAGGCTCGCTTGAAAAGGCCAGCCTCAGAAGAAAGCCAGGGACCAGTAAGGTCCACACAGATATCCAGATTGATTGATGCGTACGAGGCAAGGCTCCACGAGCAGAGGGAATCTTCTCGCAGGTACAAAGCTGAGAATGCTCGCTTGAAAAGGAGACTGGAAAGACTGGAGAGGGAGCTTTATCCTGATAACAGGAGACATCCATACCGCACTCCTAGCCCTCAGGCAAGCAAATCTAGCAGCCGAGGAAGGAGCCCAAGGTGAGGATTTCGAAAGGTCAAGGGAGACGAATCAGATGACGACCTCTGCAAATAGCTGCAAACAACTCGACGTTACCAGAGCCCTGCTCGCAGCAATAAGAACATACGAGATCTGGTTCGCAGGGAAATGGACCAACATCCTGCCCACCACGGTGCCGGATCAACCAGAGAAATCGCAAGGCGAGCTCTCAAAACCCAGATGAAGTCACCCTTCACGAGGGAAATCGAAGAGGAAGAAGCCCCCAAGAAATTTGCTATTCCAAGGTTCAAGATTTATGACGGTAAAACTGATCCCAGCGATCACGTCAGGTAATATCGACAGGCCATGGCCCTCTGGAATCATCGGGATGCACTGATGTGCCGTATTTTCCCCTCAAGCTTGCATGATGTGGCACAGAAATGGTTCGAAAGACTCCCCCACCGATCCATCCGAAGTTTCAAATCGCTGGCCGAACTCTTTACGACTCGCTTCATTACTAGTAGCTCCCATCCCAAAAGGATGGACGCCTTGTTGACAATAAAGAAGACACCTCAGGAGACCCTCCGAGACTACATAAAAAGGTACTGGGAGTTGTTCAATGAGGTTGAGGACTGCTCGGAGCAAGTGGCGGTGGCCTCCTTTAAAATTAGGATGCCCAGTTCTTCCCTTCTCTACCAGTCTCTGACGAAGAAGGAAGCCATAACCATCGATGACCTAATGGCTCGCATCGAGAAGTATGCCAAGGTGGAAGACGTCACCCGCCCCAGTACAGGGGAAAACGGTCGAGCTAAACTCACTACTAAGGGAAGTGACAAAATTGAGAACCAGAAAAAAGGAGGAAAGAACGGGGGCAAAAATGGCTCCAAGAATGGAGGGAACCATGATGCATCGAAAGCATTCTAGGCGGTCAACACCGTCTTCAAAGAACCAATTTACAAAATTCTCACGAAGATCAAAGATGAGCCATTCATCAAGTGGCCCAGGAAAATGGGAGGATATCCCTCGAAGAGGAACAATGCATTAAGATGCGCTTTCCACAAAGAGGGAGGACATAAGATCGAGCACTGCAAAGCTCTAAAGTCTCACCTCGAGGAGTTGGCCCAGTCTGGGCACTTGAACGAGTTTGTGGAAAAGAGGGCAGAAAGAGTGGCTGCCAACAGAGAGGCGAGACCTGACAACGTGCTGGAAGATGATGCCGGACATGAATTCGCAGTAATCCACGGAGCATCTGACGTCAAGCAGATACAAGGAAACTCGGCTCGAATGGAAATGAAAAAACTTACAGCGGTAATGCAGGCTTTCCAAATCGACCCAGAAAAATCACAGTCAGGAAAGCATCGACGAGCAGAGGACGTTAACTATGACAAGCATATTGTTTTCACGGATGAAGATCTGGTGGGAGTAAGGACCCCACATCATGATGCCCTGGTCATTACACTTAGGATAGCCAACTTTGACGTCGACAAGCTGCTCGTCGATCAGGGAAGCTCATCCGAAGTAATGTACCTCGACCTATTCAGGAAATTGAAGTTAAGCATCGCCGACCTAAAGGAAGCTACTGTTCCTTTAGTTGGCTTCCCTGGGAAAATAACTATGCCCCTGGGCAAGGTTGTATTCTCGGTATGCGCTGGAAAGGTTTCTAAGATGATCGAGTTTTTGGTAGTCGACATCGATTCGCCATACCAGGCCATCCTCGGTAGGGGATGGCTTCATGCGATGAAGGTAGTCCCCTCGACCTACCATCAAAAGCTCAAGTTTGTAACCGAGCTAGGAGTAATGGATATCCACGGCGATCAAGCGATGGCGAGGAGGTGCTTCATAGCAGCCATCCGACCAAAGCCAGAGAAGAAGGCCGGACAACCCAGCGAGAAAGTTGAAGAAGGTGTGATACCTTCTAAATAGCAATTAAAGTATGGAAGACTCGGAGTAGAGGAGACCAGGCTCGCCCCCTTCGAGCGTGTCGTCGAGGACCTGGTAGAAATGACAGCTGAAGATGGCAACAGTAATAGAGTCTTCTTGATTGGAGCATATCTCACCGACCAAGAACGGAAGGAGTTGACAACCTTGATGAGGCGCAACGTAAATGTTTTTGCATGGGAACCATACGAATTGCCTGGAATCGACCCTGGTGTGGTCTGTCATCAGCTGTACGTCGACCCCACATTCAAGCCAATCACCCAAAAGGCACGGAAAACTACGCTCGAGAAGGCTAAAGCGGTCGAAAAGGAAGTAAAAAAATTGCTGGATGTAGGATCCATACGGGAAGTACAATTCCCCAAGTGGTTGTCCAACCCAATAGTAGTTTCAAAGAATAATGGGAAATGGAAAGTTTGCATCGACTTCACTGACCTCAACAGAGCATGCCCTAAGGATAGTTTCCCCTCCCAAAAATAGACCAACTAGTAGACGCCACTGCAGCTCAGGAGTGAATGAGTTTCCTGGACGCGTACTCAGGGTATCACCAGATCCCCTTGTATGCCCCAGACCAAGACAAAATGGCGTTCATCACAACAGCTGGGTTATATTGCTACAAGGTCATGCCCATTGGGCTCAAGAATGCAGGAGCAACCTATCAGCGGCTGGTCACTAAAATGTTCAAGGATCAAATGGGAGACACCATGGAGGTCTACATCGATGACATGCTCGTTAAAAGCAAGAAGAAAGAAAATCACCTCTCGGACCTGTCAAACACCTTTGAAATCCTCAAGAAGTACCGGATGAAACTTAATGCGAGCAAGTGTTCCTTCGGTGTCCAGTCAGGAAAATTTCTTGGATACTTGATCAGTAACAGAGGCATAGAAGCTAATCCAGATCAGATCGATGCATTCAATAGGGTGCAACCCCCTAGCATAATCCGAGACGTGTAGAAGCTCACTGGAATGCTCGCTGCCTTAAATCGCTTCATCTCCAAATCCTCCGAGAAGTGAAATCCTTTTTTCCATCTTCTAAAGGGAAGTAAAACGATAGAGTGGAGCCCAGATTGCTCGCGAGCATTGGACGAGCTCAAGTCCTACTTAAGCACTCCACCGCTGCTTGTCATACCACAACAAATTGATTCTTTGTAACTATACCTCTCCGTATCCAATCACACTGTCAGCTCTGCGCTAATATGCGAGGTTGCAGGAATCCAACACCCCGTTTATTACGCAAGCAAGACCTTATTATACGCCGAGCAAAGGTACCTGCCATTGGAGAAGCTCGCCTTTGCACTAGTAATAGCCTCGAGGAAGCTGAAGCATTATTTCGAAGCTCATGCTATCATCGTCCTTACATTGCATCCCCTTAAGGCGGTCCTAAGGAAAGCGGATTTGTCAGGCAGATTGTCTAAGTGGTCAGTCGAGCTCGGCCGGTTTGACATCCAATTTCAACCAAGGACAGCTATCAAGGATCAGATCCTTGCTGATTTTTAGCCGAATTCACAGGTGAAGAACTCTCCGACCAACCTCAACCAACAAGGCAAGAGAAGAACCAGGCAATAGAGGAAACCTGGAAACTCTTTGTTGATGGAGCCTCCAACTCAAAGGGGGCAGGGGCAGGGGTAGGCGTTGTTCTCATCACTTCAGAAAACACACTCCTTGAGCAAGGAATCAGTCTTGGATTTGGAGCCTCTAACAATGAAGAAGAGTATGAAGCCCTAATAGCCGGTCTCTAAAAGGCGCAAACTCTAGGAGCAAAAAGTTTACAGGTGTTCGGCGATTCTCAACTAGTCTCCAATCAGATAAGTGGAGATTACAATGCAAAGGGTGAAAGAATGGCAGCCTACCTCGCCTTAATGAAAAAATTAATGACAAGCTTTGAAGAGATCAACATCCAGCAGTTTCCCAGGGGCCAAAACAGTCATGCTGATACCTTAGCAGCCTTGAGTTCGGCAGTTGACTCTGACCTAAAAAGGATCATCCCCATCGATTTCCTCATTTGTCCGAGCATTAACCACAATAGCAAGCTACCAAACGTGGAACAGATACTCCAGGTGGGGTCATCGCCCAGCTGGATGGACCCCTTAAGGGACTATTTAAAGGATGGCACGCTCCCAGATGACAAGAAAACTGCCCACCAGATAAGAGTCAAAGCTGCTCGCTTTCACTTATCCACATGAGGCGACTTGTATAATAAATCCTTCTCCAGTCCCTACCTTAGATGCGTCCACCCAGGTGATGTCGAGCAAGTGCTACACGAGCTTCATGAAGGAATCTGTGGAAGTCATGTCGGAGGAAGGTCTCTAGCCTTTCGAGCAATGAAGGAAGGCTATTGCTGGCCATATATGCAAAAGGACTCCGCAGTATATGTCCGCAAATGCCTAAAATGCCAACTCCACGCTCCTATGGCCCACCAACCCACCAGCGACCTAAAGTCCCTGTCCAGCCCATGGCCCTTCGCCCAATGGGGAATGGACATCATGGGACCACTGCCTACCGCTGCCGGCAATCGCAAATATCTATTGGTTACGACTGACTACTTCACCAAATGGATTGAGGCAGAACCCCGGGCGAACATCCGAGATGCCGATATGATAAGGTTCATATGGAGGAATATAATCACTCGATTTGGAATTCCCAGAACCATCATCACCGACAATGGAGCACAGTTCGAAAGTGGCCCCTTTTAGGACTTTTGTAACGAACACAGGATCAGACACCACTTCAGTTCGGTGGCCTACCCTCAGAGCAATGGCCAAGCTGAAGCTTCCAATAAAATTATGATCGATGGATTGAAGAAGCGATTAGAGCGAGCCAAAGGCGTATGGGTAATAGAGCTACCCCATATCCTATGGGCGTACCGAACCACTCCCCAGCGAGCAAAAGGAGAAACCCCATTTTCGCTGACATATGGCATGGAAGCAGTCATCCCACTAGAAGCGGGTTTGCCAACAATGAGATCCGACCTTGTTGACCAAGGCCAGAATGATGAGACATTGCTCGCCGAACTCGACCTAGTCGACGAGCGCAGAGAACTTGCCCTAGTGAAGCTAGCGAGCTATCAGTAACAGCTCGCGAAGCACTACAACAAAAGGGTTAACCCGAGAACATTCCAAGTTGGGGACTATGTTCTAAGGAAAGTCTTGGGCAGCACAGTGAAGTCGTCAGACGGCAAGATAGGCCCAAACTGGGAAGGACCCTTTAAGATAACTAAAGACGATCTGCAAGGCGCCAATCACTTAGAAACGATGGAGGTAAGAGAAATACCACGAGCATGGAACGCAACTAATCTCAAGAAATTCTATTTTTAGATCTTTTTCTTGTATTCTTTTGTTATGAAAATAGAATTTCATTTCCCATATTACTAATGAAAGCTACTTAATTGGTTACAATCTAATTGGTAACAGTTGCATTTATCGCACATCTTTTCCAAATAACAGGCATATTGATCACTATAGTAGGGAAATACCCCTCCTCAGGTCATCATCATAAAACACGAGAGACCTCTTAGCATTTCCCCTGGCAATATATGAAGCCCTACAGGGGATCCTTAGGCAATACGACCAAATTCTATACTAGTCGTCAAACCTACTTCGATTGAGTAAAATCCTGATCGGATGAAGATGTCCAACACCAGGTGTGTCCTCGCCAATTGCCCCACTTAGGCCTAAGGGAGTGTGACGACACAACCTAAAAGGTAAAGTGGAGCACAATGGTATCTTGGTATTATACTGGACTGGGGGGACACTTGCATGAAGAAACAAAAAAGATTATAGAGCAGCAAGAATATGAAAAGTAGGATGCACATGTTTAGTCGGCAAAATTGCCCAAAACACAAACTTTTCATTAATCCATCATACTTACAACAATGGTAATGGCGAGCTCGCCCAAAGCATTTACATTATCAAAAATACAAAAAAAAATAAAAACTGGCAAAATCTCAACGGGGTGGAAGCCTCCGAGCAAGATAATCAGCCACTCGAGCTCTTTGTCCGTCATCAGGAGCAGGAGCTAACTCCTCCACAACCTCATTCGCATCCGACTCCAAAAATTGCCAAGGAATAGCATCGATGGGGATCCATCGATCATCCCTCCGAAATGGGTTAGGCATCAGGGTGGAGGAAGACATCTCATGATGATACCATAGCACCGAGTTCCTCGGGACTTGCAGCTCCTTCAAGGCACTTAGCCACCCCCTGATAAAAGAAAGCTCCTTAAACTCAGACAGCCTTGTTGGAGCATCCGACCAACCTTGATCATAACCGTTAGCCCACGCTTGCCAAGGGCCTTTCTTGAACAAGTGTCGCAACCGAGTAACATCCCTTTGAAGCCCAGCAACGATTACATATGCTCGCTGAACATCACCGCGAAGTTTTTCCATTTCCCTATCGTGAAGTTCTTCTGCTTCCCTGTTTCTGCTCCTAGTGCTCCTACCAACTCTCGGAAGGGGAGGGCGAGTGGGACTTCGCGACATAGGAGGAGTAACATTATGACCAGATCTAGTTCGCGATGATAAGGAGCCTTACAATACTACTCGAACAGTGCTCGACGCATGCTCCCTGAGTCGTAAGACTTCTCTCCTCAGGTCTTCATTCTCCTGCTGAAGAACCTCCCCTACTTGGTTGATCTTGGAGGCCTCTAATAGTTTTGTCCTCAGCACATTGACCTCCTCTTGCACTGAAGCACCAATGTCCTCCATCTCCTAGAGCCTGTCCTTCAGCTTGGCCATGAGATCAGATTGCTCCTTATACTTCTGATTTCTAGACCTAAGGGACCTGCAAAGCTTAACGAAAGCCTGGTGAACTTCGGGACTCGCATTGGGACCAAGGCTCCTACCCAACTGGGAAGTAGCAGGAATGTAATCATCCACATCAACTAATTACAAGCGAGAGAAAGAAAAATGAGAGAAAGGGACAAATCAGTACAAGCAAAAATGAAGCCTTTTTCATTAATGAAAATTAAAATTACATCGAACTGAAAAAAGAAAGTTTACAGACTCGAAAAAACAAAAATACAAAGCAATCCTATCAAATAACTAATTAGCAATCTCAGGTGGCCCAGAGGTTGATGGCACTGTCCCCTTATCAGCATTAACAGGAGCACTGCCCTCAGCAGGGGTGGTCTCTGTCACCTCAACAGGAGAAACATCAGCAGGGGACGCCTGAGGATCAGGATCAAAGCCTTCAATGGCTGGGGCAAGGTCCTCATCTATGACTGGCCTCGACCCTGGGTCGTGCTCGTCAAAAAGAGGAGATGCAACATCCACTCCAGCAGCAATGAGAGCCTTTTTCCATCCTTTCTTGAAGTTCAGATGGCTAATATAGCCTATCTGAACTTCAGCATCCTCATATGCTGCAGCCCAGCCAGAATTGTAAGAGTCTTCCTTAGCGGTATGAGCCTCGGACTCCTTCTTCTTCAGCTCTTCAGAGAGCACCCTGTTCTCCTCAACGGCTGTAAGTTTGCTCGAGCAAACCAAGTCATACGCCTGCCTCAGCTCCTTCAGATCTTTTAGACTGCAGCGTCCTTCTCCTTGTTGGCAGTGGCAAGAGACAAGTTGGATGAAATCCGAGTAGCTTCAACGGCTTTGAGGTTGGCCTCGAGCTCTTTACCCTTCAGCTTCAGGGCAGAGTTCTCTTGCTCCAGCTCACTATTCTTCTTCACCAGCTCATCACGTGAACGATACAGCAGGGCGAAGTTAGTAACAAACTATAGAAAACAGAAGGCATTAGAAGTGGAAAATGAGGGAAGTCAGAAAAACATAAGAGAAAAAGGGAAAAACCTTACCAGATCAAGCCTCTGACTAGCCTAAAGGGACAAGTGCTCTGACCCTACTGCCCTGTGGCGATCAGCCGGGAGGACAGCTCTCTCGAGCAGAGCCGGGGCCAGCTGGGGAGAAATTGCCACGGAGGCCCCCTCGGGCAGAGTAGGCACCGGGACTAAGGCCTGCCCGGCCTTCGTCCTCACTTTAGCCCTCCTTTTCTCCTCCTCTTTCTCGCTCTCTTTCCTCCTCCTCTCCTCTACCTTCCATTTCTCCTCCATTTTTTTCCTCTCTTCTTCCTTTTTCCTCTCTCTCTCTCTCACCTGCTCCTCTTCCTTCCTCTTCCTCTCCTGCTCCTGAGCAGAAGACCGGGAACCAGTAGCCACAACCCCCGAGGCAGATTTTTGTTTCTTCGACCTCTAATCAAGGAGCATATGGTCTTCATCGTCATCATCCCGGATCAGGTTCTTCCGGGGTGGAACCATCCCTTCACTCGAACTGCTGAAAGTGCTCGACGACCCTCGAGCTTCAGAAACCGCCCTACGATCAGAGGAGCTGCTACTGCTAGAGCGCTCTCCCCACAAATCACTTACAGCTCCTACAATGTCACTCTCAGAGCTGCCATCTTTCTCGTCCAATTGGATAGGACTTGCAGCAGTCTCTTCAGGTGAACTAAACTCTGGGATACTATCCACAGGCCTTGCTATGAAGCTGGAGCCAATGTTCTTGTACTCAAGCAGGAAGGCAGCAGACCTGGGATGCTCGTTGTCACCTAAAGGCTCTCGGATGTTCCAACCCTTTATCAATTCTGAAAGACGGACCTCGCTGAGTACAGGTTCCAAGTTCTTCGACCTCGCTGTGAAAGAAAAAGCAAAGAAGAGTTAGAAAGATCACAAATCAACAAAAGTCAAAACAACAGTACAATATCTACCTATGTATTCCTCCCCATAAAAGGGAACAGAGAACCTCTCAGACCTCGACCCTTCAAGTTGGGGAGAAAATTGCCAATTTCTAACAAGGAAACCCTCTTGCCAGTAGTCCTTATGGGAATCAGGTAGATTTACTACCAATACCCTGTCAGGGCTCCTGGCTTTGAGGTAAAGGACACCAGAACTAGTCCGAGAAAAGGAGTAGCAAAAACAAATTTTGGCGAGCCCTAACCTAGTTCCATAAAATTGATTTATCCTATGTACGCCATTTACTATTTTCCACACATTGGGCAAGCATTGTGCAGGAACAATATTAAAATAGCCAAAGAAATGCAAAAACAAGTCATTGGGAGGAAAAGTGAGTCCCCCCTGGGAAAGTAATAGAACATGGATCCAGTGGGCATCATCTATCTCCCTAATATTTCTAGGAGGGGAGGAACAGCACTCAATATCTACCCACTCAGGAATATTGTAAAACTCCCTAAACTCGGAAACTGACCTATGCCCAATCTTCGCCATTGGAAAACCCTAGAAAACTACAAACTCAAAGAGAAAGCACAGAGAAAAAGTACAGGAAACTTACAAGATAGAAGATCAATTCGAACGATGAAGAAGCGCGAGCCCAAACGGTGAGAAAGCAACGAGAATAGAGGTTGAGAGAAGAAGATACGAAGTGCTAAAACTCACAAGGAATGAAAAAGTGCTGGAAAAATTAAAACGACGATAGAAAAGTACCTAATCCAAGGAACCTTCGAGTTCTGCTAATCATAGTGCACAAGATACGAAGAGGGTACCGCCAAAACTAGCTTCACAGTTTCCGAAGAATTGCAAAAGAGCCATTATGGCTAATCATTTAAATTTATTGAGCCCATGAACATGGCCCAAAAAACTTAGGGGCAATTGTGGGTACCCAGAATTAATACCATGGGCCTAGACGAGTAGCCCAATTCTAACGGCCCAAAGTCTAGGCCCCCCACTTCTTATTTTGATGCAGTCTCTTCCCACGTTCCCTTGAAGGGAAGTTATGGGAAGGATGGAAGACGTGGGGAAACCATCACCCCCAATCACCTAAATGTACATGTATATATTAAACCCTAGGTCCGGGGCAAAAGGACAAGTTGTATTCTCTGTAATTACTCACCGGAGTATATAGAAATAATATCGACTGCACCACCGTGGACGTAGGCACATCTTTGCTGAACCACGTACATCCTTTGTTATGTGATTGTCATTTTATATTCCTTGTTCTTACTTAGTGAATTCTTTTTTCTTATTTATTTGTGTTGCACAATAATTGTCACCACATAATTAACCACCCTTTTTGTTTTCAGGTTACACATATACTAGGTTCAAGTGCTCCGAAGCTAGTGGAGCCTCAAGTATTTTACAATTGTTATACTTTTGTTTTTATTTACTTATACTTGACTCTTGTTAGAGAAGTCCCTCATCATGTCTATTTTTTCTCAAGTTAGTACTATAAGCGCTCATGTTCATGTGGAGTCTCAGGTATTAAACTGTCAGGTCTTTTATTGATTTGCTTATTCTTTGCAAAAAAAATCCGATTGCCTAATCCTATTTTTTTATTTTTAGGTGAAAACTATGAATGATCCTCTAATTGTAGAGCCTAAGGTACTAAATTGATGTACATTTTGTTTATTTTCTTATTCTTTACAAATACTTGCTGAGTTGCTTAATCTTGTTTCTTGTTTTTAGGTGAACACTACGAGCTCTCCTATACCTTTGGAGCCTCGGGTACTAAACTGGCATACCTTATGTTTATTTGCTATTTCTTTGAAAATGTTTGGTCGATTGTTCAATCTTATTTCTTTGTTTTAAGATGAACATTATTAATACTCCTTTGTCATTGGATCCTTAGGTAAACTTTTTCACCTTTTAAGTTTTATTTTCTCGTACTTTGAAAATATTTGCTAACTTTGCTCATCATGCTTCTTTATTTCCAAGTGAGAATTTTAAGCACTTCTACAAGTATAGAGTCTTAGGAGATAAATCGTTGTTTAATTGGCTTATACTTTGCAAATATTTATTCATTTTTCTCATCTTACTTGTTTATTTCCATGTGAGCATCTTGATCACTCCTATGTCTGTGGATTCTTAGGTAATGAACTATTTTACCCTTTTATCTATTTTTTTATACTCTAGAAATATTTGAATGCTTTTCTCAACATGTTTCTTTATTTTAGGACTAGAGTTGTGAGTGTTCCCTTGCCCGTGGAGCCAGAGGTCGAGCAGGTTGATCAATTTCTTATTTCCACTACAAATTTTTGTTCTAAGCAGCGGATGGCCTATTCACCCTTTGATAATATCCCTCCCTTTAAAGTTTTCAAGCATTGTTTTGACTATGTATTTTAATTCCTTGTAGGGGAGGGGTCAATGCATGATCACAGGTAGCATGCTTATTCCAATTGGCATGCGAGTAAGTTCTCTTTATCTGAACTATTAAAGAATTTCATTTATTTGCTTGGTGGGATCATACCCATGTTATTTTGATCTTAGGAGGATATATAAGAAGAGTAAGAGGCTGAGGAGGACGGGTTGGACTCTAAGGCTACCCATTCTGATAGGGAAAGGGGTGAGCATGGTAGTGAAGACTCTTTAATTGTCTCTGATAGTTCAATGAGCACTGGTTTGACTTTTTGGATATAGATGTCACAGATGTCTACTTAAATCACTTATTGTGATACACTTTCCATTTTAATAGTGGATGATCAGTCCTTTACTAAAATAAAACAAGAATCTCAACTCGTTCATTCTTAGCATCATTATTAAAAATATTTGAATTACTAATACCCTATTAGGCTTGGTGTCAGATTTTAAAACTTATTTACTTGCTTACACAAATTTCCATTCACATAACCAACCATGAAAATAATAAAACTCACACTCACTAGCATAAATAGATTAACCGATAACCCTAAATAAATAGTCATAATACGATAATCCAAATAATTGAAAGGAAAACATCTAAATAAAATAAATACAAACTAACTGGGAGACATGCTCAGACTAACTCTGAAGTACCTCATATTTATATCTTAAGGATATAGACGTCTAATCAATCCCTTATGCACCCATAGCTTCTACAACATCGTCTGACTGAAAGGATGGTTAAGCCTGGAGTCCCTGTTACTGAATACCTAAAAGTTTTGAAAATATTTTGATACGGATCAGAGCCCAAAAACTTCTAAAAATATTTTGTACTTGTTTAAAATACATTAATAAATACACTCTGCAATCTTTCATATTTAAACTTTTGTCGCATACCCATGAGATACCCCTCGCTCCTCATCTATAGTGCACACCTAACGCATGTATTTTAAACACCCGAGTTACGCTACCCATCTGAACTAGTACCTCAACACTAATCTTAGTCCCTTACGCTACCTTGTATCACGCGTATACTTTATTTCACTTTAAATTCTTAGTTAGTTTCACGTCTTCTTTATAATTATAATCCTCGTTTATAATTTATCACTTCATTTCACATAACTTTATTCAGTTATTAATTTAACATTTACACCTTAGTGTCATATACCTGTATATATTTTCTTCACACACTTATATACATAATAAGGCATAGTATACTCGAGCTATCCTCTTGGATTTATATAAATTTATTGTTCATAGTATCCTTTAATTCACCCGTATATATATTTACACACACACACACACACACACACACACATATATATATATATATATATATATATATATATATATATATATATATATATATATATATATATATATATATATATATACACTCACATCAAGTATACATACATATATATCAATCACTATATATGTATAACTGCAATCCCCAGAGCATTACCTAGCGGATGCATTCTCTAGTATGCTATCAGGCACCAGGGATACACAACTCAACCTGGGCCATCGGGTCGGAATCACACCACCGAACCCAAATTGTAACGTAAACCAGAGGCGATCATAGTCATACATCCATAGGTCATAACTATACCACATTACCCCACTAAACTCTAAACTCACATAGGGTGGTCGTGCGACAGACCTATGATTCGAGAGCCAAAACTACACCTGCTGGTATTCGTCAAGACAAACCACCCACTGCATGCAACCTTCACCGATAGAATCCACTAAAGTAGGTATGTTTCACATATATCAATCTCGCACAAATATATCCATACATATATATACTATCTCTATACCCATACATATATAAATTAAAAAATTGGCTAACCATACATGTTACTCCTAGCACAGGCCTATATTTTTCGAGTTTAAATCCGACTCCCAAATCCATAATTAGTCAATTACTTATTCTTATATAGTGATTATATTTTATTCTGGACAGTAAGCCTATCTGAATCCAACCCGAGTCCCAATTCCATCTAAAATTCCCATTTGAATTCATATATTTTCGAGTGTCGTTCATCCTAAGAACTCCTAAATCCATACCTCGATTTTATTCCCAACTAACCCCAAGGTAATAGTATATTCAAAAATCCTATAAGTTATAAACACCATCTATAGACCTTCCAAAATAGCCTGAATCCCAACCGAATCAACAACACATCAAAACACCTAACCTAGGTTGAGCAGGCAATCAGAATAGAGTCAAAATCCTCAATTATAGGCTTGTTTTAAAAACGTAAAAAAAAATTATCTGAACATTATCCAAATCACCAATACGACTTTAGACCTGGATTCTATACGAAAAATTGAGTCAGGTATGTACTATAAATTTTTCGCAGATATCTTCCGAAAGCACTAAAAAAGAAAATCTAAAACTCTCAAAAGTGACTCTTCTCATTCCTCGCATTTTGGCCTCTTTGAGTTTCATTTTTGGCCTCTCTATTTTCTCTTCATACACTTAAATAATCCCTAACATACCTTATCATCAATATACATGTCTTCACATATAAATTGATCCAAAAAATCATCTACAACATGGGATCCAACATATTTTATCCAGAATTAATCCACCCGAATTCTTATACTCCTTTTTCATTATTTTTCCAGATTTGTAATTATAAGATCATAATTAAATTTCAAATTTCTCAACATTATTTCCCCTTTTTGATGAACTAAATCCATTTTTCATATAAGATTTTATTTCTATAGATTCATCCCCAAAAATCCCATTTTTGTCATGTGAATCCCACCCAAAAGTTCATATTTATTTTTCACCAATCATGATATGAACTAAAACACAACATATAATATTAAACCAAGTTAATAACTTTATTTTTTTTAGAAGAGTCTAAATCCTTTTTTGTGTGATGATTCTAATCCAGAAATCTCTTCAAATTCCTCCCAAATCTTGTCTTTCTTGATCTCCCCATTGATTTTACTTCACCCTTCTCTCTTCTCTCAAGCTAAGGGGATTTGATCCATTGGCTGCCTCACTCATATAAAACCCCTTTATATACCCCCTAATCTCATTTTTAGGTTAAGTCATAAGATTATAATTACTCGAATACCCCTGTACGGGTCCCATAAAGTTTAAAAATTCCTCGAAACATAATTGCAACTGTCGGGTACCTAATTCTGACTATCTCGACCCATCCCTAATCATCTGTGCACTCAAAATCACCATTCAAGTCACCTATAATCAATTTACCATCGTATCCCCAAAATGACTCCACACGCACATCTTGAATAAGATCCTGCCAACACATCACTTTTACCCACATATGATATAATATAAAATAATACCATTTTCATTTAGTTATCTCACAATAAATATAATAACACATAAATATTAATACAATATTCACTTATTCATATTTATTTAATTTACTTTGTTTCTCTAATCAATTAAATTATGTGTAATCTAAATATTTCCAGAAATAAGGGGTGTTACACTTATGATGTCAATGGGATAGAACTCATGAGGAGGATAGTATTATATTAAATTTTTCATTATGGGACCTTCATTATTCGTTATGTCTGCAATGTTGAAGGCATCTCCATTGCCAATTTGAATATACTCTCTACCTATGTACATTACTTTACCATAACTCCACGGAGCGTGATTGCTACTGCACTTGCTCGTAGTTTCTTTTTTGACCTCAAAGGCTTGGAGGATTGTTACCATTTTAAACTAGATTGGCTAGAAACTAATTTTTTTTTATCAAATTTATCCCACCATGAAGAGATTAATAAAACGCCAAATATTGTGAAAATATCTAGGCCGGAGAATTTTGTACTTGAGTACATACTTTAAGGGAGCAGATCAAATATCTTGAACTTAAGCTAAACAAAGTCTTATTTGATGATCAGGAAGGTACTGCTTGCATTTCCATGTTTGAGGAGTATGTGAGGTGAAAGTTTGGTGTTTCCTGGGATGGTTTTTATAAAAGGTAAAACCTTCTTTTTCTAGTAATAGGCGATTAGTCTTATGTATTACCTAGTTCGTGTATTTATGGACATTTGTAATATCTTTACCTATATTTAGAGAAGGTTATTTCTTAAAATGAAATGTCAATTCTATTTATTTACCTTATGCATGTATTTTCCACTCCTTCATTGTCTTTGAGCAAATGATATTGTTATATGAAATAACTTGTACATTTACTTTGCACTTTTTTCTTTTCCCTTATGCCGTGGAACTCTCTGCTCACATAAGTTTATATTTATTTATTATCTTTCCCTTATACTATGGGATCATCTTCTTGTAAAAGACTGTTTATTATTTTCATAGATAATTTTGTGATCAAGTTATTATTACTAGTATGGAATATTCACCCTTGTACTATGAGTTGGTATGCTCACTATATTTAGATTTGAAACTTATGAAATTACAACTGTGCGAGTATATCCCCTCTAAATGATGCGAGAAAAGAGAACTCGTGCTTTACAAATTTTAAATTGCGCTGCTCACTATATTTTTCTACAAGGGAATTGACTTAAAAGTGTATCCCCTCAAAATATGGTGAGTAATGATAAATTTATCAAGTAAAGAAGTTGTAGTTCTTCATACTTTTGAAATTATATAATGCGTTGCTCGCTAAATTTTGTTATTTGAAGATTGAATTAAAAGTGTATCCCCTCAAATTTTCTTGAATAAAGATAAGTTTGTTAATTTGGTATAATTTATTTCCTTATAATTTGGAAATTATGAACTATATTGCTCTTCACATTTTCGAAGATTAAATTATGTCAACATTAACTTGAAAATGCATCCCCTTAAAACGTGACGAGCCATTCACTTTTACTTTCTTTTTAAATAATTCTTTCCCTTATATTGTCGGAGTCTTGGGGTTAGTTTTCTCATTGCATACTGTGAACAAAGTAACATGGTAAGAACTTGAAATGTATAGCCTCATATGATTTTCTAAGGAAATACATAAAATTATGTTGGTTATATAATGCAACATAGGTAAGTAATATAATCGTCATTATCGATCTTTAGATAAAAACTATATGTAACCAAGCATGAGCTATTGTATTCAATCTATCAAACTTGACATTTTTAGGCTATAGTTGATACAACAAGGTTTTTATCACAAGAAAGAAAATTTTGATTTCATAAAGGAAAATATGAAACAAATACGAGGATACCACAAGTATAGTACTTCTTGAGCCACTTGTAGTTGATTGACTGGATCCATTCACTCTTAGGCTCTGAAATCTGGCTATAACCTGATTTGGCCACTCCTCTAACTATGAACGACCCTTCTTAATTGGGCTTGAACTTGAGGGAAAACAAACTTCTAAGGTGAGGAGTGGATGCTTGAAGAAATAGGTCTTCAGCCTATAATTCTCAAGGCTTGGCCAAGTTCATGTCGACTCTTGCAATTTGCTAAGTTTAGACATTGAAATTTCTTTGGTTTTGTTTATGTTCTCATATAAGGCTTTAAACTGCACATGCCTTGGATGTGGAAATAAATCATCACTCAAATCCACTCTCGAAGAAGGTAATTCTATTGCCATAGGCAATACTGCCTCTATTCCATAAACCAAGGAGAAAGGAGTGAACCCTATTGGCTTCCTTTTTATGTTTCTATAGGCCCATAATACCATTGGTAGCATGTTATCCCATATTACAGAGAGATCTTTGAATATCTTATTCAAAATGTTTATTAGTCTTTTGCTAGTTTCCTTTATTTATCTGTTCCCTTTTGGATAACAAATGGTAGAACTATTGTCCATGATTTTATACTTATTTGTGAGCAATACCATTTTTTCCCACACAATTTTCTTTCTATTGACTGAGAGGATGACCTTGGAGATATGAAACCTATAGATAATATAATAACGAATGAACAATCTTTCTCGTAGGTATTTCTTGCTCCCATTCAGTGTACAAATCACTAATGGTCTATGTACCACATTCCAATGCGCTTGACATGATTTTCATCTCTTCACAGAGTTGATGTAATATTCTTGTATTGTGAGACAATAGTACCCATAGTCATCAATTAATAAGACAACTTTTCTCCACCCATATGTGAGGGATCTTGAGGTTATTTCAACACCTTTTCCATTTCTTCTTTAAACACACATTTCAAATCTTTCTCATTATACCCTTTTCCATATAATTCTAATTTAACTAAGTAGAATCCAGTAACCCTTTTCTTTAGGTAAATCTCATTTGCTCTATCAGTGGGTAACTCTTCCATTTTTAGGTAATCTATGTAAGTGCTTCTCTAATCATATGTCTCTTTAATGAAATTGTCTAATGTTATCTTGTTAAAATGGGTCTATCACTTCAAACAAATTTTTTGTAGTTGATTAACCTCCATTCTCACACTATGCCAGTAGTAACTTGGAAGTTATCAATGCCTATAAAGCAGGATATTTGAGTCCCCATAATGCATCTCATGCATCTTTTGCAACTTCTCATGATCTTTTTCTTCTCACATACTCCTTGTAAAATATCCCCAGCAACATTAAAGTAGGAGTGACTTGATGCATGTAAAAAGTTACTAACACTAATATATTCATCTTTCCTTCACTTGTTTCTAATTGATTGACTATGGATGTTATCCAGTCTGTGGACTCCTCGCTTGAAAATTGAGATTTCGCCATTGTGGGCACCGTTCTTTTTCGAATGGTGATTATAGATTCTGGTTTATCAAAATCTAGTATCAAATCAATCATTGTGATAGCATAGGGACGTCTATTTATCATCCCGGAGTGTCACTTCACTTTGAAAGTCAAAAATTCATTTTAATCGGATTGGATAATTTCTCGGTACGAAGAAAGGTTGCAATTCTTAAGAGTGAAATATCCATTAACTTGATTGACTACGAGATTAGAATTCCCTCACAACCATAATATTCTAACCCCTATTCTCAAAGCTTCTAATTTCCCAAGGCTGAATGCTTCATATTCTACTTCATATTTGAGCACCTGAGGTCCACCTTATAAGAAATAGTGATTGTCTTTGTTGTTAGAGAGTATGATTGCCAATCCCCGGTACTTTGTGCGCATGAACCATCGAATTCTATCATCCATTCTTCTATCTCCTCAACCAAATAGGCTTGGAAGTTATCATCTAATAGCTCCTCACTCAGAGGTTTTGAATTCTTACTGGTAAAATTACAGAGGACATCCGCTAAATCTTGAATCTTGGTATCCTTAGGCACAACACACTTCAAATCATATTTCGAGAGTATAAGGATCACCTAATTTCCCTCCCTATCAAAATGGTTCTCGTGAGAAGGTACTTGATAGGATCACACTTGATAATCATATGAATAGTAAATCCACGTAGGTAGTGTCTTAAATTCTTATCCACAAAGATCAAGGCCAACCAATGCCTTTTTACACTAGTATTACTAGACTCAGTCCTTGATATCACTCGAGAAAAATAATACAGAGGTCGTTCCTTTCCTTCTTTCTCTTGGGAAAGAAAATCCCGAATCGTTCGCTCGATGGAAGTTAGATACAAAATCAAGGGATTACTTGCTTCTGGTGGAATCATAGTTGATGGAATGGTATGTGGCCATCCCTCTCGTGGTCTTTTCCATCCCATCTCGGGGTGTGCTGGAGTGGGGGGAAGAAGGTCTCGCGCCTTTTTTTAAGAACGCTTCCGTTTTCGTTGATGTGGGGTGATGTAAAGAGATGGATTCTCCAGCCTATTTTGTAAAAAATAAGCAAAAGAACATATCCTCACCTTGAGATAACGACATCAAAGGTAAACGAATTCTTACGAAACCAATAGTTCAAATGTTTGGGGACTCAGTTACGAAATGGGAAGGTGATAGAAAAACATCCCTCACTTTTGGTCTCTCATGGTCTTATGTTACTTCTTCCTTAATTTCTCCGTGAAATGTTTGTGCGTGTATATATAAATGGAGATCGAAATCTCTCAACTCATATCATGGGAAAGATATACTGAGGTCATCCAAAGGCACGTTCCCAAAATAATAATTAAAAAATATGATGTATGCGCTTATCGAGATATTGATCATTATAATGGAACGATAATATTTGTTAGATAAGGTGCACAAGTATGAATCCCAATCATGATATATTGGAAAGTAGGAGAAATATGAAAATAGAAAAATTGGACTCGAGTCTTGGGTTTAGCCCGAAATGCCTGCGTAGCCTATGAAGGCATTAAAGTCCACGTCGTTTGCATGCGGCACAAGGGTGGGGTTTATCCCATAGATTCTTATGGGATTTTATTATATGTGTGTGTAGAAAAAGATATTTTAGTTTGAAGAAGATGTGATGAATAATCCTATTGGAATTTATAGGCATAAGCCTAATTTTCTTGGTTTGGGATTTTTATAGAAAATAAAATATGTGTAATATAACTAATAAAGGATAAGATGTTAATATTTATGATCTAAAGTAAAAGCTAAATTGAGAATTTATATAACTAATGCGAAAATAAGGAAATTGAGAGAAAGAGAGGCATGCATAGACCTTCTTTAGAGACTTGAGGCCTAATATTGATCCTTGATGAGCTTCCTTGCAAATTGAGATGAGTGTTGGATGAGAGAGAAGGATATTTTTCTAAATTGAGTATGAAAATAATGGGAATGAAAGATGGAAAGGAATTTCACAGAAAGGAACTTCATTGATTGAAATAGAATGTTTTTGAGATTATTGATATTGATGGATCTGAGGTGTGTCCTAGAAGTGATCCCATGCCCTCCTTATATAGGGTAGGGGGACTACCAATCATCATATCCTTTTCCCTTCCGATCGACAAATGACGCTAGACACACTAACGATTGGCAGGGAAATGAATGTGGCAATCGACAGTCTCGTGCAGAGTTTTCCAGAAAAATATTCGTAGAATACAATTCAAAAATCCAAAGGATGCACAGGGAATACCATTAAAAAGTAAATTCAGAGACCTTCAAGATTCGTTTGGGACGCTCCTAGGTTTGCGAGTTCACTTTAGGTCGACGGGGCTCGAAAGAGACCATTGGTCCTTTCGACAGGAGATTGTCGAACGGTAATGGATCGTTCATCCAAACCATAAGTCAGAATCATGCATGGAGTGGACTATTGAAATGTTTATGGGAGGTAATTCGATGTTCCAATTAGCTTCACTTGGTTCGGAGAGTTAATTTTGGTCAAATGGGGCTCGAAAGTTCATGGTGACCTTTGGAGTAAAACGGGTCAGTTGTCCATAACGTAAGGTTGATTCTTGCATGGGGCAAACTGTTGGAAATGGTATTCAGTTCCCTTTGAATATTCATTCAGTCTCGTTCGATCTGAAGAGTAGACTTTGTTCAAATGGATCCCGAGACCCGGGTGGCCTCTAGATCAATTTTTAGGGGAAATAGATAGTTCATCTTAACAGTTATGTCATTTAGATCACAAGATAGACTGTTTTAAAGGGATTTCAGTGCTCTTTGACCATCCATTGAGCTTTCGCTCTGATGATGGAGTGAACTAGGGTAAAATCGGGGCTCAGGAGCGCCCGATGGCCTCCAGAACGAATTTTAATAGGAAAATGGTACATTCGTCTCGATTTTTATGTCGATTCATGCACGGGGAGGACCTTTGGAAAGTGTATTGGAATCCCTTCGAAGCATCATTGAAATTTTTCTCTAACGATGAAGTTGATAAAAGTCAAACGAGGCCCTAGCTCGATGGCCTCTAGATTTGTACTCGGAGTATGGCCTAGGGTTTATTATGAAATGGGGAGGTGATAGGGACCTAAGGAGAGACTTATGGGGTTATAGAATGTAGTTTATACAGAGCCCCTCGACGAGTGAGCTTGGAACAAGTGAAAGCCATCGAATATACATCATATGATGTTTTGGGAGAGAAGTCAATTCTGCAAACCTAAGGGACGAGGGAGACAGATTCTGAGGGTTAAGGTTGATTCTGAGGACCAAAGGTAATGCTGAGGATGGATGATTCTTAGGTCTGAGGTCAATTCTGAGGACCTAAGGTGGAGTGACCAATTCTTAGGGTCAACGTCAATTTAGAGGACCTAAGGTGGAGCAACTAATTCTAAGGGTCAAGGTCAATTCTGAGGACCTTAAGTAGGGAGTGACCAATTATGAGGGTCGAGGTCGATTGTGAGGACCTTAAGGTGGAGCTAACAATTTTGAGGGTCAAGGTCAATTCTGAGGACCTTAATTTGGGAGCGACTAATTCTATGGGTTGAGGTCAATACTGAGTACCTTAAGTGGGTGCGACCAATTCTGAGGATCGAGGTCAATTCTAAGGACCTTAAGTGGAGTGACCAATTTTGAGTGTCGAGGTCAATTCTGAGGACCTTAAGTGGGACCGATAAATTTTTAGGGTTGAGGACAAGTTTGAGGACCTTAAGTGGAAGCGACCAATTCTGAGGGTCAAGGTCAATTCTGAGGACCTTAATTTGGATAACTCTCCTGGTGAATCTTGAATTTTATAGACTTTATTGGGGAAGAGACATTTGTCTGGGGATTATCTCCTTTTTAGAGGAGCTGAAAACCTAAGTCTGGAAATTCTGTTTTGGGGAAATAATTGGTAACTTGAGGTTTTGGGAATCTGCGGGGGATTAGGTTAGGGAAAATTGGAATTCTTTTGGGAAAGAGTTTTATTCGGTAATTCCTACTGGAAAACGGGTATCTATGTTAAGGAGACTTTGATTTCTGCTGAGTTTGAGGTTTTTGGGATTCTGCTAGGGAGTCGCAGTAAGTTCTCGAAATGTGGGTGCATTAACTTTTAAGGTTTTAAACTGGAGATTAAATGCAGTATTAATTCGGCTAGGCATTTGGTAGCTTGAAAAAATGGTTTTCTTTGTGAAAAATTATTCCAATATTTTTTGGCTAATTTTAGGAATTTTGGGAGGGAGTTTTGGAATTTTCTAGCATTTTTTGTGTTTTTTGTACGAAATTTTAGGGGGTTACCGATCGACAGATTATAGGGGTTGCCAAACGGCAGTGGCACAGTCTTCGGACTGCCTAGGAAGGGTAAGGGACAATGATGATCAATGGGTGTTAGGGGACTACCGATCGGCATACCCCTTATCCTTCTATTAAAAGGAGCGAATTCTTTTCATTTTTCATAAATTCCTTATTTCTTATCTTCTGCCTTTCTCTTCTGCGATCTACTCCTGCATCCTTTAGAAAATGGCAGACTTTCAAGCAGCGAGATCCACATAGCGTGACTATGTGTTGATGATTGGGCACACTTGGGATGGCACCCTTAGCATTGGGCAACGAGAATGACTTTGGTATGTTTGAACCAATTACTGATGAGCATACTATTTTTTCATGATCCGTCACACCATCGATCATCTAAGGTGAGTAACCTAAGGGTTATATAAGTATTGGATGACTTTTGGTATTCCTTTTCGCATTTTTCTTTTGCATCTTCTTGTTTGTTCAAGTTTTAACCAAAGGTCTTTCTTCTGCTTTGACAAACTGACATTTTTGCGACGAGTCCTCGCTCCCAGGGTACAAAAACATTCAGATATGTATGGGAGCACCTTCCTACAGTGGTGGGTTGGATGGTTTCTTCTGCGAATTTTGATCGTCAAGCGTCTGCATTGGATGAGACGCCACGCTCTACGACTGTTCTATATGCTCTGGGAGAGAGGTGGTGGGATACTACCCACACCATTCATTTAGGTTTGGGGGATATGATAATGACCCCTATTAATTTACAATAGCTACTAGGGATAAATTATGAGGGGACCCAGATAGAGGTGGATGGCATACTGAGGGTGACGCCGGCAGTGGTGTAGGTAATGTTAGGTGATGTTGGATAGGTAGTCTCGAGTGACTCGATCCTTATATTTCTTCTTAGGGATGTTTTCCTGAGTTAACAGATTAACGAGACTAACGGGCTACAGGTTCGTCAGATGGCCTGTTTATTTATTCTTTTACTGTTGGGAGGATTTTTGCTGGAGTCGAGCGGTGACGTCATCCACTTTTGGTTTCTACCATAATTTAGGGTGTTTTCCAATAGCCCTTTCTTTGACTGGGGTAGCATGACTTTGGCAACCCTTTTTTCGTATTTTCATGCTTTTAACCGATGTTGCCGACAGACTTTTACTGGATCCACTTACCTTCTCGAGGTAATTTCCTTTTTGCATTTTTCCTTCCTTCATTTTCCTTTTATTTCTTTTTATTTATTTTTTAATTCCTGATTGGTGACTCTTGTCCTTTTGCAGAGGTGCTTCTATAAGGTGATTGGGATCAATTCCCCCTCTATTGGTTTACATGATGATTCCATGGGGGGCTTATCTCGAACTTTTCCGTGGCAAAAGTCCATCCGGGATTCAAAGAGGTATCTTTCCTTAGGTGTAATGTGTTAGGTTCTGAATGCCCTGACGAGCGACTTGCTTATCTCTTCTTTTCTCTTTTTAAGTCATCTTCATTGGTATTTCCTTTATGCAAGTATTTACTTTATCTTGGCAAAATATAGGTGACCTTCTATCCCTAGGGGATATCCATCAAGCATACGAGGGTGATCGGAAGGAATGTACATATGTGCAGGCTGTTGGCGCACAAGTTTGTCTATTCCTGTTATCTGGGAGAGAGATTAGTCTGACAGATTATAGAGGGCGAGTTGGTGGTTCCTCCAGTTATGCCTTGATATATATAAGGTAGAACCTAGAGATGTCGGATGAGGCCTTAGTGGAGGTGATAATCGAAGATCCCTATTTATTTACACAGACACGGTGGCGGCCTATGACTACCTTAATTTCTTGATGAGTTGGATGATGCCTTCATGTATCTATGACATAGAGAATATGACTCTGCCTCCTGTTCCAAATATATATCTATGATGGCTCATATTCGAGTTTCGATCCTGGTTCCTTCCTATTTTGTTCCATCTGCTTCGTCTGAGGAGGGATCTGGATTGATTAGTGGAGGTTCCTCGGCTCATTGCTGGGGGAGGCGTGCACATCATAGGGATGGGGGATCATAGGGATAGAGAGAGACAGAGTGAGAGAGAAAAAAAAGAAAAGTGAAAGAGAGAAAGTTTGGGGGATCGGGTTGAGTCCCATTATTTTTTTTTCTTTTTCTGTAAAAGAGATGTAACGATGGCAACACGTACATATGAAATGGAATGGGATTTTATTTATTTATCTTCGCTTTAAATGTCTTAATTTACATGCACTTTTTACTTTGTTTGTTGAGCCTCTAAGAAGGATTATAATTACTTAAAAGAGAATTTATTTCTAAACAAGATCAGTCAAATATAAGCAAATAAAAATTCTAAATTCTTTTTTGAAAATTTATTTTTATTAAGTTTTTTATTTTGATAGAAAAAGGGAAAATGGAATTTTCTTAAAAAGGGGGGATGTCGATTGGAATATCCTTTACCTTTCCTATCGGCAGGTCAATCCAGTCAAATCACCCAAAAGCTTTTATTTCACTTTCTTCAGCTACTTTGTCTTTGATGGGGTAGTGTTTCATCTGGATTTTTCAGGACCCTTGTCTTTAGCTATATTTATCAAGTATAAAAGAGAGAGAAATGGAGAGGTTTGCTACACCAATTCATATCTTCTTCCTCTTGCTTATTTCTTATCTTGTGTTTTGTTATTTTCAAAAAGGCCCTTCTCATAAGTGCTGAATTTGCCTATTATATCAAGAATTTAGAGGTTATATGTCCCTACAATGTAGACTATGACACATTTAACCAACGTCGGGTTTCCTTATGGTGCAACCGGCCCATTTACTGGAACATACTGACAACAACAATACAATTATGATACCCCGAGGGTCATGTTTTTTAATTTGGCTTGGAAGAGGTCTACCCGACCTATGAGGGATTTTCTGATATGTTGCGGATAAACCCTAGTGAGGCGATGGCCATGACGAAATTTTCTCGGTCTCCCTGATCACTGTTGGAAAATTTTCTCCATATCTCACCCTCGACATCTTGATCATTGGTTACTAGAGGAATGATTTCCCTCCCAATTGTATTGTACTCCAAGCGTCTACGAGATGTCAATGAGGCGGACTATATTCGAGCCGTCGCCCTTGGCTTAACTTCGAAGATACTATTAGTAATCGAGGACCTATTAGTGGACCTTAAAATTTTTGCCATTACTTTGTGGATGTCATATCATCATAATTCTACAACGGTGATACTGGCAGAGACCTTAAACGATTTAGATGCTTGGCGGGAAGGTCATTCTTATTTTTTAAGAGGTAACCTCGTTATGCTATTCATGTGGCTATCTGAGATATTCCGTTTGGCGGTCCCCCTGAATATTCCTTGGCAGTTGTGTCGAATTTCTTCACTCTCTATTGAATCAATTTTGGCACAAACATCGAGAGCTGGGTAAACTAGATTGTTGAGCATGGGGCTTAATGTTTTCATTGTTCGGTACCCTGGTTGGGAGAGTTGTAGCCCATTCTGGAACTCGTATAATATTAGTATGCTCAGTTAGTGGGACTCTGCCAGACTTCTTTTTATTTTCCCTGGCTTCTCTTATGACAAGTTAGATGGAAGCAGATTGTGCCTTCCCATATCTTGGACTTATTTCGTGTAGAGGGTTTGATGTAATGCATGCGCATGAGGTTGGGCTCATAGTGGGAGAGTCATCGGCCTTCGACCCGTCCATCCCAATCTATTGGCATATTTTGGCATGTTTCTGGGGATTACATGAAATGGTTGTGGAGGAGGGTAGTGGCTAACATGTTGAACGAGGAGATCGATTTGAGATGGCTTGCCATGTTTGACATTATAAAGGAATGTGTAGTGGTTTTCCCCAGGCTTGTCCTGGCTTACTGTTGCATGGAATGACTTGGGCATACTATCTAGGCAGGAAAAGTTTGGGGACCTCAAGACGTAGATGATGATGGGGATGGATCTTCTGGTAGCTTCGGGTGAATTTTGTGAATCTTTTGTATGACTGGGTTATCTTTGGTTATGTATTTGGTTGTGGGAATAAATTTGGGGAGGTAGTTTAGGAGTAGTTTGGTTTGGTTTGGTTTTATATTTAGGACAATAAGGATGGCGGGTGTAGTTGTTGGACTCCCTACGCTGATATTTCCTGTAATCATATTAAAATTTCCCAAAATGGAATAAAAGAAATTATTTTAATCATATTATTGTGCCTCTTGATGAGTTTTACATTTGAACTAAAGGCATACATAATCCTTTTGTTCATGTAAATGATAAAATGAACTGTCATTCTAGAATGTAAGAAAATAGTAGCATTTTGTGAAAAAGAAGGACGTTGTTCCCATGTAAAGCGTATGAGCTAATTACGTACCTCTAGGGGTTTTGAAAATTTTATGAGTTTCATTTTCTAAAGTAAAAAGTATTTTTAAAGGATCAGGCCCAAGTAGTTATGAGTATAGGGAAATGAAGAATTTTTTTAGAATAGAAGGGGGATGAGAGGAGTCGTAGTGCATCGAGATTTCGAATTACGGGTAGAATTTCTTAACTCGTTCCAGGTTGATTGGACACACCATATCTTCTTCGTCAAGGCCAGTGGGCATAATGACGCCACCGGATAGGATCTTCGTTATAATATAGAGACCACTCCAGTTTGGCTTGAACTTCCTTCTAGGGTCCCAAATGGGTCTAAGGGATAAATCCCCTTCTTGGGCACCACTGTCCTTGACTCTCTTGTTAAACGGTCGCTCTATCTGGCAATGGTACCCCTATATGTGATATAGGTCCTTTAGCCTCTTTTCATTTAAGAGTGATAACTTGTCAAAACGACTCTGATGCCAGTCTTCTTCGTTGACCTTTCTCGTAAAAATGATGCGTAATGAACGTATTTCTAATTCAACAGGTAGGACTTTTTCATTCTGTATACCATAGAGTAAGGATTATCCCTAGTAGATACTAGAACTAAAGTGGTGTAGCCCTAGAGGGCATTAGGTATTCGATCGGCCGAATCTCGATAACTTTTGGTCATCATGGTGATGAGTTCTTTGAGTTTCGTATTGGCGGCTTCAACTGCCCCAGTTGTTTATGGCAGGTAATGAGAAGATTTGTGTTTCAGAATTACATATTCCTCAACCAATTCTGTGACTTTGGCCTCGAAATGTAACCTGTTATCTGATACTAGCGAGTGCGGGACCCCAAATTGGCAGATGATGCTTTTTTAAATGAACTTGGCCACCTTTTTAGCATTCAGTACTGTGTATAACTTGGCTTCGACACATTTAGTGAAGTAATCAATGTTAACCAAGATAAACTCATGCCCATTGGAGGCTTTGGGTGTAACTTTCCCTATGATATCGATGCTTTATGTGGAGAACGGCCTGGTAGAGTTCATGTTGCATAATTCCTGTGGAGTCAAGTGCTGGAGATTGGAAAATTATTAGCATTTAAGACATCTCCGGACATAGGCAGTGCAATTCTGAACCATGGTAGTCCAATAGTAACCCTGTCGGAATCTTATTGGCGAGTATATGGCCATTCACGTAGGATCCGTACTCCCCGATGTGGATCTTCTGCATCATCTCTACAATATCGGCCCCTGCGAGGTAGTGTAGATGGGTTCCATTGGAGTTTCTCTTGAATAGTGCTTTATTGCAGATAATGTAATGGCCAGCTAGCTTGTGAAGTGTTTCTCGATCTTTATTGTTGGAATCCTGGGGGTATCCACCGTGCTTGAGGAGGCGCCAAATGTCGTAATAATAACACTCGGCCATATAAGGATCTTCTTCTGTGATGAGCTTGATGTGGTAGCAGTGGGTTGGTTTAGCCTATTTCTGGACTATGAAAGGGGTCATCGTTATTCCTTCAGGCATGTCGACCATAGAGGCTAAAGTAACAAGGGCATAGGCGAAGTTCTTCCTTGCTCGGGGCAAGTAATGGAGGGTGATAACTCGGAATTGAGAGGCAAGCTCTTTTAGGTGGGCGTGGAAGTGTAGGAGCTTCTCTGTAATACCCCTTACTTTTGAGCATTTTTTGTATTAAATTACCTTGTGTGTGATTTAATATAATTGAGAATTAAAATGGAAATTTAAGATAAATGTTAATTTGTGTAGAAGAGTTAATATTTATGTGAATTATATATTTACTAGTGCGATAACATAAATAGAATAATATTGAATGTTATTTCATCGTATGCGAGTAGACGCAGTGAGAATTGATTATTTCTCAACCGAGGAATATGTGTGAGTTATATGAGGTTGGGATAAGACATTTTATTATCGGAATCTCGAATGTCAATTTGGGGTGCACGGTTGATCCGAGATGGGTCGAGATAGTCAAAATGAGTGCCCGAGGGTTATATTTGGGTTTCGGGGTCTTTTTGGCTAGTTGGACTCGGATAGGGGTATACGAGTCATTTTATGTATTTATTATCATTTAAAGTTGGGATAAATAGATATATGATTTATTAGGCTCATCAGAGAATTATCCATTCTCATAAGAGAGAGAGAGAGAGAGAGAGAGAGAGAGAGAGAGAGTTAGCTAAGAAAGAAAACCCACCTAGAGAAACCAAGAAATAAGAGCAAGAGAAGAGAAATCTTGGGATTTTCTAACCAAATCCACAACTACGAAGAGGATTCGGATTTTACAACTTGAAGGAAAGTGACTAAACTTTCTAAATATTCTTGTGTGTGAATTATTGTATAATAAATTAGTGGGTTGTTGTGTTTTGGGTATTTGGGGGTAAATCTTGAATTTGTTGATAAATCCTTGAAGTGGATGTTAGATATATGATTTGGATAATGGAAATGTTGGTGGAGTTGGGTTATAAATGGATTATAGAGATTTGGGGTAAATCTCGTAGGAACAAAATCTGAATAGGCTGGATTATTTGGTTAGTGGCCTCGGATTGGTTGATTTTTTTAAGCAGCGGACCGATTCGTTTTTGGAAATCATCGGTTTGGTCTGCCTCTTTCAGTGCAGTGGACCGATTCATTTTTGGATACCATCGGTTCGATTCGCATGTCACATATTTCTAACTCTTCTTTAACTCCTTTCCAATTGGGATTAGTGAATGAACCCTCTAATATGAAGTGATATTAATGTTTATGATATAAAAAGTGGGATAATTATACTATATGATGGTAAAGAGACATAGAGATGATTATGGAAGTGTATTAGGGAGAATAATACTCCGGTTCCTTCAATTTTTTCCTTGGAGGAGGAATTCAATTAAGATATTGGATATGAGCTAGTGGAGAGAAGTCATGTATCCTGAGTTATATCAAACTAGTGTATTAATCAAATGTGTGATTGATTATTAAAGCTTGAGTGAGTGATTAAGTAATAAAGCGGATCGAGAATATATGTGAGGAAGCATCGGCTAGTGTAATGAGTGTTATACCCAGGTAGCCGAGTTTACTGACATATATACATGCAGATATGAGATGGTATGTATAAGTATGATCCGTATATATATCTTGTGTGTATGATATATATTATATAGAACATACCCCTCTAGTGCTATCCTGGGAAGTTGCGCGATGTGGGTGAATCCCCTGGCTAGTGAATGTAGGGAGAGTATAGTCCACAGGTCATAGGTGTCGAGTATTTTTACAGTGTGACTTTTATCATGGGTGAGACGTCTTGGGTATGATTCGTCTCACTTTCAGGTGAGGAACCATGATTGCTTCCCATATGTTTGTTCTTAGTTTTACCAAGTCGGTGTGAGAGTCCTAATGTTGGTACCCAAGATGGTGTGCATATCCCTAGAAGACGGTAGCACTTAGAGACTGTATCCAGTGAGCTAATGCTTTTAGGGATGGTTAGTATACATATAATGAGTGATATGTATGTGTACTTGATATGAAATGATAAACCATGTATAATAATGAAAGTTAGATTATATCGGCTTTAATATATCGGCTTTAATGATTAATCTCCATATTCTTATAACTAGTGGAAGTTGTTAGTAATGAATTGATATATAATGTTTATGAATGATATTAAAAGTGATTATGTGGGTATTAACTGGATACGCGAATATGGGTTAACGCCTAAGTATATGGTTGGGTTATCCATATAAGAGTCGGGTAGGTTAACTAAGATCTAAAATTCATACATTAGGTGTGCGTTGTAATTGAGGGGTGAGTATGAATCTCAATAGAGGGAGGCACCAACTTAATTATGGAATGTTGCATTCATAATTATTATGCATTTTAATGTACTTGCTAAAATATTTTTAAAACCACGTGCTGACCCGTATCTATATTTTTTTTATTTTTTATATCTTCAGGTGTTCCACTACAAGGATGCCATGTATGATCTTCCATTCCAGAGTATATGGAGGTGCAACATATCATATGTGGAATGTTGCAGGATTTTGGATATAGTCACATCTCATTTTTATTAATCTAGTTAAGGACCAGCAGTGTTAATTGGGCTTGTGTTGCCCAAGTGTTATACTGATGTATATACCTTATATTTCTAACATTTGTTATATAGTGTATAGGTTTATTAACAGACAGCTTATTCGGTTATTTTTGTTGTACATTTTGTTACATGCGTACATGTTCATGTTTTATAGTGTCTATTAATGGATTTAATTGTAATAGTTATGTATTTGGAACTTTTAGCATCTGCTTTATTTTAATATGGGTGGTTATTTATATTTTTGGTCTGTGTGATGGTGATGCTAAAAATGATCCATTTGAGATTCATGTTTTATTTTAGTAAAGGGATGGCCACCCGTTATTTTAATAAGTGGGATGTCACATTCTCATCCTTGACTATCCATCTTCTAAGGAGTTGGCCGATGATGAGGGATGAATCCTTATAGACATCTAGGCATTGAATTCCTTTCTTGAGAGCGACTTTGAGGCCTACGGTACACGCCTCGTATTCGATCATATTGTTGGTGCAGGAAAAATATGATTTGATGGCAATGGGCGTATAAGAATCACCAGGAGCAATCATAAGTATCCCAATGCCATATCCTTTCTTGTTGGTAGCACCGTCAAAGAATATTTTCCATCAGAGGTCTTCTTAGGAGGTACAAAGGATATCTTCATCTGGCAATTCGGAGATCCAAACATCGGCTTATTCCATGAGGTAGTCAGCAGGGTAGTTAGATATGGCTCTCCCTTTCATGGCTTTCTACATAACATACACAATATCTAAATTGACTAGAAGGATTAACCATTAGGTCATTTGGCTAGACAGGGAAGGTTTTTCGATTAGGTATTTGATAGGATCCATTCAAGACACAAGTTTGATAAGAAAAGTGAGCATGTAATGCCATAATGTTTAAGTGACCCATATAAGGGCGACACATGCCTTTTCCAAGGCAATGTATTTGACTTCGTACCCGGTCAATTTGCAAATAGCATAGTAGATGGCCCTCTCTTTGCAAGATTCTTCAAGGTATTGGGCTAGTAAATCCCCACTTGCGATGTCTGTTACGGTCAAGTATACAAGTAGCGGGAGACCAGGCTATAGTGGCATGAGTATTAGAAGTTGATTTAGATACTTCTTGATTCGATCGAAGGCTTCTTGACAGGATTCGTTCCAAACTTTGGTTGAATCCTTGCGGAGGATTTTTGAGATGGGTTCAAAAATGGAAGTCAACTATCTAATGAATCAGCAAATATACTATATTTTTCCTAAGAATCCCCGAACTTCATTCTCTTTTCGTGCTGAAGAAATTTCAAGTATGGATTTCAGCCTGGCAGGATCTACTTTAATTCCCTTTTCGCTAACTATGAAGCCTAAAAAATTTCCTCTGGTAGCACTAAAAACACATTTTTGTTGGTCAAGTCGCATAAAATATCACTGTAGATGTTTGAAGAACTTTCAGAGAGAGGGAACATGACCTTCCCGATCTTTAGACTTAATAATTGTATCATCCACATAAACCTTGACTTCTTTGTGTATCAGATCATACAAGATGGTTGTGGCAGCCCATTGATAGGTGGTCCCTATATTTTTTAGACCAAACGACATGACGGCGCAACAAAAGGTTCCCCAAGGGGTGATGAATTTGGTTTTTTCTTGATTATCAGGGTGCATCTTAATCTAATTGTATCGATAAACCCATCAACAGCTTGATTGTTCGTATTGTCCACAAGCACGTCGATATTGGGTAGAGGATAATTATCCTTTGGAGATGCCTTGTTCAAATCTCAGTAGTCAATGTACATGCAAACCTTTCCTCCTAATTTCGGTATGAGAACGATATTGGATAACCATGTGGTATATTCAATCACTCAGATGAATCCTACATTCAATTATTTGACCGCCTAATACTTAACTTTGAGTGACTATTCAATGCAGAGCTTTCACAACTTCTGTTTGGCCGGTTTACATTCTGGGAGCATTGGATCTCATGTTGAGATATTTCGGGATCAATGTCAATCATGTCATCGCAGGACCATGCAAAGATATCCATAAATTCCTTCAGTAGTTCTTTGAGTTACATGCGCTCATGCTAGTCAAGGATGGAACCGATCCTAATCTCTTACAGTTGGCTACTAGCCCCGATATTAATAACAACAGTTTCATCTTAATTAATTTGAATGTGGTTATGTTGTTTGTTATTAACCTTATTAAGATCAGTTAAAAATTATTCATTTGCAAAATCATCATCAAGAGTTTGATGAAAATTAAGACAATTAATGCAAGTCAGAACAAGATACTCAACATCTTCATTTATTTCACTTATGGGAAAATAGCACTAAGAACCTCTTCAAAGGAGGTCTTGATTACATTATGATCGGAACAAGTAGGAAGAACAAAAGAAGAAAAATTAGATAAACATCTAGGTTGGCTTGCAGTTCAACGGGTGGAACTGGTACAAAATTCTAATAAAGGAGGGTGGTATCGATAGCTTTGATCAGGATGGACATATCTGATGAGCTAGCACTTGAGTGGATCATGCAGAGTGTAATCCCCATTATCTACAAGCTGAACAAATCCTCGGAGTCACTTCCCTCAGAATCTTTGGTAACAGTTGTGGTCTTTTCAACAAGAGGTTGCACATGATGCTGGGAACTTTCAACCTATTAGTAGCTATCTTAGAAGAAGATCTCCATTCATGGCTTCATCTTCTTATCCACATGATTATATCATAGTTTGGGAAATACACAAAAGGGAAAATCTTCACACTCTTTAATGAATCTCCTATTCAAGGAATCCCCTAAGATAGTCTTGGTACATTTTAGCTTTCTATTTAACTAGGGTTGACGGAGCATTCTGAGTTCCTTTGATGATGGTTAATAACCCAGACCACATAAAGGAAAGTCCTTCTTCAGCACTATGGGTTCCAGTATTCCCTGTAGTTGTCATCCCAGCCCCAGTTCTGGCATGAAGTTCATATTTTTGAACATTTTCATCACATTGACATTGTCGTGAGGGTTGTGCTCTGGACAAACTCCATCTCTGAAATCATCCCTTATTGGGAGAGCAAGTGGTTCGACCCAAAAACCCGATAGAAGTATATCAATTGCCCCATGTTATATCTCTACTACCGGATTACTAATACTTGCATTCTTAATACTATCATCGTCACCCAAGATGGTGAGGACCTGTCCTTTGGCGAAGAACTTAAGTTTCTAATGGAGAGAGTAAGACACTCCCTTGATACTGTGGAGCCATGGTCATCCGAGAAACAAGCTTAAATAAGTCGGTATGTCGATGACCTAGACTTCAGTAATAGGATTTATAGGAACATAACCTATTATAAAATTTATGGATTCCATCACTTCTCGGTGAGTATTGTCATAAGCACAAACTGCGACAAAAGTTAGAGTAAGGTGGCTTACTTTTAGTCCCAAGCAGTTGAGGGTTCTTAACGGAAAAATATTAAATGCTGACCCGTTGTTTACAAGAGAAAGCGAGACGATCCTTCCCATGACCTCAACGGAGATATTGAGAGAATAATTAGGATTTGGACCAAACTTAGGGATTTCATCCTCGGAGAAGGAGAACACTATAGTAGAGGTTAAAGACCCGACCAATTACACAGCCTATTTTGGAGTGGTAAAAGGAGGGACCGTGGGTCCAATATACCGTTGAATCAAGGCATTTTGGTGCAGTTGGGAAGATATAAAGGGTTCCTATATAGTGGTTTTAGCATGATTTTTCTTGAATTGATCGAGCAGCTTGCTATACCTATGGTCATTTTAGGCATAAGGAGTTTCTCAACACCTTTTCCTTTGTCTATCGTTACTGATTGAGGGTTCAAACCTGGTAGTGCCTCCTAAATCTAATCATATAGTTCACAGAAGAGGGGAAAATTAGAGACCCCATTTCTTCATCTATCTCGAGTTTTTCGTCCACTTTGTTTATCTCTCCTAGAAGATCCTCAAATGATATCATTCCACATATACATACTATAGGGCTAGTCTTTGTTGGGCTTTTCACTTCATCTAAATTATGGAATTCGTCCCTCTATTCGGTGGAAATGATGTCATCCTTCCATGAGATGTCAATGCATTTTACAAACTTAACGTCCTCTTCGTATAGATCCTCCCACTCAACAGAGAGATGAAGAAGTGAAGGGACCAAGAGCCGTTTTAGTTTCAAAACATCAAGTAACTCGGATATACTATAAATTTCACTAATTTGTCGAAATATATCTTCCATAATCATTATCTAAGCTGACTTCGTCAGCGGGTACTACCCAATTATCTTACTCGTGAGACCACCTCCGAGATTCCATGAATAGTGCACTGAATTTTTGACAGTCAATGGTTGTTTCTAAGGGCAATTTCAACCCAAACTTTAGGAGTTGGTTTAAGAAGTGACAGGGCCTTATCGACAAAACCAGTAGGGTATAGTAGAAAATATGGGCCAACTTTGAGGGCTAACTGTGACCTACTGGACCAGCACCCATCACAAAGTGACCCCCAGTTACGAATAAAATTTCGTCGATAGCCATGCTCTTTGGTGATGTAGTGTGAAAAATGCATGATGCTTGATTAGTATATTATGGAGAGAGTATTTTATTTGGCATGATGATCACTATACTAATAGCGAAGAATGTACAAGTATCATGGAAATGAAACCTAATATGGAGCATAACGATTACACTAAGCATGGATATGTGAGAGTGAGTGATGTGTGAATATCTATAAGTAAGTGCGTGGTAGTGAACCTAAGCATGGATCAACTACAAGTGGTGTTTGACATGTATAAGTGAGCATATATATATACAAGTGTGATAAGTGGATGTGTGTGCTCACCTAAGCATGGATATTCTAGGTGGTGTGTGAAACATGTGCATATAGGTGGTCTTATGTGTAAGTAGTGTGAAGTGAACATGGATAGTATCTACAAGTATGTTAGGAGTAATATAAGCATGAGGTGGATATATGTAAGAAATAATAGAGGAGAAAAAGGGAACATACAGGTAAGTCCGTACGCACATAAGTAGAAAATGATAGCACCTATGTAAATGGAGTCTAGTCCTCTTAAGTCAGTCCCTAACGGAGTTGTCATACCTCCCGTGGGATTTTCCCTCCCGTCTCGAGGGGTGCTTTGGGTACTCGCGCACACACGATTGGAGCGGGAGGAAGAAGGTCTTGCACGCTTTTCCAAGAATGCTTCGATTGTCATCGATGTAGGGTGATGTAAATAGATAGAGTCGTCATCCTATTTTACATAAAATAGGCAAAAGAATATGTCGCTGCCTCAAGAGAGCGTCAACAAAGACAAACTGATTCTTACCAAACTAATAGTTTAGAGGTTTCGGGATTAAGTAACGGAATGGGAAGGTATTAGGAACCCATCCCTCCCTTTCGGTCTCTCATGGGCTTGTGTTACTATTTTCTTAATTTCTCTGTGAAATATGTGTGCATGCATATATAAATGGATATCAGAATCGCTCGACTCGTATCATGGGAAAGATAGAGTGCGGTCATCCAAAGGAATGTTCCCAAAATACTAATTAGAAAATATGATGTATGCGCTTATCAAGATATTAATCATATAAAGGAATGACAATATTTATTAAATAAGATGCGGAAGTATGAATCACTAGCATGATATGTAGATAAAGTAGGAGAATGATGAAAATAGGAAAATTGGACTCGACTCTTCGATTTTAGACCGAAATGCCTACGTAGCCTATGAAGGCATTAAAGTCCATACACTTCGCATGAGTCACAAGAGTGAGGTTTATCACATAAATTCAAAGGGGAGTTTATTATATGTGTGTATGTAGAAAAATATATTTTTAGTTCGTAGAAGATGTGATGGATAATCCCGTTGAAATTTATGTGTAACCCGCTTTTTCTTTGTTTTGTTTTTTTATTGAAAATAAAATATGTGCAATGTAACTAATAAAGGACGAGATGTTAATATGTATGATCTAAAGTAAGAGCTAAATTGACAACTTATATAACTAATGCGAACATAAGGAAATTGAGAGAGATGAGGATGTTTGGACCTTCTTTGGAGAATTGAGGCTTGATTTTGATCCTTGATGAGCTCCCTTGCAAATTGAGATGAATGTTGAATTAGAGAGAAGGATATTTTTGTAAATTTAGTATGAAACTTATGGGAATGAAAGATGGAAAGGAATTTCACACAAGGAAACTTCATTGAAAGAGTTGGCGCTTGCGTTCAATTAAGAAATAATATAATAAATACCATTTTTAACCCAAATTAACCCTAAGCAGTCCAGTCTCTTTAGACGGATCCGTCCGGAGAAACCGGATCGGTTCTTTTATCTGAGCCGGATCGGTCCGGTCTGTTCCCTGATTCCTTTTCTGCCTTTGATATTCGGATTCCGTTGATGATGAATGTGGGGATTGAATCTTTGCAACGGTGTTACGGCTGATGACATATACAAGTATGTCGGACAAAAATGTCCTTACAAATCTCCCCGTATGTCTATGCCAGAACAAACAAAAAAATCCGAATTATCTATAATCACAATGCCTATACAAATCTACCCTTCCATGAACCCAAAACTGAAAGAGATACAAATGATAAAGGCTGCATTGTTTGTTCTGCAAATCTTCATATCAGAAATCTCAACGCTTTTCTCATCAGGGTGTGCAATATGGGATTATCAAGGATGTACCTACACACATGAGATAAAGCAAATACCAAGTGACGTATCGAGTTTGAAATGAGTTAATAAACATATGCGTATATACCAGATTTATGATAATTCTCACATTTCAAAACTCCCCCGTAATCAGATAATTCATTCTCCCCCTTTTTTATGATGTCCCCAAATAGACAAAAGAGAAAAATAAATTAAGCAAGCAAGAACCAGGGTGACACAAGGCATAAATCACACCATTAATGAACATAAAACAACCAAGTCTGTGATGGCGTAAATGAATGGGTGTGATCAAAATTCGATAGGAAAATCAAAGCATACAAGCATGACATTTGTGCACGATGAATATTGGATATTCCTAACGAATGAACTCAAATGCTTCCTTTGGTGTAAAAGATTGGAAATATAAGACATTGACTATATCAAATCAACAAATCAAGGCTCAAAGTGATTTCTACACCAATAACGTCCAAAATGATTTTCATGCTTTTTCAGGACTTTCAAGGAAGTGCAAACCCGTTTTTCAATCTCCAACCAAACTCCCTCAGATTTATATTTTGAATAGAGGAATACTAAATTCTCAAACTTTGGAGAATTGGGTGAAACCATAATGGCCCATATTTGGCATGAATTGCTTTTTATTGCCTTATCAATTTTTTCGGGCTCTTTTAACCTCTTAAGACCTCGGATATTAAAATTCCTCCATTTTTTAGGTCCTTTTTAACGGTGGCTTTTGCGCAAAGGATAAGAATCAACTTTCGCAGCCCCTCCCCGTTATGAAAATATACACACAGTCTCACCAAAACAGTTTTTACATGCAATCCAGTCTTTTCAAGTTTTATCGCATATTGTACATTGTATAGACAGAATTGAGATAGAAACACTCAAGCCAATATGTGATAGACAACTGCAATAGACAAATACAGCCGTGCATGTGTGCAATAAAGGATATAGGAGTCAAGCATGTAGGAAATATCACTAATTACATCTCAAGGACTCCAATCAATGTTAAGCACATGGATGAAATAATGTAGCCTATCAAATCTCAATAAAACAGTCACATGGATAAATGGAATGAAGAGGTGACTTGGCTATCATAAATGCTCATCCATAAAAGGCAAATCTCTTTTTGAATTTTTTTTTTTTTAAAATTTATCAAAATAAAATCTTTTTGTGTTTTTCTAAAAAAATTTCTCAAAAGAAAATCTTTTTGTATTTTTCAAAGAATAATGAAAAGCAAAAATAAGTAAAACACACTAATAGTACAATCTAGCAATAGGCATCAGAGGATATGAAAAGGACAATGCAATCTATGCTAGATATGGACCAACCCCTCAGTCAACTGTGCAAATCCCCAAAGACTTCCTAAGACTCTCAAATCTAAGGGCATTTAAAGGTTTCGTGAAAATATCGGCTAACTGACAGTCGGTGGAAACGAAACTCAGGGATACGACCTTCTCCTCAACTAACTCACGTATGAAGTGCTCGCGTAACCTGATGTGCTTTGTGAGCGAATGTTGGACAGGATTGCGGGATATGTGTATCACGCTCGTGTTATCACAGGAAATGAACATGGTGTCCTGTGAAATCCCATAATCCTCCAACATTTGCTTCATCCACATGAGTTGCGTGCAACAACTCCCGGCGGCGATGTACTCAGCCTCCGCAGTGGACAAAGAGATGGAGTTTTGCTTCTTGCTCAACCAGGAGACAAGAGCAGAACCAAAGTAGAAACACCCACCCGAAGTGCTCTTACATCCATCTACGTCCCCGGCCCAATCGGCATCCGAATAGGCGGATAAACGGTCATCGGTATCAAAGGAATACCAAATACCGTATAAGAGAGTCCCACTCACGTATTTGATAATACGTTTTAGAGCGAGTAAGTGTGACTCTTTAGGAGACGCCTGATAACGTGCACATACTCCAACACTAAAGGCGATGTCGGGACGACTGGCAGTCAAGTAGAGAAGACTACCTATCATACTCCGATATAAGGTTTGCTCTACGTCCTTGCCTGAAGGGTCCTTACTAAGCTTGGTAGTGGTACTCATAGGTGTACGGGCATGCTTAGCGGAGTCTAAACCAAATTTCTTCACTAGGTCTCTAGCATACTCGGATTGGGAGATGAACATCCCATCCTCTAACTGACGAACCTGGAGACCAAGGAAGAAAGTAAGCTCACCTACCATGCTCATCTCAAACTCACTTTTTATCTCCTCCTCAAAGTGGTGATCATGCTGGGAGCATGTGGATCCAAAGACTATGTCGTCCACATAGACTTGGGCAACCAAGATAGCACCGTCATCTCTCCTGATGAACAACGTCATATCAACTCCCCCTCTCTTGAAGCCATGGGCTAAGAGATAGGAAGTAAGCCTCTCGTACCAAGCACGGGGTGCTTGCTTCAAACCATACAAGGCTTTCGTCAGATAGTAGACGTGATCAGGGTGCTTAGGGTCTTCAAACCCTTTTGGTTGTTCCACATAAACCTCCTCCTATAGAATGCCATTCAGAAAGGCACTCTTGACATCCATCTGATATAACTTGAAGTGCAGATGATATGCGATGGCGAGTAGTAAACGGACGGACTCAAGCCTCGCAACAGGAGAAAATGTCTCCCCAAAGTCTATACCTTCTATCTGTGTGTAGCCTTGAGCGACCAACCTAGCCTTATTTCGGATTATGGTACCATTTTCATCCATTTTGTTCTTGAAAATCCACCGGGTACCTATCACATTAGTCTCACTAGGTCGGGGGACTAATTCCCAGACATTATTCTTTTTAAACTAAAGCAACTCATCCTGCATAGCAGATATCCAGTGTTCATCCTTGAGAGCTTATTTATGGTTCTTGGGCTCGACTTTGGACGTGTAGCAATGATGACTAACAAGGTTCTATAGTTGAGCACGAGTCTTGACCCCTAGAGTGGGATCGCCAATAATGGCTGAAGGATCATGACTCTTGCGAACCCAAGCAGGAGTGTCCCCTACCACAGGAATAGGGTCCACAGAGTGTGGGAGAGGAACAGGAAAATCACTGTCAGAACAGTCCTCATCCTCACACTGAAGGTTGGGATCAATATCCGTCGGAGGTTCATCATCTTGCACGGTGACGTTTATTGATTCCATAACCTTAGAGATCTTCAGGTTAAAAACCCGGTACGCTCTACTGTTCGATGAATAGCCTAGTAATATTCCCTCGTCTCTCCGGGAGTCAAACTTTTCTAATTGCTCTCTATCCCGTAGGATGTAGCATTTACTCCCAAAGACACGAAAATATGCCAGGTTGGGTTTCTTGCCTGTCCACAATTCATAAGGCGTCTTAAATGTGTGTGGACGCAGATAAACCCTATTCACCATGTGGCATGCAGTAGACACTGCCTCTGCCCAAAATCTCCTAGAGACCTTACGACCTTGAAGCATTGATCTAGCCATTTCTTGGATCGTTCTATTCTTTCTCTCAACAGTCCCATTTTGCTGAGGAGTTCTCACAGCAGAAAACTCATGTTTGATCCCAATGCTATCACAGTAAAGATCTACTTTTGCTTCAGTAAATTCAGTGCCATTATCACTACGCATCCTGTTAATAGTGACTCCGTGTTGATTTTGTAGGACACGACACTTGGTCGTTAAGAACTCTACAGCATCAGATTTCTCTCTTAGAAAACCTACAATAGAGTATCTAGATAAATCGTTTACCATCACGAGAATGTATCTCTTACCACCTAGACTCTCCGTGCGAGTAGGACCCATAAGATCTATGTGAATCAACTCAAGAACACGGGAGGTGGTAATGGAATTCAACTTCCTATGAGGGCTACGGATTTGTTTTACCAACTGACAGGGTCCACAAATCATGGAAGTTGGCTTTCCAAGTGATGGTAAGCCACGTACTAGGTCCTTTTTGACTAAATGAGATAAGTCTCTAATGTTCACATGACCTAGACGTTGGTGCCACAGATCCATAGGAGTGATCGTGGCGCTGTTGCAAACAAGTGAGGATGTGGGCTCAGTCCCATAGCAGTTATCCTCTGTCCTCACCCCTTGCACTAAAAGTTTACCGGCTTGATTATAGACCTTACAAGCTTTCCGGTCAAACTTCACTGCAAAGTCATCGTCGCACAGCTGGCTGATGCTAAGAAGGTTTGCTTTCAAACCTTTGACGTACAGCACGTTCTCTAGCTTTGGAAATCCTGGTAACTCTACTGTACCTCGTCCTACTATGCTAGATTTGCTACCATCTCCAAAGGTGACTCTCCCATCATTATAATCCACAAGATGGGTAAAATATGAGACATCACCTGTCATGTGTCTGGAGCATCCACTGTCAAAATACCACTGTGAGGTATTATGGGCTTTGAGAGCGACATGGACAACAAGGGCCTTTTTTTCTTTCTTAGGAACCCAAGAATTGGTACCTTTTTGTATTCCCTTGTTGTTGTAGGTTTTAGCCGGAATGTGGGGCGCATTCATTGATGGTAAGGTCATTCGTCGAAATTCCTCCATCAAACTCTGTGATGTGGCGGCTAGAAACTCAACACGCTCTCTCAGACTGGCAAACTCATCAGTCTGATGTGGTGGAGCAAACGTACGTCGTGTCCGACCCAACTTGTAGCAATCATCCCTAAGGTGTCCGTTTCTTTTGCAATGGGAGAAAAAGGGCACAGTATTAGGAGGACCTTGGATTGCTTTTCTTCGTCGAACTCTCCTTCTTGGTTTTTGATGACGGCCATAAGGAGTCGTAGTAAACTCAGGAATTGGTCCGGGTGCAATTTGGGATGTGGAGGCACCATCAAAACCTATTCCTTGCCTGTCACCAAAACCTAAAGCGGGACCGAGGAGCATCTTTCCAATCTTCCCAGATCTATCCTCGATTTGTACCTTGGCTTTCCTAGCTCTCTCAAGGTCATGAGTAAGCTGGGAAACAAGGGCTTCAAGTTTCTTCCGAGTTTCCAGGGAGGAATGGAGCTCACTCGTAAGACTAGCCACTTGTTTAGTCAAGTCCGCTTTCTCTTTCTCAAAACTGCGCTCTCTCTTTCTAAGCAAATTCTCTTTACTAACCCAGGCAGACTCTCTCTCTCTCTCATGGCGGTGCAGGTGGAGGACTCTCTCTCTCTCGTCTCTTCTAACTCTTCTTCTAACGCGGTGATCCTAAGAACTAACGCCTTGTTACGTTTTTTAGTTTTGAAAGACTCATTATATAACTCGGCGTAGGCGCGTTGAAGGTTACTCTCGTCCTCACTACCTTCCTCCTCCCCCTCACTTTCTTCGCTCTCATTGTCGAGGTGTCCCTGTGAAGCATCATCCTCATCGTCGTGAGGAGAACTAGGAGTATTAACATGACTAGCCATGAACGCGGTGAAGTTACGCTCATGCGGTGACTCATCTCCCGAGTCCACTGACTCGACCTCACTGTCGTCACTAAGGGTAGCATTTAGGACAGCTTTACCCTTTTCCCTATTCAGACGAGTGGCACACTCGAACGCTCTGTGTCCCTTACCGTCGCACTCAAAACACCTCTCACTATCTTTAGGGGGTTCTTTGAAATCTTTCTTTTCAAACTTATTTTTCTGAAAATTCTTTTTATCTTTGAAGTTTCCACTTTTTTTAAATTTCAGAATTTTCATGAAATTTTTAGCAAATAATGCCAAATCATCTAAGTCAAACCCACATTCAGAATCAGAATTTTCTATCTTTCTAGATGACTCGACTTTCTTTCTTGCCGGCCCCTCACTTTTTCTCTCTTGGGCTTTAAGGGCAATTCCCTTATGTTTTGGCTTGGCAGATTTAGGAAACATGTCTATTTCATAAGTTTGTAAATCTCCTACCAATTCTTCCAATTTTAGTATATTTAAATTACCCAAGGAATTTAGCACAGTGACTTTAGGTATAAAACGCTTAGGAAGGGAACGAAGAATCTTTTTAACAACTCTAGCATTTGGAATATGTTCACCAAGATTATAGCTAGTATTAACAATGTCAGAAAGCCTAGCTTAAAATTCATCAAAACATTCATTTTCATGCATGGTGATGGTTTCAAATTGTGTTGTTAAATTTTGCAATTTAGACTCTTTAACAGCATTTGTTCCTTCATGGGTAAGTTGCAATACATCCCATGCCTCTTTTGATGTGGTACACATCATTATGCGCTTAAACTCGTCAGGTGTGACAGACCCAGAAATAGCACTTAGACCCTTAAAATTAAAAGATGACCATTTAAATTCTTCATCAGTCCAAGAAATGTCAGGTTTCAAGTTGGTCACATTATCAACAGTCACGGTGGGAGGAGTCCACCCTCGTTCAACCAAAATCCAGGCACGTTCATCAATGGCTTTTAAAGCCGACCTCATACGGGCTTTCCAATAAGCATAATTTGTCCCAGCAAAAATAGGCATTTTATAATATGACTTCTCCATTTGAACACGCACTTTTTACAAAAATCAATTTTTTCAGAAAATTGATATCTTAGAAAAATTTTGCGGAAAAAGGAATACGCGATAGATTAGCGTAACCTGCTCTGATACCAATTTGAAAGAGTTGGCGCTTGCGTTCAATTAAGAAATAATATAATAAATACCATTTTTAACCCAAATTAACCCTAAACATGCAACTAGGTGTGATTGAAATAATATGAAATCATGCAAGAATTATTCAACACACAAAGTTAAGGAAAAATCCCCCAAAGGGGCAAAACCATTTGTATATTCACTATAATTTGTAAGAGAAGCAGCTTACAATCGGATTACACTGAAATACAAGTTTTTGACTAAGAATTACCCGCAGGCATCGGATTCTGTAGTCGCGACTGGAAGTATCCCTTTTCAGTAGGGTTGGCGGCTGGAACTATCCCTGTCCAGTAGGGTTGCAATGAAGAGGAAGGAACGGTCCACTTCATAAAGGGTTGAACAACAGCAATGGTGTTCTTGGGTTACCAAACTTGATTCACATAGATATGGAAGATGTGTGAATCTAAAAACCTAGAATCATAGGACTCAATGGGTGAAGACTTTAGGGTTGATATGCTTTGAAAATCGTTGAAAAGTCTTGGAAAAACCAATTCCCGTAGTGGGATTAAATAGGAGAACTTAAGCCCTAAAATTCGGAACATGATCTGAACACGATCTGTATGGAATTATCCTTGTCGGATCGGTCCGATCTCTTTAGGCAGATCGGTTCTTTTATCTGAAGGCGGATCGATCCGGTTGGCATCAGATCGGTTCGACATTTTGGCTTCATCGGTTCGCTATGGATCCGGGGTACACTGGCCTCACCTCAGCAGGCGGATCGGTCCGGTCTCTTTAGACGGATCGATCCGGAGAAACCGGATCGGTTCTTTTATCTGAGCCGGATCGGTCCGGTCTGTTCCCTGATTCCTTTTTTGACTTTGATATTCGGATTCCATTGTTGATGAATGTGGGGATTGAATCTTTGCAACGGTGTTACGGCTGATGACATATACAAGTATGTTGGACAAAAATGTCCTTACATTCATTGATTGCAGAAAAATGTTTTTGAGATCACTGATAATTATGGATATGAAGTGTGTCTCGTAAGTGAGATCATGCCCTCCTTATATAGGGTAGGGGGACTACCGATCAACATACCCCTAGCCCTGCCAATCGATAGGTGACCCTAAACATATTATCGATTCACAATGAAATGAACCTGCTAATTGGCAGTCTCGTACATATTTTTTTGGAAAAATGGTCGAAGAACATAATCTATAAATATGCATGGGGCATACCATTAGAAAGGTAATTCAGATACCTTAATAAGTCCTTTGGGTTGATCCCAAGTCCGGGAGATGATATTGGGTCAAACAGGCTTGGAAGTGCCCATTAGTCCTTTGGACGGGAGATCGTCGGATGACAATGGATTGTCGGATGACAATGGATCGTTCGTCCAAACCGTAAGTCTGAATAATGCACGGGGTAGAACTTTGGAAAATTTATGAGAGTTACTTAGATGTTCCAAAGAGTTTTGCTCGATTTCAAGACTTGAATTTGCTTAAACGGGGCCTAAAATTGACCAATGATGTTTCAGAGTAGAACGGGTCATTCGTTCGTATCGTAAGGTTGATTCGCACATGGGGCAGACCGTTAGAATGGTTATTTAGTTACCTTTAATGATTCATTCAATCTTAACCGAGTTAAAGAGTTGACCTTAGTCAAACGGAGCCCGAGAGTGCTCAATGGACTCTATATTAATTTTTGGGGGAAATTGATCTTTCGCCCAAACGGTTATGTCATTTTTTGGATGAGGTGGACCATTGGAAAAGTTTTTCAGTGCCCTTTGATGATCCATTGAGATTTTTCTCTATCGATGGAGTTGATTGGGGTTAAATAAGGTCCTGGGAGCGCCCGGTGGCCTCCAAATTGATTTTTGGTAGTAAAATGGACCATTCATTCGAACCGTTATACCAATTTATGCACGGGGCAAATCGTTGAAAATGGGATTCAGAGCCCTTCGAAGATTCATTAAGCTTTCACTCTGACAATGAAGTTAATCAGAGTCTAACGGGGCTCGAGAGTCCCCAGTGGCCTCTAGCTCTGTACTCAAAGTATATCCTAGGGTTTGTAGTGAAATGGGGAGGTGCTAGGGACCTAACGAGATATTTATGGGGGTCCTAGAATCTGGTGTATACAAGGTCAAAATATCCTTGATCCTATCGAATGCTTTCTGATGCTCATCGCCCCATACCCATTTTACCTTATCTATCACGAGAGGTGAGAATTGATTAATGATCTTTGCCCGAGATGGTATGAAACTTCTTAGATAAGAAACTTTTCCCTCGCAAACTTTTAAGATACGTCTGAATTCTTGGTGGTGTCATCTTCAAAATAGCCTTTTTCTTATCGGCATACATCTACACACATTACCTGTTGATAATAAACCTTGTGAATTTTCTGCATTTACCCTTAAGGAACACGTAGAGGGGTTTTCCATCATCTTATACTTTTTACAACATTCAAAAACTCTTCTTAGATATTGGGTGTGCCTACTCTCTTTATTGGATTTTACCATTAGTTCATCGACATAAAATTCTAATATATCATGAAATATTAGCATTATAGTTAGTTGGTATGTTTCCCTAACATTCTTTAAGCTGAAAGTGACCTATAGTGGAAGTAACCGAGAGGAAACCTGAAAGCTGTCATCTCCACATCTATAGGATCCATATTAATCTAATTATAGCCAGCATACCCATCCGTGAAGTTTTACATTTTGTCCCCAATAATCGCATCCACCAAGCTATCACTACTTGTTAATGGGAATTTAGTTTTGGGACATGCGCTATTGAAATTTTGGAAATCCACATAGATTCTAATTTTCTTCTAGTATTTCATGGAAATGGGCACAATTATCGATAGTGAAATAGGATGATATATGGGCTTGATGAATCCAATAGTGAGCAACTTATCCACTTCTGCCTTAATCTTCAAATCTAGATCAGCTTTGTAAGTGCATGCGGCCTATCTCACTAGCGAAGTATTAGGTAAAATGTTTAATTTATGAGAACTTACCTCTGGTTTAATGCCTGACATCTCCATGTACTCCCACGCAAACACGTCTATGAATTCCTTGACCAAGTTAATAATTTATTTTCATTATATTGGACTCAAACTTTTATAGACAAAGATGGGACTCTCGTCTCCACCCTCTTTGCCTAAATTCAACTCCTTGAGTTCTTAGAGATGCTCTCATGATCTGTGTTGTATGAACTCCTATGCTTCCAATGGTTCATCATTGTTCTTAATTATATGCAAATCATCGATTATAAATCATACTGGAATTGGGCCGATGTTTTTATCCCAAAACACTGCCTGTGCACACCGTTATAAAAAGTAGATAACTTTTCCACTGGAAAAATTAACTTTCTTGTAAATTCGAGGTCTTGCAACTTCTTTTAATTTTATTTTTCCTTTATCCTCTCTTTTAAAGGGTACCACGTGTGGACCCATTATATCATGCACTAATTTCTTTACTTGGATCCCTTCTTGAACTGCTTAGGGATCATTCATTACTTTGTGGAACCACTTATTTATCTCTTCATCAAGATCTATATATAATTATGCATCAAACAAATGGGCTTCGTCCACTCAAAAAGTCCTTTGTATGACCTTCATTACTATGGCTATTCCACAAATATTGGCTTTTATGCATTGATGGAACGTGGAAGGCATAGTTCGATGAGTATGCATCCATACTTGACCTATTAATAACTGATATCTTTTGTTGGCATTGATGACATGGAGCTTGATATGGGAAATGGTTTTCTTGCAATAATATACCCAAGTGATCACATACCAGATCTATCAAAGCCTAAAATGACCAAAGATATTGGGAAAATCATCTCCTCCGATATTCTAGTTTCATAAAGAGTAATTATGGGCATGATATTTATCAGAGACCCTCAATCCAACAGTCCTCTCTAGAAACTAATTCAATTGACAAAAGAAATAATATTTAATGGTCTATTGTGAAAGAATGATACTATATACCTGCCTCAGAGAACACCATTTCGGATGTGTACCGTTTAATTAGCCTTCCAATGAGATCATGCAAATTAATTAATGGATCCCCTTGGTTTTGTAGCACCTAGAGGATTTTCTTAGTAACTTCCAATATGGTTTCAAATTTTACTTTAATTTAATCACAGAACCGCTTTAATTATGTACTTTATATGATTACTGTTCATTCTAAATTAATCTCTAGCTCATAAGTTTGAGAATTGTATACATATCTTCCTCCCTCATCAAATGTGAGCACCACACTGATATTACCTTCTTCAATTTCTAATTATTCATCCCAATCATGCTTGTAATCTGTGATGGCCAGCCTAAGCAGCCACTCGTCATATGATTTATCAGTTTTCACCTACTCATCGAATTCCATCATTTTACCCAAGTCATGATCAATCACCATCTTTGCACAGCAATAATGATGGGTAGGCAAAGGATTATTATTGATATCCATGGGAGTAATTTGAAGAGTGTCATTTAAATCTTGATCATTTATTATCTTTCACGGATGATAATAGTCTTCTGTCGAGTCATGTACTTTCTAGTGTAGCTCACAAAATTTGGCATCAACTTTTTGTACAGCTATTGGTATTTGACCATTCGAATGGGGTGACACTACTACCCCACTTATGCACCAATATGTGGTAAAAATCCAAGGCTTCTTCCATAATGCATGGTAATGGTGGGGGAACATCATTTCCAAACGTTCTTTTTTATGCAAAACTATTTTGGATCCTTGACTACTTTTTTAACCATTGGAATACTATTGATATAATTAACAGTTTGTCGTCGAGTGACTCGGAACCTTCTGGGTTGAGGAACCATTTGAGTCCTTAAATTCTAAGCTTTTAGCTTTATGATCATCGCGATATTGCTTGTTTCTCACATAAATTCTCTAAACGTGACCTTGTGATTTTTGTTGATTAGTTGGACTTTATAGTATTCGAGTAGTCCCTCCACATAGATCTACATGAATTTTACTTATGTGGTTCCTAATCAACATATATATACCCCTCTCTAAAACATTTAATGTACTGCATCAACATCTCACCTGGTTTTTATAATTCTTGGGACAAATTCCTTAAGGTGAACTCATCTTTAGCCAAAAAGAAATTCTATAAAAAGTTCCTGTGCATCTCTTCCTAGGTGATAATAATGTTCGGAGCCAAGTAGGAATATCACAAGTAGGCTTTTTCTTTATAAGTTTTTTATAACTCCCTGAACCTCAAGTTCTTTTCGTTATAATGTACACTAAGAATCCACAAACCTTTTAACATGATCTTTTGGATTTCCACCTTTTCCATTAAACTTTATAAACTTCAGTGGAGCATACCCCTCAGGGTATGGTATCTCATTTATATTGCCTGTGTATAGGTTTTTCAATTCCTTTTATAATAAAGGAGATTATTTTCTTAGTCAGAGGATCTTCTTCATATCCTCTAATGTCATCACCTTACAGGATGACTCCGACACCTTAACTCTCATTACTATTGGTGATGCAACAAGGGTAGAGCTCTGCTTGTCCACCACTTTCCTTATCGACACCACCTCTTGTACAAATTCTCCTCCAGTAGGAGATCCCACTGGTGTAGCACAAAATTATCTTAGAGTTTCCATGTCGACATTGTGTTACTTTAGAAAATTAAAAAACAAACTCATAAGATTCATTCCATTTAGCTGTGGAGTAGATGAGTTGCTCGTCTGACCCCCAAATGGGATAGGAGATCTTTTTTCTGTAATAATAACATCTTCATCGGTGGTTTGGTCACTTTGAACTCCATTGACTCTCAAAGAAAGACCAACTGTTTGGAAACATTATTTTCTTCTTTATCCATGGTAATGGGGATACCTTTCCAATAGAGTTTCCAAATGTAAGGGTTTAGTGGTGTAAATGGGTGAGGCGTGACCCACTCCAATGAAAATTTCCTTTACGATAATAATATTTCAATAGCAAGAGCATAGACCATAAACTAACTTTTTCAATACAATAATTATATTTTGTTTACAAGAGTGGATGACTGTTGATTGAATACAATTTCAAATAATCAAGTAAAGGATTAAACTCTTGAGAGTAGTGATTCATGAAGAGCGGAGAGGTAAGCACCTCAAAATCTAATATAGAGAAAGGAGAAAATATTCTAGTGAGAGAATTTGTGCAAAGTAATAATGATACAAAGTTGATATATTTGTAATGTTATAAATGAGAACCTAGCGCTCTTATTTATTTATAGTAAAAATTTCAGGGGACATGTGGCACCATAACTGCCTGGAAATATTATTATGTGACAAAATATTTGAATTTTTTTTCTCCTTATCACTTTCTCCCACGATTTTTCTGTTGTGGTGACACCCGATGTGATAGTGGACAAAAAGTGATATTGTCGGCCATGGCGCAAAAAGGTGCTATTTTGTATATCTATTTTCTTAGTATGTTTTGAAAACCTTTGGGTGTCCTTAATGGTCACCCGCTATTTGAATTATTAAGTCTATCTAGAGAGTAAGCAAGTGACTGCTCGCCATTTTATAATGTTAAATGTTTTATGTGAGGGAGTGTGTAACACCCCAAGCAAAAACACGAGGCATTACTACGATGAAAATTAAAATCTAAAACCATCCAAAATAAGTATAGAGCATCTAATTTCCACGATTTAAATATAACAAAACCACTATTCTTCTATTTCCACAATAATGATTTCCAGTAATTTTTCTCCCAAAATACACAATTCTCCAACAAAAATTACACCACTAATTTATACATCAAAAATAAATCTTCCAATCCAAGCTCTAAAATAATTCTTCAAGATAGTCCATAGCATCCCAATCCACGCTAGCATGACACTAAAACAAAATATGGGGAAGTACATAATACGACAGGAATAGATGCTCAAAAATAATTAGCACGATGAATAAATCGCAACAATACGAATGCTCACATATAAATCAAATGCAATACTCAAGCATTATATCAATATTAATTTCTCAACAATACATCAATGGGTCACGAGGCCTCACCTCACCTCCCCTAGGCATTCTCAAGTCAGATATCGGAGTTTGGACTATCGGAGGGTGCCCATTCTCCGTGCCATATTAAAATCTCACGACACTATGCTCAAATCAATAATATAAGATATCTTAATGAATCAAATAATAGATTCCAATAATTTTTCAAGTTTCCAATGAATATCACAATTCAACTTGAGTGAAATTGACACTGAAAATCAACGGAATACTGTCGAGAGAATTTAGGAGCATATTGTGTAAGTCCCGTACCTTAAAATCATCATACGAAAGCCATAAAAATTCTTCCTCAAAATTTAGATCATGCCACTACATTCCTCTCCTGAATAAAATCAAAACTCTCTCTTGAACAATCTTGAGAAAACTCAATTAAGCCTTCAAATATTGAGTCAAACACTTGATTAAGTTTGGGGCTAAATTTTGCAGATGAAAGGGAATAATTTTGGAGAGGTCTTCAAGTTGAAAAGTTGATAATAAAGTGATTTGAAAATCCAACCCACGAATTTGTTATGATATATAAAGGATTAAGAGTTCGATTAAGAAAAGAGTTATAATCGAATATAAACACTAAAATAAAAATTTTGGACGACCGGACCTTTTAACTTTGCCTGAAATTTGGGGTCGTGGTAGTTGAAGATGAGAGGAAGCTGTACAAAAATTTCAGCTGGATCGGATGGTCGAATATTTTTATATATATATTTTCCTAGAGAGTTTTATTTTTGAGAACTCTTAGAGATTTTTATGTTTTGAGGACTCTTCTAAATGCCCCAAGACTTATATATACTCATATTAGGAGTCTTGTAATCTAGATTTCTGAATTTCGAATATAAAAAGAAACATATATAATTATAAAAAATAATTAAATTGAAATATTATTTTTCTTCAATTTCCAAAATAAATTTAAAAATTTCCATTTAAAAAATTCGGGTTATTACAGAGTGCAAGTGACCTCTTAGGTTCCTTGCCTCAATATTCTCTCTTTTTCAAGATATTGGAGTGGTTGAGACTTAGTTTGATCAACAAGACTTACTCTTCAGCCTCTAAACCAAAACGCTCAAGAAGTCCCAACTGGCCATCTGTTCGAGCTTTGTTTTCTCGGCAAAGGCCTCTAGCTAAACAAACATGTATAAAATAATAAAACTAAGTGTTAGTGAAGGAAGTGCTCGTTTATATTTTCATGTTTCTTAAGTGACTGCTCGCAACACTACTTCACTAGGCATCCAAGGATTACTTGTATACTTGCTCATGTTTTGAGACTTAACTTAGGGTTGCTCGCGCAACCCCCTTGTTGGTACTACTCGCATAGATTTTGGAGCAATGAAGGTTGAATCGGGGTTGTTTAGGTAGCCCCCTTGCTGGTATTACTTGCATCACTTTTAGAGCACTGAGGGTTGTCTCGGGGTTACTTGGGCAGCTCCCTTACTGATGTTTCTCGCATAACTTTTGGAGTACTTAGGGTTGAGTTGGGGTTTCTCGTGCAGACTCTTGCTCGAATGTCACCTGTAACTTTTGGAAAACTGAGGGTTGCTCGTACATTTATCCTTATTTATTTGTTCTCTATGGCTTAAGAGGGTTGTTCACGCATCCCCTTTGATTGTCTACTGCTCAGATAACCCTTGAATAATTGTGGGGTTGATCCTCTCTACAAAAGATGAAAATGTAATTGGCATAAAATGAAATTAAATTAAAGAAAGATAAATGCGATGAATTAAAAAAGTACAGTACGAAAACTAAAGCAGGAAAGAAAAACAATCAAAGGTAAATGCAAGGAGACTTTTTATAAATTTTAAAGAAAGTTAAAATCTACCTTAAAAACTACTCCGAATGAAAGAAAACCTGCAAATACATGAAAAATAAAAAGTAAATGAATGGAAAAGTTTTAACGAGTAAATATAGTTTTCTTATTGAGGGATTTCATTCTTTCTATGTGCTCTAGCTGCTTATTTATAGAATTCATTACCATTCAACTGTTATGTAATTGCTGGGAGGTTCCCAATTAGATTTTTTCACCTAGGTGTTAATATATCTCCAAACTGTCACTTAGTTCTTAATCTCACGTCTAAATCCTTGACACGTGTCAAGTGTTTAAGCTCCCTTATGCATTAGACCCACACATTATACCTCAGTTATAATTTTTTATTAGTAATCTTATGTGGAAAACTCTCATTGGATAGTAATAATATGGTGTAAATATGCTACATGCACTAATTAATTTTTAGGAAACTTTAATTAGTGACTGTTAAATTTCGTATGCCATAACCCCACGTTCATATCATCATTACTTCTGAGAAAACAATGCATATATAAATGTTTGCTGGCAGCGAAAAGACCTCGCTTCAATCTATCAGTATCTTCAACTTAACTCTTTATCTCCTGATCTTTTATCTCCTCTAAAATCAACAATGGCATCCTAAGAGAACAAATAATCCATACCAAAGAGTGTCCATGAGTTTGGCTCCTCTTTAAACTCAACCAATAATATTGAAGAACCTTTATCTATTGCAACTATTGTTGTATATCCCACTATTGATAGGAGATAATATAATATTGGAGATTAAGGTTTTTGGAGTGTGTCTACCCTCACTGAATGTGATAATATTTCAGACCCAACCATTCCTCTACCACCTATTCTAACTGGATTCCTTTTTTGAATCATTCTTCAAAAGTTCCCCTTGATCTTGACACAATAAATGGTAAGCCATACTTTTTTAGGCTCTTTCAATGCTTGAATGATAGAAGATTTTATTTTCCCACCTCTTGTAAGAAAATATGTTTTTTTCTAGCACTAATAAACCTACATTTGATGGGGAGAAAGTTATAAAAATGGTATAAGCTCGGTCACCTGATGCTAACCCCAAAAAACCTATTGACTCCTACTTTGGTTCATTATATCACTCTACCAGCTACTCCTCTTGATGTGCTCGGTGTTAGTCTCATCGTCACACACCATCTCTTTCCCCTCGAATATCGGTCATAACTGTATTTCCCCTCATTCATTAACAAACTCAGGGGGACATATGCTTGGTTAAAGCTAATTAAATCTCATTATCCCTTTCGAACAGAAACCAATGAGCATCAATTTCTTCTGGATGCTTAGCATTACACTACCTATACCACTCGCCTCTGTGGTTTTGACTGTTCTTGTGTAATTTGGTGAATTAATGTGACACAATTTCGCCTAGGACCTTGTGAGATGAATAGAGGGTCAAATTTGGATAATATCGTGCCCTTGGTGAAATCTATTAGATTTAGAATGGCTTTATGTTTAATTTAGAGGAAATTTATTATTGTTCAATAAAGACCCTTAGTCGTTCAAATGAGATCCCAATCTCGTTAGAACGATGCCAGATCATTTGAACAACTGCTTCAAATGACCGTATTCAATAAAAAAAAATTGACCACCTTTGTTAGAAGCTCATTTAAACCCCGTTCGAATGAGATGTGTGTTGTCATTCGAACAACTTCCATTCTCATTCAAATGAGACTGCAAGAATCATTATTTTTAGATTCAAAAAATGTTGTCAAAATCTAGGCCGTTAGATCATTTGAGTTGTCAAGCTATCAATAAAGCAAAGCAAATAGAGATGGGGTTTTGGTGGACCAAAGTTTAACAGTTTTAGGGGCTTTTGGGTATAATTAAGATAGAGGAGAGTGTTGATGGCTATTCTAACAATTATCCATCATATTTTCTCCCTCTCTTTATCTTTTGGAGCTTCTCCACCACCTTCTACCACCCTAGCACCACCACCCCTCCACCCTAAACCATAATATAAAACCCATATACACCACATGTTAGGCTGGATGTCATTTACAAAGATGTTTTTGGGGATTTTTGGAGAAGAAAAGAAAAGGAATAAAGGAGCTTGAAGGGGATTTTTCTTAGATATTTTATAAAGCTTACTAGTGGAGCTAGGCAACCTCCTTGATGCCACCTTAGGAGGTGGGAGGTTTCTAATGTCAGCTTCTCCATCCAACCATTTTTAGAGCTATATTAGGCTGGAAAACTCTGTTCTTTAAGTTTGAGAACTCTATTGCATTAGTGTTTGGTCTTGTATGTTTAGTTTTAAGAGTAGAATGCATGCATGTTGTAAGAAGGTTATTTTTTCATGATTTATGTAACGTAGTTTTACAAATGGTTTCAATGTTTTGAGAAAATGACATGTTTTCAAGAAGACTTGGTATCTATCATGTTAAGATATTTTATGTACAAATTTTCAGAATTTTCTTGTAAAAATGGAATTTCAATGAAATTGGACATTTATTCAAAGTTTTGAAGAACAAAAATGTCTTTTAGTCTTGAAAAGCCTGTTTTTGCAAGTATTATGAAATCTCTTGAATAATCATCTCTTGAACTTATTTTATTGGATTTTTGGACTCAAAATTCCTCTTCGCACGTATATAAACTTGTAGTAATTGGGCAATGAGCATATGAACAAGTTTAGTAAAGGTTTTAATGAGTTTTATCATGAAATAAGGAAAATAGAAATTTTGGCCTTTAAAATAAGTTAATGAGTGTAGAAAATGTTGCAAGTGTATGTTTCAAGACTACATACGATGATAAAGGAAAATGGGGTTTTTCTTGTAAATTAGTCTTCAAAAGATCAATGACTTCTTTTTTAAACAAAATGATAAGATAAAAAGTTTTTTAACTTGAAAAAGTGTGTTTTTAGTATGTATAAATTGATAATGTTTGTGGAAAATAACACTTGTGAAAATGGAGGAAGGCAAGTTTGAAAACGTATGGGTAAAATGATAATTCTACATAAAGTGAAACATAATGTTGAAAAAAGTGTTACACAAAATGGTCCTAAAAGAAAGTGAGTTTCGGGATGAAATCAATGAAAAAATGTGAAGGACAAGAAATGGTGATATTCAAGTGTAACATAAATATGGGGCGTAATTCTTGGGATTTTGACTTCGGCCGGTAAAAATGGTTTATTGTGGACATTGTTTTTTTTAGAAAAATGAGGATATATTAAAAGGAGGAGAAAAAAAGGCCTTTCTCCGAGGGCTTACAATCTAGAGAACGAAATATCAAAATCATCAATGTAAGAACTAAAAAATCTAGAGAAAGGGCCTTTATAAGGTCTAGCTTTGAATGCTAAAACAATATCATAGTGTATGGCCTGAATTATTGACATGGGCTTCATCGAATTATCTTCAAAATTAACTTTGTTTCTGGAACACCATATCTGCCAACAAATGTAGAGAGGAAGAATCTTGCAAAGAATTGATCTAATATTTTTCCCCCGACAGTTAATCCACCAAGATATAATTTTAGATCTCAAAGAATAATTCTGAAGACGAAGGCCCATCAAAATTTTAAAATGCAACCATACTTCCGTAGCAATATCACTAGTATGAAATAAGTGATCGTCATCTTCTTCTTGAGACATCATACAACAACGACATTTAGAGACCATAGGAATAAAAATGCGCTTGAGATTAAGATCTAGGGGAAGAGCTTTATGAAGAATTCGCCACGAGAAAATAGAAACTTTTGGAATGATCCTCAGATCCCATATCATGGAATCTGAGAATTATAAGCAATGTTTTTCTCTAATTAATCCCCAAGTCTTTTTAAGAGAAAATTTTGACTTAAACCAGTTTGGGTCATAAGAAGAAATATTCTCCTCAATAAATTCCTCAACTGATTGCATTCTCTTCCATGTGGCACTAGCAAATATAGGAACACCCCTGAAATTAACACAAGCGAGTTTTTTATATTTGTAGTGCATAAAATTGGCCCAAAGAGAATTTTTATTTAAGAATTGAGACCAAATTTTGTAGGCATATGCATTACAAATATCATTTAAATCTCTGATTCCAAGACCACCTTCTAATTTTGGACGTGAAATCACCTCCCAAGAAACCCAGTGATGCTTACTGATTTCGTCCAGTTGACCCCAAAAAAAATTCGAGCAAATTTTTTGGAAGTCCTTAACAAAAGATTTAGTAGGATGAATATTGTAAAATACATGTAATCCCATGGAATGCAAAACTGTTTGTATAAGAAGTAAGTGACCTGCTTGGCTAAGATAAGAATAGTTCCAACCTTTTATCTGGTCAACAGCTTTTGAAATGATACCTTAGAATAAACTGTGATTTTTCCTACCAATAAATAGAGGAACTCCCAGATAAGTGATTGAAAAATGACTCGGATCTGACCAAAATAATTAAGAAGGGCCCGGAGCCCTGGGATGAAAGTCCCAAAATCAATGACCAGAGCATATGATAGCGTAGCTAGCATTTTGGAGCCCGTTAAAGTATGATGTTATATGGTAAATTTCGAGGAAAAGATAATGAGAAAAGTTGAACATCATAAGGAAATTAGTTTTATTGAGAATCTAAGAAAAGACAACTCTTTTGAAATGAAATCGATAAATTTTTCGATCTTAAAAGGGTAATTTGGACAAGAAATATAAAAATGACTAAGTCCAAGTAAAGCATGAGTTAATTCAATAAGTGAAGTGGTTAATGGGTAATCAAGCAACCTATGACGATTTTAACCCATAATTAACACAAGTGTGTGTTGTGAACGGTTTTCAAAAGGAAAATAAATATTTTCTAACACGGAGTGTGTGTATGTGTGTTAAAAGGTGATTTTCAAGGAAAATACTAAAGTAGATCTAGTGTAGGTAAATGGGAATTCTCAACAAATGAAGTGTTTTTCCTAAAAAAATGGTATTTGGTTTAAGTATATAATTAAGTGCGTTAAGTTGGGAAAATAATTATAAGTTAAGTTATAAGGGGAAAGAGCGGTCCTTTTGTAAGATTAATGTGATTTAATCAAGTCAAGTAATGTTTTGGATTAAAAACAGATTCATGAATTAGTATATTCATGTGTATATATACATGGTATTTTCATGTGCATGTAGGTGATACATTATAGAGTTTATTTTCTGTCATTCGATCCTATATTTCCTTGTTTTATTTCCCACTGGGTATTCGTCTCATTCCCTCTCCTTTGTTACTATAAGTTGTACGCGATTCCGTATCTTAAGAGCGTTATAGAGATAAGTATTTTTTTATTTCACGTTAGTATATTTGAATGCTTAGATTTCGAGGATGCTTTTCATAGGTCCCGCACGTAGCTTGATGTAAATTGGAATTGCTTGCTAAAAAAGTGAAGTGTTAATTAAATAAAACTAAACTAGAAATATTATTTAGGTTGTCTCATTGTAATTCACACTTAACCTTCGGATCGCACCAGGTTGACCCACAGATAACCCACAAATTTGGGCCGAGGTGTTACGATTAGTTTTAGAGATCTAGGTTTAAGATTCCTTTCGTGAGTGACATGGTGAGGTCTGTGGTGGATCTTTTGACATCGGTTTGGTTTTAGGGCCAGTCACGCTAGACAGATGACAGTTTCAATTCATGTTCTCGATGATGGAGTCAAGGAGATTAGCATGACTGGAAGTTCATTACTAAGTAGCAAGTGGCCAAGTTAGGTACCATTAATAGTTCTCAGATCTTCTGATATAGGAGTATTAGTAACTTGCAGCATTTGTGTAGGCCATTAGTGGTGACACCGTGTCCTCTAGTGTGAGGTGCTTTTATGTCAACCCTTGATTATGTAAGGAACCCACTAAGACGTAAAGGTGTAAGTTATTTAAGTCAACTATGGATATTATAAGGTTAGAGCATTATGACTACGCATAATTAATTCTATAATAAGGATGCATTAGTTTCCTTGGTTAGGAACACATGAGTGGCTAATAGTGTAATTAAGCAAACTTTATCCTTGGGGTATTGTTATATCGTGGGTATTTGACAAATTGGTAGGCATGTAGACCCATGTTGGTTATTACTTGAGGATGTGTACTCGGGCCTTAGTTAATATGTTACTATCATTATAGGTGAGTGCCTTTGTAATTGTCAATTAAAAGATATATATCATAAGCTTATGAGCCATTTTTGGTAAGTATGTTACGTGTGTAACAATGATGAGTTAAAGTGACACAGGAGTGAACCCTAGGTAGTCTTCTATGATCTGATATTAGAGAATATGATGTAACATTTAAGGAATAAGATCCCCTTGTGATGTTGTTAGTGTGGACTTAAGAGCTATATGTTATACATGACGTCTTATATCCTTCTAGATACGTTAGTAGCATCAAGTTGTGGTAAAATATATAGTATATTGCACCAGCCGTTTATAAGAAATTTTTGGGACTTTTCATTGGGTCTTGAGGAAGGGTTATAAGTTGGATCTATGCCAAGGTTTAAAATAGAGGGGAAATAAGATTTTATCTAAAAACCATAGCCCATTTCCAATTGCCTAAATGATGACTGAACGTGAAGCGGTTTCAGTATAAGTAGCTGAATTTAATAAAACCACTGCTTCATCAATGTTTGATAGAAGTAGAATTTTAAATTTTTTTCCAGTAACCATTCTGAGTGAGGATCCCTTGGAAAGGATTTTTTACTTATTTAACAAGGAAATAATCTACTCCATCTGACCCATGATATTGATTGCGTGTTTCATCTTTAGGAATAGAAATCGACTTATTATGACGCCTTGAGGTGTTCAATGATTATAGTTCTCTGTGTATGGAGACTTGTAGGCCAGTATCCTTATGAGTGTCTAATAGTCATGGTATGGATATTGGTAAATCGATAGAGTGTACCTGCTAAGATAAAATCATAGGTGATGAAATATTGTCAGGTCCTTGGTGACAATTACGTTGGCGTATGCTTGGTGCCCTTAGGGAACCAGTTAAGTTCGGTGTTACAGAGTGAAATTATTCTAATTATGGTTGTATTGAGGGTCATGTGATGATCTCAGGTTATTGGTTAAGTTCAAAGGATTCAAATCGTGTAATCCTTGGTGACATCATTAAATTTAGTACGAATAGGTGATGTAACCTTCTAAGGGTAATTAGAGATTAATGTTATAATTTAGTACGAATAGGTGTAGTAAGTGTCGTACTTATGTAGACATCACATTATAAGACCCCATATGTCTCTCCTTAGGTCCCTAAAACCTCCCCGATTCATTACAAAACCTAGGATGTACTCTGAATACTGATTTAGAGGCCATCGGGAACTCCCAAGACCCATTTGACCCAGGTCAACTTTATCGTCAGAGAGAAAGCTCAATGAATCTGGAAAGGGCTCTAAATCCCCTTTATAATGGTTCGCTCGGGCGTGAATCGGCATAAAAGTTTAGACGAACGGACCATTTTACTATCAAAAATCGATCTAGATGTCATCGGGCGCTCCTGGGCCTCAATTTTACCTTAATCAACACCATCGTTAGAGCAAAAGCTCAATGAATCTTCAAAGACACTAAACCCCTTTTCAACGGTCCACCCCATGCATGAAATGGCATAACCGTTTGGAAGAATAATTCATTTTCCTAAAAAACTTGAGTTGGAGGCCATCGAGCGCTCCTGGGCTTCGTTTGACCAAGGTCAACTCTTCAGCTCGAACGGGACTGAATGAATCTTTAAAAAGCACTGAATACCCATTCCAACGGTTCGCTTTATGCGTGAATTAGCCTTACGATATGGACGAATGACCTGTTTTACTTTGAAAGGTCACCAGATGCTTTCTGGCCCCATTTAACCAAAGTCATCTCTCTGAACTGAGCGAAGCTCTTTGTAACATAAAACTACCTTGCATAAACTTTCCAACGGTCCACCTCGTGCACAATTTTAACTTACAGTTTGGACGAACGATCCTTTATCGTCCAAAGGACCAATGGGAACTTTTGACCCCTGTTTGACCCAAAGTCGGGTTCATTTGAAAGAATCTTGAAGCTATCTAAATTACTTTTCTATTGGTATTCCCCGTGCATTATTTGGATTAACGAATTGCATTCTACGACCATTTTTCCAAAAAAATCTACATGAGACTGCCGATTGGCAAGTCCCTTTCCCGGTCAATCGGCAATGTGTCTAGGGTCACCTGCCATTGGAAGGGCTCGGGGTATGTCGATCGATAGTCCCCCTACCCTCTAAAAAAGAGGGCATGATCTCACTCTAAAGACACATCTCAAATACATCATTAGTGATCTCAGCAACATTCTCTTGCAATCAGTGAAGTTTACTTGTGTGAAATTCCTTTCCATATTTCATTCCCATCATTTTCATACCCAATTTAGCAAAATCTATTTCTCTCTCATCCAACATTTAGGAGAGCTCATCAAGGATCAAGATCAAGTCTCAATTATCCAAAGAAGGTATAAATATCCTCCTCTCTCTCTCTAAATTCTTTATTTTTGCATTAGTTACATAAATTCTAACCTAATTTTACTTTAGTTCATACATATTAACACCTCATCCTTTATTAGTTATATTGCACATACTTCATTTTATATATATAAAAAAGAGTGTTTCCTCTATAAATACCAATGGGATTACCCATCACAATTTCTCAAAACTAAAAAATACATTTTCTTCACACACACTTATAATAAACTCTCGTTTAGAGTCTATGGGATAAACCCTACCCTTATGCCGCATGCAAACTACGTGGACTTTAATGCCTTTATAGGCTACGTAGGCATTTCAGGTTAAAACTCGAGACTCGAGTCCAATTTTTCAATTTTCCAATTTTCTAATTTTCTAATTTTCCTATCTTCATGTTTTCATCCTTTTTATTTATATACTACTCTATGTATCATACTTGTGATTCATATTTGTGTTTTATCTAACAAATATTATTGTTTTATTATAATGATCAATATCTTGATAAGAGTGCACATCAGATTTTCTAATTATTTTGGGAACATTCCTTTGGATGACCTCATTCTATCTTTTCCATGATATGAGTCGAGCAATTCTAGTCTCCATTTATATAAAGATGGGCATACCCTTTATAGATAAATTAAGGAAAATAGTAACATAAGCCCATGAGAGACTGAAAGGATGGTATGGGTGCCTAACACCTTCCCATTCCGTAACATAGCCCTCGAACCTCTGAACTATTAGTTTCATAAGCATCAGTTTGTCTTTAATGCCACTCTCTCGAGGCGATGATATGTTTTTTTCCTATTTTGTGCAAAATAGGATGGCAACTAAATCTCTTTACATCACCCCCACATCGAAGAAGGCTGCAGCGCTCCGAGAGCTTCTCTCCTCTATTCGAGTGCGCGAGCGTGAGTGACGAAACCCCGAGATGGGAGGAAAAGAGCCCCAAAATAGGAAGGGATGGACACAACTTGGTTTTGATGAGTACCAGGAAATGCATTGGAGACTTATATTGATGATATAGTGTAATAGCACCTCGGATGGGATATCAAGGTATAATTAAGGTATCAATATGTGACGACAGTATAAATTAAAATTGCCCTAGTTGGGGAGTGATTAGCTATTAGCATGTCTTTCCAGACTTGTATGGATCAGGGTGTGTAGAGTTGCGTAATAGTTGTTACCCTTATAACGATAAAGATGATTGGTATTCATTTTGGGTAGAATTTGAAGATAGGCGCAGTGATGACCTTGTGTCATTGGAGGCTGTAATAAGGTGAGAGTTTCATCTAGTTGGGCATTGCCTATGGAGATATTGAGATGCAATCACTGGATGATAAAGTAGATAATAACCTAGGTGTGTTAGGTTACTAATGAAGTCACATTAATTAGAGAGATGAAAAAAGGTTGACATTGGCAATGGTGTTTGGCATTCGTCAATATTGTTCGTGTTTGTCAAAGATGAAAGGAGGAAGCCTTATTCCTAAGGAGGTAATTCCATCAGTTGACTTCTTAAAGGATAATAGCTCATGTTTTCTGTTCTTCTCGTAATAATGAACTATTCGTGGTCCAATTTTTTTCGACTAGTGTCCCAAGCTAGGATGTATGTCTAGTCTATGATCTAATGAAGACGTCTGGGAGGAGTCGTATATTTCAAAGCACTAGGTTCATACTTTGTGAATAATAGTTTGTTTCATGCGGATGGTATTCTCTCAGAATGGTTGTTCATTCATTCTAATTTATTCTGTTCTTTAGGTCCCGGTAGCCAAGGACTATGTTCCTTTAGTTTCGATAGTCAAGGATTATGTTCCCATGGTTGTGGTAGCCTAGGATTATATCATGTAATTATTTCGGTTACGGCACCATTTGGCACAGTGAGAATGCAATTGGACCTGGCACAGTCAATGCACCTCGGAAACTGGGTGTGCCCTTATTTGCAGTATCCTATTATTTTGCACAAGTATTATAGACGTGTGGCTGAGAGTTATATCGCACAGTTTGTTCGTAGTATCTGCTTTCCTTAGGATTAGTGATCTTATTAATTGGTCGGCATGGCGATTAGTGACTCTAGTTGTAAAGAGCAGGATTATGACTTGAGGATATCATAAACGGTTAGACCTCGAGGAAACATCACACGTAGTGTTATTTTAACACAATAAGTATATTAGTGTAATATTCGGGTGAGTGTTCCATAGTTGGACACCTAGAGTGATCCTAGTTTCATAAACGGATCTTGTGGAGGGTATTAGTTGGATGTATGATTTGTGGCTTAGTTAGTATGTCATTTCTTAGGGTAGCTATGCGAGGTCAGTATCTAGTCTAAATAAAGTTGTGTGGTCAGTATGGCTCTAGAATTATAGGAGACTCAAAATATCTAGTTCTAAAAATTAAAATAATTCATGATGATGAATTGGGTGTTGGTTGCATGTCATTTTGATTTTGGGCGAGTGTTGATCCCTAAAGAGTGTTGCCTCGATAGATGTGCCAGTTTTCTTTGGTTGTTAGCAAAGAGGCCTCAGGACTTGATTGTGTGATCATCGAGTATATAGAGACTCGAGAACTATTATGTGACTTTGATACTAGTTTGATGGTGAACATTAGAATATGTTTCATGTCGAGTTCTTCGGTAATAGCCCTTTATAAAAAGACGTATTACGACTTCTGTAAGGAAATAAATTTACAATTGAGTCCTTTGTACTTTTGGCTCAATTCCGAGCAAAAACATTTGAGTCATAGGATAGTATTCAGGTTGTATTCTTTCAAGCCTATGACACGTAAAGTTGAAGACGTAGCGGACAACATTTCAAGTGAACATCAATTTCCAAGTTTCAAGTGCCACGTTTCACGTCATCAACATCATATTTCAAGTCTCCAAAGGTATGAATGCTTTTATATATTTGAGGGAGACTTGGAATAATTTTATAATGGGTGTTATTTTATTTTAAAATGAATTTTATTTTCAGAAGGTTATTTTAGAACTTTTAATAAAGTATTTGGGCTTAAAATTGAAAAATGAACTTTCTGACATTTCGTTCGAAATTGTCGTTTGAACGAGTTTGTCATTAGAACGAGAATTTCGTTCAAACGAGTTTGCCAATGACTGTTCCCTTTTGGCCACTGGAACATCGTTAGATGGTCATTCTAACGAGACTTTGTTCGAACGAAAATCTCGTTCGAACGAGATTTCCGACGGGAAACATTTTTGGCTGTTTTTCTTCATGATCCCACTCTTTTGCTCCATCTAACTCTTCCAGATTTATTTAGTGCGGGAACCGCTTTTGAAAATCTAACTTTTGATAACTTCTAAACATACTTTGAGATAAAATTTAGAGAGAAAAATTTCCTAACATCAAAAGTTCATAGTTTTGTGTTTTAGTGAATTCATGAAATAATTCCTACCAAAACACATACAGCCAACTGTTTAGTTTATTCCAAGTATTTCTACTTCTATACATTTTCTTGGTGCATTTTGGCACCGGGTTTACTTTTCTACCCAAGAAGAAAAGAGTTTGGGTCTTGTTTCTCAACCTTAAAAAAAGGAAAATCATTTTTGTATTCATTGCGGTGTTCTCACATGGTGAAAGGCATCATGTGTGGGTGACGGTGTCCAAGAATCCCATCGGTGGAGTCCAAGACTGTAAAGGAGTCCACGATTATTTTCTAGGAGAAGGTTAAAGATCGAAGGAGCGTGTCAAGGCTTAAAGTGAGTCGAGTATGTTTGTGTAAGTCCTCTTGTCGAGTGTTTGTAAAATTTTAACCATACTTAATGAATTTGTTAGGCCAGGGTGGTCCGAGGTGTTTTCCCGTTTCGGGTTTTTCCTCGTACATCGTCGTGTTGTGGGAATGTGAATTTATTTTATCATTTGAAAAAATCACCTAGAACGCATGCTTAGGGTAAAAATATAAAATTGGGTTTAATTTGTAATCTTGATTAAAATGGTGCATGTTTAATTATTTGGGTAAGTTTAGTTTAAATCAATTTAATTCAAGTTGGCTCTAAATGAATTAGATAATTCTCTTGCCTAAGTTGTTTAAACTTGATAATTAAATTAATTTGGTTTGAGTGTATTTAAAGTGTGTGTGTACACTTTAATTCACTTTGTAGTGTTTAATTTTAATTTGTTTTAAGAAATTAAAATTTGTCATTTGTGTGTGTTGTGTTCAACCATCTTTATTCCGCATTAAAGGAAATTCATATTTATAAAATTAAAATTGGGGGTCCTTACACGTATTCAAGTTGGTATCAGAGTCGGAGCGCTAATTTATTGTGTTAAGGTCCTTTCATATATTTTTGATTAAAAATAGAATTTTCCCCATTTTCTAAATTTTCTATTTTCGATGGCTCTAATTACGCGTATTGGAAAGCGGGTATGAAATCGACTTTAAAATCTGTCGACAAGAGGGTTTGGTTCTCAGTCGTTAACGGGTGGTCTCCACCCACACAATTTGTAGACAATGAACGTGTTCCAAAACCCATAGATAGATGGAGTGAGAATGAATATAAACTTGCTAATTTTAATTCCCGAGGTTTAAATGCCTTGTTTATCGCGGTCACACCGGATGAATTTCGACATATCATGGTGTGAAACCGCTAAGGAAGCTTGGGATATATTAGAAATCACTCACAAGGGAACTAGTGTCATTAAAGCTTCTAAACTCCAAAACCTCACCCCTCAATTTGAAACCATCAAAATGAATGAAAAAGAAACATTTGATGAATTTTATGCTAGACTTTTCGATATAGTCAATTCATCGGGTATTTTAAAATTGAGTGTTCCCGAGAGATTTATCCGATGAACACTCAATAGTCAATTTTATGCTAGACTTTTCGATGAGTCAACCAAACTTAAGGAACTAGTACGAGATTTACAAACTTATGAACTAGATATGTTCCCCTCCAAAAATGAAAAGAAAATTGATAAGGGCATTGCTTTGAAAGCTCGAAAGGAGGAAAAATAAGTTGTGGATAATGAGAGTGATAGTGACTCGGAGGACATGGCCATGTTTGCTAGGAAGTTTCATAAATTTCTTAAATTTAATAAACATAAGTTTTAAAATGATTTTAAGAAATTTGAAAATTATAAGCATGCCAAAGCCGAAAAGATCCCTAAAACTTTTAATAAAAAATTAAATAGGGCCGAGTCTAATTGGTGTTACGGTTGTGAGGGTTATGGCCATAGGAATTTTAAATGCCCCACTAAACTAAGGAAAGAGGGTAAACAACAAATTTCATATAATGCTACCCTTAGTGATAGTGATAAGGAAGAGGGACCCGCTTCCCCCATTGAGTGCAACTTTGTCGTGGTCATGGAAAGTCATGTGAGCACCAATAATGAATCTTCCTATGAAGATATAAAAATTCATGACACTTCCAAGGCCTTTGTTTGTGAATCTATAAAAGATGATGGTAGTGAGAGTGGAGAATAAAGAGAGAGTGAAAATGAAGAAGAGGTTGACGTGAGTGAACTTCAATTTGCATTTCAAGAATTATATGAAGAATCTATTAAATTAAAAAGAGCAAATTTGAAGTTAGAAGCGAGTTTAAAGGAGTGTACCAAGGTTGTCAATGAGAGTGCGTTAGTTGATGACCTTAGGCCACGAGAGAGAGCTCTTCGAGAGAAGCGTAAGTATGTAAAAAGAGAGAGAAATAGCCTTAAGGGCTTAATGGAATCCTTAAAAAAGGAGCTTCTCGCATTTGAAGAGCGCAATATTTTATTAGAGTCTCGCATTTAAGATTTAGAAAATAAATTAAAAGACTCTAGTAAAGTCAAATTTGATTTGGAATGTCGTTCGGAGAAATTAGACAAAATATTAGGAACGGTCCAAATTAAAACGTGAGTCAACTCATAAAGCCCATAAAGCCAAAATCAATATTTTAGGATAATCCTCTGGGAACAATGTTATATATCATTCCTTAAGTAAGTCTTTTCGCCGAGTATTTCGGTGTTCACATTGTGGTCGAAAAGGTCATCTTAGGAAATTTTTCTTTGATCTTAAACGAGGTCCTAGAACATCCCACCGTAAGGCAATCAAGGTAGCCAAGATTCCTACAACCCGAGATCATCATTCGTCATTAGTTTGGGTTAGGAGATCCGACTTGGTAGCCTTACAAGATAGGATTTTTTATTCTTATTTACTTTCACACGATACCTCCTTTGCTAAATCTAAAGGTTGAATGTGTTAGTTGTTTGCATACTTTAGCTTTTATGCCTCATGGTATATTATCATGCTAATTGTATGCTTGTTTATCATTTTCTAGTCATTGATTTATCACATATCTCATGCTAGAATTATGATTCTTGTTTATCTTTTGTAATATAGTTCTTTCATTTTAGTTTGCAATAAATGGAAAATACAAAAAGATTTTTTTTTTATCATTTGAGTTTTACCTTTTAGTAATTTAGGTTTAATGAAAAATACAAATGATTTTGTTTGTCTTTTGGGTAAATATTTTTTATTTTTGGTTAAAAAATTTGTTCAAAAACTCAAAAAGATTTTTTTGCGTATTTTAGTTTGACACACTTTATATCGCATATACTTGTGTTCGAATCCTTTCCTTTTCACTTCCTTGTGGCTAGAACATTTGGTTAAGATTATCAATCCTTAAAATGTTCTTTGTCATGCATGCATAGAGTAGTTGGATTTTGTGTTGTTTAATGGATTTTATTTTCATATGCCTCAATTCACACATGCATGAGCTCATTTGAAATTTAAATGTCACATGTATATTTGAGATTTATGAGGTGTTCTCCTACTAATCAAGTCATCTACATATTTTATGACCTAGGAGGACTTGTGCATGTTAAATTTGATGCATGTGAGATTTGTGTGATATAAAAAAAGGTGTTATATGAATGTGAACGGGGAAGGGCTCCGAAAGGAAATTTATCCTTTGCGAGTAAGCCACGGTTTATAATGGACCGAAAATAAATACATAGTCTAAAGGCCTAAAAGAAAATGGCATTAAAAGAAAAATATTTGCCAAGGCCTATTTTTTTAAGTTGATATAGTCATTCCATAACTATATGCAGATTTTGAGGGAGTTTGGTTGGTATATCAACGGTTTTGCACAATGTCCGTTTATCCTAGTTGTGCTTTCATTGTCATGACTCTATTAGTTGGTAGAATCATCAAAATTCTAGGCTTGTATGCATTGTGTATGTTTGTTCATTGAGTTCAATTTATATTATTACATGAGGCTATATCTAAATGTGATAAAAAAATTCAATCAAATGACACTACACCAAATGGACAAATTGACACCCTTTAAGCGGCTAGCCTTGTCACGGTCATTGACCGTGACAAAAAACACGCATTTTTTGTCACGATCATTGACCATGATAAGACTGTGTCAATTGCTTATCACGGTCATTGACCGTGACAATATTGTAAAGTTTTCACGGTCAATGACCGTGACATGTCCGTGATAATTCTATCAGTAAAAAACCCTCCCTCTTCTTTTTTTCCCACCGACTCTATTCCCTCCATTTCTCTCTCTCTCTCTCTCTAGCGACTGCTCACTCTCTCTCTCTACAACTTTGGTATGTTTTCTCTCTCTATTTCTCCTCCATTTATGTATATGTGTATGTATATGTGCGTGTGTGTATCTATGTGTGTGTAAATGTACGCGTGTGTGTGTCGTGTATATATGCGTGTGGGGGGTGCAGGGCTGGGGGAGGGGAAGGGGTGTATGTGCACGTGTGTGTGTGTATATGTGTGTGTGTGTGCGTGTGTGTGTGTGTGTGTATGTGCGTGTGTGTGTATATGTGTGTGTGTGTGTGAATGTGGTGGGAAATGACAGCGGGGGTAGGGCAGGGGGTTGTGTGTGTAAATGTAAGTGCGTGTGTTTTTTAATTAAATTTGTATTGGTTTATTAGATATTTCCCCTCATATTGTACTGCCCCTTGTAAGAGAATTGATTGATTTAATATTGATTGGTTGTTAATTTTTTTTGTAAATTAATAATTAATGCCCCTTTCATATGCAAGTAGGATTGCCCCTCATTGTAATTAGTAAATTAATAATTGTATACTTTAATTGTTAGTTTAATTGATGAAAAGAATTAATTGAGTAGATGAATTAGAAGGAGTACGGGATACACATTTGTTGTTGCCATTGCGGTTGGATTGTAGTGGATCGATGTTGGGTTGGTTAATTTTAAAAGTGGCATGACCACTGGATTATTGTCCAAATGGGGGTGGAATTTTTCAACTTTTTTTTAAAATTACTTTGTATAACGAACAATATATATATAGTATGATAATTAAATGAAACATACTTGAAATTACATATAAAGCGCATAGATACTAGCCTTCTAGTTCTTATGCGTACACATTCAATAGCCCTTAGACCCGTTCGAGAGTCATTACCCCTGTAATGAGATCTCCCGAATTGTCCCGTTTGGACAGTTTGAGACTGCATAATTTATGTATAACAATATTCTTAGTGTCTTAAAGTTGTTGCTTTTGGAGGAAGTTCTGCAGTCGTATCCTAATGTTCTCTGGGTACATACTAGATTGACAAGTGTGACTATTATTTCAATTGATCAATTAAAATAACACTCACACTTGTCAATCTATGTCATGTACTTGGAGAACTACGGGGATATGCTGCCGAATATTTCTCAAATCGTAACATTGTGCATGAGTTGTTAAGTATAATACAGAAAAATGCGGTCTTGAATGGGATTGGACCACTCACCCTTTAGAGGAGATGGAGGAAATAGAAATTTCTATTATAAATTGAATTTGAATTTAAAATTTAAAAATTGAATATAAATAAGACATAATTAAATAAAACATACTATAAATCTAAGTTTTGTTTATACTAATCCATGAATATACGCTTCTTACGTTTAACAGGTGATTAGTTGTGGTAGCTGTGATGGGATATCAAAAATACAAAGAGTGGATGGGTGAGACAAATAGAATGGGGGATGTGTTTTGCATAGGTGCTAATAAATTTATGAAATACGCAAAGTGATGGCATAATGATGAAGAGTTTTCGCGTCCATGTGCTATGTGTAAGAATGGTAAGGTGTTTAAGTGGAAAACAGCTGAACTACATTTGTTAAGATCGGGTATGCAAGATAGTTATCGATTTTGGAGTTTTCACGGTGAATTGAAAATTCCTTTTGTCCCCGAACAACCTTCACAACAACCTTCAATAAGTAGGATAGAAGTAGAAGGGGACGACATAGATCATAATATGTTAGAGGATTTAGTTGATGATGCGTGTGGAGTTTATGAAGCAGAGGAGAATGAGGTTGCTGATGATGTACAAGGTTCAAGTTCTTGTGAAGATATCACGATAAACCTTGACGATAACTACCAAAGTTTAAAATTTAAGGCGACCCAACCGTTATACTCTGGCTGTGAGAAAGATCAAACAACTTTACATACCATGGCTTGTTTTCACAGTTTGAAGACGCAGTACAGTTTATCTCGCAATAGTGTGACAAGAATTCTGAAATGGGTGAAGGCCTTACTACCAAAGGAGAATATGCTTCCAAATAGCTATCCTATTATGAAGAACAGTTTGAAAGGTTTGGGAATGAAGTATAAATTAATTCATGCTTGTGTGTATGACTGCATACTATACCGAAAGGAGTATGAAAATCTCGATCATTGTCCAGTTTGCGATGAACCTAGATACGTCCAATCTACTAGTAAAGAAGGCAAAAGCTCAAAAGTGCCTCAAAAAGTGTTGAAATATTTTCCCGTTGGGCCTAGATTAAATCAATTTTTCATAATACCAGGGATAGCGAAGGCAATGACTTGGCATGCTAGGGCAAAAGTAGGGGTAATCTCATGCGTCATCCTATTGATTCTACAGCTTGGAGGAGGATAAATTATGAGTATCCCAATTTTTCTCGAGAACAGCGCAACATTCATTTGGCTATATCAACAGATGGTTTCAATCTATTTGGAAATATAAGCACCAATCAGAGTGTATGGCCAGTGATCCTAGCCCCACTCAACCTCCCTCTTTCACAGTGTATGAGACCTGAATTTTCGATAATGTCTTTGTTGATACCTGGGCCAAAGGAACCAAGTGAATATGGACTTCTACCTGGTTCCTTTGGTAAAATAATTAAATGAGTTTTGGGAAGAGGGTGTGCAATCATTTGACACTTTTAGAAAAAGAAGAGTTTACGCTGAAAGCTATATTAATGTGAGTAATTCATGATTTTCCAGCTTATGGGACATTATTCGGTTGTGTAGTACATGATTATTTAGGGTGTCCTAATTGTGGAGAGGAGACTGAATCTCTTCATCTATCCTTTATCTTAAAAAATGTATACCATTGCCATAGGAGGTTTTTACCCCCGGCTCATAGTTTCAGATTTGAGAAAGGTTCTAATTTTTTATTGGGCAGGGTTGAACATAGGCTACTGCTGAGACAACTTTCAGGTTCAGAAATTAAAAGTAAATCTTATTAATAGGGCCCTAATATGACAGGTAAGAATCCCAAATTTAACAATGTCAAGCATAAGAAGACCCCAACTAGGAATGAAACTGAGACAAAAAAGGCATGGTCTAGGAGGTCAATTTTATTTGACTTGCCTTAGTAGAAGAATAACCCGGTGCGCCATGTATTGGATGTGATGCATGCAGAGAAGAACTTCGCTGAACATATTACGGGCACTTGCCTTGGGGGGAGTCATTCGAAGGATGGATAAAATGCACGAAAAGACCTTAAATCGTTGAAAATTAGGCCACAACTATGGTTGAAAGAAGATAGTAGGGGAAGGACAATAATTCCCCCTGGTGCGTTTACTTTAACGAGTGGAGAAAGGAAGCTTCTTTTAGACACAATATATAATTTGAAGGGCCCATCTAATTATTCGTCCAACTTGCAAAGGATTGTGAATTATGATACACATGATTTACATGAGTGTAAGTCCCACGATTGGCATGTGATCATGCAATTGGTTCCTCTATTGTTTAAGCACTGTTTCTCCAAGCACAAGGATTTGCGAAGGACTATTATGCAAATTAGTTTTACCTTCTCACTTTTGTGTGAGAAAGTAGTTAATCGAGAACACATAGTGGCCGCAAAATTGGTGGTGACCAAAGTGATTTATGTGTTGAAGAAGTACTTTCCCCCAGCATTCTTTGACATAAGTGTTCACTTGTCGGTACACCTATGCGACGAGGCACTTCTTTGTGGTCCAGTTAGATATTGGTGGATGTATCTGTTTGAAAGATTAATGCAAGTTTTTAAAGATTACGTCAAGAATACGCGATACATTGAAGGATCAATTGCAGAGGAATACATCACCGTGGAGTCATTAATATATACTCGGGAATATATGCCTGACTTGACCATCGTTGATGACACTAATGAGTTCGTCGATGTTGGTGGTCAAGTGATGGGAAAACGAGTGAAATTAACGAGTTTGGAACATAAACAAGTAGCTCGTTATCTATTTGACACACATGAAGATGTCGAAGAATGGAAAAAGTAAGTTTAAATTTTATTAATGCTTAACATTAGTTTAGAATATTTTAGATTATTGTATACATATTAATTTTGTAATGTGTAGAAAATATGAAGCCTGTGAGAATAATAAAAGACGAAAAACAATGGAACAATCAGACAACGAATTTAGGTTGTGGTTGTCACAAGAGGTAATTATAATGAAAATGGTCATTATATAACGTTACATTGCACTCAAACTTTACAACTAATCTAATTAATTTATCTATATTCTCAGCTCTTAAAGACGGGTGATGCGATATCAAGGCTTGCTTGTCTAGCCACTGGACCCTTATTCTTGGCACAAGAGTACAAAAATTATCGATTGAACCGTTACGTATTTGGCACAAAAGTGTACGAGAAAAGTATAAATGTACAGAACTCGGGTATTTCATACAAGGCTCTTACTTTCTTTCGAGCGAGCACAAAAGATAAAAACCTCGTTCAAGCTGAAATGACTTACTATGGTGTAATTCGAAATATATTTGAATTGGATTATGTAAGATTCAAAGAGGTTGTATTTTATTGTGACTGGGTAAGGGTTAAGGATAAAAGTGCTTGTAAAGTTGATCATGTCACCAATTTGATCATGGTTGACTTGTCCAAGTTGAAGAGCAACGACCACATGAGCGATGAGCCGTTTGTTTGTGCATTTCAAAAGGTTAACCAAGTGTTTTACTCGGAGTATATCAACAACGAGCCGTGGTCAATTGTCCTACACGCACCAAAGCGTCTAAATAGTAGTGCGAATGACTTAGCTGCTCCTACCGAATATCAATCCATTTTTTATGATAACCCAAATTTGAAATAATTTTTCAATTTGTAATAAATATTCCAATTTGTACTTTATCAATCCATTTTTAATGCTTTTAATTGATTTGCACTTTATCATTTTCATTCTTGTGTAGTGTGCGTGTGTATGGGCAGTAGGGGTGGGGTGGGGATGTTTCGAATTTTTAGTAATTGTACATATTATGAGCTAGATGCTGTTATTTTGGAATTCATAATTGAGGTGTTAAACAGTAACAATTAATTTGGATTTGTAGTAATTGTACATATCATGTCTTCTTCTAATTCATTTTGATTTGTAATAATAACAAATTTTTTTACTGCAAATGTCTCCTTCAGGTATTAAGGCGAGGATGATGATGATGCTCATTATGATGATGTCGTCTGGGCTCGGTGGTAGCGGAGGCGAAGAGGGCTCCTCGGCCCCTAGGCTCCCCAAATATGGCAAATTGGGGATGTCCATCGAGAACAATACGGGGCTATTAGCGAGATCCCTCGAGCTAGTAAAGACGATCATCGGCCCGGGATACACTAGTTGGAAGGAGGTGCCAAATGAGCTCAAGTTATCTATTTGGGTGGTACTACAAGTAATGTATTTATATTTATATTTATATGAATATGAATATTTCAATTTCAATTTTGATTTCGATTTCAATTTCGATTTCAATTTCAAATTCATTTTATATTTATATTTATATTTATTCGCAACTAACATTGTATTTGTTGGAAAGGAACAATTCAGCCTAGATCCAAAGCTACGCGATTTCGTCTTGGAGCAGTTGAGAGAGAAACACAAGACGTGTAAGAAAATATGCGGACCCACTACTTTGGGAAGATTCGAGATTCCGTTATTCGAATGCGTGAATTCGTCCCACCAAATGAGCCGATCTCATTGGCACAATGGCAAAAGTTCATTGACAATGAGACCGGGGAGTGACAATTGGCATCTCGCCAATCGGGGAGGGAAAATCGGGCAAAAAAGACGGACGTGCACTACTCCAGCCGGACGTCCTACGCCGAGGTGGAGCATAGGATGATGGTAAGATTTATTTTTTCTATAACTATAGAAATATATTATTCTGCATTATTTTACTTTGCGGGGTCGATACTAATTTTACTTTATTTTATTTCAGGGGACAGGGAGTGGCCCTGGGGGTAGGCCACATAAGCTCGATACTTATGTGGCTATTCGGATGAAGAAGGGGAAGGATAAGGAGGTGTCCCCGAGCGTCGTGGCCACGATTGTAAGTAATCCGACAGTTTACTTTTTGTTAATTACGTTATAATTTTTTTATTTACTTATTTTACTAATCATGTGCTTTTTGTCATTTCAGGCAAAGCTTAAGGAAGTGCATGAGTCGCAATCTGATGCCTATGAGGCATCTTTGTCCACAGATGCACTCAGTCAAGTGCTTGGCGCTGATCGCAAGGGGAGGACAAGGGGGTGTGATCGCGGGTGGCCAAATATAGGACCATCAGATTGGAGACAAGCGACACCAGGTTGGATCGAACGGTGGACATGCATGACGTGAAGCTGTCCCGTTTGGAGGCGATGGTCCAATATATGTTCTCATTCATAAAGAGTTCATTGAATGGAAACCGTAAGAGTAAGGGGAAGGAGAAGGTGGTGGAGGAGGAGGTGCAGGAGGACGAGGTGCAGGATGATGAGGAATGGACCTCGCTGCTTCATTGCTGACACGTGCGAAATTTGATGATCAAGTCCCCTATTTGGCTCCCTTCGACCGACCGATGTCGACACTTGGTTGGTTGGGCGTGTTTATACTGGACATATTTGATGGCCAGCGGATAGGGAGGGGTTGAGTTACCCAAATACCATCTAGGGTATGCCAGTTCATGGACATTCGCTTCAAGACATCGAGTCCAAGGTGCTCGTTACGCATGTGATACCCGGGAATGAGAACTCCCCACTGTCGTTGCGCGAACAATGTAGCACGATGTATATTGGTGGGTATGTCAATTTGTATATCGTGTGGCCTACTCACCTCCTCAGAGTTAACCTTACCCAAGAAATTTAGTGACATTATTTTAATTGAATTATTTTAAGTTGTTACATATTAATTATATTTGGATTATATCGTGATGCATATTGTCTCTATTTTGAATATATATTTGCATTATCTATATTTTATTTGGATATATGATGTTTGAACAGGTACAACATTGCTATAACAGGTACAAATATACTGCTGGGCAGTGGCAATGGCCATACTGCCTAGCACGTTTTTTTCAATTCTGCCCAGAATTGTCACGGTCATTGACCGTGACAAGTTCGTGACAAAGAAAACTTGTCACGGTCAATAACCGTGAAATTTTTTTAAACATTGTCATGGGCTTATCACGGACCTTAAACATGACAAAATTTGTTAAGGTCAAGGACCTTGACATGACCGTGATAAGTCTAACGAACATGTCACGATCAATGACCGTGACAACAAAAGTTGTCAACCTCAGAATTTTCACGGTCATTGACCTTGACAAGTTAAACTTGTCAAGGTCAATGACCGTGACAATTCGAAAGATTTGGTGGAGTGTGAGAACTCCTTGAACATGTCTTAAGTGATTAGGTCAAAATCTAATTGTTACTAGTTCACACCCCTACACTTCTGTTTTCCACATGTATTTGGACACATTTTTGCCATCCGAGTGTGAAAAGCTTAGTGATTGGGTCGATTTGTGACTTAGTTAGTATGTCATTTCTTAGGGTAGCTATGCGAGGTCAATATCTAGTCTAAATAAAGTTGTGTGGTCAGTATGACTCTAGAATTATAGGAGACTCAAAATATCTAGTTCTAAAAATTAAAATAATTCATGATGATGAATTAGGTGTTAGTTGCATGTCGTTTTGATTTTGGGCCAGTGTTGATCCCTAAAGAGTGTTGCCTCGATAGATGTGTCGATTTTCTTTGGTTGTTGGAAAAGAGGCCTCAGGACTTGATTGTGTGATCATCGAGTATTTAGAGACTTGAGAACTATTATGTTACTTTGATACTAATTTGATGGTGAACATTAGAATATGTTTCATGTCGAGTTCCTTGATGATAGCCCCTTATAAAAAGGCGTATTATGACTTCTGTAAGGACACAAATTTCCAATTTATTCCTTTATAGTTTTGGCTCAATTTTGGACAAAAACATTTGAGTCATAGCATAGTATTCAAGTTGTATTCTTTCAAGCCTATGACACATAAATTTGAAGACGTAGCGGCGAGCATTTCAAGTGAACATCAATTGCCAAGTATCAAGTGCCACGTTTCACATCATCAACATCATATTTCAAGCCTCCAAAGGTATGAATGCTTTTATATATTTGTAGGAGACTTGGAATAATTTTATAATGGGTGTTATTTTATTTTAAAATGAATTTTATTTTCAAAAGGTTATTTTAGAACTTTGAATTATGTTTTTGGGTTTAAAATTGAAAAATGAACTTTCTGACATTTCGTTCGAAATTGTCGTTCGAACGAGTTTGTCATTAGAACGAGAATTTCTTTCGAACGAATTTTCCAACGACTTTTCCCTTTTGGCAACTGGAACATCGTTAGATGGTCGTTCGAACGAGATTTTCGACGGGAAACGTTTTTGGCAATTTTTGGCTATTTTTCTCCATGATCCCACCCTTTTTCTCCCACTAACTCTTCCAGATTTATTTAGGGCGGGAACCGCTTGTGAAAATCTAACTTTTGATAACTTCTAAACATACTTTGAGATAAAATTTAGAGAGAAAAACTTCCTAAGATCAAAAGTTCATAGTTTTGTGTTTTAGTGAATCCATGAAATAATTCCTACCAAAACCAAATATACCCAACTGTTTAGTTTATTCCAAGTATTTTTACTTCTATATATTTGCTTGGAGCATTTTGGCACTGGGTTTACTTTTCTACCCAAGAAAAAAAGAGTTTGGGTCTTGTTTCTCTACCTCAACAAAAGGAGAATCATTTTGGTTTTCACTACAGTGTTCTCATATAGTGAAAGGAAGCATGTGTGGGTGACGGTGTCCAGGAGTCCCATCGGTAGAGTCCGAGACTATGGAGGAGTCCACGGTTATTTGCTAGGAGGAGGTTGAAGATCTAAGGAGCACGTCAAGTCTTGAAGGGAGTCGAGTTTGTTTGTGTAAGTCCTCTTGTCGAGTCTTTGTAAAATTTGAACCATACTTAGTGAATTTGTTAGCCCAGGGCCGTCCGAGGTTTTTTTTCGTTTTGGGTTTTTCCTCGTACATCGTCGTGTTATGGGATTGTGAATTTATTTTATAATTTACAAATATCACCTAGAACACATGCTTAGGGTAAAAATATAAAATTGGGTTTAATTCGCAATCTTGATTAAAATGGTGCATGTTTAATTATTTGGGTAAGTTTAGTTTAAATTAATTTAATTCAAGTTGGCTCTAAATAAATTAAATAATTCTCTTGCCTAAGTTGTTTAAACTTGATAATTAAATTAATTTGGTTTGAGTCTATTTAAAATGTGTGTGTCCACTTTAATTCACTTTGTAGTGTTTAATTTTAATTTATTTTAAGAAATTAAAATTTGTCATTTGTGTGTGTTGTGTTGAACCATATTTATTCCGAATCAAAGGAAATTCATATTTATAAAATTAAAATTAGGGGTCCTTGTACGTCTTCGAATTCCAAGTTATTTGAGGATTTTGATGATCTAGTTTTGATGGACCCCTATGACCTAGATTAAGATTGGATAATGTCCAGGAACTTGAGGAGTTGATGGATAGAGAAATTCAAGGATGAAATTTGCTAAGGAGGGAAGAATGTAACCCCCGCCCTAATGGTTTTGATCAAACCTATATAATTTGGTGAGTTTATGTGACCCAATTGGGCCTTAGACCTTGTGGGATGAATATTGGGTTAAATTTAGGTAATATCGCGGACTTTGTGCAATCTATTGGATTTAGAAGGTTCTTATATTTTATTTGGAAGAAATTTATGGTCGTTCAAATGAGACCCTTCGTCGTTCAAACGATATCCCAATCTCATTGAAACGATGCCAAGTCGTACGAATGAGAAGCCTACGTCATTCCAACAACTTCTTCAAATGAATATCGAATAACCATATTCTGTCAAAAATTGACCACCTTCGTTAGAATCTTGTTCGAACCCCATTCGAACGAGTTCCATTCTCGTTCGAACGAGACTATTAAAATTAGAATTTTTAGATTCGAAAATTGTTGCCATAATCTAGTCCCTTGGATAATTTGAGTTGTCACGCTCTCAATGGATCAGATCAAACGAGTATAGGGGCTTTAGTCGACCAAAGTTTAATAGTTTTGGGGATTTCGAATATAAACAGAAGAGAGCAGAGTGTTGGGGGAAATTCCAACACTTCTCTCTCTCTCTCTCTCTCTCTAGCTCTTGGAGCTTCTCCACCACCCAAACCACATTCCAAGTTTCCCTCATACGCCGAGAGGCCTTGTTTTATACTTTCTTAAGACTTACCCTTCCTTCAAGAAAAGGGTTAGTCAACTTTCTACCGACCTTAAGTATTATAGGGCCTAAGTTAAAACTCGTGATGATCTTAAATAACTTTCAAATAGATTTTTGTATGAGTGAATTGTTTTTGAGAATGTATATCTTAATGGCTAATAAAATCTATCCAACCTAGTCAAGGAAGCCCTTTCATCAGATGCCATCTTTCTTAAGTATAAGGATTTGAAGTGCAAAGCCTGAGAGGTTGTGTTAAACTTCCAATCTAATGAACCACTATTTTTGGAGTTGGCCCAAATTAAATCTTATCTAGATTTGGAGGAAAAGCATCTCAATCACTTATGGAATGCTTTCCACCATTTTGTGAGTACTCATTTCCTTACTATTACAAACTTCCAAGAGTGCGACATTGTGCTTTCTTCATTTTTTATAATCTCCAGATTTGGATTATTAATATAAAATATCCTTATATATAAAAAAAATCATTTCTTGTCATGAAACCAATTCATTGTGGATGTTTAATGTATTTTCTTATTTGTTTGCTATTTAGTTTCTCACTTAAAATAACCCTAATAACGTGCCTAATATTTATTTTTACAAATACATTGTGCATTTACTTGCAAATATTATTTTAATTTTACACCAAGAAATTTTCAATTATGGTATATTTTTCATACATGTTTTATTATTGGTAGTGGTACCACCAAATCTCAGTGCACGTGTGGAAGTATACAAATGATAACCTTTTTTGCAATTTGAAATACTTAATTCTTAGGAAGTGGACCACTTTTTCAGTCCTCTCTAACCAATATATTTGGTTGCCTTGGGACACCTATTATGTAATTTTGATTTCTTGGGATATTAATGATCCACAAATATAATCGTGAGAGCATTTTAATTGATGGCACCACTAATGCCACCTTTTTTTGTTTCCACTTCCCATTATTTTACTTTATGGAAGGAACTTTCTCGAAGAAACGTGTCAGGCTTTGCCTGACCTTATTTATCATTTCAAATGGTACCACTAATATATCTAACCTTATTTATCTATCTCTTATCCTTTCTTACCGTTTACTTTCTCTCTCCAGGCATATCCATAAACCTAAAGGTTTGTTTCTCTTTATTCAAACTCTTCACCATTAATGTTATCTAACTTTAAATATTCTATTGTTTACTTCCAATTTGACGAGACTATCAATAGTCTCTCAATAGACAATTTTATTGTCCTTGGGAATATTTCCTACCCATTAAGACTTCATACGGATCCCAATGTTCCATTGTTAGACTCTTCTTTAAGGAAGAGCTCCCATTACCCATTTATGTTTACTATCCCATGTTTGGGGATCACAACCTCCTCATTGAGGATTCCACCTATATTAAAGCACATTCCTCATTCAGGTTTAAGGTTTGTCCAGAGAGGCTGGATAGTGACACCTGACCCAAATAGGTGAATCTAATGTTTATACGATATATGTATATCGCTCATATTATCACATGAAATATTCATTGTTCCTTGGGTAATCCCATAATCTTCCAACATTTGCCCATCCATAAGAGTTATGTGAAATAAATCTCGGTTGCTATATACTCGGCCATCATCGATGACAAAGAAATGGAGTTTTGTTTCTTGCTCAACCAAGATACAAGAGCACTCCCAAACTAAAAACACCCAATCGAGGTTCTTGTACAACTATCAACATCCCCGACCCAATCGGCATCCGAATAGGTGGACAAATAGTCATCGGTATCAAAGGAATAGCAAATACCATAGAAAATAGTTCCACTCACATATTTGATGATATGTTTAAGTGCGAGAAAGTGAAAATCTTTCGGGTACGCTTGGTAATTCACACAAATTATAATTCCAAAGGCAATGTTAGGATGACTAGTGATAAAGAAGAGAATAATACTTATCATGCTTCTATAAAGGGTTTGCTCAAAATCCTTACCTAAAGTGTTTGCTAAGCCTAGTTGATGTACTCAGAGGGGTGAGTGAGTGATTAGCAGAGTCTAAACCATACCTCTTCACAAGGTCCCTAGTATATTTTGATTGAGATATGAATATCCCATCCTCTAGTTGACGCGCTTAGAGACCTAAGAATAATGTAAGCTAACCAACCATGCTCAAATGTCTAGGCATGTCGGGAGTATGTGGATCCAAATAATATATCATCCACATAGACTTGGGCAACCAAGATCTCACCACTCCCTATCCTTACAAAGAACGCCTTATCCACTCCCCCACTCTTGAAGCCACGAGATAAGAGATAAGAAGTGAGCCTCTCGTACCAAGTACGAGGTGGTTGCTTCAAACCATATAAGTCATTTTTAAGATAAAATACGTGTCCTGGGTACTTTGGGTCTTCAAAACCCTTTAGTTTTTCCATGTACACTTCATCATGTATAATTCTATTAAAGATGGCACTCTTGACATCCATTTGGTATAACTTGAACCTTAGATGACATGCTATGGCGAGTAGTAAGCAAAAGGTCTCAAGCCTAGCAACAGGAGAGAATGTCTCGTTAATGTTTACACCCTCAATTTATGTGTATCCTTGAGAGACCAACCTAGCCTTATTAATAACTATGGTACCATTCTCATCCATGTTATTCTTGTAAATCCACTTAGTACCAATCACATAAGTTCGCTAGGTCGAGGGAATAACGCCCAGAAATCGTTCTTAAGAAACTAAAGAAACTCATATCTTACATAGCGCATATCCAATGCTCTTACTTGAGTTCTTCTTTCACATTCTTGGGCTCTACTGAGGAAGTGCAGAAAAAGTAGTTAGCCACATTCTCAATTTGATCGAGAGTTTTGACACTAATTGTGAGATCACTAAATTTAGTAGAATGGTCATGACTCTTTCGAACCCAAAAGGGTGGGTCCACTAAATCTAGAGTGGGATCCACCGGCGTAGTATGAGGAACAATCAGATCATCACTTGGGGTGCATCATTCTCACACTCACGGTCATGATCAATAAATGTTAGTGGCTCATCGTCTCTAATCTTGATATTTATTGACTTAATAACCCTTCAGTGTGTAAGGTTAAACACCCTATAAGCCCAACTCGATGATGAATAACCTAGAAATGTCCCTTCATCGCTTTAGGAGTCAAACTTTCCTATGCGTTCTTTATCTCTCAAAATGTAGCAAGGACTCCCACAGACTCGAAAATATGATAAGTTCAGTTTCTTCCCTATCCACAACTCATATGGCATATATAACGTGTGTGGATGAAGATATACCCAATTCACTGTATGGCATGCGGTATTAATCGCATTTGCCCAAATAATTCTAGGCACGTTTCTCTCAAGAATCCTGGATCTACCCATCTCTTAAATCATCTAGTTCTTCCTCTCAACTATCCCATTTTGTTGAGGAGTGTGAACAATAGAAAACTTATGTTTGATACCCACTTTATCACAATCGATATCCACTCCAGCTTCTTTAAATTCAGTGTTGTTGTCACTATGCATTCAATTAATAGTGACACAGTGCTGGTTTTGTAGGACACGACACTTGGTTTTCAGGAACTCAACTGCATCGAACTTTTCTCTAAGAAACTCCACATTATAGTATCTCAAAAGTCATTGACCAACACGAGAATATATCTCTTAACATCAATGCTCTTCATATGTGTAAAACCCATAAGATCCATGTTTATCAACTCCAACACACGAGACGTGGTAATGGTATTCAACTTTTGATAGGGACTTTGAATTTTTTTTTCTTTGTTTGCAAGGACCACAAACTAAGGAAGTTGTTTTCCCAAGCGATGGTAAGACACAAACTAGGTCTTTCTTTATTAATCCCTCAAGATCTCAAAAGTTCACATGACCTAGTCATTGATGCTAAAGGTCCATGGATGAGACCCTGACATTGTTTCACACAAAGGAGGACTCGGGAATGATCTTTTATCTTTGGTCCTCATTACTTGTAGTAATTGTAGGCCTTTTTTTCAAAGCATGCTTTAAGGTGACAAAATAATTTTTCATGAAAAAACTTTTTCCAAATTTTAATACGCACCAAGTTTGTGAACCAATTTCAATTAAGTCCAATTTTATCTTATTTAATCCTAAAAATGCACCCGGGTGATTAAAGCAAGTAAAATAAAGTAAAGTTCATAACGCTGGATGTACGAGGAAACCACGAAGGGAAAAAATCTTGAACGGCCCAAGCCAGGCAATCACTGTGATATGGTTTTACAAAGGAAGATGGACAGACGTACACAACGACTCGGTCCCCATAAGCCTTGATGCTCTTTTTCTCTTCAACTGCGCCTCCACAGTGCCCACACAAAAATCCTTTCACGATACTCGTCCAAAGAACATGCGTCCACGTCCACCTCAATATCCACCAATGTAGCTTTGGCAACTATCTACGATTCGAAACATGACCTTGACCGTTTCTTCCTCGCAAAGCTCCAATGAAACAACTTGTTTAATATGGATGAAAAAACTCTAGATGGTGCAAACAAGATCTCTATAGCATATGTGTATGAAAGATCATATCTTGAAAACTATAAGGATGGTTTTAACTTTGAATTCTTTAGAAAACTAATGCAGAAAAATGTAACTGTTCTAAATTGTATTTTCATCGTGCACATTTTAAAATTATGAGAGAAAAACACCTTAAATAAAAAAGTTAAGTCGACAGCTCGTTCTAACGATATCCCTATGTCATTTGAACGATTTAGCCTTGTCGTTTGAATGACTTGTCCATGCCGTTTGAACGACACTGAGATGTGATTTGAACGACTGTTCATGTCATTTACATTCTCTTAACACAAGGAAAGAATTCATACGATTATAAATAATGTTTATCTCAGAATAAACGAAGTTAAAACATTTTAAAAATATTTTTAGCATTTTAAAATCATTTAAAAACAAAATATCATCCTTAAAATATTTTTCGAGCCCTACAAACATTATGCGTTCATACTTGAGAGTATCTCAAAATGCAATATGATATGAAGACGTGAAACGTGCCCTAATAAAACACGACATGATATATCTTTGAAGCTTCGTCGCTACGTCTTCAACACAACACGTCATAGACTATGTGGGTATCATGACAAAATAAAAATCTATTTATGACTCAAACAAATTTTGTTCCTAAAATAAGTCAATTACTTACAAATTAACTTAATTGGAAATTTTTCCCTTACATATCTCCCCCTTTGACTATTCCGGGACAAAACCAAATAGTAAAATGCCTAAGGGGTCGTAAAGCCGTATGACACCTAAATCCCATTCCATAAAACCCAAAATCAAAAATTACAAGACAAGAACTAGTATATGCAGGTCCTGCAAGCTGAGGTGTCTGAATGTAATGTAGTCTTAAAATTTTGAATCTCCTAAGCATACCTACCCACGTGAAACAGATAAATACCGAGTAAAGTATGGAGAAACAAATGATATAAAAAAAATAATACGTAAAACAAATCATTTGTTAAACGTGTGAGGAAACCATGATACCAATTTGTGCAAGACAACATGGTACCAAAATATAAACATACATATGATAAAAAAAAAACATGATACCAATTTGCAATGAAAAAATAACATATGTGCTCATAAAAAAAACTCCCCCTACATCACATATCATCTCTACCCCTTTCGTCTTGAATTGACCATAAGTAAAAAAGATAAACAAACATAATCATGTCTAGAATGAAATAATCACATGAAGCATATCTAGATAAAAATGAGTATATGGCCAGCTAAAAATAATCAGACGATATCAAATCGTAGATAGAAAATAGTCATAAAAATGAAATCATCAATATAAGAGAATATGTGACTAAACGAATTAATGCAGTACAAGAATCAAAGCATGAATAATGAATATCAACTACATATAAATTGTCTAAACAAACTAGAAGTACCAAAACATTATGAAATCATCATATCTACGAAACATGTACTGAAGCATAACAAGGCTAAAAAATCCATGCAGGGTCATTCGAATGACTATACCTTGTCGTTTGAATGACATAGGCATGTCATTTGAATGAGGTCAAAAACGACCTAAAATAGTAAGGTATCGTTCGAATCATCTATTTAACAACCTCACAAACAACCCTTATAACGAGCATACCTGACACAATTACTGCCTCAAAACTCGTGTCGCGCGAACTAGACTTCGAACGACTTGGACATGTTATTCAAATGACGTCCAGAAGTCATTTGAATGACATCAAAAAATTTTGTATTCTAGCTCTAAAAATGTCATAGTTTTGCCTAGTGAAAATATTTCATGAAAATTGTAATTGGAAATACGAAACAGTAGCAAAACATACTCAAAATGGAAAAATAAAATAAACAAAAACAATGTGAGTTTCATGCCATCATAGTATCAATGTGCTGAAACATTGATATGTAATGAATAGGCATGAACAACAATGAATGATTCACAATATGAACACATCGAAATGATCAAGAAGCTCTAATTGATAGCTAAATGTCATCAAATCTAGTTTTATCCATATGTGGCAATTAATATTTTGAGCTTAATTAACTAAACAAACATCATGACACAAATCCGAAATTTTGACAATTCAACAAACAATAGTATCATGACACGATTTTTCAACGTTAGGATACATGGTACAAACCCATTTATTTTTCCATCCAAACACCCTCGTATATTAGTATTTTTCTTTTTAAGCTCTTTTAAGGTTTTTATTTTTCTCAACTTAGAGAAATCCTATTGGACCAATTTTTGGCATATTTTTCCTTTTATTGCCTCAATTTTTTTCAGTCTTTTTTAAAACGGTGGCTTTCACGACGAGTTAATTGTACTCTCGCACCCCTTTCCCATTAGAACTCATCATTTTTTTCAAATTAAGCAATATCAATCCTCACGGTAAATGGTTCTTACATGAACACCTCATCCTAATTATAATTACGCATAGATGACAAAATTGAGAGGAGAACATCTCACCAAACTCAAATATGCATGAAAAGTCAAACATTCGTATAAACTCGTGCATGTGTGCAAAGATGGCATATATACAAATTTGAATCCAAATGCAAATCAACTTCGAAACATCCCCATTAAGCAATGGTTAAGATCATTCAACGCATCAACAATTATGATCAAATGTCCTAGCCACAAGGATAATGAAATCATGGGGGTCCAAGCACATTAATATGCCACATCAAACATGAAAACTCACGATATAAAAATAAATCGAATTTTTTTGTGTGTGTTTTTATAAAAATATCTTTGACTTAAGAATAAAATCTTTTTGTATTTTTCAAAAATATATGAAACCAAATATATTTTTATATTTTTCAATAAGACTCAAATAAATGAAAAATATAATACAAACAAATACAGATGTCATAACACTAGCAAAAAATATATATATATATATATATATATATATATATATATATATATATATATATATATATATATATATATATATATATATATATATATATATATATATATATATATATATATATATAAAATAAAGCAAAGACTAGGGTATGAAAAACATGGCAACACAATCATCCTTAGATTTAGCATGGGAAGAATCAAGTGCAACCAAACAAGAACCATGAAGTTTAATTTCTAAAGCCTCTAAGTACGATTTCCTAATACAAGTAGGTGTGTAACGATGCATGGGGGTATTGGGAACTGAAATTACTTTATTCCTAAACTTCCTAGGAGCATTTTAAGGTCATAGTAATAACGTCTATGGTGGCCCTTCCTACCGCAATGAGTGAAAGTGTAAACACGACGAGTAATGTAACCTAAATGTGGACCTATACTAACATTCCTAGTTGGCTCACTCACACAATTGGTATTAGCTGTGGGAATGGGAGCAATACGATCATCGTAGCCTATACAACACTTATCATTCTTGATTTGGATGGTACCTAAAATCCTATCCATTTTTTTTACTCTTGCCTCCCAATCAAACTTCTCCTTACTCAAGTCTCTTAATGTATCCTCAAACTCACTAATCCTAGACTCAAGCAAATTTCTAGACTCTTCAAACTCTATAATATCCTTCTTTAAAGCCTTCATCAAACCACAAAGACTATCTCTCTCTCCCTCAACGTACTCCAGTTTCTCTCGAAGAGTCATCTTTCATGCCCTAAGATCCTCAATCAAAGCATCATTATTTTCTATGGTACACTCATTCAACTTAGTTTTCAACTTCAAGTTTTCCTTTTTCACCTTTACCGCTTACGCATACAAATCATTAAAGGAAACTTGAAATTCCCCCACATCAATCTCCTCTTCCTCACTAGCTTCACCCTCACTCTCTAGGGATTCACACTCAATGGCCTCGAAAGTGTCATTCACATGATAATTTTCATGAGAAGATTTATCGGCGTCACTCACATGACATGCCATGAATGCTATAAAGTTGCGCTCAATGGGGGAACTTTCTCCCTCTTCCAGTTCACTATCACTTAGGGTGGCATTATATGCTCTCGGTTTCTTTTTCTCCTTCTTAAGTCCAGTGGGGCACTATACTACCTTATGACCATAACCCTCACAACCAAAACACCTATCTTACTCATCCCTCTTAACATTCTCACTTTTATTCTTAGGGGCATGATCAACCTAGTTGTTCTTGGATTTCTCAAGTCTTTTGGCATCTTTCGATTGCTTTTGGAACTTAAGAAATTTTTTGAACTTCTTTGCGAAAAAGGCTACATACGCAAAATCGGAGTCGGAATCATCATCCAAAACATTAGTCTCCTCGTTACGAGCTTTCAAAGCAATGCCCTTTTCTTTCTTTGGCACTTGCTTAGAGGTAAACATATCAAGCTCATAAGTTTGTAAGTCACCTAAAAGCTCTTCTAGTTTCATTGATTCAAGCATACCCAATGAGTTTAAAGCGGTCAGTTTGGGATCAAATCTACTAGGCAACGACCTTAAGATTTTCTTTATGACTCGGTTGTTGGGTATTTTTTATCCTAAGTTAAACAACGAGTTGACTATGTTGGACAATCTATCATAAACTCATCAAATGACTTACTCTCTAACATCTTAATCGTCTCAAATTGTTTAGTGAGGTTTTGAATTTTAAACACCCAAACCGTGTTAGTTCCCTGATGAGTATGTGAAATAATATCCCAAGCCTCTTTTGAGGTTTCACACATCATGATTAGATTATACTCTTCGGGTGTGACATGTAAGGAAATAACATGTAGACCTTTATAATTATAAAGTGCAAGTCTACGTTCGGCTTCAGTATAAGACTCAACGGGATTTAAAATAGTGGCCTCTCACTCTCTTGTAACCGGTGGTGACCAGCCTTTTTCAACCTTTACGAAACATGCTCATCAATTGATGTTAAATCACTTCACATTCGCATTTTCCAATAAGCATAATTTGTTCCAGAAAAATAGGAGTTCTAAAACTATTAAAACTTTCGAAATTAATCCTTAAAAGAATAAGGGATCAACATAACAAAAAATGTTTCTAACTGTGATATCAATTTGTAGGCCCCTTTTTCAAAGTGTGCTTTAAGGTGAAAAATAATTTTTCATTAAAAAAAACTTTTTCCTAATTTCAATACGCACCAAGTTTGTGAACCAATTTCAATTAAGTCCAATTTTATCTTATTTAATCCTAAACATGCATCTAGGTGGTTATACCAAGTAGAATAAAGTAAATTTCACAATATCGGATGTACGAGGAAACCACTAAAGGAAAATATCTCAGACGGCCCAAGCCAGGCAATCATTATGATAAAGTTTGACAAAGGAAGATAGACAGTCTTACACAATGACTCGATCCCCACAAGCCTTGACGCTCTTCTTCTCTTCAACTGCTCCTCCACAGTGCCCATGTAAAAATCCTTCCACGATACTCATCCACAAAACACGCCTCTACGTGCACATAAATGTCCATCGATGCAGCTTTGGCAACCGTCTACGATTCATAACATGACCTTCATCATTTTTCACCGCAAAACTCCAATGAAATAACTTGTTCAATATGGATGAAAAAACTCCAGATTGTGCAAACAAGATCTCTAAAGCATATGTGTTTAAAAGATCGTATCTTGAAAACTATAAGGATGGTTTTAACTTTGAATTACTTAGAAAACTAATGAAGAAAAATGTAATTATTCTAAACTGTATTTTCATTCTGAACACTTCTAAATTCTGAGAGAAAAATTCCTTAAATAAAAAAGTTAAGTCGGTAACTCGTTCTAATGATATCCCTATGTAGTTTGAACGACTTGGTCGGCCTTGTCGTTTGAACGACTAGGCCTTGTCTTTTCAACGACGTGTCCATGTCAATTGAACGACTGTTCTTGTTATTTGAATTCTCCAAACACAAAGAAAGAATTCATACGACTGTAAATAATTTTTATCTCAGAATAAAGGAAGTCAAAATATTTTAAAAACATTTTTGACATATTAAAATCATCTAAAAATAAAATATAATCCTTAAAACATTTTTCGAGTCCCATAAACATTATGCATTCATACCTAAGAGTATCTCAGAATGCAATGTGATATGAAGACGTGAAACGTGCACTAATAAGACACGACATGATATATATTTGAAGCTTGCCATCTACATCTTCAACACAACACGTCATAGACTATGTGGGTTCTGTGATAACATGCAAATCTATCTATGACTCAAACAAGTTTTGTTCCGAAAATAAGTCAATTACATATAAATTAACTCAATTGGAAATTTCACCATTACAATAATAGTTCATCAGATTGATCATATATGTTACAGTCGGACCAGTCAAACTTTATCAAAAATTTTGCATCGCACAGTTAATTTATGCTAATCAAGTTCTCTTTTAACACTTCAATGTACAACACATTCTCTAGTTTGAGAAATCTGGGTATCTCAACACAACCGCATCCTAAAATTCTAAACCTACTAGTATCTTAAAATGTGACTTTTCCTTCCTTATAATCCATAAGGTTGGTAAAAATGACTTTTCACGAGTTATGTGACTAAAGCACCCACTATTAAAATACCATTAGGAAGTGTCTTGAACCTTGAGAGGAACGTGAACAATAAGGGTTTTATCATCATGCCTAGGTACCCAAATAGAGGTAACCTCTGTTTGCCCTTATCATTGTGGGCTCTAGTCGTAGCATTGGAAGCATTATCACAACGCATAAACATCTTTTAAAATTCTTCTATTAAGCTTTGCAAAGTAGAGACTAGGAACTTAACTTGATCTCTAAGACTACCAAAGTTATTATACCGATACACGGGAGTATGTGTTCTTAAAGTTCATCCTAACTTGTAGCAAAATTTCCTAAGGTGACCCCTCATATTGCAATGGGTGCAAGCATAGACTTATTTGGGTTTACCTTAGTTAAATCATTTAGGTTGGACTCTCTTTAATGGGTTAGGTCGTGGCCTATATGGATCCCGCAAAAATTTAGGAATCATTTTTGGTGCGGTATGGCAAGTGGATGCACCATAGTAAACAATCAATTCACTCTCCCTAAAACCTAAAGTAGAATCGAGGAATGTCTTTCTAACCTTTTTCTGTGTATCCTCTATAGTAACCTTCACTTCTCGGGAATGTTAGATATCCTTCTGAAGCTAGGATAAAAGGGATTCAAGGTTTTCATAAGTCTTCAATGAAGATTAAAAATATCTCGTAAGATAGCCATTTTTTTGGTTAAGTCCCTATTTTTCATCTCCATTGAAACGATTCTCTCTCTAAAAAAAACTCCTCACCGAGGACTAGTTCTCTCTCGAATCTGTCAACTCCTTCTCCAAAGATAACACCCTAAGCACTAATTTTTTATTTTTCTTCTTTATATTAAAAGACTCAGCGTAAAGCTCAGCATAAGCTCGTTGAAGGCCACTTTCTCCCCCACTTAAAACGTCATCTCCCTCACTCTCACCAGAATGACTAGATTCACTATCTAGGTCATCATATTTGGAAACATCCTCATCAGCGTGAGATATAATTAAAGTCCCAACATGAGTATCCATGAACATGATGAAGCTACGTCCATGTGGTGATTCCTCCTCGGAATCCACCGACTCGACATCATTATCACTAAGAGTATCATTGAAGGCAACTTTGCCCTTGCCCTTATCGCTTTAATCTCGTAGCGTACTCATAAGCTTTGTGACCACTACCCAATCAATAATAGCATCTCCCCTTATATTTCTTAGGGTACCCTTCTATCACTTTTTCAATGTCTTTCTTGCTCGACTTAAAATTTTTATCATTCTCAAAACCTTTGCTTTCATTGGAAGTATTTTCTTTTCTTAGATTGAGAATTTTTTATTTTTATTTTTTTGCAAGCATATCATCTAGATCAAAATCGTACTCGGAGCCAGAAGAAACCTCCTCTTTCTTTTTAGATTGAACTTTCAAAGTAATCCCTTTTTCCATTGGCTTAACTGTTTTGGAAAACATATCGATTTCATAAGTTTTAAGGTCTACTACGAGTTCTTTTAAGCTAAGTGTATATAAGATTCTCAATGAATTAAGGACAGTAACCTTAGGAATAAAGAGGTATGGTAGGGACCTCAAAATGTTTTTCACAGTGCACATATCAAGAACTCTCTCACCCAAATTAAAACTAGAATTGACTGTATCAGATAATCTACCATAAAGTTCATTAAAAGTCTCATATTCTAACATAGTGATAATTTCAAACTACGTGGTGAGATTTCATAGCTTAAAAGCTTTCGCAGTGTTAGTACCCTCGTGAGTGAGATGAAGGATATCCCATGATTCCAAACACGTGGTACACGTCATCATGTGGTGGAACTCATCTGGAGTGACAGCTCCAAAAATTATAGTTAAGCTATGGGAGAAAAAACTATTCTATTAAAGTTTATCATCCGTCCAAGTGGTGATGGGTTTAGGACTTATGACATCATCATTAGTCATAGTGGGTGTTGTCCACCCTCTTTCACAAATAAGTCGGACACTCTCATCAATCGCTTTCAAATTCGACCTCATTCGAGCTTTCAAATACGCATAATTTGACACAATTTAAAGATCAAACAACAAATTTATGTACCCGTCTCTAATACCAATTTGAAAACACAAGACTATATGGATTCACTTTTATCTTAGGTTACACGCACAAAGATTCAATTTTTAACCAAATTTTATCTTGATTCAAATTAGGTGGGGATACAAGATAAAGTCTAAATATATTATGTCAAACTACAAAATCAAACCAAACACACGAAGATGAAGATTTAAATAAATATCCCTTTTGGGAAAGCCTATATTTCATCACTGTTTAAGAATCAATAAACAACGATATACTACAATAAACTTATAGACTACTTGGATCTCCACTAAGTATAATGCACAAGGTCTTCAAATCTTTGACATAACGTGATACAATCTAGAACCACACATATGAATCACCGGTTCCCTCGATATCCACTAATCATCCTTAGGATACGGAATCCTTTCTTCTTCAGTAGTAGAGTAGCAACTCCACAATCAGTTCGAAGACTAAACTCGATTAGGTTCTCATGTAGTGTATGAAAATTAGGCTTGAAAAACTTAATAAATAATATTTAGGGATGTATGATTTGAAATACAAAAGTGTTTAGATAAAAGAATTTTTTAAAACATTCTAAAAGAATCCTTTTTATAGAAAAACACAAATTTCGATGCGGTGAACTCGTTCGAATGAAAATTGGACTTCCTTCGAATGAAAATTATAGTTTTGTTCTAACGAGGTCCAATCTTGAACAGCAGGCCTAGCTCATTCGAACGAGCTTCTAAAGTATTTCCAATAAGGTTATTGTTGTTAAACAGATACCACATGTTAGAATCTCAATAGAAGTTCATTCTAATGATTTAATCACTTCATTCAAATGAAATTACTACCTCATTTAAATGAGACCAAGGTCTCATTCTAATAAGATGTCAATCTCATTACAATGAACCAAAAAAATAAAAAATTTGATCACATCCCAAAATAAATTTGAGTAAGTAAAATCAAACACCATAAATACCATACACCTCAATATTGAGTCGTGACGACTTCAATAGCTTAAACTTCGAAATGTTGCTTGGTCACTAACTTGTCTTCAAGGATCATGGAAGCATATGTGGATGTAGTGTTCAGTTTTAACGGGATACGCCATAATATCTAAACTATGAGAAATTATAAAATCTTGCTCTTACACATTATATTAAATTATTGAGTCACATTTGGGTCTTGACAAACAAATCAATTAAGAACCACTTTCACCAGTGGAACTAATTTTGGTACTTTTATAAGCCTTGAAACTCCCAAATTCGATCAATATTTGGCTTCGTTCAAACCAGGACTGATGTATTGATAGTTCCTTAATGTTTGGATATTTCCTCAAGGGTGGGAAGGACCAAAAAATGATATCATCTTTCCAAAGACATTGCCCTGAAATTCCTCTCGGCCTTGAAATGTTTGGATTTAGGAAACATATCCACTCTTATAATTCCTCTAGACTCTCTACTATTGTTTACCCTTCAAAGTAACAAAGTCACATGTCTTAGCATAATACTCTACACACCTAATGCATAGGTGTTTTATGACCTTTTGGTGTGGATCCTCATTTATTTTAGGCTTCAAAGCCTTGGATTCAACTTTTATCTTCAACTTGAATTATACATGCCCTTTATATCGAGGCAGTTGAGTAGATTGCATGTTTGTTACCATTTTTTTCACATTGGGAAATGGATCTTCATCAACCTCATGTTTTTTCCTCCTTCTTAGGAAATTTGAGTTTTCCTCTCCTAATCAACTCTTGAATTTTTTTCATGAAAAACAGAACAAGCATTAATTGACTAAGAGAAAACATTGTGCCATTTACATAAGTTTTCTCCTTTTACGTCATTTGGCATTTTTGCATCATCAAGAAGTTATAAAATTTTGAATTTTAAGATACAATCAAAAATTTCATCAGCCGTTAGAGATGTCAAATCATTATTTCTTAATCATCCCCTTTAATCTTGAGGTATAAGATTCTTTTGTTGAGTTCTTTTGGACCAACGATTCAAAAACTATAGTTTTAGCTCATATAATCTCAGCAATATCTATTTTTAAATTTTATTTTTGTGAAATGTTTTTAAAAGAAGAGGTGTTTCTTTCATATTCTTATTATAAAAGAGTCTCATATCTAGATACTTTGGTATCTAGTTATACCAAATCTTTGAATTTAGTTACATCAAATATCTTTCGAATCCTAAATTCTAACCCAATTTTTTGCCAATTTGACAAACTCGGACTGAGGTAGGACTATTTTAAATTTGTTTCTAGATTCTTTGAACCTATTTATAAATCCATTCGACTTTTCATCTAAATTTTATCTTAGTGTAGACAAATCATCCATGGAAATTTATGGTCCAGTTTAGAAAAATTATGTATGAAATACATCTTCCATTTACTACCAAGTTTGGACAGTGTTTGTAGGAATACTATTGAACCTGAAAAATTAGCACTAGTAAGGGAACTAGAAAAAAAATGCAGCTCGAGATACTTGTTTGTCCCAACATCATCACATTGACTAGTGAACCTATCAATGTATTTCACAGTGGACTGGCTCCCATCTCCTAAAGAGAAAGAGATGGTTGGGAACTTAAAATCGTTTAGATTTTCAATATTATCTATCCATTCAAGATAAGGCTTCTTATACATAGGATTCTGCGCCCTCCAGACAGTGGTCCCAAAATCATATGTATAAGATCTTCAATTTAATTCCTCCCAACACGTGTAGGTAATTTCCTATTTAATGGAGCAATATTTTGGTTAATTATGGGTGTTAGTTGCAACAATGGTGGTGGAATTGGAGGGGCACATTTTGTTGTATTTGAAAAGGCATTGGTTGAGATACTCAAGGAATTGATTATTAAACCTATTGTTGTTTCCTAACCCCTTGAATTCTTATATGAACACAAGGTTATTGATTACCCCTTAGTTCAAAGCTCCTAGTAAGCCTAAGTTTTTCTCATCTCCCTATTGTGTTGTTGACTACTGGGTTATTAACACGTAAACCAGTAGTATTCGAACAATTTCATATCCAAAGTTATTTCCAAAGTTGGTTTCACTTGTGTTAGGACTGTAACACATAGGATGATAAAGATAGAGTTAAGTGGTAGTATTACACCAATTTGTGGTGCATAAGCTTAGACATTGGGCACTATAACGATAGATGCAGAATACCTACTAGTCATTGTTATGATCCTGGTGTTGATGTTTTGCACTATATTCCCAAGATGATCAAGAATCGGGATTAATTGGTTTATCAATTGATCTTGGGAATTTGACGGTACATCAACAACCGTAGCTACATGAATATTTTTGGCTCTTTGAGCATTGCTACATTCAATTCTTGGTTTAGAGCAGTTGACTTCAACTCATGGGTAGTTTCAACCATTATTTGTTTTCTGGTGTTTTTGTGTTGCCTGGTTAAACCAATTTTACCAACATTATCAGTCACATCATTGCCTTTTTTATTGCTAGCCATGGCAGAAAATATCTGAGCATTAGTGTCCCACTGGGCATGAAAAAAAATATGTTTGTAGTTTTCAATTGGCTTGGTTTATGGATCTTATTTAATTACGACCATTCCAGGCAAGGTTATGGTCTTTACATCCATTAACTATCTTAGCCATGTGATAATCAGGCAGTTGTGTATCATTCGATGTTTCAATTAGAAGACTTGTGTTACGCTCAGGTAAGAATTTAATGTGAATACTAAATTTGTGTGATTTACTATAACTAAAGAAGAAAAAGTAATTGGCCTAAACTAAAATTAAAGTAAATCTTCAAAATTAAAGAAAGATAAATGCAATGAAATAACCAATAAAACTATGTAAAGTAAGAAGGAAAGTGAAAAAACAAAGGTAAAGATAAGGAAACCTTTAGTGAAAGTTACAATCTACCTTACAAATTACTTTGAATAAAATAATAGTCGTAAATAAATGAAAAAGAAAAAGGAAATGAAAGGATAAAGATAAAAATGAGTAAATGTCGTTTTTTTATTGAGGGAGTCATGTCCTCTTTTGTCCTCTAGCTACTTATTTATAAATTCCTTTTCATGTAACTGTCATGTAACTTCTAGGTGCTTAACCTGCTAGATTTTCCCTCTTAGGTGATAATATCCCCCATAACTGTCACTTAATTCTTAATCCCATGTCCAAAGCTTTTATAAGTGTCAAGTGTTTGAGATCCCTTTTTCACTAAATCCATGCATTATACTTTGGTTATAATTTCCAGTTAGTAATCCTATGTAAAAAAATCTTATTGTAAAGTGATAATATGGTGTAAATAGATGTCTACTCAAAGGTAAGAATATATTTACCTTATGCACCACAAGTCTTAATCCGTTGATTAGTTTAAAGTGCACAAGGTTGAGGTAGAGCATATGTGAGGTAAACTAATCGAAACTCTACGATCTGATCGTGGGTTTATATACCTATTGGGAGAGTTTAAGAATCATTTATCATTCATTGCGATTATATCCCATCATTCCACACCAGTTATTCCACTTTCAGAATAGTGTAGAAGAAAAGAAGGAATAAAACTCTTTCAGGTATAATAATATCCATGGTTACTTATTTAAGACTACAACATTCGAATTGGGATTTTTTTGTAAGACAGGGAAATATACATTATAAATTTAGTTTCTTCTTGATCGTTATCTTCAAATACAAATGAACATTGTAGTGGGTATAAGATCATTCATGGGAATGTTCAGATCTGGGAGTGGCAAACACTCGTGTTGTGAAAGGAGCCAAAGAAGTTGAAATTAAGGACAAAGTTATATCTCTTTTTTGGTTATCCCAAAGGTAACAAAGGTAATTTATATAATATTTCTAAGAATAAGAAGGCCATTGATTGCATCAATTATCGATTCTTATAATAGGATTATGTAATGAACCATGAGCCTAGGTTTAAGTTGGACTTATGTGATTAAAAAGGAATGTTATATTACCAATATTGCTAGACCACTCGTATAGGATGAAACACAACTTAATATCGATAACACACTGTCTAGGGGTAGTGACAATATTATCGATGAATAAGGTACACATGTCACGTATACTAGATAATAAGTGGTGCCACATTGTAGTGGGAGCATCACGATAAATACTGAAAGATTAGTGTTTTCGACGATCATTTTAATGAGATCCCACAAAAACACAAACTGAGTTGTAGGGACTGTAATAAGGCATTCTAAGATAAGAACTTGAATTATGACCAGGAATACCAAATATATATTATTTGTATTCAAATCAAATTTTAAAATCTTATAAACTTGATGATAGGAAAAACCCACTGGGTGCAAGTGGATCTACAAAAAGTTAAAAAATAGATGGATGAGACTGTGCAAACCTTTAAAACAAGGCTTGAGAATGGGTTTACTCAGAAGGAAATGGATTGACTATGAGAAAACCTTCTTACTGGAAACCATACTAAAGTCTGTCTGGATTCTTTTAACATTAAGAATACATTCTTATATGATTTTCTTGACAATTACATAGTAAGAAGATGAGAAAGCAAAGTGATATAATCTTTTGAGATCCATTTATGGATTTAAACTAACATCAAGGTCTTGGGACATTTAATTTGATCAGGTAATAAAGTTTTGATTTTGATCAAATTATGTATTATACTTGTTTCTATATGAAGAATGGTGAAAATGTGGTGGTATTTCTGATACAATATGTGGATGAAATTCTCCTAATTAGGAATGGGGTGGGTGTATTATCTTACATAAGAGTGTGGTTGTCTATTTAGATCGATATAAAGTGCTTAGGACAAGTGAGTCACATCTTTATGATAAACCTTTTGCTTGATCAGATAAAAGGATGTTGGTCTTATCTTGAGTCACTAGTATCGATGTTGCATTCACAAGATAAGCATGGGGATTCCATGAAAATATCTTCTTTTCAAATATGTAATTCCCTTGTCCAAGAACCGATGGAGACACTTTATGAGATGGAAGGAACGAATAATATACCATATACTTCTGTGGTGGTAACCTCATATATGTTTTATTGTGTACTAGATTAAATATATTCTATTCCATTAGCTTGGTCAACAAATTTTAGTCTGATAGTCTTGTATCGTTTAAATACAAAGACTTCGTTTTCAGTAATATAAGGATTCAAAGTTTTCTACCACAAAATATGTGTTTACCCAAGGAGGTTGATTTGTAAATTTGAGGAGTGTGAAATAATATTGCGTTACTGGTTCCACCAATGAGATCGAGGTAATTGTCACTTCGGAGGTGGATAAAGAGGTTATATGGCTCGGGAACTTCCTTCAAATCAAATTGGCCATTACAGTTTTTAATGTTCGTAGTGGTATGATTGAAAGTTCTAAAGAACCCGTAACCCATAAAAAGGTTAAGAACAATGAACATAGGTTCCCCCTAGCTCGGGAGATCGAAAAGGGTAGGTGATAAGTTTATGATACATGTTGTATCAAATGATACCCAATTAATCCTTCTACAATTAGGATTGTTGACTGCGAAGTAAATGGGTTGGAATTTAGTTGCATATGCACAAGGCTTTAATACTAAGTGGCAGATTATTGGGGTTTTATTTTTAAACCACATATGACATTTAGTTTTTAGTAAAGGTTTGTTAGTTCGTTTTGAAATAATAATCATGGTTATGATAATGCCTTATATTTTTTATTAAATATATTTTATGTATGTCGGTCAGTTGGACTTAGTAGGAATTCCGCTGAGTTGGATTCAACTTGATCATAAGAGATTAGAATTTTTATTCTAGTTCAATTGAATAACTTCATAGACTTTATGGGAAGTGATATCCTATCATTATAGTTGCATGTAAAGTCCTAGTAGTTTATATCAAACTATGGGAATTTGTATGATGGTTCAAGAACTTATAAAATAGCTCGAAAGAGGACTATGATCGGTACATCCAGTAATGTATTTGATAGGACCACTCATGATATTTAATTTTAAGGGCTTTCAAGATTAGACTTCGTTAATCTTAGACCATTTGCATGGGTTGCATTTCTTTTTAATCATGAGGATTGCAATTCTTGTATACTTTTTTTTTATCATTATGGGTTTTATTCGATTTTAGATTGAATTGAATGATCCCCAAAAGTTGGAAAATCATTGTGAGGGTAGTTATGATATTATAATTTAGAGGAATCAACATCTAGGAGATATCTTGGATTATTATACCCCTATATATAATTATATGCTTTGTTTCCACAAGAAAAAACTCGATCGATGGATTATTTTATAATCCGATTGAGTAGGAAATAATTTAAGTATGAGAATCAAAGAATTGATTAAATGTTGGTTAAAATCTATTAGCGAAATATTATGCTCGGACAATTAACACGGGGAATCATATTATGTATCATCATCAACTACACAAATAAGACCTCTTTATTTCGTGATAAATAAATTGGAGTGTATTCATAATTATTTAATGAAATTAATCACGAATAAATAAATAAAGAAAATAAATTATGGGGTTATAATTTGGGATTTACAAGTATTTATTTGTAATCTAATTTAATTATTTCTCTTATGTCCCTAATATAGTCCATTACCCAAGTAGTAGGGACAAAAATCTCTGGAAGCCTAATTGAGTTTAAGACCATGACTTATACTAATTTATATTAGTGTAAGCTAGGGTTTTAGATTAATGAAAAACTATCAAGGGTTAGAAAGGAAAAGGAAAAAACTATTCATGTTTTTAATGAAGGGTTAACAAAAGAGAAAGTTATTTCTCTCATTTTCACCAATGTTCGAACAATTTTGTCGAGGTTTTTGGAGACCTTAGGACGGAAGCAAGATCATCATCATCATTAACATATTTTTCCTCATGCGGATCATAAAAAGATCAGTTATGGTATTGTAATTCTAAACCCTATGTTTGTGTTTCAAATGTGTTATGTTTTATTCAAGCATCTATGATCAAAGTTCTTAGGGCTAAAATATTTCTATGATTCAAACTCAATTCCATTCTTGAACAATTGGGTAAGAGATAATTCAAACTCACTAGTTATATACATTTGATTTATATGGATATCATCACTATATGTGTTGAGTCTTGGTCTAATGTGTTTTAACAACTGGCTAAGCTAAATAGTAATGTATCAGGGGGTTCCTTGTTTAGATTTCGATTGTGAGATGTCCCGCACATGAAGCTTAGTGAGGTTGAGAGTTGAGAGACAACAAGGCACTATACTATTGGTCTATACTCTCTGTTTTACTTATGTGGTTAAGTAGCCTTAGTATGGTAAGGTATGGATTGGGTTTGGTTAGTTATAATCGTATCAAGTTAGAGGAAAGGTGATGTATATTTTGTGTGAGTTCCGGCGGGTGCTGACATGGGGCATAAATGGGTCACATTTAATACTATTAAATAATATATAAATATTTCTTGCAACTTTCGAGCCTAGAAAAAATCTGTAAACTCTATCCTCCAAGTATAATTATTATTATTATTTTCATCATCATCATCATCATCATCATCATCATCATTATTATTATTATTATTATTAATGACAACAAGAGTTATCAGGCAAAGTTACACTGAGAACTCATAGTTACTTTGAGCAAGAGTCATAGTGATGGGAGATTTCATCATACATAGGGTACGATTTACTTTTCTTTTTCGTTGGCAAATGGTCATTTTTATTCAAGAGTTTTATATTTGACCTAAGGTGGTTACAAGTCATTTATAGTGAATTTAGTTTTATTGGAGAGCAGCAGCAGTAGTAGTAGTAGTAGTAGTAGTAGTAGTAGTAGTAGTAGTAGTAGTAGTAGTAGTAGTAGTAGTAGTAGTAGTAGTAGTAGTAGTAGTAGTAGTAGTAGTAGGAGCAGCAGCAGCAGCAGCAGTAGTAGTAGTAGTAGTAGTAGTAGTAGTAGTAGTAGTAGTAGTAGTAGTAGTAGTAGTAGTAGTAGCAGTAGTAGTAGTAGTATCAGCAGCAGTAGTAGGAGTAGTAGTAGCAGTAGTAGTAGTAGTGGTAGTAGTAGTAGTAGTAGTAGTGGTAGTAGTGGTGGTAGTGGTGGTAGTAGTGGTAGTAGTGGTAGTAGTGGTAGTAGTGGTAGTATTAGTAGTAGTAGTCGTAGTAGTGGTCAGTAGCAGTAGCAGTAGGAGTAGGAGTAGTAGTAGTAGTAGTAGTAGTAGTAGTAGCAGTAGCAGTAGCAGTAGCAGTAGCAGTAGCAGTAGCAGTAGCAGTAGCAGTAGCAGTAGCAGTAGAAGTAGTAGTAGTAGTAGTAGTAGTAGTAGTAGTAGTAGTAGTAGTAGTAGTAGTAGTAGTAGTAGTAGTAGTAGTAGTAGTAGTAGTAGTAGTAGTAGTAGTAGTAGTAGTAGTAGTAGTAGTAGTAGTAGTGGTAGTAGTGGTAGTAGTGGTAGTAGTAGTAGTAGTAGTAGTCGTGGTAGTAGTAGTAGTAGTAGTCGTAGTAGTAGCAGTAGCAGTAACAGTAGGAGGAGGAGGAGGAGGAGTAGTAGTAGTAGTAGTAGTAGTAGTAGTAGTAGTAGTAGTAGTAGTAGTAGTAGTAGTAGTAGCAGTAGCAGTAGTAGTAGCAGTAGCAGTAGCAGTAGCAGTAGCAGTAGCAGCAGCAGTAGCAGTAGCAGCAGCAGCAGTAGTAGTAGTAGTAGTAGTAGTAGTAGTAGTAGTCATCTGTCTTAGCACTGATAGTTCATTATTAGCCAATGTCGTTAATTAACACCATTTGCACAGGCATGTATCATGTTCTAGGATGATGTCAGCAACAGTCACATCACACACACTTGTGGGAGATATGAAAATATTATCTCATGTGCTTTATAAGTAACTTCATTATTATTCTCCCATATGCATGTATTGGTGTACATGCCTAACATGTAAAGGCATGACACATGTCCCTCTTTATTCTCTTTCCTCTAAGAGATAATATATAACCCGATATCTCTTTGTAAAGGGAATGACATATTATTTTCACACTGTTAGGTTGTCCATTTCTAGAGTGAAGATAAGGGTTTGTAACTACTACTCATCAATAGCATTTTGTCGTCTAAATATATAGAGGCCCCCGAAGTTCAAATCTCATGTCATCAAGAGGGTAAATCTCAAACTTCTAGCAGTTGTATGATCTATTCTTCATCGATTTGTGTTCAGTACAAAGCCAGGCAAAAGGGTGTCTCACTTGTTAAGAGTTCAATAGAAAATGGATAAAATGACTAGAGAGTTCATCACACGCTTTAATACCAAGAAGCTGGAGGTCATTCAATATGATAAGAAGATAGCAATCATGAAAGTCATGAGAAATTTACTGCCTAAAAAGTTTTATTGGTCATAGGCTAAGGACTCACTAAGAATAATGTCAAGGTTATTGGTCAAAGATGGTAAAATTAAGAATGTTGAGTAATCAATTAAAGTGAAGGAGTTAAGCCATTATAAGGCTGATGCTAGTAAGAGCTCGAAGAAGAAGAAAGAGTCCAAGGATAATAAGAAGGCTAACAAGCTAAGAAGTTCGATGAGTATAACCTGCTCATTATTCGTATTCACCACATCCTCAATGAGATTCGAGGAAGAAATAACCTGAAATGGTTGGGTAAATTGAAAGTTGCATCAAATTAAAGGGATAAAAGAACGTACTGGGAATTACATAAAGATCATGGCCACGACACTTGAAGTTAACTATATTTGAAGAATGAGATTGAAAATCTCATCAGACAAGGCACCCTGGCGAATTATGTTAACAAAAGTGGCTGATGAGATAGGCAGGACGAGCGGAAACCCAGACGTCGATTAAATTCCCCTTATAAAAAAAGAGGATGATAAGAAAAGGGGTCAAGATGATGATTCAGAGGTTGATCCAGATATTCCCAAGAATCCCAAGAAGCATGTGCACAAAGTTAAGATGATCTGCTTTAGGTGTCACCTTATAGCAGGAAGTGACAGTAGCGGTGGAGATAAACCAGCAGAAAGAAAAGCCCACGTCAACGAGGCGAAGCCTTGTGCTCATGTTAGACAGATTGGTCGATGCAATGGAAACTCACCCCAAAAAGGTAAATAAAGATCGTCTTATCCTTTATTTCTCTAAAGGTGATTTATCAGGTGTACTTTATCTGCACGGGGAACCTCTGATCATCACAATAATGGTGCTTGAAAGTCAAGTAGTGATAATCCCAATCAACAATAGCAGTTCGGATGATGTTCTATTTTACAGTTGCTTCTAGAATTTGAGGTTAAGAGATAGTAAGTTAGAGGCATATTATTGACATTTTACTGGACTTTCAAATGAGAAAGTTCTCCCCTTAGGAATAATTGAGTTGGGGGTTATAGCCAGCATATGGCCAAGTTATCGAATATAAATGATTCATTTTTTATCCTAGATAAGAATGTTTGCTCGCCCTATAACATCATATTTGGTAGGGTTAGATTGAAGAAGATCGAAGATGTTCTATCTACGATTTACCAGTGTCTAAAATTCCTTGCAAGCTATGGGGTTGACATAGTGAAAGGAAATCAAGTATAGGTTCACGAATGCTACTTACTTCTCTAGAGCACGAAGAGAAGAAGAAATTGGCCACTACTTATCAGATCAAGACATTAGATCCATGATATGAAGATAAATTGGTTCAGGGATAAGTAGTTGAGGAAACTGACCATGTGATGTTGGATGATGAACATCTAGAAAGGACAAGCCATATCATCTCATCACTGGACCCATATTTTAAGAAAGAGTTAACTGACATCTTAGGGAAGAGAAAGAACGTGTTCACTTGGAACCATGAGGACATCTTTGGGATAGATAAAAAATTCCTTTTCCATGAGATTAGTATAGTAAAAGATGCAAAGCCTATAAAATAGAAGCATCATGTGTTCATTTAGGACAAGAACATCTCTATCTAGGAAGAGGTTAACAAATTGCAAAAGCCAAATTTAATTAAAGACGCCAAGTACCCAAAATGCCTTTCAATTGTGGTTATAGTCAAGAAAAAGAACGACAATTGGCGCATGTGCATCGATTTTACTGAACTCAATAAGGCTTGTTAAAAGGACCACTATCCTTTACCTAGGATTGAACAACTGAGCATGAACTGATCAGTTTTATGGACGCCTATACAAGGTAATACCAAATAAAGATGAAGCCTGAATATATAAAGAGAACCTCGTTTATCACTAGCGGAGGCACTTACTGCTACAATATTATGCCTTTGGGTCTTAAAAAGGATAAAGAAATATATCAAAGGTTAGTGAATAAATTTTTTTAAGATCATATCAGTAAAACTATGTAAGTATGCGTCGGTGATATAATGTCTAAGATCAAGAAAGTTATCGACCACATTAGTGACATTGGGCAAACTTTTGACTAATAAGAAAAGCACCAAATGAATTTTAACCCCATGAATTTTTTTTGGGATCAATGAGGGGAAGTTCCTGGGCTTCATAGTCAAGCAGAGGGGTATGGAGGCTAATCCTAACAAGATCCAAGAGTTGATTAATATGCAAAATCCCAAGAGAAAAATGGATATTCAAATATTGACAGGGTGAGTAGCAGTGCTGAATCATTTTATGTTAATGGACATGGATAGATGTCTTTCATTCTTTAAAGTGATAGGAAAGATATTTTAGTGGAATGATGAGTACGAAATAACCTTTCTAGAACTAAAGAAGTACTGAGGATATGCACCTTTACTGTCAAGGCCAGTCCTAAGTGAAAAGCTTTATTTATACTTGATAGTGTTGGAGTCAGCAATCAGTTCGATGTTGGTCTGATAAGAAGATGGAGTGCAGAGGTCTATCTACTACACTAGCAAGGCATACCATGGAGTATAAATCCAGTACCTAAGAATCGAAGTTATCCATGGATTTGATTAAAGCTTCTTGCATAATGAAGTCGTGCAATCAAGAATATACTATTTTCGTTTATACAGACCTTCCTCTATAACAAGCTATTCATAATCTTAAGATATGAAGGCTTGGGTAATAGAAATAGGAGAGTATAATATATAGCATGAATCCAGAATAGAAATTAAGGGCCAAGTTGTGGATGATTTTATAACATAATTTACTTACAAAAGAGCAGACTTCTTCGAAAGAGATCTTAAAAGAAAAAAAATAATATAACAGACATCTACGAAAGAGAGATCAACCGTGAAGCTAACTAAGAAGACTTCTCTAAAAGGGAGATCGACAAGTCTATCTATCCAAATCATTTACAAATCAGAGTCGTTGGCTTTGAAGGAAGAAAGGACTTGAGATCTAGAGCAAACGAAAAAATATCAAAAGTGGTCACTTAGTTGAAGGTATCTTTGAAAAAGAACTTCCAATTTGGAAGTTGTTAATGGATTGCTCATCACATACCAACGGAGGTCAAGCAGGCTTGATAATCATGGCACCTTACAGAGATAGTGTGGAGTATGCCCTGATATTGCACTTTGAGTCCTCCAATAATGAGGTAGAGTATGAATCTCTCATAACAGACCTGGGATTGGCATCATCACTGGGCGCCGAGGAGCTATCAGTGCATAGTGATTCTTAACTCGTAGTAAATCAAGCCCTCAGTTTTATGAGGAAAGAGAAGAACTAATAAATAAGAATTTGGAAAAGGTGATAGTGTTGTTGATAAAGTTCTTGGATATACAAATGGTCAGAATACCTAGGGCTAAAAACACTCGTGTGGACGCACATGCTCATTTGGGATTAGCCACTAGAACATAATTGAGAATAATGGTACCTATAAAAGTCTTGATGCATCACAGTACTAATGAAGAATGCATTTTTATGATGGATTTGGACATGGATTCATCTTGGATGGATCGCGTCTGAGCATACTTTGAGACCGATATAGTTTTGGCTAAGTCGAAGGAGGTGAGGAGACTCCACTATAAGGTGGGAAAGTACGTATTGGAAGGAAGAATAATATTTCGAAGAGGATTCATAGTGTCACTTCTTAGGTGATTCCATCGTGTTGAGGTTAGAGACTTAATAAAGGAAGTGCATGAGGGCCCTTATGAGTCCCATTCTGTGGGTAGAATGTTGGTGAACCGAGTGACCACTCAAGGTTACTACTGGCCCATTATGAAAGAAAACCGCACAAGTTATGCAGGGAAGGGTGACAAGTGTTAAAAGTATGTTATGATTCACAAAAGGCTTGGAGCTATATTAACTTCGTTCAAATTCCCTTGGCCCTTCACTATGTGGTGATTGATCTGGTCAGTCCTCTGTTGAAGACAAAGGGAAGATTTAAATACTTAGTTATAACAGTGGATTACTTCACTAAGTGGGTGGAGGCTAAGCCTCTGGTCAAGATTCCATATGAATTTTTTTTTGCCATTTTATATGGAAGAACATTATTTTCCATTATGAAATGACATATTCCCTTATCACAAATCAAAGTACTCAGTTTGACAACGATAAATTAGATGATTATTGTATTCGATCTGGGATTAAGAAGTTACACTGTGCTCCAGCTCACCCATAGTGGAATGGGCATATAGAGGTGACGAACAAAACCATGCTAGATGGTATGAAGAATAGGCTATATGACTCCAAGGTAAACTGTATCAATGAGTTGCAGAGTGTACTTTAGGCATATAGGATGATGTCGAATGATAACAGTCAAGACTCCATTCATGATGGCGTTTGGTGTTGAGGTGGTAGTGCCCAATGAGATCGGATCACCTAGTCATCAGGTACTCAATTTTGACTCATCAAGGAAAGATTTGATTGGAATGATTGATTTGGATCTTGTAAAAGAAGTCATGAAAAATGCGACATTATGGGTAGCAGCCTACCAAAAAAAGACTGGTCGATTTTATAGTAAAAGGTTAAAACATATCACTTTAAAGGAAGCAGACTACCTGCTCAAAAAGTTCATTCATAAAGGGAATAAGTTTGAACCAAATTGGCATGACCCATACAGGATATCTAATGTCGTACAACTTGGAACTTAAAGAATTGAGACTTCATAAGGTTCGTAATTTAACAACCCATTGAATGTCGATCACCAGAAGAAGTATTACCGGTGACGAGGAGAAGATTACAAATCGAAAGAACAAAACACCATGTAAATAGTTTTTATTTCCTTGTAATACTTCTACAAGTAATAATGAGAATCATAATTTCATCACCTATATATGATTTCATTTTAACTTTTTCTACATTATTCAATGTTTCTTTTGTCGGTATAAGAGATGTGTAAGAAGTCTAGGCCAAATACATCTCAGAGACGAGAACAATAAGACACGCGATAAAAACCACACTTCATATATGACCTCCTCTTTAGGTAGGTGACTATCAAGAAGGTTTATTTAAATATGGGAAATCTAGTGCAGTCACATAGATGTTAAGATCCGACCATAACTGACTAGTGCAAGGATAGATCCTAGTAAACTTTTTCTACTCTAACAACCAATGATGACACATAGTCAAGATGAAAAGATGCATCCATAAGACCAGTAAGCTGGCACATGAATTGGTATATCCTAAGTCAGGACAACTCAAGTTCGTCCAAAATTGGTAGCTAGTAAGGCATACCAGGTCGAAACAATTAGACCACGTGATCATAAAACTAAATTACTGCTAGGCCTATCTCAATTCTAAACATATAGTAAGTTGACATGGTAGGTTGACATCATCCCACAGTTAATCCATAAGACTAGAACTAACTGGAAGGTTGATGAAATTCGACCACATTTACTTGTTAAGAATATTTTCGCACAAATAATTAATTACAAGTGGTGGATAAAACTTAACCGAGTAAAATAGTTAACATAAGATCAAAGCACATGAATATAAGAAATTGAATCATAGTTGATCTCAAAATTAAAAGCAAGCTTAACTGAAACTGTTCATTATAAAATCTTTTAAGGAGACTATAAAAAGTTTCACAAGGACACAAAGGCAGAAGTAATAGGCCACATTCTCAGTTCTTGGAGCAATTTCTGTAGTTTGTTCAGTCTCTCGATCAACTTAGGAAGCGGAAACAGTAGGTGCATAAATCATGATAGTGTCCTGAAAAACTTCTGGAGCAATAGGAAGAGTAGTCTTTGCAGCAATAGTCTATTTGGCCTCACTAATATCATCATCTTCGACAGCAGAATCATTTACATTCATCGCTTCTCGCTCAGCGGTGAAGACTTTAGCTTCATCATTGTCCCCTTCCCATGTTTGGACGACCTCAACAATGTTAGGGTATTACTTAATGACCCTCTTCTTAAGATCGCCATAACCTTCCAAGAAGATGGTCACCAGGTTAATGTTATGCTTAACTGAGGTCTTATACTTCCTAACTTCCTCCTCCTCAGCATGGGCAAGGGATAATTTTCTTACTCAAGGTCCTAAGTTGTTTTATTAAGAGCCTCATTATCTTAAATAATATCCTTAGACACGTTCTTATGCGATTTATCCAAACTCCTGATCTTCACAGCATCAGTGTCAATTTGCACTTTCAGCTTCTTATTTTCTGCCTTAGATAAGCTCAAGTCTTGAACATTTGCTACAAGTTGTATGCCTTAGACAAGCTAAAGTCTTCAACTCCTCCGACATAGTCTCATGATGGGTTAAGATCTTAGCATTAACATCTCTCTCTCATCGTTGTATGCATTCTGGTATAATTCTACCTATTGCGCTAACACGGTGGCACCCATCGTGACCTTAAAGAAAGGCAAAGATATTTGCATAGTGAAAAATATTTCATCAGAATTAAGGAAATATAATTCAGGGTGAGAATTTACCATAAGTATTCGATATTGCACCATGTTCCACAACTTATTGATATTGAGACTCTCAAAGAATTAGAAATTAGGGGCGTACTCATGGTAACCGACCATTTTAGCAACATTATTTGTGTCGTAAAAAATGGAGTTTGAATATTTATTTAGCTTTTCCAGTGTGGTTGGATACTTGGGGTCAAAATTGAATGGATCCACCTCACCATATGGGGAGGATGACCCCCCACCTCGGACCAAAAGTCGAGCTTGCCACTTATGTATCTGGACCCTTTCCCTTGGGACAATGGTCCTCTAGTGTTTGAGAATGGGTTGAGGCGGGTGACCATCCATAGGACTTTTATTTCACATGGGGGCACATCATCTGAGGCAACATCCTTCCCCTTACCTTTGGCTTTTATAACGGCCGTAGAACTAGATTTGTCTTACCTTCTGGCAGCATACACTCTGAGCCTTGATGTTGACCCTCTTCTCGGCATCAAATCTTTTTTTAACTTGGAATCGGCATCGGGACTTTTTGTTTTAGCCTCAGTATCAAGTTTCCTCATCCGAGCAATCTCCATAGCGTCACGATCAATTTGTGGAGGGGTTATGCTAGACGATGGCTCAACTTGAAAACCTGATAAAGTGGAAGTAGAAGCTTTATGTGAGAAAAATCATTTAGCAAAGTCAAAGCCGTATGTTAAAGACGATATAATGAAAAACATTATACATTCTTCGACCTCCTTCTCGGCTCTCCCTTCCTAGTCAGTTAAAATGTTACCTTAAACTACCAAGGCCACCTGGTCTTCTCTAGCATGATCACTCTCAGGAGTGGTTTAATACCCAAGCTTTATAAATTTTCTTGGCGAGAAAAAATTCTTAAATTCAATTGGATTTGTAGTGAATGTGTTTAGAACCAACTATTTTAGAATTGTTGGGAGTTTAGGAGATCTCTTCTCTGTAGAAAATCCGAGAAAAAGCAAAGTGTCAGCACAATAATAATCAGAAAAAAATTCCAAAGCATAATAAAAATATGTATACCAATAAGATCTAGCCCACACCAATCATGAAAGACAATACAAGATCTTTTATTCTTGTCTAAACAGAACTCTCCCAATCTCCCCTTACGCATATGAACATCTAATATGGTTGCTCGTTCGAACCACTTGCACCATCTTTAGGTTGGACTTTCGGGAGGAAAATAGTAGTATCCATTGTCTTTAGCATTGTCTTTTATGTAGTACACAAATTTAAAAATACTTTCTGTTAAATCAAAACCAGTATGGGATTTTCAGTAAACTTTCGACCATAAAATGGACCAATAAGTGTTGGGTGGAAGTTGGTTTGGGTCCACTCCATAATCGCTAAGGATATACCTTATGATTGGGTAAATGCGCAATCAAACTCCTACTTGCAAGGCCCAAACTAGAAAATATATCTCATCAACATTGGGTCGGCCATAGACTCTTTTATCAAAATTAAGCAGTCTTAAGGAAATCCTACTGGAATTCATATTTATCCTTCAATTCCTCCAGCTCATCTTTAGTGATATCACAACTATGATTTTGAGCACTGGTGGTGGCTGGATCCTAAGGCTTAGAGATTTTTAAATTACTCTCCTCGGTGAGAGGAATAACCACAAGATATATGGAAGCTTTAGGCCTTTCAGGCATAGCTCTCCTTGGTGAGGTGTATAAGTCAATGATTGACATATCGAACACCTTGTTTGTAAGTTTCTTACCACCCGTAGGGTGTGTCACTTCAGCAATACCTATGGTTTCTGAGAAATCATGAGAACTATGCTCCATAGCTAGGGTTTGTAGTTCAGAACTAGTAGAAGAGGCTAATATGGAGTGTACCTAAGGTGGCCAGGCTCATCCTCAGGTCAAAAAACCTGAAGAGGTTTAGGAAACCTTTTAACGATGATGCTAGGATAAGATTGATCTAATTTAGTCAAATACTATAACCACCTACGAACATAAGGCTCGTACTCACCAAGGAATGGAATTCGGATATAAATCGAAGCCTATTTAGGGACAAAGTAGATTCTAGGATGAAAACCCTAAAAGGTGGCCTCCCAAATATGCGCGATTCTCTAATCAAATAACAATAATAGGGAAACCCATCAGAAAATAGGTAAAGGAAGATGGAATCACATGCAAACTTATAAAATAACCCAGAAGGAAACCCTAAAAAGTAGCGCGAGAGAGAAACGACGTACCTGAAACTCTAAGAGGTTGAAGATGACTCAAACATTGCTTAAGCTTTGTCAATAAACGAGTGGACTATGGAAGAACTCATCAAAAAGGGTTTAAAATCAAAATTCAATCAAAGATGGCAAAGGGTACGGAGATTTAGCCGGAGATGGAAGGGTTTGAAATCAGTAAAGTTTTTCTCTCTATAAAAGTGATCACGTGAAAGAAAGGCTTTTAAAAACTTTGAAATGATACTAAATTTAGATTTCATAATTTTTTAGGCGGTAACCATTACCCCTATTCATGAAGTGCATAACATCACGCCTAGGGAAAGGAACTGACCTTTCACAAACTGACAAATGCTGCCCCGGGCATGCGTGTCATAATTATGCCTGACATTCTCCTCAAGGCTTAACATGTGTCAAATTCAAAATTTTAAGAAAAATACAACAAGTAAGTCTGCTTGGCATACGCCGAGAAGATTTTAGGATGACTAGAATTCAGAAAGACAATAACATTCTTCACAAAACACTCCACTCATGGAATTCAATTAGAAAATGCTTAGAAGATTCAACACTCAAGAGAACCCACTATTAGTTCCAATCGTGAGTAAAGTCGTGGGGACTTTTTTTATACCATAAATATGGAACGCCTCATGGGTTAATCCAAAGACAATACGTGGCTTCATCCAAAACATCATGGATCTCAGCTCAGCAATGAATTTGGTCAACCACAGTTATGAGGTCAGCCAGATAGTCCTACCAGTCAGTTTTGACATTGACAATTCATTGTTAGCCAATGTCGTTAGTTAACACTGTTTGCCCAGGCATGTACCATGTCATAGGATGACGTTAACAATAATCCTTCTGACCTTTTTAGAATTTTTTTTATTGAAGTTCTTGCTAAGTGGTATATACTCTAGCATTGTGAGCTAAAGTCTGGCACATACGTTATGCATTTGGCATGACCTTTGATAAAGTTCTTGGAATCGTGCAATTTGGGTTGCAGAGTCTTTAGTTTCATCGAGGCCTAGGTCAATAAGGTTGGGGATCATATCTTCCTATTTTCACTTAGACTTAGGGATAAAGATATCTTCCTAAATACTAAGGCCGAAGATCAAACCAGGTATCATCAATATCCCTATATTGCTTCTTTCTTTATATAAAATGAGATATAGTTAGTTAAAAATGGAAAGGGTATTGAGGTAATTTATGTGAAGATTTTATCATAAATGATAAGTTATGAGTAATAAAAGCCATTACAATAGATTAGGTGGGGAGTTGGGTCGATTGGACAAATGAATGTTTGGGGGAGTAATAACGGTTACTCCCCAAGCCTATAAGTCCATATATTTGCTCCATTGCTCTCCTCATATTTCTTTGTAATCCAGAACATTATCTTTATCTTGTATTCCTCCCTCTTTAAATTCTTAGTTATTCTTTTCTTGAGTGTTCTAATAAATAATGACTTTGAAGAATTCTTCTCTTTGGGTTTTGAACCCAAATCCTTTAAAAGTGGTTGGTTCCACTCCTAAAAATATTCGAAGCTTGACCACTTCATTTTACCAAGGGAAAATACATGTTTTAACTTTTGTTGGATTCCCACTACTTCGAAAACTTATGGTCTTCATGGTGATGGATTACATCGATGGATCTTTGGTATCTGTTATCATGGCCTAAGACTATAAGGTCTTAAGTTGGAGATTCCAGATTCATAACTCCATAATATTAAGTCACGTTGAGCCTCAGGAGAGGGACTGGTCTACGATCCCAAGGTAATTTAATTTATTTAATTGAGATATTATTGACATACGAAACTCAATTCCCTATTCCCTTGATAGTGAGGGATATTTTCATTTTTGCGGGTTTTTCCATCCTAATTAGTGAGCCAAGTGGAGGCATACATAAGGGAATTCCCATTCTCGAGAATGATCATCCTAATGTGAGGGAGTTTTTCATGATCTAGAGTTTTTGAAGGATTTAAGTCTAGATGGGGTTCGTTTTGACGCCCTTCTCACACCTAAATTATTGTGCAAAGTTAGTATATGGCCCAACCTAGTGGAGTAGGGAGTTCCTCATCATTCACACTATCGCTAGAGGTGGAGAGACCTAACTAAACACATTATCCAAAGTTATACATCTTTTTCATGGCTTTATAGTCTATCAACGGGTGGTTCCTAGTGTTGAAGTGCCAAAGGCTAGAGTTTGTGAAGAAAATTCCACTAATGTTGATTCTGACCTTCCCTAAAACTTTGATGCGATCATGAATATATTGATTAGGCACCTTGTTGTTGGTAAGAAATTACTCTCACTATTTAACCAACCCCACTCATTTTATGTAGTTTCTTCCAGCGCCTTCTATGGGGTATTTTTTGTCACTAAGGCCTAGGGCAGTAAGGATGATAGCCTTGACTTCTTGTCATAACCTCAACCTAGGGCTTAAGATCTTTTATTGGGATCACACTTGGTATCGTTAATATCTATTTGTAAATTTAGGAAATACTAAATATATATACATTGTTTATAAATTCATGCAACATTAAATGTTCAAACTAAAAATGTGCATCATGTGAAAGCAATTTTACTATACCTTCAAATGTGTATTCATATTTGGATGAGAAAATATGTATCATTAATAAATCTCATCAGTAAATATGGAGAATTTCAAATTCTGCATGCTCAATTCCTTTCCCCCCATTTTACTAAATTTCGATGATAATAAGACAAAAAAAATTAAAATCTAGGTTTTGGGGTTTGGTTTACCTTTTAAGATTTAGGTTCATCATTCATATTATTTTGTGTGAATTTGACTTTAGTTAGTTTTAGTTTAGATTTAGCTTTGATTTGATTCCAAGAAGAAGAAGATTGCATTTGGGAGCTCTTATAATTGATGGGTATTTTGCTCCAAAAAATATGATGAGCTATATCAAATCGTAAAATAAAAAAAGTCAAACAATATAATTTAAAATAAAATAAAAATAACATAATATAAAGTGAATTAATCTCGTTGATCAATTAAGAAGGGGGTTTTGATCTAATTTTCTATCGTATTTAAGCACCGTTTTCATTGGCATGGACGACCGGTGATCTCAAGTTGGGACCACATTTTGAATTCTCTATGAGAATCCTGTAAATTTCAGTTGGGATGCAATAAAGTAGTAATATAATTCTTTTCTGTTCTTGATCTACAACTCTCTCTCTCTGTCTAAGCTGAATTGTACCACAATGGCGCATTCTTGTTCTCACTGGTGGCACGCTCCAATCTACTTCGCCATGTCCGTGACCCTAGCAGCCATAGCAATCCCCACAGCCATACGCTCCAACCCCAACTACTCCATCATCCCATCTACCCAATCCATCAAACACGACCTCTCTCTCAACGCCTCTCGTGCTCTCCGCACCCACGGCTTCAACGTCGTGGCCACCCTCCTCCAAATCTCTCCCGAACTCTTCCTCTCCTCATCCCAATCTACCATCTTCGCCATCCAAGACCCCGCCATCTCCACTGCCTCTCTCCCCCCTTGGCTCATCAAACAACTCCTCCAATACCACACCTCCCCTTCTAATCTCCCCATCAAACTTCTGCTAAACAAACCCCAAGGCACTTGTTTGCCCACCCTTATCCCCCACAAAAACATTTCCATCACCAAAACAAACCTAAACAATAATTCTGTTGAGATCAATAACGTGTTGATTACTCACCCTGATATGTTTCTTGAAGGACCCATTTCGATTCATGGTGTTGCAAGCCCTTTCTTGAACCTGCATGGGCTTGATCAAGACTCGGATGTCATTCAGTCACCTGCATGTGACCCTGACCGGACTCTTACCGTTTCCAACGTTACTCACAACCGCAAGAATGTTACCATTGAGTGGCCTCGTATAGTACAATTGCTAAGCTCAAATGGGTATGTTTCGTTTGCCATTGGATTGCATTCTGTTATTAATGGGGTTGTTCATGATTATGGAGATTTAAGTTCTGTGACGATTTTTGCTCCTCCGGATTTGGGGTTTGTGGCTTCTTCTTCGCCTTTGCTTGATAGGAGTGTGAGGTTTCATATGTTGCCTCAAAGGTTTTCTTTTAAACAGTTGGGCTTATTGTCTGAGAAAGCCACATTAAGGACACTCGTTGCTGATAAAAATCTTCAGATTACTACAAATGTTAATCTCACGAATACATTGGTAATCAATGGAGTGGAGATTACTTCACCGGATATTTTCTCATCCAAGAATTTTGTTATACACGGAATCTCTCAAGCTTTTGACATCGAGGAACTTCCTAGTTCCTAGTGTTTCTTAATAGATTTTTGACTTTCTTTATTGCATACACATGTCTTGTTGAGGGCACATCCGTTCATTAATTGACTTTGGTTTGTTGTTGTGTTCCAAAACTGTAGAGAAATAGATGTTGATTTCAATACGATGTTTCTGTAATTGTTAGAAGGTTATTTTAGATTTTACATTCTTTCTATTTTACCTATTTTAGGTTATGTACTTTTAGGATTTAAAATAATATTGATTATGGATATAGGACAATAAATATTTCGTTTTCATATTTAGTCCCGATTTTGAAATTAAATAGACACGTGATATACTGTGATTGGTTGACGTTTTATGAATATGGGTCCGCGTCAGTGGCTTTATTCAAAAATAGGGACTAAAATATAAACAACATATTTGTTGTCCTATTTTTAAAATACATATTACAATATGTCATAAATTTATAAAGCCCCTTTCTATTTAAATTTTAGGAAGTGTTTGATTACAAAATTGAAAAATGATAGAAATATAATTTATTTTCATTATAAGTTAGAAAATGAGTGAAAAAAGATAGAACTAATTGATCTTACATTTGTGTCTTTTCATGAAAATTAATTCTTTAATGTAGGTAAAAAATATTTTTTATGAAAAATGATAAAACTATGGATAATATCTCATATTTATTACTATTTTATGCATAAGATTAGATGAAATCAAGCACAATAGAAGAAAAAATAACTAATATAAATATTTTATAAGGAGAACAAATCAACGTCAATCAAACGACGTTAATTGCAAAATAAAACCAAAAAAGTGTTGATTTCAATATCTTTTCAAGTATTGCAAATTTGCAATTTCATTCCTTAATTTGTTACATTTTAAAATTTTGTGTTGTCATTGAAAAAACTTGGGGGGGGGGGGGGGGGGAGAGATGAGTCAACTCAAATAAGCGTTCAAACAAATTTAAACTCTTAACAGTAGCCAAGATAATAAATGTAAGTTAAGAGTAAGAGATATTACAAACCAAGGATTACCTACATTCACATCACGACTGACTTTATCTACATTCACGTCACGACTAACTCTGTCTACTTTCACATCACAAGTACAGATGAAGATTACCTATATCATATATCTTCTTCGAGGGTGAAGATCAGCTTCACAAGAACTAATCTCCTAATTCTCCAAATGTATACTCACTCTGAATGAGAAGCGCCTCTCCTCCACTAAGGAAGAACAACCTTCTTATATTTATTTGAAATGTAATGTCGCAACATTTTAGTCTTCTAGTGATTTAAAAGATTCATTTTAAGCTCACAATAATGATAATAATAATAATTTGTAAATGATTGAATCACGATTGGTTAAAGAATGATATATATGTGTTGGGAATAACAATCCTACCATAATGTTAAATACCAATTTGGACCAATAATACAAGTGCACTGTGAAAAAGGACACAAATTTATGAGTTCGACAGGTTGGTCTATCAACGTCCATGGAAAAGGAATAGTGGAGCTTTATTAATAGAAAATGAAGAAGATGACTTGAAGTGCTAGGGCTGCTAGTTGAGACACTAAGCTACGAGTACATAAGTGTGTTAATTAATGCCCGAAGTTTACACGGTCATTGTTATTTATATGTACAAGTGCCCTATAGTTCTAGAACTTTTCCACAGTGATGGGTTATTATCCTTGATCCTATCTTTTAAGTAGTAAAATGATAGTAAACATTTTTCTCGCCAAATCCAATCATCATCCCCCTTAATTCTCCCTTAGTGAGTCCATAATCTTTTAACGACTACACTACTACAATCTCTTAGTGCCACGTGTCATGTCACGTGGCCGACCCACCTTATAATCCATTCATCTTCCCCCGAAATTTGGGTGGTTGATCTTTAGGCCTGGTCGACCCAATTATGCCTTGTGTGCTTGCTGGCGTGGATTTTCTCAATAATTTTCTATTAACTGACACGCATGTAACTTGTTCTGAGTGGGAGCGTAATCATTGTAATAACGCATGTAATCCCTATGTTTAGGGTTACATGCACTACAAATTTACTTTCTCGAGTAATTATGACACCTGAAGTGTATGACCTAAAGGAAGTGAGAGTCCTTTTTCAAGAGAGTGGCCACTTCAGTTGATATTTGGCGGTAAAGGGTACAAGGGGTTTCAAACACCCCTTATCCTTCTTTTATTTGAACTCTAGAGATAAGAACCTTCATTTTCACATTTTTTTATCTCTAGTTTAAGTTGCACACACTCACTATTCATCTTCTTCTTCATCTATTTAATTAATTTCCTTTCCTCTTAGCCATGCTTAGGAGTCTGAGGAAGTACGAGGTGAGATTATAAAATCATTTCGAGGAATTTCGTACAAAATACCTTATATTTGGCAATGTCAATATAAGGACCTCGCCAGATAATGAGGAAGTTTATGACATCGATGATGAGGTCACCTTTATGACAGTTTATATAACATAAAGGGAGTTCACTTCCCCTTCACCCATTACTGGTAGAAGTGCTCCAGTTTTATTGGACATCAATCTAGGGGAATGGAAGATTTTTTCGAATTGTAATGTGAACAATTGCCTTAAACCATATTTATGCGACTAAATAGGGAGAGAGAGAGAGAGAGAGAGAGAGAGAGAGAGAGAGAGAGAAAGGCCTAATAAGCCAAAAAGAGAAAGATCGGTATAATTCCTCCTCCCACCACTTCAGGGGTTATAACCTTCCATTGGTTATTTCCCCACGACAACAAACTCCACTACAAAGTTCAACGTACAGGGTGAATACTTACGCAACCAAATTCATAAAGGGAAGGAGCCTATTACCACTGAGGACTCAGTATATTAAACTTCAAGGTCCGATACTCAGTGTCTTAAGATATGATGTAACCCACAGACATGGGGGCTTTGAGGAACTACCCTATGGAGCGCCTTCACAAGGAAGGGCTCCGTCATTCTGTTTTGGTTATGCATCTCTCTCTTTTATTTGTATAAGACTTTGATTTTTATTTCACTTTTGACTTTTCTTATTCTAATTACTTGTCAAGCCATGCAGGATATACATTACTTTTCATGCCATGCAGGCAATGTATGGGGTGGCCATTAGGGTTAATTAGCTATTTTGGAATACTTCCACTTTGTCTCAACTAATCCCCTGTATCGCTCAATGCAAAAACAAAGTGAAAAGTGATATTACAATATCAAATGTCACATGGAGTAGTTGCAAATATACTTACTAAATTCATTTTCCCAAAAGGAAAAAATAAATTCGGTAGAAAATAAATTTATTACACGCCAGAAGCGTGACAAACCTATAGGTCCCAATTACTTGACTCCCCAGAAGTGGAGGTTAAATAAAATCATGCCCAAATAACGCCCAAAAGAGATTATACATAACACTGAAAAAGAGGTTATGAATAAAAAATCCATTTTCTCTAAAACCCAGAATTGGTTAGTGTCTATGAAAGACATATGTCCCTGAAGTGACGATAAATCCCCTAAATTTGTCAAGGGTACCTAATATTAAATAAGATCTTTATATTTTATGTATATACAAGAGAAGAGTGGGATCAACAAAGATGATCATCAATGATATAACTATATATGTTGTTGCTACACAAATAAAAGGGCAATGATGATACAAATGCACGTGTTATAAATGAATGTCGCTAAAGAATATATTGGCCAAAAATGAGAAAATATCATGATGACACAAATCGAGTATCTTAATACACGTGGTGTATTTTAAATTTAGTAGAAGCCCCAAAAGATGTTAACCCTGAAGGTTGTGAAGGGTGTTTATAAGAATGTAAAGTGCTAAAACTCACTAAAAAGGGCATAATTTATGGCACAAGATTTCCTGAAGAAACCAAAATTGATTATATATGAATATACCATCTCGTACGATCATAAATACTCTTTAGATATTTGATTAGCTTAGCAGTTTTTTAAAATATATTATATGATACTCGTGAATATTATAATTGATTATATATACCGGACTTAGACAAAGAATATATATATAAATCTTACGTAATTTTTTTTTGCCAGAAGCAAAGATAAGGAGTACGTACTCAAATGCACTAAGACATTCCACTATACTAAAATTGCTAACTTATCATGCTAAAAAACCCTTGACAAGTTTGCCACAGTCAATGATCGTGACAAATCCATGATAAAAACATAAACTTATCACGGTTTTAGACCGTGACAAGCCCTTAATAAATAAAAATTTATCACGGACTTTGATCGTGGCAAGTCCGTGACAAGTTTCTTTGTCACGGACTTATCATGGTCAAAGTCTGTGACAATCCTGGACAGTATGGTCACTGCCACTGCCTAGAAGTATATTTATACCTATTATAGCAAAATTGTACCTGTCTAAACAATATATAGAGAGAGCAACCAAATTAAAATACAAATATCCATAACCAACATGTAAATATCCACACCCAAATACAAATATCTATATCCAAACCAACATATACCAAATCAAAAAAATACAAATATAATCCAATATCCAAATAAAAAAATAGAAATAATGTCATGGCATTGGGTCTTGAGTAGGTCTTAGGAGTAAGGAAGGCCACACGACATATGCATTGGCACACCCTTTAGTTCGTTGAATGCCGCTTTATTCGTGCATTGACAAATATGAGTTCTCATTTCCAGCCAAAACATGCGTGATGAGCACCCTGGCCTCAATGTCTTAGAGGGGACATCCATGTACCACCATACCCGGGAGGAAGCCTGGGTCCCTCAACCACCTCTTTATAGGCTCCCCACCATATATGTCGAGTAAAAACATGCTCGGCCAATCGATTGTTGACATAGGTCATTCAACGGGGGTCAAAATGGGAAATGAATTATATGGCGGCGAGTCCGTACGTATCGGCAATGAAGCAGTGATGTCCTCGTTTACCTCTACCTCCTTCTCTTTCCCCTTTTCCATTCACCTTACCCTTGACCTTGCCCTTGCCCTTGCCCTTGCCCTCATCGTAGGTGGACCCCCAATGACGCTTCATGAAGGCATACATATCTAGGACCGTCGCCTCCAACCTTGATAGCTTATCGTTATGGGTGTCTACTTTATGAGCCAACCCAGTGTTACTCGTCCCCATTCCGATGATCCTCGAATTTCCCACCCATGAGCTCACCCCCTAGTCCTCCCCTTGTGATACCCCCGAGAACTTGGCCGAGTGCGTTCGTAGCCAAAGATGTTTGTCGGCATTAGACTACGACTCATACACTTCCTTAAGCTTTACCTGAAAGGACAAAAAGTAGACGATTAGTTAATTAAGTAAATAAAAAAATTATAATATAATTAAATAAACAAATATTTATAACTTACCATTGTGGTTGCGACGCTCGGGTACACCTCTTTACCCTTGCCCTTCTTCATTTGAATTGCTACATAGGCATCGAACCTATGTGGCCTATCCCTAGGGACACTCCCCATCTCCTGAAATAAAATAATGCATAATTATTAAGTAATGCAAAGTAATGTTAAATTAGAACAACATAGAACTAAAATTGAAGAAAAATAAAAACTTACCATCTTGTGCTCCACCTCGGCGTAAGACATATGTCCGAAGTAGTCACGTCCAACTTTTTTGCTCGTTTTTTCCTCCCCGATTGACGAGATGTCAATTGTCGCTCATTGATCTCATTGTTGACAAACTTTTGCCACTGTGCCAGTGAGATCGGCTCCTTCGAGGGGACGGCGTCACGTACTCTCAGAATGGACTCCCAGGTCTTCCCAAAGTACCGTGCCCGCATATTTTTCTTCCACGTCTTATATTGATACCTCAATTGTTCCAACGTGGACTCACAGACATGTGGGGGCAGGCCGAAACTGATCAAGTACAAACGAATAAAAAGCATTAAATTGTCATCCGATAATAATAAAGCACCGGAATAATACAACCACTGCTCATTACAAATAATTGGAATACTTATTATAATTCTAAAAATTGTTTCAAATTTGGGTTATCATAAAAAATGGATTGATATTCGGTAGGAGCAGCTAAGTTATCCACACAACTATTTAAATGCTTTGGCGCATGTAGGAAGATTGACCACGGATCGTTATTAATATACTCTGAGTAAAACACTTGCTTGACCATTTGAAAGAAGAAATAAATGGCTCATCGTTCATGTGTTCGTTACTCTTTAACTTGGACAAGTCAACCATGATCAAATTGGTGCTAGGATAAACTTTTCAATAATTGTTATCCTCAACTCTTACCCAATCATAGTAAAATACAACCTCTTTGAAGCTTACATAGTCCAATTCAAATATATTTCGAATTACACCATAGTAAGTCATTTAATCTTCAATAAGGTTTTTATCTTTCGTGTTCGCTCGAAAATAAGTAAGAGCCTTGTATGAAATGCCTGAGTTTTGTACATTTGTATTTTTCTCATACACCCTTGAACTGAATACGTAACCGTTCAGTCGATACTTTTTATACTCTTATGCCATGAATAAGGCTCCAGTGGCTAGACGAGCAAGCCTTGATGTCGCATAACCCGTCTTTAAGAGCTAAGAGTATAGAAAAATTAATTAGGTCAGTTGTAAAGCTTTATTGTAATGTGGCATTTAATAACATCCATTTTCATTATAATTACCTCGTGTGACAACCACAGCCTAAATTCACTGTCTAATTATGCCATTATTTTTTGTCTTTTATTATTTTCACAGGCTTCATATTTTCTGCATAGATCATGACGAACGTAATACAAAATTAATCATGTATAAAAATTAAAATAATGTAAAAGTTAAAGTAATTTAAACTTACTTTTTTCTTTCTTCGACATCTTCTTGTGTGTCAAATAGATTACGAGCTACTTGTTCATGCTACAAACTCATTAATTTCACTCATTTGCCCATCACATGACCACCCTCATCGATGAACTCATCAATATCATCCACGCTGGTCGAGTCAGGCATATATTCTAGAGTGTATATTGATAACTCCATGGTGATGTATTCCTCCACAATTGATCCTTCAATGTATCGTATATTCTTGACGTAATATTTGAAAACTTTCATCAATCTTTCAAATGGATACATCCCCCGATATCTAACTAGGCCGCAAAGAAGTGACTCGTCGTATAGGTGTACCAACAAGTGAACACTTATGTCAAAGAATGATGGGGAAAATTACTTCTCCAACACACAAATCACTTCGAACACCGTCGATTTTTTAGCCACTATATGATCTCAATTAACTACCTTCTCACATAAAAGTGAGAAGCAGATACTGATTTGCATAATATCCCTCCACAAATCCTTGTGCTTGGAGAAACAGTGCTTAAACAATAGAGGAACCAATTGCATGATCACATGCCAATCGTGGGACTTACACTTATGTAAATTATGGGTAGCATGATTCACAATCCTTTGCAAGTTGAACGAAAAATTAGATGGAACCTTTAAATTATATATTGTGTCTAAAAGCACATTCATTTTCTTACTCGTTAAAGTAAACGCACCAGGGGGAATTATTATCCTTCACCTACTATCTTCTTTTAACCATAGTTGTGGCTTAAGTTTCAATGACTTAAGGTCTTTTCGTGCATTTCTCCATCCTTCGAATGACTCCCCCCAAGGCATGTGCCCACAATATGTTCAGCGATGTTCTTTTCTACGTACATCACATCCAATACATAGCACATCGGATTATTCTTCCAATAAGGCAAGTTAAATAAAATTGACCTCCTAGACCATGCCTTTCTTGTCTCAGTTTCATTCCTAGTTGGGGTCTTTTTATGCTTGACATTCTTAAATTAAGGATTCTTACCTGGCATATTACGGCCACAATCAAAAGATTTACTTTCAATTTCTGAACCTGAAAGTTTTCTCGGTGGTAGCTTATGTTCAACCCCGCTCGGTAAAATATTGGAACCTTTTTCAAATCTAAAACTATGGGGGGTAAAAATATCATATGGAGATGGTATACATTTTTTGAGCTTGCGGGGAGATGAGAAGATTTAGTCTCCACTCCACAAATAATACACCGCAAATAACCATATACTACACAACCAAATAATTTCCCATAAGCTGAAAAATCATGAACTGCCCACTCAACATAGCTTTCAAAGTAAACTCTTATTTTTATAAAAGAGTCAAATGCTTGCACACCCTCTTCCCATAACTCATTTAATTCTTCTACCATAGGAGTCAGGTAGACATCGATGTCCTCACTTGGTGCCTTTGGCCCAGATTTCAACAAAGACAGCATCGAAAATTCAGGTATCATACACTGTGAAGGAGGGAGGTTGAGTGGGGTTAAGATAACTGGACATACACTCTGATTGGTACTTATATTTCCAAATATATTGAAACTATCTATTGATATTGCCAAATGAATGTTACGCTGTTATCAAGCAAAATCGGGATACTCAAAACTCATCCTCTTCCAAGATGTAGAATCAATAGGATGACGCATGGGATTATTTCCTTCCTCTGCCTTAGCATACCAAGTCATTGCCTCCTCTATCAATGGTACTGTGAAAAAACACTTTAATCTAGGCCCAACGGAAAAATATTTCAACACTTTTTTAGACACTTTTGAGTGTGTGCCTTCCTTGCCAATATATTGGACGCATACCGAACACCGATCGAGATTTTAATACTCCTTTTGGTATAGTATGTAGTCATACACACAAGCATGAGTTGATTTATACTTTATTCACAAACCTTTCAAACTATTTTTTATAGTAAGATAGTTGTTTATAAACGTATTCTGCTTGAGTAACAAGCCCTTCACCCATTTCAAAATTCCAGTCACACTATTGCCAAACAAACCAAATTGGGTCTTTAAATTATGTAAACCAACAATGGCATGTAAAGTTGTTTAATCTTTCTCACAGCCAGAGTATTACGACTAGGCCGCCTTAAATTTTAAACTTTGATAGTCATTGCCAAGGTTTATCCAAATATCTTTTTGAGCACCTGAACCTTGTACATTGTCAGTGACCTCATTCTCTTCCACTTCATTAACTCCATATGCGCCATCAACTAGATCCTCTAACATATTATGATCTACATTGTCATCCTCCCCTTGTACATTTATCTTGCTTATTGAATGTTGATGTGAAGGCTACTCGGGGGGAAAAAGGAACTTTTGATTCCCCATGAAAAATCCAAAATCGATAACTATCTTGCATACCCCATCATAACAAATGTAGTTCAACTGTTTTCCACTCAAACACCTTACCATTTTTACACTTAGCACACGGACACAGAAACTCTTTATCATTATGACATCTCTTTGCGTATTTCACAAATTCATTAGAACCTCTGCGAAACACATCCCTTAATCTATTTGTCTCACCCATCAACTCTTTGTATTTAGGATATCCCATCAAAACTACTACAAACAATTACCTATTATGGATAAGAAGAGTATATTCGTGGATTAGTATAAAGAAAAATGTGAATATTTAGTTCTCGTTAAATAATTTACTACAAGATTGACATCTCATCTTTCGATGTTATATTATAAAAATAATATAATTCCTATTTCTTCTATCTCCTCGAAAGGGTGAGTGGTCCTATCACATTCAGGACTGCATATTTCTGTAATATACTTAATAACTCATGCACATTGTTCCAATTTGAGGAAAGTTCGGCAGCATATCCCTATAGTTCCCCAAGTACACGGCATAGATTCGCGAATATAAGTGTTATTTCAATTTATCAATTGAAATAACACTTAACATTGCATCATCTAGTATGTACCCATAGAACATTAAGACGCGACATCAGAACTTCCCCCAAAAGTAACAAGTTTAAGCCACTAGGAATATTATTATACAAAAATTACGCAGTCCCAAACTGTCCAAAAATGGGACAATTCGATAGATCTCATTACATGGGTAATGACTCTCAAACGGGTCTAAGGATTATTGAATGCATGCGCATAAGAACTAGAAGGCTAGTATCTATGCACACTATATGTACTTTAAATTAGTTATAAATTTTACATAACCGTTATGTCATGCATTCAAATGAGAATACATGCAGGCATGCACCCCACGAAGAAAGTGTTATATAAGAAGTTAACTTAATGTAAATTTACATATGGGCTATCTATTGCGGTTCCCGTTATTACCTTATACCCTCATTAGTTGTTATATAACACTTGCTTTGCGGGCTACATGCATGCATGGATTCTCATGTGAATGCATGGTTACTTATTACTTATTACTTATTGTATAAAATTTATAATATGTTTCATTTAATTATGTCTTATTTATATTAATTTTTACATTGTTATGTTTCATTTCACATAACAACCCTAAATGTTAGAGAATGCCTAGGTCCAACTAACTCAATGGCTATCGAAGTGTTCAAATCCACCAGCCAATAAGAATTCAAAACAACAATGCAAATAATAATGTCTTTTATTAGAAATTCCTAGGGCCAACCAACTTAATGGCCATCTAAATATTCAAATCCACCAGTCAACAACAATTCAAGAATTCCAAACAATTTAACAATATCTATGTATGTGGGTGTGGGTGTATACATACATACATACATATATATATATATATATATATATATATATATATATATATATATATAGAGAGAGAGAGAGAGAGAGAGAGAGAGAGAGATGTATATATAAAAAGAGAGATAGATTGAGAGATATACCAAAATGTATGTGGAGAGAGAGATATGGCAGTAGCTACTGTAATTAGAGAGAGAAACCAAATTTCAATTTCATAATTGAATACCAAAAATCAAATACCAATTTTAATTTCTCATACTAATTTCAATTTCAATTTCAATTTAAAATACCAATTTCAAATTCAATTTTAATTTGAAATTGAAATTAAAATTCAATTTATAATACTTATTCCTATTTACTCCATCTCCTCTAAAAGATGAGTGGTCCTATCCCATTCAAGATCGCGTATTTCTATAATATACTTAATCGCTCATGCACATTGTTCCAATTTGAGAAAAATTCAGCAGCATATCCCTATAATTCTCCAAGTACACTACATAGATGCGCAAGTGTAAGTGTTATTATTTTAATTTATCAATTAAAATAACACTTAACATCGCATCATCTAGTATGTACCCAGAGAACATTAAGATACGACAACACAACTTCCCCCCAAAAGTAACAAGTTTAAGCCACTAAGAACATTATTATACGGAAACTATGCAGTCCTGTCCAAACGGGACAATTCGAGAGATATCATTACAGGGGTAATGACTCTCGAACAGGTCTAAGTGTTATTAAATTTGTACGCATAAGAACTAGAAGGCCAATATGTATGCGCACTTTATGTAAGGGCTATAGTATTTATATTCGATAATAATGTTTATAGTGATGATTTATATGTAGTTATGTTTCATTTAGCATTACCCAATTTCATATTTACACAATAATATATTCAATTTTCGTTTTATACTCAATTTTAATTTTAATTTCACATTTACACAACAATATGCCCAATTTTAGATTTATACCCAATTTCAATTTCATATTTACAAAACAAAAGGGGTCCAATTTCATATTTACACAACATTATACCCAATTTTCGTTTAGACCCAATTTCAATTTTAATTTCACATTTACACAACTATATGCCCAATTTTAGATGTCCAGCCAATTTTAATTTCATATTTACACAACAAAGGGGTCCAATATTTACACAACAAAGAGGTCCAATTTCATAATTAGACAACAAAGGGGTCCAATTTAGATTTATGCCAACTTTTTGTAAACACCAAATTAATCACACATACACACAAAATCATACACACACACACGCGCGCGCGCACACACACACACACGCGCGCGCGCACACATATATAAAATCATACACACACACATTATATATAAAATCATACACACACATTATATATACACACACACATTATATATATATATAAAATCATACACACACACATTATATAAAATCATACACACATTATATATACATATATATAAAAAGAATAAAGTAGGAAACTTATGTATGTCATAAGATTAAATGATGATGTCATCTTTTGAGTTTTTTTTGCATTTCCTATTTTGCCCTTGAAAATTTTGGATTCCCCCTCTTTTGACACACTCTAATTCATTTTCCCCCCCTTCTTCAAAATTCAAAAACATGGGTAAGAATGTAAATTGATTGGACTCTCCAAAACTTCTCACATTTTGTCAATACCGCGTACACACATTCTAAAAACCCTACTCTCCGCCCACCTCTGTCTCCTCCCGCCCACCTCTGCTACCCGCGCCTCTTCATCCATCAGGTACTCATCTTCATTGATTGGTTCTCTCTCTGAAAAATAGTCATCCTAGGGCTTTGTGTTTTTAACATATTTGTTTACGTGTATTTCTTCATTTTAGGGCTTTCTTCATTTTGATTTTGCTTAAGATCTATTTCGATTTATGTTTTGTGTTGGGATCTAATTAGTTTTTGTGTTTTGTTGTTTACTTTTTCTTTTGCAGGCCTATCACTGGAGCTTCCATGAATCATGCATATGTATGTATGTTGTTTTCACGATTTTACTATTTAAGCTTTTAGTTCGTGGATTAATTTCTATTTTTGCCCTATTATATGTTAGTTTAGAGTTGTTACTTGAGGTTTTGGGTCAATGTTTACATTTGTTTGTTTAAAGATTTTATCTAATGTATCTACAATTTTGAGTTTGATGTTTTTTGACCATTTAACTTCTGAAAATGCTTGAGGTTTTGGGCCAATGTTTACATTTGTTTGTTTAAAGATTTTATCTAATGTATCTACAATTTCGAGTTTGATGTTTTTTTACCATTTAATTTCTGAATATGCATATTTTAAAAATAGCCAATTTTCGCTTTTAAGTTTTAGGTTAAGGAGGGACTTTCTAAAGTTTCTATGATTTTTCAATTTGATTTCATGTTTTAGGTTTATATGGATCTTGATATTTAACTTCTGAATATGTATGTTTGCTTTAATTAATGAATTTACATTGTTTGTTTGTTGGAAGCCATAAATTTAGAAATCTTGGTAAGTTTTAAAGTCTTGAATTGTTTTATCACTCTCTTTACATTGTTTTTTCACTCTCTTTACATTGCTTTAATTAACGAATTTACATTGTTTGTTTTTGGTCTAATCAAATCTTTCTTTTGATAAAGAAGAGGGAAGTGTGAGCATCAAAACCAAGTGAATGAAATGTCCAACGAATCTATTATGTCGTGTGTTCCAGTTTGTGTAGAAGACGAAGAGCTACTGCTATTACTCTCATCAAAGTTTGTTCTTTTTTCTTTTTATATCTTGATATATATACATATATAGTTGAAATACTATATTGCAATTAGTATAAAACTGAGGTGTGACCTTATCGGACAACTTCCATATGTAAGTGCGCATATTTTGTATATTAATATGGATGCATATTTAGTATGTTACTACAGATGCAGTACCGGTGAATGTAGTATGTTAATGAGGTTGGAAATTACTTACTGATATATGTTCAAGTACTAAAAAAAGGTTTATCCTATTGTTTTGGAAATTACTTACCGATCATTTTACTTCAATGTTTTGGTAATATTTATATTTTTAATTTGGTTTGTTGCAGATTTAAGTTGTGTGGGATTATGAGCATATTTGGTTTGCTACATAGTTGTGACCGTTGCAAAAAGAGTTTTTGGAACCGTAAAGCTTTAGAAGACTATATGAGAGAACACTCAAAGAAGAGCATCATTGTTTATGTTTCTCTCGAGGCGCAAGAAAGATTACACGTTTGACCTCATGTATGGCAAACGAGCTTTTGTGCATTGGTGTGAATTCAACGAAACTGTTTCATCCTTTTGCTGTGTGTTTGTGCTCCATTTCATTCTTACATATATGAAAGAATTTGAGGTGGAGTCCCAAAAGTCCCCAAAGTTTGAAAGCCATTATGAGATGCCAGTGAAGTTACAGGCCTACCTCAGCAAGCGAATGCACAGAGATGGTAATGAATAAAGCTATTAATGCCAATGGATTTGCTTTTTTATTCATACACGGTAATATTCCAAGTGCTTGAATAGGAAATAACAAGCATGCTTTAATTCATATGTTTGTATTCTTATAATCAGGTGGTCTCGAGCAATGTTTTGAGAGGCCTTAGAGCCTCTAATGCACGAGAGGGGTAAGGTTAATGGTTGGGCACAATTGGCAAGGTGAAACCTCTTCCTGGCTATGAAACATTCCCACACGAAGTCATACCTGGCCACTTCTGTCATACCTGCTGCAGAGGAGTTTCCCCAATATATTCAAGGTGTGGTGCGATGCAATAGGGGTGATGCAAATCTAAATAAATATTTTCTTCATGTAAATAGATATAATTAGAGTATGTTGTGTTAGCTTTTAAAAAAATGAATATACAAAAAGTAGTGCAGAACATTGAGTATGTTTTGTTAGCTTTCTAATATTTTTTATGAAAGTGATGATGTTTATGAAAGTGTTATACACATATATATTCTTTTTGTGCTTTATTCTCACTCTATTTTATTAAATTCTAACAGTTACAACACGTAAGGGGGCTGTGAGGTAAGGAAATCCCAACAGGTACTCTGTTTTATCCTCTCTCTATTTTATTTGTATAGTCATATGTTTGATGACCTTTATTGTAATTATATTCAATTGTGATTTGAATCATGAATTATTTCCATATGCAGTTATATTGCTTAGATGATTTTAATGGATTTTTGTTCAATTTTATGATAAGGATAAAGAACACACTCTAAGCTTCACAATAGTTACAACGATTATGTCATTATGCACATTCTTCACTAGGCCCAATATATGTCTGCTGAGCTGCAAACCACTGGATGGCTAGCTCATAATTTTGCTATTTGCTCTGTTCTTTTTGGACCTGACGAGACATGCATTTTTATCCTGGATAGATGGAAAGACAAGTATTTTGATTATCGCTCGAGGTCTATCTCATCTACTTTGAGTACTCTTCACTTCATCCCTTAAAATTGATATTTTTTGTTTTACCAATTTCTTTGAGGATGAAATTGGTATAACAGCTATCACTTGAGGTCCGTTGGATGCATATAATTGATGTCCGACGGATTCATAAAAAATTAGGTTCGCTGGATTCATAAAATTGAGCTCCGTTAGATTCATAGAACAACTATTGCTTGAGGTCCGTTGGATTCATAAAACTGAGGTTCTCCATTTTCCTTCAAGTGTTTTGATTATCGCTTGAGGTCCGCTGGATTCATAAAATTTGTAGAATATCTTTGTTGGGATCAATTATATTCTAATACAATTATATTCTAATACAATTACATTCTAATACAATTACATTATATTCTAATACAATTATATTCTAATACAATTACAGCTTTCGGTGGCTGCAGGTTGCCATGTTTCAACTACATGTGGAGGTGAAAGTATAGATCAACTTTTGGAAACTGGTGCTGAGCAGGCTATTAATTATACTTCTCAGGATCTTGAATAGAAATTAAAGGAAAATTTGATGTTGTCTTGGATACAATAGGTGTACCAAAAAACGAAAGAGTAGGCATTAATCTTTTGAAGAGAGGTGGTCACTATATGACATTACAAGGGGAGGCTGCACCATTGACTGATCGGTACAGAGTTGCCATTGGCCTTCCTTCAGCTACAACCATCTTATTGACGAAACAGTTACAATAGTTTCACTAAAAATATTTAGCCACTATAAAGAAAGGATTGATGTAAAGGAGAGGGAAGGTTTAAGCCGAGGTGCTTAGGCTTTTTTTATTTTATTTAATGTTGGTGTTGGTGTTGGTGTTTTGAATTATATTGAACTTATGATTTACCTTCATTAATTTAAGTGAAGGGAGCAACCCAAACTTACCAATGGGGATATGTTTTGTTCTAATTCATGGCTAAATCATTAAGGTATACAAAATTTACTCATTCTAACAAGTTTCTACCCAAACACTTTTTTGTACTCTATAATGTGATGATAATGTCTAAGCAACCAGTTATAGGAATGAAATTTTATTCTACCCAGTTATAGGCATCCTATTATATTCTTACAACTATGATTGTGTTGATAATGTATAAGAAGTAGCACTCATATTTTGATATGCAATTAGAGGGTGCTATGTTGTTGATTTCAAAATTAGGAGTACTTATGTGTTCCTTTCATATCTTGAAATTACAGGTGTTTCCAACTTTAATATGTGTAATGGATGGCTAAATGCTATTTACTCGCCAAGGATTTGATTTGTTTTGGTGCATTTCACCAGGTTCTAAGGTCTCTATAATACACCTAATTCATTATCATATGGTTTATTCCCAAAGCTTCCAGTTTTTGTTGATATTTTTTTTATAAGAATATTTTATTGTTGCATCACTACCCCAAAAATGGGAATCTGGCACGATTTAAAATTGTGCCTGATCAAATCTGGCACGGTTTTGAACTGTGCCAGAATCAGGTGTTCCAAAATGGCCATTTTTCTGGCACGGCTCAAAAGTGTGCCAGATTTGACTAAACAGGAACACTTCTGGCACACTTTTAAACCGTGCCAGAATTTGATATTTCTGGCACACTTTTGGCATAGTTTTTAACTGTGCCAGATTCAGCACAGTTTAAAAAAATTTGGCACAGTTCAAAACCGTGCCAAAATATGATACACTTTTGACACGGTTTTGAACTGTGCCAAATTTTTTTATAAAAAGAAAAAAAAATAATTATTTGAAAGCACAAAAATTCACAAATTAAAAATATTGCACGTTGTTGATAAACTAATGTACATACAAACTTAAAAATATTACAAGTCTTTAATAGTTCACAGGCCAGAAAAAAATTGGGCAGAGTTTTCTCTATTTTCTGGACATTCCAAAACCTACTAATATAAAACCTGCCTAACATAAAGCCCGCACGGCCACAAAATATAACAATTAACTTACAAAAGTCCGCACGGCCATAACATAAAAAAATGGAATCATGAATAAACCCCTTGTTGTAAACCATTGAGTTCTCTGTGTGTTCCACGTGAATAAATGCCAACGATAAATTGTTATCCTACAAAAAAAATAGGATACAAAAAAGATACGATATTGATAACCTAATAATTTACAAAAAAAAATTTACTCAAACTAAAAAATTGCATATAGGAGTGAAAATTATCTTCATATACTCAAACCGGGAGACCCGGGACTACGCGGTCAGTTCCTATAAGTTACATTGGTCCCGTGTGAGGTGTTTGTACCTCCTACGGGGTCGTTCGGGACTGGTTTGGGTTTTAACTCTTTAACGGCTTGTTTTTAAGTCTAAGTGTTGATTTTTGCAAATTATCGTCATATTCTCAAATCGGGAGACCCGGGACTACACGGTCAGTTCCTACAAGTTACATTGGTCCCGTGCGAGGTGTTCGTGCCTCTTACGGGGTCGTTTGGGGGATGGTTTGGGTTTTCACCCTTTAACGGATTGTTTTTTAACTTTAAGTGTTATTTTTGCAAATTATCGTCGTATTCTCAAACCGAAAGACCCGGGACTACGCGGTCAGTTCCTACAAGTTACATTGGTCCCGTGCGAGGTGTTCGTGCCTCCTACGGGGTCGTTTGGGGGATGGTTTGGGTTTTCACCCTTTAACGACATGTTTTTAACTCTAAGCGTGATTTTTGCAAATTATCGTCGTATTCTCAAATCGGGAGACCCGGGACTACGCAGTCAGTTCCTACAAGTTACATTGGTCCCGTGCGAGGTGTTCGTTCCTCCTACGAGATCGTTTGGGGGTTGGTTTGGGCTTTCACCATTTAACGACATGTTTTTAATTCTAAGTGTGATTTTTGTAAATTATCGTCGTATTCTCAAATCGGGAGACCCGAGACTACGCGGTCAGTTCCTACAAGTTACATTGGTTCCGTGCGAGATTCTCGTGCCTCTTACGGGGTCGTTTGGGGGCTGGTTTGGGTTTTCACCCTTTAACGGCTTGTTTTTAAGTTATAACTGTTGATTTTTGCAAATTATTGTCGTATTCTCAAACCGGGAGTCCCAGGACTACGCGGTCAGTTCCTACAAGTTATATTGGTCCCGTGCGAGGTGTTCGTGCCTCCTACGGGGTCGTTAGTCTAAGTGTTACTTTTACAAATTATCATCGTATTCTCAAATCGGGAGACACGGGACTGTGCGGTCAGTTCCTATAAGTTATATTGGTCTCGTGCGAGGTGTTCGTGCCTCCTACGGGGTCGTTTGGGAGATGGTTTGGGTTTTCACCCTTTAACGGCATGTTTTTAAGTCTATGTGTGATTTTTGCAAATTATCATCGTATTCTCAAACCGAGAGACCCGGGACTATGCGATCAGTTCCTACAAGTTACATTGGTCCCGTGCGAGGTGTTCGTGCCTCTTACGGGATCGTTTGGGGGCTGGTTTGGATTTTCACCCTTTAACAGCTTGTTTTTAAGTCTAAGTGTTATTTTTGCAAATTATCATCGTATTCATAAACCCGGAGACCTGGGACTACGCGGTCAGTTCCTACAAGTTACATTGGTCCCGTGCGAGGTGTTCGTGCCTCCTACGAGGTCGTTTGGGGGATGGTTTGGGTTTTCAACCTTTAATGACATGTTTTTAAGTCTAAGTGTAATTTTTTCAAATTATCATCGTATTCTCAAACCGGGAGACCCGAGACTACGTGATCAGTTCCTACAAGTTACATTGGTCCCGTGCAAGGTGTCCGTGCCTCCTACGGGGTCGTTTGGGGGATGGTTTGAGTTTTTACCCTTTAACGGCATGCTTTTAAGTCTAAGTGTGATTTTTGTAAATTATCGTCGTATTCTCAAACTGGGAGACCCGGGACTACGCGGTGAGTTCCTAAAAGTTACATTCGTCCCGTGCGAGGTGTTTGTGCCTCTTACGGGGTCGTTTGGGGGCTGGTTTGGATTTTCACCCTTTAACGGCTTGTTCTTGAGTCTAAGTGTGATTTTTATAAATTATCGTCGTATTCACAAACCGGGAGACCCGAGACTACGCGGTCAGTTCCTACAAGTTACATTGGTCCCGTGCGAGGTGTCCGTGCCTCCTACGGGGTCATTTGGGGGATGGTTTGGGTTTTCACCCTTTAACAGCATATTTTTAAGTCTAAGTGTGATTTTTGCAAATTATCGTTTTATTCTCCAACCGGGAGACCCGGGACGCGATCAGTTCCTACAAGTTACATTGGTCCCGTGCGAGGTGTTCGTGCCTCTTACGGGGTCGTTTGGGGGATGGTTTGGGTTTTCACCCTTTAACGCCATGTTTTTAAGTCTAAGTGTGATTTTTGCAAATTATCGTCGTATTCTCAAATCGAGAGACCCGGGACTACGCGGTCAGTTCCTACAAGTTACATTGGTCCCGTGCGAGGTGTCCGTGCCTCTTACGGGGTCGTTTGGGGGTTGGTTTTGGATTTTCATCCTTTAACGGCATGTTTTTAAGTTTAAATGTTAATTTTTGCAAATTATCGTCGTGTTCTCAAACCGGGAGACCCGGGACTACGCGGTCAGTTCCTACAAGTTACATTGGTTTAGTGCGAGGTGTTCGTGCCTCCTACGAGGTCGTTTGGGGGTTGATTTGGGTTTTCACCCTTTAACGGCTTGTTTTTAAGTTTAAGTGTTATTTTTGCAAATTATCGTCGTATTCTCAAACCGAGAGATCCGGGACTACGCAGTCAGTTCCTACAAGTTACATTGGTCCCGTGCGAGGTGTTCGTGCCTCCTACGGGGTCGTTTGGGGGCTGGTTTGGGTTTTCACCCTTTAACGGCTTGTTTTTAAGTCTAAGTGTTATTTTTGCAAATTATCGTCGTATTCTTAAACCGGGAGACCCAGGACTACGTGGTCAGTTCCTAGAAGTTACATTGGTCCCGTACGAGGTGTTCGTGACTCCTACGGGGTTGTTTGGGGGATGGTTTGGGTTTTCACCCTTTAACGGCACGTTTTTAAGTCTAAGTGTGATTTTTGTAAATTATCATCGTATTCTCAAATCGGGAGACCCGGGACTACGCGGTTAGTTCCTACAAGTTACATTGGTCCCGTGTGAGGTGTTCGTGCCTCTTACGGGGTCGTTTGGGGGCTGGTTTGGGTTTTCACCCTTTAACGGCATGTTTTTAAGTCCAAGTGTTGATTTTTACAAATTATCGTCGTATTCATAAACCGGGAGACCCGGGACTACGTGATCAGTTCGTACAAGTTACATTGGTCCCGTATGAGGTGTTCGTACCTCCTACGGGATCGTTAGGGGGTTGGTTTGTATTTTCACCCTTTAATGGCATGTTTTTATGTTTAAGTGTTATTTTTATAAATTATCATCGTATTTTCAAACCGGGAGACCCGAGACTACGCGGTCAGTTCCTACAAGTTACATTGGTCCCGTTTATTGATTTTAGAAAATTTTGACATAGTTTCATTTGTTTATTCGTTAAATCCAACATATTTTAACATTTGAAATAAACTCAATAGCAGCAGCAAATTCCAAAACCAAACGACCAGCAAATCCCTTCCACCAATTTAACTGAATAGCTCATAAAGTAAGCCATTTTATATTCGATGACAAAAAATGTACTAAAGATGTACCAAAGTCTAATTTTGACCCTTAGCGAGACCCTTAAGTAAAAAATACTCATAATGTAATGTATGAATCACCTCACTGTCAGATTCAGAATCATCATCTCTTTGGACAGAATCAGCTCCCAAGCTAACGAATCTAGCACACTTTTAACCTGTGTAAAGTAGACGATAACATAAAATTTGGATTAACACCTGAACTCTTGATCTAATTTTGCTTTAATTTTCTCAATTATCAGTACAAATAGAAAAAAAAGAGTTTTAAATTCTCTATTGGACTAATGAGAATATCAAATATTCGCACAAATGCAAGAAATTTGCCATTGACTAAGGAAGATCAGGTTCACCACATAATAGCAGTAGCAGCAGCCTATATATATAGCACTAGCAGTAGCAGGGCTGTTATATATATATATATATATATATATATATATATATATATATATATATATATATATATATATAGAGAGAGAGAGAGAGAGAGAGAGCAGCAGCTAAAATTGGAGTTCCAAGTGATGTTTCGAAGTCAAAGGAAAGTCCAAGCACGGCATGAGAGAAATGTGTGCAGTAGATGAACAACTGTCTAATAAGGAAATCAATGTCTAATAAGGAAAGGAACATAAGGAATCCATGCCATAAGACCAATGTTATGAAACATTAAACCTACAAAAGAGATGGTATGGAACATGTTATTCACAGAACATGAGTAATCCATGCCATAAGACCAATGTTATGTTTAAGAATAGATATAGATAGGTTACCTATGAGAGTATATCTCCCACAATAAAGAAACAAAGCCGATTAATTAATAACACTACACTTAAGAAAGGAAACCAAATTTGGCATAACTCCTCAAACTTGAAATTCCAATTAATTATGACATTCAGCATGTTCATGTTTACTACACCAAAATGGTCAAATTGTCACCTTTCAGCCGGCCACCCTTGTCAAGGTCATTGACCGTGACAAAAACACGCGCTTTGTGTCACGGTCATTGACCTTGACACGACCGTGACAAGAAATTGTCACGGTCATTGACCGTGATAAGCCCGTGACAAATTTACTTGTCACGGACTTATCACGGTCAATGACCGTGACAATTATTTAAATAATTGTCACGGTCAATGACCTTGACACGACCGTGACAATGTTTACAGCAAAATCCCTTTCCCCCTTCTTTTTTCCCTCCCACGCCGTTCCCTCCCTCTCTCTCTCTCTCGACGCTGCTCTCTCTCTCTCTACTTTCAGGTTTAATTCTCTCTCTCTCTTCCATTGATATATATATGTTTGTGTGTATATATATGTGTGTATGTGTGTATATATGTGCGTGTGTGTGTGCATGTGTGGGGGGTGGGGCAGGGTGGGGCAGGGTGGGGGTATGGTGGGGGCAGGGTGAGGGTAGGGGGTAGGGGTTGACACAAGAGGTAATTATAATGAAAACAGTCGTTATATAACGTTACATTACACTCAAATTGTACCACTAATATAATTAATTTATCTATATTCTCAGCTCCTAAAGATGGGTGATGCGACATCAAGGCTTGCTCGTCTAGCCACTGGACCCTTGTTCGTGGCACAAGAGTACAAAAAGTATCGATTGAACGGTTACATTTTCGGCGCTAAAGTGTACGAGGAAAGTACAAATGTACAGAACTCGGGAATTTCATACAAGGCTCTTACTTTCTTTCGAGCGAGCGCAAAAGATAAAAACCTCGTTGAAGCTGAAATGACTTACTATGGTGTAATCCAAAATATATTTGAATTGGATTATATAAGCTTCAAAGAGGTTGTATTTTACTGTGAATGGGTAAGAGTTGAGGATAAAAATGCTTGTAAAGTTGATCCTGTCACCAATTTGATCATGGTTGACTTGTCCAAGTTGAAGAGCAACGACCACGTGAGCGATGATCCGTTTGTTTGTGCATTTCAAAAGGTTAAGCAAGTGTTTTACTCGGAGTATATCAACAACGAGCCGTGGTCAATTGTTCAACACGCGCCAAGGCGTCTAAATAGTAGTGTGGATGACTTGGCTGCTCCTACCGAATATCAATCCATTTTTTATGATAACCCGAATTTGAAACAATTTTTCAATTTGTAATAAATATTTCAATTTGTACCGAAACATCCATTTTTAATGCTTTTACTTGATCTGCACTTTATCATTTTCACTCTTGTGTAGTGTGCGTGTGTGGAGAGGAGATTAATACATAAATATTCCAACTACATCTAAGTTTTGTTTATACTAATCCATGAATATACGCTTCTTACCTTTAATAGGTGATTAGTACATAGTTATTTGGGGTGTCCTATTTGTGGAGAGGAGACTGAATCTCTTCGTCTATCCGAACACTAAGAAATGCCATAATCCTATGGAGCGATGCTCTGCAAATTCCTCCCAACCGTTATGTAGCCAAACATCACCAGTTGAAGTTGTCAATTCCACTTTCCATACCCACCACTTGGAACTTCTAGCAAAACATGGGAGACCATTGAAAGGTGGAATTGACAACTTCAACTGCTGATTTTTGGCTACACAACGGTTGGAAGGAATTTGCAACGCATAACTCCATAGGATTATGGTATTTCTTAGTGTTTAGATATGAAGAGAATTATATTTGACACGATTGCCCGGGGTACATTAGTTGGCAGGAGGTGCCATATGAGCTCAAGTTAGCTGTTTGAGTGACACTACAGGTAATGTATTTATATTTATATGTCAATTTCGATTTCGATTTCAATTACGATTTATATTTATATATATTTCAGGGGCGGATACTAATTTTACTTTATTTCAATTCAGGGGACAGGGAGTGGCCCTAAGGGTAGGCCACATATGCTCTATACTTATGTGGCTATTCGGACGAGAAGGGAAGGATAAGGAGGTGTTCCCGAGCGTCGCGGTACAAAATCTCTTTTCCATGCAAATAGTTTGTAGATTTGAGATAAAATGATGGTGATGTTGTTTCTTCTTAAATAGTTTCTTATTTGAATATATATTTGCATTATCTTTAGTTTGTTCGGATATATGATGTTTGGAATAGGTACAACGTTGCTATAACAGGTACAAATATACTGCTGGGTAGTGGCAGTGGCCATACTGCCCAACAGATTTTTTTTAAATTCTGCCCAGAATTGTTATGGTCATTGACCGTGACACGTCCGTGACAAAAAGTTGTCACGGACGTGTCACGGTCAATGACCGTGACAATTTTTTTAAAAAGGGTCACGACTTTGTCACGGTTATAAACCGTGACAAACGTGTCACGGTCATTGACCACGACCGTGACACAAAACGCGAGTTTTGTGTCAAGGTCAATGACCGTGACAAAAAAAGTTATCTCGCCTCGAAATGTCACGGTCATTGACCTTGACAAGTTGGATATGTCAAGGTCAATGACCTTGACAAATGGGCAGATTTGGTGTAGTGGTTGTAGAAGAAAGCCAAATTATTACACAGTGGAATACAACACTCTTTCACATGTTAATTCTTACTTTTCTAACCAAAACCAACACCAAAATGGATGTTAATCATACTATGGACACAAACTAATAGAGATAGATCATTTATGGACACAAACTAATAGATATAGATCATTTATGGACACAAACTAATATAGATAGATCATTTATGGGTGAAGCTGTTGCATAACTGACTTTTCCCTTTTTTTAAAATTTAATTTCGTTGAAGCTAGGAGATGTACAAATGCATCTTATGCCCAAAATCTAATTATAAATGATGACACTGGTCGAATAAGGAATCCAGTATACATATGAAATATATAAACTGACAGTAGTAACTATCAGAATGCCAAACCACTAATCTTATATGAGAAGATTACATGTTCGTTAATTTCATTATACTTCTTTTCTGCTTCATTCTTTGATCCTTCTAGCACGGACTTCTCTGTGTCCCACTTGGTATTTAGTTCATTCTATAGAAACATATGCAAGGTATATGAAATCAGAATATAAGTTGAAGAAAGAAGTAACATGTGATGGTCCATTTTACACAACAATATCCTTTTAAGGTGCGTTTGATTAAGTTTAAAATTTTATTGAAAAATAGTTCAGCTCAGAAAAAACCTTTTTGAGTCTTCTTGAGATGCTCTGTATCAAAGTCTCCATAGGTCTGAGAAGATCCGAGTGAAATTACAATTCTTAATCAAGGGATTTAGGAAGGATGGCATTCGGATGAACTATTAGAAATGCAAATACAAAGAGGTTATTCAATGCAATAGAACACTGAAATTATCGAATTATTATATAACTAACTAATTACCATTGAATTCAGTACTAATTAGCCATGATTTGTAATAATTGATAACAAGAATAATAGTATTTAGCCCTCCATGTTTATGTTACCAAATTTCGTATCCTATTAAATTTATGAAAAGATGAAATCAAACCCTAATAATGCAATATTATACAACAATCACAAACTACAAACATGTTCAATGTTTCTTTTGCGTATAATGTTAATAAATTAATTTAACAATAGACTAATTTAATAATTTTAACCATATAATAATGTTCTAATTTTTATAATAAACTAAATGCTTGGAACTTGGAAGTTGGTTAAAAAAAATTACCTGCTCAGAAATTGGAAGTTGAATGAAGTCTCAGATGATTGGAACTTGGAAGTTGGTTCCTTATTGCTCCCACTCCAACCAAAGTCGCCAAGTACCATCATCCCAAACACCAAATGCCGAAAGCCGGCCCGGATGAAAGACAACCCAAGGATCAGTCATAACCCCCCATGAAGGATCCCGGTCATACAACACACGACCAAAGAGTTGGGGAGATGGGAGGCAGCATCTTCGTTCGAAACCACCTAGGGTTGGAAATCAACCCCACGCTCGCCGTAGCAAAACACAATTCGAGCAAAAGGTGATAAGGTTGGTAAAATAAAGGGGACGAGAGGAGCCACCATTATGAGCCCATCCCCATCCATGTCTGACATGAAGAACAGAAGAAAGACCTGAATCGGTAGAGAAACGCCCGACCCTTACCAGACCTGAATCGGTAGAGAAAGACCAAGGTGAGATAGAGAGAGAGCGGGAGATTAGAAAGAGAGATCAAAGTGAGCGGGAGAGAAAAAAAATTATGAGGGGTATTATTTTTTTAGGGCTTTTATATTTTAGTTAACTGTACTCAATTTTGGCACACATTAAAACAGTGCCAAATTTTGGCACTGTTTTAAAGTGTGCCAGATTTTTATTAAACCGTGCCAGAGCTGGCACAGTTTTAAACTGTGCCAGATTTTTAATATCAGGGTGTGCCAATTTGCTGTTTTTGGTGTAGTGCATGTGTATGCCGATTTCTCACTTCCTTTAAAAGAAGCAACCATGTCTCAAGTTTGAGGAATTCAAATCACACGTGGTGTTGGTGAGGGCCATTGGTATGATTATTGTATATTATCTCTCATTTGATTCCGGTGATGTTATTGTTGAGTATGATGTTATTATTGATCAGAATTAATATTTGTAAGGCCTTCTGTATTCACTTTAATTGTCACCTGAATTAATCTTTCCCGCACTACTCTTCTATTTTTATTAGTTTTTTGAAAGCCAATAAATTTGTTACTACTTTAAAATTGATAGAGAAGTTATTTTTTCTATATTGTTTTATTAATTAGTGAACTTTCATTATCATTCTCTTTCTTTGTGTAATCAATTTATTGTTTTTACTTTTCTTTTGCAATCGAGTTCCTTTTCTTTCTCAAGTTTCTCAGTGGACTATCAAGTTCCTTCTTACATTTTTTTTATTTTTATTTTTGTAGTCCAATTTGTGATTTGTGATTTTTTTATAGTCCATTTTTTGATTTTATGTTTTCGAGAATATTAATTAGGTCAATTTGTTAGTTTTTATATTTATCTCATACGTCAATTTGTATTCACTGCAGTTTTTTTGTTTTGTTTCAAATGCTAAGATAATAAGTTCAATTTGTATTCACTGTGAGTTCTTTTCGGTTTCAGAGCCTACCGGATGATAAAGATATCTACATAATGTAGACTATAACAATCTCAAATATAGATTCCATGGCTACCCAATTCGGATTCTTTCAACAATAACAATCTCAAATCAGTGAAATGGTGGAGAAAATTGAAGTGGCAGCCAGAAGATCATCCTGACAGCAACCCACCCCACACACAGCAGCACCGTTGCCCACAAGGACTCCTCCATGGAGTCAGTGGTGAGCTCAGGGGCAGCGATGGGACTCAGCAAGGGACCAGTACCCCAAAGGGGAAAACAACAGCCAAAGGAGGACCCCGGGACCTGCAGTATAAAGCCTCACAACGTCGCGAGCTGTCGGCGAGGCAGGAGGGCCTCAGTGGGGGTTGGTTTGACCAGCGGCGAGGATCCCAGGAGGAGTCGGGAGACAGAGGCGAGGGGACTAGGGTCGACGGAGGGCTGGACAGTAGTGATGGGGAGGATGTTTGTAAGGGTCTACACCATAGTATACACGGTACCAAGATTTGACCATAAAATCAAATCTAAAAAAATAAGTTCCCGTGGTCATGCAACATTTTGATGAGAAGATTGACAAAACAGAACGAGCAAGGGTTGAAAAAGCCTTTGGTATGCAACCCGTTGATCCGGAGATGGACGTTGTGCTCATTCAGTACCTGCCACTACATAAAATCAGCAAGCATCTGTGGGAGACAACAACTTACAGGTCTGCTCTGTGGGGTGATCCGAGAGAAGAGAACTGACCAAAGGTGAGTTTCTACGTGGGTTCAACAATTAACCACTGATCCAGTTCCTTACGTATGGGGATGACGGGTCAAAGTTCAAAGTTTTGGAGTGCGACGGATCATTTTGAGTTTAATTTCAAGTTTACTGACACAATTGTGCGCATCATTAAGAGTCAGAGAGTCGTGGGTCAGCAGGAGTTGATGTTAGAATGCGTTGAGAAGTTAAGACATATGTTCAAGCCTGATTTGAAAGCAATTACGAAGCGTATTGAAGATCTGATCACCCGGGAGTACTTGGAAAGAGACAAGGAGAGCCCAGATACATTCAAGTACTCGAATTGATTCAATATTTTCTCATCTCTAAATGGACCAGTTCTATGTTTGTCGATTTAAAACTGGAACTCTCTTTTTGATGCCTTATAATGCCACTTTTGTTTATGATCATTAGTTGTGTATACCTGGCATGCATCTGTAAATCTCCTCCTCAGTCGATTTGTAATAAGAAGCTAAATCATAGATCATTTGAACCCATATTACGATTGAGTTTTGTCAACTTGCAAGTTTGGCTCAAGGTAAATTTACCTGTTGTGTTGCAATGTTAAACCACTCTTTTACTTATTTCTTATTGTATGATTTTCTTAATTAACACATTACAAAGTTTTGACCACTGGGTCGGTGTTGTATTATTTTAGTATTTTTGTCGTGTAATTTTTTAGTAGTAACTATCTTTCTCTACGTGAGTTGGTATGTATGAGTATCAAAATCTTTTTCCCCACTTTTGGTTCTTGGTTGAACAAAACGTACTTTAGGAACACACAATATAGGTAAATGTTATGTTAAATGAAAAATCTCACAATTTATTTTGGGGTGTCAATGTTATGTTTTGGGACACCCGGACACAACATGGTTTTTATGACATGACTATCACGGTATACAGTTTTGACACAATTTAACATGATGATATACGAAAACACGAGTAAAACGATAATACATAACATTAATGAAAGCGACGTCACACATCATATAACTCTAAAAAGTGTTTATCTATTGTGAACTAAATACGACGTATAATCCTATCAACGACCTACACTTTTGAAAATTAGCATCGTGCCTCCAGGCACGGGCATACTCTAGTATATATATATATATATATATATATATATATATATATAGAGAGAGAGAGAGAGAGAGAGAGACACACACACACACACACACACACACACAAAGGAAAGAAAGAGATAGAGAGAAAAAACGTACCTGAGATAGAGAGAGAGCGATCGCGCAGAGAGAGAGAGAGAGAGAGAGAGAGAGAGAAATGAGGGAAGTGAAATGGGGGAAAAAGAGGGGTGGTAGGGTTTTTAGTTAAGACAGTTATCATTGACTAGTCCGTGACAAATGTCCTTGTCATGGTTAATGATCGTGGCAAGTCCGTGACAAACATTGTCACGGACTTGTCACGATCATTGACCGTGATAAAAAAATGAGTATTCTTTTTATCACAGTTAATGACCGTGACAAGGTTGACCATCTCAAAGGTGACAATTTAGCCCTTTTGGTGTAGTGTTCGTTGTACAACAGACAATCAAAATGGATATATATGCAACTGTCTTAGTAAATATTTGTCTAAGGAAGGGTATAAAAATAATCATACATGCAATTATGCCATTATAGAATATCCTTAAATGGATGTGCTCCTGAAAATCTCAATTGAAATGAAAATTATCTAAATAAGAAATTCAATGGTGCTTGTATAACTCAAACTCAAAGACACTACATCGAGAGAGATACGACTAACACATTTCAGTTTTTCTACATACGTGAACTTAAGAATAGTTATGCAAAATAAGCCAGTATTTAAGCGGGGGGTGTGTGGTAGGTGGATCCTGCGCAATACCAAAAGGCTCGTTCGTGTGGAGGTTCAGGGTTATAAAAAAAAGAGTTATGCAATATAAAAACTCCGGAAGAGTTATGCTATTGAAGTCAACAAATTTGATAAAGTGACATGTTCATCCCTTTTCATTCAAGTTTTATTGAAGTCGAGCTTATGAAGAAAAATAAAATTGAAGTAGAACCCTATCAAATCTATTAACCAAGTCAAAGCAACATTTCATAAGGTTGTGTATAAAACTGATATGCATCGACTCAATCATCAAATAAATGCCTTAATGATGGAGAGTATCCAATCAGGGGAGCATTTGATCAGGAGGAGAATCTAAAAATATGACGTTTTTGAAATATGTGAGTTGTACTCTCTTTCCTTTAAACTAGTTTTTTTTCCATTAGGGGGTTCCAATTAAATGTTTTAACGAGACAATACTAACCACGTCTGTTGCCCAGATTACACTCAAGAGGGGGGTGAATTGAGTTTAAAAAAATTTCGTTAAATTAAAATAACAGAAAAATATTAAATTAGGTTATTTAGACAAATTTCAGATTAATAAAATGATGAAGAAGGAATTCAGCAATAACAAGAAAAATGAAAACAACTAATTTTAAACAACACAAAAATGTAGATTATTTTACTAGAATATTTAATTTATTTTCGTATTTAATTAATAAGTAATATTCAGAAATAAATTAATTAATTCAAAAGTAATTATTTTTATCTTTAAAAAGAATTTAATCTAATTTCAGAATTAATTTATAAAATAGTGCACAGAACTGAATAAAGATTGTTGAAGATAAATAACACCAAATTTTAACGTGGTTCGGCCAAATCCGGCCTACGTCCACGCGCCTAGAGCTCCTGTCTCCTATGCGCTTCACTAATTCTGATCCACTTGTGGGTAGGATCAAACCACCGCGTACACTTGTTTGCAGGCTAACACCAAGCTTCAAAAACCTGTGGCCCACTTAAGGTAGGAACCAATTACCGGTACAATCGAAAGCTTGAACAAAGCTTCACAGCAAAACTGAATTAATTTTTCTTTTAGTGGTACAGAATAATACTGAAACTCCTTAAAATTTTCAGTCTGAGTTTCTGAGACTTCAACAAATGTTGTTGAAGTGTGCACTAATCTTCTTCTTTGAGATGATAGGAATTTTTGGCTCACTTCGAAGTGTATTGATTTCCAGAATAATAAATTCAAACGCTCAAGGAAAATCAATGTAGTTCTTGCATGTAAGCTGTCTCAAAGAAATTCAACTCAGGTTGGTGCTGTAACTCAAGTCTTTTATGTAACCAAAAAAAATAGCTGTTAGACACCAGTAGACTTGGCATTAAATGCATCCGATTTTCAGATATGAAAGAGGACAGAGAAAATCACAAAGATTTGAACTGCAAATCTTCATCTTGCTTCTCAATAAAGATAGCTCTGCAAAAACTATGTTAGACCAAAAGACAATATCCAACAGATATTTTAGTGTGAAACCAGTGCGTAAAGAAACTTATAGTTGGTGTGTAAACAATAGATTTTATGTGAGATACTAAATGGGACATGTTAGATATGTGTACACCTCAGACACAGATATATATATACAAACCAAATTCAGACAGATGAAATAAAAATTTTCAGAGTAATAATAAGATATCCAGTAAAATAAATTTCTGAAGAAAATTTTTATTTGAAATATATATATATATATATATATTCGGATTAGAAAAAAATTGAGAAGAACAATTATACGTTGGGTTTAATAGCTGACATATTTTATTTTGGATTTCAAGCCCAAAAAAAATATATATATTGCTGTATATGAGGTAGAGGACTAGAGTCTAATCCATTGAACTGATACAACAACAAGCGAGACCCATACACTATTTAATTATGACACAGACATATATTAGACAAGATAAGCCTTCTGCGCCCCCCAAGGCGGTAAACCATCTGTCTGCCTTATGCGCCCCCAAGGCGGTAAACCATATGTCTGCCAAAAGAAATGATAGCTGATAGAGTGGACCTTTCGGCTAAGCAAGCTGATAGAGAAAGAGGACAGATGAAATACAAAGATATTAACTCTCTATTGTCACATCAATGGACATGTGGCGAAAGAAAAAAAAATTAAAACATATTTATTTTTTCGGATACCAAGACGTGAATAAGAGGTAGCTTGCAGAGAACTCTCAGATGTTACATTAATTGGACATGTGGCGAGAGAAAAAATTAAAACATATTTTTTGTTTTCGGATACCAAGACGTGAATAAGAGAGCTTGCAGAGTCTAACTCTCAGTTGTCAAATCAAGTGGATAGGTGGCGGTAAAAGAAATTAGAAAAAATGTTTGGATAACCGGGCTTTCGGCCAGACCCACATGGGTTTAAAAAGCTTATAAAGGACAGGACATGATAGGGAGTGGGTAAGAAAGACCGTACAGACCCACATTAAATATAGCGTCAATCCGTAAGCAAGAGAAGGAGAAACAAACTGTCATCCGAGAAAAAAATAATTTAAACTAAATTTCAAAGAAATAGTATTTGAATCTGTATAAAAATAAAAAGTATTTTTAACGAAAGTATGTTTAATAAAATTATGTTTGTCAAAATTATGTTTGTCATTATCAAAACCAATACATTAATTAAATTAAATAATTGATTAAGTATATACACTAACAATCTCCCCCTTTTTGATGATGACAAACAATGATTCATATATTCATAAAATAGCTTTTAGTGAGTGAATCATCATAATTTCTCCCCCTTTGACATTATCAAAAAGATGTACCTTAGTAAATTTAGTGAAAAAAAAAACAAAGCTCCCCCTAACAAAAGGAATGTAAGCAAAAAAAAATTAAGCAGGGAACAACAGTGACAGCCTTAAAATTTTCTGATTAAACAGATAGTCGGCAAGATCAAAAGTAGGAGTAAAGAGAAAGATATACATAGAGGATTACATTTTGAGATTGTTAAAAAGATGAGATACATCGTTAGAATTTCCTTCAATCGTGATTTTCTCAACAACTACTTTGATCGAATTTTTTGCGTTGTCTTGAGACGATGAACTCGCAGTATTTTTATTCGAATGAGTAGAGTCATGTGAGTGCATATGAGCAGGTAAAACGAAAGGCCAAGAAGGTGGTTTTACCCACGGAGCATGCGGTGGAGAAGAGCGGATTGCAAGCATTGCGGTATCAAATGAGGGATATTTTTTGTATTGAGAGCCACTAACTCCCTTGATTTGAAGTTCACACTCTTCCCAAGTGGTGTAAATGCCGGGAACCTTTCCCACCCATACTACATAAAACGACTTCATGATATGAAGGAGGAGGAGTATCCTCACATGTATTTATAGGAGAATGGCCAGTTATGACAAAATAACAGAGGGGTCCACAAAAAAACATTATATATTTAAGTCATTTAAACAAGCCATACCGAGTTCACGACGAATAAAGGAAAACCGATCTTCCGATAATGGTTTTGTAAAAATATCCGCTAATTGAAGATCCGTAGAAATAAATTCTATGCGAACGTCGCCTTTTTGAACATGGTCGCGTAAAAAGTGATGTCTAATTTCGATGTGTTTGGTCCGAAAGTGCAATATAGGATTTTTTGTCAAACAAATGGCACTAGTATTATCACAAAAAATCGGAGTATTATGAAAAAATATTTTGAAATCTTCTAATTGTTGCTTCATGTATAAAGTTTGAGCACAACTGCTGCCGACGGCAATATATTCAGCCTCTGCAGTGGAAAGAGCAACGGAATTTTGCTTTTTGCTAAACCAAGATACTAGGGAGTGTCCTAAAAAATTACAAGTGCCACTAGTGCTTTTTCTATTAATTCTACAACCCGCAAAATCAGCATCGGAATAGCTTACTAGTTCGAAAGAGGTGCTTTTAGGATACCATAATCCTAAATCTTTAGTGCCAATAAGATATCTAAATATGCGTTTTACGGCACATAAGTGGGATTCTTTAGGATTGGCTTGAAAACGAGCACATAAACACACACTAAACATGATATCGGGTCTACTAGCGGTTAAATACAAAAGACTACCAATCATACCACGATATAAGGTAGTATTAACAGATTTTTCTTTTTCATCAATATCTAATTTAATAGAGGTACTCATAGGTGTACCAAGAGATTTGCCATGTTCTAAGCCATATTTTACCAAAAGATCTTTAATATATTTGGATTGATTAATAAAGACCCCATTTTTGGATTGCTTGATTTGCAAACCTAAAAAGAATTTCATCTCACCCATCATACTCATTTCAAATTCTTTTTGCATAAATTCTGAAAAATCTTTACATAAGCTTTCATTTGTGGATCCAAATATAATATCATCAACATAAACTTGTACAAGAAGCATATCATTGTTATGAATTTTTATGAATAAGGTTGAATCCATTTTTCCTCTCACAAAATCATTTTCAAGTAAAAATCCACTTAATCTATCATACCAAGCCCTAGGAGCTTGTTTCAGACCATATAGGGCCTTATTAAGTTTATAAACATGATTTGGAAACTCGTGATTTTCAAAACCGGGAGGTTGCTTAACATAAATATCCTCGCAAATAAAACCATTTAAGAAGGCGCTTTTCACATCCATTTGAAATAATTTAAACTTTTTAAAACATGCATACGCTAGTAACATGTGAATAGCTTCTAATCTAGCTACAGGGGCATAAGTTTCATCAAAATCAATACCCTCTTGTTGGTTGTACCCTTGCGCAACAAGTCTAGCTTTATTTCTTATAATCACTCCGCCATCATCCTTTTTATTTCTAAAAACCCACTTAGTTCCAATAATAGATTTATCTTGGGGTAAGGGAACAAGTGACCAAACATTATTTCGCTCAAATTGTAACAATTCTTCTTGCATAGCTAATAACCAAAATTCATCATTTTCAGCTTCTTTTATGTCTTTAGGTTCAATTTCAGATACAAAAGCTAAATTATTACAAACATTTTTCAAGGAGGATCTAGTAAGAATACCACTAGAAGGTTCTCCTAAAATATTTTCAAAAGGATGATTGTTAACAAATTTCCAACTTTTAGGCAAACTAGAGTCATTATTATTTTTATCTTTAAGTGTAGTGCTTTCATTATTATAAGAAATATCAATAGTAGGATTTATCTCATTAAAATGCTTATTTAGGTCTAGAGCCTCATCATCAACATTGGGATTTTTTGAAAGAGAAATTGACTCATCAAAAGATACATGGATAGATTCTTGAACAACTAGTGACTTTTTGTTGAAAACTCTATAAGCTTTACTATGAAGAGCATAACCAAGAAAAATACCTTCGTCAGATTTTGCATCAAATTTTCCCAAAGTATCTTTGTCATTTAAAATGAAACATTTGCTTCCAAAAACTTTAAAATAACCAATATTTGGTCTTTTATTTTTCAATATTTCATAAGGAGTTTTGTCTAAACCTTTTCGAACAATAGTTCTATTAATTACATAGCAAGAGGTATTAACAGCTTCTGCCCAAAAATATTTTGGTAGGTTATGTTCACTTAATATAGTTCTAGCCATTTCTTGTAAAGATCTATTTTTTCTTTCTACCACACCATTTTGTTGTGGAGTCCTTGGGGCAGAAAAATTATGTTCAAAACCATTTTCATCACAGAATGATTCGACATCTTTGTTATCAAATTCTCTTCCTCTATCACTTCTTATGAACACAATATTGCACCCCTTTTCATTTTGAATTTTCTTACAAAACTTCGCAAAGATGGATTGTGTGTCACTTTTATGTGCAAGAAAGAAAACCCAAGTAAATCGAGAATAATCATCAACAATAACAAAGGCATAATATTTCCCACCTAGACTAGCCACCTTGTTAGGACCAAACAAGTCTAAGTGTAGTAATTCTAAAGGCCTTTTTGTTGAAATATCACTTTTCTTTTTAAATGATGTTTTAGTTTGTTTACCAAACTGACATGCACTACACAATTTATCTTTAGCAAACTTTATTTTGGGCAGCCCTCTTACTAACTCATTTTTGGACAGAATATTAAGTTGTTCCATGTTGGAATGACCTAATCTTCTGTGCCATAACCAACAAGCATCATTAAGGACAGCTAGACACTTTACATCATGTTGTGACAGATTGTCAAAATCAAAAGTATACACATTTTCATGTCTAGAAGCAATAAACGCAACATTATTATCTTTAGCATTTTTTATTAGACAAAGATCTTCCTTAAATAGCACATTATAACCTTTGTCACACAATTGGCTAATACTAATTAAGTTGTGTTTAAGACCATCAACAAGAAGAACATTTTCAATGCAAGGAGAAGGATCCTTACCGACATTACCTATGCCAATGATTTTGCCTTTGGAATTGTCTCCAAATGTGACTAGACCTCCATCTTTAGCAATTAGGCTTGAAAACTTATTTTTGTCACCCGTCATGTGTCTAGAACATCCGCTGTCTAAAAACCATTTTGATTTGATCGAACCAGCTTTAAGACACACCTACAAGGAACATTTGAATAATTTTTCTTTTGGTACCCAAAATGTGTTGGGTCCATATGGGTTAGTAAACATAGAAGACCCTTTAGGAACCCATGCCACTTTGGTGGAGAATTTATATTTGCAAAAGTTTGAAAAATGGGTATGTCTTCCACAATATGTACATAAAGAATTACCCATATTTTTGGAGTAATTTTCAAAACTTTTTTCATTTTGTTTTTCATTGTATCCAATTCCAGCCTTGTCATACATCCACCTTTGGTTTCCAAGTAATAGATTTAAATTATTTTCTCCATTTACAAACTTTTCAAGGCACAAGGTTAAATCCTTAATTTTAAGTTTTAAGGTTTCATTTTCAGAAACATGACTAGAAGATTCTTTAATTTTCAGTTTTGCCATTTCAGATTTTATGGAGTTATTTTCAGATTTTATTATTTCTATATTTTCAAGGAGGGAATCATAATCATGTGATAAAGAGGAGTGTATCTTTTTAAGATAAATATATTTAGTTTTAAGTTCATCAAAATTGTAATAGAGTTCATCAAAAGCATTTTGAAGTTCATCATGATCATTTGATGTTTCATATTCACTATCTGAACTAAGGTTAGAAGATACCTCATAATCTTTTGCCATAAGGCAAAGGTTTGCAACTTCTCCATCACTTGAGTCTTCATTGTTGCTACTTTCACCACTATCACTCCAAGTTGTAGCTTTCATGGCCTTTTTGTATTTTTCACTTCTTTTCTCTCTTTTGTCATTTTTCTCTTCTTTGGCCTTTGGACAGTTAGGTCTAATATGTCCTAACTCTTTGCAGTTGTAGCACTTAGGCTCAAACTTGGAGGATGACTTTCCTTCATGTGCCTTCTTTGAAGAGAATTTTTTGTGTTTTCCTGACCATCCCTTCTTTTTGGCAAGAAATTTTTTAAACTTTCTTGTAAGAAGTGCTATGTCACCATCTTCATCATCATCAGCTTCTTCACTATCTTCTTCTTCCTCAATGGATTTGAAAGCAATGGTTTTGCTTGCCTTAGGCTTTTCATCTTCAGCAAGTTCTTTGAGTTCCATTTCATGAGTGATTAATGAACCCAATAGTTCATCAAGATAGATAGGTCTTTCTCGAATAGCTTCTTTGATTGCCAGCTTCTTTGTCATATAAGCAGATGGTAGTGACCTGAGAATCTTGCTTACTAATTCAGAGTCAGTATAGGATTTTCCAAGAGATTTCAAACCATTAATAATACTAGTGAATCTAGTAAACATATCAGATATAGTTTCATCTGTTTTCATTTTAAAAAGTTCATAGTTGTGAACAAGCATGCTAATTTTATCTTCCTTGACCTGACTAGTTCCTTCATATGTGACTTCTAGTCTATCCCAAATTTCTTTAGCAGTTTCACAACAACAGATTCTGTTGTACTCATTTACATCAAGTGAACAGTGCAGAATATTCATAGCTTTAGCATTTATTTGAATTTTTTTAATATCAGCATCATTCCATTCATTTTCATCTTTAGGGACAGAAGCATTATTTACTATTTTAGTAGGAGTAAAGGGACCATTCATAATAACTTTCCAAACTTCATAATCATGAGACTGAATAAAATATTTAATTCTATTTTTCCAATAACTATAATCTTTTCCAGAAAATAGAGGAGGTTTAAAAATGGATTGACCTTCACCAAGAGATGTAGTAACATAAGCCATTGATCTTTAACTCAAGATTGTTAAATCAAAAAGAAGAGAACCTGCTCTGATACCAATTGTTGCCCAGATTACACTCAAGAGGGGGGGTGAATTGAGTTTAAAAAAATTTCGTTAAATTAAAATAACAGAAAAATATTAAATTAGGTTATTTAGACAAATTTCAGATTAATAAAATGATGAAGAAGGAATTCAGCAATAACAAGAAAAATGAAAACAACTAATTTTAAACAACACAAAAATGTAGATTATTTTACTAGAATATTTAATTTATTTTCGTATTTAATTAATAAGTAATATTCAGAAATAAATTAATTAATTCAAAAGTAATTATTTTTATCTTTAAAAAGAATTTAATCTAATTTCAGAATTAATTTATAAAATAGTGCACAGAACTGAATAAAGATTGCTGAAGATAAATAACACCAAATTTTAACGTGGTTCGGCCAAATCCGGCCTACGTCCACGCGCCTAGAGCTCCTGTCTCCTATGCGCTTCACTAATTCTGATCCACTTGTGGGTAGGATCAAACCACCGCGTACACTTGTTTGCAAGCTAACACCAAGCTTCAAAAACCTGTGGCCCACTTAAGGTAGGAACCAATTACCGGTACAATCGAAAGCTTGAACAAAGCTTCACAGCAAAACTGAATTAATTTTTCTTTTAGTGGTACAGAATAATACTGAAACTCCTTAAAATTTTCAGTCTGAGTTTCTGAGACTTCAACAAATGTTGTTGAAGTGTGCACTAATCTTCTTCTTTGAGATGATAGGAATTTTTGGCTCACTTCGAAGTGTATTGATTTCCAGAATAATAAATTCAAACGCTCAAGGAAAATCAATGTAGTTCTTGCATGTAAGCTGTCTCAAAGAAATTCAACTCAGGTTGGTGCTGTAACTCAAGTCTTTTATGTAACCAAAAAAAATAGCTGTTAGACACCAGTAGACTTGGCATTAAATGCATCCGATTTTCAGATATGAAAGAGGACAGAGAAAATCACAAAGATTTGAACTGCAAATCTTCATCTTGCTTCTCAATAAAGATAGCTCTGCAAAAACTATGTTAGACCAAAAGACAATATCCAACAGATATTTTAGTGTGAAACCAGTGCGTAAAGAAACTTATAGCTGGTGTGTAAACAATAGATTTTATGTGAGATACTAAATGGGACATGTTAGATATGTGTACACCTCAGACACAGATATATATATACAAACCAAATTCAGACAGATGAAATAAAAATTTTCAGAGTAATAATAAGATATCCAGTAAAATAAATTTCTGAAGAAAATTTTTATTTGAAATATATATATATATATTCGGATTAGAAAAAAAATTGAGAAGAACAATTATACGTTGGGTTTAATAGCTGACATATTTTATTTTGGATTTCAAGCCCAAAAAAAATGTATATATTGCTGTATATAAGGTAGAGGACTAGAGTCTAATCCATTGAACTGATACAACAACAAGCGAGACCCATACACTATTTAATTATGACACAGACATATATTAGACAAGATAAGCCTTCTGCGCCCCCCAAGGCGGTAAACCATCTGTCTGCCTTATGCGCCCCCAAGGCGGTAAACCATATGTCTGCCAAAAGAAATGATAGCTGATAGAGTGGACCTTTCGGCTAAGCAAGCTGATAGAGAAAGAGGACAGATGAAATACAAAGATATTAACTCTCTATTGTCACATCAATGGACATGTGGCGAAAGAAAAAAAAAATTAAAACATATTTATTTTTTCGGATACCAAGACGTGAATAAGAGGTAGCTTGCAGAGAACTCTCAGATGTTACATTAATTGGACATGTGGCGAGAGAAAAAATTAAAACATATTTTTTGTTTTCGGATACCAAGACGTGAATAAGAGAGCTTGCAGAGTCTAACTCTCAGTTGTCAAATCAAGTGGATAGGTGGCGGTAAAAGAAATTAGAAAAAATGTTTGGATAACCGGGCTTTCGGCCAGACCCACATGGGTTTAAAAAGCTTATAAAGGACAGGACATGATAGGGAGTGGGTAAGAAAGACCGTACAGACCCACATTAAATATAGCGTCAATCCGTAAGCAAGAGAAGGAGAAACAAACTGTCATCCGAGAAAAAAATAATTTAAACTAAATTTCAAAGAAATAGTATTTGAATCTGTATAAAAATAAAAAGTATTTTTAACGAAAGTATGTTTAATAAAATTATGTTTGTCAAAATTATGTTTGTCATTATCAAAACCAATACATTAATTAAATTAAATAATTGATTAAGTATATACACTAACAACGTCCAACACCGATTCAATAATCACAAAAGTTGTACTATTTTTCCTTCACTCCAGTTTTTCCTACTGGATTTCTTTTAGTAAAATTTTAATGACGCAATAATCATTAGGTGATGGATGTGTAAATCCAAATGAGAATAATATAAAATATGTATTTAGTGAATGTTCATTAATATTTTATTATTATTAAAGAGTATATTAAAATATCTTATTTTGTACATAAATAAATATTATATTTCCTTTTAATTTACTTTTTTTTTCAATTTATCGACACCATAACTACCTCTCTAGATATAACTAGCAGGTACCCCGCACGATGCGCGGGCGTTGTATAATTTTCTTAAAAATTTATTTTATTTTATGGTAATAAATATATAGTAAAGATAATTCAAAAAATGTATATACCCATGAGCCAAAATATATAAAAACTAAGTATAAACGTATGATTTTTTTTATGGATGGAGGGAAATAACTTTAAAGAATAAGAAATCATAAAAAATTAATAAATACGTCCATTTTTTTATAAAAACAGTTTTTCTAACTTTTTCACAAAACATTTTTTTTTAAATATGGAAAACCTTTTTTTATATTTCCACAATACAATTTTTTTTATATAAATTTATAAATAATGTCCATGTATTTTTATTTTTTTATACCGAAAATGACTTAAAGAATCTATCAGAAGAATGCCCTTAAGGTTTATTGTGTCCCAACTTTTTTGCAATATCTCCAGTTTATATTTGAGTATTTTAGAAAGACAGTTTGTTCACCTGATTTATGGAAGAAAATCCAATACTTAATTTTTTTTTGAAAAAAAAATATTCATTACAAAAGCAATGATAAATTGGAATGCAGATTGAATACCTTGGAGGGTCCAAGCAAAGGTGTTTGTATTGGCAAAGGCGGTAGCTGTATGATACGGAAACATGGATTCAATAGAAACGCAGCTCATCTCAACACGTGACCTGTTCCTGTTTTATTTATTTAACACCACGTATTAAGAAATTGGAGAGTAATAAGAAAAAAAAAATATTACATAACACTTTTTTTTATGAAATCTAATATATTAAAAAGGGACTAAGCCCAAGAATACAGACTCGAAAAAAAAATAGATCGGAGCAAACCAGCCACTAACAGCCCAACACACAATACCCAACAGAGCTAAAGCCCCAAAACATAAGGCCTAACCCACCTAAACAATAGACCAATACCCGACCCAAACTATCTCAAAAGATCGATGGATCGGGAATGATCCAGAAGCACACGCGTCAGTAAACAACACAATTCAACCCCACGTGTAAGAATAGCAGACAAACCATTAACCCAAGAAAAATGATAGAGCGACCCACTATTTTGACATAAAATAGCAACTTAATGATATGGACTTCGACATCATCAACACACGTCATCAACACGCATTTTACTCCCAATGCTTTTATCTCCACAATTTCTTCAGCAAATATCACTCTATAAATTTATTTTTTCCCCAATATATAACTTTCAAGTTAGAAAAAAAAATAGTCTAATTAAAAAACATAAATACATACTATATATAATTATATGTAAAAAAATTGTTAAAATTATTTGTTAAAATACATCATTGTGTTATTTTTTTTACTTAACGCAGACAAATTAAAAAATTACACAATGCGATTATGAATCTTTTATTTTTTTTAACTAACATGATCACGACCCAAATAAAACGTGACGTGACACCATTTTTTATTATTTTAAAAATAATCTTTTTACTATTTAGAAAAAATGGTCCGAGCCAGCACCATGAAAAAAATACGACTCCATACCACGTCGCACTTTATTTGGGTCGTGATCGTGTTAGTTAAAAAACAAAATATTTATAATCACATTGTATAATTTTTTAATTGGTTTGTGTTAACTAAATAAATGATCAATTGCCAAAAGTCCCTCAAATATTTTCTAATACACATTTAAGTGTTTTTATTTTGTTCCAAAAAGTCCCTCAAACACGTAGCCAACATTCTCTTATTTTTAAAGGTCCGTGCCAGCGGCACACATCGAGTGTTTTTAAGTGGTGAGTGACCTTTTAGAACAAAATAAAAAGGCTTGAACTAAACGTGTATTATAAAATATTTGAGGGACTATTTGATATGACCCAAAAAATTAACACAATGATGTATTTTAACACATACAATTTGAGTTAAATTTTTTTGTATGGTATTTAAACATTTCATGTGAAACATAAAAAAATGAACTCAAAATATTTTTTTTTAAATTAATTAACTGTTTTTTTTAATTTGAAAAATATATTTTGGAAAAAAATGAATTTATAGTGTGATAAAACAAAGGAGTGTGTTTCTTAATGACGTGGCTTAACACTTTTATGTCAGTGGAGTCGGTGTCGCTGTAGTGGTGCTCCTAACCCAAAACCACTACTAATGGTCAAGCCAAACGCCCACAAAATGTCTTAAAACCACAATCAGACTTAGACATCTATGGCTTTCAGACAAACAAACGAAAAGTAAAAAAAACATTCATTCCTCTTCCTACTCCTTTCAACCTAACAAAAAATACACTTCATCTGGGCTGAAATATGAAAATTAGGGGTGGCAATTCGGGTCAACGGGTCGTATTTCGCGCCGACACGACACGACATGACAAGGTTTTTTTGGGCACGAACACGACACTACACGAATTCGTGTTTTTTTTAGTTAACACGAACACGACCCGAATAAGAAACAACACGGCACGACACGACATGTATACCATAATTTCTTAAATTTCATGCCTAAAAAACACGATAACACGATAATACAACACGACTCATAATTCAAACACGAACATGACACGACACGACTTCGTGTAAAAAAACACGACACGAATAAGACATATCGTGTCAATTTCGTGTCGTTCCGTGTCGTTTTTTTGTGTCGTTTCCAAAATTGTCACCCCTAATGAAAACCCATTGATCTTGTATGTATATATATATAACCTGAAGATGTTGCGAGAGTAGGGTTTTTGAGTGGTGATATGGAAGGGAGAAAATGCGACTTTGGGTTCGCCGGTGAGTCTAGCTGATGTGGAACGGAAGGCGGAGCAGCGACACCCATGGTTCGGGAATTTCAGATTTTGGAGAAGGGGATGTTTGATTATGTATTTTGCTGCGAGTAAGGGGTTTACTTTTGTGGCGTAATTAGTAAAGACTTATTTTATATGTACTATTGCTGAATTCAATCCTAAAGATACGTGAGCAATTACATGGGCGGGATAAGAAAGGACGGATATGGGATTAAGGTGAAAGGTTGAGAGCTCATTCGTTTTCACACAAAAGAAACTTTTGGTTGTTCAAAACCATAATTAGAATTGAGGAGAGAGATATTACGTATTAACTAGATTTTAACCCCGCGCGATGCGCGGACGTTTTACAAATCTCATATAAAAAGAATAAAATAAACGTGTTATTCAAATATTATAGAAATGTGTATCCAAATAATTTTAATGAGCAAAATTTTCTATTAGTTGACATTTACATTAAAATTGGAGTTAAATTTGCATAAAAAACTAATTGATGTGAAACCCACTTATATCAAGTAAATAATATCCAACATTGTATTATATACTACATTTTTCATGGGAATTGTGTTAAAAACAAATTTGACATAATTCCAATCATATTGTTCCGCGTAATGTTGGAAGTTATCTAATGATGATATTTTGTAATTTGGTCTTAGTCTCAGCCAACCTAATTCTTAATGGTGACGAAATGAGATATAACATAAAGTAATTTTTTTATAGTTAGATCTTTTGATTTTTATTTTAAAATAAAATAATCAAATTATCAATTTAGTTGAGCAACACTGTTTCTTTTAATTAAGCAAAAAGTACAAAATACATTTCTTATTACAAAGTGATAGTACCTTGTAATCAAATAAACACACAAATATAGTGTAATACCCCGTATTTTTGGCTATATTTATTTTTGGGATTAATTAATTAAATGCGTATTAATTGGAAATTAATCCGGATAAAATACTAACGAGATGCGAGTTGGTATTTGATTATGTGCATACATGTTTTTATATGAATATTGGATTATGAAAAATTTGTCGTGAGATTGATATACGGCATTTTAGAAATTTTGTTGAGACGCGTGTGACCGCCGCGTCACGGTGTAATATTTTGATTATAAAAGTGAATTTAAATTCTATTAACCGTATGGTCGTTTCGAGTGCGCCAACGCGTCCGGAAGGGTCGAGATAGTCAGAAAACACTAGCCGGGGGTTTAGTTTGGGTCTCGGGGTATCTTTAGGCCATACCGGCAACATAAAGGGCATTTTAGTAATTTTGTATTTTTGGAGAATTAAAAGTGACGAAAATTGGGAGTTTTAATCTGATTGGGAATTGACCCACTAAGCCACTAACCAACCCATATTAACCCAACAAGCTACGTAGGTTATTAGAATTAGGTTTTCTAATACCTTCCCAAAGCAAACCCTACCACCATAGCCACCATTGGAGAAGAAGCTTGGGGAAAGAGAGAGAAAGGAAATTCTGCAGAAAAGCTCCATAAAACCAACATCTAAATCAGAGATAAACTCGAGGCAAGTGACTTAATTCCATTTAATTTCAGAGAATGTTCTTTCCATGTTAGATAATTCAAACTTTATGTTTGTTCTTGGTGAAATATGAAAACCCATGTAGTTTGGAACTTAGAACTTGAAAATCTTGAGGAGGATTGCATGTAGAATGATAGGTAGATGATTATACTCATGATAATTGTGATTGGAAGAAATTAAAACGGATTTATATTGGGTTAATTCATGATTTAAAATGTTAGGGTTTGTGTTCTTGAAAAGAATTGGAGAAAAGTGTAGAATCTTGTGATCTAATGATGTTTAGGATGTATTAATTCCTTAAAAGGTGTTAGTATATTACCTTAGTATGTTTTAGGATGATTGGAGACCTTAAAACATTGATTGGACGAATTTTGGTTGAGACTTGAGGTGTTAAAAATGGTGAAAAACGAGATTTAGACAAATCTGGGACGAAACTGGTAGGTCGTTAGAAGCCCCTGCCCAGGTCGTTCGAACGAACTCGTTCGAACGAGCTTCTAACGAATTGACCAGTCGCTTCTAACGAAAGGGAACTTCGTTCGAACGAGATCTCGTTAGACGGTACAGTTCGTTCGAACGAACTGGATTTCGTTCGAACAGTCTCGTTCGAACGAGACTTCTAACGAGCTGACAGTTTGATCTCGTTCGAACAGCCTCGTTCGAACGAGACTTCTAACGAGCTGGCAGTTTGGGTCTTTTTGGCCTGTTTTGATTTTTGGAGTCCCGTAAACTTGTTCGAGGATAGAGATAGCATTCCTTTGATGATATATGGATAGATTTGGGACTTTTGGGTTATTATGAGGTGTAAATTATATACGAGTGATTTAAATCAATGAACCGTTTGGGTTGAGACGTGAGTGTCTACTACGACGTGAGAATAGATTATGGGGCGTATGATTATAAACCGGAATCGTATAAAGTGTGTAAATTATATATTGGTTCTATAATGAGAATAGTACTACAATTAAACTACGGAATTACTAAGATGTGTGTTTACTTAGTATTGGTATATGAATTGTGTGTATGACATACCTACCATACTTGCTATCACGGGAGGTTTGCGTTCGCTTAGGGCCCTCTAATCCTTGTGTTGCCCGGATTTAGACTGGTTACCTTGATGAACATAGGTCATAGAAAGACTTATTGGGATATTAATAAGTCCGCTGATCGTGTGAGCGTAGGTATGTGCGTGACCCCTGTGATGTGACTGTGTTCGCCTCCATTGTTTGTGATGTTGTTATCTGTGAACTATTCCTGAGAGATTCGGAATATGTAATCCTTATGTACGTGATGTACCGGGATGGATAGCAGAGTATCTGTGCACCACAGCTTAGTTCTCGGGGTGCTTGTATTGTATATTTATGTTGTGATTAATATACACTTAATTAATGGGAACCTTCATGTTAATGTTGTGAATATAATTACGGTATTGTTTCGAGAAACATAACGGGTTAGCTGATAGTGAAATATATTGCATATTGAGCATCTGAGATTACGTTAAATCCCTATTTAAATTACGAGCGTTATAATGTTAATAGAACCGAGTAATAAGGGTAGGACCTATGACAGTCTAGCTAGATATGATGTCACTTAGCTAGTGGTTTGTGTCGTTGTAAATGGGTACTTACGTTAGGAGTGCACAGTTAGACGAGAGGTGAGAATATCATGTGAGTGCACGTCCTAACATGTACTTTGCATTTAATGTTTTAAATGTTTTTAAAGCACTTGCAGGTTTTTAAAATATCTCCACATTCGGGCTCTGACCCGTTTGCTTTCAAATCTATTTTTCTTGTAAAACCATTTTAGGTGCCCAGCCACAAGGACACCATGCATAGGATATTCATTCGGGTAACGAGCTGTAGCTGTTTGTGGAAGCTACAGGGATTTGCTTGTAGACGCTTCTTTCACTTGGATTCCAGATTCATTATCCATCAGTTGTAGGGCATGTTGCCCATTTCTATTAGAGACATCTTTCCATTACAGTTTTCAGACTTTGGCATGTATTGTTTTAGTATTCGGTTTACTTATTTCAGTTGTGGGATTGTAGTGAGGGGTTTTTCCTCCAGACTTTATTTACTTTATGTGATGGTTACTCTATTTACTTCGTTATGGTGCATGGTGTTATTATTCTTCATTACACTTATTGCATGTTAATCAGACTTAAATTAAAATTTGGCAACTTACTTTTTAAATACTAGGTGGTTAGTAATAATAAAAAAAATGTTTTCGACAGTGATGCTATTAACTGAGCCAACTTGGCATTTTGAATTAATTTAATAAAGGAGTAGCTACCCGGTATTTAATTAGTCGGGGTGTCACATATAGTTAACTTCTTAAACACACACACACACACACACACACACACATATATATATATATATATATTTATTTATATAATCTCTCGTATATACTACATATGAGGTCCACTAATACGGACAAAAAAAATTTAAATAGTAAAAAAACTATTTTTAAGTTAATTTTTTTTGTATAGTGTTTAAATATTTAAAAGGACTCCAAAAAACAAATCAATTACGAGTTTATACTCTCATTCAAAGTCTCAAATTAGGAGACCATTAACTGGAGACAAACCAATGGCTGATAAATAAACAGGAAGCTCCGCAAGTGATGAATGGATTTTTACAAACCTATTGGTCAAGAGTCTCATAATAGGAACATTATGGGAGGAAGTTGTAACATGTACTATACACCTGAACACTGCATAGGAAGTGTGGGAACGTTTGGAAGTGGTTTATCTCCAAGTAAAAAAAGACCGTGAGGTCCAACTATCTCTTAAAATGTCATATGTAGCTACCCAAGAGTGACTCCCCATCTCTTGACAATTATATCTTAAAGTTTAGAAGCATATGTGATAATCTAACTGCCATCCAAAAACCAGTCAATGATGAAGACAGAACAATTCAGTGTTCTCACTCACTTGGCAAAAATATGACTGCATCGTTACAACGATGCTAGCAAAACCCTATTTGTCTCTAAAATCCAAAACTTTGAACTCGAAAATTCACTCGCAAAATCTGATGTACCTAAAGAAACAAATCAGAATTTGCCTTTATATTGTAAACAGTACTAGATGTGGGAAGCCACAAAATTTTGGCTGAGGTGGATACAACTTGAGTTTCATAGTCCATGTAAGCCTCCGCTTAAATGAATGAGGAAATTGTGGGGTAAGGAAGAATTGGGAGATGCGTGTTATGGCTCGGTGGGTGATATTCTAGATGTGGGTGGGGGGAAAGTGAGGAGATGAACAGGTGGGAAAGGAAGGATCAGAAAATGGAGCGGAGGTTCTGTTAATAGCATATATTTTGAAGCTCCGTCACATGATACATTCACAAATAGAGACACCATTTTTATATTTAGATATTAAATTTAGAGTCTTTAATATATGTTCACATGGCACATTCACAAATGGAGACAACATTTTTATATTTAGATACTAGGCTTAGCCCCGCGGGCTTTTTATAACTTTTTTTTTATTAAAAAATTTATTATTAATAAACTATACATTTCTTTAAAAAAAATTATAAAACATAATTGTATTAATCAAAGAACGTATTTTAAAAAAATATTGTAAATATTTCACAGGACACCTCATCTAAAATGCCAAAAAAAAAAGGTGAAACAAAAAATAAAATAGTATAGTGTAACTTTTCCTGCTAATATAATCTAGGCATTATCCCCTCAATACAACATAAAATAGTATTCTCACGAAAACATAAAATTTACTAAGTGAAGCATTCTCACAAACACCTAAGATGCATAAAGCGTAAATAGTACATTATGTATATAAAGTGATTGAGGATCCTGCCTTTGCCTTCACAACACCGAGATAAAGTCTCTGGCGCAAGCTGTCTGTTTTCTTCCTCTTCATCATCTCCTAACAAACGCACTTTTCCTAAATTTTAAAACCATCAATACATACATACATACATACATACATACATACACACACACTGTGTGTGTGTGTGTGTGTGTGTGTGTGTGTGTGTGTGTGTGTGTGTTAGTAGAGATATGGGAGTAAGAGCCTTTGAATGAAGGTGTTGAATGTAGGGTGAGATCAGGCCTTGTTCACTTTAACCGATTAGGACAGCAGAGTGGAATGCGGGTGTAGTCAACCTTTTTCCCATTTTATAATTTTTTTGGGTGATTTAACTAGAGATATGATGGATCGAAGCTCAGAGATGGTTTTTTGAAATCCTAGTGTTGCTAATCGGTTCTATTATTTCAACGCTGAATATCAGTATCATTATCATTATAAATAAATGATACGCAAGTATTTATAAAAATGATGAACAGGATAGTAGAGATAGAGAAAGAGAAAGGCCTTATTTTCCAAAATGCAAGTATTTTTTCAGCATTTCTGAGGTTAGTCTACCCATCTTTTGTCAAAATTTAGTTTTGACATAAATTAATCCCCCAAACAAATCTTCCATATAAATGATATAAAATTAAAGAAAATAAACAAAACCCAAAATTATCAACATCAAGAACAATCAAATAAATTAAATTAAGAACCTATCACATAAGAAAGCTCTTCACGAAGTCAATCCGTGCAAGGAACAACCGAATTTGACCCAATTCCATTCAGTTTATCATCTCCCATTTTCTCCTCAACTTTCCCGCTATTTTTCTTCCCTTTTTTTCCTTTTCTCACTCTCTGACTCATCTATATGACCAAAAGATATTCAATTACACAAAACCCAAAAGAAAATAATTAACAAAAATCAGAAAATAATTTACCTTGCCGTTCAGTTTCATCCTCATAAAGGTTAAGAGTTTCCATGGGTATTGAAACATGACTTGTTCTCTCAACCCTACGTTTTCTGAAACACCCAAAACCAATTAGCCTCCACAAAACCCACAAAACCCAAATTCACAATTAAATATTTTTAGCAATAAAAATGTACCAATCAGAAACATTGGTCAAAACACCAGCCCAAAGCGGAAAAATCCCACAGCTAAGAATCTTAATAGTATTAGAACTCCCAATAACATCTTGAATATCTGTGCCAATCAAAGCCAACTCCGCCATAAACCACAACAACAAACTCGCCCATTTCGAATACTCCTCTCTACGAAGCTCCGCCAAATGCTTACCCTTCGCTACCCTCACCTGAGCTGACAATAACTAAATCAACAATCACATACGCGTAGAACACATCAGTAACCACATTGACGAATACCCGACTATTTTCCCGGCCTGTAGATCCCCCTCTAAATTATCCGGATCTAAAAACGATATGCTCGTTAAAAAAACCCGGACCAAACAAAGATTTTTCATAAAAATGTTGTGAACTGGTTAATAGCAGCTAGGGTCTAAGGAGCTGTTTGTAACACCTCGTAATTTTTTGGATTTTATTTTAATTAATTAATTCGATAATTATTAAATTACTAAGTGTCGTAATTTAATAAGAGTTAAATTAATTAGTGATATTTAAATAGTGAGGGAATTTAATTACTTAATGAGTGAATGTTAACTTTAAAAAAAAAATTATCCGAATGGCGATTTTGAGCTTACAGTTGAGTTCGGTAGGGTCGAAATAGCCCGAAAAGAGTGGCCAAAGGTATAATATGGGTTTCAGGACTTTTCTAGACACATTTGAGCTCCCAAATAAGTGTTTGGGCCCTTTTTTATAAGGCCCTCAAGCCCGAAAATGAGATTTACGCAAATAACCCTAATTGTGATAGGGTATGAGAACCTAAATTCATTTTTAGAAGACCAAATCAAGAAGAGCCAAAGAAGGGAGAAACTAGAAGAGATTTTGAGAGATTAAACCAAGAACAAGATAGAGGTGTAACAACCTGCCTAATTAAATATCGGGTGATCAGTCCTTCATTTAATTAAATTAAAATATCCAGTTGGTTTATTCTCAGCATCACTGTCGAAAATAATTTCTTTATTAATCACCTAATAGTTAATTAAGCTAAGTGTCAAAAACTTTTTCCAGTTTTAATTAAATTAAAGCCATTCCACGACACGGAATAATAATATGCAACAACATATCACAACTGAATTAACTATAACAAGAATAAATGTAACTGAAATAACTCTCCAGTTAAATTATAACTTCTACACTAAATAAAACTGATGTCCACAAGGCTTACATAAATAATTACAACCTCTAAGATCATGGGCGACAAGCCCTAAATGAAGTAGACGTTATAGATGAGTGAATCAATAGATAGAAAATGTCTAAACAAAATTCGCATCTCTGCTAGTAGCTATAATCCATCGGAACATCCATAATCTATATTGGACATCTCTGCTACTGGATACCTCATGTACAAGATATAGTAGAGAAGAGAATATGAAAGGAAATGGGTCAGAGCCTGATTGTAAAAGATTTTAAAAAATATCAAGTGCTTAACAATTATAAATAAGCATTTATTATGTACATGTTAGTTTCTCGAACTCTCTCTTGAGAATTATCACATCTCATCTAGAGTGCACGCCTATCGTATCTTATTATTTTTCTAGTTAAGGTTCCCTCCTAACTAGTTTCCACCATATAATTCTAACCCATATCATAATCCCGTATGTCCCATACCATACGTAATATAATTATTCATATTCATTTCTCTTTAATATGGACTAGTCTTGTTACAACCTTGGAATTAAGTGTTCACTTACTTAATTAAATTCAGATTTCATTATTTACTTTAATCTACAATATTACACAGTAGATTAAATCACAATTTATATTTTTAATCTATAATTTCACACGGAAGATTACAACTCTATATCTACAATGTCACACAGTAGATTACATCCCAGTTTATATATATATAATATCACACTAATTATATATATACTAATACGGCACCTCCCCAGTCACAGGTGCGGTGCATGAATACTCCACTATCATGTCCTGATACATAATGTCACTATATAGAGGACTATTTATTCAGCATCTCTCACGAATCATATAACATAACACAAACATATTGGAGGTGAGCATACTCCCCAACCAAATGGGTCACGCACATACCTAGCTCCCATTCAAGCGTCGAAACTATCATATACACCGATAGCACGTGTCCAAGGTCCTATGCTCAGGGTATGAATCTAAAATCCCTCCCAATTGGGCACACAAGGATAAGACTATCCACAATGTGAAACCTCCACCCCGATAGCAAGCAACGTAGGTACGTCATACATACAAATAATAATATAGATATTCATCACACCTATATAAATATAACATCAATAAGGTATTCACACAACCACATGATAACAATAGATATTCATCGCACTTATGTATATAATAACAATAGGTATTTATCTCACCTATATATATCCATAGGCATACACACAACCCATATAATAATTCCCATATGTAGTATAATTATATTCCGAATATCTTACGTATTTGTCGATTGTGACATTAATCCTTAATATTTTATTTTCGAGATTTTCTCATCACTTTATGGGTACCATTTATCCTCAAATAAATCCAGTAGGTAAATATCATTTCCGACTAATCCATATCATCACGACTTTCGAATCTCTACGAACTAAATTCACTTTAATTAGGGTTATTCTTCGATAATTCTGAGAGAGCAGCAGCAGCGGAAATATTGCGACTTCTCAAATAAAAACCAATTTTAATTAATCCCAAATTTTAGTTAAACCCTAAGACATGCATCTAGATGATTTATCAAATGAAATATAGCATGCAGGATAAAAAACAAACACCAATTTGAAGAACGTGTGTGCTCGCGTTCAAATGATCAAATTATATATAAAACCCTTTTCTCACAAACAAACCCTAAACATGCAGCAGTATGTGATTGAATAAATTGATAATCTACGCAAGAACATTCAAACACATGCAATTAAGGAAAAATCCCCCACAGGGGCAAAACCATTTATTTTCACTATAATTTGTAAGAAAACGGCTTACAATCGGATTACAATGAAAATACAAGTTGACTAAGAATTACCCTCGGGTATCGGATTCTGTAGTCGGCGGCTGGAAATATCCCTTTCCAGGAGGGCAGCAATGAATCCACACGCAGCGAACCCACATGAACCTCAGTCCAATCAACAAAGGAAGAACCGCAGCACTCCTCAATGACACGCAGCCATGAAACTTTGTAGAGACTCCCTCAGCAATGACACGCAGCCCTCGGTTGCAAAGATCTCTCCACAAAGGTTTGAACAAACTAAAAAGTTGTGTTCTTGGGTTACCAAAAGATTCACAAAGGTTTGGCAATTGTGTGAATCAAAACATGAGTTTTGGGACTCAAAAATATGAAGACTGGAGTAATTTGGAGTCTCAAAAATGTCTTCTAAAGTCTTGCAAAACAACTCCCCCGAAGTTGGTATTTATAGGAAAAATATGAAGAGTCCCATGTTTTTAAAACTCTAAAATTCTATCTAGCGTACAAAAAAAACAGCATTCTTTAAGGAATTTTCTCTATCTTCAAAAGGTCATAACTCCTTCACCGTAGCTCGGATTGAGGTACCATTTTTTCCAGTATCTTCGTTGCGACGAGCTCTTCAACTTTCTAGTTGACCAAACCTCCGAACTATGGATGTAAAATTACGAAAATGCCCTTGAACTCTCCTATATTGCCTTTTTTTCACTGTTTTGACTTCCCTTGCGTACCACTTGCATTAAGTCCCTAAAATCTTGGACCGTGAAGTCGTTGAGGCAGATGTGGGACATATTAATGGAGATGTTGAATGCTTGATTCCCGGAATTCGGATAGAGGCCGTCATGTGAGATCGTGAGGTGACGTGCCAAATGTAGCGGCGTACGACATACATAAATGTAACATGTTGGACATGAGAAAAATGTCCTTACAAATCTCCCCCTATGTCTATGCCGGTACATACATAAAAAATCCGAATTATCAAATAATAAAGTTGCCTATACAAATCTACCCTTCCATGAACCCAAAACTGGAAAGATACAAATGAATAAGTCTTCATCGTTTGTTCTTCAAATCTTTTCTCATCAAGGTGTGCAATTCAGTGATCATCAATGTAGTACCTACACACATGAGATAAAGAAAAAAATACCAAGTGACGTATCGAGTTTGAAATGAGATAAACATAGATACCAATTTATATGAAAAGTATAAGTTAAATCTCAAAACTCCCCCAAAATTCAAACTCCGCCATAAAATGATAATTCTTTCTCCCCCTTTTTATGATGTCCCCAAATAGACAAATAAGAAGAATGAATCAAACAAGCAAAATCGGGGTGTCACGGTATACAAAAAATACACAAACTATTTTTGATTTTTTTTAATTTTTTATATACAAAAAATAGATACCATTTTGAAAAAAAAATGTAAAACATGATACAAAAATCACACCATGGATTTAGACTCAAACAACCAAGTCATGGAAATGGAATGAATGGGTGTGAACACATTCGATAGGTAAATCAACTCAATCAATCATATGTGCACGATGCATATGTGTACCCCTAACGAATGAACATCAAAAGTATCCTTAGGGGTAAAAAAAATTTGTTGAATTTAGATGACATCGTCTTATGCAAATCAACAAATCAAAGTCAAAGTGATTTCCACACCAATAACGTCCAAAACTATGTAGCGCGTTTTCAAGCATTTCAAGGACGTGCAAACCCGTTTTAAATTCTCCAACCAAACTCCCTCATATATATATATTCTTTTAGAGGAAATCTAAATTCTCAAACTTTGGAGAATTGGTGCAAAAACCTAAATGGCCTATAATTGGCATGAATTTTTTTTATTTTTTTATATTGCCTTAAATTTTTTTTTTTCGGGCTCTTTTAACCTCTTTGGACCTCGGATAATAAAATTCCTCAATTTTTTAGGTCCAATTTAACGGTGGCTTAGTATTCGCAAAGGTAAAATGAACTTTTCGCAGCCCTTCCCCGTTTCTAAAGAAAGCACACAAACTCACAAAACGGTTTTTATATGCACAATTTCCTTATAAAAATTATCGCGCTTGGTTCGTTTTAAGGACAGGATTGAAGTGAAAACACCCAACCAACATGTGATAAGACAAGCACAATAATCAAATAAATCCGTGCATGTGTGCAATAAAGGAAACATGAGTCAAACATGTAGGAAGTAACAATTAATTACATCTTAATGACTCCAAACATTATAAAGCACATGGATGAATTGACATATTGTCTCAAAACACTATCAAATAGTCACATGAAAATAATGGAATGATGTTGTGACTCGGTCATCCTAAGTGTTCATCCATAAAAGGTGCAAACAAAATACAAAAATCTTTTTGGATTTTCTCAAAATTTTAACAAACTAAATTTTTTTGTATTTTTCAAAAATTTTCAAAAAAAATATATACAAAAGGTACAAGTCATCACACTAGTAAAAATACATCATGAAACCACAACTAGTGTATGACAAACATGCAATCATAATCAACCAAAAGATTTCACATGGGGTGAATTACGTGCAAGCAAACGGGAATCGTGGACAAATAAACCATAAGCCTCTAAATCCGATTTTCTAACCCAAATTGATGTGTAGCGAAGTGTGGGGGTTTTGGGAATCGAATTTATTATTTCATTAACCTTCTTAGGTCCATTTAAAAGCTTATAACAAAAGTGCCTAAGATGACCTTGCCTACCACAATGTGTGCAAGAGTAAATCGGAAGATTTGTGTTCCCTAAAGGTGGCCCTCTCCTCAAATTTATCGGTTGCTCTCTCCGAGTTTGCCTAGGTGGGTCTCTCCTAATGATCCTAGGAGGTTCTCTCACACGTGTGGGAATGGGTGCAACATATTTTTCAAGACCAATCCCACCCCTATCAGTTTTGATCTCGACTGTGCCTAAAATCTTATCAAGTTTTTCAGACCTAGACTCCAAATCAAATTTCACTTTACTTGAATCTTTCAATTTCACCTCAAGTTCACCTATCCTAGATTCAAGTACTAGTTTAGAATCCTCAAACTCTAAAAGCTCCTTTTTCATAGTCTCCATCAACCCTCTAAGACTATCTCTCTCACCCTCGACGTACTCAAGCTTCTCTTTCAAAATTTTCTCATGTGCCCTAAGTTCTTTAATTAAAAAATCATTATTTTTTATGGCACACTCTTTCAATTGAGCTTTCAATTTCAAATTTTCTTTCTTTGTTTTCAAAGTTTCAGCATAAAGTTCATTGAAAGCAGTTTGCAAGTCATGCTCATCTACACTTTCCTCCTCACTTTCATCCACACTCCCATCACTTTCACTATAATCACTAATCACACGGATGGGAAACTCTCGCCTAGAAGCATAAAAAACTTCTTCTTTCGAATCACAATCACTAAGGGTAGAAACATGAGAAATCGATTTATTCAATTTCTTCTTTAAATTTGTGGTACACTCATGTAACGTGTGACCAACACCCTCACAACAAGGACACCTCTCAGATTCGTTTTCAACAGAAGATTTAAAACAAGAGTTTGTGTGAATTTTCCAAATTTTTTCAAAAATTTGACATCGAAGATCATCAAAACCATCAAAATCCATTTTTGTGCAAAATCAGAATCAAAACACAATAACTTAGTGCAACAGGCTCTGATACCAATTTGAGAGAGCAGCAGCAGCGGAAATATTGCGACTTCTCAAATAAAAACCAATTTTAATTAATCCCAAATTTTAGTTAAACCCTAAGACATGCATCTAGATGATTTATCAAATGAAATATAGCATGCAGGATAAAAAACAAACACCAATTTGAAGAACGTGTGTGCTCGCGTTCAAATGATCAAATTATATATAAAACCCTTTTCTCACAAACAAACCCTAAACATGCAGCAGTATGTGATTGAATAAATTGATAATCTACGCAAGAACATTCAAACACATGCAATTAAGGAAAAATCCCCCACAGGGGCAAAACCATTTATTTTCACTATAATTTGTAAGAAAACGGCTTACAATCGGATTACAATGAAAATACAAGTTGACTAAGAATTACCCTCGGGTATCGGATTCTGTAGTCGGCGGCTGGAAATATCCCTTTCCAGGAGGGCAGCAATGAATCCACACGCAGCGAACCCACATGAACCTCAGTCCAATCAACAAAGGAAGAACCGCAGCACTCCTCAATGATACGCAGCCATGAAACTTTGTAGAGACTCCCTCAGCAATGACACGCAGCCCTCGGTTGCAAAGATCTCTCCACAAAGGTTTGAACAAACTAAAAAGTTGTGTTCTTGGGTTACCAAAAGATTCACAAAGGTTTGACAATTGTGTGAATCAAAACATGAGTTTTGGGACTCAAAAATATGAAGACTAGAGTAATTTGGACTCTCAAAAACGTCTTCTAAAGTCTTGCAAAACAACTCCCCCGAAGTTGGTATTTATAGGAAAAAATATGAAGAGTCCCATGTTTTTAAAACTCTAAAATTCTATCCAGCGTACAAAAAAAACAGCATTCTTTAAGGAATTTTCTCTATCTTCAAAAGGTCATAACTCCTTCACCGTAGCTCGGATTGAGGTACCGTTTTTTCCAGTATCTTCGTTGCGACGAGATCTTCAACTTTCTAGTTGACCAAACCTCCGAACTATGGATGTAAAATTACGAAAATGCCCTTGAACTCTCCTATAGTGCCTTTTTTCACTGTTTTGACTTCCCTTGCGTACCACTTGCATTAAGTCCCTAAAATCTTGGACCGTGAAGTCGTTGAGGCAGATGTGGGACATATTAATGGAGATGTTGAATGCTTGATTCCCGGAATTCGGATAGAGGCCGTCATGTGAGATCGTGAGGTGACGTGCCAAATGTAGCGGCGTACGACATACATAAATGTAACATGTTGGACATGAGAAAAATGTCCTTACAAATTCCTATTCTCATTATAATCCTTTATTCCATCTTCTAGGATTAGTTCCATATACCTAAGGTTGTCCCAGTATTTAAATGATCACCTTATTACTGGTCTTAACCTTAAATCATCAAGTATACGATTTAAAACCCAAATCTTATATTTCTCTACCGCTATTCATTTAATTAACATACGTAAATCTCCCCATTTAAATTCCATATTAATAATACATTTATGGGTCTTATATATAACCTACTGCCCTTCCCTAAGTCCCATTAGGTTCAAATAATCATCACAAAAGATTCCTAAAAATCTTGGGATTAAATCAAGAATTAAAAAGAAACAACTTCATCTTTTCAGGGGAGGTCGATCGATCGATGGTCCTGGGTCGATAGATCGATCACTTAGATATCAGCCCAGATTCTGCATTATTTTTTCTACGGGTTTCATAATTTTTAATCATAAAAATCCATATCAAATAATCCCAAACTCCCCACAATTTATCCCATATGATATACCAAGATATATAATTGATCTCTAATAATCAAATAACCTAAAATCGTCAAGAAGTTTGGATTCAAACATATTATTTCTCATAATTTCCAAAAAACTCGTATTTTACTATTTCTTCAAGAACATCATATAAACTAAGATTTTCTTTACCAATAATTCCCAAATTTTGTGGATTAAATTCTATACTCAAAAAAAAAATTAATCCTACACCATTCTCCTTTCAAAGATTTAATTAATTAACATCACTATAATTCATCTTTGATTATACATCTTTTCAGAATTTTCTAAACAACCTAACATGGACAATATACATGATAATTGTGCAATAATTAATCACTTGCCTCTAATTGGTAGGTCTGGTCCGTTGGGGATGATTGTCCACTGCTAGTTCTTCCCTTCTCCGGTCAACTTCTGGTGGTGGTGACTTTTGGTTCTCCCTTAATGACTCTTCCTTTTCCCGAGAGAAACTCCTCACTCTCTCTCAATTTCTTTTTCTCTAAATCTTTATAATGAATCAATAATCTAAACCCTTTAGACTTATAAATAATCTCCTAAATTCGTGCATACTATTCACCTCCCTTGTAAAATGACCGAAATTCTGGGGTGTCCTTTCAGTTCCAAAGTGCCCCGAGACCTAAATTAAACACCCAAGTAGACTTTTTCGACTATTTGAACCCTTTCGGACACATTGGAGCAGTCAGAACGACATAAAAATAATTCACTTTTATCTCATTAAATTATAATCCCGACACGACTCAAATGCACGTCCCGACTTAATTACCATAATTGTCGTACACATAATTCGCGACAATTTTATAAAGTCCTAATCAATTGTAAATTCATAATTATATATATTACTTTAATCACTAAGTAATATTCAACATAAATCAGATATTACTTTATTCTCGAGTAATATTTAAATCCGAATTAATTTTCAATTATATTATAATTAATTCTAATTAATCCCATTTTAAAAGTCATTAAAAATACGGGGTATTACATACTCCCCCCCTCCCCCCCCTCCCCAACAACGGAATTTCATCTAGAAATTCGAAAAACAAAAGTATAGCAGACAAGAACAATTCTGGATAAGTATTGCGGATCCCATACTTGCGCTCCCAAGTAGATTACTATGTACTGCCCATACAGTACTCTATCGAGTACCCCCCAATAATGAACACCTCATTTATGATCATTTTAACCCCAGGTTACCCTGTCATATAGGTTCTTATCCAAGCCTTACAATTTAAGTTTCACTACTTATACTTTATTCTAGATATTCACTATCTAACCTTCTATTATATGCACTTAAATAAATTAATTGTTCTTTAGATAAATACCATCTCGTCTTGCGATTATCATACACAAGTAGGTTAATTGTGCAGTATATATTCTACACACAATATATACTATAAGTTTCAAATCATCTCTACTATTCACAATAGTTCTCGATTCCTCACTTTTATCCGACAAATAGGAGAAACAATAAGACTTACCGTACCATCAAGAACCTACCGCATAAGAAAGCGCTTCAAAAAGTCAATCCATACATGGAACAACCGAACTTGACACAATTCCATTTAATTTATCATCTCCCATTCTCTCCTCAACTTTCCCGCTACTTTTCTTCCCTTTCTTCTTTTTCTCACTCTCTGCCTCATCTATATAACCAAAAGATATTCAATTACACAAAACCCAAAACAAAATAATTAACAAAAATCAGAAAATAATTTACCTTGTCGTTCAGTTTCATCCTCATTAAGGTTAAGAATTGTCATGGGTATTGAAACATGACTTATTCTCTCAACCCTACGTTTTCTGAAATACCCAAAACCAATTATCCTCCACAAAACCCACAAAACCCAAATTCACAATTAAATATTTTTAGCAATAAAAATGTACCAATCAGAAACATTGGTAAAAACACTAGCCCAAAGCGGAAAAATCCCACAGCTAAGAATCTTAATAGTAATAGAACTCCCAATAACATCTTGAATATCTGTGCCAATCAAAGCCAACTCCGCCATAAACCACAACAACAAACCCGCCCATTTCGAATACTCCTCTCTACGAAGCTCCGCCAAATGCTTACCCTTCGCTACCCTCACCTGAGCCGACAATAACTAAATCAACAATCACATACGCGTAGACCACATCAGTAACCACATTAACGAATACCCGATTATTGTCCCGACCTGTAGATCCCCCTCTAAATTATCCGGATCTAAAAACGATATGCTCGTTAAAAAAACCCGGACCAAACAAAGATTTTTCATAAAAATGCTGTGAACTGGTTAATAGCGGCTAGGGTCTAAGGAGCTGTTTGTAACACCTCGTAATTTTTTGGATTTTATTTTAATTAATTAATTCGGTAATTATTAAATTACTAAGTGTCGTAATTTAATAAGAACTAAATTAATTAGTGATATTTAAATAGTGAGGGAATTTAATTACTTAATGAGTGAATGTTAACTTTAAAAAAAAAATTATCCGAATGGCGATTTTGAGCTTACAGTTGAGTTCGGTAGGGTCGAAATAGCCCGAAAAGAGTGGACATAGGTATAATATGGGTTTCGGGACTTTTCTAGACACATTTGAACTCCCAAATAAGTGTTTGGGCCCTTTTTTATAAGGCCCTCAAGCCCGAAAACGGGATTTAAGTAAATAACCCTAATTGTGAGAGGGTGTGAGAACCTAAATTCATTTTTAGAAGACCAAATTAAAGAGAGCCAAAGAAGGAAGAAACTAGAAGAGATTTTGAGAGATTAAACCAAGAACAAGAGAGAGGACACCATTCAATCAACCCATCATCTTCATCAAAGAATATGATTCTACAAACTCTAAGGCAAGTGGTTTAACTTGCATTTTGATTAATTGCATTTTTCATGTTCATATTATAGAAGGTGTGAATTGATTAAGATGTTAGGGTTAGTTCTATAATTGAATTTGGGGGATTTTTTATTAAACACTTTGGTGACAATTGGGTATTAAACTGGAGAAACCCACTTTTGGGATTTGTGACTTCTTAAAAATTAATGATGTTAAAATAGTTAGAGGATGATTACAAATTATTTTAGTAGTGAACGGTTGATGAAGATGTCTGATTAGGGTTGGAATTTGGGGAAACAAATCCTTAGAAATTCGTTAATGGTGGAAACAAGAAAGTCGGAGAAGACAAAGTTATGTTCGATCGATCGATCGACTGGCGTCGAACGATCGATGGTCCTGGAAATTTGGCAGTGGCACTATTTTTTATCAACATGGGAATTTTTATTCAAGAATTTGTTTAGCCTTATTCATTAATGTAAATTTAATATGGGGTTTGATTCCTAGCAATTATAGATAAAAATAATTAGGACCTGGGAGGAGTAAATGGGTGACACGTTATGGATTGATTTCGGAGAAATTTACTCCAAAATATTACATTTCAGACCAATCGAGATAGTCCAGGTATTTTTGGTTGAGTGACACTGAGATAATGAAATTAATTTGAAATTTGGGTCGAATTATAGACTTGAATGTGTTAGGGTAGTGTTACGGATTTTGTACACGGGTAGCTTGGATTTAAAATATATATGCAGTGATGTGTAGTATATATATATATATATATATGATTTATAAATATTTATGTGTTTAATATTTATAGGAAAGCATACCCCTCTAGTGCTATCGTGGGAGGTTGTGCGATGTGGGTGAATCCCCTGGCTAGCGAATGCAGGGAAAGTATAGTCCCCAGGTCATAGCGTCTGTGATTAGGGATGAGTCTTCTTGGGTATGGGTCGGTCTCATTTTGGGGGAGCGGGGACCATGGCCTCCTCCTATGCACTTTATTTTTCTGATTCAGAGCGCATCGAGTCAGGGCTCCAGGTGGATGAGTATACATATAGATGATAACACTTAGAGAGCATTCGATTAGAGCCTACTCAGGAGGATGGTTACGTCTATGACATGTGTGTGAATGTTGTAATATGATATTACGTATATATGGTACATTTATATACGGGTAAATACATTATGATCATTGTATTAATTATATAACTCGTGAGAACGTTATATGGTGTCAATCGAGAAAATATTTAAATAAGTTAGTGTGATTAATAACTTATAACTCGTATATTAAACTTACTTGGGATAGGGTAGTGGGAGAAGTAAGATATATATATATATATATATATATATATATATATATATATATATATATATATATATATATATATATATATATATATATATATATATGATAAGACTAGTTACGGGGTATATAGCTAGATGGGTCATATAGAAGTACGTTAGTTGTGCACATTAGTTGAGGGGTGAGGTGGTCCTCAAGAGAGTGTGCGACACTAACTTAAATATAAAGATCATTCATGCATTTTAATTTACTGCAATTAAATTCACTTGCTAAATATTTTTAAATGTTTTGGGTTCTAACCCTTGCTATCAAATATATTCAAAAATCTTTTAGATGTCCTACCACAGGGGCGCCAAGCTTGATCTCATTGCAGGGTACGTAGCTGCGATACATGTGGGTGCTGCAGGATTTTGCATTAGACACTTGTTTCATTCTCATCTAGATAGGGATGGTCCCAGTTGTACTTTGGGTATGTTGCCCTGGCTTATGTACTCTTTACTTTTGGTTTAGCATGTATTAGCTACACTTTTCATACTTTGGACTTATGTTGGATTGCTTGTCTTTAGTCGATTTTATTCGAATAACTCTCATATTAGATATTTGTGGCATGTTTAGATTCTATTATATTGTGGTGGTATATTTTGTTTCTTATTGTACTTGGTGGTTTGGGTTAAATCATAAGATAAAATTTGGCACCGACTTAATTAAAGATTAGGTGATTAGTAATTAATAATGTTACGACAGTGATACTAAGAATGAATCTTAGGGAAATCCTGATTTAATTTTATAAAGGTCTAATCAACCGAAATTTAATTAAGTTAGGTGTCACAATGTTCTGACTTGCTCGTCATCGGAGCTCGGCGCATCTTGTAAAACCACAAACATCCATCCAATCCAATATATACTATTACTAGCGTGAAGGCCACGCGATGCGTGGTCAATTTTATCTAAACTGTATTATTTTGTTGTTTTAGCCTGTTTCACTATGAATTACAAAACTAACTGTTCAAATAAGATGGAAGGTATACAAAACTAACTATTCAAATATATGTTGAAGATGGAGAATGTGAACTCTAACTTGATGTAATACCCCGTATTTTTATCAATATTTATTTAAGGGATTAATTAAATTAAATGTGAATTAATTGAAAATTAATCCGGATATAAATACTAACGAGATGTGAGTTGGTATTTGATTATGATGTGTATATATGGCAATATATGAATATTGAAAATATTAAAATTGTCACGAGACTGAAATACGACAATTTGGGAAATTTAGTTGGGACGCGCATGTCAGTCGCGTCAGAAATGAAATAATTTGAATTAAAAAGTAAATTTTATTTTTATCAACCGAATGGTCATTTTGAGTGCACCAACGAGTTCGAAAGGTTTAAAATAGTCAGAAAATACTAGCCGGGGGTTTAGTTTGGGTCTCGAGGCATTTTTGGGCCATACCGACAACTTAACAGGGTATTTTGGTAATTTTGAAATTTTGGGAAATAAAGCCTACGAATTTTAAGAGTTAATTATACATTATTTAGTAACCCACTAAGCCCATTACCATCATTTGACAAGTTAGAGGGCTACGGGAGTTATAGGAAGAGTTGGAAGAGGTTCCCAAAAGAAAACCCATAACCACCATCTTCAACCTTGGGAGAAAATCTGTAGAGAAAGGGGGGAGATCAACCTTCAACCTTCAACATCAAATTCTGAAGAACAATCTAAGGCAAGTGATTTAGTATTCTTAATGCATTGAATATGTCTTCCATGCTTAGTGTAGGAATTATCTTTTATTGAATTTTTTGAAGAAAACCCATGAAATTTGTTGGAGAAACTTTGAATTTGAGTTAGGATTTGCATGTAGTATGATAATGGACTGATTTAATACTTGGATAGTTACATATGATGATTTAAAAAACGGATTTATGATGAGTAATTAGGCATAAGAAAATTAGGAGTTCATGTTCATAGGGTTTGGAGAAATATTTGAAGATTCATATTAATTCCATGGTAAATTGCAAGAATTGACCCCTTAAATGTGTTAAGGAATGATCTAGGGTGATTAGAAATGGTTTATATACGTTAAAACATAATTTGGATGGTCTTAGGGTGGATTTAGAGGAGAAAAAAATTGAGAAAAATGGAATTGGGATTTTCTGGGCTGAAACTGCCATCTCGTTAGATGACCTGCCCAGGTCGTTCGAACGACCTCGTTCGAACGAACTTCTAACGAGATGACAGTATGACTTCTAACGAGTTGGTATTTCGTTCGAAGCCCTTCGTTCGAACGAACTCGTTCGAATGACCTCGTTCGAACGAGACTCCTAACGAGTTGACAGAATGGCCTTTTTGGCCTGATTTGATTTCTAGTATCCCGTAGTCTTATTTAAATGGTGAGATAACTTTTCCTTATTAACTAGTAGGTATAGATGGGAGATTTGGGGTATATTGAGGAGTAAAATTTAGAATAGTGCCTTGAACCGGATGACACTTGTGAATTAGGATGCGAGTGACTAATCACGAAGTGAGGATAATTGATGACGTAAATACATATAAACCGGGGACTTGTGATTTGTATAATACTAAGAGTTGGTATAAGAACGAGAAGTATACCACTAATAAATATTGTAATATCTAAGATGTGATAATGCTTAGTATATGTAGTTATCTGTGTATGACATACCTACCGTACTTGCTATCATGGGAGGTTGGCATTCGTTTAGGGCCATCTAATCTTTGTGTGCCTATGGGGGGGATTTAGATTGGTACCTCGAGGACATAGGTCAGAGAAGGGCTTATTGAGAAGTTAATAAGTCTGCTGATCATGGGAGCGTAGGTATGCGCGTGACCCATGTGATGTGAACTATGTTCGCCTCCATTGTTTGTGATTGTTGTTAATGAAACGATTACTGAGAGATTCGGAATACGTGGTCCTCATGTACGTGATGCACCGGGATTTGATAGCAGAGTATGTGTGCACCGCAGCTTAGTCTCGGGGTGCTAATATTGTATATTTTTGGTGAGAATAATATACTGTTGATTGAAATGAATTATCGCGAATAATTGTGAGTATAAATAATAGCAACGGTTGTAAAGTGAAATTGTAAGATTTTTAATAAATTGTGTATTGCTAAAGTGGGGAAACTGTGTAATAAGGTACCATACTCTATTAAATAGAAGATGTTGGAGTTTGAATTGGTTATCATATAGAAATGTTAGATTTAGCATTGAATTAGATAGATATGGGAGCAACTAGAAATGGGTACGGGTACGATAGAAGTGCACAATTAGTTGAGAGGTGAGGAGCTCATGTGAGTGCCCACACTATCATGTACTTTATATTTACTGTTTAATGATATTAAACACTTGCATATTTTTAAATTATTTTCACATTCGGGCTCTGACCCGTTTGCTTTCAAATCTATTTTTGTAAAAACCTTTTTAGGTGCCCAGCCACAAGGACACCATGCATAGGAGTTCTATTCAGGTGACGTGCTGTAGCTGCTGTGGAAGTTACAGGACCTTGATAGTAGACACCTCCATCTTCGATCTTGACTCTATTATCAGTTTTATCATTTGTTGGGCATGTCTCCCATTCCTTTTAGAGACATCTTAATTATTCAGTTATTTCAGACTTTGGGTTGCAATTAATTTTAGTGATGCAGAGTTTGTATTTATTTATTTCGGAATTTGGTTTGTTATGAGGAGTTTTTCCTCCAGACTCTTTATTATTGGTTGGTTATTCTATTGTGACTATATTGTGTTGGTTATGTTAAATTTTCATAATTCATTTATTGCATGTTAATCAGATTTAATTTAAAATGGACAACTCACTTTTTAAATACTAGGTGGTTAGTAAATATTAAAATGTTTTCGACAGTGATGCTATGAACTGAACCAACTTAGCATTTTGTATTAATTTAATAAAGGAGTAGCTACCCGGTATTTAATTAGTCGGGGTGTCACACTTGATACCTAAAAATGGTTTACCAATAATATTATATGGGAGAAAGGATATGAAGTTCTCATATAAAAACAGTCGAGCTTGATGATTTTCTCGTTAATATCCAAGAACACTTTCAGATGGGAGTAAACTCACAATATTTAATCTTTGAGGCACACAAAATTTAGCTTCTATAATAGCAGGATTTATAGTATACTTGAAAGCATCTGGACCCGCAGAAAGAACAACAAATGGCTTCTAAAAAAAACACCCGGATTATTATATTTGATCCTGGGGAGTTCATGGATAATTGCCACTTGTAGTTTCATAGCACTCTCATAGTTGAGAGAAATATATATCAGAATAGTTAGTCTCTCTAAAAAAAATCTATTGGCATTTAAACCTAATTTTTTAGGTGAATTTGTACTTTAACCTCATAAGTATTCAGATACTTGATCAGGAAATGATGTGTTACCTCCTCAAAGAAGAGACGATATCGATAGGACTTCCGAATTCGATGCTTTTTTCCCAAGATTTATCAAGCTCCAGCGTTAGTTGATAGTTGTCCTGTAATTATGAAAGAAATTATTTCAGCAAATGTTAGTTTCCCTTCTTCAAGTGGCTTTGTTGCCCTGTTATTGGCAATGTCCAACATCACTCAAATATCTTGAATGACGTTATTTCTTAAAAGAAAATGTTCATTTGAATGGGATAAGATGATGATGTATAAGTGTCAAAGCCTTCAGCTTCCTTGCGAAGCTTTTTCTTCAGACCATTGTTTCCAATCTCTTTCTCTTCTCCCACATTGGCTTCAATGCTGGCATATCAAAGTCCTCGTTCGTTTCATCCGCAGGATAATCCAAACCGTCATCCTTTTTAAAAGAAGAGTAGAAATAGCATAATAAATAATAGTGGAAGATATATAGTGAATGTGGAGACCAAAGGTCTGGATTAGGGGACTGAACCGGAGATTGGATTGTTTTATTTTTCGATTCTGACATTTGAGTTTTTTGGTTAGGGGCTTGTAAATTTAGGAGCTATTGTAATATGTAATTTGAATAAACTACACATACACGATTTTGTACCCATTTCTCCTACCCGCCGTATAAGACAAAAGAGAATGCCCCACCACAAAACCAAACTTAAACTTAAAAAGGAAAAGAAAAGAAAATTGCTCAACCATTCTAAACAGCTTAACTAAGCCTCAAACTCTAAACCAAAAAAAATGTCATGAACACATTCAAAACAGCTCAACCGTTTTCTACTTCTACTTCACTTCATTTTTATTGTTCCAAGTTGCATTTCCAGCGAAATTACTAAAGTTTTATTAATAATGCAAAGTAAACTTGATACACAAGACATTATAAGAAATATTATCATTTCATAATAGTTACAAAATATAATTACATCCCAAAAAATATACAAGACATCAGTGGATGTCAAATATATTTAGATACAAAATTACATCCCAAAAAATAGAATTACATCCTAAAAAATACACTGGATGTCACAACAGATATATAATTACATCCCAAAAAATAGTTACAAAATAGTTAATTACGTAGTGTCGAATGTGATAGCAACTCCAAACTCTTCATATGCAGCCCTACTCCGTGCATTTGCCCAAAATACATTTTTTATCTGACACTCGGCATCGAAATTCATCACATAAAAAAAGTTGCCATTGTTAGTTTGCATTTTCATGAAGTAGCTTTGAAGAGCCATAGCGTTACTTTCCCCGAGTCTTAACCGTCTCACCTTATCAATAAAATTGTAGCAATCTTTATCTAAAAAAGGCAAATTCTCGTGCCCACCCGCTTCATTTGCCAGTGAAGTAAAATTCTTGCATGGTCGGATACTCGCTTTGTCAATCATTTCAAGCCTTCGTTTAACAAAAGAACTTATGACCCAATTGTTTTTATAAAATCTTGCTTTTCCGGAGCTCACCCTATGATTATGTTCCAAGTTTACAACCGACCCCCGCCATTTTTCATCGGCACAAAGTAAAATTCTTACTCTTGCCTTGCAATCAGTTCTCGCAACAGGGCGCTTTTTAAAAATATTTTTTGTGTTGCTTTCTGGTTTTCCGGCATGAAAGCATGCCACTACAACAAAGATGGGCCCTCCATTTTGATTTTTTCCCGATGATCTTCTTTTAACTGAAAATCCCTTTTGATTACCATATTTTTTATAGTAGTCAAAAAATAGTTCAAATGTATCAAACTCCATTCCGACTTTGGGATCTCTTATTTTATTGCCCTCAACTATTTCATTTTCAATTTCCTCGTCTTTAGCAAAAACATCATCCATTTCATCACCAGACGATATCATTTGTGGTCCTACAATTTTTTTCATAACAATAAGAATAAAAATACCAATAACATTAATAACAAAAATACCAATAACAATGCTTATATACAGATTTAATAGTAAATTAACACCACTCACATTAATAACAAATTAATGTTAATCGTAATATTTATTTACAGATTTATTGAAGCTAAACAATTAGTGATATATATATACACACACATAAAAGAGAATTATAGTCCCTACTAATTACTGAAAATTTTGCAGGAGAGTTTATCCAGTTTGATCAAAGATTGACACTACAAGAGAGCGCACTTCTGGGTTTAGTTTGGTGTGTGATGTTTAGCGCCACAAGATGTGTATTGATATGAGAGATTGGTTCCTGATTTCTTTTCTTTTCGTTTTTAAGTTGTTTGGTTTTGTGGTGGGGCATTCTCTTTTGTCTTATACGGCGGATAGGAGAAATGGGTACAAAACCGTGTGTGTAATGTTAGATATTAGATTAGATTGACATTTTACACCTGAGACGACGTCGTCCTGAACCTCAGCTTCCATTGTGATCAACAATGGAATCCTCATTTCCAATCTCCCCGTAACAAAAATCCAAGAGCACATAATGGATAAACACATCCAAATTTTCCTAAACAAACTCTCATTCCTATCAATCGCCGTAGCCACCCTCACCCTCCTCCTCCTCTTCCTCCAAATCCCGGACACCTGCGTGGACCCAACCCACCACAAATTCCCCAAATCCTCCTGCGACGCCTCCCACCGCTCCCTCACTTCCCTCCACAAAAAGAACCGCCGCCTCTGGTCCACCAAATCCTGGCTCAACTCCCTCACCTCCTTCACCTCCCTCTTTCGCGACCTCCAAACGTTAACCCACTTTTCCAACCACTCTCGTATCCTATGTGTCTCCGCCGGCGCTGGTCACCCCGTCATGGCGCTTAATAAAATCGGAGTTGCTGACGTCACGGGGGTTGAGCTTGTGGATTCTCCGCCGCTTGTCAGCCGTGCCGATCCGCATAATTTGCCCTTTTTTGATCAGGCGTTTGATTTGGGGTTTACTGCCAGTTTTGATCAGGCGTTGTTTCCATCCCGATACGCGGCCGAGATGGAGAGGACGGTCACGGTGGGCGGGGTGTGTGTTGTGGTTGTTGACGAGTGTGGGGATTGGGAAGTGAAACAGATTGGGAAGTTGTTTAGGAGGTCTACATTTGTTCAGGCTAAGAATGTTACTTTGGTTGGTTCCAAAATGACTAGAATTATAATGAGCATCACAACTCCTCCTTGAGATTGTTTTCATGATCAATTGTTCATACATTAGTTTGATGAATATATACATGTTTGTTTCTTGTAAATTGATGTTCATTGAAATTGAAATGTATGTGCTTTAGATTTACAGTCAATCTATACGCTGCGTTAGTTTTTTTAATGTCCAAGTCTGAAATTTGAATCTAAAATAAGACACTCTAAATGAATGTATTTAACTTATTCGGTCTTCAGATTTAGACTTTAGAGGAAATTTACATCTTAATCGCTTAAAGTCAAATATAGTTGTTAGCCACTAAATCATTTATAAAACAAATACTATTTGTTACTTCTTTAAGTCTCAACGGTTCAGATGTACAGTGCATGTTTTGTTTGTGTGCATATAACAAGAAGTTTTCTTTAAATGCCTAACTTTCTTGTTGTTTATTGTCTTTCCATGGAACTGAAATCAATTCATATTTATTTATGTAAATTCATTTAATCCAGGTCGTGGATGTCACAAGTCCTAGATAATACTACTCTCCCTTTACAGTTAAATCACTTCCTGGCCTGTTTTGATCAATGTTTTTTTAATTTTTTTTATTGACAAGGACTCCTGTGTGCACGTGCGCACCCTTGTGTGAAGGCAAACCCATATACGGGATTTATACAAAAGAAACAAAAACTCAAGACTTCCCTCGGAAGCCTACAGCAAGTGGAACTAAAATTAAGCTACTCCCTCTTCCCAAAGAATGTATAGATGATAGATACTTTTTGGATTAAAGAAATAGCATACTAAACATGCCTATTCTCAACCTCGAAGCCACCAAATAAAAGTGTGCACTACAAAGTAGGTTGTTCAAGAGATTTTGAAGTTGCTTGGTCAGAGAGACAAGAATCTCCTCAAATGTGGAAAGTTGAACAAGAAAAAGAAAAGTATCTTTTCTCTTCCTATTAACGTTTCTCTCTTTGAATCCTGATTGTCTGGTGTGCGATCACCCTTGCTCCTCTCTTCTCGAGATTCTATACATCCCTAACCCCTTATCAATGTATGGACAGCTGTCCACATGTTTGGGTTCGGCAAACCAAATGCATGCAAATTACATAATAGGCGAGACCGGTTGAAAATTTGCTAAGGAACTCCGAGGAAAACAGACGGGTGAAGCAGAGTGAGAGCTCTTTCACCTATTTCCCCCCACCCCCCACCTACTCAATGAGATTCAATTCAAAAGTAGATATATTTAAGTTCATGTGATGTTTAATGAAATAATTGTTGACATACGAAACAGCCTCTGAAATATGATCTCCAACTCAACATCACCCTACCAAACATCATGCCAAAAATGGACCCTCTTCCCTCGCCCAAAGTGAAAGATATGCACCTCCTAAATTCATCTCAGCCACTTGCAATATGCTTCCACAAGCAGCCTAACAAGACGGGTGCACCGCCCAACTAACTCAACCCAAAAATCACGACAACACGAGTCCACAATCTACACTCCTCCAATGTAAGAGCCCTCTGTGCTTCAGAAAAAACTTGAGATCTAGTGAACCTATTCATTTTTGCTCAATGAGAATTTAATGCTTAGACCAATTGTACACCATGTTGGAAATAGAGATAGCTAGAGTGGCTTTTGCAGTATAATTGGCCATTATTTATAACTTTTATTAGTCAAATGCGGTTTTCTTGAAGGATACTGTTTAGAGTATCGATTGCAGAAAAAAAGAAAAAATTAAAACTAGATTACTGGTTAGAGAGTTCCTAATCCTTGTCAAAACCCTATTAGTGTGATCAAGCTGTTTGTACTTCACATCTGGTGAAATTGACTTTTCCTGTTTGAAGGATACTAGTGCAAAATAATTATTCTCTCTGTAAGTTTGGTATGTAGGGCTGTTCATGGGTATTCAACGGATGTCAGTCGTGATATTTTTCAATGCATATAAACTCTGAATTTCAGAGCAAGGTAACTACAATTTTTTTTGTGGGATCATCTTCTTCCTATTGGTTGTGGTGCATGACATGTGGTGCCCTCCATGTATATTAGTATTTCTTATCGAGCACAAAACATACAAAAAAACTCGCTTGTACACACAAGCGAGTTTTTTTGAGTCGTATCTTGACCCAATATGAGAAAACAGGACACAACATAATTTAGTGTAAAAAATCTCTGAACAAACACAATTTATTATGTCAATTTTGGGGTCGTGTTAGTGTGCCATTCCCAAAATGTCTACTTCTACTCTTTGTGCCAGAGCCTGTAGAGTTTAACACCAAAACTCCTACCTGACTGTTGATGTAAAAAACTAGATTGCTCTAATTATTCAATCACAGATAAATAAATAAGACAAAGATTTTTAAAGTGGTTCGGCTAGGAATAAAGCCTACGTCCACTGTTATGTTATTGCTGAGTGTTTGTGGAATTCTTGATTACAAGTTCTCTCAAGAAATTCCTCTCCCCTTGAATGAGGATGATACAAGGTATTTATAGCCTTTAGGCTGTACATGAAAGGTCCAATACATTAAATGATATACATATGAAAGGGTAATACATTTAATGCAGCGTGTGCGTCAAGAATATAATGAATAGTTGAACAGTTGTCCGTCTGGTAATTAATGATACGGCCGAGGTGCAGTTCGGACCGCCTTAGTTGCTCGTTGATCAAGAGTTCCTCGGAGTGCTTAGAGTATCTCGGGATGATAGAGTTCCTCGGGGTGTTCTCCTCGTTGCTCGGAGAGAACATGACTTGGTCGGGGGAAATAAACTTCCTCGTTGTTATTGTGCCATGTAGATTGACACGTGTCTTCTTATTATTGGTCCACATCAGCAGATTAAATTTGGTATCAACAGAAGCCCCCAATGTTTCATATTTCGAACTTTGAGGAGTATGGAACATTCTTTCTCGGTATATGGCAATATTAAATGTCCTTCCTGGGTTTCAGGAACACTGTATTCAAATTTCCTTCTTATTTCGCAGTTTCCGCCTTTTTTTTTTTATAAACGCTTCGATCTTCGTGCAATTTTTGTCCTTTTAGCCGCCGGAAGTTTAGTAATTTCTTTTTGGTAATCATTTCTTTCGCCGCTTCCCAATGCAAAGTATTTAAACTTCTTTGGTAACCATACCGTCGTCTACGTTTTTCATTCTCTGCATTCAAGCTTTCTCTTCTCTTCTTCTCTTGTGCGTTCATCTTTGTTTCCGTTCGTTGTCAACACATCTCCTTTCTTTCTGTAAGATCTTCTTTCTTTCTTCTGTATCTCTTTTATTCAATATGGTTTATATTGTGGAATCTGTTGAGAAATTCCGTTCTGATTTTTCCATTCCTTCGTGGGTAACTCTAGAGGTTCTTTCTGAGCCTTTAGATTACTTTCGATTGGCTGAGGGACATTGGTTCCCCAGTCTTTTTGTTGCTGAATGCGGTTTTTCCTTTCCACCAAACCCATTATGCCTTGAGTTTTGTCAATATTTTGATCTTGTTCCTGCAAAAATAGCCCCCAATTCGTGGAGAATAATTAACGGGGTGCACAAATTAAATCTAACTCATGGGACTCGTATTGGGATCCCTGAAATTATGTTTTGTTATAAATGGGCCGTTCTAGATAATATTTATTATTTGAAAACTAGGTATTTGAATAGGGCTCTGGTAGTTAATCTCCCTGACTCAAATAGGGATTATTTTGAGCATGGGTTGGTCATAAAAAATTGGCAACATGCGCCTTTATCTGGGAATGAAGTATACAACGGTCCCAGATGCCCCCCATACGGCAATGGGATAGGTTTATTTTTCGTTTTATTTTACTTATGAAATTATGCTTTCATCCTGTTTGACAAAATGTATGACTGATATTCTATTATGTATTTGTTTGCAGTTGATAGCAAAAGAAAAACTCCAAAAGAGTCAGAAGTGAATATCAAGCATTTGAAACTTATCTGGAATTTGCATAAGACCATTGCTGACGAGCATATTAGATCTGCTTCATATTTACTACAGTATAAGAGTTACACAACCTCTTATACTGCTCGCCCCGTTGAACCAGCTTCAACACCAGAAAGTTCATCTTCAGATTCTCATATCCCCCTATCTCAGAGAATGGGCAAGAAAAGAGCTCCTCCTGCTCTATTTGGTGACACTTCTTCTGCTGTTGGAGCCCAGAAAGGCAAAATTGATGTCCCGGAGGGGACTAAAAAAGTAGATGCTGGTTCCTCCAGAATTGCCGAGAAGCCCCCAGTGGCCCCGAGCAAGAAAAATGCTCCTGCTGATGTAATTGTCATCTCTCCGACCAAGACTTCTTCCTTGGTTGATGCTGCTGACCGTCCTTTGAAGAGATTGAGGAAATCATCCTCAGTTAATCTTGCTGGGACTGCATCTTCTCTACCCGCTGGTGGTAGTAGTGTTTCAAACATCCTTCTTCCGAGTTCTTCAACGAACTCAGTTATACCCGAGGTTCTCGGGGTTGATGAAAAAATTCCTAGGGATACACTGACGTCCCTAGCTGCTCGCCATCTTTCTTCAGTAAATTTCTCATACCTTTGATCTTTCTTTCTTTTTCTTGAATGCTTGTATTTGTGTTGACTCTATTGTTTTTCTTATCTTTCAGCTGGTGAACTGCTTCAATACCATCGTGAAGAAAGATCAAGTTATTAAAGCTTCCACTTCCTCGTCCGATGTTGACGATGCTTTGTTGGGTTTAGCCCAATCTGTGAAGGAATCTCACCAACAGTACATCGAGGAGAAAACTGTTTGGGAGAAAAAATTGGCTGTGGCTGAGGCTGATAAGATGAAGATGGCTGAAACCTCCAAGAATTTGGAGGAGAAAATTAAAGATCTGGAAGTTAAACATCAGGAATCTGATGATAAATTGAAGAAGGCAGAAGAAGAAATATCTACTCTGCGAGATATTAAGGTTAAGAAAGAGGAACTGGAGGTGAAGCTCTCCTCGGAGAAATCGAGGAGAAAAGTTGCAATCAAGAAACATTTCAGTGTTGGTTGGGAGAAAGGATGGGAGAGAGGGATAGCTGCAATGACGTCCCAAGTCCAATATGGGGAGTTGAAATACTTCTATGATGGTTGGGTAGCTGCTCTGCAAGAGTTAAAAGTCCAAGATGATTCTGAGCTATTCCAACGGCATCTCCCTGGTCCTCCTCCACCAATTGTGGAAGAAGAAGAAGATGAACCTGCTTCAGATGAATCTTCCATGGCTATGGGCGATCAAGTTTATGCTTCTCAACCATCTGCTACCGAGGACATTTCCTCCATGCCTCCTCCTCCCGAGAAGACTTCTACCGATCAAGCTGTAGTTATCACCGAGCAACCGAGCTCCTCGTCCCAGCCTCCCGAGAAAGTCTTGGGGGACAAGGAAAAGGTGTGAAGTTGTTCGGCAGCCTTTCTGTATTTCCTTGTAATCGAATGATGTAACTTTTTGATGATCTAATAAAATATATCTTTGCTCATCTCTGTTGTTGATAACTTGTTTTTGTTGATTGTTGTCTTTTTTCTTGTCATTAGTTTGTTGCTAGAATGGAATTGATCTCTTCTCATGATACCGAGCTGATGCAGCAATGTCATCAATACTATAAGGCTGGTCATACAGATCTTAGTACATCGGAAATTGTTGATATCCTTGGTCACGGTGCCTCAGAGCAGGCTATTGAAGCTTATCAATACTTAAAAACTTTACTCGACCGAGCAGTGGCCAACAATGTTGCTTACTATGAGTTGATTGAAGAGCTTCATGGTTCCTTAAAGGATCTTCAAAATCAACATAACGAATCAATGGCTTTGTTACATGAAGATTATGAAAATAGATACCAGCAGCTCTCTTCAGAAACAGGCCACAAGAAGATCATTGCTGGGTATGACGTCAGGGAGAGGACCCTAAAAGGTGAAATTGAAGCCTGTAGACAAATCGCTGAGATCCTGGAGCAAGAAAATAACAATTTGCAGAAGAAATAAGCTCAGTATGAATCTGCTGCTTCATCCTCTACTGCATTAATACCAGTCACTGATGAAGGCTTCTCGTTCTTAGAAGTCGAAAATGCCAAACTGAGGCAAGAGCTGGAGGATTTAAGAAGATCTGCTATTTCTGGAACTGCTCGGGGACGAGGAAGAGGTTCTCGGGGGCGAGGAAGAGTCAGCCAAAATGTTGAAGAGGCTCGCACTCAGTCTACTCTGGAAACTCAAGCATTCCAGTTGAAAGTAAAAGACCGTGCTCTGACTGAAATGTCCAATAAAAATCTGTCTCTGGAAGATCAGCTGGCATCAACGAAATCTGCCTTGCATAACAAAGATCTCTTTGTCAAAAGCCTTCATGAACAATTGGATAGATTAACCTTCCAATTCCATAAACAGCCAAGAGAATTCTGGATGGCAGGATACAATGAAGCTCTCGTTCATATGGATGCTCGCATTGAACATGCTAATAATGAAGGTTACAAGCAAGGATGGTTAAATGCATTGGGTGTATTAAAGTTGGAGCAAGGGCATTTTTTATGGGACTATCATTCTCCATCACTATTAGACCTGCCTGTACCACCTTTCAAATTGGATATGGCATGGATTCCAGCTCGCTCCATTCCTCGCAGTCTAATTTCGAAATATCTTGGTGATTATAGCCTTCACTCCCAAGCTGAATTATCTCGTCCTGAGCATCTTTTGGATACACCTTCTGTTATGAACGTCAGAATGCTCAGAGATGTTAATTTCATCAATTCTCCCCTTTGCCTAGAAGACCCTCCTGCCGGCGAGGAACCTGTTTCTAAAACACAGGGCAAAAAACCAATAGAATAGTAATGCCCATGTAATCAATTTTGTAATTTGTAATTTATTCCAGATTAATGAAAAGATTTTCATTTTCTGTTTGCCAATTTTGTTTTATCAAGCACATTTATATTTGTACATATGTATCTATGTATCTATTAAACAGCTAACAGTACTATTGTTCAATAAGCAACTTAATAAAAGGTTACAAATATTAGTAATGTTTCTCGATAAAGTAATGAGAAAATGTTCAAACTGTTTCCAACCAACCAAGGTGGGTGAACAATGTTTGTCGACCAAATACAGCTCCGACGAGCTATACTTGGTTTGATTATAAAATTGCATCCGACCAACTAAGATCAATAAGTTGTCCTCGTCGACCAACTACAGCTATTGGGTTTTTATCCCCGATCAACTATACTTGGTGTATTTTTTTAAACATTTTGTTCTTCAAAGAACTCATTGTAACAATATTACCTCCCGACCAACATACGTTGTAATATGAGAGTATATTTTTATCTTACCAACCGTGGTTGATCCTGCTGGTGTACACTTTTTGGCTCCTTAAAGCTTTTGACTCCTTAGAGCATTTTTTGGCTCCGTAGAGCATGTCCTCCTAACCAAAGGAGGTTGGCTACTTATAGCACTTTTTGCTCAATAGAGCTGTCCTCCTAACCAAAGGAGGTTGGCTCCTTAGAGCACTTTTGCTCCGAAGAGCTGTCCTCCTAACCAAAGGAGGTTGGCTCCTTAGAGCACTTTTGCTCCGAAGAGCTGTCCTCCTAACCAAAGGAGGTTGGCTCCTTAGAGCACTTTTGCTCCGAAGAGCTGTATTTATTGGCTCCTTAGAGCACTTTTGCTCCGAAGAGCTGTATTTGTTGTATAGTGTATTACACTAGTATTCCCCGAAAAACTTTCATCAAAAGGAAAACTGGTGAAACATCTTTGTTTTATTCATAATGAGAGAAATGCTTTACATTGGACATCATTGATAATACTTGCGCAGGTGTTCAGCATTCCATGCATTTTTAAATTCTTCTCCTTCTAGAGTTGCTATTCTGTAAGTTCCTGGTCGAACAACCTCTGTAACTCGGTAAGGTCCATGCCAGTTTGCTTCTAGTTTATTTTGCTTCTGAATGACCTTCTTTAGCACATAATCCCCTTCTTTTAAATCACATTTCTTTACCCTCTTGTTGTAAAACAGAGCTGTTCGTTGTTGATAAGCAGCATTCCTAATGGCTGCCTCTTCTCTGACTTCCTCGAGCATATCTAAATCCATCCTTCTCATCAAATCACTGATCGGAGAATTGAAATTTAACACCCTATGTGTTGGTAGGCCCAACTCGGCAGGTATCACAGCCTCACCTCCAAATGCTAGCATATATGGTGATTCTCCTGTTGCTGCTCGGGGAGTTGTTCGATAAGCCCACAAAACTGACTGTAGCTCATTAATCCAATTCGCTTTAGCCTCACTTAACCTCTTTTTCAACCCATTTAGTAATGTTCTGTTCGTCACTTCAGTCTGCCCATTGCTTTGGGGATGGCCTGGTGCTGAATGAAACTTCAAGACGTTTGACTGATGACAATAGGCAGCGAATTCTTCATTATCAAATTGTGTTCCATGGTCTGTGATGAAAGCGTGGGGGAGACCATATCGACAAATGATGTTCTTCCATATGAACTGATACACCTTCTCGTACGTCATATCAATTAGTGGTTCAGCTTCCACCCACTTAGTAAAATAGTCTACTGCCACGACGAGATACTTGAACCTTCCTCGGGTCGTCGGCAGTGGTCCAACCAGATCAATCCCCCACATGGCAAATGGCCAAGGTGATGTTATAGGTGTCAACAATGCCTGTGGAGTTCTTCGGATGGAAGAAAAACGTTGGCACTTGTCACACTTCTTAGCATAAGCTATACAATCAGCTCTCATCGTCGGCCAATAGTATCCTTGTGTCATCACCCTTTGCAGTAGGGTCCGACCTGCTACATGAGCTCCACAAGATCCTTCATGGATTTCTTCAATCAATTCTTTGACTTCTGATGGATGCACACATCTCTGCAAACCTGCCATAATTCCTCGTCTATACAAAACACCATTAGTTAACACATACCGAGCAACTTTATACTTCAATTTCTTGGCAGCTAGTTTGTCCTCCGGTAGTACTCCTTCTTCAATGTATGCTCTGATAGGATCCATCCAAGATGGTCCTAAATCAAGGGTAATAATCTTCATCGTCAGATCTTCTTCTATGCTCCGACTTTCTAATACTTCAATTGGTATTGTTCTTCGCAGCTCGGTGCGCGTAGCTGACGCTAGTCGAGCCAATGCGTCTGCTCTGGCATTCTCCATTCTCGGTATCCTCACCAATTGAATAGCATCAAATTCTTTCAACAATTCCATCACTTTTGCATGGTACTTCACCATTAACTCTCCCTTCACTGCATATATTCCCATCATTTGATTCACAATTAACTGAGAATCACTGAAAACAATTACTTGACGTGCCTCCATAACTTTCGCCAAATGAAAACCTGCTATCATAGCCTCATATTCAGCTTCATTATTGGAAGCTTTGAATTGGAATCTCAAGGCGTACTCCATGTCAATATCATCTGGAGAATTTAAAACAATCCCTGCTCCACAACCAGCGGTGCAAGATGATCCATCTACATATAATCTCCATGTATGTAACTCGTCTTCAAATTTCTTATCTGTTAGAGTTCCTCGGTGAAATATCATCTGTTTTCTTTCATCATCCCCGGGTATCCTTCGTTCCTCGTCGATCATTTGTTCGTGCCCTTCCACCAATCGGAGTTGGTCGGTATTTAAATATGAAGATTTTTCTACATCCACAAGTCCTTTTACCAACCTTGGTTGGTTTGGATCTGTGTCTGTCGATCCTGTATCGTCCACAGGTAGGTCAGCAAGCATCTTTTGCTCCTCTGGGGTATCAGGGTATGTGAACTCTGCTATAAAATCTGCCACGGCTTGCCCTTTCAACGATGATCTGGGTTCATACACAATATCATATTCACCGAGTTCTATTGCCCAATACATCAATCTTCCTGATTTTTCTGGCTTGTGAAGGGCTTGTCTTAACGGCATGTCGGTATATACAATGATGGTATGGGCCTGGAAGTATGGCCTCATTCTTCTACTTGCTTCAATTAATGCCAGTGCCAATTTTTCCAGCTTTGGGTATCTGACTTCCGCACCTCGGAAGGCCTTGCTTGTATAATAAATTGGCTTCTGGACTCCATTCTCCAATCTGATCAACGCCGAGCTAACTGCATTTTCTGATACTGCCAAATACAAGTACAACTTCTCTCCATTTATTGGCCTAGACAACAATGGTGGGGCTCCCAAATACTTCTTCAGATCTTGAAAGGCTTTCTCACATTCATCAGTCCACTCAAAACTTTTTCGTAGCGTTTTGAAGAATGGGAGGCATTTATCAGTTGCTCGGGATACAAATCTGTTGAGTGCTGCAACTCGTCCGGTAAGACTTTGCACTTCTTTCTTCGTCGTCGGGGATCGCAGCCCTAGAAGAGCTTTGATCTTTTCTGGATTTGCCTCAATACCTCGTTGGTTGACGATGTATCCGAGGAACATTCCTTCTCGTACTCCAAAGGTACATTTCGTCGGGTTAAGCTTCATCTGGTATTTATCCAGTTGATCAAAAGTTTGACTCAAGTCAACCAGATGATCTGCAGCTCTCTTGCTTTTGGTGAGCATGTCGTCGACATAGACCTCCATATTGCGGCTGATTTGTTCGGTGAATACCTTGTTCATCAACCGCTGATATGTTGCACCTGCATTTTTTAAACCAAAAGGCATAACGTTATAACAATAAGTTCCCCTTGGGGTAATAAAAGAAGTACTTTCCCTGTCCTCAGGCTTCATTTTGATTTGGTTGTAGCCAGAATAAGCATCCATGAAGCTGAGTAGCTCGTGTCCCGAAGTAGCATCCACTAGTTGATCAATTCTGGGCAATGGAAAATGATCTTTTGGACATGCTTTGTTGAGATCAGTAAAATCAACACACATTCTCCACTTGTTGTTCTTCTTCTTTACCATCACCACATTCGCCAACCAATCTGGATATTTCACGTCTTCAATAAATTGGGCTTTCTGGAGTTTCTCGACCTCCTCTTGTATGGCCTGGTTCTTCTCGGGACTAAACACTCTTCTTCTTTGCTTTACAGGTTTGATCTCCTTATTCACATTGAGTTCATGACATAAGAAGTTTGGATCTATTCCTGGCATGTCTTCATGACTCCAAGCAAAAGTATTCTTCCTGCTTCCCAAGAAAGTTATCAACTCCTGTTTTATTGAAAGATCCAACGACGACCCTATCTGAGTTATTCGCTCAGGATGCTCGTCGTCCAGGATAACAATTTCTGTAGATTCCACAACCTGTCCTTTAACGAGTTGAGATTCATCCCTAGGGTCAAGAGTTTCAATTTCTGTGCTTTCCTCCACTTGGTAAGTAGTAGTCTTTTTCTGTAACTCTTCAAATTCCTCTTGCTCGGCCGACGAATAATAGCATTCCCGAGCTACTTTTTGATCACCTTTCATAATTCCTACTCCAAAATTCGTTGGGAATTTCAAACATTGATGAACTGTAGATGGAACTGCTTCGAACTTCTTCAATCCAACTCTTCCCATGATGATGTTGTAGGCGGACTGCACATTCTTATCCATTACAAAAAAGCGTATTCTTTCCGTTCGACAAGCAGGCCAAGTTCCAATGAGTATATCCAACTTGATCGTCCCAAGTGGAAAAACTTTCTCGCCAGCAAAACCCAGAAGGGGTCTGTGATAAGGTTCTAACTGAGATAATTTTAAATTCAAGCTATCAAAGCATGAATAATACATGATGTCTGCCGAACTACCATTGTCTACTAACACTCTTGAAATGACCACATCCTTCATCCTCATTTTGATCACCAGCGGATCATCATGAGGGTAGAGAACACCTGCCAGGTCGTTTTTTGAAAAACCAATCACTAACTTCTCTTTGTTTACTTTCCTCGGACGATCATCCTCGGCCAGGTTTATTCGCTGAATGTATGAACAAGCTTGAGCCTCTCCGAGATAAGCTTTTCTTTCTGCAGTAAGGTCTCCTCCTCCTGCATCTCCTCCTGTAATAACATTACAATCAAATGACCCAAAACGTATGGAAAATACCTCTCGTTCAGGTTTCCTTGGCTTCTTGGGAAGATCGGGGTCATCATCTGGATCCTCTTCATGGTCCCTCCTCTTTTTCTCCTCTGCACGACGAGGAGATCTAGATCTTTCTCTAGTTCTATCATCATTCTTCCTCTCACTCCTGCGATCCACGTACTTTGATAATTTTCCTCTTCGGATGAGTGTTTCAATCTCGTTCTGAAGGGCTATACAATTTTTGGTCATATGGCCATGATCTTTGTGAAATTCGCAATATTTGGTCTTATTCCTCATGTCGGGATCTGTCTTCAGTTTCTCTGGCCATTTGATTTCCTCGCTATTCCTGATTTCTTCCAAAACATGATTAATACCCACTTTCAATGGAGTATAATTATCATACTTCTTTAGGGCTTCCAACTTCATCCTGTTATTCTTGGAATATTTGTCACCACCATTACTTTTCTGATCTTTCTTCTTAGAATTGTCGACCTCCACTTTAACTTCTTTATCCATACTCTTCTTCGCAGCCATAGCCTCCTCGGCATTCATGATTTTGGCCGCCTTTGCCATCAACTCCGACATATTTTTAGGTGGATCTTTAGCCAAAGTGTAATACAGTTTGTTAGGCAGCAAACCACTCATCAAAGCAGTGATTGCTGTCTTTTCTTCATAATCTATGACTTCCAACTTTTCGTTATTGAAACGAGTTATGTAATCTCTAGTACTTTCACCTGATTTCTGTCTAACACTTAGCAAGTGTGCTACTCGCTTTACCGGCTTTGCTCCAAAACAAAAATTGCCAATAAACAACTCGGCCAACTGAACAAAAGTTGAAATCTTACCCCGAGGAAGATTATTGTACCATATCTGTGCAGATCCAGTAAGAGTTCCCGAGAATGCTCTACACCTCATCTCGTCGGGAACAGCGTAGATATCTGCAGCAGCTTGGTATTGTTCTATATGAAGTACGGGATCTGTCTTTCCATCGTACTTGGGAGTCACTACGGGTGCTTTGAATTTCGACGGCGTAGGGAAATCCACAATGGCTTGCACAAAAGGTGTTCCTTGAACAAAAGTTCTCTGTAAGGGATTTCTTGCCTTAGCCATTTCTCCCAGTCTATCCTCCAATCGTTGAATGGAACCTTTCCATGCTTCATTTCCTTCCTCGGGCCGTTTAGTCCGAGCAACTGATTGCTCTGACGTAGCTTCCTGAGATTTATCTCGACGAGTGGTTGGTCGCGATTGCGCAGATCCTTCTCTTAATCCTGATGGCGGTCGAAAACTTCTTGATGGAGCCCTAGGTGGATTCATGTTCCTCCTTGGTCCTAACCGACTGAAAGGAGATACTCTACTTAACCTCTCCAAAGCGCTAGTTCTCTCCGGAGAGAGAGTGATACGTTGATCTGTATCCGAAGCCCGTATTGATGAAGTTCGCCCAGGTTGATAAGAAAAATCATTAGACTCCTCATTGCGATATGACCCAGTGCGTCTAGATTGCGATTGCCTATGATCACTTCTTTGCCCTGAATAGGTAGGTGCACCGCCCTGAAGAGTTTGAATGAGTTGCCTCATGGATTCTTGCATGGCGGTTTGTCCTTGAGCCAGATTCGTTATAATCCCAGCCAGATCTGGGGATGCAGATGGATTTGGAAGATTTCCAGTATTTCCAACATTTCGATTACTGGATTCTGGATTATCAGCCATTGGTGATAAATGATTTTTATGAAAAACGATAATAACAGTCGTTTCCCACAGACGGCGCCAATCTGTTGATGTAAAAAACTAGATTGCTCTAATTATTCAATCACAGATAAATAAATAAGACAAAGATTTTTAAAGTGGTTCGGCTAGGAATAAAGCCTACGTCCACTGTTATGTTATTGCTGAGTGTTTGTGGAATTCTTGATTACAAGTTCTCTCAAGAAATTCCTCTCCCCTTGAATGAGGATGATACAAGGTATTTATAGCCTTTAGGCTGTACATGAAAGGTCCAATACATTAAATGATATACATATGAAAGGGTAATACATTTAATGCAGCGTGTGCGTCAAGAATATAATGAATAGTTGAACAGTTGTCCGTCTGGTAATTAATGATACGGCCGAGGTGCAGTTCGGACCGCCTTAGTTGCTCGTTGATCAAGAGTTCCTCGGAGTGCTTAGAGTATCTCGGGATGATAGAGTTCCTCGGGGTGTTCTCCTCGTTGCTCGGAGAGAACATGACTTGGTCGGGGGAAATAAACTTCCTCGTTGTTATTGTGCCATGTAGATTGACACGTGTCTTCTTATTATTGGTCCACATCAGCAGATTAAATTTGGTATCAACACTGACAATGGTTGACTAAAGAGTTATTGCTGCTATTTGTTTTGCTGATGTTGAAGCCTGTCCTTTTATGTTTCTTTTCTTCTTATATTTTCTTCCACTAGTATCAGTCCAATAATATGAACACTAACAGATGTTTTTGGGAGAAACAAAACTTTAGAACCTTATCACTAAGAAACATGAAAATCAGACTTGCGAATACAGGAAAAGTCCCTATAAGCATTAAGGAATTTGGGTACTGTTGGTTCACAAGGATATGTTTGGTTTTCGACCCAAGCGAAGGGAAATCTCCTAATAATCCAACTTCGGTATTCCTGATTGATCGTGAATAGGAAAGATAATTCTATCAAAACTTCTCTGTAAAAAAACACAAAAAGAGATCAGCTTATTACCGGATATTGTAAAGTTAAATTTTTATCTTCTCCTATATTGGAGTATTACGGTCTTTGTGAGAGATATTTTAATCTCTTTATACCATCTACGGACAAAAGTGACCCATTTTATGTAGTAATTCATATAAAATGACATCTCTTTTGCATTATCTATATGGAGGCATGCGGGAGGGTATGGTGACATTTTAAGTGCTGCAACAAAATCACTTGTGGGGGTGCTCCTGCATTACTTGAAGTGTCGCCCATCCTCGAGCGAAGATTAAGTGATGTCCGACCATTAATTTTAGATAGAGGAAAATGCATTTTATGCATTTTGACTAGCCAACATAATTGCCTGGAGGTGGTTTTACGATATAAACCTGAAAATAGCTTTCCTTGTTTTAGTAGAGGTCATGGATGACGATAATAACTGTGTGAGATTTTCTTCGTTGACATTGTATTCAACAGTTCTTGTTTGGAGCAAGTTAAAATGGGAAGCGTTAGACCAACTCTAACTATCTTATAAATTTTTCCTCCAAGCTTTTTCCTGCCAGTTTTCTAAAATACAGGCGCCTGCAGATCCAGGCAGTAGAATGTAAAGGAGAATCAGGCTGCAAGGTACCTATTTCTTCATTGCTTATAACTGGAAAGTGGCAGAATTACACGGGGGCTCGTCATCATGTGCGGGTAAGGGCAGATGCATGGGAACTTGAGACTCCCCACTCTCGTCGAGCTGGAGCAACATCCCGCTGTTCTAAATGCAGCACATATTTCTTAATGATGAGGTATGCCACTTGTTTTTTATTATAATTTATTGTTTTCTAATCTATTGACTAAATAATTGTTAGTGTGATAATCAATTAACTAATTGTTAGGGTAATAATTAATTGGAATGGCCAATTATTTTTTGGTTAGTTAAGTCATTTATTTCTAAAAGTTATATACTTTTTAGGGTAATAATTAACTGAAAATTTAATTAATCAAAATAGTCGATAAAATCTAATTGTTGAAGAAGTCCTCAATATTTCTTAGTGTCAACCAAATGACCAACTGATTAATTAATAAATTAACAAATTATGCAGGTCATCCTAGTGCTTAAGATGAAATGTGCTATTAACGGCATTTTGAGTTGGGTAGAGAAGATAAAGGACACGGCGACAATTGATGGGGTGGGAGGAGACAGATGGCGTATGATCATGGACCACATTTCATGTAGTATTTTTGGTTGTATTTTACGTTACAAGTTTACACAATGAACAACTCATCTCGAGAGATGATGGGACACCATCGACAAGTTCCATTTTTAATGTGGGGAGATATGGTTCATCCCCTCTACACATGATGATCATCGCGATATCAATGAGGATGGGTGACAACATGTCATTCCCTGACGCACTGGAGACGCTCCAGCTTGCTCAGCAGTGGTTAATGCAAGTTATAGCAGAACACATTCACGGGATCAGGTAGTTGAAGGTTGGTTACTTCAAACGTGTACTGATCCTGATGCTTGATGGGTCGGTCTTATGGGGAGATGGTAGTTCGGAGGAGAAAGCCTACATCCAGTGTCTCCTTGATGTGAATCAAGAATGTGGAAGCGTTATTACTACACTACACACCAATTACTAACTACATAACACCACCACCAATAAAAAAAATAAAACTAAATTAAGAAAAAAGTTTTATTTTCTCTCTCTATATTCTTTTTTCAATATTTAAGTTGTGATTACAAATGATGGCCAAGGGCCTATTTATAGGATAGGTTAGCTTGCTAACCAAGCTAAGATCCAAAAAGACTAAAAAGGGCAACTAATAACTAAAAATGACTCATTCGTCCCAAATATGCTTGGGGACTAATTAAAGACTAAAAATAAAATAAAAAATGACAATAAACCATAAACTAAAAATGCAAAATAAAAGATAGTCTTCTCCCGGAAGCACAATCACGCGCCACATGTCGCTATATATCACATACACATCACTCTCTGTCTTCGAAAAAGCTCGTCCTCGAGCTTGGAGGGTGGCTCATCAATGCCACAGGATATGAACCAAGAAAAGCTTCGGACCTCAATCAAACTCAAGCAAAAAGTGGGCAGTCCAACTGGAATTAGTCCCATGTGTATGAACCTCATCAATAATGGGTTTAATAAACCCAAATCCCGACGATGTCCCTCTACGAAATCCGAGCAACCAAAAGCTGACGATCATATCCGCCTTCTTGATACCATTAGTGCATGGTTGCTACTTGGTGTGATGAACCCTTGAATCTGACTGGACTGTAACTCTGGCGACCACACATTTGCGAGTACGATGGCGAAACAAGGGGACTGAAGACGACGACATTCTGAAAAGTTGGACCCCAAAATGGCAATAGTTGGAAATGGGCTCCAAATGGAACACATTTTTTATGGAAGTCATATGTTGTGTCACAAATAGACCTAGGACCAATTTTGATTGGATTTGAGGTCAAATAGGGGATGGAGGATTGGATCGGAGGAGGGTAGAAAATAGGGTAAAAATAGGAAGGGGGGGGGGGGGGGGCTAGGGTTTTGGATGGTTCTTGTTTTTTTTTTAGGGTTAGGATTTGGGGGAAGGTAGGAGACGGTGTTTTATTTAACAAGGTGGTGGTTGTGTGGTGGTAGGAGGTGGAGGTAGAGAGAGGTGAGGGTGGAGGGTGGAGGATGGAGGAGGCTAAAACGGTTGGTATCCCCCCTTTTAGCGGTGATGGAATTTAGAGTTTCCATCCACCCGATTCCCATTTGAACATTTATCAATCTAAAAATTGAAGGATTGCCGCAGTTAAAATCACAACTTGATACCCACTTCATGCACAACGACGAACACCAAGAACAAACACAACTCTGATAACAATTTAATGTGAATCAAGAATGAGAAAGCGTTAGTACTACACTACACACCAACTACTAATTACACAACATCGCGACCTACAAAAGAATAAAACTAAACTAAGAAAAAGGGTTTCTTTTTCTCTCTATATTCTTTTTTCAATATTCAAGTTGTGATTACAAATGATGGCCAAGGGCCTATTTATAGGAGAGGTTAGCTTGCTAACCAAGCTAAGACTCAAAAAGACTAAAAAGGGCAACTAATAACAAAAAATGACTCATTAGCCCCAAACATGTTTCGAGACTAATTAAAGACCAAAAATAAAAGAAAATGCCGATAAATCCTAAACTAAAAATGCAAAATAAAAGATAGTTTTCTCCCGGAAGTCCAATCATACGCCACGTGTCGCTATATATCACATACACATCACTAATTGTTCAATTTTTTAGGTCAGGTGTTCTTCATGAGCAACAACACCAGCGTTAGGGAGTTGTTGATTATTGGTGGTAGCTTGCTTAGGGTAATGCCATAGTAGCCCATATGTATTTTGGCATGTATTTTGTTGTTTGATCAGACGAATCCCAGGTCATAGCAATTACTACACGTGGGTCCTACAGTCGCAATGTAAATTTAATTGTACAGTGATGGGAATCCATTATTATTTTCCTTTTCCTTTTTATTTTCTTTTTCTTTTTTATTTTTAATCCTTTTATGCATTTTATCCTTAATTAGTCTCCAAGCATGTTTGGGACTAATTAGGCATTCTTTTGTTGATAGTTGTTCCTTTTAGTCATTTTAGCTAATTACTTGATTAGCAAGTAATCCTTTTCATGTAAATACCTATTGTAATCCTCATTTGGGGATATCTTCCAATTCTTGAATTATGAGAAACCTCTTGTTTTTCTCTCTAGAAATCATAGTCTTGATTTTTAGGCCATGGACGTGTAGTTCACATCAAATTGGTATCAGAGCGGGTGTTACTCCAAACATTAGAGTTAGTGTGTATCGGTGTGTGTAGAATGTCAACAAATCGGGCACTACATTCTCAATGGCTCCGTAGAAATGAATTGAAGATGAGATTAACCAAGAGTTAAGGAAAAAACAATTAAGAATTGAAGGAGAGCAATCGCGAATTGAAACAACAAATGAAAATCATCATCCAACTTTTTTTCAAATTTCAAAACCCTAGCACCTCGGAACCCATCCCTCATAGACCTGGAAAAGAGGTTCTTACCGCCGAAGAGATACCCGAAATGGGCGGACCACCAACCCCGTCGTCTTCAGCTCAGCCCCCCGAAATGGAACAATTCCTCTCCTCGGGTCGGGTGACATTCTTACCCATATAGACTGCCCGATCAGCTGTACAAACCTAGCAACTGTTTTGAACAAACCCGACTACCTTTTTGATCGTTCAAGAACCTACGGTAGACACCAATAACTCGTTTCTCCCAATTGTGCGACCAAAATACAAAACCGCTCCACTCTCGGTGGGAGGGCGACTTCATCTGCACCAGATCAATTGCTCGATCTTTCCAAACCAGATTAGATAGCCACTCGACAAAAAAATTCATCCGATCAGAATTCTTTGGTAAAATGCCGGAAGGTGGTTCCATTGAAGCACCAAAATAATTCAGAAAAGCAAAGAATTCAGCCTTTGGAACGGAAGCTGAGCCACCTAAGAAATACCCTAAATTCAATTGATCTATACGGGTATCCACCTCTACCTCCCGTAGTGCCTGGAATGTCCGAACAAATACTGAATAAAGAACCAACCGGAAATTCCAATTTAAATGGAAATTTCGACTTCCATTCACAGTTGCCCAACTCCGGTACCATCCGATCATCCGGTCTTTTTCCCCCTTTTGACCACCAAGGGCAACCTTATTACTCCGGCGGTTATTTTGACATTTTTGGTTCCCGACACCTTAATCCACGCTCACACCCTCACCAACCACCATATATACCACTGACCTTCCACATACCTTCCCATCATGATCTCTCCTTATTTTACATCGATTCTTCTTCATCCACCGATGCCGAAGATACTCACCGTAGTGTCCTGGAGTGGATTCCCCCACCTCCACCCAGTGGCCTTCGCTTCGTGCCACTAGGAGACCGCCAGTGCTTCTATTGTGGAGAGTGTGGCTACCTAATTGGCACATGCCCCCATCGCGGTTCCCCAGCACCTCATGTAGCACCACATGTTCATCCTCCTCATCCACCACCTGCCACAGATCCCTGTTGATTATGTTGCACCTATGCCGGGTGATGTGATGGGCCTTGATGCTCGTCATGATGGAGATCCCCCATCTATGGCACTTCAATTACTATCTCAGAGTCTCCATGGGAATATACGCATAGACGTTCCTATGTTCGACGGTTTATTCTCCCCAGATGATATGATCGATTGGCTGGCTGCTATGGAGACAGTTTTTGACTACAAGTAGGTTTAGGCCCTCTCGTGTGTTCTCCTCGTCGCAACCAAATTTCAGGAAGTTTGGTAAACGATCTTTGCTACCGTTGGATAGCTGCAGGACTTCCTCCCATTCAAGATTGGCTCGACCAAAAGGTCGCTCTTCAAGCCTCATTCATACCCCCGACATATGAGCGCGACCTCTTTGCTCGTATCCAGTCCCTCCGACAAGATATGTCTTCAGTGGTGGAGTATACGGAGTAGTTCCAGCTGCTTTGCACTAGAGCCCACCTTCTCGAAACTGAGGATCAGCGGATTAGACGCTATATTTTGGGACTTCATCCGTTTATTCAGCGTGATCTTGGATTGAGAGAGATACGGACCTTTCTGAAGGCGATAGAGTATGCTATTAAGGTTGAGGCCTATCACGCAGCACTATCAGCTCATCCAGCCCCTCGGTCTCCACCTCCATTGGTATCTGCTTCTCCTGTAGTATCGGCGTCGGCATCTTCTACCACTACTCCAGCCACCACTACTTCCGTTGCGGCACATTCGGGTCCCCTTACATTCCAATGCTATAATTGTGGCAACGTGGGACAGGGAGCTTTAGATTGCTCCCTCCTGCGTCGTTGTCCTCTCTTAACGATGGATCGTCCACCGGAGTATCTTGATGAGACTGAGGAGCATCCTGGCCATGCACTTATTACATTTTGGAGGGTGGCTCTGTACGTCTTCTCCTTTGAATTCGTTTACAAACTCTTTTTGAGGGGGGAAGAGTGATGGGAATTCGTTGTTATTTTCCTTTTATTTTTCATTTTTATTTCTATTTTCTATTTTTAGTCCTTTTATGCATTTTATCCTTAATTAGTCTCCAAGCGTTTGGGACTAATTAGGCATTCTATTGTTGATAGTTGTCCCTTTTAGTCATTTTAGCTAATTAATTGATTAGCGAGTAATCCTTTTCATATAAATACCTATTGTAATCCTCATTTGGGGATATCTTCCAATTCTGAAATATAAGAAACCTCTTGTTTCTCTCTAGAAATCATATTATCTTGATTTTTAGGCCATTGACGTGTAGTTCACGTCATTCAGTGTTTTAAATAAAAAAAAAATTGTCTTTTAGAGCAACTTTGGTGGTTCACGTACGTGGCCTCTTTACCGCCTGTGGTGCTAGAAGACGGAGAGTGGGATATTGATCATTAATCCCTTTACTTGTGTGGACCAGACCGACGAGTCAACATTGGGTGAGATCGACCACAACATAGTTGTAGCCCGTCGGCAATTGGAGATGAGAAAATATAATTTGGCATCCGATGGCAACCTTGGCAGGGTAGCCAATGGGCTAATTGATCAAATGTGCCACATGCATCACTATTGTATTACCTGCGCACCATTATCTTCAGCCCAAACATATTCAGATGGTACTTGGCAGTTCTTTGTTGGCACTAGGTTTTTGTTCCTTGTAATCACAATTCCGCCACCCACAAACATGATTTGTGCTACACCGCGTTGGGAGCAAATAATACACCATCAGCAACATGGTTGGTTGGCTGCTGCACTTCATGTAGACATCTGAGCAAACTTTAACGTATACTAGAAACATAAGGGGGAAGGCCCATTGATGTCGCCTGTATAACCGGGTGGCCAACTATGGTGTTGTCAGTAGTCAAGTAATATGACCGACCTACTGATTCCCCATCCAACACTGCCTACAGACATTGGACGAGCCTCTAGTTGGCCAACCATCTGCTGACCCGAGCCTCTACAGACATTGGACTCTATAAGTAATCGGGGATCTTGGCAGAGTGGTGGCAGTCCCTTGATTAATGTCCATGAGATACTTTTACTGTACATTATATCAGAACTCTATGATATTGATATAGATGAGCCGCGAGAGAGGGACACCACCATGACCTAGCATGAGACATACATGGCACAGCTATTTAGATACTCAATACCGTTTTATGAGCCAATGGAGAAGTCGCATATCTCTGATCGGCCCAAGCAATGATCTGGGTGCTTAAGGATGACCAAGAGGTTGTAACTGTGGAGTCTCAGGAAGCAGTTGGTTGAGGTTCACGAGTCTTCCAGACAAATATATATTTTTACCATTAAACTCTGATGGTTAATACATATTACTTTTTGTCCCTTTTTTTAGTTAATGTTCTTTATTTTAATTCCATTTTATATAATTAATAATTGCAATTTGTAGTATTAAAGTTCTTGCTGTCTTCAACCTCCAAAACCTATTGTTTTATTGTATTGTTCTCTATTATAGTGGGTTACACCTCATTACCTCTATGATGGTACCCCCAATCATTTGTACCTATCATCCACCAGTTACTTACTACTTGTAACCTTACTACTCACTGCTCTCCTACATTCTCCGTTGGGGAGCTATCCTCAGACATGGAGACACCGTAGTCCAAGAAAAGTGATGACTGTCATTAAAGCAACCCTATCATGATGGTAGATGACGGGTTGACCTCTGAGCCACAACATGAGGCAATGAAGGCTCATCGCACATCGTTAAGCTCCTGAGAATGAATAACTACTTTCTCAACTTCTACTCCCCAAAAGGGGGAGATCCTCAGTAATTCCAAAAAAGCAAATGTGTCCTGGCATCTCCGCTAACCCTGAGAAGCTTTTCCTGGATAGGAGTCAACACCTTGGCCACCACCCAAAGGGGCACAGGATGTCTCCAGCACTTCATGAACCCCTACAATGCCGGTGGCAACACCTGCAGCGGCCTCACTAAGTCGGCATCGACGAAACCGTCATATGTCACCCAGGAAGAGCTCTAAAAGGTGTTATCGATGCAGAACTCAGCAAATACCACGACGGAATATGATTTATGTTGGTCATCGCATAGTAGCCCTACCCTTAAGGTTATCAGCCGCCAAAGTTCAATACATTCGATGGAAAGAAAGGGAGCCCACAAGAATATGCCAAGCGGTCCATAGAGCACCTTAGGGTGTACATCAATGACAAGAACTTGCATCTCAAAGAGTTTTTCAAATCAGTTACATGACAAGGCATACATGAAAGCTAGCCCTGGGAAGCACACTATTGTGGGAAGCTTATGTTCACGTAGTTCTACAAAACGTGCGTCATGGTAGAAGAAGAGGAACTCACGATTGTGGAACTGGCGCATGAGAGGCGGTGTATGGGAGAAGTTATTGTGTCCTTCGTCCATCGATCTCGAGTGACAGATCTCGAGTGCTATGAGATAGTACATGAACCTCAGGTCATCAAATTTTTTTATCAAAAGGCATATTGCCCAAGTACAGAGTTTACGACATTTGAGTCCTTCAAGCAATTCGCGATGTTGCCAGGAACATTAGTAACATATTTCAGAAGGCCAAGCTGCTGGCATCACAAACAGTGCTGCCAAGGGACCTCCATAGATGGCCCACCTGCTGGCATTACACGTTCTCTGTGACCTTAATTTGTAGAAGTTAATTGGAGCTTCCTTCAGAGAAATCCCAGAGGCATGTACTCCTCACACAAATCTTCCCAGTCATAAATCTTTTTTCCAATTGACAGAGGATATTATGGAATTTTAGGGTTTGTTTGACGGGGAATGCTTTCACACTATACTTTTCTGCTGTTCGGAAGTCAGTCAACCTGTAAAACATTGAAATATCAACTGTTGTAGCTATAAACCATTTGCCATGTTCTTTAGATATTTTATTTGAGTATTCAGTTAGCCCAAACTTCAAGAAAATAAAATAAAGAAAAGAAAAGGAAGGAAGAAGATAGTCAATATCATCTAAACATACTGAAAATTGTATGCGTAGACATCGACAATGCATATGGCTGTGCTTTATATCCTTAATAGAAGCTTGATCCCCATATATATATATATATATATATATATATATATATATATATATATATATATATATATATATATATATTTTACATTTACCCCTCGCCTCTTATCAGTTTGAATCAGATAGTTTACTTTTCACTTGTTTAAAACAATTTTGGATATCACTCTTGACTGGTTTTTAAATGGGGGTTTTGTATGATAATCCGATGAATATATGCATATAATGCACAAATTGTTCCATTTGATTGTTTAAATATGGGTTCTTATCTTAATTGCCATCTCTTCATTGTGTTAATTTGATAGATTTTGCCAATGTTTACATTGATGGTTTTTAACCAACTGTACATAGATGCATGGAGCAACTTATTTGGTAAGCCTCCTTCTGCGTCAGTGTGGGCTCTCGTTACTTCTTATACAATGCCTTTGTTTTGGAACATCTATTGGCGAAGCCCAAAATTTACTAGAAACTACATGTAGAAAACAAGCCCAAAATTTACAATGTATCTTTTAATCTTTTTGTTTAGATGGTTAGTTGAGAGTGATCATGTTTTTATCAGATAATAAAGATTTGTTCTGATGATTAGTAGTTGTTGAGGCTTTTAACCCCACAAACAGTAAGGGTTCCAAAGTAGGTACGCCACAATTGTTAACAGTGATCTAAAATGAAACCTTAAAAAGAGTTTTGAGTTCAATACTTTGGACCAGAGTCCATGGCATGCTGTTCCACTTTACAATGTAAGGCTATATGCTTGTTATTTGTGATCACTCTTTTAAGAGATTTTAGTAATAGATAAAGTGAGTCCCTAAGTTGTGAAATATATTTTTTTAAATATTAAAAAAATCAATTTGAATTGATTTTTTAAGAGTTGGTCTAAACATTCCGTATCTATATAATAAAGGAGGAGGGGGTTTTGGCCTCTCCCAACTCACAGTTAGGATTAAATTTGAATGTTTGTATCTTACGGTTGAAAACCATTCTCACCAAAGTTTCACATTCACTGACAAATCACGAGGCTCGGAAAAATTCACTGACTAAAAAATCTACTATTAGTGAGAGAACCCGGGTCTCGAAAATTCAATGAGCGAAAATCAATCTTACTAGACACACAAAAAACACACCTTTCTTGCCAAAGCTTTTCATCTTCTTCAAAAACACATCATTCTTTTTTACTCGATGCCGAGTTTCAATGCTTGGTCACCGGTGGGTTGAAGGGTTTGAACGGACATTTGGAGTTCTTCAAACCAGTTGAGATTTGTAAAGACCACTTTCAAGTCAAAGTTTTTAATTTTGTGGAAGATCTAACATAAGAGAAGTTTTTTTCTCTGTTTTATTCTCTTAGTTTTGAACAACTTCGTAAACGGATCTCTGAAACCTTATTTTTTTTTGGGTCTTTCAATAGGTGAGTTTTCAACTTTTAGATTCTTCGTTTTTGTTTAAAACCACAAAGTAGGAAGTGTCAAAGATTTTTTTAGACATTATGTGAGGCCAGTATTTTGTGCATTTTTTTTCACTTCCGTTCATCTCTCCCTAATTTATAAGGTCTCGTTTGGTCGTTTTAAAATTGTAAATTGACTAATATACAAATTGACACATTAATTGTGTTTGGTTTCATTAATGAAATGATTCATTAATCGTCCAATTTTTACTCATGTATAAAATATGAAATTGGATCATTTCACAAAAACGTATAATGCGTCCATTTGAAATAGCAGTCACATAAAGTGCATGCTCCCCTTCCCATTCCCCTCTCTACCCCCTCCCCCTCCCCTCCCCTCCCCCTTCCTCTCTCTCGCTCTTAATTTTTTTTATAGAATCTTAACATCAATTTTAAATTACCAAATATTACATAAAATTTGATTTAACTCGTTTTAAATTAACTAATTCACAATGAACCAATTTAAACAATAAAATAATTTGTGTAACCAAACAGGACCTAAGTATTTCTTTTAAACTCTTTTTGTACCTCTTCTTTTTATTTTATTTCTTTTAAACTCTTTTTGTACCTCTTATTTTTTTTAACTTTATTTGTTGTTTAAAACGGAAGCTTTTGGTTTCAAATGTGAGTATTTGGTGTGTTTTTTGTTTTATGTTGTTATTTTTCTAAAGAATTAATGGCTGTGTGTGTTCATGTGAGAATGACTTCATGTTAGTTACTGGCTAGGTTTGAAGGGACGGAAGGAGATAATATTATTAATCATTTCTTTATATTTACAAAGGCCATGTATGGTTGCGCAAATTATTTGATTATGTAAATTGGTTTATTGTGAATTAGTGAATTGTAAATGAGTACATTTGAAATGAATTTAAATCTATTTTTATGCAATGTTTGGTAATTTGAAATTGATGTTAAGATTTTATGAGGGAAAAAAAAAGATAAAAACAAATTAGGAGAGAGGGGAGGGGGAGGAGGGAAGGGAGGGAAAGAGAGAGAGGAGCATGGATGTATGTGACCCCTATTTCAAATGGATGCATTTCAACTTTTTTGCGAAACTAGGTGTGCCCACGTGTGTTGCACGTGCGAACTTATCCAAGTAGTAAATCTCGGTATTATGTTCAGTTTTCAATCTCCAAATCAAAAGGTATGTCTAAATGTAATATCAGTTACCTAGAAGTAATGGTAGAATATATCTCTAAAATGATCTACATATTGTAACACACAATCCAAAGAGCATTTTTGGAGTGCTTATTTTACGCCAGTGCCTCTATAAATTACTTAAAAGTTTGTGTGTGGAGACATTTAATTCAACTATATATAGGACCTCACAGGTATTATTTGCCAAACAAATTAGTGAGGCGTAGAACAACCTCACTCAATTCTCATTGACCTCATTTTGCGCTTTTATATGTGCTTCCCAATGATGTTGTTGGAGGATTGTTTCAATATATGCTATGGAAATATATGATATTACACAAGCTAATCAAAATATATGTTACCACCCAACTTTACAAATGAAAATCATGAGAACAAACAGAGTAATGGACATAGTAAAAAAAAATGATCAAATTACTATTTCTAAGTTAATTAAATAATTTTGTGGACCGAATATGTTATATAAATGAGCACGAGTCATGAAATAGAAATAACTCTCAATAAGAAAGATAGAGATAGGTAGGTAGGTAGGTAGAGAGAGAGAGAGAGAGAGAGAGAGAGAGAGAGAGAGAGAGACTCACATTAGTATACATAAAACGTAAGATTTGTTTGTGTGTCTTATAGATAAAATGAGTGGTTCAATTAGTCCCAAAACCCCAAAATACAAATCTTTAACCTCAAATTATATCAATTAGATAAATGACCAGGTTGTTTTTCGATTTCAATAAAACTATTGATTTCTCTCTTATGCTACTACAACAATAGGAAGACGTTTTTTTAATTATTCTCCCCAATACCGCAAAAAAGGATTTGTAATTTTTTATGCATATATCCTTGATGTTTTCTTAAAGCCAAATCAATTGCGTAATGATATTAAGTTTCATCCAGAAAGACCAAACACAAGTGAAAAAACATAAAGGAACCAAAATAAAACCTAATTTGGAAAGAAATCTTGAATTAAATTTAATTCACATCAACATTTGAAGGATTGCTTTGTTTGTTATTTATTTAAGAATATTATGTTCCATTATTACTCTTTGAAGATCAATATAGCCTTTCAAAGACAAGGCACCAACGCAATTATAAAATTGTCTCCTTATATCAAAGGAGAATGCATAATACTAAAAGTTATTCAAGTTGGAAACATTAATGAAATACAAATACGTAGAGATTCTGTATGAATATTTTACATAATTTTCTATAAAAAATGCAAGAACACAAATTAACATACTTGAAGAGGCAAACTCGGTAATAGTAGATCAATAAAAAAAGTGAAAATTGATTGTACTGTAAAACTGGGCAACTATTTTTCAAGTTGTACCTTACTCAAATATGAATGAGGGGGATATGGAAAGATGGTTTGAGGAGCCTTGTGTTTATCGGCCAGACCGGGTACAAAAAGAAGGGATGACTCGACACATACACTAACAAACATTTGAACTTTGCATTCTCCGGCCAAGCATGGGACGACCAAAACCCATTCATATATGAACCTTCGAAGACTTTGCGGTAATACTCTTGCAGACATGAAGATCTGAGTTTCCTCTCACATTCGAAGGTCTGAATATTTTCTTTAGATTCGTTAAGAGAATCACACATGGAGTATCGAGGTGTGAGGATTCATTCAAATTATGCTAGGATTTTTCTGCCCCCATACGTTAATGTAAAACGTATATGACTGTGTGATAATTGATTAAATTCTCAAATTTCTACTTTGGCACACTTATTTCATCAGAGTCTATTTTTAAACCAAATTAATTCATCCCCTAAACAAGCAACTACGTGTGTGCGTGTGTCAAACCATAAATAAATAAAGCATGCGACACAAATTTCACGAAAAATCTCCGAAGGGCAAAACCTTTTATTTCTAAAACTTTGACAAGTTTACAAGACCATTGACTTACATACCATCTTGCTTTCGCCCACAAGAGTAACGCACGGTACCTTCGTCAAACCTTCAAAGTAACGGCTAGAAATCAGCAGTGGTTCACACGCAGCTATACCACAAGGACGCGTAGTCCAGACACGCAGTATAAAATCTTCACAAGGACTCCCTCCACAATAGCATGCATCTCTCCGGTTGTGGAGTTCTCCCCACAAAGAATGAATAAAAGCAAAGTGTGTTTTTGAACACCAAAACAATTCACCTAAGCATATGGAATTTTTGTGAATTGAAACCAAAAGGGATAAAAGCCCTAAAAAAAGAAGTCAAAAAGAATTCTGCAGATTCGCAGTTTTTTGTCTTTCAAAACGCTAGGACTTTTTAATGAAAATGAAACCATTTAATGAGTATTTATAGAAAAATGCGCCGCCTCGGTCTTTAGAACGAAAATGGGATCTTGCTCGAACGAAGGACACGTGTCGTTTGAACGACATCGCGCGACATCTCCATGTCACTCGAACGAGATGAGATCTCGCTTGAACGACCTGGGCGTCAAAATCGAGGAACGCTACAGGACTTAGAAAAAATTACTCATTCTCAAATTTTGACGAAAAAGTCCGCTCCAACACTTAGAAAATATTTTGAAAAAATATCCCAAAGCTCTAAGTGCAAAGTTAAGGTATTTAAAACATAACCTTACCAAAGTAAACTTTGCGGAAGATTTTTGATGAAGAACCTTGATATATTCGGATCCGTCTTGATGTAGATTGCTCTTGAACTTCTTCGACGGTTGTAACGGTATACGACATATTTAATTGATAATGGACTTATAAAATAATGTCCTTACAAATCTCCCCCTATGTCTATGCCGGTACATACACAAAAACATCTTAATTATCAAATACCGAAATGCCTATACAAATCTACCCTCCCATGAATAAATTTGCAAGATCTCAAACTATTCTTCAAAAATATTCATCAAATCTCAAAGGTTTCTCATCAAGGTGTGCAACATAATGATCATCAATCTTTGTACCCACACACATGAGATAAAATAAAAACCTTCGTGACGTATCGAGTTTGAAATGATATAATAATAAATCATTAATAAATCAAATCTCCCCCATAATATTGCTAATTCTTTCTCCCCCTTTTTATGATGTCCCCAAATAGACAGATAAAAAAAAACAATCAAAACATGGAGTGTCACGATTAAAAATGAATAGCAAACATGAATCAAACTACACGCATGCAAAGGTATATCTCAAAAAAACATCCACAAACTATTTTTGATTTTTTAATTTTTTCAAACAAAGCAAAAATAATACAAAAATCACAGACCATGGATTTATACTAAAACAACCAAGTCATAAAAATGGAATGAATGGGTGTGAACACATTCAATAGGTAAATAAACTCAATCAATCACATGTGCACGATGAATACGTGTACCCTAATGAATGAACATCAAAAGTATCCTTAGGTGTAAAAATTATTGAATTTAGATGACATCGTCTTATATAAATCAACAAATCAAAGTCAAAGTAATTTCCACACCAATAACATTTAAAACTATTTAATGCTTTTTCAAGACTTTCAAGGACGTGCAAACCCGTTTTAAATTCCATCCAAACTCCCTCATATATATTTTCTTTTAGAGGTAATCTAAATTCTCAAACATTGGAGAATTGGTGCAAAAACCTAATGACCCCTTTTTGGCATGCATTTCTTTTTATCGCCTTTCAATTTTTTCAAGCTCTTTTAAACCTCTTTGGACCTCGGATAATAAAATTCCTCAATTCTCTAGGTCCAATTTAAACGGTGGCTTAATATTCACAAAGGCCAAATGAACCTTTTGCAGCCCTTCTCCGTTTTCAAATAAAGCACACAAACTCACAAACGGCTCTTACATGCACAACTTTCTTATCAAGTTTTATCGCGCTTGGTTTGTTTTAAGGACAGGATTGAAGTGAAAACACCAAACCAACATGTGATAAGACAAGCAAAATAATCAAATAAATCCGTGCATGTGTGCAATAAAGGAAATCATGAGTCAAACATGTAAGAAGTAACACTGAATTACATCTCAATGACTCCAAACATTATAAAGCACAAAGATGACATGATATATTGTCTCAAAACACTATCAAATAGTCACATGGATAAATGGAATGAAATTGTGACTTGGTCATCCAAAGTGTTCATCCATAAAAGGTGCAAACAAAATACAAAAATCTTTTTGTATTTTCTCACAAATTTGATCAAAATAAAATCTTTTTATATTTTTCAATTTAAAAAAAAATGAAAAATATACAAAAATGATACATACTAGCAATAGGCAAATAATGTCATCATGAAAAACATCCTATGCTAGTAACCAAGTCAAACCTCAATCGTTAGGTGCGGAGGGGTTTTCCAAAGGTGGTGCCAACTAATGAAAAACCTTCATCAAATTTTGTGAAGTTTTGACCAAAAATTTAACCTGCTCACCTAAATGTGCAAACTCTCTCATGTAGTCTCTAGGAGCATGTAAAGTATCATGTGTGGCAGAAACACGTGTAGAAGCAAAACGTGACACATAACCCAACTTAAAGCAAAATTCCCTAAGGTGTCATCTCCTTTTGTAATGGGAACAAACATAAATAGGCCTAGGAACACCTCTCTCAAAAACTCTAGAACGTGCTCTCCTAAGGGGAAACAGACGCCTAGGTGGGTTAATTTTCGGGCCATGTGAATCTGTCACTAAAGTGGGAATCGGCTCGGGTGCGACAAAAGAAGTGGAAGCACCGTCATGACCTTTTTCTAGCCCGCCAACTCTACCCTTATCGGAATTAAGAACCATCTTTTCAACCTTCTTTGGTGCATTCTCAAAATTGACTTTGACCTCCCTGGCACGTTCGAGATCACTCTCGAGTTGGGATACACGTGTCATCAGACTGGACACCGTGTCGGTCAAATCACATTTTTCCTTTCTTAAAACCTCCTTCTCTCTCTCCAAATCTAACACTCGACGACCTAAATCCCTATTATACTTCTTTGTTTTTAAGGTTTCGGTATACAAATCTCTAAATGCTTTTTGGAGCTCACTTTCATTTCCACTTTCACTCTCGCTTTCTCCTTCACTCGATGTGCTCAAATCATCACCATCGCATTCATCTGCACTATTGTGGGACAAAGTGGGTGTGCTCACACGACTAGCTAAAAATGCGACATACATACCGTGCTCTTTTTCATCACCCGAATCATAAACTTCTATGTTGCTATCACTAAGTGTGGCAGATATAGCCACTTTCTTTCCCTCTCTCCTAACTCTAGTGGCACACTCATACGCCTTATGCCCTATACCCCCACACTTAAAACACGTCAAACTTTCTAAATTTTCCTCACTCTCCTTTTCTTTTTCTATCTCCTTCTCTTTCTCACCGCTTTCTTTGGCCTATCTATTTTTCTTAAAAAATTTCTTATTGGAAGAATTATTTTTCTTCATGTTGAGAAATTTTTAAAAAAATTTCGCACACAAGGCCATATCTTTAAAATCAAAATCTTCCTCAGAATCGGACTCACAAACTTTTTCTTTCTTTTTCTTAAAATGAGTCTTTAACGCAACGCCTTTATCCCTAGCCTTAATGGTTTGGGGAAACATATCAATCTCATAGGTTTGAAGATCTCCTAAAAGTTCTTCCAACTTAAGTGATTTCAAATTTTTCAAAGAGTTAAAAATAGTGACTTTAGGAATAAAGAGCTTTAGGAGAGATCTCAAAATCTTTTTAACGACACGCGTGTTATCAATCACCTCACCCAAATTAAAACTGGTGTTTACAATGTCCGACAAACGTGCATAAAAATCATCAAAGCATTCAGACTCAGACATGGTGAGAGTCTCAAATTGGGTGGCCAAATTTTGTAATTTTGATTCTTTAACCGCGTTTGTACCCTCATGTGTCAATTTCAAAACATCCCATGCCTCTTTAGACGTGGTGCACGTCATAATTCGACGGAACTCGTCGAGAGTGACGGCTCCAGAAATAGCACTCAAACCACGTGAATTAAAATTAGATATTTTAAAATCATCTTCAGTCCAGGCCGACACAAGTTTTGAAGAGGTGATATTTTCAATGGTGACAGTGGGAGGATTATATCCATTTTCGCAAAGCAACCAAACACGCTCGTCAATGGCTTTTAAACTAGATTTCATGCGATCTTTCCAATAGGCATAATTTTTCCCATAAAAAATAAGCACCTTATTAAATGAATGTTCCATTGAAATATTTGCGATTTTTCACAAAACTGATTTTTCAAAAAAAATCAATATCACACGATTTTGCGAAAAATAGGAATACGCGATAAATTACCGCAACCTGCTCTGATACCAATTTGTTAAACGTATATGACTGTGTGATAATTGATTAAATTCTCAAATTCTACTTTGGCACACTTATTTCATTAGAGTCTATTTTTAAACCAAATTAATTCTTTCCCTAAACAAGCAACTACGTGTGTGCGTGTGTCAAACCATAAATAAATAAAGAATGCGACACAAATTTCAGAAAAAATCCCCGAAGGGAAAAACCTTTTATTTCTAGAATTCTGACAAGTTTACATGACCATTGACTTACATACCATCTTGCTTTCGCCCACAAGAGTAACGCACGGTTCCTTCGTCAAACCTTCAAAGTAACGGCTAGAAATCAGCAGTGGTTCACACGCAGCTATACCACAAGGACGCGTAGTCCAGACACGCAGTCTAAAATCTTCACAAGGACTCCCTCCACAATAGCATGCATCTCTCCGGTTGTGGAGTTCTGCCCACAAAGAATGAATAAAAGAAAAGTGTGTTCTTGAACACCAAAACAATTCACCTAAGCATATGGAATTTTTGTGAATTGAAACCAAAAGGGATAAAACCCTAAAAGAAGAAGTCAAAAAGAATTTTGCAGATTCGCAGTTTTCTGTCTTTCAAAACGCTGGGACTTTTTAATGAAAACGAACCATTTAATGAGTATTTATAGAAAAACACGTCGCCTTGGTCGTTAGAACGAAAATGGGATCTGGCTCGAACGAAGGACAAGTGTCATTTGAACGACATCGCGCGACATCTCCATGTCGCTCGAACGAGATGAGATCTCGCTTGAACGACCTCGGCGTCAAAATCGAGGAATGCTACAGGACTTAGAAAAAATTACTCATTCTCAAATTTTGACGAAAAAATTCGCTCCAGCACTTAGAAAATATTTTGAAAAAATATCCCGAATCTCTAAGTGCAAAGTTAAGGTATATAAAACATAACCTTACTAAAGTAAACTTTGCGAAAGCTTTTTGTTGAAGAACCTTGATATATTCGATCCGTCTTGATGTAGATTTCTCTTGAACTTCTTCGACGGTTGTAACGGTATACGACATAATTAATTGGTAACAGACTTATAAAAGTCCTTACAGTTAAAGTTGTCTCAACAGGGTTAAGTCTATATTTATTGGGTTGAGGTTTACCTGACGGGGTATTCTTCCGAAGCTTGTGTTCCGGTGCCATGAATTCTTGGGGAACCCAATATTTTTTAGGAACTGAGCCAGAGGTCGTCAAATCTAGTTTTCATTCATTAAACCCCTCAGCGTCGACCACGAAATCGGGTTTCATCAGTTTCTTATTTTTCGAGAAGGTTTACTATTTTTATTGTCCTTGAGGCGACATATAGAAAATTTCCAGTTTTTTTTGTTTGCTAAATCTAAACCCATGATTGTGTTGTGATCGGTGCATGGTCAAATAAAGTTCAAAACCCAAATGAAAACAATTTTGTAATCTAATTGAAATTTTAGAATTTTCAGAGGCCGTCGTCGATCTCTGGAGTTTTGACGATTTTTATTTGGGTTTTGAACTTGAAAAGACAGAGAATTGGAAGAGAGAGGTGTGACTTTGGGAAGAATTTGAAATGTTTAAAAAGGCAGGAGTGATCACAACCATCAAGAATTAAAACGGATTTGAGTTGGGGTTATAACCGGAATAACTTGTTATTGAAGGATAATTTGGTCAAATGACGAACTCAATCAGTTTAGTCTCTTTTTAAGTAGTAGAGATGATTCAATTTTAGATTTTACACATGAACTAAAATGGAAAAATTAATTATTCATTTCATTAATGAAACCAAACACAATTAATGAGTCAATTTGTAAATGGATCAATTTATTAATGAACAAATTTATAATTTTCGGACAACCAAAAAGGCCAAAATGAACCAAGTTATACAATAAAATACCAACATCTTTCCGTATGTGGATTATGTGTTGTTCATTATTAGCATTGTGGTTAAAATGAGGTTTTATTTTGTGTTTATAGGTGTATATTTCAACTTATCAACATTAGTTCATTCACAAACAAAAACATCAATTTATATAATAAAAGAGTAGGTATGGTTAAATGTTTTATGTTTGGTCTCCCCCAACTACCACTTCAGATTTTAACAGTTTTAGTTTATTTCTGGCGGCTCAAAATAGTGATAGAAGATGGGAAGGCTTTGGTTGTATGATGGGGAATGATGATCATTTCTACCTTTTATTTTATATTAATTTCGAGTAAAGTGCCAATATATATATATATATATATATATATATATATATATATATATATATATATATATATATATATATATATATATATATATATATATATATATATATCACAACAACTTTCTTAGCGGCTAATATTAATTTTGAATAGTGTCATTTTTATTTTCACATACCTTTGATCTAATTTTATTGAACAACCTTTCCTAACTATTTACGCCTCTCTCTTTCTCACACTTTTGTTCTTAACTTTTAGGTTGTATTTATCATTTGTGATTTCATGGGTTTTTTGGATTATTGAAAATACAGGTTTAAGTGAAGAGGTTGTATTTATCATTTGTCATTTTGTACTATTTATGGGTTTAGGTTATATTTATCATTTATCATTTTGATGTGTAATTGCTACATTTTTTTGTGGTTGATTTTTTTAAAATGTTCTTGAAAAGTCTTATTAGAAGAATTTACTGATCTCTTCATATGAATTGTAATTTTTTTATTTGTTGCATAGATTCAGATTCATCTCCCGTGAATAACATACTCTGATTTAATGATATTTTTTGTAAGTAGACATTTTTTTATTACTTTGATTAAATGTGCATCTTATTTAATACATTCGTAAGAACTTTTCAAATCATGTGTAAAATGAGTCTTATTTAGCACATTTGTAAGTATTGTTTAGATTATCAATTAAATTGGTATGGTGGAGTGATTTTTCATACCATGTTCTCAAATAGTGATTTCTTTTAAAGTTGTAATGAAATGGAATAAGACAGAGTAAGTTTACCAACCACATGCCCAAGGCCATGTTTAACTTGGATATTATAAGAAAAAAAAGTTTCCAAGTGGACATCTCACTGGTAGTCATTGGTTTTATCTTGATAAAAAAATATTTAATTTTTGTTCTTTTGTCCAAATTAATTAAAAAATGTTTCAATTACCGCTTTTATAGAGTTTAAATTACATTTAAAAAAAATACACATTAATTTGAACCAATTATTATCCTAAAAAACATTGAATTGTTGTATTGCATGTTGTATTTATGTAACATCTTTAAGTTTTTCTTATAATTAACATTAGTATCTAGCGAAAACTAATACATGCATGTTTATTTTTTCAACTTAAAACCATTATTAGGGATGTTTCTACTTTAGGCTTTCAACTTAAAATCAATTAAATATTTTTTTAGTACTGGAAAAATAAATTTCCACCTTTTATAATATAAATTGAATTATTTTTTATCACATTGTTGTTTTTCTTTCAAATATAATACAAGAATGAGAGATAACACCTAATAACTAATTACGAATTTCATTTAGTGATTATTACTTTATCAAACTAATTTAAATCATTATTTTTTTATATAAGAAACTAATTCCAAAATAAATCAATCTGCCATCCTCTCACATAACATTCAAAATATACTTTTTACCATGCCATCAACACGGGCTCACCCTAGTATACATATATATGTTGACAAATGTTTTTGGAATAGTAAAAGAAAAATTTGAACTGATTTTTTTTCAATTTACCCCCGAGATAATGTTATATTTAGAGATATCCTTAAATGCTCAATAATTAGACTTACCCCCGTATCAATAAAGGTACAATCAAGATGATGAATATGTGTGTATGTGTGTGTGTGTGTGTGTGTGGGGGGGGGGGGGTTAAGAATAATTTCTTATTTTTTGTATTTCTCATATGCTTTACAAGTTAATCATGCAATTGGATGAAAGAGAATAGTCGAAACATTGGAAACTTTGCGAGAAAGGCAAGTTAAGGGAAAAATAGTAAATTTTCAGTCAAAAGACGGAAAAGAACCTAACATGAAAGTTGAAGATCTCGAGTTCATGAGAACATAGGAAGAAACATCTCCTCGATCCGAGTTACGGTGAAGAAGTTATGTCCGTTTGAAATCGAAGAGAAGTCTGAGGGGGTAAAACTACAAATGAGGAAAAGAAGCAAGCTAAACAGTAATTTCCAAACCCAGTGACTGAATTGGTTTGGTTCCTGGAATGAACTGGTTTTCTTACCATTGAGAGTTCGGTTCTGAGGGTTCGGTTTGGTGTACGGGTTCTATTTCCATCGATTTTTTTTATCTTTTCCTACAATTTAGCTAGAGTAGTTAGGGTCAATGTTTACCTCTTTGGCTGAATTTTGGCACTTATTTAAGTCATTTAGAAGTCTTAATATCAAGAGTTTACACTTAGTTATGCAAGAAAATAACCAATAATCATTGGGGAACAAAGGATTGATCTTTCTACATCACATTAATTGAGCTTTTGCAATTTTACGGAATTCTTCCATTTGTGTGAAGCTTTATTATAGCATCTTTGTTTCTTCGTACTTGGTATAAAATTTTCAATGTTATTTATATGAACACTTGCATGATGAATATTATTAGTGTAGAATTCAAATCCATGTCTAGCTAAGCTATTTGTGGGTTGGGGAACATAAACCCAACCTAGAGTGATCATATTTAAATATAAAATTTAACATAATTAAATAATTAATTCTTGGAGTTTGATACATTAATCAAAACTAATATTGTAATCCTCTTAACTCCGTTTGCTGACAGCAATCGAAGTATTTGAGGATGCATTATATGTGTCGATAAATTTATCATTCGCACTAACTAATTTGTTGACCAATTATCGCGTGAGTTAACTCCCAAACATAATTGGTGCTTCGAATTAGTTTGTGCTCTTATTTGAATTAGTAAAATAATTTTTTAGAATTTTTTTATATATGAAAAATACTCTATCTTTGGGGGGAATGGATCTAATCCTCATTTTTTCAAAAGTGTTTTGAAACCAAAAGTTTCAACTCTTTGCTTTTGGTAGTTTAATTTGCACTTGCATAGCTAAATTTGCATAGATAATTAGAAAGTTTTCAAAATGAAAAACTGTCGTTTTCTTTCTTTCTCGAGTCGAAGCCTAGATCTAAGAGGCCAATACTACCATCATCATCGTTTAGCAACCTATTACCTGAGGATTCTACCCCGTCTTATCGGGTTATTACTTGAGTGATCTGCTTGCACATGAATCATAGGTATACACGTAGCGCAAATTTTTCGTGTCTCGTCAAGTTTTTGACGTCGTTTTTGTGGAACTAGGTAGATTATAGGTTCGTTCGAATTGATCTGAATTTGACTCAAATTCCTAAAAGGCAAAAAAAATCATAAATCCCCAAAATACAAAATATCCCAAAAAAATCTGCAAAAGAAAAATAAACATAAATTCTCTCGATTCCTTAAGTGCAAAATACCCAGACCACTCCAAATCCCGAGCGAATAGTAAATCCCATATCTCCTAGTAATAACACTTTGAATTTTTGGGTACCATCTCCTACACCGAGTAGTCACACCATGAGTAGAACGTTTAAAAACTTCGGTGAGGGTAGTGATTCATTAAGTGTGGGTACGATGTCAGACAATGCTAGTTTTGGAACGAGAAAGGGTGAGATTTCGTATCACCCTATAAGCGACTTCTTATGCCCAGACTGAACCGTCACTCCAGGATGCACTATATTCCTGTATAATGCGGGTGATTTCACTTTAGGAACGGAATGATCCAAATTCTTGCTACTTTTCATAGCATGGAGTCAGAGAAGCCATAGCTCCACATCCATGAGTTCAAGGAGGCGTGCTAAACGTTTAATGATCAAGATTGCACCCAAGACATCATACGTCTCAATATTTTCCCCTTATCACTCAAGGACAAGGCCAGACTTGGATTTTTTCTTTAGCACCGAACTCTATCGGTAGGTGGGGAGACATGCGAGCTAAATTTCTCCAAAAGTTATTTCCCGCTAACATGACCGACTCTATTAGGGCTTAAATTCAAACTTTTAAGAAAAATGATAATGAGTCCTTTGATAGGTGTTGGGAGAGGTTCAACGAGTTGGTTAACATGTGCCCACATTACGATTTTAATAGGTGAAGACGCATCTCCCACTGCCATCATGGGCTTACACCAAGCTCAAAGTAACTCTTAGAAATAATTTATCCGGGAGAGTTCTTTGGGTTAGATGTGGATGATGCGAAGACCCACTTTAAATGTCACCGAGTGGGACACATCGTATTCGAACACCTAACCCAAGGCTAGAATCATGTCTACAACTCCTTCCTCGCCCGGACTCTACTAATTTGACAAAGAATCAGAGTTGAAGCTTCAAATGAATTAATTAGCCAAGTGGCTAGAAGACGTGGTAGCAGCTAGGGGAAATGATATATCCGACCCATCTTAAGCTTTAAAGGAGGAGATTTGAGCGATTTATGAGGCGAGAAATTTAATGAAGGAATGCCCAACTATCCACGCCTACAAAATTATGCTTCAAGAGAAAATTGAAGTGGTGGGAGATTATAAAGGGAATTTTAACGCTCCACACAAAAACTCTTTTAATCCCTCGTAGCGGAACCATCTTGGTTCTAATTATGGGCAACCAAATGCGTTGTTAAATCCAAATCAACATGTTGCCCAATAACTTCCACCACTTCCACCTTTCTAAAAAATGTAACAAATTCAAGAGTCTCCTCCCGCGCCTTATGTGATCCCAAAATGGAAGAGTCTCAAGGACACTCTTGCCCAATTTATACAAACTCATCCAGTGATCAATGCCCAAAATGTTCAAAAAATTCTCGACCTAAAGGCATCGCTTTCTAAGTTGCAATCCTCTTTAGGTGTCCAAGAAAAGGGAAAGTTTCCTGTCCAAGACCAATGACCTCCCCAAGATCAAAACTGTGTAAGATCTAGTCCGATGAAAATCAATAGTAATATAAAGCGATAACCACTCTATGTAGTGGAAGAGTTATTGACTTGTCACCTCCTCCACAAGATGTACAAAAAGACTAGGAGGTTTCAATTTGCACGTAAGAGGCCGAAGATGGCCCCTTGGAAGAGAGTGAGAAAGAAGACACCGTTAGTCCCAAAGTGGTAGTGAGACCCCCGATAGTCGTACCATAGCCTCAACGGTTGGTCCTTCCTCCTAAAGGGGCCTCCTGTGATGACATTTAAGAGGTAATTAAGAAAGTGAAGCTAAACCTACCTTTTCTTGAGGCTATAAAGCAAATTACCGCATATGCTATGTTCTTAAAGGACTTACTTACGGCAAAACTAAAATTAAAGGTAAAGAATAAGGTTTTCCCAGCACAAAATATTAGTTCAGTACTTTTGAGCGACCTCTCATCGAAGTATAATGATTCGGGAGACCCCCACCATTTCGTGCAGTATTGAAGATAGTAAAATCGAGAGAGGTTTATTAAACATAGTGGCGAGTGTCAGCATTCTACCCTATTTCATCTATAGGAAGCTCGATTTCAGAGATCTTAAGCCCATTAAAATTACTCTCCAACTTGCGGATCCTTCCGTAATGGTACCTTGTGGGGTAGTTGAGGACGTGATCATCCAAGTTGATACTTTCCACTTTCCGGTAGATTTTGTCATTTAGGACATGGAGCCTTCCTCCCCATCAAGCCATCATGTTCCCATCAAGCTTAGCTGCTCATTGATTAATACGCGTAATGGGAAAATGCAACTAACATTTGGGAATATGATACTTTAAATGAATATCTTCAATATCACCAAGAAAATGGGCGAGGAGGATTATTTACACGACACAAATCTTATCAATGAGGTAGTACACGAGAATTTTGAGGGTAGTAATTTTAAGGACCCACTTGAGGCGTGCTTGGTGACGACAAGCGAGAGAGAGAGAGAGTACTTCGAGTTCGATTGAGAGTGAGTAGAATAGGGAGATGTTAGATGGGGACGATAGTCAGGATGATGTGAGAGATGTGAGTTGGGTCTCACGATTAGAGGAATTACCACCGAGACATCATGTTTCCATCATTCTTGGCTGCCCTTTTCTATCCACGGCTAATGCATTGATTAGTATGCGCAATGGGAAAATGTAACTAATGTTTGGAAATATGACACTTGGAATGAATATCTTCAACATCACCAAGCAAATGGGTGATAAGGACAATTTACATGACATGAATCTTATTGAGGAGGTAGTACACGAGCATTTTGAGGGTAGTAATTTTAAGGATCCACTTGAGGCGTGCTTAGTGACGACGAGCCAGAGCGAGAGAGAGTACTCTGAGTTCGATCAAGAGGTGAGTAGGATGGGGGAGATATTAGATGAGGGAGAGAGTGAGGACGATGTGAGAGATATGAGTTAGGTCTCGTAATTTGAGGAATGACCACTAATGGAGTCCTACGAGGTTCCTTCTGATGTTAAATTTTTTAAACTCGAATTGAATAAGCTACCTTCTAACACCAAATATGCTTATTTGGGAGAGGATGTGACATATTATGTTATTGTCTCCTCTAGCCTAGATAAAGAGCAAGAAAGTAAGCTTATGGAGATTTTGAGGAAGCATAAGGTGGATTTTAGTTGGTCTATTACATATTTGAAAGGTATTAGTCCCTGAATTTGTACCCATAAAATATACCTAGATGAGGACATGAATCCCTCTAGGGAGATGTGAAGGATATTGAACCCGATCATGTAGGACATCGTGAGAACGAAAATCTTAAAGTTATTGGATGTAGGCATCAGCTATCCAATCTTGAATAGTAAATTGGTTAGTCCAATCCATGTCATTCCCAAGAAGTTGGGAATGAATGTAGTTGATAATGCAAAGGAAGAACTTATTTGAAAATGTAACACCACCAGGTGGCGCGTTTGCATTGATTACCGAAAACTCATTGTCGGCACTAAGAAAAACCATTCCCCTTTTCAGTTCATGGATCAAATGATCAATAGAGTTTTGGGCCACCCATTTTACTATTTTTAGACGGTTATTCAGGTTATAATCAAATAGAGGTGGACGTGCTTGACAAACAAAAGACTACCTTCACATGCTCTTTTGGCACTTTTGCCTACAAAAGGATGTCATTTCGATTATGTAAAGCGCTTACGACCTTTTAAAGGTGCATATTAAGTCTTTCTAGAGACATGGTTGAGATAGGCCTTGAGGTGTTCATGGATGATTTTAGCGTTTTCAGACCCTCTTTTGACCAATGTCTGCTAATACTGAGAAAGTTCTTGCTCGATGTGTGGAACATAACCTAATACTAAATTAGGAGAAATGCCATTTCATGGTTACCTAAGGATTAGTTCTAGGCAACGTAGTATCATTTAGGTGGATATAAGTGGATAGGGCGAATATTTACATCATTGCCGAACTTCCCCCACCTAAGTCATTAAAAGACGTGCACTTATTTTTAGGACACACAGAGTTCTGTCATAGGTTTATTAAGGACTTTAGCTCCATAGCTAGGCCATCAAGTAACTTACTCATCATGGATTCCCCATTTGAGTGGAGTGAAACATTCCAAGAGGCACTTGAGAAATTGAAGAGCATGCTCGTCTCCACTCCTATCATGCAAGCTCCGAATTAGACCTTTCCATTTGGGCTAATGTGTGATGTGAGTACTACGTGGTAGGGATTATTTTAGGGCAAATGAGAGATAAGAAGGCACATGTCATATACTATGCTAGCCGATCTTTAACCGAAACACAATTAAACTACTCGACCACAGAGAAAGAGTTGCTAATGTTAGTGTTTGCCCTTGACAAATTTTGTTCATATCTTATCGGATCACCCATTATATGCTTTACTGACCACATGACACTTAAATGTCTCCTTTCCAAAAAGGATGCAAAGTAGATCCTCATTAGGTGGATTTTGCTACTCCAAGAATTCGACATTTCCATGAAAGATAAGAAAGGAGTAGAAAACATCATAGTCAATCATTTGTCTAGGTTTCGTCCGACGTACCTTAAGATCCCATACCCATAGATGAGTAATTTTTGGATGTGCAACTTTTTGGTACTTCCTCTTTACCTTGGTTTATGGATATCGTGAACTATCTAGTGATGGGGGTCATTCCCTTCGATTGGACTCTGTAAGAGAAGAGTAAGTTTTTCACTTGGTTGGGCATCTTCTTTTATAATGATCCCTATTTATTTAAGTACTGCACGGATCAAATAATATGGAAGTGTGTACCAGATGATGCGATTCAAAGTGTCATCCGATTTTGTCATTCAGAAGCGTGTGGAGGCCACTTTTCCATGAAGAAGATGACCACAAAGATTCTTCAATGTGGTCTCTATTAGCCCATGATCTTTCGAGATGTGAACGCATATTGTATATCTTGTGAGAAATGCCAAAATATGGGCACTATTACTAGACGCGATATGATGCCGCTGACCCTTGTTCTCACTATTAAGATGTTTGAATGTTGGGGCATCGAATTGATGGGAACCTTCCCACCCTCTTTTCATTTTATCTACATCCTTGTTATGGTAGATTATGTGTCTAAATGGGTAGAAGCAATAGCTGGACGCATGAAAGACAATAATGCGGTGGTTAAGTTCATCCATGAACATATACTTTCTCTTTTCGATAACCCGAAGGCTGTTATTAATGATAACGACATGCACATTTACAATAGGCTGTTTGAGAAGTTAACGAGAAAGTATGGAGTTGACCATAATGTTGGGATGACTCAGAATCTACAAACAAATTAACAAGCTTATCTAGCAAATTGAGAGATTAAAAACATTCTCGAAAAGACTGTTGATCCCAATCATCGGGATTGGTCTATCCGATTACTCGATGCGCTATGGGATTACCAAACCTCTTACAAGAACACCCTCAAAATGTCCCTATTTTTCTTTGTGCATGCCAAGCCTTTCCACATTTTCGTCAAGTGGGAACCCACGATGTATTGGGTTATTAAGAGGTTGAACTTTAACTTGGATTAAGTCGGTGAAAAATGGAGCCTTAATTAAATGAGTTGGAAGAAATAAGCAATAATGTGTATGAGAGCACCTGCATTGAAAGATAACTGTTGAAGTTTTCTTTCAATCGTAACATAAATCGCAAAGAGTTTCATTAGGGTTAAAAAGTGCTCCTTTACAAATCACATTATACTTGTTTCCTGAAAAGTTATAGTTGTAATGGTTTGGATCGTTTGTTGTAAAAGAAGTGTTCCCACATGGTGCAAGTGAAATGGAAGATCCAAAGGATGGGAGCACGTTTAAAGTAAATGGACAACTCCTAAATCCACATCTATAGGTGAGTATCGGGGAAGTAGAGACAATTTTATTATCAGACCCCGTGTACGGGCATGAGTAGGTTTTGAAGAGAGGTCGTCGCACCCACGATGTGTATGAGGTGATTTTTTATTATATATTTGATTTGTGTGAGTGTCTCGTGTGTATAGGAATGAATCGTGTGCGTTTTAGTGGGAGTGGGATTTTTTTAATTTTTCGAGGTCCGTCCCGAGAGTGAAAAATGAGTCCGTGGTGATTTCGATGATTTTTGGTAAAAAATGTGAAATTTAGGTTGAACCTCGGGAGACTTTTAGGAAACCCAACATTCGTACCTGACGGAGCATGAAATTTGTGAGCAAAAAGAGAAAATAGGAAAAAATTATGTTCAAGAGACCGAACCCTTAGCGAAGGGGTTTAGTCCCAAAATCGAACCCTCAGAGCCAAGGGTTAGAAAAAGGCAGACATAGATTTCGAACTAGTTCGGTTTTGGAGTGAATCAATTTTCTAACCAAACCGATTAGGCCCCTCGAGCGAACTGGTTCACTTTTCTTGATGGGAAACCCGAATTTTGCCTATTTGTCTCCTCTTTTCCCTCCCAACTTTTACCCTCCACTCCACCAAAAACCATTTCCCTTCTCTCAAACCACGAAATTAACTCAAAAACAGTCCCTCCACCTTTAAAACTTTTCATTTTCCAAAACCCATTCATTTCCCACCAAAATAACCTTTCACTTTCCCACTTTTTCCCACTATTTCCTACCTATAAATACCCCTCCCCCATTCTTACTCACACCTTCGAAACCCTCTCATTTCCTATAATTAATCACTCCCACATACGTTTCCTAGCATCTGCATTGATGAGGTGAGAAATAATTGGGATACTGGAATCATTGACTACCTTTTGGTACTACTTTAAAATTTTTGGTTGTCTTAACTATTAGTTCGTTTCCAAGAAGCACATGCGTCATTTCCATCTAGATCTGGCTATCTAGTCCTAATATTCAAAGATTCTCAATTTCCTCTATGGCAAGATTGATCCTTTTATAATGGATCTCCATGTTTGTGCTTAAAGTTCTTCTGAGAAAGCATCATTTAAATTATTTATCGGGCATCTTCAAGGTAGTGTATCCTTTTTATACTATTTTGAAGAAAAGTAAAAGGACCTAGAGAGTCTTTATACACATTTTGTTTGGGTAATTAGAACTATTGTAGATTTTCTTTCGACATAAATTAATTATCTACCTCATTTACTATGTTTACTCTGTAAGAGTATCTATATACTCATGTTGTGCACCATAAGAATATATTATCTTTCTCCTTTAGTAAAATATATAATTGAGTTTTGTCCTCAAAGTTTTTCCGATAAATAATCGTTTGATTATTCATCGAGCATATTCAAGGTAGAATATCCTATTTATACTACTCTTAAGAAAGGTAAAAGTACCTTAAGACTCTTTATACACATTTTGTCACCAAAGTTATGTCTTTCATAAAATCCTTTTTGGGTGTGTGTTTAGTATGACTCGTTGAACTATATATATATATATATATATATATATATATATATATATATATATAATGCAAAATCTACATTAAAAACTTTTTGTTACATTAAATATATTTAATGAGTTAAACTTTGGACTTGTGCCAAATTTAACTTGTTGGCTTTATTGGTTGCTTTAGGTCGATCACCTTAGCATCACCTCGGCAAAGATATTCTTCACTACAGTGAAGGCCTTTTGTTGGTTACGCACCTGACCAAAGATTCTTCTTAGTAGGTAAACTTACCACATAATACATTGTAATATTCTTCTATTTGCACTATGTCCTAGGTAGATGTTTGAAACTATCCTAATAGTTTCTAGTAATAAGTTTTTAATTGTTGAAAAATTAAACAAACAAATATAAACAATGCATATTTATGTTTGTGTAATTTCACCAAAATACTTCTTAAAGATCCTTACACATCATTGTATAGCCGGGATGAAAGATGAATTTTGTAAAAAGACCATCTTCTAATATTTAAATATAAAGTCGGATACTACTTGGAACATACATCCTATTTTTTAATCTCAAAACGCCATCTTAGACTAGAAATATAGTTGTGATCTTTCAATCATTTAATCTTCTAACAAAGGTGGGTCGTCTACTAATAAAATCTTAATCCTTTACCTATTATATTTATAGTCATTCCTTATTCATTATGAATACCAATATATACCTCCATGATTCTTACATCATTCTACAATAATTCATAATTGGTAACCATGGTAAATTTTTCCTAAAATTCTTTCTTAAGGAGAAAATTAATACATTAGCTTTCCACGGGGTGATAATAAATATTCTAGTCAGAGTCCTTGATCAAATTTGACAATTTTCATTGTCTTATGTTCAATTATTTTTGAACATGTACTTTATACTATTATGATCCATATAAAAATCGAAATTCTTACCAAAAAAATAACACCTCCAAATTTTTTGACCAAAACTAACCATAACTAATTTTAAGTCACTGGCGCAGTAATTATGCTCGTATGATTTTGACTTCCTTGAAGATAAGTACTTTTATTCTATCATAAATTAACCCACATCAAACAAATAAATTCTAGACATATCAATATAAATTATCAATCCTCCTTATCCTAAAGGAATATTTGAAAGTAAGGCAACTACTAACTCATTTTTATGTTCCTAAGATTTACTCTTAAGCTACATAGAGCAGGCACCTTCTTTAATCCATATATAACTTCTTTTACCTGGAGATTTTTAAATTCTTCTCATGTTCTTGAACACGTTAGTCTAAATACTTCTTAAACATTATGTTCACCACATTCATGATAGAGGTTGTTGAAATAGTTAGTCCAAATGACATCACTAGAAATGCATAGCAACCATGCCTAGTATAAAAGTTAACTTCCAACTATCATCTATTGGTTAATTCATTTATATCATTTCCTTCTCATAAATATTTCTAATTCTTTAGATAATCGATTTATATTATTTGACTTCACAAAACTTCAGGATCAATTAATTATGACTGTGATGATGTATGTCTAGATTCTAAGAAGAATTTACTACAACCCATGGAATAAAGTTGAAACTTAAATTCTAAGTCTATACGGATAACTATTTTATCAAAATCATGTAATACAGATTAAGGTATTTTTATCTTGTACGAAAATTACATGGAAGAAAGACGTTAGTGAAAATTTAAAAATTAACACAGGTCAAGTTTGGGGACCAAAATTCTTATAAGGAGGGTAGGATATAATAACCTGACTTTTATATGCCTAAATATATTTATATCATTTGTGTTTCCTAGCATATGATAAAATGCCACTTGGTAAGTATTTATGGTTATAGAATTTTCTGATAAATATATATTTGTTAGGTTGCTCACGTAATGTTGAGAACTTTATGATAATGATCCCTTTATGTTTTTTAATCATACCTACATATTAGACTATAAAGTTAATTCACTACAATCTTAGTAATATATCCCATAAAACTGTATATTTATTTCTAGAGACTAAAGCTAAACCTTAATCCTAATATATAGAGTTTTCAAATTGAATTATATTATATTAGAGATTAAATAGATAGTTAAAAGTTATTTTAAAACTTAGAATTTGTATTGAGGTTTAGTTTTAGGAAGATGATAAGTTTTGGGGTAGAAAATATAATTTTACCACACTTTAGGGACTTTGTTTTAAAAAAGAAAGTTTTTGGGATCCAATGGAAAATAAAAAGGACCTTTCTGAAAATAAAATATTCTTAAAGACCTTTAAGAAATATTAAAAATATATAGTGTGAAATTATCAATATACCCTTTATGTGTAAAATGACCTTTATACCCTTGCCACCATTCCACCTCGTACTTAACACCTTTCTACCTCATGCCTTGACACGTCGTGCTTCATTTTGACACATCTACCTTACACGTCTCATCCATATAGACAAGGCTTATAATACTTGTCACATTTTGGTGAAATAAGACTGCAAGGCCCCTCCATTACGCGACACCTCAACGTTGACTCACCTATGTAAACGTCTTGTCATCTTGAGAGTGTTAACACCTTAATGTCTTTAGAAACCTATAAATAGGAGCTTTGGAAATCAATTGAAACTCACACCAATTCTTTGATAATTATACAAGGAAATAGTGAGAGAAGGTGTGGGGAAGTTTAACAAGAAGTTCTTAAAGTTCATAGGGATATTCATCTTAAGGTAATCTTTTACTAATGTTATAATCCATCTTTATAATTATAATTAATTATTGTATATCTATATTGAGTATAAATGTTGGTAAAAACACTAAAGGTCTGTTTTAGTCAACATACAGATTTTCTAAATTCAATTATTTTATGAAATTGAAACATAAAGCTCTTTTCAAAATTAATTATTGAGTTTGATCTCTTTTAGTGAACATAAAATTATTGGATTTTCTAAATTCAACTATTTAATGAAATTAAAACATAAAACTCTTTTCAACATGAATTATTGAGTTTCAAATAAGGATTTTCACTGATGGATTTATAGTCTTTTTGGGGATGAAAATTAATATTGCTTATTATTTCTAAACACGTAATAGATAAATTAACTTTAAGATTGAATTTATTTATTTTCAAAATTGAACTTGTTTAAAGTTTTATATGGGCGTTTGAAATGATTTTTTTTATTGTAGAATCCATTAAGTAATACTAAAGTCAGACTCGATGAATTTTTGTCTAAATGAGATGGTATTTAAGTGGTTCCTCTGTGACCCTCCACCTTTACTGGGAACGAATTTAAAAATGTTATGTCTAGAGGAGTTAGGATTTAAGTGGTTCCCCTGTAACTCCCTATCTTAACTGGGAACCGAGTGGTTAGGAAAAACTGTGAATTGAATTCTTCAATTTTGATAAATGAATTTTAAAAGTTGAGAAAATGGTTTAAATGCAACATATAAACTCATATTTGTTTAGAATATGAAATTAAACATGTATTGTATTTGTTAAATTAATGTGTCATCCATGACTTAATATCTGTATTTTTGAACCTCCGTTTTGATTGAGTACTTTATACCATTTCTTGCACATTTTAATCATATGATATTATGCAAACTATATGTATTTTGTGAAGTTCTTTTATTAACAAAATGCATCTGATATCGATGATTGATTCATTTGTGATATATTTATATCTCTCCATATAGACATACTGGTTGAATTGAGTATTGAAAGTTAAATTGTATCGAATATTAAAAATTATATTATAAGATTCGGCCAAAGGGATCTTTCTTACCGATTGAACTTCATAGTTGGGTTATCGCTAACTATTTCGATTGACCCTCAACTATTGGGAATAACACGGTAGAATAATGCGGTATTAGAGTGTACCCGATCATTAAAATGATATGGTTGAAAGAAAAACATATTGCATTTGATTTGTCATATTCGTTCTATTATGAGCTATTCATTTCTACATACTATCATTCACTTATAAATATATTACTATAAGTTCCTATCCATATATGTATATTCGTTATGTTCTTACTTGGATAGGTATCTATTTTCTGAAAAACCTTAGAATGTATAGAGATTGAATCTCATTCATCTTTTAGCTGATGTTGTATAAATAACCTTTTTGGAGATTATAGTTAGAGAGGCGGATGAATGTGTGAAGATTGAATTGAAAATTATATTTTGAGATTTGTTTTGTGGCTAGAGTCTAGTGTGGAATGAGATGTTAGAGAATTTATTTCTCTTTAAGTCATTCTGACACGACTTGTAATAGAATTTAGTTATCTATAAGAATAAGAAGTTATTTTTTAGAAGATCTGATGATGTGTTACCTTTTCAGCTAGTTAAAACTCATAACCACGTAAATGTATATTCACTACATTTATTAAAGAGAAAATTTTAAGGACAAAATATTGAATGCCTTGGTGGCATGTCAAGACTCTCGTTTCCCTACTATTTTTAGGTTGGGGTCGTGACATCCCAAGCCTCTTTGGATATTTCACATGTCATAATATATCGGAACTCCTCCGGTGTGACAACACAAAATAAACATTCAAACCAAGTGAGTTATAATTACACAACTTATGTTCATCCTCACACCAGGTTTCTACGAGTTTATGTACACGAACTTAACTTACAAAAGTCATGAGTGGGGTTCATCCTCTAATAATCGCTTGTCATATCCGCTCATATATTGACTTAAGTGTTGATTTCTTATTCTCTTTCCATTGCGTGCAATTAGATCCATCAAACATCGGTGGTCTAAAAAATGACTGACTCTCCATACAAAAACCTATAGGATTTATCCCTAAACAACAATCTAACACAATAACTTAATGTTCTACCTCTTATAATAATATGAAAGTGTTATAGGCTCTAGGGTTCGAATATGGCAAAGGGTGCCAAACAAACAAATTAACTATTTTATTAAAGATTTTTAATTTTAAGTTCATTTAAAAAAGTTACCCCAAATAAACTTAACACCGATTAAATGAAAGTTATGCTAAAATATTAACCAATTTTATCTTGAACTTAAATATGCATCTAGGTCATTGCAGGATAAAATAAGTAAATCAACTATAATGCTCGATGTACGTGGAAAACCTAAATGGAAAAAATCTCGAACAACACAGCCATGTAAATTCATTATGATACGGAATTACACAAGATTAACAAAAGACTTGCACAATGATTTGATGCCCTTGCAATTTTTGACACGTCTTCAATCTTTAATCACTCCTCTACCTAACAACGTAGGAGTCCACCCACATAACTGCCACAATGTGTGAGTCCACACATGCCTTTGTATTCTTTGAATAGGCTCAACAATTGTCACATAATACTGAGTCCACTGTATGTAAACAGATCACATATGGAATCCACAAAATAAAACTTTTCTCTATCAAGATCATGAAAAAAAAACCAATGGTGCCTAAAAGGGGATCTTCAATGCATAACATGATGAACACTTGGATCTTAAACAACTTGGGTGTAAGCAAAGGTTTAAGAGATATTTTTGACAGATTTTGAGAACTCAAAATATAAGTTTTTAGCTCTCATAAAATTGTTTCTACTCACTCTTATTTATAAGAGGTTTTCTAAAAACGATATTAAGATGAAACACTTTGAAGGAAATCTTGAAATAAAAATGTGTCAGGCCGTTCGAATGACTTAAACCTTGTTCGAACGAAGTATAGGATCTCATTCGAACTAGAAACTAATGATCTATCAAACATGATTCCAGCAATTGCCAAAGTTGGTTCATTCAAAGTTTGTTGCAACTTGTTCTAATGAGATATCATATTTCATTCTAACGACGTACAAGTTCTCATTTGAACAAATTCGCGAAAAATATTTTTCATCTAAAAATATTATAAAGGATCAAAACATTTGAAAAGTAATTTTATAAAAACCTAACACCCAAATATATAATATCGAAGGATCAAAATAGTTATGACATTCGTACCTGAGAGATCCTCGAAACGTAAAGAGGAAAATGAGTAAGAAAAATAATACGATGATGTAGATCTTATAACTTGTCCGCTACATCTCCAAGAAACTACATCATAGGCTTGAAAGGTAAAAAAACTCAAGTCCCAACCTATGTCTCAAATAGTTTTGTCCAAATATGGAATAAGAAAAATCATATAAATTAGATCTATTCGCAAATTTGTCCCTATACATCGTTTCTACCTACTAAAATGCCTTGCCCTTTCTTAATATCTCTTCTTCTTGGGGGTATATTGTATCAATGTTATACGATGTAGTCTTCCTCTTATAAGATCCTTTCAGCTCAACAGACGTGAAGTAGCATTCTCTTGCTTCAACTTAATCCCCCGAGACTTCTCCAACCCTAAATGGGTAAGGAATATCATAATCTAATGAATAGCAGAGTGAGTAACTTCAAATTGGCTCAAGAAGATTCATCCTAAAATTATGTTACATGTCGAGATCACATGCTAATCCATGATGAATAAGTTTACTTTCTTTATCAAATAAGCAGGCCACTTGCCCATACACACATCTAATTCCACCATTTTAAGTGGGAAGACTTCTTCCCCCTAAAGTCGATGAGGGCCTGCTGGAAGGGCTTAAGTTTATTCACGTTAAGCTTCAACCCTTTAAATAAATTCCAAAATATTACATTAGCCGAGCTTCCCACGTCAAAAAGTATTCATAAAATATTGTATTAATGAACCATGAGGCTTGCAACCAATGGGTCATCATGTGGGTAAAGGATGATCTTGAAACTAAGTATAAAAAGCAATGATTAGATGATCGATGTTCATTTTTCTGGGACAAATTTCTTCTTCCTCTTCCCTAGTGTCATTTATATCAATTCATTGAAAGCCTCTTCTTGCTTCTCCTATATATGCCTATGTCAACCGGTTCAACTCCTCTTGAAATCATGTGCATGCCAAATGAGATCAAGTAAATGTATCCTTTGGGATCTTTAGATTTTTCAGGTAAGTCTAAGTCTTCATCAGAGTAATTCTCTAAATATCTATCATTTGGTTATTTAACTTCCTTTTTTTTCACTTTGTCTCGCGCAAGGGACCCCTGCCTCTTCCTTTTCTCCCGAGGATGGTTATTCTGATCTACAAACCTTTTTAGCGGACCTTTCTTAATGAGTTTTTCAATATCATCCTTAAGAGAATAATAATCATTATTATCACGACCATGGTCTTCATGAAAATCAAATTATCTTTTTTATTTCTTTATAGGTAGGGATTTTAGTTTAGCAGGCCACTTGATCTATTCCTCATTTTTTTTATTTCATTCAAGATATTCTGAACTAGGGTAGTGAGGTGAACCTATGTTCTCACTTATCCTAAGATTTATTTACCCCTTTGTCTTTTCCATGAGAGGACTTAACATAACTATCTCCCTTAAGCACTTCTTTCTTATATGTCGTTGCTTCTTATACATCTAAAATTAAGAGTAATATTATAAATTATTTTTTAAATCATTTTTACATCATTTCATGTCATATTTTATGCAATATTTCTAAAATTATCTTTTTTTAACATCAAAAGAGAAGCTTTATTCAGAGCATAGGTATTTTACAAATGATGTTCCTTGCTGCTGATCGGGATTGAGACCTGTTGCACATATCACTAAACATAAAAGACAATAAAAAACTAGGAATATGAAAAATAATTTGAAAAAAAATAAGGATGGCACTAAAAAAGCAACAAGTACATCAACACACTTAATATCTTCTCTAAAACAAACACAAAGAATCACATGATGGAAGCGCTGCAATACTTTACGGATGGCTTGGATAAAAAACCTATGGGATGGATGCTGGGCTGTTTTCCTGGAGATCATATGAAATACAATTTGACAACTTGTTTCAATTTTAGTACATTGAAGCCAGATCTAAACCAATTTTAATGGCCCAAATTTTAGGTAATATTGATGATGTATAGCCAATATTATTAGAAAACGTACAAAGGAAGTTCCTGTGGGAATTTTGAATAATTCTGCCAATAGATTCTTGTCCCGAAAGATGGGACTTTGCCCCATCTGTAATAGATTTAAAAAATGGAGACAACAGTCGGACCAGGCAATCTAAAATATCTTTACTGGATATAACAGGGGCCTTGTGGAGGATGGTCCCCTCTCATGAAAAGGAGGATTTGGTCAGAAAAAGAGTGCATGACCTTTCATTTAAGAATCGGTGTATGATGAAAAATAGCCTCATTCTGCACAATGCAAAGAACACGAAGGGAAAATAGCGATCTAAGAGAAAAGTACGTATGCTGAGAAGCTTCGCACAATGTAAACAAAGTGACGAAAAATGAACATTGTCGAAATATCCATTAGGTCTCGTGGTTTGCAAACGTAGAAGAAAGTAGGTCACTCAGTGTAAAATGGTAATTATGATCTTCCGAATCACATAATGAACACAATGGGGAGGGAATTTTATGCTAGTAAAACAGTCGGTACGCTATAGGAAGTGCTTGATGTAAGTGGAACTAAAGGAAAATTTTAAGTTTTGGTGGAAGTACACAGCGCCACAACCATTACTAAGGTAGCGCTGGCATTTAATGCTGATATTCCATCTCATTTAGCTAGTGATACGTATATTTGATCGTAAACGATCCATTGTAACTCGTCCACCAGTATGGTTTATCCAGGACAACATTAGGAGCAATAAAAATGGACTGAATATATGGCAAGAAATCTGTGGGTAACCACTTAGTGAGCACTGGAAAATTTAATTGAGATTACTGGAAAAAAGGAGTGTAGTGGTGAATCAAGAATAGACTGAGAGAGATGCAAAATTCGCTGACTCAGAGGTTCATGAAGAACTCAAATATGACGGCCAAAAGAGATATCATCGGTCCCTATACAACATTTAATACCCTATTTGAATAAAATGAGAAGCTTTGAAATTTTGGTATAAAACCAGGATGTCCTGGTATGGCGAGGAGCCAACAAAAAGGGCATGTGTGAAAAATATTGTTGTTTAAGCAATTGGGACCATAAATTTTTTGGATTTGAAAAAAGCTTCCATAGGAGTTTGAGCATGTATGCCATATTTTTAAAACTATCACGTATGCATGTTATCATGCCGTATCTAAAATTGTTACCCAAAAATTAAGAGTAATATTTTGATACCTAAAAGGCTCTCTATTATAATAGATTATATACACTACACCAAATCCTACGAATGGTCACGCCCAGTGGGTTACGGCCCAAGTCCGCGACCAGCTCGTCGCGGACTTGGGCCGTGACCCACTCCATATTTGGCGTGACCATATTTATTACCACACTAAATTATCGATGCTCTGGAAGTGGTCACGGACTTGGGCCGTGACTACAGTGGTCGCGGACTTGGGCTGTGACCAGGTCGTGACCATCTTGGCGCCAAACTCGTGCCAAAATTCCCTCCAAGCTTGGTCATGGATGGGTCACGGCCCAAGTCCATGACCCATGGCATGAGGAATAAGTGAGTACACACATTGAGGGTCACGGCTTAGGGACGTGACCATTTCTAGAATTAGGCATAAAAAAAGGGCGTTAATGGGGGAAAATTCGAAACAGCTTCCGACCCTCCCCGTGGGTGGCACCAACACCTCCCACGGGACCAATGTAACTCGTAGGAACTGACCCTGCAGCCGCGGGTCTCCCGATTTGATAATACGAAGGTAATTTGTATATTTCTAGACTTAGGCTTAAAAACATGGCGTTAGAGGGTGAAAACTCAAAACAACAACCGAACGGCCCCGTGGGTGGCACCAACACCTCCCACGGGGCCAATGTAACTCGTACGAACTGACTACGCAGTCGCGGGTCTTTCGGTATGAGAGTACGACGGTAATTTGCATATTTCTAGACTTAGGCTTAAAAACATGGCGTTAGAGGGTGAGAACTCGAAACAGCCCTCTAACGGAACCGTGGGTGGCACCAACACCTCCCACGGGATCAATGTAACTCGTAGGAACTGATCCCGCAGCCGCGGGTCTCCCGGTTTGAGAATACGACGGTAATTTGCATATTTCTAGACATAGGCTTAAAAACATGACGTTAGAGGGTGAAAACTCGAAACAGCCCCCGAACGGCCACGTGGGTGGCACCAACACCTCCCACGGGACCAATGTAACTCGTAGGAACTGACCCCACAGCCGCGGGTCTCCCGATTTGAGTATACGACGATAATTTGCATATTTCTAGACTTAGGCTTAAAAACCTGACGTTAGAGGGTGAAAACTCGAAACAGCCCCAAACGGCCCTGTGGGTGGCACCAACACCTCCCACGGGACCAATGTAACTCGTAGGAACTGACCCTGCAGCCGCGGGTCTCCCGATTTGATAATATGACGGTAATTTGTATTTTTCTAGACTTAGGCTTAAAAACATGGCGTTAGAGGGTAAAAACTCGAAACAACCCCCGAACGGCCCCGTGGGTGGCACCAACACCTCCCACGGGACCAATGTAACTCGTAGGAACTGACCATGCAGTCGCGGGTCTCCCGGTATGAGAGTATGATGGTAATTTGTATATTTCTAGACTTAGGCTTAAAAACATGACGTTAGAGGGTGAAAACTCGAAACAGCCCCCGAACGGCTCCGTGGGTGGAACCAACACCTCCCACGGGGCCAATGTAACTCGTAGGAACTGACCCCACAGCCGCGAGACTCCCGGTTTGAGAGTACGACGGTAATTTGCATATTTATACACTTAGGCTTAAAAACATGGCGTTAAAGGGTGAAAACTGAAAACAACCCCTGAACCCCCGTGGGTGGCACCAACACCTCCCACGGGACCAATGTAACTCGTAGGAACTGACCCCGCAGCCGCGGGAGTTCCAATTTGAGAATACGACGGTAATTTTCATATTTCTAGACTTAAGCAAAACATGGCGTTAGAGGATGAAAACCCGAAACAGTCACCGAACGGCCCCATGGGTGGCACCAACACCTCCCACGGGACCAATGTAACTCGTAGGAACTGACCCCAGAGCCGCGGGACTCCCGGTTTGAGAATTCGACGATAATTTGCATATTTCTAAACTTACGCTTAAAAATATGGCGTTAGAAGGTGAAAACTCGAAACATCCCCCGAACGGCCCCGTGGGTGGCGCCATCACCTCCCACGAGACCAATGTAACTCGTAGGAACTGACCACGCAGTCGTGGGACTCTCGGATTGAGAATACGACGGTAATTTGCATATTTTTAGGCTTAGGCTTAAAAACATGGAGTTAGAGGGTGAAAATCCAAAACAGCCCCCGAACGGCACCGTGGGTGGCGCCGACACCTCCCACGGGACTAATGTAACTCGTAGGAACTGACCCCACAGCCGTGGGACTCCCGATTTGAGAATACGAAGATAATTTGTATATTTCTACTTGGTTACTGATAATTTTAACTCATATATGCAATTTTTCATCTTGATTAAATTTTTTGTAAAACTACTTGGTTACTGATATTTTTTTTTATGTATCCTATCATTTGTAGGGTTTTTGCACGCGGATCAAACGAAGGAGGCAATGGTCTACAGCATGAAGATTGTTTATATGTTGTGGACAATCAGGATTTTGTCAGCCATGAGGGCTTTTATTGTTTAGTTTTATGGCCGTGTAGGCTTTTATAATTTGATTGTTGAATTTTATGGCCGTGCAGGCTTTATAATAAGTAGGTTTTACATTTACAGGTTTTGGAATGTCAAGAAAATAGAGAAAACTTTGCCCAATTTTTTTTTTTGGTCTGTGAATTATTAAGACGTGTAATATTTATAAGTTTGTATATATATTCGTTTATTAACAACGTTATCGATTCGCAATTTGTGATTTTTTTTATTGTTTTGCCAATAATAAATATTTGTAACACCTCGTACGCGTCAAACGTTACACGTAGCAACTGATGGTGCACTCGCAGGACCCCCAGTTTTAGGATTGGAACAAAAAAATACATTTTTTTAAAAAATTATAGTTAAATATGGTCATAGACTTTGTCCATGACCATTTTTATTTTTTCGTCATGCATAAAAATGGTCGCGGCCAAAGTCCGCGACCATTTTTTTCATCACGGTTGTGGGTCACGGACTTGGGCCGCGACCATTTTTTTTTATTTTTTTTGTCACGGTTGTGGGTCGCGGACTTTGGTCGCGACCAATTTGTTGCGGTTGTGGGTTACGGATTAGGACCGCGACCAATTTTTTTAATATTTTTTTTTATCACGGTAATGAGTCGCGGACTTTGGCCGCGACCAATTTGTCACGGTTGTGGGTCACGGATCAGGGCCGCGACCAATTTTTTTTAATTTTTTTGTCACGGTCGTGGGTCACGGAATTTGGCCGCGACCAATTTATCACGGTTATGGGTCACGGATAAGGGCCGCGACCCGTCACGACATGGGTCACGGCCTAAGTCCGTGGCCATCTGCCGTGACCCCTCTCGATCGTGACCATTTTTTGGTCAAGGACTTGGGCCGCGACCCACGAAAATGGTCACGACCCAACTCCGCGACCCACAACTTTGGTCAGGGATTTTGGCCGTGACCAATCTCCAGTTTTGGTGTAGTGATAGATAAGACATTTTTAATATGATATGTATATTAATAGAATAATGATATGGGTACAAAAACCTCCCCCAAAACCTTCACCAAAAGTGACGTGGACCCCATACATTCTCTTACCTACCCATTAACTTTCCATCCAAGTCTTTTTATTCCTCCTATAATAATATTTCACTCCTAAAAAAAGACCTCTTACATTCCCTTACTTTACAAGCCACGCACAGAGACCTTCTACAATAAATTTCTTAGCATGGCAACTTTTTCTTTTCATCAAATAGGTGAGTTTTACAACCATTTTTTGTTTATTTCTTTAACAATATTTGGAGCATTAATCATAAATATTTATATAGTAGAGTATAATAAACAACAAAAACACTGAAATTATGTTATATTTATATAGTAGACTATGATAAATAATAACGAAAATATGTTATATTTATATAATAAATAATAAAAATAATAATAAAATTTTGTTATTGGTATTGTAACAAATTTTAAATTTAAATTGCAACTTTTTTTAGGATCAATGGAAAATGAACCATTGGTGGAGCCATTGGTGATTAAGACCTTTTTTTAGGATCAATTTTAAATAATCAAAGGTTGGAATGTTGTTTGGCTCCATTGGTGAGTTATTTGAGTTTTATGAAAATTATGGTAAGGAAATGGATTTTGTTATTTGCAAATGGAGCTATAATAAAGATGGAGATGGAGAAATGAAGTATGTTACTATTGCTTGTTTTTGTGAAGGCAAGACAAGTCAAAGATCAAACAAACCTATTCACAAGCGTCCAGTGATAAAAACAAATTGCAATGCTAGAATTAATGCAACTCTAGGCTCTCATGGTACGTGGAAAATTAAATCAGTAGTGTTGGACCATAACCATGGGTTGACTACTCCAAGTAAATCCAGATTTTATAAAAGCAATAGGGTAATTCCACCACATGTGAAGAAAAGACTAGAGTTGAATGACAAAGCCGATATTGGAATGAATAAAAGTTAAAATTAATTTGTGGTTGAGGTAGGGGCATGAGAATTTGACATTTCAAGAGAAGAATTTCAGGAATTATATTGACAAAGTTCGTCGTTTACGCCTTAGGGAAGGAGATGCCACTAAAATCCATAATTATTTCTTAAAAATGCAAGCGGAGAATTTTGAATAATTTTACATGATGGATTTGGATGATGAGGCTCGACTTCAAAATATTTTTTGGGAAGATACAAGGAGAAGAGCAACGTTTAAGGAGTTTGGTGATGTAATTACCTTTGACAAGACATACTTGACAAACAAATATGATATGCCATTTGTTCCTTTCACGGGGGTGAATCATCATGGCCAATCAGTGTTGTTGGGTTGTGGACTAGTCTCTAATGAAGACGTTGACACGTTCACATGGTTATTTTAATATTTTCTTGTATACTTTTCTGGATGTCCTCCTAATTCCATCCACATAGACCAAGATAAGGCAATGAAAAAGGGTATAGAAGTTTTTTTCCTAAATGCACAACATCGGCGGTGCTTGTGGCATATAAACCCCACAGATTCTATCAAATATTGATTTATGATTTATCAAGTTTTACTACAATGCAGACCCTACATGGGCTGAGATATTATTACACGCAATTTAATACATTGATATACTCTGCGTTTGATGAATTACACTAGACAATACTCTAGTAATAATTTAATTTAAAATGCCACCTCAAATATTACGACAAGAGTCACCACAAACATTATGATACTTGGTTCCATAATAGACATGACTTGTGTCAAACCCCACTTGGGGTATTTTTTTCTATAAAAATAGGGTTCCTCCTCATTTAAGAGGATGATGGTTTTGGGGGTAAAGTAAGGAGATAATTTCTAACTTTTCTCCCCCACAAACTATCGGAGCTCCGTCACAAGTTTAATAGTGACAAGAGGATTTCATAGTTTCATTACGAATTCTACGAATTTCATACGGTTTATGTGCATTTGGAGGCCCGGATTTGGCACCCCCATGCACCAAAACCACCAAAATCACAAAAATTGAGTTTTTCGGCGTATCGTACGGACCACCTTGTAATACCCCGTATTTTACGCATATTATTTTATTATGGAAAATGGGGATTAATTGATTTTAAAAGGAGAAAATTTAATTGTAATTAATCCAATTTAATGGTAATAACTACTAGCGTGACGAGAGTTAGTAGTTATCAAAAATACTATTATGGCCAGGATGAAATACACGACAGTTATGTTATAATTAATTGAGACGCGCGTATGAGTCGGGTCACTAGTATGTATTTGGGGGTAAAAAGGTAAATTATTTTTATATAACTCGAATGACTATTTTGAGTGCACCATAGTGTCCGGAAGGGTCGAAATAGTCAGAAAACACTACTCGGGTATTTTATTTGGAGTTCGGGGCATTTAGGCCCAAAACAACACCCCGAAGGGGTATTTTGGTCTTTTGGGATTTTTGGATAATTAAATGGACGAAAATTAGGTTTAATTAAAAATATTGAGGGTTAGTGGTCTGTCAGTTTCAACTTACATGAGAGTGAGTGAGAGAGAGAGAGAGAGAGAGAGAACCAAGGAAGAAGAAGACTCCATTGTAGCCCTAAGCCAAGAACTCAAGCTTTCACACTGAAAATTCACCAGCGCGTAGATCGTGTCAAGAGGATCATTCCCATACAAATTTCAGTCCAAGAATCAAAAGTTCATTCCGAGGCAAGTGTTTATCTTGCTCCTCTTTTAGCATATATTGTTCCTGTTAATTTAGGTTTGATAATATAAACTTGGTGCAATGAAAACTTAGGTTTAATTGTACTAAATTATGAAGAAACCTTATGAATTGGAGATGGGTATGCATGTAGAGCTTTTTCCCTTTGTTGGACTATTAAAACCTGGGAATTTTATGTCTTAATCACGAATTATAATAAGAGTTTTGGACAATTAAAATTATGGGTTCATATTTAAGAGACTTATTTGAAATTGAAGAGATTGTCGAATTCCAATTGAGTATATAAGGATTTGACCTTTAATTCGTATTAGAAAGTATCTTTGGGGGATTTAGAATAGTGTAGGAACATTACATTAAGATTGGGATGAGTTTGGAATGAGATTGAAGTATGAAAATTTGAGAAAATCGAGTTTGGGGAAGAACTAGGCTTGTTCGGAATTTTCGTTAGAAGACCAGTCCAGGTCGTTCGAACGACCTCGTTCAAATGAGACTTCTAACGAGATTTTCAATAACCCTTCTAACGAGTTACTGAATTCGTTGAAAGTGGGAACTTCGTTTGAACGAACTCGTTCGAACGAGAATCCTGGAACTTCTAACGAGATTCCAGAATGAGTTTTTAGGGTCCGTTAGAGTTAAAAACCATCCTAGGGTTATCCAAGCGAGTGTATTAACCTACGTGAGTAACAGGTGGCTTAAATTCCAAAGTTTTAGGGAATTTAGGGTGTAATGGTCCTCGGGGTATTGAATTTGTGTGAAAACCTATGAGAGAATGTAAGTCCTAGAGATGCTATATATATATACGGATATCGTGGAGAGTAATGGTGTTAATATTACTTACGGATTATAATATTATGTGAATACCTATTAATGTATATAAGTTGTTTGCATGATTATTACTTGGAATATCATGTGTATGACATACCTAGCTACTAGCTGTCGAACGGGGGTTAACGTGTTGTGGACGACTATATCTTCTGTGCCTTTGGGGAATTTTGAGTCGTACCACTAGAGCATGAAACCTAGGTACGGGCTATCTGTGAGAACGATAGTGTTGACGGTCGTATGCGTGCGTAGTCCATCGGCTTGGGACTATGTTTGCCTCTAATAGGTATATATGTTTTATTGGTTCTTGATAGATTGAACCTGTTGTCCTTTATGCGTGAGTGTTTGAATAGGACTAGATAGCCGAGTATGCCTAGCACCAGGGGTTTCTTAACCATGGGTGCAGTATTGATATATTTGTATGTATACATAGTGAGATTTTATGTATGTATACTAAGTTCCTATTGTGTGTTTCATGTTGGCTATTTTATTAAAGTATATACTTAATGGATCACATTTGGGAATTAAGAATGATAGGAGAATGAGTTATAACATCCTTAAACCTTTTCCTAAATGATAGTAATATATTGGTTTCGAGTTATTTAGATATTGTATCTGACATAGTGGTTATCCTACATATAGTCAGGTAGAGTGACGAGACTAGTATGGGTAGTTAGAATCGCTAGGTTTGCACATTAGATGAGAGTTGAGCATCTCAAGGGAGTACGCTGATTTAACATGGATAATATATGTGCTAATTAAATAAATTTAAGCACTTGCTGTATTTAAACTATTTTATACTTGGTCTCTGACCCATTTTTCTACAAATCTCTTTTCTTGTTCTATTATTTTAGGTGCTCAGCCACAGGGACACCAGACTTAGGAGATTCCATTCATTTGCCGAGCTTTAGCTGCTATGGAAGCTACATTATATTGCGAGTAGACGTTTCTGAGTCTATCTCTCCTTATCCATCAGTCATTTCATTTCAGTTGGACATGTCGTCCCTCCTATTTTACATTGAGAAATTTTGAGTTTTTTTTATTCTATTATTGGACTTTGATTTCATGTTATTGGATTATTGTATGGGATTTTGACTAAATGTGTTTACTCCAGATCTTTATTTTAATTCAGTTAGTTCTTTCCTTATGATATTGTGATGATTAGATATTTTTCCTTTATTGTTGATGGTTAATAACAAGATAAAATTTTGACACCAACCTCTTTAAATATTCGGTGGTTAGTTTTATTAAATTAAATTTTGAGTTTTCGACAGTGATATTCTGAAATTAAATTAAATATGAACCAACTTGATATTCTGAAATTAATTAATTAATTAAGGACTGATCACCCGATAATTTAGGCGGGGTGTCACAGGTGGTATCAGAGCATTTGGTTCTAGTGTGCTTAGGATCTGTACGACTTGTTTTGTTTCCACGTAACATCCTTTGATATAGAGCCCTATATTTTAGGATTGTTGTACTCTTTATGCATTTTACGTTCTTCAGCTATTTTGAGATAGTAACTATAGACTTATGAAATTCTTCTCTCCTTTTAGATGCCTCCTCGACGTGCACAGAGAATTCCCAGAGATGCCTAGCCCAAGCCTCAGCCTGCACCAGCGTAGGGTGTGGTGAATTCCATAGAAGTTGACACCATTGTAGCTCAGGCGATAAAAGACGCATTGGCAGTTATACAACAGGCATCACCTCAGGCACCGGTGGTGGCTCCAGTTCAAGCCCAGGCCTTCCCATCTTCCTGGGAACGTGTTAGGGATGCCTTCCAGAAGGCGCATCCTCTGAAGTTTACAGGGAGCTTCGATGTGGTGGTAGAAAGACAATGGAAGAAGGATATCCATAGGCATTTGAGGATGCATTAGTGCACGGAGGTGCAGAGTCAGATATTGGCCACGTTCAAGTTAGTGGGAGTAGCACTACAGTGGTGGGAGTCTATTACCACCGCTGAGGAGAGAGACACACTCACTATTTGAGATTTTTGGGTGCGGTTCGACCGGAAATATTTCCCCTCGGCTGTCCAGACAGAGATGAGATGAAAATTGGTGAAGTTGAAATAGGAGGGAAAGACTGTGGCGAAATATGAGGTAGATTTTATCAACCTTCTGAACATTGTACCGGATGAGATCCCAATTGAGGAGAAGAAGATTCAGCATTTTATGGATGGGTTGACATGGAGGATCCTCCGGCGTTTGATAGACAATCTCTCTTTGGCCACCTATTCAGATAAGGTTAATGCAACACTACTCCACTGTCAGGACCATCGTTTTCATCTGACCGAGGTTAAGCGAGTAGGAGAGTCTAGCCAGCAGGGCAGGACATGACAGGAGGAAATGGTGCCAATGGGGAATAAGCAGGTCAGGGTCAACATAGACACAATGACCAGGGTTCCTAGTAGGGGGATCCTAAGAGGTTCAGGTCAGAAGGTTTTAGACATAGGCAGGGAGGCTTTCGACATGGCCAGCATGTTCATCAGGGACATCAGGGCCAGCAGGGCCTTAATGTCTAAGGGAGGGGTGGTAATGGCCATCAAGGCCAGGGATAGCAGGGACAGAGGGGAGGACCCTTCCCAGTGAGATGTTTCACTTGTGGCGACACTAGCCACAAACATCAGGACTTCCTTCTGAAGGGTAGAGGCCAGCAGCAGCAGCAACAGGGTTCTCGTCAGGAGGCCCAGAGACCGTTATTTTCCACAGTTCTCCCAGCACCTCCACAGATGCTAGCACTGGAACCCATTCCATCCGCCCCAGTTCAGCAAGGGTAGCTTCAGTATGGATGAGTCTACAATCTTCATCAGGCCGCAGTCCCGCAGGACCCACCCGCGATTGAGGGTATGTTTTCTATGCAGGGGACTTTAGGGCGCATTTTATTTGACACGGGGGCCACACACAGTTTTATTGCCATGGGGTTTGCACGTACTACGGGATTAATTGATACAACAGAGAGTAAGACTACTTGTGTGGATTCGCCGTTGAGTAGACGTTTCATTATTTCTTTTATTTATCGGGGAGTGGGTATAGAGATTGGGAGGTTTATCTTACCTGCTGACATACTCGTATTGGATGTCTGAGTATGAAGCAATTATAGGTATGGATTGGCTTGTCGGGTATATGGCCATGATTGATTGTTTTAGTAGGAGTATAATTTTTGCCATACTCGATCCGGAGATGTTCGTGGTGGCGATGCCTCGCCCTGAGGGAGGATCGTCCACATATTTATACTATATTGAGGAGGAGACCTCTAGGGAGGTGGTGATACCACTTGACTTGATTTCGATTGTTCGAGAGTTTGCTAATGTGTTTCAGGAGATTCTGGGGTTACCACCGAGTAGAGAGATAGACTTCGTTATTGATTTTGCACCGGGCACTCGGTCGATAGCCCGTGCACCTTACCGTATGGCTCCATCAGAGATGAGGGAGTTATGTGATCAGATTGAGCAGTTATTGGGGCAAGGATTTATTCGTAGGAGTACTTCACTGTGGGTTGCCCCCGTACTGTTCGTTAAGAAGAGGGATGGATCGTTGAGGTTATGTGTTGATTATCAGGAGTTGAATAAAGTCATGATACGGAACAAATATCCGTTGCCTCGAATCGATGACTTATTCGAACAGTTGAGAGGAGTGGCCTTCGTATCGAAGATTGACTTGAGATCGGGATATCATCAGTTGCATATCAGGGAGAAGGATGTGTCGAAGACTGCCTTCTTAACGAGATATGGTTCCTATGAATTCAGGGTGGCTAACCAACATCCCAGCCGTGTTTATGGACTTGATGAACATGGTGTTCAGAGAGTTCTGGACCAGTTTGTCATCGTCTTTATAGATAACATTCGAGTGTACTTGCAAACTGAGGATGACCATGATGGACACTTGAGGCAAGTTTTGCAGACACTGCGCCAGCATGAGTTGTACGCAAAATACGAGAAATATGGGTTTTGGCGGAAGGAGGTCCAGTTTTTGGGGCATATCATTTATGACATATCTATGGATTTGGGGAAGGTGTCAGTGGTGAGGGAGTGGGGACATCCCATGACACCGACCGAGATACACAGTTTCTTAGGCTTAGTCGGATACTACATGAGGTTCATTCAAGGATTTTCGAAGATAGCGGGTCCGTTGACACACCTGACTCGCAAATGGGTGTCATTTATCTGGAGTGACGCCTGTCAGTTATCCTTTGATGAGTTGAAAGACAATTTAACCTCAGCACCAGTGTTAGCATTGCCCAAGCCGGTAGTGGAGTATCTAGTCTACACTGATGCGTCCTTATTAGGGCTTGGGGCTATGCTTCACTAGGATAACATGCTATAGCTTATGCCTACCGTAAGCTTAAGCCTCACGAAAGGAATTACCCCACCCATGACTTGGAGTTAGCAGCGATCGTATTTGCACTTTGAATTTGGAGACATTACCTCCTAGGGAAGAAATTTCTCTTATTCACGGACCACAAGTCACTACAGTACCTCTTCACACAGAAGGAGTTAAATATGCGTCAACGTCGGTGGCTTGAGTTTGTGAAGGATGATCAATTTGATATCCCATACCACCTGGGGAAGGCTAATGTGGTAGTAGACGCATTGAGCCGTAGGCCAATAGGTGAGGTGGCCGAGGTTTGTGATGATAGTTATGCCCCATATTATTATAAGAGTAGTAGAGGCTCAGGCAACTGCTCCTTTATGCCAGAGTCAGATAGTGCAACTTCTAGCAGAAGGGGCCGAGTCTTATACCGTGGGTTCAGATGGGGGTTTGCATTTCAATGGAAGGTTGGTTGTTCCTGAGGGAGAAGACTTGCGACTCGAGGTGATGACAGAGTCGCACAATTCACGATTTGTGGTACATCCCGGTGGGGATAATATGTACTAGGATATGCGTAGACAGTACTGGTGGAGCGAGATGAAGAAGGATATTGCCGAGTTCGTCTCATAATGTGCCACTTGTCAGTTGGTAAAGGTGGACCATTAGAGATCGACGGGACTTCTACAACCATTAGAGGTTCCTATATGGAAATGGGAGAGCATTTCCATGGACTTCATCACGGGATTACTGACTTACGTGTGAAAATCGAGCGTCCGTGTAAAACGCTAGTCGTTGTTATTGGCTTCCAACGTTAATACAAAAACCAAAACTTTAACTACACTTTTATGGAGTATAGCGGCGAGTCTGGGTATCGAATCCATAGGGAATGTTTGATAGATTTTAATTGATTTATTACTTGATAAAAATAAAGTGTAAAAGATGATGATTGAGTGAGAAAGGTAAAAATAAAGAAGTTAACTAAAACTAATTGGAAAATTATGGTAGGGATACAATCCCTCAACCCTTAGAGTATTGATGGTACAAAACGAATCGTGAATTTAAGTGATTAATTAGACCCGAACTTTAGTACTCTCATGCATTACTTATATGAGGTTCAAGCCTGCATCATACGAAATCAGAAGACGAGTAAAGCAGTAACGCGCGATAGTAACACTCTCATTGCATCCTAAAGCATCCCGGTTACCCAGAAGCAAACGAGATCCAAAGGTATACAATGGTCATGTTACTACGCAATACGGTCGTAATAAATCATTAAATTCAGAGGATTAATTTTATACACATATAACTAACACATTAGGACAAGTTCATGCATCCCGACCCTTGTAAATCTAGCCGAACATGTTAAACTGAACGAAGCTTGAAATAATTATGTTGCGTGTGAAATAACTCATGGTGAAACTATATTGAAACATACAAATAAGTATTATGGACTCATAAATTTATTTGAATAAAGTAAGAGCATTAATCATACAAGAACAATAATAAGAAGAATAGAACTTGGATTAGAAATTGAAAACAAACCCGAAAATAAATCAGTCTTGAAACAAAATAATTCCAGCTTTGTAATAGGAAATCTTCTCTACAAGAACTACTCCAAAACTCTATAGAACTCTCTCTAACAATCTAGTATTATTTAACTCTCTCTAGATCTAAGTATATCTCTAAGTATATTTCTTAAAACCCTCAAGAAGATTGCCTTTTAAAGCCTAATTTCGGACCACAATACACCAAGAATGAGTTGGCAACCACCAGAATCTCACAGGAGCACTTAGAAAAAGAACAAATCTGCCCATCAGGGACCCCGAACCGGTTCTGGGTACATGTGAACCGGTACAGGTTCAGGCTAGGTTCGAGGACATTCTCTGGTCTGGGCGCCAGCATTTTTTCTCGATTTTTCTTCAACTTCTCAAATGATCATAACTCCTTCACCGTAGCTTGGATTTGGGTTCCGTTTCTTCCAGTGTTCTCATTGCTCCAAGATCTTCAACTTTCCAGTTGACTCCACCCCCGGTATCAGGCTAAAGAATTACGAAAATGACCTTGAACTTGCCTTCCTAGCCTCTGGTTTGGGTGACATTCTCTTTGTGGATTTTTCTTTAACTTCAAATTATCATAACTCCTTCACCGTAGCTCGGATTTGGGTACCGTTTATTCCAGTATTCTAGTTGTTCTGATCTCTTAAACTTTCCAGTTGGACCCACCTCCGGTATCTAGTTGCAGAATTACAAAAATGCCCTTGAACTTACCTTCCTAGCCTTTCTTTCATTGTTTTGATTTCTCTTTTGTATCTTTTGCATCATTAACCTGTTAAAACACATCGGAGAGACACAAAACACGAAATACTTGCCTACGAAGGTTAGTAGCAACAATGTGAGTTAAATCCATATCAGTTGCATCACTCGGGCCCACAAATGTACCAAAATTAGGGGAATAAATATACAATATTTATGCCCAATCAAATCCCCCTAACTTAGAACTTTGTGCATCTCGAGCAATGTAAAATATGAAGAAAAGAGGTATCAAATCTTCTAAACATATTATTGGGATAAAATACCTTTTTCGCGGGCGAGCGATTGCATTTGGCGTATGCAACAAGCCTTTAAACCCCTAGGTTACCCTAGTAGGACGAGTATTGTCTCGTGAGGGTTTGCAGTGAATATACCCACAAAATTCGACTCAATGAAGATACAAAATACGCAAAAATTATATAATTCAATCTTTTCTAGAAAATAGTCATTATAAGTTCATGTTCAAGGGTCTCAAATTATAGTGTGTGTGTGCTAAGCCAAAAATCGAACCGCTAACTTCCACCGATTAATCGTTATGTTACTTTCTGAAAGATCGATTTGATTCAAATGCTCACGGGATGCTCTCACAAACGAATCACTCGAAATGTGATTATTCTCTCGGTGTGCATGATTTATAAAGAGTAAATATAACGGACGCAAAGTCATGCACACAATTTGAAAGAAGGAAATATATGGTGATTGGATCTCATTAATGAAATACGGTTTGAAAAACAGGTTCATTGCCTCTTATACATACGTTTTATCTCCTTTATTATCTTTTTGTGTTTCAGTTCTCCATGCGGTAAGCAATTTCATAATTTTTGACTCAGTTAGGACTCTTATGGGTTGAAGGTGTATTGGGTGATATTGGAAAAGGTTAAGAATTTCGGAATTGGAAAACTTTGCTATGATGTCCGTTAGTGCTTTTTCGGGCTTTTTCTCATTTTCTTCATATTCACACTTTTCTTTTCTTGCTTTTGTTGTGCATTTCCATTCTTTTTCTGGCCCTTTTTATTGCACTTGTTTGGACTTAAATTCTGACTTTTTCCATTTTTTACAATTCCGGGCTTTTTGGGTTTTTCGGGTTGTCAAACGAAAGGGAAGACTTTTATTTGGCTCAAAATGGTTTACAAAAGGGGTGATTTTTCACAATTTTTTTATGGCCAATATTTTTGGGTGACAAGCGATGGCCTACTTCATTGTCCAAAATACTAATTGTGTTACCATATGTATTTCGAGATGAATTTAATTTAGAGATTTTTCGGCACGTTTTTCAAGGCAATTTTATACACGTTTCTCAAAACCGATCAAAGTGAAAGACTTGAGATCCTTGACAACTTATTAAGCGCTGAAAAGAACTTTGAGTTAACAATTAACTCGGATTGATTTATAAATTTCACAAAAATGACAAGCTCAAATCTCACCGGGTTTGTTAATCCCCACACTTAATCGTTAAGTCGTCAAATTTCGCACAATTTCCATTATTAGTTGATTTCGGCTTGTGTATTGTGTATTTTTACAACTTGAGACTTTTAAACCAAATTTTTATGATATTTTTGAAAAAATTTGAATTTGAATTTTTATTTATTTTGAAAAAAAAATATTTTTGGCTTTTTTCAACATTTTTCAATTTTTATTTTTTTTGGAAATAAAACACACTTGGAAAGAACATGTGATCGAATCAATGAAACTAAACAATAAATGGGAAGAATATCCCACACCCCCTAACTTAAATGTTGCATTGTCCTCAATGCGAATCAAGCACACAACATAAAGAGAGGAAAAGAAAGATATTACCCAAAATGGAGCGATCTCCGGACAATACAAGTCCAATGATTCTACAAAACATATTAGTACCAAAGCATACAAAAAGAAAGAATAAAATTTTTAACTAATTATACTAGACTATAAGTCAGAATAAAGAAGAAAAAATAAAGAAAATAATAACTAAATATTTACAACCTACAATTTTAATTCTAATTAACCATACACTAAAAGTTGAAATTTTTTAGGGTCTACCCAAAATATGAGTTGACTTTGGAGGATAACCGGTGTACCCTCTCTTGAAATCATGCCTTTCGAGAAATAAGGATTCCGTTTGAACAATGGAAGGCATGTGTGAGATGAAAAAAATGAACCATCACCAATTAAAAAATTTAACGGGATGATGGGGGGTTTGAATGCTAGGTGGGACAAGTACAATTGAGATCCAAGAAAAATATAATCACCTCCCAAAGATTGTTCAAGTAGTATGGGGAGAGGGGCACACAAAAAGGAGGATTCCATATTAGAAAACAATTCTAGCAAAGTGTCTTTGTCGGTAAATGGTGCAAATTTTTTAGAATTTTCAACCGACTCATAGGAATCTAGCGGTACTTCTAATGGTTCAATAACGGTGAACGAAAATGGTGATGAAATAAACTCAATCTGAAGTGATTCATCATCACTTGGAGATTGAATTTTAAGGGAGCACGGCTCACTTTCAATGAGATGTTCTTCAAAAATTTGAGGTGACACATAAGTCTCATCCTCCTCTTTGTTTTCCAAAATAGAACGCACCTCATTGCAAAGTGAGATCATTTTCGTAACAAGACCAATATCTATCACGTTTTGGGTGGAAAGAAAATAGAGTACTTAGAAAAATCATTCTTTCATCCAAAGTAGGATTCCTTGACTCTATAACCTCGGAAGAAAAGTCGTCATTGGATTCGAATAATTCATCCAATTCTTGCTCCTCAAAACGATTTTTTCCTGATATTTGTTTTCAAGCCTTTCATATTCATGAAACAAAAGCCCCTCACCCACTTTAATAGGACGAGGCGGAGATTCTTGAAAATAAAAAGATTGAAAACTATTTCCATATGAACCATTATAATTATCGAACTCACTATAAAAATACATGATTACCGAATAGTTAGTAAACGGACATTCCACGTAAAGAGGTGTGCGGTTAAGGATTCAACATTTCTTGACACTCAATTCTGCAAGCCTGAAAAAAAATTAAAAGAAAAGAAAAAAATATCTTTCGAAATAGTAAATCAATTATAATCTATAACAAAACACTCCCCGGCAATGGCGCCATTTTGACTTACGTGTGAAAACCGAGCGTCCGTGTAATACGCTAGTCGTTGCTATTGGCTTCCAACGTCAATACAAAAACTTAAACTTTAACTACACTTTTATGGAGTATAGCGGCGAGTCTGGGTATCGAATCCACAGGGAATGTTTGATAGGTTTTAATTGATTTATTACTTGATAAAAATAAAGCGTAAAAGATGATGATTGAGTGAGAAAGGTAAAAATAAAGAAGTTATCTAAACTAATTGGAAAATTATGGTAGGGACAGAATCCCTCAATCCTTAGAGTATTGATGGTATAAAATGAATTGTGCATTTAAGTGATTAATTAGACCCGGACTTTAGTACTCTCAAGAATTACATATATGATGTTCAAGCCCGCATCATACGAAATCAGAAGACGAGTGAAACAGTAACGCGCGATAGTAACACTCGCATTGCATCCTAAAGAATCCCGGTTACCCAGAAGCAAACGAGATCCAAAGGTCTACAATGGTCGTGTTACTACGCAATACGGTCGTAATAAGTCATTAAATTCATAGGATTAATTTTATACACATACAACTAACACATTAGGCCAAGTTCATGCATCCCGACCCTTGTAAATCTAGCCGAACATGTTAAACTGAATGAAGCTTGAAATAATTATGTTGCGTATGAAATAACTCATGGTGAAACTATATTGAAACATACAAATAAGTATTATGAACTCAGAAATTTATTTGAATAAAGTAAGAGAATTAATCATACAGGAACAATAATAAGAAGAATAGAACTTAGATTAGAAATTGAAAACAAACCCGAAAATAAATCAGTCTTGAAACAAAATAATTCCAACTCTGTAATAGGAAATCTTCTCTACAAGAACTACACCAAAACTCTATAGAACTCTCTCTAACAATCTAGTATTATTGCACTCTCTCTAGATCTAAGTATGTCCCTAAGTATATTTCTTAAAACACTCAAGAAGACTGCCTTTTAAAGCCTAATTTCGGACCACAATACACCAAGAATGAGTTGGCATCCACCAGAATCATGCTGGAGCACTTAGAAAAAGAACAAATCTGCCCATCAGGGACCCCGAACCGGTTATGGGTACATGTGAACCAGTACCGGTTCAGGCTGGGTTCGAGGACATTCTCTGGTCTGGGCGCCAACATTTTTTCTAGATTTTTCTTCAACTTCAAATGATCATAACTCCTTCACCGTAGCTCGGATTTGGGTGCCGTTTCTTCCAGTGTTCTCGTTGCTCTGATCTATTAAATTTTCCAGTTGACTCCACCCCAGGAATCAGGCTAAAAAATTACGAAAATGACCTTGAACTTGCCTTCCTAGCCTCTGGTTTGGGTGACATTCTCTTCTTGGATTTTTCTTTAACTTCAAATGATCATAACTCCTTCACCGTAGCTCGAATTTGGGTGCCATTTCTTTTAGTATTCTCATTGTTCTGAGCTCTTAAATTTTCCATTTGGCCCCACCTCCGTTATCTAGCTGTAGAATTACGAAAATTCCCTTGAACTTACGTTCCTAGACTTTCTTTCATTGTTTTGATTTCTCTTTTATATCTTTTGCATCATTAACCTGTTAAAACACATCGGAGAGACACGAAACACGAAATACTTGCCTACGAAGGTTAGTATCAATAATGTGAGTTAAATCCATATCAATTGCATCACTCGAGCCCACAAATGTACCGAAATTAGGGGAATACATATACAATATTTATGCCCAATCAATTACCTACATCGCAGAGGGGTCACTATTCTGTATGGGTGATTGTTGATCGGCTGACCAAGGTAGCCCACTTTCTGATAGCTAGGATAGATTACACCACGGGACAGTACAGACAGATATTCACAGTAGAGATAGTGAGACTCCATGGAGTGCTTCTTAATATCGTGTCTGACAGAGATAAGGTGTTTGTGTCTCGATTTTGAGAGAGTTTTCAGGAGGCGATGGGTACGGAGTTGCGACTAAGCATGGCCTATCACCTGTAGACGGATGATCAGACCGAACAAAAAAATCAGATGTTAGAGGACATGTTGCGTATGTGCATTATTGATTTTGGTGGAGGCTGGAAGTAGTACCTTCCGCTGGTGGAGTTTACTTATAACAATTCCTATCAGTTTATTTTCGGTATGGCTCCATTCAAGGCACTATACGGCAGGCCTTGTCATATGTTAATTAGAGGTGGGGGACAACAAGCTACTTGGCCCGGAGGTGATTCAAGATACTTCGACAAAGATAGAGCTGATACAGAGCCGTATTTAGGTTGCTCAGGATTGACAGAAGTGCTACGCTGACGCCAAGCGGTATTTCTGAGAGTTTAATATTGGGGATCAGGTGTTACTTCGGGTGTCTCCTATGAAGGGAGTTATGAATTTTCGGAAGAAGGAAAAGTTGGCGCCTAGGTATGTAGGTCCATTCCCTATCATCGAGAGGATTGGGCTAGTTGCTTATAGACTTGGGTTACCGGAGCACTTGCATAGGGTCCATGACGTGTTCCATATCTCTTCGCTAAGGAGATTTTTTCGAGATGATTTGGCCCATACTCACATTGCGTAGGAGGAGATCGACTTACAATATGATAGCTCCTATGAGGAGGGGCCGGTTGCTATCCTATATCGTAGCGAGAGGAAGTTGAGGTCGAAGATAGTACCACTAGTCCGTGTTCATTGGCGACACCATAATATTGAGGAATCAACCTGGGAGCGCGAGGATGACATGCGTGAATGTTATCCAGAGTTATTCTTGCCAGGTATATATATTCATTTTCAAATTTCGGGACGAAATTCTATTATTAGGGGGAAAATATGTAATACCCCGTATTTTTACGCATATTATTTTATTATGAAATTATGGAAAATTGGGATTAATTAATTTTAAAATGAAAAAAATTAATTTCTAATTAATTCAATTTAATGGTAATAACTACTAGCGTGACGAGATTTAGTAGTTATCGAAAATAATATTATGGCTGAAATGAAATACACGACAGTTATGTAATAATTAATTGAGACGCGCATATGAGTCGCGTCACTAGTATGTAATTGGGGGTTAAAAAGGTAAATTATTTTTATATCACCCGAATGACTAGTTTAAGTGTGCCACAGTGTCCGGAAGGGTCGAAGTAGTTAAGAAACACTAATGGGGTATTTTATTTGGAGTCCGGGGCATTTTAGCCCAAAATGACACCCCGGAGGGGTATTTTGGTCTTTTAGGATTTTTGGATAATTAAATGGACGAAAATTAGTTTTAAATAAAAATATTGAGGGTTAGTGGTCTGTCAGTTTCAACTTTCATGAAAGAGAGAGAGAGAGAGAGAGAGAGAGAGAGAGAAAACCAAGGAAGAAGAAGACCCCAAAACTAAGAAAGCCAAGAACTCAAGCTTTTACACCAAAAATTACACCAGCGCATAGATCGTGTCGAGAGGATCGTTACCATACCAATTTTAGTCCAAGAATCAGAAGTTCATTCCGAGGCAAGTGTTTATCTTTCTCCTCTTTTAGCATATATTATTCCTGTTAATTTAGGTTTGATAATATAAACTTGGTGTAATGAAAACTTAGGTTTAATTGGAACTAATTGTGAAGAAATCTTATGAATTGGAGATGGGTATGCATGTTGAGGTTTTTCCCTTTGTTGGACTATTAAAATCTGGGAATTTTATGTCTTAATCACGAATTATAATAAGAGTTTTGGACAATTAAAATTCTGGGTTCATATTTAAGAGACTTATTTGAAATTGAAGAGATTGTTGAATTCCAATTGAGTATATAAGGATTTGACCTTTAATTAGTATTTGAAAGTATCTTAGGGGGATTTGGAATAGTGTAGGAACATTACATTAAGATTGGGATGATTTTGGAATGAGATTGAAGTATGAAAATTTGAGAAAATTGAGTTTGGGGAAGAACTAGGCCTGTTCGGAATTTTCGTTAGAAGACCAGCCCAGGTCATTCGAAAGACCTCGTTCGAACGAGACTTATAACGAGATTTCCAATGACCCTTTTAATGAGTTGCTGAATTCGTTCGAAGTGGGAACTTCAGTCGAATGAACTCGTTCGAATGACCTCATTCGAACGAGAATCCTGGAACTTCAAACGAGATTCCAGAATGATTTTTTAGGGTCCGTTCGAGTAAAAACCATCCTAGAGTTATCCAAGCGAGTGTATTAACCTACGTGAGTAACGGGTGGAATACATTCCATAGTTTTAGGGAATTTATGGTGTAATGGTCCCCAATGTTTTGAATTTGTGTGAAAACCTAGGAGAGAATGTAAGCCCTAGAGAGGCTATATATATATATATATATATATATATACACGGATATCTTGCAGAGTAATGGCGTTAATATTACTTGCGGATTATAATATTTGGGTTATGTGAATACCTATTAATGTATATAAGTTGTGTATATGATTATTACTTGGAATATCATGTGTATGACATAGCTAGCTATTGGCTATCGAACGGGGGTTAACGCGTTGTGGATGACCATATCTTGTGTGCCTTCGGGGAATTTTGAGTCATACCACTAGAGAATGGAACCTAGGTTCGGGCTATATGTGAGAACGATAGTGTTGATGGTCGTGTCGGTGCGTAGGTATGTGCGTAGCCCATCGGCTTGGGACTAGATAGCCGAGTATGCCTAGAACCAGGGGTTTCTTAACCATGGGTGCAGTATTGATATATTTGTATGTATACATAGTTAGATTTTATATATGTATACTGAGTTCCTATTGTGTGTTTCATGTTGGATACTTTATTAAAGTATATACTTAATGGGTCAGAGTTGAGAATTAAGAATGCTAGGAGAATGAGTTATAACATCCTTAAATCTTTTCCTAAATGATAGTAATATATTGGGTTCGGGTTATTTTGATATTGTATCTGACATAGTGGTTATCCTACATATAGTTAGGTAGAGTGACGAGACTAGTATGTGTAGTTAGAATCACTAGGTTTGCACATTAGATGAGAGGTGAGCATCTCAAGGGAGTACGCTGACTTAACATGGATAATATATGTGCTAATTAAATCAATTTAAGCACTTGCTGTATTTAAACTGTTTTCTACTCGAGCTCTGACCCGTTTTTCTGCAAATCTCTTTTCTTGTTATATTATTTTAGGTGCTCAGCCATAGGGACACCAGACTTAGGAGATTTCATTCATTTGTCGAGCTTTAGCTGCTGTGGAAGCTATAGGATATTATTAGTAGACGTTTCCGAGTCTATCTCTCCTTATCCATCCGTCATTTCATTTCAGTTGGACATATCATCCCTCCTATTTTACATTCATAAATTTTGAGTTGTTTTTATTCTATCATTAGACTTTGATTTCATGTTATTGGATTATTGTATGGAATTTTATCTCGATGTGTTTACTCCAGTTCTTTATTTTAATTCAGTTAGTTCTTTCCTTATGCTATTGTGATTAATAGTGATGATTAGATATTTTTCCTTTATTGTTGATGGTTAATAACAAGATAAAATTTTGACACCAACCTCTTTAAATATTAGGTGGTTAGTTTTATTAAATTAAATTTTGAGTTTTCGACAGTGATGCATTATCTGAACCAAATTGATATTCTGAAATTAATTAATTAATTAAGGACTGATCACCCGGTAATTAATTAGGCGAGGTGTCACACACCTACGCACTATGTTGACTTTGATTCCGCGAAGAGACGGATACGTAGGTGCAACAACATTGCTCAAGTCAAAAGTACGCTAGATGTGGTGCTTCCCCAAATCTATAATACTCTCTTACATTTTGCGACTCCGTTAGGGAGGTATTTGTGATTCTGAATACATAACGCCTCACACGGATACGGACAACTCGGGGGAAGTGGAGCACTTTCTTCAACAAAAGATAAGCATTATTATTTGTATTCTTTCATTTGCTTTGTTGAATATTACATATATCCTTTTTTATGAGTATCAAATTTCATATATATTGAGATATAAAGATATGCTAATATTTATCTCAATCAAATAGCTACAATATTTAGATAAACATAGTTGAAAAATTGTGCAAAAAATAATTTTGTTGTAAAGTAAAAATATTATTACTATTGTTTTATCATTTTAATCTAGATTAACAAAGATTGATTAACAAATGGCGTACGATGCAAGCTTGTGTTCAAATTATGAGCCACACAAATTTACGAGGGTAATAATTATTTGCATGTACAATATGTTTTCCTGGTACTCTAACATTGTATCATAGATTTTAATAAAATATAGTTGCATGTGTCAGCAGTATTAAGTTAACTACTCTTTATCAGAGACGAAAGTAAAACATCTCTGATACAAACTGACTCTGAGATGCACAGTACACTGCCTAAATTGATATAACATGATTTCACAGTTGTATACATGTACTTTAACATTATCTCACACATATAAAAAATCTTATTACAGATCTCATTCAACATCATTGAGTACATCGCATGCCCGTACCACTCAAAATCAGTAAGTAATGGAAACATCTACTTTCGGCTGATGGGACGGGTCAAAAGAACTAAAATCGTTTCCGTTATTTTGTGGCACCCGTTTGGTCGACATCGCAACAAAAAAATCCGATAAAAAAAACTACGGTTGACCCCTATAACGTTTTTTTCCTGCCAAAACCGCCACCGACATCTATTACAAGCTATAAACTTTATCAAACAAACTCAGATTTGAAATGAAATTCCTCAAATACAATCATACGAAAAAATGTAGACCCATTTTTGTGTTTCATTTTACAAGCCAAAGATGAACCACGATGATATATGGAAACAAACCATGTTGAAAATTCGATCCAACTAAGATTCAAACTCCAGCGAAATAAATATCTCTGCCCAACCTCGTGTGAACCTTTGACCAACCTCGTGACTCTTCGAGCAACCTTGCGATCTCCAAACAGTCTTGAACTCCGAGGAGCCTTGATATCAGACATCCAAGGAACCTTGACACCAGACATCCGAGGAGCCTTGACCTCCGAGCAACGTACTGGTGAGACCAATACATCTTATCCAACAACCATAACTCGAGGGACCACAGTCCGACAAACCTTGAAAAAAAACAAGACCCAACTCCCATTCAAATGGGTATACATGAGATTTAGTTGTTGTTTAATCAACCCAATACTAAAAAGTAAATTCTACACACATCACGCCTACCCATTTCCGTCTGACCGATCATACACTGATTCGAAAAGGAGGGGTTTATCCGATCCACCTTCGACTTTCTTCCTAAGCCAACATAACTTGGAGGTGTTCCAATATAAAAAACGCAGAGAGAGGGAAATTTGGAGGCTAATAGTAATTCTATGATTGAAAAAGAAATTCTCTTTTCTCCACAGTTTTCTTAGATGCATCGGTCAACTATGATAATAACTACGAGCCACCTTGAAAAAATGCACAATTATGAAATCACCAAATTGTTTAGAAAAAATTTACAGTATAGACATACTATTGTGGAACGGTAATGACATAATTTTGTGTGATGAATAAAATAAATTTATGGGAAAAAAATCCATTTATCAGTGTAAAAACACATAATTATTTAATGTTGTCTCAAATGAGACCGTTTAGAGATTGAGCTCAAATTAGTACACGTATGTAGTCGTGAAACCTCGATTATATTTTTTTTGAGCAACCATGTGGCATCCTTCTAATAACCTCATCAAAATGATATTTTTAGAGTGACCTTGTTTAAAATAATATTTTTTGAGCAACCAAGTCAAAATTGACATCTTTGGAACGACCTTATCAAGATAATATTTTTGCAAAGTATTAGTAATTTTCTCAATCATTGTCGCCCGAGCAACCTTAGTCATGGTCACTTGAGAAACCTTCCGCACAAACTCAGTCATGGTCCCGCGAAGAAAATGCTACCACAGAGGCACCTTATTGCTTAAATTATGCTCGAGGCACCTAATTGATTAAAATTTTGCCACCGAGAAACCATAAAACTCATTATAGCTACGATCCACCTTATTCACTATTGTGATAAATTTTGCGATTAAATTTCCAATGAAGTATGATCCTTTTGACACTATGATACTAATTACACGAAGGTTTAAATTTGATATTTTTTATCTACCTCAATGTGGCTCAACATGCTTACACATTTTGTTTTAAAAAAAACCCAGTTTTGAGAGTTTGGTCACCTTTGTAGCGGGGGCATGAGATTAATCACTTATGACATGATATATATGTGCTTTATCATTTTATTCTATAAAAATGAGGTTGAAAAAGCACGAGTTGATTGTTGTATCGTATCAAACTTGCATCATATATTGTGTAGATGAATATACTTTATGATTCCTCGTTTAAGGAGACACAATTTTGAGTTTATTTTGTTGTACTAGCATAAAGTAAAATAAAGGGGGAAAATATACCCCATATGATTTTGCTAGGTATTGTAATACATATGCCTCACTAAGTTACTAATGGTTTTATACCAAAATCAGAGTTGATTTCTTGATCTTTGTAGATAAATCGAATGCATATGATCAGATCAAGCTAGAGTAATTATGACAAGTTGTACAGATGTCAAAGTGAATGCTCAGAGATATTCATTAGATATGGGGACAAATACCCCGTGAAATGTATTTAAATTCTTTCAACTCTTATATGGTGTTGTAACTAATAGCTATATTTTCTTTACTTTACTTTATGTTAAAGATAAGAGATAAAATAAAGTAAAGAGGGGGAAAAGTATTGTATAATGTAATATTTAGTTACATAGGAGCCCTAGAGATAAGCGTGCTCAAATCTGGTCACTGAGTAACCATCATTGTCGAAGCATCACCAAAACAGACTCCAAACTTGTTCAGCATAGTCATCGGGTGGCTCACATATAGCACTGAATATATGACATTATTTCTAGCAAAGAAACAGGGGGAAAGAAATTTGCTCGCAAAACCTGGAGCACGAATACAGAGTTTGCATACAAACCTTGCCAGTATTGTGGTAAGTCACCCACATCGAGGCATTATAGTTCTTACGAACCTTACCAGCATTATGGTAAGTCACCCAAATTGGTCAATTATAGTTATGAAAAACCTTACCAGCATCATGGTAAGTCGCCCAAAGTAGTGAATTATAGTTCCGAAAAACCTTACCGACATCACGGTAAGTCGCACTACTTTATTGATATCATAGTAAGTCGCCCAAAGCAGTACATTATAGTTCTGAAAAACCTTAATAGCATCATGGTAAGTCACTGAAAACCATGCATTATAGTTCTGAAAAAAACTTACCAGCATCATGGTAAGTCGCCCAAAGCGGTGCATTATAGTTCTGAAAAGACTTACCAATATTAGGGTAAGTCTCCCAAAGAGGTGCATTATTGTTCTAAAAAAAACTTACTGACATCATGTTAAGTCGACCAAAAGAGGTGCACTATAGTTCTGATAAACCTTACCCATATCATGGTAAGTCGCCCAAAGCGGTGCATTAAAATCCTGATAAACCTTATCGAAATTGTGGTAAGTCACCCAAAGTGGTGCATCATAGTTATGAAAAACCTTGACTTAAGCGGTCACAAAAGTCCTAGTTTATTAGGCGCGCTTGACCTTCGCTTATGGGAGATTAAAGTCCTAGTTTACTAGGCACACCAGACCCTCGCTTATGGGAGATTAAAGTCCTAGTTTACTAGGTGCACCTGACCCCCGCACCCTCGCTTATGGGAGATTAAAGTCCTAGTCTACTAGGTGCACCTGGCCTTCGCTCATGGGAGATTAAAGTCGTATATCACTAGACATGCCCACTAAACCAAAATGGTCAAATTTACACCCTTCAACCATCCAACCTTGTCACGGTCAATGATCCTGATAAAAAAACACGACGGTGACAAGGTCCCTACAAAGGCTTGTCACGGTCAATGATCGTGACAAGGCCGTGACAAATATAGTTATCACGGTCATTGACCGTGACAAGACTATAAAGTTGTCACGGTCATAGACCGTGACATGTCCGTGACAATTCTGTCAGTAAAAAACCCTTCCCTCTTCTTTTTTCCCACCGATTTCTATTCCCTCCATTTCTCTCTCTCTCTCTAAGCGACTGCACTCTCTCTCTCTCTCTACGATTTTGGTACATTTTCTCTCTCTATTTATCTTTCATTTGTGTATATGTGCGTGTGTGTATATATGTGTGTGTAAATGTGTGTGGTGTATATATGCGTGTGGGGGGGGGGGGGGGGAAGGGGGCAGGGCTGGGGAAGGGGAGGGGGTGTATATGTGCGCATGTGTCTGTGTGTATATGTGCGTGTGTGTGTGTGTGTTTATATGTGTGTGTGTGTGTGCGTGTGTAGTGGGTAATGGCAGTGGGGGGGGGGGGGGGGAGGGGGTAGGGCTGGGGGGTGGGGGTGGGGGTGGACAGGGGGTGTGGGGTTATGTGTGTGTGTGTGTTTTAATTAAATTTTTATTGGTTTATTAGATATCACCCCTCATATTGTAGTGCCCCTTGTAAAAGAATTGATTGATTAAATATTGATTGATTGTTAATTTTTTTAGTAAATTAATAATTAGTGCCCCTTTCATATGCAAGTGGGATTGCCCCTCATTGTAAATTAGTAAATTAATAATTATATACTTTAATTGTTAGTTTAATTGATGAAAATAATTAATTGAGTAGATGAATTAGAAGGAGTACGAGATACACATTTGCTGTTGCCATTGCCGTTGGATTGTAATTGATCGATATTCGGTTGGTTAATTTTAAAAGTGGCATGACCACTGGATTATTGTCCATATGGGGGTGGGATTTTTCAACTTGTTTTTTAAAATTACTTTGTATCACAAACAATATATATATATAGTATGATAATTAAATGAAACATACTTGAAATTACATATAGTGCGCATAGATAGTAGCCTTCTAGTTCTTATGCGTACGCATTCAATAACCCTTAGACCTGTTCGAGAGTCATTACCCCTGTAATGAGATCTCTCGAATTGTCCCATTTGGACAGTTTGGGACTGTATAATTTCTGTATAATAATATTCTTAGTGGCTTAAAGTAGTTACTTTTGGAGAAAGTTTTGCAGTCATATCCTAATGTTCTCTGGGTACATACTAGATTGACAATTGTGACTGTTATTTCAATTGATCAATTGAAATAACACTCACACTTGCCAATCTACGTCGTGTACTTGGAGAAATACGGTGATATGCTGCCAAATTTTTATCAAATCGTAACAATGTGCGTGAGCTGTTAAGTATATTACAAAATTATGCGGTCTTGAATAGGATAGGACCACTCACCCTTTAGAGGAGATGGAGGAAATATTAATTTCTATTATAAATTGAATTTGAATTTGAAATTTAAAAATAGAATATAAATAAGACATAATTAAATGAAACATACTATAAATATAAGTTTTGTTTATACTAATCCATGAATATACGCTTCGTATCTTTAATATGTGATTAGTTGTGGTAGCTGTGATGGGATATCCGAAATACAAAGAGTGGATGGGTGAGATAAATAGAATGGGGGATGTGTTTCGCAGAGGTGCTAATGAATTTGTGAAATACGCAAAGAGATGTCATAATGATGAAGAGTTTCTGTTTTCGTGTGCTAGGTGTAAGAATGGTAAGGTGTTTGAGTGTAAAACAGTTGAACTACATTTGTTAAGATGGGGTATGCAAGATATTTATCAATTTTTGAGTTTTCACGGTGAATTGAAAGTTCCTTTTGTCCCCAAACAACCTTCACAACAACCTTCAACAAGTAAGATAGATGTAAAAGGGGACGACGTAGATCATAATATGTTAGAGGATTTAGTTGATGATGCATACAGAGTTTATGAAGCAGAGGAGAATGAGGTTACTGATGATGTACAAGGTTCAAGTGCTAGTGAAGATATCGTGATAAACCTTGACGATGACTACCAAAGTTTAAAATTAAAGGCGACCCAACCGTTATACTCTGACTGTGAGAAAGATCAAACAACTTTACATGCCATGGTTGGTTTGCACAGTTGAAGACGCAGTACTGTTTGTTTGGCAATAGCACAATAAGAATTCTGAATTGGGTGAAGGGCTTACTACCTAAGGAAAATATGCTTCCAAATAGCTATCCTGTTATGAAGAACAGTTTGAAAGGTTTGGTAATGAAGTATAAATCAATCCATGCTTGTGTGTATGACTGCATACTATACCGAAAGGAGTATGAAAATCTCGATCGTTGTCCGATATGAGATGAACCTAAATATGTCCGATCTACTGGTAAGGAAGGCACAAGCTCAAAAGTGCCTCAAAAAGTGTTGAAATATTTTACCGTTGGTCCTAGATTAAAGCGATTTTTCACAGTACATGGATAGCGGAGGCAATGACTTGGCATGCTAGGGCATAAGTAGGGGGTAATCTCATGTGTCATCCTATTGATTCTACAGCTTGGAGGAGGATGAATTATGAGTATCCCGATTTTGCTCGAGAACAGCGCAACATTCGTTTGGCTATATCAATAGATGGTTTCAATCCATTTGGAAATCTACGCACCAATCAGAGTGTATGGCTAATGATCCTAGCCCCACTCAACCTCCCTCCTTCACAGTGTATGATACCTGAATTTTTGATGCTGTCTTTATTGATACCTGGGCCAAAGGCACCAAGTGTTGGCATCGACGTCTACCTGGATCCTTTGGTAGAAGAATTAAATGAGTTTTGGGAAGAGGGTGTGCAATCATTTGACTCTTTTAGAAAAGAAGAGTTTACGCTGAAAGCTATATTGATGTGGGCAATTCATGATTTTCCAACTTATGGGACATTATCCGATTGTGTTGTACATGGTTATTTGGGGTGTCCTATTTGTGGAGAGGAGACTGAATCTCTTCATCTATCCACTAGCTAAAAAAATGTATACCATTGCCATAGGAGGTTTTTACCCCCGGCTCATAGTTTCAGATTTGAGGAAGGTTCCAATTTTTTATCAGGCGGGTTGAACATAGGCTATCGCCGAGACAACTTTCAGGTTCAGAAATTGAAAGTAAATCTTCTAAATTTGGCCCTAATATTCCAGGTAAGAATTTTAAATTTAAGAACGTCAAGTATAAGAAGACCCCAACTCGGAATGAAACTGAGACAAGAAAGGCATGGTCTAGGAGGTCAATTTTATTTGACTTGCCTTATTAGAAGAATAACCTGATGCGCCATATATTGGATGTGATGCATGCAGAGAAGAACCTCACTGAACATATTGTGGGCACTTGCCTTGGGGGGAGTCATTCTAAGGATGGAGAAAATGCACGAAAAGACCTTAAATCGTTGAAACATAAGCCGCAACTATGGTTGAAAGAAGATAGTAGGGGAAGGACAATAATTCCCCCTGGTGTGTTTACTTTGACGAGTGGGGAAAGGAAGGTTCTTTTAGACACAATATATAATTTCAAGGGCCTATCTAATTTTTCGTCCAACTTGCAAAGGATTGTGAATTATGCTACTCACGATTTACATAAGTGTAAGTCCCACGATTGGCATGTGATCATGCAATTGGTTCCTCTATTGTTTAAGCACTGTTTCTCCAAGCACAAGGATTTGTGGAGGGCTATTATGCAAATTAGTATTACCTTCTCACTTTTGTGTGAGAAGGTAGTCAATCAAGAACACATAGTGGCCGCAAAATTAGCGGTGACCAAAGCGATTTGTGTGTTAGAGAAATACTTTCCCCCAGCATTCTTTGAGGTAAGTGTTCACTTGTTAGTACACCTATGCGATGAGGCACTTCTTTGTGGTCCAGTTAGATATCGGTGGATGTATCCGTTTGAAAGATTGATGAAAGTTTTTAAATATTACGTCAAGAATACGCAATATATTGTAGGATCAATTGGAGAGGAATACATCACCGTGGAGCCATTAATCTATACTCGGGAATATATGCCTGACTCGACCAACGTTGATGACACTGACGAGTTCGTCGATGATGGTGGTCATGTGATGGGAAAACGAGTGAAATTAACGAGTTCGCAATATGAACAAGTAACTCGTTATCTATTTGACACACATGAAGATGTCGAAGAATGGAAAAAGTAAGTTTAAATTATTTTAAGTTTTACACTATTTTAGATTATTTTATACATGATTAATTTTGTAATATGTAGAAAATATGAAACCTGTGAGAACAATAAAAGACGAAAAATAATGGTACAATCAGACAGTGAATTTAGGCTGTGGTTGTCACAAGAGGTAATTATAATGAAAATCGCTGTTATATAATTTTACATTACACTCAAACTTTACAACTAATCTAATTAATTTATCTATATTCTCAGCTCTTAAATATGGGTGATGCGACATCAAGGCTTGCTCGTGTAGCCACTGGACCCTTGTTCATGGCACAAGAGTACAAAAAGTATCTATTGAACGGTTATGTATTCGGTGCAAAAGTGTACGAGGAAAGTACAAATGTACAGAACTCGGGCATTTCATACAAGGCTCTTACTTTCTTTCGAGCGAGCGCAAAAGATAAAAACCACGTTGAAGCTGAAAAGACTTACTATGGTTTAATTCGAAATATATTTGAATTGAATTATATAAGCTTCAAAGAGGTTGTATTTTATTGTGACTGGGTAAGAGTTGAGGATAAAAATACTTGTAAAGTTGATCCTCACAGTAATTTGATAATGGCTGACTTGTCCAAGTTGAAGAGCAACGACCACGTGAGCAATGAGACGTTTGTTTGTGCATTTCAAAAGGTCAACCAAGTGTTTTACTTGAATTATATCAACAACGAGCTGTGGTCAATTGTCCTACATGCGCCAAAGCGTCTAAATAATAGTGTGGATGACTTCGCTTCTCCTACCGATTATCAATCCATTTTTTATGATAACCCGAATTTGAAATAATTTTTCAATTTGTAATAAATATTCCAATTTGTACTTTATTAATCCATTTTTAATGCTTTTAATTGATTTGCACTTTATCATTTTCACTTTTGTGTAGTGTGCGTGTGGGTGTGTGTGTGTGGGTGGGGATGTTTCGAATTTTTAGTGATTGTACATATTATGAGTTAGAGGCTGTTGTTTTGAAATTCAGAATTGAGGTGTTAAACAGTAATGATTCATTTGGATTTGTAGTAATTGTACATATTTGCATGTATTCTTCTAATTATTTTTTATTTGTACTAATAACAACATTTTTTTTTACAAAAAATGTCTCCTTCAGGTATTAAGGCGAGGATGATGATGCTGATTATGATGATGTCATCTGGGCTCGGTGGTAGAGGAGGCGACGAGGGCTCCTCGGCCCCTAGGCTCCCCAAATATGACAAATTTGGGATGGACATCTAGAACAAGACGGGGCTATTAGCGAGATGCCTCGAGCTGGTAAAGACGATCATCGATGACTCGGGGTACACTAGTTGGAGGGAGGTGCCAAATGAGCTCAAGCTAGCTATTTGGACGGCACTACAGGTAATGTATTTATATTTATATTTATATTTATATTTATATTTATATGAGTATTTCAATTTCAATTTCAATTTCATTTTATATTTATATTTATATTTAGTTGCAACTAACATTGTATTTGTTGGACAGGAACAATTCAACTTGGATCCAAAACTCCATGATTTCATCTTGGAGAAGTTGAGGGAGCAACACAAGACGTGGAAGAAAAATATGCGGACCCGGTACTTTGGGAAGACCCGAGACTCCATTATCCGAATGCATAAGTCCGTCCCGCCGAAGGATCCCATCTCATTGGCACAATGGCAAACGTTCATTGGCAATGTGATCGGGGAGCGACAATTGGCATCTCGCCAATCGGGGAGGGAAAATCGGGCAAAAAGGATGGACGTGCACTACTCCGGTCGGACGTCTTATGCCGAGGTGGAGCATAGGATGATGGTAAGATTTAATTTTTCTATAATTACAAAAATATATTATTCTGCATTATTTCACATTGCGGGGACGATACTAATTTTGCATTATTTTATTTCAGGGGACGGGGAGTGGCCCTGGGGGTAGGCCACATAGGCTCGATACTTATGTGTCTCTTCGGACGAAGAAGGGGAAGGATAAGGAGGTGTCCCCGAGCGTCGCGACCATGATTGTAAGTAATCCGACAGTTTACTTTTTGTTAATTACGTTATAATTTTTTTATTTACTTATTTAACTAATCATGTGCTTTTTTTCGTTTTAGGCAAAGCTTAAGGAAGTGCATGAGTTGCAGTCTGATGCCGATAAGGCATCTTTGTCCACAGACGCACTCAGCCAAGTGCTTGGTGCTGATCGCAAGGGGAGGACAAGGGGGGTGATCTCGCGGGTGGCCAAATCTAGGATCATCGGATTGGAGACAAGCGACATCGGGTTGGCTCGAACGGTGGACTCGCATGACGCGAAGCTATCCCGTTTGGAGGTGATTGTCCAAGATATGTTCTCATTCATGAAGCGTTCGGTGGGCTGAAACCGTAAGGGGAAAGGGAAGGATAAGGTGGTGGTGGTGGAAGAGGAGGTGCAGGAGGACGAGGATGTGGACCTCGTTGCTTCATCGCCGACACGTGTGGACTCTGATGATCCACTCCCCTATTTGGCTCCCTTCGACCGACCAATGTCGACACTTGGTTGACCGAGCGTGTTTATACAAGACATATTTGATGGGCAGCGGATAGGGCAGGGGTTGAGGGACCCGAATACCGTCTAGGGTATGCCAGTTCATGGACGTTTGCTTCAAGACATCGAGGCCAAGGTGCTCATCACACATGTGATACACGGGAAGGAGAACTCCTCATTGTAGTTGCACGAACAATGTGACACGATGCATATTGCTGGGTGTATTAATTCGTATATCGTGTGGCCTACTCACCTCCTCAGACCTACCCCAAACATGTAGTGACATTATTTGAATTGAATTATTTTAAGTTGTTACATTTGAATTATATTTGGATTATATCGTGATGCATATTATTTTGAATGTATATTTGCATTATCTCTATTTTATTTGGATATATGATGTTTGAATAGGTACACTGTTGCTATAACAGGTACAAATATACTGTTGGGCAGTGGCAGTGGCCATACTACCCAACAGATCTTTTTTCAATTCTGCCCAGAATTGTCACGGTCATTGACCGTGATAATTTTTTTATTAAATATCACGGATTTGTCACGGTTAATAATCGTGACTAATATTGTCACGATCATTGATCGTGTCATGATCGTGACAAGTCTAATAAACTTGTCGTGGTCAATGACCGTGACAATAAACGTTGTCACCCCCAGACTTGTCATGGTCAATGACCGTGACAATTCGACAAATTTGATGTAGTGGCCCGACCCTCGTTTATGGGAGATTAAAGTCCTATATTACTAGGCGTGACCCTTTTAAGGGGGATAAAAGTCCTATATTACTAGGTGCGCCTGACTCTCCCTCATGGGAGATTAAATTCCTATATCACCAGGCATGCTTGACCCTGATTTGTGGGAGATTAAAGACCCTGATTTTCGGGCACGCTTAAAGACCCTGATTTTCGAGCACGTTTAATGTCCCCATTTACTTAAAGGACCTTCATAGTTGCTCGACTAAGTGAAATTGGCACACTTGCAAAAAAAAATATTTGTTTTAAAACCCCAGTTAACTTGAAGCACAAATGGTTGCTCGATCGAGTACTCTCGATAAGTTTTGATCTTATGATTGCAAAAGATCCACTATACTTAGATAACCACCAATTGGTTGCTCGGGCTGGTACATTTGGCAAGTTTGTTGATTCAAAATTTTTAAAACCACATAAAATTATGGATATATGCTTATTCGAGAGGATTGGGGGCAACCCCCAAAATAATCCTCCAAAATAAAAAACAGAGGCAACAAAGATATCCCTCAAAACTATATGCAAATGATATATGCATATACGTGCATTATAACTGAACAAACATGGTTATATGATGATTTTCTAGTTGAAACATGCTAAACGTTTTTTTAGTACACATAGTTGATATGTCTCAACCGAAGCATCAACACACCAACTATGCGTACTAGGGGACAAATGTAGAGTGGGGTTAAATAAATTAACCCCAAAGATTTGATCAAATATTGATTTATGATTGATCATTTTTTACTATAATCCGGACTCTACATGGGCTGAGATATTATTACGCGCGTTTTAATATGCGTATACTCCGCGTTTGATGAATTATACTAGACAATACTCTAGTAATGATTTAATTTGTTCATTTAAAATGCCACCAAAGATATTGCGACAAGTGGCACCACAAATATTAGGACACTTGGTTCCATAATAAACATGACATGTGTCAAACCCCACTCAGAGTATTTTTTCTATAAAAAGAGGGTTCCTCCTCATTTGAGAGGATGATGGTTTGGAGGGAAAAGTAAGGAGAGATATTCTAACTCTTCGCCCCCATAAACTGTCGGAACCCGTCACAAGTTTGATAGTGGCGAGCGGATTTCATAGTTTAATTAAGATTTTTACGTATTTTATACGGTATATCTACGTTTGGAGGTGGCTAGCCAGATTTGGCACCACCCGCACACTAAAATCACCAAAAACTGAGTTTTCTGGCCTATCATACGAACCTACGAACTATGTTGACCTTGATTCCACGAAGAGACGGATATGTTGGTTCAACAACGTTGCTCGAGTAAAAAATACGCTTAATGTGGTGCTTCCCCAAATCTAGACTACTCTATTACAATATTCCATTTGCTCTATTTGTGGGGATGAATCATTATGGCCAATCAGTGTTGTTGGGTTGTGGATTAATCTCTAATAAAGACGTTGGCACGTTCACATGGTTATTTCAATCTTGTCTTGTATGCATGTCTGGATGTCCTCCTAATGCCATCCTCACAGACCAAGATAAGGCAATGAAAAAGGCTATAGCAATTGTTTACCCGAATGCACAACATCGGTGGTTTTGATGGCATATTATGAAAAAGTTGTCTGAAAAATTGAGTGGGCACAAAGAGTATGATTCAATCAAATTTTCCATTCATAATTGTGTGTACGATTCCTTAACTATTGAGGAATTGAACATAATTGGTGCTAGTTGATTGAGAAGTATAATCTTGAAGGTAGTGAGTGGTTACTTAGATTGTATGAAGAGAGACACCGTTGGGTGCCAACCTTTTTAAAGGATACTTTTTGGGTCGAAATGTCAATAACATGACGAAGTAAGAGTATTAATGCTTTATTTGATGGCTATGTAAAATAAAAAACTACATTAAAATAATTTGTGGAGCAATATGAGAATGCACTAAGAAGTAGGGTGGAAAAAGAATATAAAGAAGACCTTAATTCATTCAACTTGTGGTTCCCATGCATCACTCATTATGATATGGAAAAACGGTTTCAAAGTGTGTGCGCAACAACAAAGTTTAAAGAATTTCAAAAAGAGTTAACGGGTAAAATATATTGTGATTTGTTGCCATATAAGGAATGTTTTGACATTGCGGAATATGAAGTGGGCGCAGATGCTCATTTCGAAGAAAGCCTGCGGCTTGCTGTTTCAAGGTGTGGTTTAATGTGGATAGTAATGAAATTAATTGCAATTGTCAGTTGTTTCAATTTAGAGGAATATTGTATAGGCATACAATTATGCTGTTGATTCACAAACAAATTTATCGAATTCAAGAAAAATACATTCTGAGAAGATGGAGTAAAACTGTTAAAAGGAGCCATACAAAAATTAATATCAGCTATGATGATTGGTCTGTAAAATCGGAAGTATGTCATTTTGATAAACTTTTGAAAGCTTTTTAGGAGGTTGCGGATTTCGCAACAGAGTATGACGATAGGTGTGAGAAGGTCATGAATTTTTTGGATGAATTGAAAAAGGATTGGGTAGTAAATACTAGGAAAAGTATTCAACTTTCTACAGAAAAAATAAATGATTCACCCCCACGTGGAGATGATGTATTGCAAAGAAAAGAGAGTAGGAATGTTCTCACTCCATTGGCTGTTCGAAGTAAGGGAAGACCACCTGTTAAAAGGAGACAATCTAATGTTAAAAAGGCTGTAATGAAAAAAAATCATAGGAAGAAAAATATGGAGATGACATCTACTCAAGTATTAATTTTAATTATTCAGTAAAGTTCAATTTATACTAATTTTTATTTTATTATATGGATTTTATAGGATTCTCAATTGCAACAATGGAAACATTATAGTGGATGGAGTCATGACTTTCAACTGTCTCAATGCATCGACGAACCATATATGTAGGTGTGTGCACGGGTCGGTTCGGTTCGGTTTTGGACCGCAATTCAAACCGAACCGATCGGTTCAATTTTGGAAAAAATCAGACCGAAACCGAACTGACGATGAAAAAACCCGCCGATTTCGGTTCACATCGATTTCAGTTCGGTTCGGTTTTAACCGATTTTCAATTTTGATTGATTTTTTTTATGTTGGTTTTCGATTTTGGTCGGTTTTAGAGGCTGGTTAATGGTTTTTGGATATAAAAATAAAAGATATTTAAGTTTTTTTTAATATAAATATTGATGTCGGTTCGGTTCGAACCGGTTTTTTCTTTGTCTAAATCGCAAACCGAACCGACATTGTCGGTTTTTTAAATCCTTAAACCGCAAACCGAATCGGGCTAAAAAAATCCGTCGATTTCGGTTTCGGTTCGGGCCGGTTCGATTTGGTTTTCGATTCTGGTGGTTTTTTTACACACTCTTACATATATGCTACAAGGTTTCGGATGTTTGAATATCCAACAATCGTTTGTGCATCCAAATATGTCAACTTTACCAAATTATGATCTAGACTGAGATATTACCTTTTGTATTTTTTTTGGTCAAATACAAAAAAGTTCCTCAAATATTTTTTAGGGGCTTTAACGGTCTAGTCCTTGGACTAGCAATTTTGGACAAAAAAACCAGGCCCAACAAATTTTAAACGATTAGGTCCAACATATAAATACCCCGAAATTAAAACAAACACGCACTATTCAGAAATCGAAGCGCCAAAAACACTGTATTCTCTCTTGAATCAAAACCTTAATCGTACCATCTCTTCGATCAAAAACCCAAAACGAATCTATTTCTCAATCAAATTTTGGTCAACAACAACATATAAATACTCCTGATCGAAGCTCTAGAAACTCTGTTCTATCAAAACCCTAACTTTCTTCGATCAAAACCCTAACTCTCTTCAATCAAAACCCTAGCTCTCTTCTTTCAAACCCTAATCGTTGAAGTTCTACATTTTACATTCTAAATCAAATTCTTCCAAACAGCACTAACAAGTATGTATACATTCTCTTATCACCTTTTTGTCCTTGTGAATTTTGTGTTCTCATATGTATAAATTTGTAGACATATGGACTGATGAAATCATATTCTTCTTTTTCATGATATGTATTTCATCATATATTTGTTTCCCTCATTTTAATTGCAAAACACACTTTTTCCATGTTAGATATATGTATTTCATCATTGTACTTTTCCTCCTGTATACATCATTTATCGAGGATTTATCAAGGACTAGGAATATATACATGATTGGAATATGTACATGTACAGGCTCTGTGTTGCGTGTACTATGTGTATTTTGCGTGTACTTTTTAAACGTACACCCAAAATAAACAGAGTGTACGCACATTGAAAATGAATTTCTCAATTCATTATGCATTTACTTTTATATTTTATACGTGTACTCTATAGAATATGTACATGTACAAGCCCTGTGTTGCGTGTACTATGTGTATTTTGCGTGTACTTTTTAAAAGTACACGCAAAATACACAGAGTACACGCATATTGAAATTGTATTTCTCAATTCATTATGCGTGTACTTTTATGTTTTATACGTGTACTCTATAAAATATTAATTTCAAATCCATATTTGATCAATCCTATGTTATTTTGGTCCGCGCCAGCGGCATTTGAATGATATTCCATGAGTTTTTAAGAAGTATTATTATTTTGTTAATATTTAGGAGTGTTTTTTGTCCAATAGCCAGTTGCATTTGAATGATATGTTATTAGGTAATAATTAGTTTTATTGCGTGTACTTTTTTATTTTTTGCCTGTATTTTGTTGAAAGTACACGCAAAAAATTCAGAAAGTACACGCACATTGAAATTCAATTTGTTCAATCCAATGTCCATGTACTAATGTGTATTATGAGTGTACTGTTTTGTATTGTTGTGTTATTGTTTAGGAATCGTATGATCAAGCATGTTCAACTACAAAACTGTTGCTTGCACGTTCGAAGATCTTAACAATACAAAACCTTTCACATTGACAGTGAATAGTACTAATGATGACGAAATTCATTTTCTCCTTCGCATCAATGATAGAGCTAAAAGGTTACTTGGTTTCTACTACTACTATGAAGACATTTACTGCACTTTTGATGTGCAACAGCTTCAAATAACTGAATCGAAAGTGAAGGATTTAGCTAAACGAATTGAGCAGTATTGCTTAAGGGGTTTTGATAATGTTGGAGCTTTTAGCATTCAGCTATTGTATCACTTCTTTACTGAATATGTTAGGAGTAGAGAATCTTGGTTTTTGACTTGTCGAACAACCTCTATTAGGTATTACCATGAAACTGACGATATATATTATCGCCTTTAGCATGTATTTTGATGAGACTTGTATAAATTGTTTGTGAGAATATTGCATGTACTTTTGTTAAATACGCTTGTATTTTATTATTTTAGTCTATGTTTTGTTCTAATTCGCATGTATTTATTTTTTGTACATATCATTATAGGTTAGTAATTTAAATTTTGTTTATAGATCAATATAATGGGGATGAAGATGAAGGTAAGAAGAGGAAAGAAACAAAAAAAGAGCAGTTCTGATTATAGTTCTTCATCCAGTTCCAGTTCTAGTGTGGCATTGAAAGCTAAACGTCCTGCAAAGAAGAATGACCAATATCGGTCAAATATTGTTAGCTTTCTCCATGATTTGCATCAGATTAAAGATAAAATAAACAATAGCCATATTGAACTTCTTAAGAAGACTCCATTTTGGGAGCTTTTCAATGCCTACTATAGTGAGAAAGTAGTAGAAGTGGACCACAAGAAGACGGATAAAAATATTTTATCAATTATCGAGCTGTAAAATACGGAAATCAAAAGTTTCCGTATGAAGAGTAGTATTCCAATAATGCCAATAGATATAAGTGAAATATTTGGCATACCCCTGGTTGAAGGTTTAATATCAATAGAACTGAAAAAGCGACCGAATACTGCTCAAAAATCTGGATTACAAGCATGATACTTCTCAAAAAGAATAGGAAAGTCAGAAATTTTGAATGGTTTGAAGAAATCAGTTGAATTGGAGACAGATGAAAGAATTGCTGATTTTGTTAAAATTGTGTGTCTCCACTTCTTGAACACGTTATTTTTCTCCAACTCAAACTTCACCCTTGGAGAATTTTGGTTGAAATACATTGAAAATATTGAGGAAATGAATAAATATGATTGGGCATCTATTGTGCAAGAGTTTCTCATACATTCACTTGACAAATCAGCAAGTTCAAAACCTAGCACAGTTACTGGATGTTTCATTTTCCTACTGGTGAGCAAAAAAATATTTTGATATTTCAAAATTTACATAGCAATACTCACGTGTATTTTCAAAATACACGTGATATTTTCACGTGTATGTTGAAAATACACGTTTATTTTAACGTGTATTTTCAAAATACATGTGATAAATTCATGTGTATTTTGAAAGTACACGTTTATTTTTACGTGTATTTTTAAAATACACTTGATATTCCTGATATTTCAAAATTTACATACCAATACTTACCTGTACTTTGAAATATTACGTGTATTTTAAAAATATATGTGATACTTTCTCTTGTTCTTTCAAAATACACTTGATATTTAACGTGTATTTTGAAAACACACGTCTTATATCACGTGTATTTTGAAAATACACGTCTTATATCATGTGAAAGTACACTTGTATTTTACAAAGTACACGTGTACTATGTTTTGTAAATATAACCAGTGTACTCTCAAAATACTCTTGTTATATCTTCTGTCAATATTATAAATGTACTTTAGAAAGTACACGTGAACTTATATTGACAAAGTATAAGTGTAATTTGAAATGGTAACGTGTACTTTCAATATACATTGTAAAATTTGTAAAGTACACGTTTAATTTTGCGTGTATTTTGAATAAATCTCTTGTACTTTCCATTATGAATCCCTAGGTAATTCAAGTATTAAATTCATTTTGTTTTTTGTATGATCACAGTATTAGGCATGTGAGAAATTTGAAATTATTTCTCCTGTTGAAGAATATAAAGAAAATACTCCAAAATTCCTGAAGTGAAAGTTGTCGTCTTTGAAACAATGGTTTGTGAAGAATGACATCGCAACAGCAACTTTGAAGCAGGCTACAAATAAACCAGCTTTTAAGGACTGTCCTGTACAAAAGGAATCTCAGTTTGAAGGGCCAAGTTACTCTTTGAACATATCTACAGAAAGTCCTATACATGCTGATTCATCATCAAAAAAAGTTGCTGAAGATATTAATGACAATGAGTTTTCACATGGTTGGAATATTCCCCTTAAAAACATTGTGACTCCAAAGAAAAAGAAGGGAAAAGATCAACCAAAGGTTAATTTGGAGGAACACATTGCTATTTTGAAAAGGGAATTGTTGGAAAAAATAACCAACTATCTAAAGCAGCTGAAGACATTAATGGTGCAATTGAGAAGGTGACCTCTTTGGAGGTCGAGACTGCCATTTTAAATGTACAGAGTCAGGTAGATCGTGATTCACTTTTTGAAGCCCATGAGGAAATGAAGAAGTTAAAGGTGGAGAATTCCAACCTTTTGAAGGAAAAAGAGTTATTAAATAAGTTGGAGGTAGAAAATGCCCAACTAGTTGAGTTAAACAATTCTTTAAAAGAAAAGCTTGATCAAGCCACAATGAGTGACTCAGATAGAATTAAAGAATCGGATGAATCATTGAAAAAACAGGCAGAATCAACACGAATTTTGGAACAAAAGAATGGATATCTGTCTCTAACTAATGAAGATCTCAAAAAAAAGTATGATGATACATTGCAACAATGGAATGATGCTGACATAGAAAAGATGACATTGAGGCAGAATCTCGAGGAGTCAGAGTGGAAAAGAACTCAACAGGTACTTTTGAATGCAGAGTACACGCAATTTTCCTAAAGTACACGCAGTTTTTCTAAAGTACACGTTTAAAGTACACTCAGTTTTCCAAAGTACACGCAGTTTTACCAAAATACACGCAGTTTTCCCAAAGTACACGCAATTTTATTTCATAGTATTTTTAATGCGGTTTTATTTGATATTAGATATAATGCAGAGTACATGCATTATTTTATTAAAAATAATGCATTATTTATAATGTAATATTTTTTGTATTACAGGAAAACAATAATAAAATCCTTAATGAGGAAATTTCGGAGTTGAAGAAAATGTTTGAAGAATCAGAATTGAAAAAAACTGACCAGGTATCTATAAAATACAATAGATATTTATTACACGCTACACTTTCTTAATTTTATTATAAATTTTGTGTATACTATTATAAATTTTATAAAGTACACGTATTTTATAATACACGCGTGTATATTATAAAATACACACATGTATTAAAATACACGCGTGTACTTTATAAAATACACGCATGTATTAAAATACACGCGTGTATTATATAAAATACACGTAAGAGAAAATGAATCATTGTTTCAAAAAATGCTTACAATCCAACATTCCTTGTTAAATATATCAGAAAAACATTAATAAACAACTCATGGACGAAATTTCGAGTTTGAAGATTGAACTAGCCTCAAAGAAAGTTCAGGGCAGCCCCAAAATATCCAAAACAAAAGGACCTCTTACTAGAGGGTAGAAGAAAAGAAAAGCTGACGGCGAAACCGAAAAGCATGAACCAATTAAGAAACAAAAAGAGTCAAAGCTGAGAAAAGGACGTCTAACAATAGCTGAACAAATGAAGGAAACTCACGTCAAGCTTGAAGCAATCGAAGCATACAAATATCTCGATGAAGCTTCGAAGAAAAAGATTGAAGAGTTTATTAAAATTGTTGAGCTAGGGTAACGTTTATTGTTTTATGATTTATCACTTCGCTAATTTATATTTTTTTTGGTGCAAAAGAATAAGGTTATTATTATTATACAATTCTTATTGATTATATAAAATGCAGGGAATTTATTTTCCAAGGGCTGGTTTCGTATGTCCCATGGGAAGATTTACTTGAAGTCCTCAACAATCAGGAAATTTCAAGCCAAGTATGTAGTCCAAATATTAGACATCCATTAAATTTCAACATTATTATTTCCTCACCATTTTATATTGTGTGAAACAGATAATACTTGCCTTTAGTGAAGTATTGAGGTTAAAATTGTCAGAGGAAGGGCTCTCCTACTCACACACTTTTTCTGATTATTGTTGGGTAAGTACAAATAAACCGAAAGTTTTGAGAAACAAAATTTCAATTTTTTTTATTAACACTATGTCTATAATTTTTATTCAGATAGAAGCTTGTAGCACAAATGGAGTCAATAAGAAGGGGGAGTTATACAGAGATTTATTTGAATACTTAGGCACTTGTAATAATTTGTTCATTGTACTAAGACATAGTGTAGGACATTTCACATTACTTGTGATATACAAAAAAGAAAATAAAGTGGTCCACATGGATTCCCTTCGACCGAACGACAAGGAAAAAACACAACATTCTTCGATGATGCAAAAAAATTGGTTAGTGTCTAAACTTAATTAGTAATGTTACTTGTACTTATATTATACACGTATACACGTGCATTATATAATGCGTGTAGTATTAGTTGTACATAATTACCCAGATTATCAAAGTACACGCATCATATTTTAAAATACACGTGAAATGAACCAATACAAGTTACGTGTACTTTAATATTATGCGTGTACTTTTAACTCTTTAGGAAAAATACACGCATCATATTTTAAAATGCACGTGATAGATAAAAATAAAATATGCATGTACTTTAATATTATGCGTGTACTTTTAACTCATTAGGCAAAGTACACGCATCATATTTTAAAATACACGTGATATTTTAAAATAAAATATGCGTGTACTTTAATATTATGCGTGTACTTTTACCTCATTAGGCAAAGTACACGCATCATATTTTAAAATACACGTGATATGAAAAAATAAAATATGCGTGTACTTTTATATTATGCGTGTACTTTTCACTCTTTAATCTTCATATACTCTTTTATTTGTATACACTAAATATTTGTCTTCCAAAAAACACTGTGCCTATTGAAGACTGAAGCAAAAACAATGAAAAACAATGGTTTCAAAATTCAGAGGAAATTTGATGAAGGTACACCAAATGAGTTTACATTGGATGATGATCCATTGACAGAGCAAGAAAGAAGGACTGTAGATTTCTTGCTGGAAAGTGATCTCAAATTTGACCTAATAAGAGATCATGAATGCCCTAAACAATATAATGGGTAAGAAAAACTTCATTTCTAAAAATTACTAATTTGTATCCTTTCAAAAAATTTCATCACATCATACTAATTTGTATATTTATTTTATTGTAATTTCAGGGTTGACTATGGGGTGTTCTGCATGTACTACATTGAACAAATAAGCAGAAACAAGGAAATGCAAAAATTGTTTCAAGACCCTGACATGCTAAAACAAAGAGCATATGCACTCGGGAAAATTCTTCTGTCAAAATATTTCTTCCCCCGAAAGGAGAAAAAACATCTATAAATTGTGATTCAAATTCAAAACATATATTTGTAATTTGTTTTGTGTTATATTGGTTATTGTTTACAATATTTATTACACCAAAATAGTTTTTTCCCGCTGGCGCGGACCACAATCCACGTAAGGTTTAGACAAACAATGCAACTGATTGTTATGAAACAATGTACAAGCAGTTTTCACGAAAAATACAAGTCATAATTACTAAGTACACCAATGAATTCTTCAAAGTACACGTATTTTTACTAAAGTACACGCACTGGTTAATATAATAATTATTTATTATTTTAATTGAAAACTACTTTGAAGAAATCATTAAGGACACAATGACCAAAATCAATTTATTAAGCTCAACTACTCACTTCCCAACTACTTCTGGTCAAGAAATAAATAACTTTCACTTTTCCTATAAAAGAGTAATATTTGTTCCTTTTTTAACCATTACATCTAGGGTAAAGATAACATAATGGCTATTCCAGCAGAAGACTTGCGAGAAATTCTTGAGAGAGATGAAAGAAATAAAAAAAAAAAGGCAAATTGAGGAAAATATTTCCTCATATGAAACTGCCTTTGAGCAGTTTCAAACATATGTGAGGGAAGGCTATCCTGGACTTCCACCCAATCCCATAGATTTATTTGATGTGGATGAGGACCCTCCTCAAACACATGAAGAACTCATGTCTTTCTATACACAAGAAGTTCCCATGAAAATCGCAAAGCTGAAGGAGAAGAAGGCTCTCCATGAAGGCCTTGTAGATGTCATAGAAGAAGAAATTCGACACTGGTCGAATTTAATTGACTCTCTCCTTGACACCCTGGATGCCTTTGACAAACATCCCTACTAGAAGCCTTGTTTAGTTTTTTCAGCTTTCTTTATTTGAAAAAATTGTACTTTATTTTTTTTTTAATAAAATTTTTATTTCTTTCATGAATGTGTTCTGAGTTATGTCATACACCCAATATAGTAAAGTACACGTGAACCCTTATAAACATGATCACGTGTTTTGTTAAAAATTTAAACATTAATAACATTTCATGTAAAAAAATTATATAAATGCGTGTACTCTATATATTACACGTGTACTTTATAAAGTACACGCATAGTCTATAAAGTACACACCTATTGAAATACTTGTATAATAATGCGTGTACTCAAGATATTATCCCAAAACATTATATAAATGCGTGTACTCTATATATTACACGTGCACTTTATAAAGTACACGCATAGTCTATAAAGTACACGCCTATTGAAATACTTGTATAATAATGACGCTGGCGCGGACCATAATACCCATAGGAGTTTAAGAATATGAGTGACCCAAATGTCTTTTATAAAGTACAAGCACATTGTAATGTCAAAAACCATTTTCCAAATAGTACATGCATTTATATACGTTTACTTGATAAAATTACATACAGAATACATAAAGTACACGTATATTGAATTAGATTTTTGTCATATCAATATGCGTGTACTTTGCTAAAATATGCATGTACAATTATATTTAAATGCGTGCACTTTAATTATCAATGCGTGTACTTCATAAAGTACACGCACATTTCATCAAGTACACGCATATTATATTTATATTATGCGTGTACTTCATGCATGTACATTAAGTAAAGTACACGCATGCTTTTATAAAGTACACGCATATTGAACTGACCAAATCCATTTTTAAATGCGTGTACCTTATTAATATACATGTACTTAATAAAGTACACGTATATTTAATCAAGGACACACATTGATAAAATTTCTTGCGGACTTTGGCATTTAGTCCCAGTTTTGATCATCATCTTGCCTCCGATCCTAGATATATCATTTGTTGTTGTTAGTCCTATTCAATGAATGTGGAAATTAAAATGCCTCTGAACAATAATACAATCACACCCCATATAGCAGTCCACGTTTTTCTCGGAATGTAGTTGTAACCATCCACAACTGCTAAATGGGACTAATTATGAATATAAAAGTCAAATGGGATTAGGACAAACAAAACCTTCACAAATGGGACTATTGCTAAAATACCTAAAATTTCTTTGGACATCAAAATGCGCGTGTACTGTATATAACACGCGTATACAAAGGTAAAGTACACGTGAACACAAGGAATAATGATCATGTATGTTTTATGAAAAATATGTGTACAACAACACAAAAAATAAACTAAAGAATGAGACTTAAAAATAAATTACATTCATTTATGTGAAACAAATGGTTTATTAATTAATTTATTTAATCAAATGGTTAAAATGAATGAATTCAACAATTTTAAAAATAGTCAAATGGGTTCCTTACAACTAGACCTGTAATGATCCGTTTTACTACACCTCGAGCAAGTAACTTCCCTTACTGTGATCCCACTAGAAGACTTTATTCTCTTATTTCTTGGCCTGCCCGTCGGTCTCTTAGTCATTGGTGGAAGGATAGATGGATTTTCAGGAATAGGAATATTTAAGGAAATCAAATCAGGAAGAGGAACTATAGGTATCGAGTATGATTTTCTGTAGAAAGATACCTTATAGTACTCCTCAATATAATCATAAATACTAGTCCCTTTCCTCCGCACAACACAAACAACATGAGAACATGGAAAACATCTAATCTGTCAACTCTTACAAGAACAAGTCCTTTCTCCTAAGTCAACTGTTGCTCGCACTTCTGAATGAACTTCAAATACATTTTGACTTGAGCGACTAATAGTCCAATGTCGGCTTTTATTCCAATTTCCATTCAGTAAATTTTGAAAAAAAGGACATATCTCATTTGTCCAAGTGTCAGACTCAACAAGTTTGTTTGCATTGAAATTCATAATCTTCACTCTCAATTTATCAAGCATATTCATTACTGGTAAATGCCTTTCCTCCAATATCCATGAATTGAATGACTCCGCAACACTAGATGCCATGTCACCATACCGTTTACCAGGAAAATATGCACAGGACCAATTCTCGGGAGGCAATTTATCAATGAAATCGGCAATAGCAGCTCGTCCTTCCTTCTTCAACGCTTCAATATTCTTGTGAAATACATCTACTGAGACAGCATATTCACAAGACAAAAAATCTTTAACAATTTTCTTTCGAAATCCAGCACAATTCCCACGAATTTTCTTTTTTATATTCCCTTGTAAATGATGTATACAGTAGGAATGTGCAGACAACGGGAAGACTCTCGAAACAACTTCAAGTAATCCATTGTTTCGATCTAATATATATGTTATGTTTTGATATTGCTCAACTACTGCACTATGCAAATTGACTAGAAACCACATCCAGTTATCTTCGGTTTCGGAATCAACAACAGCATATGCAACAGGAAAAAGTCCTGAAATATAAAAATATATTAAAATTAAAATAAATAACATATCCATGTACAACATTTTGTATATTGATGCTGCTGGCGCAGACCCTAAAACACATGGGAAATATATTGTGTTTAATTTAAATTGTTTGTAAATAACAAGACAAAACATAAAAATGTACCGTACACATGATAAATATAAAAAGACATGCACGTTTACTTTCCAATCTTTTGCTTGGCTTTATTATTAACAAGACTAACATCAACATACACGCATAAAAATGTAAAGTACAGGTGATCTAAACAAAAACATTCAAAGGTACTTTACATTTTTAACATGTACTTTGCTTTATTATTTCTAAATAACAACACCTATCATCAAAGTACACGCATAAAAATGAAAAGTACACGTGAAATTAAGAAAAACATTCATGTGTACTTGACATGTAAAATGCGTGTGCTTTAGTTTGTATTCAACATAACATCATCATCAAAGTCCACGCATAAAAATGAAAAGTACACGTGAAATTAACAAAAACATTCACGTGTACTTGACATGTAAAATGCGCGTACTTTACTTATTACTACACATAAAATCATCATCATCAAAGTACACGCATAAAAATGAAAAGTACACGTGACATTAACAAAAACATTCACGTGTACTTTACATGCACTATGCGTGTACTTTACTTAGTATTACACATAATAAGACATATCATGACAATACACGCAAAAAAATGAAAAGTACACGTGAACTGAAACAAAGACCTTCAAAGGTATTTTATATTTTTATGCTTGTATTTTGATGATATGGAATGGAACAAACAAAATCATCATCACCATCAAAGTACACGCATAATAAGACATATCATGACAATACACGCAGAAAAATAAAAAGTACACGTGAACTAAAACAAAGACCTTCAAAGGTATTTTATATTTTTATGCTTGTATTTTGATGATATGGAATGGAACAAACAAAATTTCAATGCAATACACAAAATAAAATATTTAAAATTCATTTACCATTGTTCCCATTCCTTGCAGTAGCTGATAGTATTGTTCCACGGTAACGGCTCTTCAAAGAGGCACCATCAAGAAATAAAACAGGTCTGCAGTATTGAAATCCATAAATACATCCTCTAAACATTACAAATATTCTCTTGAATTTTTTACTCTCATGTTCCACGTCAAGGATGCAATGCGACCCAGGATTATACTGTAATAGAAGGTCATGATAATTATTCATTAATGCATAAGAAACCTTTTCATCACCATGTATATCAACAACAGCCATCTCTTTCGCACGCCATGCATGTTGATAAGCTATATCAAGACCATAATTCTTCTTCATATCTCTAACTACATCAATTGGTCTCAATAGCGGGTTATCTCTAAGATCATCAGCTACCAATGTTGAAACCAACTTGGAGGCTATCATTTTGGCTGACGGACTACGAAAGACACCTCTACATGTATGCTCATTATTCATTGCACGTATGTAAAAGTATCCATTTATTGTAGATAATGAAGCATGAATTCTCCACATGCAATTTTCAGTAGTCTTTTTAGATCATTCAGCCGTCACTCGAGTTTTATCATTTTTCAAATACACATACTTGAACCCAACCTCAACGGCATACTTTCGCAATTTATCTCAAAATTCCACTACACCTCCTTCAAAATACTGCTGCTCATGACTTATATAAGTCTTCCAATCATTCGAAAGATAGACTTTCGACTTACTTGACTCCACAACTCTAAGATAAAAGTCATTTTTAATGCAACTATTAAAATCATTTTTAGTGCCTGATGATAAAGACTCTAACCTTTGTGTATTTGTATCACCACTGTCAACCCTCTCAGAACTTGTATTACTGCAGTCAACCCCTTCAAAAATTCGATTAGAGCAGTCAACCCGTTCACGACATGTATTACATGGAAATGGTAATGAATCAATGACATATATCCCAATGAAATTAGCTTTCACGATCAATTGGGGCCGCAACATACAACAAACATCGTTGTCACAAACCAACATGAGCCGACATTCATCACCAAATGAATACCTCAATGAAAAACTCCCACTTCTCAAATTAGTAAACCTAATACATAACTCATTGCATATGAAATCTAATGATCTATCTTCAAATATTTCAATACAAGTCATATTATCCAAATAACAACACCTTGCTATTACACTACTTACCATAATGTCCTGCAGTAAAACAGAGACGAAAAACATTTACTTCAAGGTCAACAATTCTAAAAATGTGTGCAATAATTTAATGCATGAAATATCAAAATATTTATTTATAATTAATATAAACTTACAGGCACTTTTTAAAAACCTATACATGAAGCAATAAACCACACACATATTATCAAATAATTAATCACGTGTACTTTATAAACACTGCGTGTACTTTGAAAACTGATATCGAACTGGTTATTTCCGCTGGCGCGGACCTATATCAATAAGTGATTCAATACCAAATCAAAATCAAGGACTCTTAAAATTAGAATGAAACATCAATAATATTCATTCAGCACATTCAACTAACAATTACAAATATTGATAAATATAACTTATTTATTAAGAATCCAAACATAAATGCATAAAAAACACAAATTAAAAACATATACATATATAACATATAAAAAGCTATTCAATCACATAAATGGATATTACAATGAGTCTCTTGAATTAAAACAAAGGACATATACTTATTGTAATCGATCGAAAATAGAAAAATCAACTGCTGATAAAGATAAACTTACAAATGATAGAGCCAAGTGATACAGGTAGAATCAATTAAGAACACTGCAATCGATTATAGGACAGACGATCAAAGCATAAGATTGATGTTATTTTCGATTTCGGAGAATAGTCGTTAGTTGCAGAGAAAACTCCAATAGCGGATTATGTTTATGATTTTCTTAAATTGGGGGTATTTATATGTTGGACCTAATCGTTTAAAATTTGGTTCACCGATTTTTTTGTCCAAAATTGTTAGTTCAAGGACTAGACTGTAAAAACCTATATTTTTTAATACATATCTAGTCAAAGCCTTTTATTTTGTACCAAAAAGTCATTTATTCTCTTACTTGTAAAGGTCCCCACCAACAGCGTGGTGAAGGACTTTTTGGAGCAAAATAAAAAAATTTGAATTAAATGTGTATTAAAAATGTTTGAGGGACTATTTGATATATATTCTTTTTTTTTTCAATTTTGATAGTCATATGATTTTATTACTGTGAAGTGGTACTAATTGATGGATTATATTTTTTTATTGTGTTAAATTTTTGGACTATGTTGAATTTTTGTATTTTCAACTATTACTAATTGGTGAACCTTGTTTTGAATTCGTATTTATTGTATTAAATTTTTTATTGCGTTAAACTATATTTTTATACAGAAAAATATTCATATTTGTTGATTTAATTACAGTGCTACCGATGGAGAAGGATTTTTATTTTTTTATTTCATGTTTTTTATATGTTGTTTGGATGCTTCCGAAATGGTGATTGACCCATTTGGTGAAGTACAGAGCACGTTTTCTTCGCTGTTTGACTAAATAGGAAGAGGGAGAATTAGTGGTTCGTTGTTGTACGCGTGGCAAAACTCATATAGATCTATGTATGTGGTTTTGAATAACCTAGGACAAATGATATCCATTATTCTCTCAGTCACACGGGTCCTGTTTATTATTGTATTTAGTAATCGCAAGTCAAGAACTATTTGCGTCGCCCACTGAATCCAATTCGATTAACAGCCCCATAACACAGCCTTTGAGGCATATATCGGTGAAGTATTGTAGAGACGTTTGCATCAAATGGCTTCTACCGAACCAGCCGTGACTGTGCTCGACCAGTGCCGGATCTCACCGCCACGGGGATCGGTGGCCGGTAAATCACTCCCACTCACTTTTTTTGACCTGTTTTGGATAAATCATCCTCCCATACAGTGCCTTCTCTTTTACGACTTTCCCCACACCAGAACTCAATTTACGCAAACCGTTGTTCCGAATCTTAAACACTCACTCTCCCTCGCTCTTAAACACTTTTTCCCTCTAGCTGGAAACTTGGTACTATTTCCTTCAACTAGTGCAAGAAAGCCCGAAATTCTTTACGTGGATGGCGACTCGGTTTCTCTAACATTTGCTGACTGCGTTTATGATTTCAATTACCTTACAGACAATATTCCTCGAAATTCTGCCCAACTGCTTCCTCTTCTCCCTCAACTGCCTCCGTCTGTTAAGGCCTTGGACAACTCCACATTCGTCCCACTTTTAGCTCTCCAAGTAACCCTTTTCCCAAACTACGGCATCTGCGTTGGAATAACTCACAACCACGTGGTTGGGGATGGCAGTAGTTTGGCGGATTTTCGAAAGGCATGGGCTTTAATAACAAAATTCAGCTCTGAAGCGACACTGCTAGCTGAAGGACCTCTCCCATTTTATGATAGATCAGTGATTAAAGTAGCAGATGGGCTCTATGAATTTTATTGGAATAAAATGCAAATGGCTAAAGAGCCTCCAGTTTTTCAAAGTCAGATCCCTCCTTCCTCTGTAGGAAATACGGTGCGAGCCTCATTTATCGTAAGCCCGACTCAAATACTACAACTAAAAAAAATGGTTTTGGATCAACGACCCAACTTACGGCATGTGTCGTCTTTTGTAGTAGTGTGTGGCTATGTATGGAGTTGTTTGGCTAAACTACGTGTTGCTGTTGGGGAGGAGGTGTGTGAGGATGAATTGGAGCACTTCATGTTTCCAGTAAATTGTCGGACTCGTTTGGATCCACCCATACCTACAAGTTACTTCGGTAATTGCTTAGCCGCATGTTTTACAACGGTAAGGAGCACGCAACTATTGGGAAAAGAAGGGTTTCTAGTTGGAGCTGAGTTGGTCGGAGAGGCCATAAGTAAGCTGTTGAACAATGAGGAGGGAGTGTTAAAAGATGCCAAGAATTGGCTCTCGGAGTTTGGAGCAACCAAGGGGAGGGAAGTATTAGGGGTTACTGGTTCGCCTAAGTTCAGTCTTCATGACCTAGATTTCGGGTGGGGAATGCCAAAAAAGTTTGAACTTGGTTTTCACGGTGGGTCAGTGTCACTTAATGGGTGCAAGGACTTTGAAGGTGGTATGGAAATTGGATTGTCATTACCTGAACAAAAAATGAATGATTTTGCTATTATCTTTATCAATGGCCTCAAGAATAATGCCTAAAAAATAACGAACTCCAAATTTTATGATGAGGCAATTGAAATAATTTTATTACTTCATTTACATATTTTTATCATATTCATCTTATTTTTGTTATAAAATATGTATTAAGTGATTGGATGCGTGCCTAGTTTTGTTTCTAGGATGACGGGGTGTTTTATTCGAAATTATTTGTGTTTTATCTATAGGCTTTGGATATGGGTATGAGATTCGGGCCAGCCCTGATTGTTCTCGTGTAGTGTTGTTGGGTCTTTTATTTTTGGGTTGGTTTTGCGTGTCTATGGGCCCACTGTTTGCTTGTGTTTTGGAGTTCTGAGTCGGATTTTGGATTGAGTTTGTATTTCTTTGGGCTTTTGCCTTTTCTAATATATTACTTTTATTTAAAAAAATATAATTATTAAGGAGTCTATAAGATTGCTTTATTTTATATTATAAATATGAGTCATATCCCTTTAGTAATGACATATCAATAAAATAAAAGACTCCCTTCCTTTAAATTCTCTATATGTACCTTTTATTTTATAACACGTTAACATGAGTGCTCCCAAATTTATTGTTTAATGAAAACACATAAAATATTTGATTTCTTATTTTAACAGCATGACGCGAATATTTATATGGCTGATTTGGTGAGAACCCACTATGAATATGAAGGAACGAGATGTGGTTCTATATGCACATAAATGAGTAAGTTTCACAATTTAAAAGGTAATTAAAGGTGTTTATACTTATACTTATATTTATATTGATCCCATGATAATAGTTATTCATAAAGTTATTACATATTCACATTTTGAATATTTAATTGTGAAAAATTACTATGTTATGCCTAATCTTTTGTATATGAAAAAAATAAATAAAGATTGAGACTTGACATTTTCTATAATAATTAAAACTTGAAGTTTCATTTTTACTTTTAAATTTGTGAGGTGAAGTTCCCTAACTATTAAATTATGGAAGCATAAGTTTCCTATTTTTTTTATTAGGACACAATGTTCCTAATTATCATTCAAATTTGAGACCTGAAGATCTCGATACTATTTGAAATTTGGTGTTTCAAATTCCCAATGGACCTGAATTTTTCAATCGCTATGTATATTTTAAAACATGATGTTCCCAATTAGTTATTTTAGTTTGGGACTCGAAGTTTTCATGTAAATTTTTTCTGTTTTCCTAAATTATTTTAAAATTAGGACTTGGAGTTATTAATTACTCTTCAAATTTTTGGACGTGACAATGAAATATGACCTAAAATCAAACTTGAATTTTTGATTGTTTCTATAACATACTAAAAGTCCAATAAAAATGATTTATAATTTGGATTTGAAGCTCCAATAATTCGTTAATAAATGAAATATCTTTTTAAATTCTCTTACAAGGATTAAAGGCCCCTTAAATTTCCCATTATTGGTTTCACTAGTAAATTTTTGTCTCTTGACCTTTCGCTTCATTTGAGTATTAAATTACTTTTAATGCTATTTAATTTCAACCAATTTTCACATTCCAATCATTTACTATGCATTGGAGTCTTGAGAATGTGAAAAATTAAGCCCCTCATTTTTTTTCATAAAGAAGTTGGATTATTATTGGTCGGAGTTAATAAAAATATTTGGCACCTGTTTGGAAGATTCTCTAACATTTTTACTTCCTAATCAAACCTGAAGTTTTGATACAAAAGGGTAGAGAATTTAATGTCCTTTGATATTAGTAATATTGACCTTGATTTTCAACTTTTTGCGTGCAAACAAAAATTCTCACATACAAATGATAAAAACATGAAGTTTTATACATAATTCTCACTAGGTACTCTGTGAGTTATCTTAATATAGGACCTAAAGTCCTTTATTTTAATTGAATAATTTACATGAACCCTAAGATCCATAAACATGTGGCATTAAATAAAGAACCTTAAGTTATCATTACTTTTCAAAATAAAATATTTGTCATAGTTATATTAATGGCCCTAGCTATATATTAGAAATATAAAGTTTCTTAATATCGAGCTTGAAGTCTCTCACATACCATAAGATTATGAACTTTTGATTCATCATTTACCAACTCAAAGTTATAAACTTTAATTGAAAAAGTTTTTATTATCATTTTCATTCTTTGAATATATGATAATTATTTGATACGATTTTTTAACATTCTTTCGGTTCTTAATGTTTGGTCAAAAAAAGTTTAATCATAAAATATATTATTGTATTCTTAAGCATCTCTAAATTTCAACCTTGAATCTTAAAACTAAAAATTGTGAACAACCATCATGTGATGACATTTGTCTAGCAGATAATAAACCACTCACTCTATTTTAAAAACCAGAAGTTTTTTTCGACTTGGTATGTAATATAGTAAAGGTTTTAATCATAGTTGAACTTAAGGCTCCAGAAGAGCCTAGATGATGTTGTTATTTGGCAACCTCACATACATATATCATGAGTTATATGAAAGAAATTCCTAAAGTAATTTGCTTTATTTTATAGGCATCAGTATACATGGGTACTATATTGAAACAAATAGTGAAAATTAATTTTGCGTTACTTCTACTGTTAGAAGTCAGAAGCTTAAACTAGCAAACACTCATTATATTATTCAAATGGTTATACTATATAATATTTAACATTGTAAAATTACACTTTTTCATGAGTCATGGTTAAATTATTTATTATTATACAATGACCATTTTGGTCACCTTTATTATTTTTTTATAAGGTGTTGTGAATGCAAATTATATCTATCATAAGAGTATATATGGTGCTTGTGATTCACCTTTTATTGAACTATTGATAAATACAATGTTTATAATAGTGCAATTTTATTTTTTAATGATACACTATTATCACCTTTAGGGGGAGGATAGAATGTACCAAAAGTACAAATTATTATTAAAGAACGCTTCGTTCTTGAAGAACAACGATAATTATCATGGAATACTTTCCTTTTGCTTCGTATAATACCTTGTATCGCTTAATGCGAAAATGAAGTGAAATATTATATTGCAACATCAAATGTCACGTGGATTAGTTACAAAGTGCTTGCCAAAATTATTGTCAAGTAAATGTATTGCATGCCAGAAGCATGGCAAACTTATAGATCCTAACTACTTGACTCCCCATAATTAGAGGTTAAATAAAATCATACCCAAATAATGCTCCAAAAGAGGTTATACATAACTCTCCAGAATAGATTATGAACAAAAGATCCACTTTCTCTAAAACCCAGAAGAGGTTATTCTCTATGAAAAGACACAGGTCCTTGAAATGACTATAAGGACCCCAAAGTTGGCAAATGTACCTAATACTAAATGAGATATTTATGTTTTATACATATACAAGAGAAAAGTGAGACTGGCAAAGATGATATATTGATGATATAATTATATATACATTGTAGCTACATAAAAGTCATAGGTCAATGATACTACAAATCTATGTACTATGAATGAATATCGACAAAGAATATTGTGGCCAAAATGAGAAAATGCCAGGATGGCATAATTCGAGCCTCTTAATATACATGATGTATTTGGACCTATAGTAAATCGCAAAAGATGTTACCCTGAAGGTTATGAATAGGTGTTTATAAAAATGTAAAGGGTTAAAACTTACTAAAAAGTTCATAATTTATTGCACAAGGTTTTTTGAAGAAATCAAAATCAATTATATATGAACATACTATCCCGCTTCAGCTATAAATACTCTTCGGATATCTGACTAGCTTAGCAGTTTTTTAAAATATATTATATAAGACTTATGAATATTCTAATTGCTTATTTATACGGGACTTAGACGAAGAATGCAAATGAAAATCCCAAGAGGGTTTTTTTGTTGGAAGCAAAGATAATGAGTACGTACTCAAATGCAATAAGACCTTCATTGTACAACGAACAATCCAAATGGATATAAGTACAACCGTGTTAGTAAATATTTGTCTTAGTAAGGGTATGAAAATAATTATATATGCAATATGACATTATACAATATCCTTAAATAGATGTGCTCCTAAAAAGGGCAATTGAAATGCAAAATGTCCTTAAATGGTTGTGCTCCTGAAAAGATCAATTGAAATGTAAATATCCAAATAAGGAATTAAAAAATGAATGAGCTTGAAATAACTTAGTTATTATCATAGAGTGCAAATCGAGTACATTTTATGTTAAACACTTATCCATTAATTATAATAATTGAAAATTCCTGCAATGATTTAGCATATATTAAACATACTATTTCAGTATACCCATGATGTCCAATCTTTGGCTATTATAATATCCGTATTATCCTAAAGGATGGAAAATATACTTGGTCCAGAAGTACCATATAATCATGTTGTTATTGCATTATTTTTATGTCATTAGTATATTCTTGTACATAATATCGGGCATAATTATTGCAGTCAATCTCTCTACAAGAAACAATTACCATTTAACCTACAAAGTAAGGGATTAATGACAATCATATTATGTGATATTTGTATATCTATTCATATGTGTTTAGTCAGTTATATAGATGCATATTATCTCTGGTACCCTTAAAAGGAACGGTCAAAGCACTTATGACTTGCCTCAAACAACATATGTTCTTACTACTATTACTTATGAAGGTAATGGTTTTTGTATATCCCAGACTAAAAAAAATTTACATCAAGGGAGATTTGACTAACACATTTCAGTTATTCTACATCCACGAACTCAAGAATAGTTATGCAATACATAAACTCCAGAAAAGTTATACTATTGAAGTCAAATAAATCTGATGAAGCGATATATTCGTTCCTCTTGACCCAAATCTTAATGAAATCGAGCTTATGAAGAAAAATAAAATTAAAGTAACATCCAATTAAATCTATTAACCATGCCAAAGTAATATTTCAGAAGGTTGTGCATGAGACTAATATGCATCGACTCAATCATTGGATAAATATCATAATCAAAGGGAGTATCTAATCAGAGGGACCATTTCATCAGGGGGAGAATCTAAGAACATGATGTTTTGGAGATATGCGCGTTATACTCTTTTTTCTTTAACTGGGTTTTTTCCATTGGATTTTCCAATTAAAGGTTTTAACAAGGCAACACTATGCGCATCCAATACCGATTCAATAATCACAAAAGTTGTACTATTTTTTCCTTCACTTTGGTTTTTTTCCACTGAGTTTTTTCTTAGTAAGGTTTAAACGAGAAAATAATCATTGAATGGTGGATATAGTGTACATCCAAGGGGGAGTATTATATAATATATATTAAGTGGATGTCCACTTGTATTTCAGTCCATTGGTATTCCACTATTATTAAGGGGTCTATCGAACTGTCTTATATTATACTATAATATCCCTTTAGTATTGACATATCAATAAAATGAAGGACTCTCTCCCTCTAAATTCTCTTTGTGTCCCCTTTATTTTACTACAATTTTAGGATTTTTATCTCCTCATTTTTCTTTAGTGAGTGTATAAATGCAAGATTTGATAATTATGTAATGATTTAGTGGATTAATTATCCTCAAAATTAGTTTACTTAGAGTTTAAATTAAGTAATTATTGTTGTTCTAGGTTTAAGATTTTAATATTATATTGAAAGATTTTCATTGTAATGATAACAACTTTTATAAAAAAAATATTCTTCTCTTTAATAAAAATGATCTCTTTTCTTTATGAATTTAAGGAGTCATGTCTTCTTTTTGTGGGTTCAAGAAGGCGAGTTTGAAGACACAAAATTTTCATCAACACCCCACTTTCTCAAACCACATCATCAAAATTCGAGAGGAAGACTAGTGTAGCAACTGAATGGGTTAAATAAGCAAATAATGATCTACAAAATTTCCATAACGTGTATAAATGACAAGTAATATTACAAGAACCTGTAATTTGAACTCATAAAGTTCTATTGGCTGATGAAGATGGGGAAACATCACTTGAGATGCACAATGTGTTAGGTAGTGGAGGAAAAAGCAAAGCCCCTACTCCTTTTTCCTTTTCTGGTGGTTTTATGTTTTCTCTAAATTTTTTCTCCCTAATTCTTGTTACTTTCAGCCAACTAATTTTACCTGCTCTTATAAAGGTAACCTTAAGTACAATAAATAATCACTCCTTCACTTACTTGTAAACAAGTAAGGGTGCAAAGAAATATACATAATGTGTATTTTTAGAGAGGTGTTCTTAGCGTAAGCTAGAAAATAAAGAGTGAGTATTTTCAGAGTACGAATAACACAAAGTGTGAGTAAGCCAGAAAAATACAAATTGAGTATTTTTAGAGTGCGGGTGACACAAAGTGTGTGTATGCCAAAAAATACAGAGTGAGTATTTTTAGTGTGCGAGTGACACAAAGTGCATGTTTTGTTAATAACAATTATTATAGTGAAAGTGAGTGAGTTGTGAACATAGCCAAATTGGTTAAGCATGAAAATACTATGTATTTGTGTGTGAATTCTTATACATTATCCATTCAGTTTGCACTCAATATATTTTCTTGATCCATTATATCACAAGGTCTAGGAAATATTATTAGAAGATATTAGCATCATCTAATTTCCAATTATAGTATTTCGATGAACATTATAGCATTTGATTTCCTAACAATTAGTACCAAAGCTCTTGGGTTAACAACCTTGAGTACACAGAACTTGTCAGGCTAAAATTACCCTGCATAGTTTTTATTTGTACTCGACATATTTGATTGAGTGGGAGTAATGGCGTCAGAAAGTAAAAAAATTAATGTCGCAAAATTTGACGATACAAATTTTGGATTTTGAAAAATGAAAATGGGGGACTATCACTACCATAAGGATTTATATTTAACACTTTGTAATAAGTCAGAAGATATGGAGGAAGCAAAATGGTAGCTGCTTGAACGGAAAGCTTTTGGCACTATGAGACAATCACTCTCAAAATCGGTGTCGTTCAATATAAAAAATGAGAAGATAATGACGTCTCTTGTGGCTTCCCTCTCCATCATTTATGCACAAAACTTCATAAGAAATAAAGTCCATTTGATTAAAAAAATATTTAATATTAAAATGGAAGAAGCTGGACAATTTAGAGAACACACGTTCAAAGAAGTGATTGGTCAATTAGAATCGGTTTTAATGATGAAATTCGAATTACATTAATTCTAAGGCAATTGGCCTAGAGTTGGAGTAGAACTGTTACTACGATTAGTAGAAGAAGTCAAATGGAAATTCCACTTCGACTTCGGCATTGAACATGGAGAGCGGTGGCAGATATTTAAACATGAGTCATGAACATGGCAGATTCGAGTCCCAAAATGGTATGTCGCGGTCTAAGAACCCTAAAAATTCCAACAATCAATAAAAGATTAAATATTTGAATTGTGTCAAGACCGAACATTTTAAGAACCAGTGTCGATTCTCGAAGAAAGAAACAAAAGAGAAGATTGAAGAAAATGTTGTTTCAAATGAAGTGATTGATGCGCCAATATACTCTTTGGAGAGAAAGGTAGATCCCTGGGTGATGGACTCTGGAGAATCGTTCCATGCTAACCCAAATAAAGAATTGTTTAATAGATATATATTAGGTAACCTTAACAAGGTATATATTGGTGATGACCAGTCCTGAGACGTGGTTGGAAAAGGTAAAATCGAGATTAAATTAAATTGGTTTGTGTGAAAACAACAGGATGTCAGACACATCCCAACCTTGAGGAAAAAGTTGATTTTAATGGTCTAATTAATAAATGAAGATTATATCACAACGTTCAATAGTGATACGTGGAAGATTTTCATAGATTCAATGATTAGAGCATGTAGCCAAAAGAGTGGCATACTCTACATAACCACATAAACGTTTATGGGACAATTGCGATTATAGAGAGCAAGGTGGAATCAAACCCGTGGAAAGAGAGACTTGGATACATGAGTGAAAAGGGGATTAAGGTTACGAACTCTCAAGGTAAACCACAAGAAATACACTTAGTTAATATTGACTTATGTAAGAGCTGCATTTTTAGAAAGCAAAAGCGGGCCAGTTTTCAGATAAGTGGAAAAACTCCAAAGTAAAAAAAACTTTAGCTTTTTCAAGCAAACATTTGGGGGCCAGTACCAGTCTCATCCATGGGAGAAAAGTCTTACTTTGTGACTTTCATTGATGATAAATCCAGAAATTTGTGGGTTTAGTTCTTGAGACACGAGTTTGAGGTGTAGAAGGTCTTCAAGAAATGGAAGGACATGGTGGATAATGAGACACGGTTGAAGATGAATAAGTTAAGATGAAACAACGGTGGTGAGTACAAAGACACCGTGTTTCGTAAATACTGCTATGATAATTGCTTCGAAATAGGGAGGGTTGTGCCAAGGACGCTACAATAAAATGTCATAGTTATGCAACATAGAATACGTGTGCTACGTATGGACCTTTGGATCAAGTGCAAGTCGGTCACTCTAGTAATAACCCAGTAAGTCGTGGTTGAATCCTTAAGGAATTATTCATAAAATGACGATAAATGCAGGATTGGCTTCTAATATCTAGGCTTTGACTCGAGAAAGAAATAAAAAGGTGATCTTTGTAATTTAATCAATCTTGATTTATCTATGCAAATGTAACTTGCAAGTGAAAATTAAATTAATAAAAGAAAGAACTTAAACTTCTGATTTTAAAAACACTTTTGAAAAGAAGGAGTTGTGATCTAATCTCCTTAACTATAGAGTATCTTTGCTAAATATAAAATTCTAAAAAATTATTTAATTAATTTATAGGGAGGGCTTGGAGGTAATCTCTGAATTAGAGAGAGCTTACCCAATTAATAGAAGAGACTCAAGAGAAGGAAGAAACATGAAGACAATAAGGAAGCTTAGCCAGGAAACTTGTCGAGGGAGCTTTTTTTTTTTTTTTATCTTTTATTATTACTTAGTTAAATCGTATCTTTTAATTACATTGATTGTAATGATGTAACGACTGTAATATTGAGTGTCAGGTCAAATGGTATTCCCAAGACACCAGACCTGGCAGGTCTTGGGAGAAAACGGATCAATGAAGTTGATTAGGGTCTTTGGATCATTTTTTAGGAGAAAACAGATCATTCATTCAAATCCTTATGACGTTTCGCACATGGGGTGGATCGTTGGAAAGGGGATTTAGAGCCCTTAGAGGATTTATTAAGATTTTGCTCTGACAGTGAAGTTAATTAGGGTCAAATCGGGGCTTGGGAGTGCCCGGTGGCCTCCAAATCAATTTTCATTAGTAAAATGGTCTATTTTTCCACACCGTTATGCCATTTTTCACACGGGGTGGATCGTTGGAAAGAGGATTTAGTGCCCTTCGAGGATTCATTGAGCTTTAACTATGACGATAGAGTTGATAAGAGTCAACATGGATCGAGAGTGCCCGATGGCCCTTAAATCAGTACTCGAAGTACGACCTAGGGTTTGTAGTGAATTGGGAAGGTGCTAGGGATATAAGAAGGGACTTAGGGGGTTCCTATACTGTGGTATCTATACCATGCTGTATCACAATTGCCTAAATTCTCATGGTTCTTCGATCAGGTGGGAATGCCGAAGAAAATTAGACTAGAGATAAGCTAAGCAATTTTGAACATTGCACGAAATAATGTAGTTCCATCGCTGAGATGGAGGAGGCTTATAGCAAGGATGGTAAGGAAATTCCTATCTAAAGTGACTTTTAGCGATGCTGATATAGCCGTGAGGTTCCCTCACAACAAACCCTTATATGTGATGGCAAGTATCAATGGGGTAAGTTTTACGAGAGCTCAAATGGATGGGAGAATTCATAAATATCATGCCCATCAACTCATTCCACGCATCCAATATCTCCGAGGCAAGATTGATACCCATGCGTTTGGTGATATCCAGTTATGACAACCAGTCCTCCAAGTCAATTGGGGTATGTGAATGTAGGGGGTGTGATAAGGAATCTCACTTCACACATAAAGTTTCATGTTATTGAGAGTGCTATTTCCTACCATATATTGATTGGAAAGGTGTGGATGCACAACCACAATTTGGTTCCTTTGACATATCACCAATGCGCTAAGGCAAATATAATGGGAACTGAGATCGTTATATATGTAATGAAGAAGACCTTTGCATCTAAAGAGGCTCACTTAGTGGATGCAACATTTTATACAGAGTTGGAAGAAGTTGCAAGAGTCCTAATGAAGCAAATAGAAGTAACCAAATTTCCCTCTATCAGAGAAAGGATGGGGCCTGCGAATGGTTAAAGCAGCGAAGGAGTAGGTAGGAGAGAAGTAGCTGAGGAGGTTAACCACATTGATCCCAAACCTCAAAATATCTCTAAATAATTGAGAGATAGAATGAGACCCAAGATAGACCCGATAGAGTATGAGGTCCAACGACAAAGTGTACTGAGTAAGTTTTTGAGACACAGGTTGGCAGAAGCTTCAAGAGATAGGCAATGAAAAGTAGCTGTGACGGCCAATAGGAAATGTGAGAAAGTGATTAAAAAAAGAGAGAGAAGGGTGATTTATAGCCTTTAAAAGTGTGAGCGAGCGGTTGAAGAAGCTATTACAGAGGCGCATGAAGAGGCTAACCCAAAGTATAAATGTTTTCTGGTGGGAATACAGGGCAGTGCATGGTTATAGACAACTCAAACATACAAGAATTTAGATAGGAAGTAGAAGAAGAACTAGAGTACATGATGGACTGACAAAATCCGCAGGTGCAGGAACTGGAGCGGATTGATCTAGCCAAAGAAGGAGAAAATCCAAGGCCCATCTTCATTTCGAAGGATCTGAACATGGAGAAATAAAGGGCCTTATTTGACACGATTCAAGAATATAGAGACATGTTTTAATGGAAGTACACAGAGATGGAGGGGCTGGATGAAGAGGTAAGTTACCATAAAATAAACATTATGCATTCAGCCATACCGACGAAGCAAGATATAAGAACTTACAAGCTTGAGTTAGATCTAAAAATTAAGGAGGATTTCCAACATTTGCTACCAGCTGGATTCATCAAATCGATCCATCACCAACTTTGATTATCTATCATTATCCTAGTAGGAAAAAAGGACAAAAACTAGATACGGATCTGCGTGGATTTCAGGGACTTGAATAAATCTTCTACCAAAGGATGAGTTCTCTTAGCCCTCCATTGATAGCTTGATCGATGTAACTGATGGGCATGAATGCATAACTTCATGGATGGGTATGTGGGATACAACCAAATTAATATGGATCCAATAGATGTAGAGAAAATAGCATTCAATACTCTGTTAGGCAATTTTATGTATAAAGTAATGCCTTTAGGGTTGAAGAATGCTAGAGCAACATACCATAGAATGATGATGGACATTTTCCATGACTTTTTTCATAAATTCTTAGAATTTTATGTGGATGATTTGGTCATCAAATCAAAGAAAGAAGAGTCCTATATAGATGATTTAAGGAATATATTCATATGATGCAGGAAGTACAAGCTGAAGATGAATCCACTAAAGTGTGACTTTGAAGTTACAAATAGGAAGTTTTTAGGCTTTGTAGTGGATTGAAAGGGAATGAAGATGGACCAAGACAAACAACGAGCGATCCTAGAGATTCCATGTCCAAGAATGACGAAGGAGGTCAAGAGTTTCCTCGACAAAGTCTCCTACCTCGGGAGATTTGTGCCTGGGCTGGTCGAGATAACTCATCATTTAATAGAGCTTCTGCAAAAAGGCACAAAGTTTAAATGGGAGGAAGCTCACCAAGAATCTCTCACCAAGATGTAGAAATTACTCACTTATCCGCAAATGATGATTCTCTCAAAGGGAGGGATACCGTTACAACTTTACCTCACGTCTACTACCAGGTCTGTTGAAGCTCTCTTGGAGCAGGAAATAAATGGGTAGGAAAGGATAGTTTACTATCTGAGCCGGATCATACATGGACTAGAGGCAATGTATAGTAGTACTGAGAGACATTGTTTAGCATAATGTTTGTAGTATAAAAACTTAGACATTATATGCTGTGTATTTCATAATTCATAATATGACAAGATGTAATCCCATTAAGCTTTTATTGACAAGAACTATTTTGATTAGAAGCGCAGCTAGGTGGTTTCACATCCTTTCAAAATATGACTTAAAGTGTGTGGTCCCTCGTGTGGTACCTCGTGCGATCAAAATATGACTTGAAGTGTGTGGTCCCTAATTTCTTTTAGCTCCACTAAATGACGTAGTAATGTCTACAATCCCACTTGTCAATAGAAAATGATGTAAATCTAGCACCGGCTCATAGCAAGATCCACTTGCCTTAATATCCACCAATCAGCTTCAGGAATCACTATTCCTATCTTTAGCATTAGAGAGCCAACTCTACAAGGGTATGGACTTGTATTGTGTTCTTCTAGGATTTGATTAATGCTCAACAAATCATCCAAGGGTTTGGATTTGAAAAACAAAATAGTTGTTAACAAACTAGGATTTGGAGACCTTTTAGATATGTATGGGAAATAAATTTTGCAAAAAGTTCAAAGGACAACTGATCCTAAGATCCATTTTTATAGAAACCCAAATTTTGACGTGTCATAATTTTTGAAAAATTTCGTTCGAACAAAAATAAGACCTCGTTTGATCGAAAATGATAACTCGTTCGAACTAAGGTAAAACTCATTTGAATGAATAATGAATGTTGTCCGAACTATCTTTGAACATGGTTCGTTCCGTAAAGATAAAAATGTCATTTGAAGTTCGTTTAATCAACTATCAATCTCTTCCGAACGACATAAAAACTAAAAATATTTTTATTTTGAAAATCATTTTTAAAAAAATCCTTGAACATTTTATAAAAATCTTAGATAGTGTGTTTATAAATGGTCAAAATCATATACCTTCTCGATGATTGTAGTGATGATCTCAACACTTACGATCTTTGGTTGTTGTGTTCGGTCACTAACTTATCTTTACATGAAGCTCTTGAGAATGTAAATGATGATGAAGATGTCATGGAATATGCCAAACTAAAATAAATGACGAGCAATTATAAAACTTTCTCTTAAACTCTTAAATTGTCCATTTATTTTTCATTCGGTATATTTTCTTGATCCATTAAATATCAAGATCCTGGAAATATTTTTGGAAGATATCAGCAGCATCTAATTTCCAATTATATTTGATAAGCACCCAAAAGTGTGTAAACAAAATACCAAATAGACGATTTTTAGTTGCTAATTCTCGATAAAATCGGTCTTATATGCGTATATGTATTTATTGTAGGTCAAATTCCATTTGCAATTTCAAACGCTTCAATTCAAGGCAAATGCGCGTTAAAAGGAGCTAAACCCCAATTTCAATACCATTTACCTGTTCCCTAAGCCTAAATCAATTCCAGAATAGTCCCGAGCCTCGTGTGTGTTTAGTTTGTATTTTTTAGATTTTTTCAGCTTTTTTTGTCATATATAATTTTTAGAATTTATTTTATATTTTATTTTGAGTCGTGTATATTTTTAGGATTTATTGGTGTGTATAGTTGTATATATTAGAGTCTGTATTGTGCGTCAGGTATATATATAATAGGTGCGCATTTTATTAGATTTTTAAATTAATTTATTTTATTTTCTATTTTTTAGTTTAATTTAGTATTATTTTATTTTAACTTATTTATTTTTAATTTTATTTGGTTACTTTTATTATTTTATTTTACTTTATTATTAGTATTTTATTATTATGATATAATTTTAATTTTTAATTTCTGTCTTTTAATTTTAATATATTTTATTAATTTTGTATTTTAGATGAGTCATAAGTATTTAGGTAGTTTTATTATAATTTCTTTTGGTACAAACAAAACAAACACATAACCAAAAAAAATCAATTTTTTTTCCTTTCTCTCTCCTTCATCTTCTTCCTCACTTAAACCATCTTCTATCATTCTTCCTCCATAAGCAACCCAGCCTTCACCTCCATTAAAACAACCTAGACCATTAACCCACTTGCCCGATTCCAAAAACTCCAATAATCCGATCTGCTGAATTTGACATGCTTTAACCCATGGGCTTACCAAGACCAACCTGCTATCGTCCCATCTCCGACCTTTCCCCCCACCGCCGGACTTAAACTGTCCCACTACTCTGGTGAGCATAAGCCGGTTGTAATACCCCGTATTTATGAATATTCCAAATATTCTAAATTAGAAAATTAAATGAGAAAATACAGCTTAATTTAAATTACGTAAGAGTAGTAATTTAAAGAGTTTTATTTAAAATTGTAATTATGGAATATTAATCGAGAGATAGATACCGGTTTATATTGCCTCATTATATTTACTTAGTGCGAGTGGTAAATAGTTACTTAATGCGTGTAGACCGTGTTGGGGTGAGAACGAGTAATAGTTTTAAGTGACTCAAATGATAATTTAGAGGTCACAGATGAGTCCGGAAGGGTCAAATTAGTCAAAATAGTATACCCGGGGGTACTAGTTGAGTCCCGGGATAATTTTGTACTAAACCGAGACCGTTCGGGGGCATTTTGGTCTTTTAACATGAGAGGGTATGGAGACCTACGAATTTGAGATCTTTATATCAGCCGTATGATAGAGGGGTTAGGGTTAGAAAACCCATGAAAACACACCATAGCCATTAGAGATAAGAGAGAAACAATTCTCAAGGCGAAAGGAAGAATTGGGAAGGATTCAAAGGAGATTTTCACCACAAACTTGTTGGGAAGGAGGATTGAAGGAGAAAAACAATCAAACATCATCAAAAATCACGAAATCAGATCCCCTCTATCAAGGAAAGTTGTTTATTACAAAAATTATAAAGTTATAATACCCATGTGTAGGGTTTTTGGAATAGTTTTGTTTAAATCAATATCTTGATAGGAGCATGATGATATTTATACATGTTGGGATAGGAATCACATGTAGAATGATTTAACTTATGTAGAGGATTAATATTCAGATTAGACTTGATGATTTTTCGGAATAAAATCTAGATTTTGAATGAAGATATGGGAAGAACACCATAACTAGGGTTTCAAGAAATTTTGCGTTTAATTCACTATTTCTTTAAAGAAATTGGAGTTTTGATGTATTTGACACGTTAGGAATTGTCCTAGTATATGTGAAAACATGTTAGGATCATTGGGTCGAAGTTTGGTGGACTATAATGGAGTTTGAAGATTTGTTAATGGAGGAAAAGCTTAACGAAGAAGACGAACTGCGTCTGATGATGCTGGAAATAACACCACCCTTCAAGGTGTTTGTGAGCTCAATTCAGTGTTAACAATGGCAGTATAAAGATATATATATAGTAGAAGGAGGTGAGGAGAAGAGGAATCAACACCGGAATATAAGTGGTTAAGCCAATCAGGCCTACGTCCACTGTGCAAGTGTATGATGTGTTTCACTGTATGAGGGCTCTAATGGCCATAGATACAATCTCTCGAGCTTTCTCTCTCTACTGTGTATTTAGACAGAGTTTCAGCTAGGGTTGCTCATTTTGGATCCTTTGCAAGGTAGAGGATGACCTCTATATATAGTTCCTCGTGGGTGTAATGTACCCCCCATGCATGTAATGTGCATGTGTGTGTGTTAGCCTCACCAATATGGGGGAGCCACCTGTCACTGTTACATGTAGAGAATGATGGTGAAATATTCTCCCCACGTGTGGGGAATAATCTTGTTATAACTGATTTGTGTCCACGTGCCCTTATCCAAATGTCAACAGATGCTCGGCTACCGTGCTTGGTGCATGACCTCGGCCTGTGAGAGGCCTAGGTTGACCAGTTCAGTTGCTCGTTGAATCCGGGATGAGCCATAAGGGCCTCAGCTTGATCTCAGCCGAGACAATAGGTAGGGGTCGGACCGAGCCGAGGTTGAGCTGGCGTGTGCTTGGAGCATCGACTGATGTCTTGATGAGGTTGCTGGTAAGTCTTCTTACGAGCTCAGCCTATATCTGGCCGAGGTTGCCATTCCCAGGTGTACGAGAGTGCTGCTGATCCTTATGATGCATGCAATGTCCTTTGGAGAGGCTGGCGGTAGTGTCGGCCTGGGCCGACCTTGCTATGGCCGAGGACTGATGTCGCATGCCCAAGGCTTATCCAGTGTCGGCTATAATCTCGGCCGAGGTTGGTGTCTCTGAGCCGAGGTCATAATTGGGTCATATCAACCACCCCCCAGCCCTTAGTTACATGTGAGAGCAGGTGACTATGGGATTTTCACATCTCCGAGGCCTTTCTAATATGAGCCAATGTTTGTTTGACACTTGTCTAATATTGGAGTGTGGCTTGCTTGGAAAGCGTGTGCCATCAGCCGCCTTTGGGGATCCCAAGGCAATGATGAGCCTTGGGAATCGCGCCTGAATATTTAAGGGTTTTGAACCCTCATTTTTCCCTCCATCCTCAATTCTCTCTCCTGCACAATTACACTCCAATGATATCTCTCTCTAAAGGCGCTCTTCGCGATTCCTCTGCAGAGGTATTTGGTGGTGCTTTCTCGAGTTTTCTTCGCTTTCCCTTGTCGTTTCATCTTCAGGTATCTTCTTCCCCTCATTTGCCTCCATTTTCTTTGCTTTTTCCTTTCCATTTGTGTTTTCCGACGAGTTTCTGAGTTTTCCGGTGAGTCCACCATAGTTTCAGGCGAACTGTTCTTGTTAGGTTTGGGTAATTTGATCTTTAGACACCTTTATTTTATTAGACATTCTTGTTTGTAGTTTAGGAAGTCTCCCCAAGTGTAGTGTCTGCCTCTGATGCTCAGACCCCTATACCAACTTCTTGAGGAGTTCCCCTCCCTTAGAGAGAAGACTTTAGAAAAAATCAGACAAATAGAAAGAGCACAAGAGGAGGCTCGTAGGTCACAAGAATTCCCTATTAGACCCATCTTTCCACTACCCCTTAAGGTGATATATCCTGATCCCTCGGAGTCTTTCAATCAGGCAGAGGTTCCTGTCGATCCTATACCAATGTCTGAGTCTGAGTCTTCCACCTCAGACCCCATGTCCGTGGATTCCTTCTAGGAGGCCACGGACTCCTCAATTCGGGAAGATCAGGCCCCTAATCAGGCCGAGGTCTCCAGCCGGGCCTCATCCCATAATAACTCGAGCACCTTGGCCTCTTCTTCATAGGTTGAGATTGTTGAGCCGAGTGTGGCCATTCCACCACCACTTGACGCCGTTCCTCTGTCGGCCTTCACCGATGCCGAGTTCGCTCAGAGGTTCCCGAGTAATCCATCAACATCTGCTCCTGCCGACGTTGAGCTAGATGATGATGAGGTTGAAAGCGATGTCGACGTCTCTGAGGCGGCCGAGATCAAGAGTAATGTAACTGAGGTAGACCTCCTTTGCTTCAGATATCTGTACTCCATTAGTCCCTCCATAAAGCTAAGAAGACCTCTTAGGGAAGATAGGACTTTTCATGGTCGAGACGGCGAGATCTGCTTGTACGAGCAGATGTTCAAGTTGGGGTTTCGTCTGCCCATCCATCCCATTATCAAATCTATCCTTTCCTATATCAATTTGGCCCCCTCTCAACTATCCCCTAATGCCTGGAGGGTCATAATAGGGGCCATATTCTTATGGAAGGCTGTCCACCACTCAGACCTCCCAGCTCAGGTTTTTGTAGGTTGCTATGTCCCTTCCTCAGTCAAAAATCATCCGAGCTACTATCATTTTATAGCTCAGAAACCTGAAAAAAAGATGCTTCAAATAACTCAGACTTCCAACCATAACTGGAAGCCTCGATACTTTTTTGCTTCTGGACCATGGGAATTTGGCCCATGTGCTCCCTCGTCCATTCTAGAGCTGAGGATGCCCCTGAGGTGGGGTAAGGTCACAATGTCTGCGAGGGCCGACCCTGGCCTGAGCTCTCAAAACCTTCAGAAGGTGAGAGCCCTTCAAGATCAGGGGATACATGGTCTGTTCGTTAAGTTCGAACACTTGATGACCCCTCACTACCTCTCTGAGACAGGTCTAGGTGGAAGTCCCCTTTCCGATCTTGGTAAGCGCTTTGTATTTGAAGTTGAACCTCTGAGTTTATTTATGTCTGATCTTCTAACTCAAATCTATTAATTTTTGCAGAGCGTCCCAAGGATATCTCAGACGAACTCTGGGAAATGGCTGCACCTAGCTTGACGAGACTTGCAAAGAAAGCAGGCCTTAATGCTCCTCCCCCAGGTCCCTCTGCCTCAAAGCCCCAACCCACGAAGAAGAGGGCTCCAACTGATCATGCCCCTGAGGATCAGAGGCAGAAGAAAAAGAGTGTTGATACTTCCATCCCCATCTCTTCAGCAGACGCCTTGTCGGCTCGTCTAGAGTAGTTGAAGATTACTGACAGCATAGTCGGCCATAGTCTGTAGGCCCTAGATACCTTCGGCTCTACAATGACCGAGGCCGAATGGCGCTTCTTCCGGTCACTTGATACTCCCTTGCTGGTTGAGTTCGGCATCCACAGATCCATGCAGGTATGACCTCATATCTCTTTGTAATTTCGAAGTGTAACCTCTGATTTGTCTTTGACTCATTTATGATCACAAAATCTGCAGGGTCTGGCAGCTATGCACCACCTCTCCAATTGGACTCTGAGGAAGTTGCCCCTCATCCAGAAGGGTCAAGAGGCCGAGAAGGTCCAAAGTACTTTGCACGCAGAGATTGACCGCCTGAAGTTTGAGTTGGGTGAGTCTAACAAGAAGGTGAAGGGGTTGGAGAGGGACATCTCTCGGCTTAACAAGGATCATGATGCGGCTCTGAAGGCCAAGGATGATGTTCTGTAGCAGAAGGTTAGCTCGACCGTGAAGGCAGCCCTCGATGATGCCTTTGAGGGGATAATAGCCGAGTATAAAAGTTCTGATGAGTTTATGGGATTTGGCTTTGAATACCTCGAGAGAGGTATCAAGGCTACTACCAAGTGGGCGGCTGTCAAGGAGAAGGAGGCTGGCACTTTGAAAGCCTCTGACTTCATAGGCCTTGGCTTTGCTAATCCTCAGCTTACCCAGTGCCTTCAGGAGGTTGAGGAGGAGGCTGCCGCGCCTGCCGAGACTGCCACGTTGGACGAGACAGAGGTTGGAGGGGCAGACCACCATGATGACGTTGTCGAGGTGACCAACGTCGTCCAGCTTAACTAAACTGAAGACACCATCATTCCTCTCTCAAACCCTTAAAGAGAATCTTTGAATATTTGTTTATAACCCCTGACATTGTGAAGCTTGTTTGTAATCTCTGAACATTTATAATTTCTGAATGAGCATGGTTCTTACTTTTCCATTCTTTGTAATCTCTGAATATTTATAATCTCTAATTGTGTTATTCTTTGAGGAGGAGGATCATCTTCTTTTGCTTTATTGAATGTCATGTGATATTTTAACTCTTGGTCTTGTTACAATAGTGTCTGCTTAAACCAAATTAGTAGTCTGAGCTCAGAACTCGTCACCATTGAATGGTGTTATGAGGGTTTGAGGCCATCACCCAAGGTGTTATCCCCATAATTAATCTCACCAAATTAACTATGTTAATGGCCTGAGGACATCTCATTATGGTGTCTGATCTCAGACCTCGTCACCACCGAGTGATGTTATGAGGGTCTGAGGTCCTTACCTAAGATGTTATCCTCAAAATTAATCTCACCAAATTAATGATGTTAAGGGTCTGAGGTCATCCCACTATGGTGTCTGAGATCAGACCTCGTCACCACTAAGTGGTGTTATGAAGGTCTGAGGTCATCACCTAAGATGTTATCCTCATAATTAATCTCACCAAATTAATGATGTTAAGGGTCTGAGGTCACCTCATTATGGTGTCAGATCTCAGACCTCATCACCACTGAGTGATGTTATGAGGGTCTGAGGTCATTACCTAAGATGTTATCCTCATAATTAATCTCACCAAATTAATGATGTTAATGGCCTGAGTTCATCTCATTATGGTGTCTGATCTCAGACCTCGTCACCACCGAGTGATGTTATGAGGGCCTGAGGTCATTACCTAAGATGTTATCCTCATAATTAATCTCACCAAATTAATGATGTTAAGGGTCTGAGGTCATCCCACTATGGTGTCTGAGATCAGACCTCGTCACCACTGAATGGTGTTATGAAGGTCTGAGGTCATCACCTAATATGTTATCCTCATAATTAATCTCACCAAATTAATGATGTTAAGGGTCTGAGGTCATCTCATTGTGGTGTCTGATCTCAGACCTAGTCACCACCGAGTGATGTTATGAGGGTCTGAGGTCATTACCTAAGATGTTATCCTCATAATTAATCTCACCAAATTAATGATGTTAAGGGTCTGAGGTCATCCCACTATGGTGTCTGAGATCAGACCTCGTCACCACTGAATGATGTTATAAAGGTCTGAGGTCATCACCTAAGATGTTATCCTCATAATTAATCTCACCAAATTAATGATGTTAAGGGTCTGAGGTCATCTCATTGTGGTGTCTGATCTCAGACCTAGTCACCACCGAGTGATGTTATGAGGGTCTGAGGTCATTACCTAAGATGTTATCCTCATAATTAATCTCACCAAATTAATGATGTTAAGGGTCTGAGGTCATCCCACTATGGTGTCTGAGATCAGACCTCGTCACCACTGAATGGTGTTATGAAGGTCTGAGGTCATCACCTAAGATGTTATCCTCATAATTAATCTCACAAAATTAATGATGTTAAGGGTCTGAGGTCATCCCACTATGGTGTCTTAGATCAGACCTCGTCACCACTGAATGGTGTTATGAAGGTCTGAGGTCATCACCTAAGATGTTATCCTCATAATTAATCTCACCAAAGATGTTAAGGGTCTGAGGTCATCTCATTATGGTGTCTGAGATCAGACCTCGTCACCACTGAATGGTGTTATGAAGGTCTGAGGTCATCACCTAAGATGTTATCCTCATAATTAATCTCACAAAATTAATGATGTTAAGGGTCTGAGGTCATCTCATTATGGTGTCTGATCTCAGACCTCGTCACCACCGAGTGATGTTATGAGGGTTTGAGGTCATCATCTAAGATGTTATCCTCATAAATTTTTTACATAAGTACAAAAGGAATCAAGGACCACCATGGGAACTGATCTTTTATTAACAACTTCTTCATAATAGAAGGTACATTTACATAAAATCTTTGCAACATGATATGTAATACTTCTTCAGGTGATCAACATTCCATGGGTTAGCGAAAGGTTCTCCTTATAGGTTTTTTAGCCTGTAGGTGACAGGCACAACCTCTTCTGTCACTTTGTAGGGACCATGCCAGTTTGGGTGGAGCTTATTTGCTTTTTGTAAGGTCTTTTTCAACACTAGGTCTCCCACTGCGATGGGTCTTGACTTCACCCTCTGATTGTAGAACTTTGCTGCCCTCTGTTGATAGGCTGCTTGTCTGACCTCCGCTTCTTCTCTTCTTTCTTTAATTAGATCTAGGTCTAGCCTCCTCTCTTCCCCATTATTATCAGGGTCATAGGTCTGAACCCTATGAGTTGGAAGCCCTACTTCAGTTGGTATGACGACCTCTGAGCCATGTGCGAGCATGAACGAGGTTTCTCCCATAGGTGTCCTCACCGTGGTTCTGTAGGCCCATAACACAGCGTAGACCTCTTCAATCCATCTTCCCTTCGCATCTTCCAATCTCTTCTTGATTCCCTCGAGAATTGTTCTGTTTGTGACCTCGGTCTGACCGTTTTCCTGAGGTCGGCCAGGAGATGAGAAGAACTGCTTTATTCCCACTCTTAGGCAATACTTTTCTAAAGAGGAGTTCTTGAACTGGGTCCCATTGTCCGAGATGAGGGTGTTTGGGAGGCCGTATCTGCATATGATATTCCTCCAAATAAATTGGAAGGTCTTCTGCTCTGTGATCGTTATCATCGGCTCTGCCTCCACCCACTTTAAAAAGTAGTCGATGGCAACTATCAAGAATCTATAATTGTTGGCAGCTCTTGGCAGGGGTCCTACTAAGTCAATTCCCCATACTGCAAATGGCCATGGAGAAGTGATTGACGTCATAGGCTGATGAGGTTGATGAGGAATAGTGGCGAATCTTTGACATTTATCACACCTCTTCACGTAGGCTGCAGCGTCTTTGGACAAGGTTGGCCACCAGTACCCCTAAGTGATGATTCTCTTGGCCAAGGGTCTTACCCCTATGTGGCTAGAGCAAGAACCCTCATGAACTTCCTGTAAGACCCGAGGAACTTCCGTGGGATGCACACATCTGAGGAGAGGCAATAGAAATCCCTTCTTGTACAAGACGTCTCCTATCATCGAGAACTTGACAGCCTTATACCTCAATTTCCTCCTTTCTAGCTTGGACTCAGGTAGCTCTCCCTCTCTGATATATCTGATGAGGGGGCCCATCCACGAGTCTCCTAGGTTTAAATTGTGACAAGGGTTACATACCTCTTCTTGCTCAATGGTTGCCTTCCCCAAGACCTCGATCGGAATGGTCCTCCTGACATCTGTCTTCGTTGCCGAGGCCAACCTCTCCAATGCATCTGTGTGGCTGTTACTTTGTCGAGGAACTCTCTTCAGTCTTACTTTTCAAAATATTCTAACATTGTTCTCACCCTTTTCAGATACTTGGACATCCTTTCATCTTTGGCCTCGTAGACTCCCAGCACTTGATTGATAACTAACCTTGAGTCGCTGTGGAGTAGGAGTTGCTTTACGCGAAGAGTCTTTGCCAATGAGAGACCTGCTATCATGGCCTCATAATCGGACTCGTTGTTAGAAGCCTGGAAGTTGAATCTCAAAGCGTATTCAATGTTGGCACCATCGAGAGCCGAGAGTATCAACCCTGCACCGCTTCCACTGTCGCAGGAAGAGCCATCAACGAAGAGGCTCCAAATGTCTGTATCCGATGAGAAGACCCCTTCTGACATGACTCCTTTTTTGAAGAGGTACCGATCTTCCTCGTTCTACGCAACTCTGCTTCTGGCCCTGTTGGACGCGACCTCTTCCGAATATTGGAAGATGTTTGGTGTCGTCTATTCCAAATTTTAGAAGACACCATGGTTTTCAACACCCCCTAGGCCATTCTCTGCCTCGACCTCTTCCCATGTGAACTCAGTGACAAAGTCTGCGAGGGCTTGCCCTTTGATGGCCGTCCTAGGTTGGTAGGTAAGGTCATACTCCCCCAACTCAATGGCCCATGTCATCAAGCGCCCGGAATTCTCAGGTTTATGTAGGACATGTCTTAGTGGGGAGTCAGTGAGGACAACCATGGAGTGGGTCTGGAAGTAAGGCTTCATCTTCCTCGAAGCATGTTTCAGGGCGTAAGCTAGCTTTTCCATGCGAGGGTAATTTTGTTCGGCCCCCTGAAGGGCCTTACTGTTGAAATATACAGGCCTTTGGATCCCAGCGTCTTCTCGTATTATGGCTGCGCTGATGGTTGATTCGGAGACTGCCAGATACACGTACAGTTTCTCCCCTGCTACAGGCCGAGATAGCAATAAGGGAGACCCTAAATAAGACTTGAGCTGGTTGAAGGCTTTTTTGCACTCTTCATCCCATTGGAAGGCCTTTCTCAGCACCTTAAAGAATGGAAGGCACTTGTCTGTTGCCCTAGAAACAAATCTGTTAAGTGCATCCACCCTCCCCATGAGTCTTTGAACATCTTTGATACTCCTCGGTGTCTTCATGTCAAGCAAAGCCTTGATTTTTTCAGGGTTCGCTTCAATCCCTCTCTGGTTGACGATAAATCCTAGGAACTTCCCAGCTCCTACTCCGAAGACACACTTCGCGGGGTTAAGTTTCATTCTGTATGAGTCCATAACATCGAAGGTCTTCTCGAGATCTGCTACATGAGTGCAAGCTTTCAAGCTCTTTGTTAGCATATCGTCCACATACACCTCCATGGTCTTACCTATTTGCTCTTCGAATATCTTATTCACAAGACGCTGGTATGTTGCCCCTGCATTTTTCAAACCGAAGGGCATCACTTTGTAGCAGTACGTCCCTTTGTCAGTAATGAAGGTTGTCTTCTCTGAGTCTTCAGTATCCATGAAGATCTGGTTGTAGCCTGAATACGCGTCCATGAAGCTCATGATCTTATGTCCCGCTGTAGCATCCACAATCTGATCTATCCGAGGTAAGGGATAGCTATCTTTTGGACAAGATCTGTTCAGGTCAGTGAAATCAACACACATTCTCCACTTCCCATTGGCCTTAGGCACGATGACTGCATTTGATAACCATTCCGGATATGTGACTTCTCTTATAAACTCAGCCTCTTCCAATTTTTTGACCTCTTCTCGAATGACGTCGTACTTCTCCCTGGAATAGACTCTTTATCTCTATTTGATTGGCCTAACATCTTTGGTCACGTTGAGCTTGTGAATCATAACTTCGGGGTCGATTCCGGGCATGTCTGCGTGACTCCATGCGAAGAAATTCTGTCTCCTCCTGAGGAAGTTTATCAACTCTTCCTTGATTTCTGCCTTTAGGGCTTTATCGACCTGGATGGTTTTTTCCGGCTCGTCCTCATTGAGGACGATGGATTCTACCTCTTCTGCGGCCTCTCCCTTCTTCAATTTTGTCTCATCTCTTGGGTCAAGCATATCAATGCTATAAGTGGTGGTTACCCTCTGATGGGCCTCTCTCTCTTTGACCATGTTGAAGTAACATTCTCGCGCTGTGGTCTGGTCACCTTGCACTTCCCCTACCCCATAGGGAGTCAGGAATTTTAGCATCTGATGTACAGTCGAAGGCACAGCTTCAAACTCTTTAAGGGCCACCCTTCCTATGATGAGGTTATAGGCCGAAAATACGTTCACGTCCATGACGAAAAAATTTATCTTCTTGGTCAGCCTCTTAGGCCACTCATCACCCATCCGTACGTCCATCTCATACATGCCCAAGGGGTGGACCTTTTCGCCACTGAATCCTATCATTGGGTGATGATAGGGTACTAGCCTTGCTCTGCTAAGACCTAGGCTCTTGAAGCAAGGCCAAAACATCACGTTCGCCAAGCTCCCCCCATCTACGAGGATCCTCTGCACCTCGTACCCATGCACCCTTGTTGTTATGACCAAAGGGTCATCATGGGGGGCTAAGATACCCTTGAAGTCAAGTCTGGAGAACCCAACTACAAGGGTGTCCATGTCTACTTTCTTCCTCTTCTGCACTATATCGGAAGACGTTAGATTCAAAACTTCGAGCTTGGCTACTAACCTGGCCTTTGCTACGTGAGCCTTACTATCAGCTACTTTAGAGCCACCTCCTGCAAATCCTCCGCATATGGTGTTAACACCAAACGAGATCATACCAACCCTCTTCACCGGGGTGTTGTCATCTTTCGACGAAAGATCCGGATAGTCTTCATCATCACCTTCTGATCATCGTCCCTTCTGGTCGGGACATTATCAGGGCATCTGTCATTTCTCCTTTTCTTAGGGTCATCTATTCCACCCTTAGGAGCCTTACCGTCCACATACTTCCTCAACTTTCCAGATTTTAGCATCTTTTCAATCTCATCCTTCAAGGCGAAGCATCTGTCCGTGAAATGGCCATGATCCTGGTGGAACTCGCACCATAGGTTTTTGTTCCTCTTATGTGGTGGGGCTTTCAGTTTCTCTGGACATCTCAGAGTCCTGTCATTCTTAATCTCGTTAAGGATGTGCTCGCAGCTCACAGTCAGAGGAGTATAGTGAGCGAACTTGTCATCACCCGACCTCTTCTTCCCATCTTTCTTATTTTGGGACTTTCCACTGCTACCGCGGTTCTCATCCTCATACTTGGCGGCCATTACCTCTTCCGCATTCATTACTTTCCCTGCGGTTTCCAGGAGCTCCGCCATTGACCTAGGGGGGTCTTCCGCAAGTTTCCACAATAGCTTCCCTTTCTGCAGACCCCCTATGAGGGCAGTTATGGCTATATTCTCTTCATAATCTTCGACCTCCAACTTTTCTTTGTTGAATCTCGCTATGTAGTCTCTTAGGCTCTCATCCTTTCCCTTCTTGACATACAACAGGTGAGTAGTCTTCTTTTGAGGTCTCACCCCAAAGAAGAAGTTGTGGATGAATCGTTCAGCCAAGCCTTTGAAGTTCTCAATTGAGTTCTTTGGAAGGGAGGTGAACCAGCTGTGTGCTTCCCCTGTTAAGGTCCCAGAGAAGGACCTACACTTCATCTCATCGGGTATCGAGTAGATGTCTGCTGCCGACTGATACATCTCGATGTGATGTACGGGGTTAGTGCTGCCATCATACTTGGGAGACATTGTAGGAGGCTTGAACTTAGCTGGGGTTGGGAAGCCCACTATCCTTGCCACAAATGGAGATCCCTCTGAGTAACCCTTCTGTAATGGGTCCCTGTTTTTAATGAGGTCTCCTATCTTCTCCTCAAGGCGCTGGATAGAGTCATTCCACGGTCTTCTGCCATCGACCTGGCCGAGGTTGTCCCCAGCCACCTCCATGGGATGGACCGAGGGTTCCCCTGCCGTGACTCGTCGGCTGTTGACCTCTTCCTGTTCCCTGCCTCTTCTTTCACAGTGTCGGCCTTGGTCTGGCCGACCCTGCCTGTTTCCTCTCTGAGAGCCTGATGCGCTCCTCGATCTCGACAATCTCTGTCTTAGGTCATTCACTGGGCCCAACCTCTCAAAGGCTGACCCTCTGCTCAACCGATCAAAGGCTGACCCTCTTTGTTGAGCCTCTTCAGTCGACACAACCTTGACTTTGCTGAAGAGGTCGCACAATATTATTTGACACCTCATACGGCTCCCAGCAGTCTTCCGGGGCCTCTTCCGCCTCTAGATCGTCATACCTGTCCTCTGGGCAAGGGTTTCCTTGCCTCCCCAGGCGTAAGTGCCTAGGGTCAGCAACGTCCTTTCTCCGCTGGGGTGCAGGCTGGTCCTTCATTGGTGCTTGGGATGGTCCCCTGACATCTGGATGAGGCTGAACAGCCGCCGGAGTGACCATATCCGGTGAGACTCCAGGTGGCCTCATCATAGTTTAGCTGAGCTGTGCAAATTGCTCCTGCATAGCTTGTTGTGTTGCAGCCAAAGACCTCAAGGCTGCAGCTACCTCCGCCATTTCGGACTGGGGGGCGCCTGACTTGAACCAGGCCCTCCACCTCCGGGTGGTGGAAGAGGCGGTGGTAATTCTGGTGCCTTACCTTAACACTATAGAGCTTGAGTAGCAGATGAGCTTAGTACGTCAAAGGACCTCTTTTAATGGTGAAACAGCTCCACGCAAGGGGTGGTGCCTGGTTCACCACCAGAGTCTCCGGTGAGGTTAAGCCGAAGAAGAGGAAGAGACAGCTTCTCTCGTTCCCATAGACGGCGCCAAAATGATGATGCTGGAAATAGCACCACCCTTCAAGGTGTTTGTGAGCTCAATTCAGTGTTAACAATAACAGTATAAAGATATATATATAGTAGAAGGAGGTGAGGAGAAGAGGAATCAACACCGGAATATAAGTGGTTCAGCCAATCAGGCCTACGTCCACTGTGCAAGTGTATGATGTGTTTCACTGTATGAGGGCTCTAATGGCCATAGATACAATCTCTCGAGCTTTCTCTCTCTACTGTGTATTTAGACAGAGTTTTAGCTAGGGTTGCTCATTTTGGATCCTTTGCAAGGTAGAGGATGACCTCTATATATAGTTCCTCGGGGGTGTAATGTACCCCCCATGCATGTAATGTGCATGTGTGTGTGCTAGCCTCACTAATATGGGGGAGCCACCTGTCACTGTCACATGTAGAGAATGATGATGAAATATTCTCCCCACGTGTGGGGAATAATCTTGTTATAACTGATTTGTGTCCACGTGCCCTTATCCAAATGTCAACAGATGCTCGGCTACCGTGCTTGGTGCATGACCTCGGCCTGGTAAAGGCCGAGGTTGACCAGTCTAGTTGCTCGTTCAATTAGGGATGAGCCATAAGGTCCTCAGCTTGATCTCAGCCGAGACAATAGGTAGGGGTCGGCCTGAGCCGAGGTTGAGCTGGCATGTGCTTGGAGCATCGACTGATGTCTTGATGAGGTTGCTGGTAAGGCTTCTTGCGAGCTCGGCCTATATCTGGCCGAGGTTACCATTTCCAGGTGTATGAGAGTGCTGCAGATCCTTATGATGTATGAAATGTCCTTTGGAGAGGCTGGTGGTAGTGTCGGCCTGGGCCGATCTTGCTATGGCCGAGGACTGATGTCGTATGCCCAAGGCTTATCCAGTGTCGGCCATAATCTCGGCCGAGGTTGGTGTCTCTGAGCCGAGGTCACACTTGGGTCATATCAGCGTCTGTCCCTGTTCGATCGATCGATCGATCTCGAACTATCGATCGATCGATCGTCTATATCGATCGATCGAACCCAGCAGTCGATCGATCGACGCAAGATGTTTTTCCCAAATTTTTCGTGTTTATGTCTTCGTTGATTTTTGGGAATGAATGAGTATCCTAGGATTTACATTATACTTATATGGGTGTGAGAATAAGACCAGTAGGTATATTGTTCAGGTCCGATAAGGCCATTGGGTGTAGGTCTTGGATTACAGACCGATGAGAATAAATCCGATTTAATAGAGTGTCGGGGAATTCGAAATTGAGTTACGAGGCGAAGTAAATTCAATTTAAAAAAAAATAGTAGGGTAAGTAATAACTACTGAAATTATATGTGAGGGGTAACTAGGACCCTTAGAGTTGCGTGAATACTCGAATAAATGCAATAGTGAAATAAATTATAAATTAATGAGTACGGTGGATATAAGTAAAATATATTTCGTACGTGCATGATTTTATGGGTCGGGTGTGTACCTACTAAATTATATAAAAGTTTGGGTTAAGAGAATTTTACCTAAATTAATTATGTTAGGGTCGATGAGACATTCCGAACTAACATAAAGTTATTATATGTTTGGGGTCGATGAGAAATGCCGAACCAAACCTTGAACTGGTGTCGCGATGAAAGAGTCCCGACCCAGAATATGTGTATATATATATATATATATATTTAAAATAGTTGGGGTCGATGGATAATTCCGAACCAACTCTCACTTGGGGTCGATGTATCATTCCGAACCAAGAATCATTTACGTGTGTATATAAATAATTTGGGTCGATGTATCATTCCGAACCAATTCTCACTTGGGGTCGATGTATCATTCCGAACGAAGAATCATTTACGTGTGTATATAAATAATTGGGGTCGATGTATCATTCCGAACCAATTCTTACTTGGGGTCGATGAATCATTCCGAACCAAGAGTCCTTTACGTGTATAAAAAGGGCAAAATAGTAATGACTGATATTTAGTATATATTGTGTGTGAAATATATATACTTGATGATATCCTACTTCTGTGTATTAGTAGATTGATATATATTATGTATTTAAAGATACATACTGAACTGGTAAGTTAAGTAGTGAAACTTAATTACGAAATGCACTTTTAGATAGAGAAAATCTATTTAGTAATTTAAGTAGCGAAACTTAATTACACAAGTGGGAAGACAACAATTGTGAGAATTGTAGTAATTTTAGTAGTGAAACTAAATGAGAAGTATTGAAAAATAACATAGATGAAATGTTACTTGAGAATTAATTAACATACGCGAGATGTTAGTGAAACGGTTGTACTGTATGGGCGGTACTGGAACTTAGGTACAGATAAGTTCAGTTGACTACTTTGGTTTTAGTTAGCTTGGGAGGTATGGCTAGATAAACTAAGTGTAGAACGTTAGGTGTGCACAAAAGATGAGAGGTGAGTAAGCTCAAGAGAGTGTACGATAACCTAACATGTGTAATCAATAACCGCATTTTATATTGTGATAAACTCTTGCTAAATATTTTCAAAATGTTTTGAGTACTAACTCTTGCTATAAAATATTTTCAAAACCTTATAGGTGTCCAGCCACAGGGTGATTTCATTCCAAGGACTCGAAGCTGTAGCACAATGGATGCTTACAGGATTTTGACTAGACGATGTCTCTCATTCCGATCTAGTACAGTATCTCACACTATTCTATGTATGGACTTGTGGTCCGGTATCAGTCTCAGATGTTTAGTTTCAGATTAGTGGATTGTTCTTGTTCTATGGTTGTTTGGGATTTTTAGCCGATGATTTATTCGGTAATACTCTTGTTCTGTTGTACTTATACTTTGTTTGATTGGGTTTTAGTACATGGTGTTTGTTTTACTATATTCCGCATGTTTATTTACCTGTTTTAAGAAAGATAAAATTTGGCACTGATCTAATTTTACTTAGGTGATTAGTAATTCAAAAGTTTTCGACAGTGATGCTAAGAATGAACCATTTGAGAAACCTGTTTTAATTTAATAAAGGCCTGATCACCCGATGTTTAATTAGGCGGGGTGTCACAGATGGTATCAGAGCATCAGGTTCTAGTGTCCATAGGATCTGTACGGCTTACTACATTTTCAGCGTTTCGTTTGATTGACATAGAGCCCTATCTTAGGACTGTTGTACTCCTCTACGTACGTAGTTTACGTTCTCCTGCTATTTAGTAAATGTAGCGTTATATATACGAGTTCGATTGAGCATGGTACGTAGAACATGGAGGTAGGACCAGCATGGGCGTTAGAAGGACTGCAGGAGGGAGGAGCTCGGCATGAAGCATGGAGTGTTCGAAGATGGTAATCATAGGAGAGATGACCGTTGTCGAGGTCGCTCCTAGTATGTAATGGGAATAGATGCTGCAAGGGCTGATGAGGCATAGCAGGCATTTCCAAGTGTCACGACGGCAAGGGGGGTATGCTAATGTAGGCCCGCCTAATGCAGTGATAGTGGGAGGGGGTCTAGAGAAATTTTTAATGAGAACGAGTCGTAAAATGTAATAAAACGGCGACTGTGCATGATAACTAAGAGAAGTAGAATGTGCAGAGGTTTTGGCATATAGGGATAGAGTGGAAATACCCAGAAGTGAAAATTTGAGTAAATTTGAGGCAACGTGGCGGGGATACCAATCACCGCATCCAGACCGAGGGTCCGTATACAAATAGAGAGACCTTACGTATAGTTTAACCGCAAAGTTCCCCAATGATGATTCAGAAGATAAGCGAATGGAAATACCTGAACCCATCACGTGAAAGCCTGGTAGAGGCCAACCGTGAGAAATAAATTTTTCTGTTGAAGTGAACTTGTACTGATGAGATAGGTATAAGGGAAAAAGAGCCCTTGAGAGAATGGACTCTCGAGTTGTCTTTCGCAATTTTGGTAAAACTCTTCTTGGACGACTTATGTATATGAAGGTAGTATGGTACTTCTTACAAGGTTGAGGTAAATGCTCCTAGGTGGGCGGAGCTAAAAGAATTTAAAGATTTAGTCAAAGAGTAAGACTGAATGTAATGGGGGCTGGTGCAAGCCCTAAGTGGAAACCCACTAGAGGATTTAATGATTAGATTCTAAGTCGGGATTATTAAGTCCCATAGTGCGTTCCTCTTGGTCAGCAGAACTAAGGGAACCAGAATGATAGTGTTAAGAATCGAGGCTACCAAGTCCGAGAGGGGGGAAGCCCAAATCGGTCAGTGTGACTTGGAGTAAGGGAATTTTTGAACAGATGTCTAGTGTGGGTTATAGGGACACGCATTTTATTTTAGCTTGAAGTTATTTGAGGAAATAATAACTCCGAAAAGTTTTGCATTCCGGAGAGAACAAGCATGTTATGTTCGGAAACCATCTGAACCACCAGAGCGATGGACAAGGAAGTATATGGGCTTTAGCCTCGAGTGAATGGGGTATATGGAAATGCCTCACTTGAAAGAGGGTCGAGTTGTCATTATTCATCAATATGTGAGAGACTTTGGAGATTATGAACATCTCATAGTAATTGATTCCGGTGTGTGGGAACCTAAATGATGTGAGTCAAGGTATGTAGTATGACCGCTGAACGGAGAGATCGAGCTCGCTGTTGTAATTAGTGCTAAGGACTTAGTGATAGTATAAGCACGGTGCCACTTGACTCCTTTAGAAATATTGGAGTATGGTTACACATATTATCGAGGAATGGAATTTGGGCATATCGACTATGTGTTGTTCCGACAATGCTCAGTAAGAATTCATGGGAGAGAGGTCCCTTGTTTAAGTTCGGTTGCGAAAGGGGATACGACTGAATTTTTATGCACGTCAGGAGAAGAGATGTTGTTAGATACTAGGACATCAGTGGATCAGGTAGAGTTATGGAGGAACAATGAAAGTCTTTCTTCACCACGAAGGGATAAGTGGGACTTTGTGGGCAAGGATTTGATTTTTGTCTATAAGGGATGGAGTATACCCGCAAGATTGTAGTCACGTCGTGTAGAAAAGGCTAGAGTTGAGGAAAAACATGTTACGGGTGCGACGCTTGCAATGTTTTTGCAAACTTACACAGAGAAAAGGGTGTATGGGAGCCCTAATCAATTGGATTCCTTAGACATCCGAGATAGAGGGATGTGGAAAATTATTTTTTACGCCGATGAGGAAATTAGGAGACCAGTCGTATCGATGAAATGGGTTGAACGTCATGGGAGATAGACGATGATCCAAGATTATATGTGCTGAGAGATCCAGCACACCCTATGGGATGAAAGTCGGTGGGAAGCCGTTCAAAAGTTATCTCTTGAATTGGGAGGACTAACTGTCGTGAAGAAGTGATACAAGGTGCTACTCAACTGAGTATTGAGAGTGACTTACGCGTTACTAAAATGTTGATAAGTGGGAAGCGATGTTGAGGAGAGACATAGTGAGATTGTCTCCAGACACACCTCTAGTTAATAGAGCGAGATGGACTCGAAATGAGCAACCGGAATGTGGTAGCGAACCTACGTTTCCAATGATGGAATGAGGAGACAGACTTATAAATTATTTATGGGTTATGAACATCATAATTAAGCCAACATTTCATTGGGGTAGCGAAATGGGGTGACCGGGATGGATTAGTATGTAGTTGAAAAGGGAGAGTGCACAAGTGCACAGTGCCGCTCTATATGATTGTGAATCAGGAGGAAATCCTAAAATTCCACCCTGTGAGAGATGGTCAGGGAGGAATAGAGATAAAGTATTATTTTGAGTATGTTGTGTTGCCTACGACTCAATGTTAGTGAGAAAGGAGGATAATACGCCCTTACGATAGTGGAATTTTGGAGAAGCCCACTGATCAATTCATAGGTTTAATGTATACCTATATGAGCATATTTGTAGGTAGTGTGAGACTGCCTATATGGACTGTACATAAGGTTTAGGTTCTTGGGTACCTATTAAGAACTTATGTGTACCTTGAGGTGTGGTTCGAGGAGATATTTCGAACCTTTAGTCTTTAATGCGCGATATGAGGACATTCTATGGGAGTATGACATTTTAGAATACATGAAGTGTGAAATATATGGCTCACAAATTGTCTACTCATGTGAGATAAAATATATATACTTATATTGTGCTCGAAGTGTAATTCCGAGACATTATAACCAATCACTATTGGTGATCGAGGTGGGATTCCGAGCCAATAACCCCAAAAATGTTATAAAAGGGGGGTGATTATAAAATAAATGTTGATAGTATATGCTATGTGTAACATATATATACCTATTGATTTCCCTACTTATAAGCGATAATAAGTATGTTTAATCTCTGTATTGGGGTTGATGATGTTTAGGACCAATACATGAGGGATCGATTTGGGGCCGATGATGTTTCCGAACCAAATCGATGATAAATATTGGTATCGACGGAAGGTCTGAACCAACATATGTATTTCATTTACCTTGGGGGTCGAGGGATTTCCGAACCAATGTAAATGACAGGATCATTAGGGCTGATGATTTTGCCGGACCAATTGTCCTTATAGTATATATTGTGTGTGGAATATATATACATTATAATTTTCTACTTATGAGTGATAGTAGACACATAGATGTTATATCTAGAGTTATACATCAAAAGGGTAAATTAAGTGAGACTTAATTATGATATAGGTGGCATGGGTAACATGTAATAAGAGTTTATAATGAAGCAAGACATGTACTTGGGGCGACCGTTAGGATAATATGATTTGATTTTGGGTACTAGAGGATGCTATGATGTTTAAGGTCCTTAGTCTTAATACCAGCCTTATCCTAATTTCGAGGACGAAATTCCTTTGTAATGGGTGAAGTATGTAATACCCCGTATTTCTGAATATTCCAAATATTCTAAATTGGAGAATTAAATGAGAAAATACGTCTTAATTTAAATTACGTAAGAGTAGTAATTTAAAGAGTTTTATTTAAAATAGTAATTATGGAATATTAATCGAGAGATAGATACCAGTTTATATTGCCTCATTATATTTACTTAGTGCGAGTGGTAAATAGGCACTTAGCGCGTGTAGACCGTGTTGGGGTGAGAATGAGTAATATTTTTAAGTGACTCAAATGATAATTTAGAGGTCACAGATGAGTCCGGAAGGGTCAAATTAGTCAAAATAGTATACCCGGGGGTACTAGTTGAGTCCCGGGATAATTTTGTACTAAACCGAGACCGTTCGGGGGCGTTTTGATCTTTTAACATGAGAGGGTATGGAGACCTACGAATTTGAGAGCTTTATATCAGCTGTATGATAGAGGGGTTAGGGTTAGAAAACCCACGAAAACACACCATAGCCATTAGAGATAAGAGAGAAACAATTCTCAAGGCGAAAGGAAGAATTGGGAAGGATTCAAAGGAGATTTTCACCACAAACTTGTTGGGAAGGAGGATTGAAGGAGAAAAACAATCAAACATCATCAACAATCACGAAATCAGATCCCCTCTATCAAGGCAAGTTGTTTATTACAAAAATTATAAAGTTATAATACCCATGTGTAGGGTTTTTGGAATAGTCTTGTTTAAATCAATATCTTGATAGGAGCATGATGATATTTATACACGTTAGGATAGGAATCGCATGTAGAATGATTTAACTTATGTAGAGGATTAATATTCAGATTAGACTTGATGATTTTTCGGAATAAAATATGGATTTTGAATGAAAATATGGGAAGAACACCATAACTAGGGTTTCAAGAAATTTTGGGTTTAATTCACTATTTCTTTAAAGAAATTGGAGTTTTGATGTATTTAACACGTTAGGAATTGTCCTAGTATATGTGAAAACATGTTAGGATCATTGGGTCGAAGTTTGGTGGACTATAATGGAGTTTGAAGATTTGTTAATGGAGGAAAAGCTTAATGAAGAAGACGAACTGCGTCTGTCCCTGTTCGATCGATCGGTCGATCTCGAACTATCGATCGATCTCGAACCCAGCAGTCGATCGATCGACGCAAGCTATTTGTACCGAATTTTTCGTGTTTAAGTCTTCGTTGATTTTTGGGAATGAATGAGTATCCTAGGATTTACATTATACTTATATGGGTGTGAGAATAAGACCAGTAGGTATATTGTTGAGGTTCGATAGGGCCATTGGGTGTAGGTCTTGGATTACGGACCGATGAGAATAAATCCGATTTAATAGAGTGTTGGGGAATTCAGAATTGAGTTACGAGGCGAAGTAAATTCAATTTAAAAAAAAAACCAATAGGGTAAGTAATAACTACTGAAATTATATGTGAGGGGTAACTAGGACCCTTAGGGTTGCGTGAATACTCGAATATAAATTGTAAATTAATGAGTACGGTGGATATAAGTAAAATATATTTCATACGTGCATGATTTTATGGGTCGGGTGTGTACCTACTAAATTATATAAAAGTTTGGGTTAAGAGAATTTTACCTAAATTAATTATGTTAGGGTCGATGAGACATTCCGAACTAACATAAAGTTATTATATGTTTGGGGTCGATGAGAAATGCCGAACCAAACCTTGAAGTGGTATCGCGATGAAAGAGTCCTGAACCAGAATATGTGTATATATATATATATTTAAAATAGTTGGGGTCGATGGATAATTCCGAACCAACTCTCACTTGGGGTCGATGTATCATTCCGAACCAATTCTTACTTGGGGTCGATGAATCATTCCGAACCAAGAGTCTTTTACGTGTATAAAAAGGGCAAAATAGTAATGACTGATATTTAGTATATATTGTGTGTGAAATATATATACTTGATGATATCCTACTTCTGTGTATTAGTAGATTGATATATATTATGTATTTAAAGATACATACTGAACTGGTAAGTTAAGTAGTGAAACTTAATTACGAAATGCACTTTTAGATAGAGAAAATCTATTTAGTAATTTAAGTAGCGAAACTTAATTACACAAGCGGGAAGACAACAATTGTGAGAATTGTAGTAATTTTAGTAATGAAACTAAATGAGAAGTATTGAAAAATAACATAGATGAAATGTTACTTGAGAATTAATTAACATACGCGAGATGTTAGTGAAACGGTTGTACTGTATGGGCGGTACTGGAACTTAGGTACATATAAGTTCAGTTGACTACTTTGGTTTTAGTTAGCTTGGGAGGTATGGCTAGATAAACTAAGTGTAGAACGTTAGGTGTGCACAAAAGATGAGAGGTGAGTAAGCTCAAGAGAGTGTACGAGAACCTAACATGTGTAATCAATAACCGCATTTTATATTGTGATAAATGCTTGCTAAATATTTTCAAAATGTTTTGTGTACTAACTCTTGCTATAAAATATTTTCAAAACCTTTTAGGTGTCCAGCCACAGGGACGCCATGTATGATGATTTCATTCTAGGGACTCGAAGCTGTAGCACAGTGGATGCTTACAAGATTTTGACTAGACGATATCTCTCATTCAGATCTAGTACAGGATCTCACACTATTCTATGTATAGACTTGTGGTCCGGTATCAGTGTCAGATGTTTAGTTTCAGATTAGTGGATTGTTCTTGTTCTATGGTTGTTTGGGATTTTTAGCCGATGATTTGTTCGGTAATACTCTTGTTCTGTTGTACTTATACTTTGTTGATTGGGTTTTAGTACATGGTGTTTGTTTTACTATATTCCGCATGTTGATTTACCTGTTTTAAGAAAGATAAAATTTGGCTCCGGTCTAATTTTACTTAGGTGATTAGTAATTCAAAAGTTTTCGACAGTGAAGCTAAGAATGAACCATTTGAGAAACCTGTTTTAATTTAATAAAGGCCTGATCACCCGATGTTTAATTAGGCGGGGTGTCACACCGGTGACATTTAATCTCAAACCCAGATATACCATAACCCAAATCAGAATCTCCATAACCCCCTACACCACTAAGCTCTATACCTACGTCCAAGATTGCCTAAAACCATCTTGAACCATCCCACTTTTCCACACCTGAACTCCCACTATGGCAGCCTTACCCCTCCTACCTGAAAACCTGTTATCTAATCTGACCCCTGCTCTAAACACAAAGCCACTCCAAACCCGACCCCCTTAGCTTGCTGTAACTTCAAACCCGATCCAACCTCAGAACCCAATACCGTCCACCAAATGAGACAACAAAACTAAGACCCATTTACCATTTCAACCCCAAAACCCAATAACCCTTTTATACCCATTTCACCCCAAACCCAATTCACCAAATAACGAAACTAATAAAAATAAAATAAATTAAAAGCCTCACATGAGTTAAATGAACCTTCACCCCATTTCTCAAAATACCCCTCTTATAACTCCTCCCACATACACCATTAAACCTTTCCAATTATGCACCTTAGCTCCATGTGCCGCATATAGAACATCAAGGCTCATTTGAAGAGGATGTAGAGAAGACCTTAGAGAGAGAGAGAGAGGGAGAGGGAGAGAGTTTTAGCTTAGTACTATAATAAAATTAGTAGATAGAGATAGTTATTTTTTTATTTTTTATTTCTAAAAAAACTATTTAGTGCGTGATTGTAATTAAAAATTGTGAGGAATGTTAATTTAATTGAAGGAGAAATAGTTCAATTCAAGAACATTTGGTTGATATCTTCCTCTTCAATTACTCTTGTTTTAATCCTTGCATGCTCTTTATTGTTTACACTTATTCTTAGAAGATGAGTATGGAGGGCTAATCTCCCATTTAAGGGATGAATTGAAGCCCCCAAGAGTCCAATTGATTTAGTTTGATAATTTTAATTTTGTTTAATTTCCTTTGATTAGTAAATTTAATCGCTACTCTTATTTTCACATTGAGAAATGGAAAATCATCCTTAAGAAAGGATTGAAAATTGTGTTATCATTTTATTATTTAATTCAAACCAGATATAGGCTTATCAAATTGATTAAAATCATAATATAATTTTCTTGCACTCTTATTTTTATTTTGTCTAATTAAAATTAGTTAGGTGAATCGATCCTAGCGGGTGATTCATTTGATTAATTTTAATTCATTTTGAGTAGTGTTATGGGAATTAAAATTATTTTTTTGAAAGAATACTTAATTAATTCATTAGTGTAATGAGAATTCCCTTTTGAATTAAATGAATATTTTGGAAATCAATCAATTAAAAATAGTAAAATTGGTGTTAATTATGTGGAGTGGGGTGAATTTCATTCCTTATTTCCTTCTCATCTCAATCATATTACTTTTTAGTACTTCTTTACACTTTGCTTCTAGTTTAATTACTTTTTTTCATTTAGTTTAGTTAATTCACCATCATCATAAAATTGTTTTAATATAAAAAAATCATAAAAAAATAGACAACAAAGAAAAAGCAAAGTAGAAAAATCAAGAAATAAAATAAATAGAAACTTGGATTACATCTCTTTTCTTATGCTTCACTCCATTAGGTTGGATTGATACTCTTACTTATCTCTATACTAGTTTTATTTTATTTTTATGGGTAATTGAAGGATATTCTATTAACTTGGCTTATTTTACAATGACATCACAAAAAGTCCAAGTTATCAAATGGTTCCGTTGCCGCTTTTTGGAGATTGACACACGTGAGAAGATTTTTGAATGGTAATTCATTCGTTATTTTTTTTAATTTTTAGTAGCATTTTTTTCCCTATCATTAGAAGTGTTGTATTAGGATTTCATCTTTTTGCTTGTATTACGGTGCTTGGAGACACTAGTTACTTTTTCATTTATATTTGTAATAATTTATAAAAGAAGAAAAGAGTGATATGGAAACTAGACAGGGTTGAAAGAGGGCATCCAAAGGCAAGGAAGAGAAGTCTCTCTACTTCGGATCGGTAGGACTCCCTGGGCCAGCTGAGATAGGCGATCTTCCCCCGATCGACTCAAATTGGTCTTCACCCCATGTGTGTAAAAGTTACGGGAGGTACATTTCTTTATCACTCACGAATATTCTATAAGCGAGTACATTCTTTGTGTTCTTATTTTCTCCTATGTGATTTTTATTATCTCATTGAATTTATTTTAGATGGTTTAATGAATTAATGAACCTAAGACCTATACCCGGTCATTGAAATGAGAAGGGATTTGATCACCCGACTCACTCGCTTATCCATTGTGTGCTACCCTAGCTATCATTAAATTTAAAATCAATCGACTAGCTATAGCCAAGCAGGAGCACATTTTTCAAAGGCGATCATAAAAATAAATTCTGTGATTTTTGTCGCCTGCGGATTAATTAAAATTTGGATACCCTTTCACTAGTATTGAAGATATAAACTGGCTACGTGCTAGTTAGGACTTATCCTTTACTTGTGTGTGTCCAATTTAATTTTTTGATAGTAGATTTTAGTGAGTTTGTCCAATTCAAGTGTCCAAATATTTTTCTCCCACCTTTTCTTCCAAAAAAAAATCTAAAAACATTTTTTTACCTTTTTCTTTGTAAAAATCACAAAAATATTTTCTTCCTTTTTAAAAAATATTTAAAAATCCAAAACAATATTTCTCTCTTCATGGCCGACGAACGTCCTTTAAGGGACTACTTTGGTAATTTTTCATTATCTCGAAGCGTGTTTGAAGTTGAGCCCAAGTCGAACCTCCATACTTTACTTAGTGGCTTTAACTCCCTCACACACACCGTTGATACTCTTGCATCATCCACGCACGTATCTCACATTCCACCGCTTCCGATGACGAATGTCAATGCCTCCAATGTTTCCTCAGGCACCTATTTATTTCACACCAATCACTTGTCCCATGAGTGTCCCCACTTTCCATATCCATCCAACCAAACCATGGCCTACGTGTATCCATATGAGGCTTTTTTGGAACCTAACTCGGCATATTGTCATAATATATCCACTACCCAGTGGTGTGAGTACCGAAGGTATTCGTGGAGGCTTGATCACCCTCCTACACAATATGAATCCCAACCACATGTTGTGGATCCTCATGACTTCTGACAGTCATCCTGACAACCTAATGCACCCATCCCGATCAGTACACTCACTACGCTCCCCATGATTATCAACCTTTTGTCTATCACATAGATGCTTTTCTCGTGTATGACACACTTGACCCCGTTCCACACACTTCATGTGATTATTCTCCACTTCCTAATGTTAACGGCAAATTGTGCCATGTCAACTACCGCCACCACCCTCCAACACTTCACCACAAGCATCCACATCCACTTTCGAAAGTCTTTTACAAAAGTTTATTCTCGAATAAGAGAAACCTACTCAATATTAAAATCAATCCCTTCAACGATTTGAATAAAGGTTAAATGAATTTGAGTGTGCGATAGAGTAGGATTTTACCCCAAGTCAACCCATTATTGCACCCATTTGGAGTGATTATGAGTCATCTTGTGATATGAATTTTGAGTGTGACCAACCCTATCACCCCGAGAATCTCAAAGTTGTGACCACCCCATGGTCCAGAACCCAAGTTGATAATTGTGTTGACTTACCTAGTGATTGTGCGATTGATCAAACCTCACATTATCCTAAAGAACCCACATTTTAGGTTCATATTTAGCCTCCCAACGAATTTAAATATCTGACCAAGTCTACACCTATTGATACCATCGTGTGTCTTCCCGAGAAACCAATTCATTATTGGTTAGCTCCGGCTGCGAGTGCTCACCAACGCCCCGAGATTACTTTCGAGATGGTTTCTACCTCTCCGGATATGGATCCTGTCCAAATATGCTTGGCTCATTTTGAGTCTAGTTTTATTGTTGATTCATATATCTCGGATCTTAATGCCTCCTTATATTTTCACACCACCTCGGATGGTGATTTACGAGAGGATAAGTTAGTCATTCAATCGTTTACTTCCATACTTCCTCCCGTGAGTACCTTGTGAATTACTTCGAGACTTACCACGAGTGTGTATCCCCTACTCTTGAGTTGGATCATCTTCGTGCACCCATTGTCCACTCGACCCACCCATTATCCCTCCCAACCCACCACCTGACTTGGACCTATCTGTCATACCTCACTTGTTCCCATCCATGTATTTAGGTCCTCACCCAAACCCTCCCTCCACCCTTGAGCTTCACGATCCCATTCATGACTTTTTCGTCCACCCCACTATTTATGAGAGTATTTATGGTGCTACTCTCAACTTAGGTGACACAGATCCTGTTCCTTTATGCCCGCCACTATCTTGCTGTGGTGATTTTTATTTCTGTCAGCTCAATGATGTGTCATGGCATGCTAATTATTATTGTCCATTTATAGAACGGTCGTGCGATTTTTATGAGCCCCACCACATCCCAATTTCCAAACCATATTGCCATCCCATCCAATTAGAGAGCCATGCTTATAGGGCCCTTGTTTCCCTCACCTTTATGCTTGATAAGGCATGTGATTAGTGCCTCTTCACCCTCACCATTGCCTTTCTTCCCTATCCACTCCTCCCCACCCACCCTTGGTCCACCGATACTCTTCATCGCGTGATACACTTTTCCATACAAGTGCATTGAACCTATTTTCTTTATCCAACAAGTCTTACTCTTCACTCTTTTTTGGTGGTGATTATCATCACTCGATTTTCTGCCACCCGCACTTTTATAGTTCTTATCTTTAGGGAGATTTCTCTTTGGGTTGTTTGAAGACATTAAACTTAGTGCAATTGGGAGTTAGCCCGCTATTTCTAAATATGAGTCTTATCCTGTTTGGGGGTGATGTTTCACACCAACCAATGCTTTACCATGTTTATAGACTTGTAGATATTTTTAACTCCTCACTTATTCGGGTTTTATCTTGGATATGTATGGTCCACTTCATTAGCGGTTGATTATGGTAATCTCTTTCTTACCATATGGTCTCAGTTTTTACAAGAATGTTAACATCTGGGACCATGTTCCTTTTTGTTTGGGGTGGGGAATTTTATCAAAATCGTGCCTCCTTTAAATTTTTTTCATTAACAAGATTTTATTTTAAAATTTTTTGTGTAGTTTCTATCATCTAACTCAATGACGTGAATTTGCTATCATCTATCTTTTTAAGTATAGGAATCAAGCTAGAGAATATTGTTTTCTAAATAGCTTATGTAATACGTACCAAGGCATTTTGCACTATAAATTTCTAGACTCAATAAAAGTTGCGCACTTATCACGTCACTACGATTTAGAGTTGAAGAGTACTACATTTATCAAAAAAATCTTAAGGATTACCATTGGAGACTTTAGCTTGTGAGTTTCATGCCTTTCACCTTTTTAGAGAGTTATCCCCGAGTCATAAGTTTATTCAACTTCCTTTGGGTCCGCACTTAATCGTTGTATGATATCATTATTCTTCACTAAATTTTTGGCTTGCTCACTGAGAACGACATAACTTTCGAGTCATAAGAAACACGTGTCTTGTAGTTTGTCTCAATCACCAAACTATTCTTAACCATACACTCACCATTTTTTTCCATATCATATTATCATTCACTTCACCCATTATCTTTCCATGCTTTCCTTTTCCACATATATTCCCCACACCAACCATATATCATTTCCACTCATGACCATCCATCAATTTTTTTTAAGAAAAAGAATGCTTGAAATTCTAAATGTAAATTGTCTTCATTTGTGTTATGAAAAGAAAAAAATGCATAGCAAAAAAGGAGAGAGAAAAGAGTGAAAAATAGAAAAAGAAAAAAATAGAAAAAAAGGAAATAAAGAGAAAGCATGCGATCAAAGTTTTATAAAATGAAGACATTGGTTATTCAGATTGTGTTTCACTCTTCTCAAAAACCCTACCATCATGTCATCCATATTCTTCATTTCATTTTCCCATCACCCCTTACCATTTTTTATCCTTGGTAAGGTGTTCGAGCAAACAAGAAGTCTACGTGGTGAATAACTCGATGTTCTCATTACAGTGATTAACATTCTTTAATGGGATCATTTTTCTTTATACAATATTCGTTCTTTCTTATATGTGTGTGAGAAGTTTGACCTTGTTACATTTACTCACCCCTCACACAAAAGAGAGATACACTTACTCAAATCTCGTGAGTTCATTTGAGAGAGCTATATTAAGTCAGATTTGAAGTTGAAGCATTAATTCCAAAAAGTCAACCTAGGAATTACTTTTGAGATACTTAACCCATTTTGATTGATTCATACAACATACGTTGAGTTCTAGGAAGGATGAGACTTGAGTATTCACTTAGCTAAACCTTTTATACACTTCTAGCTTGTATTCCTCAAAATATTTATCTTGTGATGGATTGTGCGATTATTCTAATAAGAGATTGACTATCGTTTGCAAATAATGAATTTTGTGGGTATATTACCTGTAAACCCCCACGAGATAATACTCGTCCTGTAGGTCAACCAATAGGTTTGACGGCTTATTGCACATGCTAAGTGCAATCGCAAGTGCCCGCAAAAGTGACACATTTCTGGTTTCTTATCTTTCTTTCTCTCTATTTTTTCTCAAGGACTAGCAATGTTCTGTTTGGGGGTAGTGTGATAAGTACCCAAAAGCGTATAAATAAAATCCCAAATATACGATTTTTAATTACTAATTCTCGATAAAATCGGTCTTATATGGGTACATGTCTTTATTATAGGTTAAATGCCATTTGCGGGTTCAAACGCTTCAATTTAAGCTAAATGTGCATTAAAACGAGCTAAACCCCAATTCCCATCCCAATTACCTATCCCCTAAGCCTCAACAGAGTCCAGACAAGTCCCAAGGCTCGTGTGTGTTTAATTTGTACTTCTTAAATTTTTTTCTTATTTTGTATCATATATAATTTTTAAAATTTATTTTATATTTTATTTTGAGTCGTGTATATTCTTAGGATTTTTTTGTGCATATAGTTGTAGATATTAGAGTCCGTATTGTGCATCGAGTTTTTTTATATATATTTTATGCAAATATAATAGGCGTGCGTTTTATTAAAATGTTATATTATTTCTTTTTATTTTTTTATTATTTTATTTAATTTTATTTGGTTAGTTTTCTTATTTTATTTCATTCTTAGTCTTTTGTTAATAGGATAGAATTTTAATTTTTAATGTTAATAAATTTTATTAATTTTGTATTTTTAGATGAGTCATAAGTATTTAGGTAGTTTTATTTTAATTTCTTTTACTACAAACAAAACAAATACATGACCAAATAAAATAATTTTTTTATCCCTTCTCTCTCCTTAATCATCTTCTTCACTTAAACTCTCTTCTCTCTCCCCTCCTTCATAACAAACCCAACCTCACCTCCACTAAAACAACCTTGACCATTAACCCACTTGCTCGATTTCAAAAGCCCTAATAACCCGATCTGCTGAACTTGACATGCTTTGACCCGCACCCTTACCAAGCCTAACCTGCCATTGACCTATCTCCGACCTTATTCCCCCACCGACTGACCTAAACTATCCCATTGCTCCGGCGAGCATAGACCGACGACATATAATCCCAAACTCGAATATACTATAACCCAAATCGGAATCACCATAACCCCCCACACCACCAAGCTCTATACCCACCTCTAATACTGCCTAAAATCGATTTGAACTAGTCCACTTCTCCACATCTGAACTCTCACCATGGTAGCCTTATCCCTCGTACTCGAAAACCCACTATCTAATCCGACCCCTGCTTTAAATACGGAGGCACTCCAAACTCGACCCCCTTAGCTTGTTTCCCCTCCAAACTCGATCCAAGCTCATAACCCAATTCTGTCGACCAAACGAGACAACAAAACCAAGACCCATTTTCCATTTCAACCCCAAAACCCGTTAACCATCTTATACCCATTTTATCCCAAACCCAAGTCAGCAAATAACCAAACAAATAAAGAAGAAAAAAATTAAAAGCCTCACATGTGTTAAATGAACCTTCGCCCCATTTTCCAAAATACCGCTCTTACACCTCTTCCCACATGCACCATTAAACCTTTCCAATTATGTCCCTTATCTCCATATACCATATACAGAAGACTCAAGGCTCATTTAAAGAGGGTGTAGAGAAGACCTTAGGGGGAGAGTTAGTTTTAGCTTAGTTCTATGATAAAACTAGCATATAGAGATAGTTATTTTTTTTAGAAAAAAATTATTTAGTGAGTGATTTTAATTCAAAATTGAGAGGAGTGTTAATGTAATTAAAGGAGAATTAGTTCAATTTAAGAACATTTGTCTTAATCTCTTATTCTTTAATTACTCTTGTTTTAATCCTTACATGCTCTTTCTTGTTTAGATTGATTCTTAGATGATGACCTTGGAGGGCAATCTCCCATTCAAGGAATGAATTGAAACCCCCATGAGTCCAATTGATTTAGTTTGATAATTTTAATTTTGTTTGATTTCCTTTAATTAGTAAATTTAATCCCTACTCTTATTTTCACATTAAGAAATGGAAGATCATCCTTGAGAAATGATTGAAAATCTTGTTATCATTTTATCGTTTGATTAAAACTAGAGATAGGCTTATCAAATTGATTAAAATCATAATACAATTTTCTTCTACTCTTATTTTTATTTTGTATAATTAAAATTAGTTGGGTGAATCGATCCTAGCGGGTGATTCATTTGATTAATTTTAATTCATTTTGAGTAGTGTTCTGGGAATTAAAATTACTTTTTTAAATGAATATTTGATTAATTCATTAGTGTAATGAGCATTTCCTTTTGAATTAAATGAATATTTCAAAAATCAATCAATTCAAGATAGTCAAATTGGTGTTAACTGTATGAAGTGGTGGTGGATTTCATTCCTTGTTTCTTTCTCATATTAATCACATCAATTTTTAGTATTTCCTTGCATTTTCTTTATTAGTTAATTACTTTTTCTCATTTAGTTTAGTTAATTCACCATCCTCATAATTTTTTTAATATTAAAAATCATGAAAACATAGAAAACAAAGAAAAATCCAATTAGAAAAATCAAGAAAGAAAATAACTAGAAATTTGGATTACTTTTCTTTTCTTGTGTTTTACTCCATTAAGTTGGATTCATACCCTTATTAATCTCTATACTAGTTTTGTATTTTGTTGTAGTTAATTGAAGGATTTTTTATTAGCTTGGTTTATTCTACAATGACATCACACAAAAGTCCAAGTTATCAATATTATATGGCCGAAATTACCGTGTTTAATTTTCTAACACAATGTTCTTTGATAAAATGAACCAAAAAAACTTCATTGTGGGAGTGATGTCACATCCATATGACCAAGGTGATTCTATTGTGTGAGTAAATTATTGATGTCTTTGATTATGAAATTAAAAAATAGTTAATTTTTATGAAAATCTCAAAAATGCGTGGAAAAAGATAGGAGTGAGTTTTCCTTTTTTTTTTTTATAAATATAAATCAATTGTTTGGGGATCGATAATAAATATTTTTCATGGAAAATGATAAAACTATGTAGCACTCCATATATTTATAAATATTTGTATTCATTGTGTGCATTTGAATTCAAGCGATCAAAACTAAAAAGGTGAACTAATATAAGTATATTTCATGAAAAGTGAAAGAACATCAATCAAACGCACCCTAAAATTGGGGAAAGTTTGATTTTTCCCTAGTCGATATTATTGGGGATAGGTATTAGGATACAAGTTCTAAACCTAGTCAATATTCCATCACATTAGGGAAATAGGTAGAATAACCATCATCCTATTAATAGGAATTAACCAACAACTTTCATGTATTTTAATAATTATAGGATTTTATCTCTTGTAACAAACTAAACTGGTTATTTGTTATAAATATGATTATCGATACAACTCTGCTCTGGCTAATTGAGAAATTGAAGACCTTTTCACTTAATCAATTCTATAATTTCTTCATGGTATTAAAGTTTTAGTTTCAATGGATTCCTAATAAAGAACAAATGGCCTCTTACCCAATGTTATTTCATTGCATCAGCTACTTGCAATTTTCCCAGTCAAGCTAAAAATATCAAACTACCTAATGTGGAGAACACAAATGTTGTAGCTTATGAAAATAATAAAAATGATTGGTTTCATCTACAAAGAGACACCAAAGAATTGTGATGAAAAAGGAAACCTAAGAAGAGAATATCAAGAGTGGAAATATAAAGGTTTGTTGTTAAGAAGTTGCGTGGATGGTAATCTAACTGAGGAGTGCTTGTACATGATAGTTAGTTATGATTCTTCCAAAGAAGCCTTGAATTGACTAAAGAAGCCCATTAGTAGTTAACCGAAGAACATGAATTTCAATTAAAGAAATAAGTGGAGAGCATCAAGTTGGATGGAAAATAACTTGATGAATATATCAATTAATTCAAAGGGCTGTGTGGTGGACTTTTATATATTCACAAGCCATTAGATGAGGATAGAAAATTCATAATATTTGCAAAACGAATGGGACCCAAGTATTAGACCTTTGGTATTGTGATGCTAGGAAAATATCTTTATCCTTCACTTCAACAATTGATTAGATATATTAAGGGTTTTGATATTAGCGATGAGACCACTAATGAAGTAACTAATTCCAAGAAGTAAATGGTGGAACATTCAATGGCCTTAACTATGATGAGAGAACAAAGTCAAAATTATATTAGATAAAGGTACAAAGGCAATCAAGGTAGAATCTTATTTGAAGGACACAGTCATAATTTCAACTCTTTCAACGTCATAAGAAGGGGCTTTAATCTTGTTGGTTACAACATTGAGTTTTCGTGTAGAAAAACAAAGTAATTTGGTCTTATTCTACAATAACACTTGTGATCTCAAAATGTATGAACAATTCCTCATAACAATTAAAAGGTTAAGAAAAAGAGCACTATAAAAGGAGAGTCATGTTAAATATGTCACACGATTAACACCTGAAGCCCTTATACTCTTGACTCACTTGAGTCTATATTGTATAAGTGTTCATCTAGTTTGGAAATTGTGACGAAATTATGTCTAACTTAGAAACCAAAGAACCTCAGAGCTTGCATTTCTATTTCATCTTTGATTAAAGGGATCTAGACCTAATTACCAACACTCACACACAGTAGAATGAATCATTTACATGTCATGTCGCATATTAGTGTGTGTACATATGTTGAGTGTGTTTAAATCCCTAAATTTGATTTTTAAATATTTTTTGGGATTTTTTAAAACATTTTAAAAATATTATTTTATTAATAAAACTTGGTTTTAAAAGGTTATGGGGTAAATATGCTATTTTAGAAATATTGGTTTAACTCTCTAAAGTTGGTTTGGGTAGAAACCAAAAGCGGCAGAGACTTCAGGGTTTACTTTGTAATTAATTTAGACGCGCGTTTTATCTCATGTTATTGGCCAACATTTGTCGCCCTCTGATTGGTGAGAAGTGTGTTTCTTTGAAGAGAGTAAAACTACGCCTGCTTTCAACCCTTGGATCATTTGTGATCAACGATGTGCATGTCTTCTATCATAATCCCTGTGATTACCTTTTGAACCAATCAGAAGAGTTTTAACCACCGCATATCGTATGCCCGTGGATCTTATTCAATCCATCTTGACTCAATCTGGACCCTTGATTTTGGCCCTCGTTCTCGAACCTTCTCAGCCTCATATAAAAGGATCCCTTTACTCAGCTTTCAAGGACTTTTTCCATTTCATCATTTGAGAGAAAAAGAAAGAGAAGAGTAGAGAGAGAAAAGAGAGAGAAACCAGAAGAGAGAGGAAGATTTAGAAACCCTAACCCTAACCCTAAATCGTCTACACAGTTCAAACCAAATACAAATCTTCAAACCTCTATACTTTACCAAACACAACCTTGAGTGTTTGAGTGTTTTTGAGAGATGATTTGAGAGTTGGTTTGTTGCTGTAACCTCTTCTTCTTTGGATCTTATTTTCAACTTAATCATTTTCTTAGATCTGTTGTTCTTGTATATAGAAATTTTCAGATCTGAGTTTTTCATGATATATTACACTTAGTTTGCATGTTTGTTTCTCATCTTGAGAAATATTTTGTTGATTCGTTTTCAGTAAATATTTTTAACTTTGAAATCAACAAAAATGTTTTCTGTTTCTAGTTCTCTTGAAACAAGACCTTAGACCTAGTTTGGAATCACACTTGGAGGTTTTCAATCTCAAAAATCTTTTCAAAACTCTGAGATTGATTAAGACCTTGACTGTCTTCTAAGCAAGGAATCCGTGGATTCTGGGATTGTTTTAAAGGTTAAAAAGGTTAAGTTTTGTGAGAAGAGAGAAAAAGAAAACTCACAGCATATAGACTTATATGTAATTTGCTAGGACTGTTTGTACATGATAAGTGTGTGTGTGTGTGTGCATGCATGTGTTAGAAAGCACCTCCACAAACACTTTCACACTACAACATGAAAAGTGTTGGTAATAAGATCTTGAGAAAAAGAGTCGACGTAAAGAGCTTGAACAAATTGGAGTTAACAAACTGAGAGGACAACATCAACAATCACAACTGAAGAGAAGTTATAAGGACACCAGAGGGTACATTCCTAAACTTATATAGGTCTGAGTTGTATGCATATTTGTTATATAGTTTGTAACTGTTAAATTTGTTTATAGTGGATTTTTTGTTTTACTCCGTAGAGGGAGTCGTGGATGTTTCCTCAATTGGTGAGGTTTTACCATGTAAAAATCTTATACTTAATCTTCCTACATCTTCTCATCTCATTCTTGGTTGTGCTGGGTTTTAAAGTTTGTTTAAAACTGTTTTATAAAGTTGTTAGTAAAATCTTGAATAGATCTCGTACATACTGTTTTGTTAAACACATCTTGTGTTCAAATAGTTTTGGTTTTTCAAGAAAAGAGTTTCTTCAAAAAACAGATCGGAGTTACTTAAATAGTTTATTTTTAATAAACGTCTTTAGTAACAGAATTTCAATTGGTATCAGAGCCAGGTTAAACTTCTTTTAAAGAGATCCTGTGTTTCTGAAATTGTTTTTTGAAAATCAAATATGGATGAGAAAAATGAAAGATTTGGTAACTTGACCAGACCTCCTATCTTTGATGGAACCAATTTTGCTTACTGGAAAGTAAGAATGATTGCTTTCATTCAAGGAACTCTGGGAGATGATGTCTGGGACATTGTTGAAAATGGTTACATTTTTCCTACAAAACCAGCCACTGAAGGAAGTAATGAGAGGGTTAAGAAAGTTTTAAGTGAGTTCACACAAGAAGAGAAACAAGTTTCTTGAAATAATAACAAAGGAAAGAATGCTATATTTATGTCTATAAATGAACATGAGTTCAAAATAATCTCATCCTGTACCACTTCTAAGGAAGCTTGGGACACTTTAGTTACTGCTCATGAAGGTGACACTAGAGTTAAAGCTGCTAAAACTCAAATGCTCATTCAACAGTATAATTCCCTAATTATGTCTGAGACTGAGTCATTTGATGACTTCTATATGAACCTGACTGATATTGTGACCAAACTGCATGCTAATGGGATAACATATGATAGACAAGAAATTGTGTCTAAAATTCTGAGATCATTACCACAGAAATTTGATAACAAAAGATATGTTATTGAGGAAATGTGTGATATTAATCTCACTCCTAAACTACTCAGTAGTAAGTTAAGAACTGTGGAAATGGAACTGGAATTTAAGAAACAATTAACCCAGTCCCATAGGAAACATACTAGTTCCAATCTAAGCTTCTCTTCTAAATTAATTAAGCCCGAGTTTAATACTTCCTATGATAATTCTGATGAGGAATGCGATATAGAGAGTTTGGATAATCAGATTGCCTTAATGTCAAAACAGTTTAAGAAATCATTAAATTTAGAAACAACATGGCAAATAAACAAGGCAAGTCTAATTATCCAACTCCTTTCAATCACAAACCTCATGAGAAAAGCCATGATAAAAATCACACGGACTCTCACACTAGACCTAACAGAGACCTTAAGAAGACTGAATGCTATAGATGTGGTAAACTAGGACACATTGCACAAGACTGTAGAGTTAACTTGAACACTCAAAACAAACACACTAGGGCCAACATTTGCAAGACATGGGATGATTCAAGTGAATCTGAAAATGAGGAACTTGAGTCATCTGATGTTTTTAACCCTTGCATGTCTTTCTTTACCAAGATTATCTATAATGATGATATGCCTGTGTTTGTTAATGAGGATGAATATAGTAATTCTACTTTTGATGTTTCAAATATCGCTGTTACTGGTTTAGATGCTTTGATTACTGAGAATATTGCTATCTGTTCCTCGGGGTGTGTGAGTCAAAGGGAAAGCGATAATGACGATTTCAATGGGTGTGTGAGTACAAACAATGAAGCCCTAGGGGTCACTTCACACACTACACTTAGTGACTCGGACAATGAAGACCTCCCAGATATTCACACTCTCTATGCTAAAACTCTCAAGAAAAGCACTAGACTAGAAAAGATTATGAAAGATCTTACTAAGAAGTTAGAAGATCTAAGCCTAATGGTTAAACTGAATGCTGAAGAGTATACTACCCAATGTTTGACTCATGAAAGCGAAATCAAAATGTTTGATAAAAAACTCAAAAATTTAAATGAAACAAATGAAACTCTGGGAAAAAAATACAAAGGGACATTGTTAGAATTGGAACAAACAAAAGAAAAGACAGCAACTGTTTTCAAAAAATTTACAAAATTTGAAAATAATTCAAACTGTTGCTGAATCAAAAACCAATTATGATGATCGAACTGGAATAGGGTTTTTCCCTAATTTGAAGACACAAACAAAATCTTTTGAACCTATCAAGTTTGTGTCAGGAGGCAAAAGGCCTATTGAAACATGCCCAGACTTTCATTCTCCAAAAACTGAGTTTGTTTCAAAACATCAAAATTTTAATATTGGGGAATCAAGTTGCTGTAAACATGAAAGTTCATCTAAGGCTAAATACGTCTGCCCCACTATTAAGACGAGTGATTCTGCATTCAAGACTGTCACACCTAGGAATAAAGCTCAACCTCAAAACTTCTCAAAACCTTTGTTTAGAGACTTTCCTAAGGAGACCCCAATCTTGAGCAATCTTTATTGCTCTTACTGTGATATATACGGTCACTCTTTTGATAGTTGCTATGCTAAGAGACTAGTTACACTTGTCTATAGTTCTCCTATTTATCAGAACTTTAACTATTCTAGAAGGAACCGAAACAATTATGTACTTCCTAGACAACCTGAGAAAAACTCTAATTATAGGAAGAGAAAGACCAAACCTAAGAGAACACTTCTTAGAAGGAATCCTAAGCACTTTCCTAAACCAAATGCTCATGTTTTTCATAAAACTCAAAATCATGCGCAAAACATTTTTCAATAAAAATCTAATGCTTGCAAATTTTATCAATTGAGAGCTAATGAGCGCAAAATGAAAACTAGAGCAATATGGATTAGAAAAGATGATCTATTAGCTCAGATGAAGTGTAACATAGTTGTTACTTCTCTAAAAGGTGAACACACATCATCTGCTTGGTATTTAGACTTTGGATGTTCTAAGCACATGACTGGGGATGAAACTAAACTTTTAAACAAAACCAACTTTGCTGGTGGTAAAGTCATTTTTGGTGATGGAGTTTCATCTCAAATCATAGGCAAAGGAACTCTCCAAGAAGATGGACTTCCTGTTCTTGAAAATGTCCTTCTAGTTAAAGGTCTTAAGGCAAATCTACTTAGCATATCGCAATTTTGTGACTCAGATCATACTGTTACCTTTTCAAAGAACAATTGCAAAATTTGAAATGATAAAGGTGAATGCATAATTACAGGATTTAGAACTCCTGACAATTGCTATACTGTCATGAATAAATCTGAAATCTGTAATGTTGCCAGAATGGATGACAACGAGATATGGCATAACAGAATGGGTCATATAAATTACGATAACCTTAGTAGACTGACCTCTCAGGAAATAGTTGGAGGAGTTCCTAAAATCAAACCCATTCCTAACATTGTCTGTGGTTCCTGTCAGGAAGGTAAAATTGTTAAGGCACCTCATAAGAAAGTTAATGATATTCTTACCTCAAATCCCTTGGAGCTCATCCATATGGCCCTAATGCGTCCCTCCCAAACTGTTAGTCTTTGTGGACACAGTTATATTTTAGTTATGGTTGATGACTTCACCAGATTTACTTGGGTAGCCTTTTTAAAACAAAAGTCTGACACTTTTCAAACTTTCTTAAAAATTCTTCTCCGGATTGAAAATGAAAAGGACACTCAAGTAAATAGAATCCGTAGTGATAGAGGTGCTGAAATCAAAGACACTGATATTATTGAATACTGTGACTATAATGGTTACAAACATGAATTCAGTGATCCTAAGACTCCTCAACAAAATGGGATTGTCGAAAGAAAGAATCGTACCCTTCAAGAGATGGCACGTGTTATGTTACACTACTGTAGAGAGTAAGACTGGTGAATCAACTATTGAGGAAGAGCCTACAAACATTTTAGAAAATAACTCTCCTGAAATAGATGATTCATTACCAATTGAGACACCTGAAGTACCTAACTGGGTTTCTAAAGATCATCCCATATATAACGTAGTTGGTTACCCTAATGAGCCAGTACGTACAAGATCCCAACTAAGAAACTATGCACATTATGCATGTTTTATTTCCCTAGTGGAACCCAAGAATGTAAATAAGGCATTGAATGACTCTCACTGGATTTATGCTATGCAGGAAGAACTTCTTCAATTTGTCATTCATGATGTTTGGTATCTTGTTCCTTGTCCTGATCACAAAAAGGTTATTGGCACACATTGGATTTTTAAAAATAAGTCTGATGAAAATGGAATAATCATTAGAAATAAAGCTAGATTAGTTGCTCAAGGATACTCTCAAATTGAAGGAATAGATTTTAACGAGACATTTGCTCCTGTTACTCGTTTATAATCTGTTCGTCTGTTCTTTGCTATCGCCTGCCACATGCATTTTACACTTTACCAAATGGATATCAAATCTGCATTCCTTAATGGAATATTGACTGAAGAGACCTATGTAGAACAACCTAAAGGGTTCATTGACCCTCAATATCCAAATCATGTACTTCGTCTCAAAAAGGCTTTGTATGGCCTTAAACAAGCACCTAGAGCTTGGTATGAGTGTCTTTCCAGTTTCCTCTTAGATAAAGGTTTCGAAAAAGGTGGAAATGATCAAACTCTTTTTGTCAAACATTTTGACAAACACATTATTATTGCTCAAGTTTATGTTGATGATATTATCTTTGGATCAACTTCTCCCTCAGAAGTCATATCCTTCTCTGAAACTATGCATAAGGAATTTCAAATGTCCCTTATGGGGGAGTTACAATTCTTCTTAGGCCTCCAAGTCAAACAAAATTCAGAAGGATTATTTGTATCGCAATCCAAGTATGCTTTAGAGATAGTAAAGAAATTTGGCCTCGAGAGTGCTAAAGATGCTAAAATGCCCATGAGTACTACGTTAAAACTTTCTAAAGATGAAAATGGAAAATCCGTAGATCCTACTCTATATCCTAGTATGATAGGAACCTTACTATATCTTACTGCCTCGTGTCCTGATATTATGTATGTTGTGTGTGTATGTGCTCGTTATCAAAATAACCCTAAAGAGAGCCATTTGAATGCTGTTAAACGTATCATTAAATATGTAAATGGCACTCTAAATCTAGGACTTTGGTACACTAATGACACACCAAGCACTATAACTGGGTACACTGATGCTGACTGGGCTGGGTGTACTGATGATAGTAAACGCACATCAGGAGCATGTTATTATATAGGTAATAACTTGGTAGGATGGAGTAGTAAGAAACAAAACTGCACATCACTCTCGATAGCCGAATCTGAATACATAGCCGCTGGCAGCTGTTGTGCTCAATTACTGTGGCTTAAACAAATGCTAAGTGATTATGGTATTCAAGAAAACCAATTGCATCTCTATTGTGATAATCAAAGTGCGATTAGTATTTCTAAAAACCCTATTCAACACTCGCGAACAAAGCACATAAAAATTAGACATCACTTTATACGCGAATTGGTTGAAACTAAGGAATTAGAAATCAATTATCTTCCTACTGATTTGCAACTCACAGATATGTTCACCATACCTCTTGATTATAATAGATTCATTTCCTTGCGTAAATCTATTGGTATGGTTTGTGCTGAGTAATACCTTTGCTGATTATCCAAGTTTTTCCCTTTGTCCATTTGAGATAAAATGGGGGAGAAATTTGAGTCTCTAATGATTGCTTATATATGCTAAACAGCTTGATCTTAGTGATTATTGCAGGTTTCTGTACAGTCATACTCAACTGATGTAATAGGGTATTCAATTGTTAATAGTTGAGTTATGTACTTTTGCTTTCTAGGATTTGGGTAGATAGAATCTTTATAGGAATAGGTTTTTCTTATCTTTTTGTTGCCCTATGAGTCCTAGTTGACTCAAAGGAGATTTTGTCTCATATTTACAAAGGGGGAGATTGAAGCCCTTATACTCTTGACTCACTTGAGTCTATATTGTATAAGTGTTCATCTAGTTTGGAAATTGTGACAAAATTATGTCTAACCTAGAAACCAAAGAACCTCATAGCTTGCATTTCTATTTCATCTTTGATTAAAGGGATCTAGACCTAATTACCAACACTCACACACAGTAGAATGAATCATTTACATGTCATGTTGCATATTAGTGTGTGTACATATGTTGAGTGTGTTTAAATCCCTAAATTTGATTTTTAAATATTTTTTGGGATTTTTTAAAACATTTTTAAAATATTGTTTTATTAATAAAACGTGGTTTTAAAAGGTTATGGGGTAAATATGTTATTTTAGAAATATTGGTTTAACTCTCTAAAGTTGGTTTGGGTAGAAACCAAAAGCGGCAGAGACTTCAGGGTTTACTTTGTAATTAATTTAGACGCGCTTTTTATCTCGTGTTATTGGCCAACATTTGTCGCCCTCTGATTGGTGAGAAGTGTGTTTCTTTGAAGAGAGTAAAACTACGCCTGCTTTCAACCCTTGGATCATTTGTGATCAACGATGTGCATGTCTTCTATCATAATCCCTGTGATTACCTTTTGAACCAATCAGAAGAGTTTTAACCACCGCATATCGTATGCCCGTGGATCTTATTCAATCCATCTTGACTCAATCTGGACCCTTGATTTTGGCCCTCGTTCTCGAACCTTCTCAGCCTCACATAAAAGGAGCCCTTTACTCTGTTTTCAGGGACTTTTTCCATTTCGTCATTTGAGAGAAAAAGAAAGAGAAGAGTAGAGAGAGAAAAGAGAGAGAAACCAGAAGAGAGAGGAAGAGTTAGAAACCCTAACCCTAACCCTAAATCGTCTACACAGTTCAAACCAAAAACAAATCTTCAAACCTCTATACTTTACCAAACACAACCTTGAGTGTTTGAGTGTTTTTGAGAGATGATTTGAGAGTTGGTTTGTTGCTGTAACATCTTCTTCTTTGGATCTTGTTTTCAACTTAATCATTTTCTTAGATCTGTTGTTCTTGTATGTAGAAATTTTTAGATCTGAGTTTTTCATGATATATTACACTTAGTTTGCATGTTTGTTTCTCATCTTGAGAAATATTTTGTTGATTCGTTTTCAGTAAATATTTTTAACTTTGAAATCAACAAAAATGTTTTCTGTTTCTAGTTCTCTTGAAACAAGACCTTAGACCTAGTTTGGCATCACACTCGGAGGTTTTCAATCTCAAAAATCTTTTCAAAACTGTGAGATTGATTAAGACCTTGACTGTCTTCTAAGCAAGGTATCCGTGGATTCTGGGATTGTTTTAAAGGTCAAAAAGGTTAAGTTTTGTGAGAAGAGAGAAAAAGAAAAATCACACCATATAGACTTATATGTAATTTGCTAGGACTGTTTGTACATGATAAGTGTGTGTGTGTGTGCATGCATGTGTTAGAAAGCACGTCCACAAACACTTTCACACTACAACACGAAAAGTGTTGGTAATAAGATCTTGAGAAAAAGAGTCGACGTAAAGAGCTTGAACAAATTGGAGTTAACAAACTGAGAGGACAACATCAACAATCATAACTGAAGAGAAGTTATAAGGACACCAGAGGGTACATTCCTAAACTTATATAGGTCTGAGTTGTATGCATGTTTGTTATATAGTTTGTAACTGTTAAATTTGTTTATAGTGGATTTTTTGTTTTACTCCATAGAGGGAGTCGTGGATGTTTCCTCAATTGGTGAGGTTTTACCACGTAAAAATCTTATACTTAATCTTCCTACATCTTCTCATCTCATTCTTGGTTGTGCTGGGTTTTAAAGTTTGTTTAAAACTGTTTTATAAAGTTGTTAGTAAAATCTTGAATAGATCTCGTACATACTGTTTTGTTAAACACATCTTGTGTTCAAATAGTTTTGGTTTTTCAAGAAAAGGGTTTCTTCAAAAAACATATCAGAGTTACTTAAATAGTTTATTTTTAATAAACGGCTTTAGTAATAGAATTTCAACACCAATACCTGAAATAGCTATTACCAATGGGAGTACTCGTACCAAACTGAGCATAAACACATACAATGCTGACAATAATCAACCTTCAAGAAACTAGTAGCATTGACTTATATGTGTTAAACATAACCTTTAGTTTTGTGTCCCAAATGATTTAATGTGTAGACATATTAAATGACATGCCTTTTGGTTAAAGATGTACGGTAAAAGGGTGTGTCTCTTTGATGGAGAAGATACACAACTCTTGGATAAAAGGTTAGGTCCTTTCTCTACCTATAAAAAAAACGTACCATTCCCATTAAAGGTGTATGAAAAATCATAATTTTCCAGAGAATATAGAGCACATTAAAGTGTAAGTAAATTATCAAAATGGTCAAGAGAGAGAGAGAGGAAACACCAATTCTTGTGAGTACAAAATTTAGTACGTTTACAAAGATTACAATGGATTAAGGTACGCTTTCGAAATTTACTTGACATAGATTTATGTGTGAAATAGAATGATTCAATATTGATTATTTAGGGTTTGACATATCCATTAAAATTTACACGTGGTATTAAAACCATGTTATGAACCACTATAATTTTATCTCTCTCTTCTCTCTCCCTCTCTCTCTATCTCTCTCTCTCTCTCTCTCTCTCACACACACACACACACACACACACACACACACACACACATATATATATATATATATATATATATATATATATATATATATATATATATATATATATTGAATAGAAGGCATTGGACTTTTATACAACAGTATGATAATTGGATTCAAAGGGTTGTTGATATATATATATATATATATATATATATATATATATATATATATATATATATATATAATATGGGACAATGGTGTTATGAATAGTGTCATCTTATCTTATCTTATCAAAAAAATCAAAGGGTCTATATTTTGACACGTGTACAAACGAACGGTTGATATTGAAAAAACTACTCTCACAACACGTACACTCTTCTCTCACACTAATCCACAAACCCTACCTCTCATTTTGTCGTTCCACACTCCCGTTCCCTAATCAGTACCCAAAGAAAAACATTTCTCCCGTGCTCCCATTCTCCCTCATCTTCTGCCTCTGCCCTCACCCGCCTCCCTCCCTCAACAATGCCTTCCGTAGCTGCCTCCCCATCGTCGCCGCCCTCATCCCGCTGTCACCGCCTTCCTCAAGTAACATTTTTCTCTATTTCCCCCACTCTTACACACACACACACACACTCACGCACATAGGGTTAATTTTTAGGTTTTTTCTCAGATCTGATATGTATTTATTTATTTATTTTTGTGCTTTCATGTTTTATTTCTTTTTGTGCTTTCATGTTTGGTTTTGCAGATCTAACAGCCTCCCTCCCTCAATAACGCCTTCCGTCGCTGCCTCCCCATCTTACGATGCCGCCCCCTCGCCGCCGCCCTCATCCTGCTGTCACCGCCTTCCTTAGGTAACATTTGTCTCTATTTCCCCAACTCTTACACACGCGCACACACACCCACATAGGGATAATTCTTAAGTTTTTTCTCAGATCTGATATGTATTTATTTCTTTTTGTGCTTTCATGTTTTATTTTTTTTGTACTTTCATGTTTGGTTTTGCAGATCTAACATTCTGATCATATGTTTTTAGTTTTATTTTTGATTTTTTGACTCTGTGCATTGTGTTGCAGAATTGCTTTATTCGTAGACAAATCAAGTACAATGAGATAATAACTTTTTAGTTCAGGTTTCATCTTCATCCTATTCATTTTAGGGAAAATGGGTTTGTTTTTTTTCACTGCAGACCTAACATGCTATTCGTAGACAAATCAAGCAGGGTGGTGGTTCCATGTTTCAGGCTACAGTTGGAGCATTTGGTATTTCTCATGTAAATTCCCCTGTTTTTTGAGCTTTTAGTTTGTTGACATTTTAATCTTTTTTTTATCTTTGGTTTCATTATTTGCAGAGGATGAATTTTGTAAAGGTTGTTAAGTTCTTATTTTTGACTAGGTGTATTCTAAAATTTATATATTATGGACATTTATATAATAACACAATGGTTTTTGATAAAATGCACAACTATCACTAAAATGTGTACGTGCTTTGTAATATGTGTATTGTGTACTGTCTTTATTCTATTTTCCCGCTCTCAATCTTTAATCTGTTTTCCCCCTCCAATCGTTATGTTATGTGAAGTTAGATATTTATGCTTCATATTTTGTTCTGCATATGTGATTGATTTAGATATTGATTAATTTAGGAGCATAGGTGATCATAGTCGAAGACACCTAATCTCATCGAGGAATGGTTGTTTAGAGTTCATGAACTACATTGGAATTATACATCAAATCATGCAGTTTCTTTAACATTGAACTACATCAAAACAAAAGACGACATAAAGCGTGATGCCCCTGTCGAAGGTACGACGTGCATACTGTTAAACTATCTTGGTTCCTCTACGATGTGCATACTGTTAAACAGAGGTTCACACTGTTAATGTGTGATTTTTCAGGTGGAAATGGTGGTGAACTCTTTTGACTTAGTTATGGGGTTTGGAGTTGCAGTCCTATAAGTATTTGTGGCCACTTTAACACACTCAGGTATAGCTCTATGTTTTTTTCGCATGTCTGAAATTTTCGATATTTTTTTTGTTTTAAAATGAAAAAGTACAGGGGTGGGGGTTAAAAAACATAAACCTCAAGTCCATGTAGTGCTTGGAATTTTTTATTAGTGTCCTACACATTCATAAGGGAAATATGAGTATTTTGTCAAAATTGTTACAGTTGATTATCTTCTCTAATTTTTATTTGATGGATTTTGAATTGTTATTTCAGGTGTGAGTCGCTCCGAGGGGTAAGCCTCAAGCTGTGAGGTGTGAGGCGTATTGACACGTTAGCCTCGAGGCACTCCAAGGCATAAGCATTAAATTTAACCCCGAGGCATATAGCAGTGCTGATTAACTACAGATGTATAGCAGTGCATTTGTATTGTTGTGGAGTATAGCAGTGTTAATTAACTAGAGGCTTATAGCAGTGCTGATTAACGTCGCCAAAGGCATTGCAGAATAGTCCAATTGCTGACGCTGTATTGTTGTGGAGAACAAGACCATTGTTGAAAATGGGATTTCACCCAATGATCAGTTCTGCCGACAAGACATATATGGTAAGAGCATTGTATTTTTTTTTTGATTTTTTGGTTTAGAAATTGCCCTCCTCTCTAAAAATTAGTCTTCACATGTGTACCGACTTTTTTTTCGAAATTAATGTGCACGTTGAAGCATAATGACCAAGTTGCAGCCGACATTCTCATGTATAATGGTCCTCCTAATAAGTTGGCGTATTGAAACTAATTGAATTATGCTTCTTCTGTTCGTAGGCCCTTACTTATGTTAATCAAGCCATTTTCCACCATTGCTCATACGATATTCGGTACTAACAATTTCATGAAGTTATTTGATCTTGCACAATTTTGACAAATGCTCAGATTGAGATGAATCAATCGTATACATGACACTAAACTAAATCCATTTTCTTTATGAGTTCTACTATATTATTTAGGTGATTACTTCGTTGGTAACTGATTTGTCTTTACTACTCTGTTTTTCTTTTCATTTTAAGCCTCTTATGTCATTGAAGCACTACAAGGAAGTAATCCATAACTTAGTTGCAAATAGAAGATATACGAGCAGATATACAAGCTATAAGGGTAAAAAAATAAGTATTTTAAACTATTTGATTAAAAAATATTGTGTTGATGCTTGAGTTGGTAATAAACTGCAGATTGCGTTTAATAGTTCATATTTTTAATTTTTAGGCTATGATGATCAGGTGTTGAGGCAAATGGAGTTGAGTTCTCATATAGATCAGGTGTTGAGGCTAGCAGCAGTGCATCATAAACATCCGTTTTACACTAATTTGAATGTATTATTTAATGTTGATCAACAATTTTTCTTTAAGCTTTTACTATATATTAAATCTCAGTTTATATGTTATTTCTCTATTTCTTCGTAAGTGTTTTTAACCTACATTTTGCAGGAGGCTGTTCTCGACTCTCTGAGTTATTTCTCTATTGCTTCGTAAGTGTTTTTAACGTACAAGTTCAATTTTAAGGCTAGAAATGTACGTCTCTTTTTTTTTTTCATTTCGAGTTATATTTCATTATATATTTTTATTTTTTTATTTATTCATTTACTTATTTATATTGTATTTGTGATCAATTTCAAGGCTAGAAATGTATGATACATTATGTTATTACACATGTTATTTATATTGTATTTTTTCATGTTTAGTAAACAGTTAAATGAAGTGATAGTTTCATTTAGTCACTTGGTCCATATAATCATATAAATCTGAATATTTATTATGTGATTATGTATTGTGTATAATGTTCCCTATTAAGAAATTTCTTTTCATTATTTTGAGGGTTTGATGATTTGAAACTCTATATTTTGAATGGGGCTTGGGTTTGGGTTTGGATGTTTCCCAATGGTTTTGGAAAGTGTTGTTTCCCAATGATATTTTGTCTTCCTCTACTTGATCCAAATCATGCCTCGCAGACCTGCTCATTCCTATCAATTTCATTACTGTTATGGTTGAAATAAATGATTAGAGTCTACCCTATATTGATTACTAACTGTTGAGCGGATTCTGAACTACATCTTCGGGGCATTTCATTAAACTCATTAACCTCTTTAACCCTATTTTTGGGTTTTCTTTTCCAAACATTATGAGAATTGCATACTCTAGCATACATTGGGTGGGAGAAGTCAAGGGTATGCTAGAATTATACAAACTGATTCATGAGTATACATATCTGATATCCCCTTAATTGATAGTGGCTTATTTATTTTAGTATTCCATTTTTTTAGATTTTAAGGTTCATAGTGATAGCCCCTTAATTAAGGTATGCATATTTGATACTGAAAAACACAAGCTCTTATCATCATACCTTCACTAGCATCCTACCTTCACAAGCTCTTATAGATTTCTAAACTCTAAACATGAACCCCACTTCATATTACAACACTTCTCACTACAAAAAACTTCATATTATAAGAAGACCTAACCCCTTCTATAGTTTTCAACACTTTAAACCTATAAGTAGCGGTGACGACCTGTTGGATAAAGGAGGTGGTAGCCTGTTACTCTTTTAAGAACATTTTATTTGCTTCTATTTTAAGTATAATTGAATGTTGATTAGATAATAGGAGTTTCTTGATTTTAAAAGTTGGTCTTTCAAAATAGTTTTTGCAGGCTTATTTTACTATTATGATTTATATTACTGAGCAAGCCTTTGTTTTATGCAAAATGCAATGCCAATTACAACCCTCAAAGACGTTTTGGCACCGTAAGTAACTTTCACATCATAAAGTTGGTTGGGAACCTTTGATTACTTGAAATCTCTCATCCATGAAAATAGTACCAGTTGTGTTTGAATTTTTTGTTACCTAGGTTCGAAATCGTGGACCGAAAATGCAACTTCTTGATACGAGTTATGAGTAGTTCATATGTCCTTTTTTCTCTGCATTCCCTTTGTCTATTTTACTAATCATTTGTTATTTTGATTTCAAGTTCAATTTTAGAAGTTTTAGAAGTTTAAGAATCATTAGACAATAATGATCTTACCTCTTTTGATCAAGAACTATTTTGAGTTAACGAAATCAGGAACATGTTCAACCAACTCTACCATTGCTGAAATCCAGTTTGCTAAAATCATGAAGTAGCAGTTCTACCATGTCCCATGCAGGTAGTTACCTCATACAGGTCGTAGAGTAGCAGGTCATGCAACATGTCCCATATAGTTGTGATACGTGTAGCAGCAGTTTGTACATAATGGGTTTCATGGCAATTTTTTAAGTTGTATATCTTATAGTGCGTAGGCAGTTTCCAAGTGTGGTCATCGTGACCTTTGCAATGGGTAGTTACTGCAAACTCATCTTATAAAAACATCCGCATGCTTCTCAAATAGAACAACTGCATAACATTTCAGTACTAGTTTAGTCAAGATCATCGTTCATCCTTTTATCTCACACCTGCTATCGTTCCCTCTTTCCTGTAAGTAGTCCATCTTTTTATCCTTTTATCTCACACGTGCTATAGCATTTTATTTAGCATTTTGTACATTATAAGTTTACCTCTTTGGGGTGGAGCTCATAGCATTTTATTTAGAATTTTAGTTCTTTATTTGTCATATTGATAAGGTAGATTATGGTATAGAGTAAGTTGTCTAAAAAAGTTCTGTTTATATAGGGCCAAGAATTTCAACCATAGATCAGAGATGCCTTTTCATATGCTACCATATACCTTTAAGATGTAATGCTTCTCTATGCTTCCATTTGTAGTTTTAATGTTTTTAGTTTTTAGTACCTTTAGTGTTTGAAGTATCTTATTTTCCTTTTGAGTAAACCATTGTGAAATTGATATATCATGATTTGGTTGAACAATGTGATTATCTTTATACAAATGCCGCAATTACTCTATCGGACACTATTTTTGGTTAATTTATTGAATTACGGTGATCTGAATCAATTTGAATGCAGGGGCCATGGTGTCATTACGCTGATGAAATACGAGATCCCACCAAAAGTAGAGTTTGGTTGGTTACTTTTTGCACGATCGAGGCAGCCGTCCGGGCTTATGATGCAGCCGCCTTGGAGTTCCGAGGAAACAGGGCAAACTTCCCTCCACCATTAGAAAACCATAATCAAACCCATAGTAGCACCATGGAGTCTTCTTCTAGCTCAGATGCAGAACCTTTTCGCTTTGACTTCGAGCATCCATCATGCACCGAAGAGCATATCAAGGTGATCAATTGGAAAGCATGTGCAAAACTCAATCCAACAACCTTAGAGACAATTAGTTTGAATCTGCTATGTATAGTCGTTTTGTTCGGGATGTTATTTACCATCTTAAAATGATATTATTTCTACTATTTCATTAGTCCCTTGAAGATATTTCATGTCAATTTGGGGTGCTATAAATGTCTACTACTTTTACTAATACATATGTGTGATTTCCATATCTGCATACCTGAGTTTTGCTTAACCATTGGGAGCCAACAAAAAGGATTGCACAATAACTTTTGAGTCGCATTTCTCCATTTTATTCTTGCTTACTGTTTATTTAGTCATTCCCTTTCAAATTTTGAGTCACGTTTCTCCAATTTGGGGTGCTGTAAATGAACAATTGAATCAATACTTTGAAAATTTAAGATTTAAATTTACACGATTCAATATTTTTAAAATTTACGTTTATAATATACAAAAAAATTATGATTTGGTTCATTATTTTCTCTTTGTTTATGAACCTATATGTTTTATTTTCTGTTCATTTGATGGTGATGATATAGCTCCACTACAATGCGTGAGGTAGTATCTAAAATGCCTTTTATTTGTACATTTCTCCCTACTTCATTCTCCATTTTCTTCTTAATTTTAATGTTTCACATTGCTGCTGCCTACTTCATGACAATGCTGCTACTGCCTATATTCATACTGCTGCCTATATACTTTGCTGATGCCTTAGCATTAAATGACAATGCTGAGCCTAAGAAATTTAAATGACAATGCTGAGCCTAAGAAATTGAAGGAGTCCTCACCTGCCAACTATTAGTACAGTGTTAGCAATTTTATAACTTCTATTGTGTCCAAAACTCTTACTGTATGAAACATGGATTGATGATACACATTTTTGGAATTTAAGTTAATGGTCTGGCTTGACATCAATATTGATTTTCTGATAAAACCATGCACATTTCTTCTTTGCATATTTCAATATTTCATTATTTTCATTTTATTAAGGATGCACGTCCTTTATGTTAAAATTATTTACACTTTATGTGATTCCAGTTGGCTTCACCACATGGACTTTAAGGAGGCTTACTGGTGGAGGCAATACCAGTCAGACCTCTCCCGCTGCAGTAATGAACATACTGCTTGACATCCATTCGAAGTGGTGAGTTTCGCGTTCATTTGTTTTACATATATCAGATATCATGTTTCTATTTTTATTTTTTTACTTTTAAATATTTGTATTACTTTAATATGAAAAAAATGTATATAGGGGTCTTTTGTGTTTAGTTTCCAACTCCCTATTCTTTATTTGAAACAACAATAGATGCGTTGGAGCCGAATCAATAAATGACCAAATGATTTGATCTTTTACGACCTGACCAAATTATTTGATCTTTTTACGACTTGACCTGTTTATATATTTCGGCTTCTTCATAAGGTATTATATTTATCTCTCATGGATTCCAGTTTCTTCATAAGTGTTTATATTCTATTATTTTGAGTTCCGAATGACAGCATGTAATGTATTACTTAAATATGTTTATTTAATTAGTGCAGACATGTGTATGTACTATTCGACTAAGAAAGGCGCAGATTTTGAAGCCGCACATTGAGCAACTGAAACAAAAGGAAAAGGTCTTAGAAGCTGAAAATGTAGTGTTAAATGAGAAGTGTAAGCCACAACCACTGTAGGGATGGAATGAAGATAGAGGAGAAGGGTAATTTCAGCTAATTTCGGCTTTGAATTGCTTTGGAATCATGAGGAGAAGGCTTTGGAAGCCAAGTGCAGTGCTAATTTCAACTGACCTTCGAGGGTTGACCGAGTATGTGGAGAAGGCTTCAGAAGCGTTAACGTCGGAACTAAAGTCCAGTATCGAGAAGGGGGGCATGTTTGCCCAGAAGCAAATAGTAACTGCTTGAAGTCGATAATTATGAATCTGCAACCTTAGAGAGAGTAATAACAAAAAGTGGTAATGTTTTTTCGATTCATCAATGCTTTCAACATTTTCGATTTTGTAGACTTCCTTGAGTTTATGCACTTTTCAATTTTAGAGAATTGAAGGGTGGATTTGAAAAAAAAAACTTTTGTATTATGCACCTAAACCACAATTCTTAGTTACTTGAAGTGGTTTGTACCTTGCAACCATGTCCGTTCCTTTGTCTTATGAATACTGTTGGTATTAATTCAAAGCATAGTGTTTTTAAAATTACATTTTGTTTTATCTGGAAATGAAAATTTTAACCGTATTGCAAGTACATACCTTGAAAATTTTTGCCGTTTGGCGATTACGTATTTTAAAAATTTTTGTTGTGCCTTCAGGCACTGGCATATACTAGTATATATATATAAATATATATACACACACACACACACACCGTTTCTTGAATATCCATTTCTAAAATTGGAATTCAATTCGAAAAAAATGTACACAACATCATCAATATTTTTTTTGAGTAAAGTGCAATGTTATTTATTACTCAGATTTTATAGACTTTGTGAATCATTATAATTTTTTTAAATAAGAAATATAATAGCAATAACCACATATGTTTGCAAATCTTATATTATTAAGTTAATTATTATTGTTATTAATGATGATTATGCATGTTAATATTATAATATGATTTTGTAATTTAAGTAAGCTTGGTAGTTGCAAAAGTGACCCGACAAGAAAGTGATTATAAATATCATATTATATAATGAACTTAAAATATATAATTTTGTATTGAGACAATGACATATTAAGATGTTTTTTTAAGTCATAGATAAATAATTGGTCCAAAGGTATATAATTTTAAAATGATTTATAATTTAAATGTGGTTATTAGACTTTAATTTTTAGTTATGTGGGAATAGGATATCCAAATATACCATGCCAAATTAATTAAAATTTGATGATTTCTTAACCATATCACTAATAAAATATAAATCGAGTGAACACTTTATATGTTATGATTTATGTCCAAAGGCAAAAAGCGTAGTGATATTATTTATTAATCAATTATTGTTTATACATGTTCATTCTGAAAGCATTAATATAATTTATTTATTTATTTAAACTTTTGTTGCAGTTTTTACCCCTTTTCACTACACTCGCATGCCTCGCCTGTCCCAGTATGTAATGAAATTAATTTTTCTAATTGTTGTGAAGAAGTTCAATTTCATTTAGGTGTATTAGATTTGGACATGGAACTCCAAATTGAAAAATTCCCTGCTATTACTCACACTAGTACCATGGATGAAAAAAATCTACATAAAGACTGGGAGAAATTGAACAAACTTAGTTTGATGTTTATGCGAATGATGGTTGTATACAATATTACGACTTCACTTCCCAAAATTGAGAGTGCAAAAGAATTTCTGAAAATTATTGACGATCATTGCTATAGTTCTGACAAGTCACTCGTCGGAATATTGGTGGCTAAACTAACCACAATGACATAAGATGGGGCTTGAGTAGGGGTGGAAGCGGTACGGGTTTTTACCGTACCGTACCATTTTGGTCCGAAAAAAAATGGTTTTGGTTTCATATATTAAAATACCAGAAACCAGTCTTACCGAAACCGAAATTACCGCAAAAAAGTTGGTTGGTTTTGGTTTTAATATTTAAAAAACCGATTTACCGAAATTACCGTACCGAATTTTATGAAACCATAAAAAATCGTACCGAAATTACCATACGATACCGAATTTATCGAAACCAGGAAAAAGCGTACCAAAATTACCGTGCCGTACCAAATTTACCGTACCGAATTTACCAAAACCAGAAAAAGTTGGTTTTGGTTTTAATATTTTAAAAAGTTGGTTGGTTTTATTTTTGGTCTTTGGGGACTTTTAGTGTTGTTTACCGAAACATAAAAAACCGAAACCAGAAACCCGAAAAAACCAAAATTTACCGAAACCAGAAAAACTAGAATTTATCAAAACCAGAAAAAAACCGAAATTACCGGAAAAACCGAAATACCAGCCGGTTTTGTTTTGGTATTGATTTTGGTGTACCGGGTGGTAAACTGGTACGGTTTGGTTTTACCATCTAGAGTTTGGTTTTGGTATTGGTATCTACTATTTACCGACCAAACCGTACCGCTTACACCCCTAGGCTTGAGTGATGCAAGAGCAATCGTTGACATGACAAACCTATCCGCTAAACTTAAGACTTTAGGAATGAATTTGGAATAGTCTTTCCTTGTTCAATATATTTTAAATTCCTTACCCCCTCACTACGGGCCATTTCAAATTCACTACAATACCATTAAAGACAAGTGAAATGTGAATGAATTGGCACTTATGGTTGTTTAAGTGGAGGCAAGGCTTAAATAACATGTAAATCACTCTTTCAATCTATTAACTCAAGGAGCCAGAAAGAAGGAAAGAATCATGGAAAAAGAAATAAAAGAAAGACATCAAACATTAATAAGTCGAATAATGCTTCTAAGACTTAAAAGAATGAACATGACAATGAAAAAAATGCTACTTCTATAAGAAGGTTGGGCATCTTCATAATGATTGTCACAAAAATAAGGCATGATTTGAAAAGAAAGGTGATTTTTAGTTTATGTATGCTTTGAATCAAACCTTACTAAAGTTTCTTGTAATACTTGGTGGATTGATTCTGGTTCTCCTGTTCATTCAAATACAATTAAGGGATTCCTTATGACCTAAACCATCACAAATCCAAATGAATGTTTTATCTATATAGGAAATCGGGTCAAAGCTCCTATTGAAGCTAGGGGAACTTTTCATTTATTTTTAAACACGAGATGTTTTTAGAATTACATAAAACTTTATATGTACGTATATTTCTTAAAACTTTATTTCTTTATCCAAGCTTAACAGTGATGGTTACTCTTTTAAATTTGGTTCTGGTGTTTCATGTGATGGTTTATACAAGTTTGATAATAATTTTGCTAAAACCCTTTTCACCCTGCATTCTAATGTTGGAACAAAACTTACTAGAATAAAAGAGAATTCCTAATTTTTGTGTCATAAACCAAATGGGATATTACCTAACCTGGATTTTACTCTCGGAGTGTGTACAGATTTTATTAAAAGAAAACAAACTAAACACACCACAAAAGGTGCTACAAGAAGTATTGATATCCTTGAATTTATACGTATTGATATTTGTGGACCATTAACCACCACGTGTTTCAATAAGGAAAAGTATTTTATCACTTTTATTGATGACTTTTCATGGATATGTATATTTATTAAGTGAAAAATATCAGGCCATAAACGTTCTTGAGATGTACATTACTGAGGTTGAAAGATAATTAGACAAAAAATTGAAAATTATGATGTCTGATAGAGGTGGTGAATATTATGGTAAATATAATGAGTCCAATTAATGCTCAGACACCGTTTGCTAAATTCCTTGAAAAGCATGGAATTTCTACTAAAACGTGATACCAAAGGCAATATATCATGATATAAAGCCTGACTCATGGCCAAAAGTTTCACTCAAAGGGATGGAATTGATTATAAAGAGACATTATCACCTATATCTAGGAAGGAAACATTTAGAGTTATCATCGAATTAATTCCTCATTATGATTTTGAGTTACACTAAATGGATGTGAAAACTGCTTTTCTAAATAGGAATTTGGGAGAAAAAGTCTATATGGATAAACCCAAAGGCTTCTCCTTATAAGGAAAGGAACACATGGTTTGTAAGCTTAAGAAATTAATATACAAACTTAAACAATATTCCCGTCAATGGTATATAAGCTTAATGATACCATCATCTCTTTTGGATTCAAAGAAATTATTGTGAATTAATGTATATCTAAAGGTCAGTTGGAGAAAGTTTATTTTTCTAATCCTATATTTTAATGATATTCAACTTGCGAGCAGAGATCTTAGTTTATTGCATGAAATTAATAAGTTTATCTCTAATAACATTGAAATGAAATACATGGGTAAGGTAGCTTATGTGATTGGAATCGATATTTTTTTAGACCTAAAATGTGGGTGGTGTAAGATGTGGGTTCTTGAAACACAATTAGTATTAGGTGAGGCGTAATCCCTTATCAAGATAACAATTAGTTCCAAAGAACAATCACAAGTGACAATAGATACAAGTCAAAGACAAACAATCTTCAACACAAAAAAATGTATTAGATGAGGTGTTTACAACATAAATGCTCATGAAATGTTATAAATGGAAGGAATCCCACAATCAACTTGATTGTAGGGAGAAGGATCAAGAACCCTTAGCGCAATAATAGTAAGGCAGTAACATCAAGTGCAATAAATTCCAAGTAATGGTATTAAGGGAGGTAAGAGAATGATCAAATAATAATGGCAACAAACTCTCCTGTCTATAGAAATCTCAATAGAAATCCTAAGTTCTAATTATGGTGATTTGGAAATATTCTTCTGGGGTATTTATATAAAAAATAAGGTCACTCAAGTGACCTTGGTAGAATGAAGTGTGACTGACCATATTTAGTGCTAAAGGTACGATGTCATTAATGCCAAAGATAGTGCATTAAATGCACAAGATATGATATTTTATCGAGAAATAGTTTGGGCTTATCATAGGTCTTGTGACATTAATTATAATGCAACATGGAAGACCGAAGGTTTATCCTAAAACAACTAAAAAAAATAGTCTCATTAAATAAGCTGGCCATCTTAGGAATAAACTTACTTGAGTGTTATCCCTTCAACTTCCTAAAATGTCGGATAACAGGACGTTATGAAAGTTGGTAAGAAGTAATATGTATGGGATGTGCTATCCCATTAATCAAAGGTGGTCCACTGGACAAAGGTTGCTCAACTGATAGTTGCTCGAACAACTTATGAACTATACACAAGGGATCAAAGGCTATCTTTGAATAACTATTAGAATTGGGATCCCTTGAGGGAGGTCCCCCAAGAAATGGTATCTCGAGCATCTATTCAACTATGTTTTTGCAAACCAAGGTTTTGCCTAAATGCACTAAAGGGGTTGGTATTACTTTTCCAATGTTGCCTTTATCCCAATCCTCTAAACCAAATCCCCGTCAGGTTCCTAGAATGAGGTTATTCGATAGAGCATGTTAAACTCCGCATACCTGCCAGACATGGTCCCTCTAGGGTACTGAGCAACCTTATAAGCATTACAAAGTATACTTAATAATTATAAGGAAAGTCAAATACAAGTACATCGTAATCCTTATTATAAATACATTATTCTCAATTGAGCTTGATCTTTATGGGAGGCCCTTCGAGCAACTTCAATCTTTACTTTAACAATAATCCTTTGTTTGGTGTAGGATTATCCTTGACAATCAACCTGGGACCTGGACATCCCCCTATATTTGCCTCTTCATAAAGATATTTGTCTATTTTTGAAGAAATATTTGTACTAAATACCATTATCAATCCCCAAACCACCTATAAGCAAAGGTTATTTCGAATGAATAAACAAATAATCATAGGAGTAACAATTATTTAATTAAAAGTGCAAGTGAGGGATCATACAACTTGTCCCTTCGAGCTATCTTATTCTAAGAAACTTGTGAGCTCAGCAATGGAGCTATCTTAGGAGCAACAAGGTATAATTTTGTGCAGAGGGGATTATTCAATTCATTGGAGAAGAATAAATGGTTTTTAAAAATTTCCCCAAATGATTTGTTTCCCTAAGGAGAGGAATTTTTTTCACATAAGCATTTGAATTTCCAACGTTAATTATATTTGTTGGTTTCGCTTTGTATTAACCTCACTTTAAACTGGCAAGATGAGGTCTGCGCATGTGTCCCACATAAGTCACCTCATGCGTCTACTGTAATCATTATCATGTCTAAATTCGTTCCTTCATGTGCATGTGTAAGCCATGTGAGGGACTTCATACGTCTCCACCTCAAATGTACTTATGATGTCCTTTGGACACACGCAGCTACTCGTATGTGCACTATTGACACCACCGCTTCCTATTCATAAATTTTTGCGCCTTTTTAAAGGGCAACACTTGGCTTTAAGGTTTTGTACCTTTGATGTTTTCTTTAACTTTGCTTTTAGAGAGATAAAGAGAAAAGACCATTCTTCTTCTGTCTTTTACAAACACTTATATCTTCTCTTCTTTTTTAACTTTCTTTGTGTACCCAATGCTCTTATCATAAAAAAAATTCTTCCTCTATGAGCGTTTCCCCATGCACTCACGCCTGCCAAAATCAATAGGCCCGCTATCATCGTTCCTCATACTTTGGTGAGTCTGACCACTTCTAGTTCATTTATGATTAATTTTGGGCACCCTTAATTCAAATGAGGAGGTGAATCTACTAATAAATGAAAGCGATACGTTTGAAGAATTTTCTTACATACCTACTGGTACCATAACCCACTTTAGAATTGAAAGGGTGGATTTTACCTATTCAAACATTGAGTTTGAATCTACTGGAGGTTCTGTTGAGGAATTCGGACCCTGAACAAACTACATCCATGGAAAATACGCCTCCAAGTAGGCTGTGGTAGGTCTATCATCCACCTACTGATTTTACAACGTTACTTTTGCCAAAAATAACAATACACTGCGCACTTTGGCTTCCTAGTGGAGCCACATGACTCACACTTTTGTTATTGGCTGGGGAGATTTCACTATTACTTTGGAAGATGTGTGTGAGCTTCTAGGTTTGAAGGCTACTGGCTTTAAAACCTTAAAAAAATTGTGTTTGGAGCTGAGTTAGTCGCTTGAATGAAGTTAGAGGTTATTATCAAGAAGTGTATGGTTTCCTATAATAAGTTCACCTTTTCTGAGGTCATTTGTTATTTCTTTTATATATAGGAAAAAGCAAGGGAAAAAGCTCAAAAGAATGCAGAGAAAAATTCCAAAGGGAAGAAGGTGGTTGAGATGCCTCCTACTGACAGTGGCTATGGGTTAAATATTGAGCTGGCAGGCTACATATGGTAGTCCTTTCTAATATCTTCATCCCTAGGAAACCTCATGACTATCCAAGGAGTGACCTTATTAACATGGTAGCTTGAATGGCCTTTGGGATGAAAATTCCTCTATCTTACATAACTTTTGTCTCTCTATACACCTAGCTCGATTGTGTTCAGGTCGACTCAACATGCATCATTGGTCGTTTTGACATCTCCAGCTATGCGAATCATATCCTTCTTACCACTTTCATTTATCCCACTTCCCAAATTATGCACCCGTGTCTACTTTCCACACATCTCAACCCATCAAAGTGCCCTGCATTTTATCTTGGAATAATAAGCAATCGAATAAACCATTATGATACTTCAATGATAATGTTAAGAAATTCAAGTTTTTCCCTTATGTGGGTATTGATCAGTATTTTAGAAACTCCTAGATCAGAAGCTAGTCCAGTTGATCCTTTGGATGAGGATTATATGAGGAACATTCCCTCGAGCAGTGTTCCTCTTGTTCTCACCCCTTCGCATCTTCCTTATTACACTAAATCGTCTTTGTACTATTTAATTTATTCGTTTTACTGAGTAGCCATGCAAGTTGGTTATGACCAAGGTGTTCTTATGGTGAGTCACATCACCCTAAAAATCCATCAAATTTCTCCTTTGCTTGTGGGAATTTTCTCACTCAGCTGTTGTCAATGTTTCTTCTAATTACCCTGGTAACCCTGTGATTTCCAGTAAGGCTACTTGGGGAGGTAGGTCTGAGCTTTACCTTTTTGTCTTTTGGACCAATCAATTAGGAAGATTTCAAATAAATATGGTTTGCTAACCTTGTTATCCATCTGTTGAGCAGTTTCTTCCGACAGAGTTAGGTTTGAGGACCTATTCCATTGCTAGTTCCAAGAAACTATTAATCACCACCATAGACACTATTCTCTATGATCTCCATTCCTTATCTTTTATAGAGGAGGCAGTAGTGAAGAAGAAGAAGAAGAAGAAGAAGAATAAGAATAAGGGTTATTTGACATTACACTTAGGCGAGGGGGCCATTGGTGCCCCTAGCACTTCGAGGACTGAGGTAAAGGAGGATACTTCCCGGGGTTCTTCCATTAGGGAAGTTGGGAGGGATAAGAAAAAGTTGCCCAATAACAAAGCTATTCCACCTTCTATAGTGGGAGTACCTCCTTCCTTCGAGACTATTGATCCTATTCCAACTGAGAAATTTTGTAAGTTAATTGAGGATCTAAACAAGCAATGGGATCAATGTTCTAGCAAAGATATTGTGGTGACAATTAAGTTCAGTACAAATTAATAAGAAAAGGCAATCACCAAAGTCAATAAAGAATGTAAAGGATGCCAATTACATAACACAATATTTTATGTGGCTTAGCAAGAATGCCTGCGTCTACGGTGGTGCTCTCGATATTATTTCTCTATACTCTGAGGAGTGTTTTACAGGAAAAATAATACACGCCCTTTGCCCCGAGCGGAGGGTTTGTTATATACATATTCCTTCGGAGGGTGGAGGAGTGGATTTCCCCAACGTTAACCCATAATTCCTAGAATATCTCTGAAGAGAGATTTTAGGAACTGACTGGGTCAAAACCAATTTGGTTGAGGTGCCTGGCCTTTGGACTCTGGGCCGCGATTGATTGTGCTTCTTTCCTGGGCCCAGGTGATAAATCGAGGAACGCACAATTGCCCCTAAAATTTTTGGGTCATAATTTGGACTCAATAATTTTAAATGATTGGTCTTAATGACAATCCTGTGATTCGTGCCAAACTTTTGAACTGAAGCGCCCTACCTAAACTGACTTTGGCGGCAAATTACCTCGTTTTTGGTGCATCATGATTAGAAAGGTTTAAATCCTTATATAGGGGTCATTTCTCGAATCATCACTTTCATATCTCTTTGCATTCTCTCAATCTCTTGGAGTCTTCCCTGCAACTCTTTTTATTCTCAAGTCTCGTCTTCCATTTCCAAGCTTCTTTTATCGTCCCTGCTTGTGGCTTTGCCTCATCTCAAGATGACTCTTGCATCGTAAGTTCTTTTCGCTTCTTCTATTTTCTTTTTCTGTTAAAATTCCTTCGCGTTCATAATTCGGGTTTGTATCTTTTAATGGCGAAAGTAGGAAATAGATCAATAGTTGAATTTAAAAAAATACTATAATATTCTAGACTGGGTGGACATTGAGTGTGCCCCGGTCCCTCGTAACGCTAGAGAGATTAAGGATGCTCATTAGATTCATGTTCTCCTATTATCCCAGGGGGTCTTACTTTCCCCCTAAGCAATTTGTTTTTGCACTTCTTCGGTTATTTCAATATTTTTTCCTGCACAGTGTTCGCCAAATGTCTGGAAGATTGTTAATGGTGTCCATAGAATAAATCAGCTTTATGGCACCAAACTAGGGCTTGCTGAGATCTGTTTTTGTTATTCTTTCTCGCGATCAAGTTGTGGTCTTCTTTACCTCAAGGCCAGGAGTCCTGATAGGGTATTGGTAGTAAATCTACATGATTCCTACAAGGATTACTAGCAAGAGGGTTTTCTTTCTAGAAATTGGCAGTTTCGTCCCCATACTGAGGGGTCGAGGTTTGATAGGTTCATGGTCCCCTTTTATGGGGAAGACTTCATAGGTAAGCTTAGTTTTTTCTCTGCTCATCAATCCTCTGTTATTGTATGATTCCTGATAAGCACCCAAAAGTGTCTATTTTATACCCCGAATAGATACATTTTAGTCGCTCGTTTTAATTAAAATTGGCCTTATGTGCATATTTTATCATTTTGCAGGTCAATACGCAGTTGCGGTACAAATAATGCTAAATTAGTACAATTGCAACTCAATAGCGGTCAAAAGCATGTATCGAAGAAATCAAGGAGATCGCGAAATCTGGAGTCCAATCTGGGCTTGCCCCGATGTGATCCGATGTCCCGAAGCAGTCCCGTAACCCAAACCTAAGCCTACACCGAGCCAGACCATTCTCCTAGCCCGGTGTGTGTTTAGTTTGTACCTTTCTTATTTTTCTAGAATTTTATTTTGAGTCGTTTTATTTTTAGGATTTATTTTAGATTTATTTAGATTTTTTTTAGGATTTATTTTCTATTTTTCTATTTTCTTATTTTTAATTTTGATTTTTATTAGTTTTTAATTTTTAATCTTTATTTTATTTTATTTTTATTAGGATTAATTTTTTAGGAATTTATTTTTTTAGTTTTATTAAATTTCATTTTATATATTTTATTTTAGTTTAGTTTTATTTTATTAGGATTATATTTTTTTAGGTTTAATAGAGTTTTATTTTATTTGAGTTTGAGATGTTAGTTTTTTTATTTTATTTAGTTTTCTTTTATTTTTATTTTTTTTAGTAGGTGTAATTTTTTAGGGATACGAATTAAACACACACACACACACACACATAACACTTCTAAACCAACCTACACCCAAACACACCCCTAAACCAACCAATACACAAACACACCCCCAAACTACTATTCATCATCATCCACCCGCACCCGCACCCGATTCTCTCACCTCCATTACCAAAAACCCATTTCACCATCTTCTCCACACAACACACACTCTCTCTCTCTCCTCCATTAACCCTCACCCACCTTAGCCTCATACTCCATTAACCCACCTACCATCTAACAACCAAACCCTGTTTAAAACCAAGAAACCCACCTGCCTGAAAACCTCCACCATACCCACCTCACAAACCGTAACACGCGTCCGAGCTCCGGCGTCGCAACCCCGCCGGCGACCTGCCAAGCCAGCCGCGACCTACGCCCCCATCCAACTCAAACCCAACTCCATACTCCATGTCCCCTGTGCGACCCGATCCATTTCGCTACTCAGCCTGAACCGAAACCCAAACCCGAGTCCACCTCGTTCCAGCCCCAAATCGGAAATCCCCAAACCGAACATCCACTTCAACCAATCCCAAAAAAATCGGAAGACCCATTTTAAATCCCACAAAAAAAAATCAGTCAAAGCAAAAAGAAGAAGATCCCACCAAATCCTCTTCTAAACCAAGCATCGTGGGTCAACAAAATAAAAAAGGGAAAAGCTTATAAGACTCTCAACATCAAAGAAAAACAGAGTTACGTAGAGAGAGAAAAACACGTTTGTATATTATGTACACTTTAGGTTCATAAAAAAATTTCAAAAAAAATTATTTTAGTTTTAGAATAAATTTTAGGTTTGTTTTTTATTCTTTTTGGTGTAGTCAAGTACTGGATTTGTGAGAAGATTGAGACGCGTGTTCATGCACAGTTGATACAAGAAAAAAATTGCGTATCGTATTCTTTCCCTCTTGTTTCAATTTTGATTAATGCTTTTGTGATAGTTGTTTATTCTAACATGAGAATGTTGGGTTAAACACCCCGTTCAAGGGGTGGGGTGCATTGCGAATGATGTTACTTTAATTAGTTGATTCATTAATTTTATATTTCTAGGTAAATTAATCTTTAAACTGTCACCAATTAATTTATGTAACGAGAGTTAGTGAATTAATTGAACAAATTAATATTTGAATTTAGGAATCGAACTAGAGATAGGTTTTTCCTATATTTAAATATTAATTTGGTATTAAATTTGAGGATTGATATTTAAATATTAATTATCAAATGGCGCCGTTGCCGCTTTCTTGACGTGGAGACATAATTGAAGCCTTGTAATTTTTTTTTAGTGTAGTTCTTCCTCCTCCCTCCTCCCTCCTCCTTAGACTGGTTGTATAGGATTTTTAGAGCTTGGTATTTATTTTGGTGCATTTTGGCACCGATTTTGTTTGTAATAATTATTCATATAAAAAAAGCGAAAAGGAAAACCGGACAAGGTAGAGAGAGGGCGTCCAAGGCGAGGATTTTTGAAGCCTCTCTACTTTGGGTCGGTAGGACTCCCGGGGACGACTGAGATAGGCGAGATCTCCCCCCGGTCGACTCAACTCGATCTTCACCCCACGTGTGTAAAAACCGTGGGAGGTACATTTCTTTATCCCTCGCGAATCTCCTGTCAGCGAGTCAATTTTTGTGTGCTACTTGCTCCTATATGCTTTTTATTTTTGTCTCGCACTTAAATTGGTTGGTTTGATGAATTAATTTACCTAAGACCTAGACCCGGTCATTGCAACGAGAAGGGATTTCATCACCCGACTCACTCGCTTATCCATTGTGTGCTATCCTAGCTATCATTAAATTTAAAATCAATCAACTAGCTAGCCCCGTAGGAACACATTTTTGCAACAGGCGATCACAAAGATAAATTCCGTGAATTTTGTCGCCCGCGGACTTCATTAAAATTTAACTACCCTTTTCACTAATTTCGAAGATAATAATTGGCTACGTGCTCGTTAGGATTTTATCTTGACTCGTGTGTGTCCAATTCCATTATTTCGGTAGTCGGGTTTCGTTAGTTCGCCTAAATCAAGCGTCTATTTTCTCCCCTTTTTCGAAAAAAATCCAAAAAATATTTTCCTTTCTTTTTAAAAATATTTTCAAAAATCCCAAAAAGATTCTTTTTTTTGTCATATTTAAAATCCCAAAAAGATTTTCCTTTTCTTATTTTCAAAAATCACAAAAAGATTTTCTTTTCTTTTGAAAAATATTTAAAAACCAAAAAAAGATTCCTCTTGTCATGGCCGAAGAACGTCCTTTACGGGAATACTTTGGCCATTTCACATTCTCTCGAAGTTTGTTTGCTGATAAGCCCGTATCGAACCTTCATTCATTAATTGATGGCTTTCACTCTCAAACGCACACTGTTGATACTCCTGTGTCGTCCATGCACACATCTCATCTTCCACCACCTCCGGTGCCGAGTGTCAACCCATCCCATGCTTCACCGTGCACATACTGCTTTCTTAGCGATCACTTGTCCCATGAGTGTCCATTTATATTCTCTCCATCTGAATCCACCTTGGAACATGTGCGTCCCTATGACACTGTTTTGGAACCACCCTCGCCGTATTGTCACGACATATCTAATGTCGAGGGATATGAGTACCCGAGCAATTCATGGCGGCCTGATAATCCTTCCATGCAATATGAATCCCAACGCCATGTTGTGGATCCTTACAGTTTCCAACAGTCGTCCTCACCACCTTGTGCACCTTTTATCTATCAGTCCACTTACTATGCTCCTCATGTTTATCACACTTGTGTCCCTCACGGAGATGATTCTCCCGTGAATGCTACACTTGACCTTGCTCCACACACTTCATATGAGTATCCTCCACATCCTAGTGTTTCTAGCGAGTTGTGTCCACCTCACCCACCACCGCCACCCGCCACCACTTCAACACCATCATCCACATCCGCTCTCGAGGCACTCTTGCAACACTTCATCATCGAGCAAGAGAAAGCCACTCAAGCTCTCCAAAAGCTTGACCAACGATTATATGATTTTGAGTGTGCGAACGGGACGGATTCCACCCCAAGTCGACCCTTTATTACACCTACGTGGGATGAGGATGTGTCGTCTTGTGCCACGGATTTTGAATGTGACCAACCCCCTCTCGAACCCACCATTGCGGTTTGTCTTTCCCCTTCCATAAAATCCTTCCTTATGCCCGAGCCTACACCTACTGAGCCCACTGTGTGTGTTCCCGAGGAACCACTTCATCCTAGGTTAGCTCCGGCTGCGAGTGCTACCCACTGTCCTGAGATTGAATCTGAGATGGTTTCTACCTCTCTGGATATGGATCCTAACCCACCATTCCTGGCTCCCCTTTAGCCGACTATTGATGTAGCTTCATCTATCTCGGATCTTACAGCCTCGTTAGACCCTTTCACCACATCCGATGGTAACGTAATGGTGGCTAAGTTGTTCACTCCCTCGTTCACTTCCACACCTCCTTCTACGAGTGCCCTTGAGGATCACTCTGCGCCTTATACGGAGTGTGTTTCACCTACTCGTGAGTTAGATCATCTTCCCCCACCCTTTGTCCCTTCCACCCCACCACTTGATTAGGACCTTGCTATTATACGTTCCCTTTTCACATCTAAGCATTTAGGTCCTCATCTCTACCCACCCTCCACCCTAGTGCTACACGCTCCCATTTGTGCACTTTTCATTGACCCCACCATCCCTGTGAGTATTCTTGATACTCTCCACTTCCGTGACACCGAGCTTATTACTTTATGCACACCACTTCCATGTGGTGTTGATTTTTTCCATCGACAGCTCCCTGGCATGTCACGACGCGACCATTATCACTGTCCATTTATAGAACGGTCATGCCCTTTCTCTGAGGCCCACCCCATTATTATTGTCAAACCTTTCTGCCTCCCCCACCAACTTGAGCACCATTCCTATAGGGCCCTTGTTGCCCTCACCTTTACGCTCAATAAGGCCCGTGATCGGTGCCTGTACACCCTCACCCTTTCCCTTCGTCCATATACCGTCCTACCCACCCGCCCCTGGTCCACTGATGCTTTGCATCGAGTGATGCACTTTGCTATACAAGTGCATTGACCTCTTCTTTAGCCTTTATCCAATAAGACTGGCGCTTCAGTCTTGTTTGGGGGTGATTCTCATCACCCAATTTTTTCTGCCACCCGTGCTTTCCTAGTTCCTATCCTTAGGGTGAGATTGGTTCTGTCTGGCTGAAGACGTTAAACTTAGCGCTACCGGGAGGCAGCCCATTGTTCATTGTTTCTGAGTATGAGTCATATCCTGTTTGAGGGTGGTGTTTCACACCGCCCAATGATTTTCACATGCTTTATAGACTTGTACATTTTTGTATCGCATCTGTTCTTCAGGTTTCATCTCTGCTCCAGAATGCGGTACATTTCGCTAGTGGTTCATTATGGTAATATCTTTCCTCCCTTGTGCTTTTATTTTCATATATGGTTTTAAACATCGAGGACGATGTTCTCTTTTGTTTGGAAGTGGGAAATTTATCAAACTCGTACCTCTTTTGAAAATTTTCAGAAACAAGTGATTTTAAACTTTTTGTGCAGTTAAAAATAAATTTTTATGATATGAGTTGTCTATCATCCCTCTTTTAGAAATCTCGGAATATCCGTGTTTGACCCAAAAAATTGCGCTTTTTACAATAAATTAATTAATTCCTCTTAAAAGCGTATTTGCACTATGAATTCCTAAACTCGGCAAATTTTGCACTATCATGTTTACAATCAAAAGTTGAAGAGTAAATATATTCTCAAGAAAGCCTTAAAAGATCACTAGTGGCGACTTAAACCCGTGAGATTTGAGTTTTTCACATTTTTGAGGGTTTTTACGTATCTCCGAGTCACAAGTTGACTCAACTTTTTTTGGGTACTACACTTAGTCGTTGCATGATCTCATTATTTTTTTCAAATTTGGCTTAATCACTGAGAATGACATTACTTTCGAGTTGTAAGAAACATGTGTCTTGTAGTTTGTCCCGAGCACTAAACCGATTTTTCCATACACATACCATTTTCCCTATCACATTATCATTCACCCATTATCATTTTTAATATTACCCTTATGCATATTCCTAAAATGCCATCCACATATCATTTCCCATCATTGCCATCGTTTTTGAGAAAAAGAGTGTTTAAAATTTTCCATGTAAATTGTCTTCATTTGTGCTATGAAAAGAAAAATGTATCGCAATAAAAAAAAATAAAAAAAAAAGAGTAGAAAAAGAAAAAAAAATAGAAAAGAAGAAAAAGAAAGATGCGATCATAAGTTCAAAAGATGAAGACAATAGCCAATCAAAGCGTGTCACACTCTTCTCAAAAACCCTATCATTCATCTTCTTCATTTCATTATTCCCTCATACCATTCATAAACCCCATTTTCACCGTTGGTAATGTGTTCGGGAAAACGAGAAGATTATATGGTGAATAACTCGACATTCTCGACATAGTGGTTAGCATTCGTTCATGAGATCAAATTTCTTTCATGTATCCGTCCTTTCTTATAAAGTGTGTGAGACGTTTAAACTTGTTTACATTTACTCACATCCTCACACACTAGAGAGATACACTTACCCAATTCTCAGAGAGTTTGATTCAGAGAGATATATCCAGTGAGAATTGAAGTCAAAGCGTTCATTCTATAAAGGCAATCTAGGAATTACTCTAATGATACTTAAGATTACTTCACACTACACATGCTGAGTTTTAGGAAGGATCACGCTTTTGGTATTAAGTAATTTCATATCTTATTTTGATAGTTGAATGTGGTGTTCATAGAGGTTCTTTTAAAGTTAGGTTGTATAGCTTTTCATCATCAAATCTGAAACTGCATTTAAATAAGTTTTGAATTTTGTGGGTATATTCACTGCAAACCCTCACGAGACACCACTCGTCCTGTAGGGCAATCTATAGGTTTAACGGCTTGTTGCACATGCTAAGTGCAATCGGCAGTGCCTGCGAAAGTGGCACACTTTTGGATACTTATCTCTATTTTCTCTCTAATTTTTGCTCGAGGACTAGCAATGTTCTGTTTGGGGGTGGTGTGATAAGCACCCAAAAGTGTCTATTTTATACCCCGAATAGATACATTTTAGTCGCTCGTTTTAATTAAAATTGGCCTTATGTGCATATTTTATCATTTTGCAAGTCAAAAGCATGTATCGAAGAAATCAAGGAGATCGCGAAATCTGGAGTCCAATCTGGGCTTGCCCCGATGTGATCCGATGTCCCGAAGCAGTCCCGTAACCCAAACCTAAACCTACACCGAGCCCAGACCATTCTCCTAGCCCGGTGTGTGTTTAGTTTGTACCTTTATTATTTTTCTAGAATTTTATTTTGAGTCGTTTTATTTTTAGGATTTATTTTAGATTTATTTAGATTTTTTTTTAGGATTTATTTTCTATTTTTCTATTTCCTTATTTTTAATTTTGATTTTTATTAGTTTTTAATTTTTAATCTTTATTTTATTTTATTTTTATTAGGATTAATTTTTTAGGAATTAATTTTTTTAGTTTTATTAGATTTCATTTTATATATTTTATTTTATTTTAGTTTTATTTTATTAGGATTATATTTTTTTTTAGGTTTAACAGAGTTTTATTTTATTTGAGTTTGAGATGTTAGTTTTTTTATTTTATTTAGTTTTCTTTTATTTTTATTTTTTTAGTAGGTGTAATTTTTTAGGGATACGAATTAAACACACACACACACACACATAACACTCCTAAACCAACCAACACCCAAACACACCCCTAAACTACTATTCACCATCATCCACCCGCACCCGCACCCGATTCTCTCACCTCCATTACCAAAAACCCATTTCACCATCTTCTCCACACAACACACTCTCTCTCTCCCACCTCCATTAACCCTCACCCACCTTAGCCTCCTACTCCATTAACCCACCTACCATCTAACAACCAAACCCTGTTTAAAACCAAGAAACCCACCTGCCTGAAAACCTCCACCATACCCACCTCAAAAACCGTAACCCGCGTCCGAGCTCCAGCGTCGCAACCCCGTCGGCGACCTGCCAAGCCAGCCGCGACCTACGCCCCCATCCAACTCAAACCCAACTCCATACTCCATGTCCCCTGTGCGACCCGATCCATTTCTCTACTCAGCCTGAACCGAAACCCAAACCCGAGTCCACCTCGTTCCAGCCCCAAATCGGAAATCCCCAAATCGAACATCCACTTCAACCAATCCCAAAAAAATCGGAAGACCCATTTTAAATCCCACAAAAAAAAATCAGTCAAAGCAAAAACAAGAAGATCCCACCAAATCCTCTTCTAAACCAAGCATCGTGGGTCAACAAAATAAAAAAGGGAAAAGCTTATAAGACTCTCAACATCAAAGAAAAACAGAGTTACGTAGAGAGAGAAAAACACGTTTGTATATTATGTACACTTTAGGTTCATAAAAAAATTTCAAAAAATTCCAAAAAAAATTATTTTAGTTTTAGAATAAATTTTAGGTTTGTTTTTTATTCTTTTTGGTGTAGTCAAGTACTGGATTTGTGAGAAGATTGAGACGCGTGTTCATGCACAGTTGATACAAGAAAAAAAATTGCGTATCGTATTCTTTCCCTCTTGTTTTAATTTTGATTAATGCTTTTGTGATAGTTGTTTATTCTAACATGAGAATGTTGGGTTAAACACCCCGTTCAAGGGGTGGGGTGCATTGCGAATGATGTTACTTTAATTAGTTGATTCATTAATTTTATATTTCTAGGTAAATTAATCTTTAAACTGTCACCAATTAATTTATGTAACGAGAGTTAGTGAATTAATTGAACAAATTAATATTTGAATTTAGGAATCGAACTAGAGATAGGTTTTTCCTATATTTAAATATTAATTTGGTATTAAATTTGAGGATTGATATTTTTTCGTTAAATTGATCCTAGCGGATAATTTTTTGAAAATAGTATAACTCCTAATTTTTCATTCGTGTGACAATTTTAAATTAATTTTCTGAAAAAGATATTATTAAATTTATAATTTTAACGAGAGTTAGATTATCGATTTAATATGATCTCGAAATATTTCAAAATTAATAAATTGAGAAATTAAAATAATTGAAAATGCAGTGTAATCCCATCTCTTGACCTTCTCACATATTTCACACTCGGTTGCACAATTTTATCATTATTTAGTAAATTTTATAATTTTAAGCATTTGTTAGTTAATTTTTCCCTTGAAATTGTTTTATAAAAAAAAAATAAAAAAAATATTTTCATAAAAAAAATTGGAATTGCACATTTTCACATTAATTGTTTCACCTTGAAAGTTGGATTGATACCCGTACTTACCGCAATACGAGTTATTTTTAGACAAGTTTTGTAGGTACTTAAGGGAATTTTGAGAGTGGCTTTTGCACAACAACGATACATACGCAAAAAGCTAGTTATCAATTCCTCTAATATTCTTATCTTTTTCTTTTCAGCGAGGACAAAGAACTTGGAACCTGCTATTAGCAAGGTTCGAGCTGCTGAGTTGGTCAAGGTCTGGAATATTAGGGATCTCTTGGCTGACGGTGACCATCCTCGATAAACGACTTTTTCTCTTGCTGGGTCCAGCTTTATCACGCGCCCTATAGACAGTGTTCCTGAGTTAGACATCATTGAAGAAGTTCTTACAGATCCCATCCAATTGGATGAGGAAAAGAATAACTCTGGTGAGGGTAGCGAAGGTGATAATGGGGGCGGTGCTGAAGGTAGTTATAGTGAAGAGAGCACTAGTGGTGAAGGTTCCTCTAGCTCAGAAAAAGTTTTAGAAGCTCGAGAGTCTTCAAGTGAATCGAGTAGTTCTAGCGAAGAGGATATGGCTCCTCCTAGGAAAAATATGATTCGGGATGATGATGATGATGATGATATGCTTCTTTCTTAGCAGTCAAAGAAGCAGAAGTCTGGCAATGGGGAAGTTGCCACTGGTTCTCGGCCTGCTATCAGCGAGTAGGAAAAGAAGAGGAGGGAAGAAGAGCAGTTGAGAGAGAGAGAGAGAGAAAGAAGTAGGAGGAGAAGAAGGTGGAGGAGAGAAAGAAAGTGGAGGAGAGGAGAAGAGTTGAGAAGGAGAAGAAGGATAAAGAAGGGGAGAAAAGGAGAGAGGAGATGAGAATGAAGGTAGGAAAGTGCTGGTGCCTATGTCTTCTTTATCCGAGGGGGCCTCTATTGCCATCTCTCCTCAGTTGGCTCCTGCAGTGCTCGAGAGAGTAATTTTTCCTACTGATCATCAGAAGGCAATGGGGACCGACCAGTTATCTCTCCAAGCGAGTCAGAGGCTAGCCTTGGTAAGTCTGTCTTCATTTTTCTCTTCTTGCAATAATCTATTCAATGTTGCTCTTTCTTAATGTTTTTTTTACAGTTCGTGACTGACTTCACCATCCTCTATCGCACCCGTGATGAGCTGGTGAAGAGGAATGCTGATTTGAAGAAGAAGAATGCTGAGATGAAGGGGAAGGGTGTCAAGTTGGAGGCCAGTTTGAAGACTGCTAATGATGCTCAGCAGTCTTCTGATCTCTCCCTCACTGAAGCTAATCGGGTGAAGGAGGCGGCGGTCAAAGAGCTCAGCGAGCTACGACAGTCTTATAACTTGGTCTGAACGAGTAAGTTAGTTGTGGTGGAGGAGAACAGGGTGATGGCAGAGAAGGTGAAGAAGGTGGAGGAGAGCTCGTATAATGCCAGGTGGGCTGGTGTGTACGAGGATGCTGAGGTTCAGATAGGTTACATCAATCGACTGAACTTTAAGAAGGTCTGGAACGAGGCTCTTCGAGATGCTGGAGTGGACATTGAATCTCCACTATTCTATGAGCATGATCAAGGCCCGAAGCCTACTGTGGATGAAGCACCTACCCCAACCATTGTCGGTGGTGTCCCTACTTCTCTGACTATTCCTGCTAGCACCCCTTCTGAGGGAGGTGTTCCTACTTCTCAAATCGTTCCTGCTAGTGCCCCCTCTGAGGGATGTGTTCCTACTGCGACAGACAATGGAAATCTACCAACGACCTCAGAACCAACTGAGGTTGCTAGCTAGCCTATTATAAAGACTTATTTTTTATTTTTGCTTTGTTTGTATTGTTCTTTGGATTATCGATGTACTTGGACCGCTTTATTTTAATGAAATGAAAACACTTTCCTTTCTGCATATTGATTCCCTTATTCTTTAATGCTTTTTATGGCTTGTAGTTGATTGATGTAGATGAGTATATACCGGCCACCTCTCAACTGGGAAGGATCCTTAGTCCTAATGCGAGAAATCAAGTTCGCCAAGCCTTTGTAAGGATTTGCATGTCTCTTAGATCGATGAATAAGAGCTTTAAAGACCAGTCTGAGCTCGTTGCCAAACTGAAGGATAGACTTCAGGAGATGGAAGAGGTTAGTGCCTCTGTTCAAGTGGTGGTGAACCTTCTTAGGGCTAGACTTATGGATGCCTCTGAGATCAATCAAGTCGGAGAAGTTCTTCAGAATGAGAATGAAACTCTGATAAGTTAGGTTTCACGACTCAGGGAGCATCCACCGAGCATCGCACCTCGATTTTTATGAGGTTCCTCTTCATCGACTGGTCCTCTAGCTGGGACAGGGCCGAGCTCCACCCCTAAAGTTTTGCGAGGTTCCGCTTCATCGACTTGTCCACGAGATGGTGCAGATGCAAGGGGTCTAGCTAAGGAGATGGACGAGCTTCGAGAAGATGTTTACCGAGCATACATGATTGCTGCTGGGCTCCAAAGATATATAATGCGACTGAGGCATCTATTCAAGAAATGACCTCGACGAGTGTGGGATGATGGTTATGACCAGGGTTGGACGGATGCTCTGACGAGGTTGGCAGAGTTTGAAGAGCTATCCTTTATTAGGGGTGGCTGAATGACCTCAGGGAGCTACAGGTCCCTGGTAATTCAGTGCTCTGGTATCATCATAAGATCTCTCCTTCAACACTGAGGCCTAATCCTTTTAGGCGGGACGACCAGTGGGTCCCTATAGATGCTATCCCCAGGCAGCTATTAGAGCCAGATGAGAATGAGGTTGAGGAAGAATTAGCTCCTCATCCTGACGACGACCGAATATCGTAAGTGGATGATTATCTTACTCAAAGGACTAATCCTCATTAATATTTTCTTACTTCAATGTAACTTTTTATAAATGTAACGAAGCAATAAAATATTTATGTTTTGGGAGTTTTGCCGACTAAACATGTGTTGTGTATTTTTTACTTCATTAATTTTTCATTTGATTATCTTGGGCTCTTCGTAGTCGACTAGATTTGATGTGGGTAGAGTTATTTTATTGTGTGAGTATCCTCCCAGTCCAGTTTTCTTATGAGATACCATTCTGCCCCACTTTACCTTTTAGGTCGTGTCGTCACACTCCCTTAGGCCTAAGTGTGGCAATGGCGAGGACACACCTGGTGTTAGATGTTCTATTCGATCAGGTTTTCTGAGCCAAACATTGTTCGGTGACCAATTCAATTTGGCCGAACTACCTAAGGGTCCCCTGTAGGGCTTCATATATTTCCAGGGGCAATGTTAAGAGGTTGTTCGTGTTACATAACGAAAACCTGAGGAGGGTGACTCCCTGCTTTTATATATCAAGCAATGTGCCTGTTGCTTGGAAAAGGTGTGCAAGTTATAAAGTCCATAAAATAAAATTAACACTTCATAGAATTCCACTGTTGAACCTTCTTTCATTAAAAGTAATGAAATTGCCAATTTCAATGATGTGATAAAAATTGAATGAAAAAAAGACTAGAAATATAATTTTTCCAGGTTGGTTGCGTTCCAAGCTCGGGTTATCTCTCTGCCCTCCAACGTTTCTAAGTGATAGGCTCCTTGTAGGTCGTCCCTTATCACCTTGAATGGTCCCTCCCAGTTTGGACCTAGATTTCCATGAGAAGGTTTTAGTGTGTTTCCAAGGACTTTCCTTAGGACGTAGTCTCCAACCTAGAATACTTTTGGATTGACCTTCTTGTTATAGTACCTTTCCAGCTGTTGCTGATAGCTTGCTAGTCTCACTAGGGCTAGCTCTCTGCGTTCATCAGCTAGGTCAAGTTCAACGAGTAATGCAGCATCATTCTGGCCTTGGTCGACTAGGGTGGAGCTCATGGCTGGGAGGCCAGCTTCTAAAGGGATGATTACTTCCATTCCATATGTTAGTGAGAATGTGGTTTCACCAGTTGCTCGCCGTGGGGTTGTGCAGTAGGCCCACAGGATATGTGGCAGCTCGCTCACCCATGCGCCTTTGGCTCGCTCACCCATGCGCCTTTGGCTCGCTCAAGTCATTTCTTCAATCCATCGATCACTGTTTTGTTAGAAGCTTCAGCTTAGCCGTTGCTCTGGGGGTAGGATATCGAGCTAAAATGGTGCCTAATCCCGTGGTTGTTGTAAAAACTCTGGAAGGGTCCGCTCTCAAACTGCATTCCGTTGTCAGTGATGATGGTTCTGGGGATCCCAAAGTGGGTAATTATGTTCTTCTATATGAATCTTATCATATCCGCGTCTCTGATGTTTTCCAGCAGCTCTGCCTCAATCCATTTGGTGAAGTAGTCTGTCGTGACCAACAGATACTTGCGATTTCTAGTAGCGGTAGGAAGAGGGCCCATGATATCCATTCCCCATTAGGCAAAAGGCCAAGGGATAGTAAATGATCTTAGGTTGCTGGAAAGTTGGTGGACCATAGGAGCATGTAACTGATATTTTTTGCACTTACGAGCATATACTCCAGAATCTCTTTGCATATATGGCCACTAGTAGCCTTCCTTCATTGCTGAGAAAGCTAACGATCTCCCTCCAATATGGCTCCTACAGATTGCTTCGTGAAGCTCGCGCAGAACTTGTTCGATGTTCTTCGGGTGAACACATTAGAGGTAAGGGCCGGTGAATGATCTCTTATATAGCTTGCCCTCAGGAGATAAGTGAAAGAGAGCATCTTTGACTCTTATCTCATGAGTGGCCTTATTATCGTCTGATAGTGCACCATCCTTCAAATAGTCCCTCAAGGGGTCTATCCAACTGGGTGCTGGTTCAATCCGGAGAATATGGCCCATGTCTAGCAGCTCTTCACCCTGGTTGATGCTTGGCTGAGTGAGGAAGTCTATAGGGATTGTTCTCTTTAAGTCAGAGTCCATTGATGAACTCAAGGCTGCTAGGGTATCGTCATGACTATTTTGTCCTCTGGGAAATTGCTGGACACTGAGTTCCTTAAAGTTGGACATTAACCTTTTTACTAAGGCGAGGTCGGCAGCCATTCTTTCGTCCTTCGCGTTGAAGTCCTCACTTATCTGATTGGAGACCAATTATGAGTCGCCGAACACCTGTAGCTGCTTTACTCCCAATGCACGTGCCTTCTGCAATCCGGCTATCAAAGACTCATATTCCGCCTCGTTATTAGAGGCTTCAAGTCCAAAGCCTGATTCCCTATTCGAGGATTGCATCTTCTGGAGTAACGAGAACAATTCCTACTCCTGCCCCCTTTGAGTTGGAGGCTCCATTAACGAATAGTCGACAGACTCCTCCTGTTGAGTGATCTTCTCTCTGATCCATGGGTTGAAGTTGGTCGCAAGGCTGCTCACCTGTGAACTCCGCGATGAAGTCGATGAGGACCTGCCCCATGATTGCATTCCTTAGTTGAAATTGGATGTCAAATCATCCGAGTTTGATTGACCACTTGGATAGTCTGCTAGACAGATTCGCTTTTCATAGGACTGCTTTAAGGGGGTGTGATGTAAGGACGATGATAGTGTGAGCTTCGAAATAGTGCGTCAGTTTCCTCGAGGCTACCACTAGTGCAAAGGCGAGCTTCTCCAGTAGTAGGTACTGTTGCTCGGCGTCCAATAGGGTATTGCTCGCGTAGTATACTGGGTACTGGATTCCTATTTTTTACATACTAGTGCATAACTGACGGTGTGGTTAGAGACAACAAGGTATAAGTACAGTGAATCATTATCATAAGGTATTACGCGTAAGGGTGGTGTGCTGAGATAAGCTTTGAGATCTTCAAATGCTCTCGGGCAGTCCTTATTCCACTTCACTATTTTTCTCTTCTTCAATAGCTGGAAGAATGGCTGTCACTTTTCAGATGACTTCGAGATGAATCTATTTAAGGTGGTGAGCATGCCTATGAGTTTCTGTACATCTCTTATCGTGCAGGGAGGCTGTACCTTATTAATTGCATCAATCTGGTTCGGTTTGGATTCAATGCCTCTTTCATTAACCAAGTACTCGAGAAATTTTCCTAACTGGACACTGAAAGAACATTTTCTCCCGTTGAGCTTCATTCGATATTTCCTAAGGATTTCGAAGGTCCTTGATATGTCTGAGAGGTGGTCTTCTTTATGCCTACTCTTGACGAGCATATTGTTAATGTAGACTTCCATAGTATCTCCCATTTGGTCTTTAAACATCTTGGTGACCAGCCGTTGGTAAGTTGCTCCTGCAATTTTGAGCCCAAAGGGCATAAGTTTATAACAGTATAACCCGACGGTGGTGATGAACGGTATCTTATCTTGGTCTGGTGCATACAGGGGAATCTGGTGATACCCCGAGTATGCATCCAGGAAACTCATTCTTTCATGAGCTGCTGTGGTGTCCACCAACTGGTCGATCTTTGGGAGGGAGAAACTGCCCTTAGGGAATGCCCTGTTAAGGTTAGTGAAGTCGATACAAACTCTCCATTTTCCATTATTCTTCAGAACCACTATTGGGTTAGATAACCATTTAGGGAACTGAACTTCTCGTATGGATCCTGCATCCACAGCTTCTTTACTTCTTTCTCTACAGCTTTGTCCTTCTTGGGTGCAGTTTGTCGTGCCTTCTACGTGATAGGCCTGAAAGTGGGGCCGATGTGAAACCGATGACAAACCACACTGGGGTCAATCCTAGGCAGCTCGTATGGTTTCCATGCGAAAACATCTAGATTGCTCCTCAATAGTACCGTAATTTCCTTGTTCTCTTGATCTGTGAGAGAAGCTCCAATCAAGATCATCCTGTCTTTTTTTCCACCTCCAGCTGCGACTTCTTCCAGGTTCTCAACGAACCATTTAGAGGGGCTCCACTTTGGGTTTTCCATACTTTAGCTGCTATTTTGAAGGTACCAAACCTTCTTGTTCTTCAGCCTTCTCTTTGACCTTCTCGGCCTTCTTTTCTGGTTTTGGGCAGATGGCCGCTATGAAGAAATTTCTTACCATCGCTTGATCTTTATGGATCTCCATTACTCCTCACTCAGTCAAGTACATGACCTTCTGATGGTAGGTCAAGGGGACAACCTTCATCGCATGTAGCCATCCTCTACCGAGGATAGCTTGGTAGGGTGAGTCAATATCGACTACCAGAAACTCGATCATTTTGGAGACACTTCCTGCCCTCACTGGCAGTACAATCTTTCCCAAAGGGATAATCACTTTCCCAATGAAGTCAACTAGAGGGACAGTGGCTTCCTTCAAGTCGGCAGTTCTTAACTTTAATTTCTTAAACAAGTCGAGATACATTACCTCGGATGAGCTTCCCTGGTCAACGAGTAACTTATCGACATCGTAGTTTGCTATCCGGAGGGTAATGATCAAAGCATCATGATGTGGGTTTCTTACCCCCACTAGGTCTTCGTCCATGAACACGATGTGTTTGCTGTAGTCAACGTCATCTGCTCACCGCTGTTTCCCTGACTATGTCTTTTCTAGATCGAATTGAAAAGCTTGCATTACTGCTGTAAGATTTTTCACTTCCATTGGAGTTGAGTTTCCCTGTATCTTCTTTAGATCTATTGCCCCATGAATCATTGCGAACTCATGGCCAACATCATCCTCGAGAACGTTGTCGGGCCTTGTGTCTCTATTGGTGGCAACTTTCTCTGCCTTCTTTTCCATAAACTCGTTCAGGTGCCCGATCTGGGCTAACTCTTCGAGGTGAGACTTAAGAGCCTTGCAGTTCTCAGTCTTATGTCCTCCTTCCTTGTGAAAAGTGCATCTCAATGTGTTGTTTCTTTTTGAGGGATCTCCTCCCATCTTTTTAGGTCACTTGACGAATGGCTCATCCTTGATCTTCGCTAGGATCTTGTAGATTGGTTCTTTGAAGACAGTGTTCACTACCTGAAATCCTTTCGAAGCATCGTTCTTGTTTCCATTATTGGAGCCACCCTTGCCCCCATTATTGCCTCATTTCTTCTGGTTCTCGGCCTTATCACCGCCCTTGGGGGAGAGCTTAGCTTGGCCATTTTCCCCTACACTGAGGCGGGTGACATCCTCTACTTTGGCATCCTTCTCTATACGAGCCATCAGGTCATCGATGGTTGTGGCTTCCTTTTTAGTCAGGGATTGGTGTAAGAGGCAAGAGCTGGGTAGGAAAATCTTGAAAGAGGCCACTGCTACCTGCACCGAGCAGTCCTTGACCTCGTTGAATAACTCCCATTACCTTTTTGCGTAGTCCCGGAGGCTTTCCTGGGGCGTCTTCTTCATTATTAGCAAAACATCCATCCTCTTTGGATGGGAGCTGCTAGTAATAAAGCGGGTCGTGAAGAGCTCTGCTAGGGACTCAAAGCTCCTGATGGATCTATGAGGGAGTATCTCGAACCACTTATGGGCTATATTATGCAAACTCGAGGGAAAGATCCGGCACATTAGTGCGTCCCTGTGGTTCTAGAGATTTATGGCCTTCTTGTACTGCCTAATGTGATCGATAGGGTCAGTCTTTCCATCATAGATCTTGAATCTCAGAATCGCGAACTTCTTAGGGGCTTCTTCTTCTTCTTCTTCTTCTTCTTCTTCTTCTTCCCTTGAGAAAGGGGATTTCATCTGGGCCCTCAGAGCTCGTTGGGCCAGCTCTCTGGTCGATCTGGCCCCCCGATATGCTGGGTGCCATTTCTCTTCTGACCAAATTTCATATGTTATCATTTCTTCTAGCCGAGCACCAATAATGGCAAGCTGGTTGCTGTTGCTCGAGCAAGTCATCATCTGACGACTGTTCCTCGATTCGTTGGGATTCGCATCTAGTGATCCTTCCTCGGCTGCGAGACTTGCTCTCTTGAGGACTAGGAGTGCGATATTAATGTTGCCTGGTGCTACAATGGAGATCTTTTTCCATCCTTTCCAATCTCCTTTTGAGGCGAGCATTCTCAGCTTCTTTCTTGTTAGCGACCTGTCTTTGCTCCTGGAGCCTTACCTCATAGGCATCGATCAACCTGAAGATTTGTGTGGACCTAAAAGGTCCCTAACTTTCCTTTGAGGCTTGTGGCTCTGGACGAGCCCTTGGATCTGAATGTGAAACTTCAGATCTAATCCTGCGAGGGGAAGGCTGTTCTTGGATATCCCCTACTTCAGGGGCATTACGACTATGACCATACATTCTAAATTCTTTGTTGGTGAGGGATTTCTAAAAGGAAGACAAACATTCCCGCAGACGGTGCCAATTGTGGTGACAATTAAGTTCAATACAAATTAATAAGAAAAGGCAATAACCAAAGTAAATAAATAACGTAAAGGATGCCAATCACATAACACAATATTTTACGTGGTTCAGCAAGAATGCCTATGTCCATGATGGTGCTTTCGATATTGGTTCTCTATACTCTAAGGAGTGTTTTACAGGAAAAATAATTCATGCCCTTTGCCCCGGGCGGAGGGTTTATTATATACATATTCCTTCGGAGGGTGGAGGAGTGCATTTCCCCCACGTTAACCCATAATACCTAGAATATCTCTGAAGAGAGATTTTAGGAACTGACTGGGTCAAAACCAATTTTGTTGAGGTGCCTGGCCTTTGGACTATGGGCCGCATTTGATTGGGCTTCTTGCCTGGTCCCAAGTGACAAATCGAGGCACCCACATATATATATGGCATAGAGTCACAATTGCATGAGAAAGTAGTGTTTGAAGAAGAGGAGGTTAAGAAAAAGAGGAGGAAAATGAGGAAAAAATTGAGGAAAAGGATGTGGAAACTGAAAAAAAGAAGAGAAGGAAGAAGAAGAAACTCCTGAACATTTGCGCAAGCTGCGTAAGATGTATTCCATGAAGAAACCTTCATCACCTCCCCAGGACTATACCATCTCGGAGGATTTTACCACTAATCAGGAGGTATATATGTTTTTTCATACTTGTGACTTACGTAATTTACTCTTTCTTTTATTTGCTAACTCTTCGTGTGATGTCAATAAATTGATGCTTATTTGGGTACCCCAGGAGGTACCGTTGTTGGTGAGGTTAAAGAATTATTAGGACCTATTATGGAGGAAGCCATAAATAAAGCCCTTTCTTCATCCCCAAGCATCCATGTGGCAAAAACAACTATGTAAATGTTCCCAAGGTAAATGTGGATTCCCCCTTTAGGGCAGGTGTTGGATTTTATGATAATCTGTCTATGGGTAGTGGTTATTCCCCTAACCCCCTTTCTTATGCAACCGGGATGCTCTTTATGGGGACAAGGAAGAAAGTGTTAGCCTAGAGACTAGGTAACCTCCCATTACTGATCCAACTCCAATGGTAAGATATTTTTTAACACTTATAATATCATATTCTGAGTCATGTTTGTTATCTAACTCCCCCTTTGTTCTCTTTTTAACTTTAGACCATTTCCCTCGAGGTAGTTCCTGAGAATATTTGTCGGGAGCTTATGATCGTGCCCACACCTCCATCAACTAATGAGAAAGTCCTTATCAACCTTTCGGACACTCCATCCTTAAAGTGAAGGAAGTTAAGGAAAATGGTGGGATAGAGACTGTGGAACTGCCTATACAGGTTGAGGAGGTCGAGGGTGTTATAGGTTTTGGTGTAGCTGAAGTTTCTACGACTAATGTTGAGAAAGGAAAGTCTGCTAAAATGTCTCAGGATCCAGTTGCTCTTGTTACTAATGTAGAGAAACTCGCTGAAGTGATCCAGGAGGTAATTCCTCCTATTGCTGAACCACCCCCAACTTTGGCATTTTTTTGAAGAGGAGGTACAATTCCTCCTTTTAGTTCATCTCTATTTTTCCTTTCATACAGTTTTCCAATTACTTAGGATTTTTTTTGGCAAAACAACATTTTTTTTTTTAAGTAGCTTATACCCAATAATTTTTTTTAAACATGCCTAATAAACTAGAACTCTTAAGCCTGCCTAACGGACTAGGACTTGAATCTCCTATAAATCAGGGCCATTTAGCGTGCCTAGTAAAGTAGGACTTTAATCTCCTATAAATCAGGGTCATGACTAGTAAACTAGGACTTTAATTTCTATAACCATGCCGAGTAAACTTGAGATTTTAATCTCCCATAACCAAGGTTATGCCTAGTAAACTAGGACTTTAATGTCCCATAACCAGGGTCATGCCTAGTAAACTAGGACTTTAATCTCCCATAACCAGGGTCATGCCTAGTAATCTAGGACTTTAATATCCAATAATAGTCATGCCTACTAAACTAGGATTTTAATCTCCCATAAGCAGGGTTATTCATAGTAAACTAGGACTTTAATCTCCCATAAACAGGGTCATGCCTAGTAAACTAGGCGTTTAATCTCCTATACCTAGGGTCATACCTAGTAAACTAGGACATTAATCTCCCATAACCAGGATTGTCCCTAGTAAAATAGGACTTTAATGTCCCATAAACAGGTTCATATTTTTTAACAACTATCATGCCACTAACTTTGCATTTTTGACTTATATATCTTTTTTTAGGTGGAAGTCGAGCAACCTGTGTATGTGGAGGGGCATGTTTAGTTAATTGAATAGGAGGGTGCTCTCAAAAAAATTGTGTTAAAGTTCATGGGTGTTGGACATGTGATGGGGTGAGGTGCTTTGCCCCTTGTGATCCTAACTGTTGAAGAGGAATCTCGATGATATGCAAGAAGGGGATAGTGCCTCGAACACAAGGCGTCCTTTATCCAGTGATAATTATTTTAGTGAACATCCCCCTTAGTCCATTCCTATTGTCTTCATGAAGAATATACTGTAATATTTTCCTAATATTCTCATTACTCTTCACCAGAGTTTCTCGAGAGGCTCTTGGACCAGTTTTCTTCGACTTTAGCTCTCGTTGTGTTCAACCGTTGCCCGTAATGATGACATGATAGTTCCTCGGGATCTTTACTATTTTGAGAGAAGTATTAACACACCGATGAAATCTCTTAGTTCTTTAAAAGCTAAGAAATTAATGGGAAAAATTAACTTTCTCGTGAGTGATGGTTTTTCCTTAACTTGGTTGATTGATTTGTTGAGGGCCTTTAAGAAACTGATCTTCCTGCTTTTTATGCCTGACTTCAAGCTGCCAATTGCTCACAGACCGGCATTGCATAGGAGATAGGGAGGATAAGCCCAAAAATTCTCATAGTGAAATAGTGAGTGATAGTTTCCCTGGAGGCGCCAACCAACGCAAAAAAAAGAACCAGACAATCCCCAACAATAAATTGAACATCATGAAAATGATATGGCAGACTTAACCAATGAGCAGACTTCCTTGGAGGCGTTCCTACCTCATCTTGATCACCACTTGCTTGACTCTTCCAATTTATGGTTCATTATTGACGATCCAAGCGACTATTAAGATCTTTTACTTTTTACTTCTTATCATATGTATGTTGCGAAAGCAGACCTCATGACTGAGTTTTCATGTACTTTATTCGTTTTGTTAGGTTGAATGGAACTGTTTTATAACTTTTCTTGCATATTCTTTACATTTGTGCGTAAAAAAACTTTGACTATTTCATTTGGAAACCTCCTTGTACTATAATAGAATTCAAACACATTGCTAAGTTGTGAGAACAACCTCTCGAGCAACTTAAAAGGTATGTAAAAAGTAAATAAATAAAAACTAAGCCAATCGAAATAAGGATAAACTAACAAGTGTTGTTAAACATGGTAAATCTTGAGCCACTTTTTATTTATCTTGAAGGATACATCATCCGTAATGTTTTAGATCTCAAAGTGGCTTAAGCCTCGTGCCTTTCGAACAACATAAGATTATTGCTAATTAGATTCAAACTTAGGCAACATTAAGTCTCCTTCTTGGAACTTTCTGGACTCCACTAGTTTATCATAAGATCTGGACAGTTACTTTAAATACATTTCTAAATGCGTCCTCACATTATCTCTCTGCTCTTCAAGTGCTCCGATTTGTATATATCTACTATGAGAAAGCGTTGTACTTCGTAGGTTATACTGGGAAGAAGGTATCTCTAACTCAACTGGAAAAATTGATTCATCTCTAAACATAATGGAAAAAGTAGTGTAGCCTATAGGCTTCCTCTTTATTATTTAGTGAGCCCCATAAAACCTTCGATATCTTATCATCCCAAGTCTTCAAAAAATTCTCCAACATCTTTGTTAAGATATTTACCAAAGTCTTGTTGGTATCCTTCGCCTACCTGTTGCACTTTGGGTATGCCACAGTCGACTTATGGTGGATAATCGAGTATTTTTCTGTAAGAAAGGCTACTTTATTATTCACAAAGGTAGTGCCATTATCTGAGAGAAAAAGCTTAAGAATGCCAAATCGACAGATGATGCGCTCCTTCATAAATAGATCAAACACCCCTGCAGTAGCCTTTTTCAATGGTATAGTCTCTGTCCACATAGTAAAACCCTCAATAGCAACAAGTATCCAGATATTTCCCCTAGAATACGGATTAATTTCCTCTACTAGTTCGAATGCCCATGTGTGGAACGAGAAATGGGTAGAGAGAGAATGTAGCCCACATATGGAGCATGGATCATATTCCCATAAAGTTGGCATGCCTTGAATTTTGAAAAAACTCCATAGGGTCTCTCTCCATGGTAGGCCAAAAATACCCCAAGGTCATGATTTGGTCATAGAGTTTTACTCCCCCATTATGACCTGGCTCGTGGGCTTATTAGAACGTCCTTTACTTGTTCTGGTCAGATGGACCTCAGAGGTCTATCATGATAACCCCTTCGATAAAGTTAACCGTATTGAGTATAATATATGTATGTTCGTCGCTTAAGTCTTATAGCATCATCTTTATCTATTGGCATGACTATGCCCACTAACATATCAATGTACGGTTGCCTCCAATAGGATTATTGTTCGATGATGTTGCAGTTGTCAACCTTATAGAACAACAGGAATTTTTCACAATCTCTTAGTAGCAACGCAACATGATGCCTCATTGTAGGCCAAGATTAGCCCGCTCGTTGGATCCCCCAATAAAAAGCAATTTTTGTGATCCCATAATTAACTTCATGCACTTATTTCATCCTCTTCTCAGCTTCCTCAGGGTCCACATACCTGGACAACTAACCCCATTTATTTTTGTAATACAAAATGCCTACAGTGATAAAATATTATACAAGGTCAACCAAACTTAGTAGTACTTCCACAGTTTCTAGCTGCTTCATTATCTTTCTTCTTCAGTCATTGCTATTATCGGTGGGTAGCATTTCAGTTATGGTCGAGGGAGCTATCCTCTTAGTTATTCTAATCACTATTGATTTCCCTTTGAAGATAATTTTTTGGGCAATCATAGCATAGTCATTAGTATATCTATTCATCATTTCGGGGTGCCTCTTTATCTTCACTTTGTGAAATTGGACGAGCATGCTCTGTATAATTATTCGGTAGGGGGCCAAACTCATGTTCTTTAGAGCATACTTGTCGTTCACCTATTTTATAACTAATTTGGAATCCCCCATTATTATGAACATCTGGATGCCCCTACGCAGAGATTCTAATAGTCCTATCACTAGAGCCTCATACTTAGCCTCCATATTCGAACAACTGATGTATAACTTTAAGGATAGTCGGAATTCTTTTCCCTATTTACTCAGGATCACTCCTAACCATACTTTGTGTTTGGTTGAGGATCCATCATACTCCATACTCCATCCTTCCAAACTGGTCTCTAGGTAGTTGTCTTGAAGGGCATTTCGTAAAAGCTCTTGAATCAATCTCGAAAGTCCCAGATGGGAATATGGCCAATAAATTTATATAAACTTGGCTCTTGATGGCTTAAGGGACCACGCACTTAGGACGATACTTTAAAATTATTAGAAACCATATGATTACCCTGCCTATTAGGACAGTTCTAGTAATTAAAAACTTTATGGGATCACATCTAGTTACAATATGAATCGTAAAAGATAACACATAATGCCCAAGCTTCTGTTCAATAAAAATAAGGGATAAAAAGTGCCTCTCAATATAAGTGTCTCTAGTGTGAGGCCCATATATAATTAGACTTAAAAAATAGACAGGTCTATCTTGGCCTCCTATCTCTTGAGATAACAATTCTCCAATTGCTTTAGAGGGATCATCGTTTGGATAAATATGTCAAAAGTTTCTTCAACTGGTTCAGGGTATCTCGATGTGGCTTCTCCCACATAAACTTGGTCCCTTTTCACAACATCTCCATTAATGGGTGAGTAACCTTAGTAAGCCCAGGCACAAACCTTCTCAGGTAGGAAACTTTCTTCAAGAAACTCTTTAACTCCTTTGCAGATTTAGGCCTTGCCATATTGAGGATGCCTGTTTTGCTTGTCGATATCCATCTAGACATATTTTTGGTTCACCACAAAGCCCAAATATTTTCAACTTATCACTCTAAAGGCGCATTTGAGAGGTCTCATTTTCAACATGTATTTCCCGCACTATGCGAGCACCTTCCTCAAGTATACAAGGCGAGCAGACTCATTTTTTGAATTTACTTCCAAATAATTAACATAAAATTCAACAATATCGGGGAAGAGATAATGGAATATGGCCATTATGGTCCTTTGGTAAGTAACTCCTACATTATTTAGTCCAAAAGTCATAACCATATACATGAAGTTACCTAAATGAGTGAAAAACATAATCTTCTCGGTGTCTATTGGATCCATCTTTATCTAGTTGTACCCCACATAATCATCCATGAAGATATACATTTCATACCCCGATGTTGCATCTATCAAGCTATCGATAAAAGGAAATGGGAATTCATCTTTTGGACATGCTCGGTTCAAGTACCTGAAATCCACAAAGATTCTGATTTGGCTTTTATCTTTCTTACCCATAGGCACAATGTTGAATATTCAAATAGGATGATGGATAGGAATTTTAAAAATTGTTATGGGAAACCTCTAGACTTCCTCCTTGATCTTTAGATTCAGCTCGACTTTATATGTTTGAGTAGCTTGTTTCACCTGGATAGGTGAGGACAACACATTCAACCTGTGACAACTCACCTCTTTTTAACCTTGGCATCTTGGTGTATTTCCAAGCGAAGAAATCTTTGAATTCTTGAAGCAGTTCAATTAGACCTTCCCTCGATGTACCATTTGTGACACCCCGACTAATTAAATACCGGGTAGCTACTCCTTTATTAAATTAAATCAAAACGCCAAGTTGGCTCAGTTAATAGCATCACTGTCGAAAACATTTTATTATTATTACTAACCACCTAGTATTTAAAAAGTAAGTTGCCAAATTTTAATTTAAAGTCTGATTAACATGCAACAAGTGTGAAGAAGAATAATAACACCATTCACCATAGTAAAGTAAATAGAATTACCGTAACATAATATAAATGAATCTGGAGGTAAAACTCCTCATAACATAATCGCATAACTGAAGTAAATAATGAAATACTGAATACTGAATGAATACATGCCAAAGCCCGAAACTGAAATGGAAATGTATCTAATAGAACTTGGGCAACATGCCCTACAACTGAGGAATACTGAATAAGGAATCCAAATGATATAAGCGTCTAAAAGCAAATCCCTGTAGCTTCCACAAGCAGCTACAGCTCGTCATCAGAATGAGAATCCTATGCATGGTGACCTTGTGGCTGGGCACCTAAAATGGTTTTACAAAAAGATAGATTTGAAAGCAAACGGGTCAGAGACCGAATGTGGAGATATTTTAAAAACCTGCAAGTGCTTTAAAAACATTTAAAACAGTATATGCAAAATACATGTTAGGACGTGCTCTCACATGAGATACTCACCTCTCTTCTACTGTGCACTCCTAACGTTCCTGTACCCATTCATGTGTTAACTCATAACTATCTAAGAGTTTCTACACTACTACTTGGTTCACGTTTAATTTCCACCTTAATAATTAAATAGAGAGTTCTACTTTAATTCCCGGATTCACAATTATTAACAAAACCATTTATTGATAAAAGTCCCCTTTTTCTTTTCAAAACATTACCATAACTATACTCACAATTTAACATAGTAAATTCCTTCCCAATTAACCGTATATTAACGCATCATAAATATACAATACAAGCACCCAAAGGCTAAGCTGCGGTGCATACATACTCTGCTATCCATCCCGGTACATCACGTACATAAGGATCACGCATTCCGAATCTCTCGGGAATCGTTCAGATAACAACATCACAAATAGTGGAGGCGAACACAGTCACCATCACATGGGTCACGCACATACCTACGCTCCCATGATCAGCAGACTTATTAATATCACAATAAGTCCTTCTATGACCTATGTTCATCGAGGTAACCAATCTAAATCCGGGCAACACAAGGATAAGAAGGCCCTAAGCGAACGTAAACCTCCCGTGATAGCAAGTATGGTAGGTATGTTATACACAAAAATTACATACTAAGCATTCACACATCTTAGATATCTCAATATTAATAAGGGTATACTCTACATCATTATACCATTATTCCAAATTCATATATTTCAAGTATCTCGATAATATATAATTTAAATAGTCGACACGTCTCACGTCGTAATTTTTTAAACTTGGCACCTATCCCAAATAGACTATTAAGTTCCCATAATTCCCACATATACATCTTCAAACCTAAGGTCTTTACTTCTGCCCCAAACCTTATTTCATCAAATTATTCGAATTTGTACTATTAACCCAATGATTATCTCACATAACGAATTTTATTAATTTAGAATAATTCCTCAAATTAAATTCCAATTAAAGTCCAATTTTATAATCATGCCTACTGGTCTTCCTTAAAATTTAGGGTAATCACAATGTCTCCAATAATATTATCCAAGGGTTATCATCATTAAAATTCAATTAAGGGAAACTTTATTCATTCTGGGAAGGTCGATCGACCGACCTTTACCTTCGATCGATCGATGGTGGTCGATCGATCGACTGATGAATGTCGATCGATCGATCGCACCAGGTCTGTTACGGCCTGCTTCGTTTTGCAGTTACAATTTCGACCCAAAACTCCATTTTTAAGCATGAAACTCCAAGATAAGGTTACTATAACATGATACTAACATCCTACAACGGTTTTAACATTCTAAGTCCCATAATTCATCATTTAAAAGCTTAGTTTAGATCAAAACTACATCAAAATAATTCCCAGAATTTCTTCCATTCAAGAACATCATCAAACTTCTTCTAATTCCACTTTTAGATCATCAAGGTTCTGTTTATAACATATAAATTCGTCCAGAATATACTACATGCAATTCCTACATAAATCATGGCCTTTAACTTTCAATTCATTGGTCTAATTTATCTCCAAAAATCAATTTCGAAAATTCCTAAACATGAGAACATATCTTGAATCAAAAGAGTTTAAATCACTTGCCTTAATTTATCTCAGAATTTGGTGTAGAATCTTGAAGTTAGGTTGTTCTCCCTTTGTTTTTCTGCAGAATTCTCTTCCTTCTCTCTCTCTCTCAAGCTCTTCTCAAGGTTTCCTTCTCTCTCTCTCTCAAGCTTTTCCCAAGGTTGAAGATAATGGAGTATGGAGGTGTGTTATGGTTTTTGGAAGTTGGGATGGTATATCAAGTTCTCCCGTAGCCCATATTGACATATAGTGTGGTTAGTGGGTTAAGTGGGTTGAGGAAATAGTCAGATTATAATCTCTATTTTCGTCACTTTTTAATTCCCAAAAATGCAATTTATCAAAATACCCTTTTTGATGCCGGTATGGCCCACAAATATCCCAAGACCCAAACTAAACTTCCGGCTAGTGTTTTCTGACTATCTCGACCCTTCCGGACACGTTGGCGCACTCAAAACGACCATACGGTTAATGGAACTAAAATTCACTTTTTAATTTAATAACAAAATACCATGACGTGGCGATCTCACGCGTCAAGCAAAATTCCCAAATTGACGTATTTAAATCTCACGACAATATCAATATTACCAATATTCTTATAATGCCAAGTATACACATTAGAATAAAATACTAACTCACATATCGTTAATATTTTTATCCGGATTAATTTCCAATTAATAAACATTTAATTCAATTAATCCCGAAAATAAATATCACAGAAAATACGGGGTATTACATACTTCCCCCCTAGTAACTGAATTTCGTCCCGAAATTTGGAACTAGTAAGTACCTGGTAAGAATAACTCTGGATATCGTTCGCGCATGTCATCCTCGCGCTCCCATGTTGACTCCTCGACATTATGATGTCGCCACTGAACACGCACTAACGGGACTATCTTTGACCGCAGCTTCCGCTCACTTCGGTCCAGGATCGCAATCGGCCCCTCCTCGTAGGAGCTATCCGGCTGGAGATCAATGTCTTCCACAGCAATGAGAGAATGAGCCAAATTATCTCTAAGGTATTTCCTAAGCGAGGAAATATGGAACACATCGTGAATCCGATGTAAATGCTTCGGTAACCCAAGTCTATACGCAACTGGCCCAATCCGCTCAATAATAGGAAATGGTCCCACATATCTCGGTGCCAACTTCCCTTTCTTCCCGAAACGCATAATCCCCTTCATAGGAGAAACTCTGAGCAAAACCTGGTCCCCCACTTGGAACTCTCTGAAGAATCTCTTCGCATCAGCATAACTCTTCTGTCTGTCCTGAGCCACCCGAATGCGACTGCGAATCAATTCTATCCTTGCCGAAGTATCCTGAATCACTTCCGGCCCAAGTAGTTTGTTGTCCCCCACCTCCAACCAACATGCTGGGGAACGACAAGGTCTACCGTACAATGCCTCAAATGGAGCCATGCCAATGGTGAACTGATAGGAGTTGTTGTAGGCAAACTCTACCAGTGGAAGATACTGATCCCATCCTCCCTCAAAGTCAATGGTGCACATACGTAGCATGTCCTCCAACATCTGATTTGTGCGCTCGATCTGCCCATCGATCTGCGGGTGGTACGCCGTACTCAACCGCAATTCCGTGCCCATGGCCTGCTGAAAACTCTCCCAAAACCGTGAAACAAATATCTTGTCTCGGTCAGACACGATATTTAAGGGCACACCGTGAAGTCTCACTATCTCTGCAATAAAGAGCTGAGCATACTGTCCCGCAGTGTAGTCTGTCCTTACGGGTAGAAAATGAGCGACTTTTGACAACCTGTCCACAATCACCCAGATGGAGTCGTGACCTCTCTGTGACGTAGGCAATCCCGTGATAAAGTCCATAGAGATGCTCTCCCACATCCACATCGGGACCTCTAATGGCTGTAGCAGTCCTGCCGGTCTCTGATGATCCACTTTTACGAGCTGACAAGTGGCGCATTTTGAGACAAACTCGGCAATATCTCTCTTCATCCCGCTCCACCAATACTGACGTCTCATGTCTTGGTACATTTTGTCCCCTCCGGGATGTACCGCGAACCGTGAGCCGTGCGACTCTGCCATCACCTCATGCCGCAATTCCTCCCCCTCCGGAACTACCAATCTCCCATTGAAGCGTAATCCCCCGTCTGAGCTAACGGTATAGGATTCGGCTCCCTCTGCTAATAATCGAACTATCTGATCCTGACAGAACGAGTCATTTGCCTGTGCCTTCACCACCTTCGTGATAATCTGCGGTGTAACAGTCATCACAGACATGAATGATCGGGCCACTGCATCCTGGTGTCCCAATTCCTTCCACTTGGCCTTCCACACATCTGCCACCTCATCTACCGGTCTACGGCTCAACGCGTCTGCCACCACGTTAGCCTTCCCCGGGTGATACTGGATATCGAACTGATAATCTTTCACGAATTCAAGCCACCTCCGCTGCCTCATATTCAACTCCTTCTGCGTGAATAGGTACTGTAGGGACTTGTGATCCGTGAACAATCAAAACTTCTCCCCCAACAGGTAGTGTCTCCAAATACGAAGGGAAAATACCACTGCCGCTAACTCCAAGTCGTGAGTAGGGTAATTCTTCTCGTGAGGCTTAAGCTTACGGGAAGCATAAGCTATGGCCTGACTCTCCTGCTGCAGTACACCTCCAAGTCCTTATAAGAACGCATCGGTGTAAACAAGATACTCAACTCCCGGCCTCGGCAATGCTAATACAGGTGCTGAGGTTAGCTTGTCTTTCAACTCATCAAATGCCAACTGATAGGCATCACTCCAAATGAACGGCACACCTTTTCGGGTAAGATGTGTCATGGGACCCGCTATCGTGGAAAAACCCCGAATAAACCTCCTGTAGTATCCTGCTAGGCCCAAGAAACTACGGATCTCTGTCGGTGTCGTGGGCTGTCCCCACTCCCTCACCGCGGATACCTTCCCCGGATCAACCGATATTCCCCGGTCGGAAATAATATGCCCCAAAAACTGAACCTCCTTCAGCCAAAACCCGCACTTCTCATATTTTGCATACAACTCATTCTGACGCAGTGTCTGCAAAACTAGTCTCAAGTGCTCGGCATGCTCCTCCTCTGTCTGGGAGTAAACCAAAATATCATCGATGAAGACAATGCCAAACTGGTCTAGGAAATCCCTGAACACCCTATTCATCAAGTCCATAAATGCTGCTGGAGCGTTGGTCAAACCAAATGGCATAACCCGAAACTCGTAGGAACCATATCTCGATAAGAACGTAGTCTTCGAGACGTCCTCCTCCCTGATACGCAACTGATGGTAACCAGATCGCAAATCAATCTTTGAGAAGTAAGAAGCTCCTCTCAACTGGTCAAATAGGTCATCGATTCGAGGCAACGGATATTTGTTCCGTATCGTGACCTTGTTTAACTCCCGGTAGTCCACACACAATCTCAGTGAACCATCTCTCTTCTTCACGAACAACACAGGGGCACCCCAAGGTGAAGTACTCCTCCGAATAAACCCCTGACCCAATAACTGCTCAATCTGATCCCGTAACTCCCTCATCTCAGCTGGAGCCATACGGTACGGTGCGCGTGCTATAGGTCTCATATCAGGTAGCAAGTCTATAACGAAATCTATCTCTCGACTGGGGGGTAGGCCTGGTATCTCCTGAAACACATCAGAATACTCCCTGACAACTGGGATCGAATCTAACGGAATCACAACCTCCTTAGAGGTATCCTCCTCAATGTAATATAAATGAGCGGTCGAGCCTCCCTCTGGACGAGGCATCGCCACTACAAACATCTCTTGCCCCAGAATGGCAAAAACAATGCTCCCACCGAAGCAATCTATCATGGATCTATAATCAGCGAGCCAATCCATACCGATAATCACATCGTGAACATGCATATCTAAAACCAACATGTCCGCAGGTAATACCAAACCACCAATCTCTACCCCCACTCCTCGACATATAAAGAATATAAGCGACCCACTCCCCAATGGTGAGTCGACACATGTAACTGTGCTCTCTGCTGTGGCTAACAACCCTAAATCCTTCGCAAAATGTGTAGCTATAAAGCAATGTGTAGCCCCCGTATCAAACAGTACCCGACCCATAGTTCCATGGATAGAAAACGTACCCTCAATCGCAGGCGGTGCCTGTGGGACTGCTGCCTGGTGGACGTTGTAGACACGTCCATACTGTAGCTGTCCCTGCTGAGCCGGAACTGCTAGAATGGGTGGCAATGCTGCCATCTGTGGCGGTGCGGGAAGAGCGGCGGGAAACATAGGCCTCTGTGGCTCCTGGCGAGCTCCCTGCTGCTGCTGCTGTGGGGCCCTGCCCCTATCAGGACAGTCCTGGCGTTTATGGCCAGTCTTGCCACAAACGAAACACTTCCCCGGGAAGTTACTTCCTCTCTGCCCTTGCTGACCCCGACCCTGGTGGCCGTTACCGTTCCTCCCTTGGCCCTGCTGGCCCTACTGAAACTGCTGATGTTGACCATTTTGGCCCTGTTGGCCCTGATGGCCATTATGACCTTGCTGGCCATTCCGAAATCCTCCCTGACCGTTCCTGAAACCCCCTGAACGGAACCTCTTATGATCCCCCTGCTGAGAACTCTGCTCTACCTGTCTCTGCCCCTGAAAAGATTGTGCCTCACCGGCACCATGTCCTCCAGTCCTGCCCTGATGGCTAGACTCTCCCGATCTCTTGCCCTCGGCCATATGAAAGCGGTGATCCTGGCAGTGTAATAAAGCAGCATTAACCACATCAGAATAAGTGGCCAATGAAAGGTTCCCTAGCAGATGCTGACGGATCCTCCATGTCAACCCGTCGGTAAATTTCTCAATCTTCTTCTTCTCTGTTGGTATCTCATCAGGGACGATATTAAACAGATTAGTAAACTCGGCCTCATACTTGGCCACGGTTTTGCCCTCCTGCCTCAGACTCATCAATCTCCTCCTTATTTCCGTATGAACAGCTGACGGAAAGTACTTGCGGTCGAATCGCACCCAGAAATCATGAATAGTGAGAGTATCCCTCTCCTCTACGGTGGTAATAGACTCCCACCACTGCAATGCAGATCCAACTAGTTTGAAAGTAGCTAGTACCTGCTTCTGAACATCCGTGCACTCATACATCCTTAAGTGCCGCTGTATATCCTTCCTCCATTGGCTAGAGACTACCACATCTGAGCTACCTGCAAACTCTGGTGAATGCGCTTTCTAAAAAGCGTCACGTACACGTTCCCAAGCAGACGGGAATGCATTAGTCTGTACTGGCGCGGCAACCGGCGCCTGAGGCGGTGCCTGCTGAACTACTGCAATGGCGGCATTTACCGCTTGGGCTACGATAGCTGCAACCTCAGCGGCGTTCATCATGCCCTGGACCGGTGCGGGCTGTGGTTCTGGCGTCGCATTCCTGGGAACTCGTGGTGCACGTCGTGGAGGCATTCTGAAATAAAAATAAAGTCTATAAGTTCACAGTTATAAACTTTAAAATAGCTGAAGAACGTAGCATAAACAAAAGAATACAACAATCCTAAAATATAGGGCTCTATATCAAAGAAAGCTCAGCGGAAACATAATAAGCCGTTCAGATCCTAATGGACACTAGAACCTGATGCTCTGATACCACCTGTGACACCCCGACTAATTAAATACCGGGTAGCTACTCCTTTATTAAATTAAATCAAAACGCCAAGTTGGCTCAGTTAATAGCATCACTGTCGAAAACATTTTATTATTATTACTAACCACCTAGTATTTAAAAAGTAAGTTGCTAAATTTTAATTTAAAGTCTGATTAACATGCAACAAGTGTGAAGAAGAATAATAACACCATTCACCATAGTAAAGTAAATAGAATGACCGTAACATAATATAAATGAATCTGGAGGTAAAACTCCTCATAACATAATCCCATAACTGAAGTAAATAATGAAATACTGAATACTGAATGAATACATGCCAAAGCCCGAAACTGAAATGGAAATGTATCTAATAGAACTTGGGCAACATGCCCTACAACTGAGGAATACTGAATAAGGAATCCAAATGATATAAGCGTCTAAAAGCAAATCCCTGTAGCTTCCACAAGCAGCTACAGCTCGTCATCAGAATGAGAATCCTATGCATGGTGACCTTGTGGCTGGGCACCTAAAATGGTTTTACAAAAAGATAGATTTGAAAGCAAACGGGTCAGAGCCCGAATGTGGAGATATTTTAAAAACCTGCAAGTGCTTTAAAATCATTTAAAACAGTATATGCAAAATACATGTTAGGACGTGCTCTCACATGAGATACTCACCTCTCTTCTACTGTGCACTACTAACATTCCTGTACCCATTCATGTGTTAACTCATAACTATGTAAGAGTTTCTACACTACTACTTGGTTCACGTTTAATTTCCACCTTAATAATTAAATAGAGAGTTCTACTTTAATTCCCGGATTCACAATTATTAACAAAACCATTTATTGATAAAAGTCCCCTTTTTCTTTTCAAAACATTACCATAACTATACTCACAATTTAACATAGTAAATTCCTTCCCAATTAACCGTATATTAACGCATCATAAATATACAATACAAGCACCCAAAGGCTAAGCTGCGGTGCATACATACTCTGCTATCCATCCCGGTACATCACGTACATAAGGATCACGCATTCCGAATCTCTCGGGAATCGTTCAGATAACAACATCACAAATAGTGGAGGCGAACACAGTCACCATCACATGGGTCACGCACATACCTACGCTCCCATGATCAACAGACTTATTAATATCACAATAATTCCTTCTATGACCTATGTTCATCGAGGTAACCAATCTAAATCCGGGCAACACAAGGATAAGAAGGCCCTAAGCGAACGTAAACCTCCCGTGATAGCAAGTATGGTAGGTATGTTATACAGAAAAATTACATACTAAGCATTCACACATCTTAGATATCTCAATATTAATAAGGGTATACTCTACATCATTATACCATTATTCCAAATTCATATATTTCAAGTATCTCGATAATATATAATTTAAATAGTCGACACGTCTCACGTCATAATTTCTTAAACTTGGCACCTATCCCAAATAGACTATTAAGTTCCCATAATTCCCACATATACATCTTCAAACCTAAGGTCTTTACTTCTGCCCCAAACCTTATTTCATCAAATTATTCGAATTTGTACTATTAACCCAAAGATTATCTCACATAACGAATTTTATTAATTTAGAATAATTCCTCAAATTAAATTCCAATTAAAGTCCAATTTCATAATCATGCCTACTGGTCTTCCTTAAAATTTAGGGTAATCACAATGTCTCCAATAATATTATCCAAGGGTTATCATCATTAAAATTCAATTAAGGGAAACTTTATTCATTCTGGGAAGGTCGATCGATCGACCATTACCTTCGATCGATCGACGGTGGTCGATCGATTGACTGATGAATGTCGATCGATCGATTGCACCAGGTCTGTTACGGCCTGCTTCGTTTTGCAGTTACAATTTCGACCCAAAACTCCATTTTTAAGCATGAAACTCCAAGATAAGGTTACTATAACATGATACTAACATCCTACAACGGTTTTAACATTCTAAGTCCCATAATTCATCATTTAAAAGCTTAGTTTAGATCAAAACTACATCAAAATAATTCCCAGAATTTCTTCCATTCAAGAACATCATCAAACTTCTTCTAATTCCACTTTTAGATCATCAAGGTTCTGTTTATAACATATAAATTCGTCCAGAATATACTACATGCAATTCCTACATAAATCATGGCCTTTAACTTTCAATTCATTGGTCTAATTTATCTCCAAAAATCAATTTCGAAAATTCCTAAACATGGGAACATATCTTGAATCAAAAGAGTTTAAATCACTTGCCTTAATTTATCTCATAATTTGGTGTAGAATATTGAAGTTAGGTTGTTCTCCCTCTGTTTTTCTGCAGAATTCTCTTCCTTCTCTCTCTCTCTCAAGCTCTTCTCAAGGTTTCCTTCTCTCTCTCTCTCAAGCTTTTCCCAAGGTTGAAGATAATGGAGTATGGAGGTGTGTTATGGTTTTTGGAAGTTGGGATGGTATATCAAGTTCTCCTGTAGCCCATATTGACATATAGTGTGGTTAGTGGATTAAGTGGGTTGAGGAAATAGTCAGATTATAATCTCTATTTTCGTCACTTTTTAATTCCCAAAAATGCAATTTATCAAAATACCCTTTTTGATGCCGGTATGGCCCACAAATACCCCGGGACCCAAACTAAACATCCGGCTAGTGTTTTCTGACTATCTCGACCCTTCTGGACACGTTGGCGCACTCAAAACGACCATACGGTTAATGGAACTAACATTCACTTTTTAATTTAATAACAAAATACCATGACGTGGCGGTGTCACGCGTCAAGCAAAATTCCCAAATTGACGTATTTAAATCTCACGACAACTTCAATATTACCAATATTCTTATAATGCCAAGTATACACATTAGAATAAAATACTAACTCACATCTCGTCAATATTTTTATCCGGATTAATTTCCAATTAATAAACATTTAATTCAATTAATCCCAAAAATAAATATCACAGAAAATACGGGGTATTACACCATTAAGGTCCTTTGAGATAAATATTGTCCTAGGATCATCACATTCCTCTGCCCAAGCTATCTTTTCCAGTTCTTCCACTTGTTATATTGGTCTATCTTTCATACATTCGAGCTCTTCTTCCACCTCTTTTATAAACTCCTAGATATTGGAGTTGTCGATCACCAAGCACTAGCCTTGGTTATACATTAGAAAGCACTAATAAATCGAGTCAACCTCATCATCTAGGCTTTTAATTTCCCTCTCACACCTTCAAGTTTGTAAATGATCCTGCCATCAGGAAAAACCATTAATTTACCTGCTATCCTTTGTGGCTATTTTCCTCGAACTCTCTCTTATAAGAACTGCTGCATACACTTTGTCTCTAGACTTTATGTTCAATTAGATCAATACAGGGAGTTATTCGATCATGTAACTGTCTAGACAAACTACGAGGCATTATCTCCTCCTGAACAATCTCTTCCTCCTCAAAAACCACTACTGGTCGAACCAGTGCACGTACCTTTTCTCGTTTTTTGGGAAATCTAAAGCACCCAATATACCTTGTAAGTATGATAGCTTCTTAGGCCAACTCTTTGTAGAAAGAAACATCTACCAAGTGAGGTTCCTCCCGTGTGAATGACTTTTTAGATGTTCGAATGACTATCTCCTTGCCTTCGACATTTGCCTTAGTGCATGATGATACGTAGAAGGAACCAACCCATAGTTATGCATCCATGATCTTCTTACTAGTAGCTGGTATGTTGGTTCGCGCTCCATTATGTGGAACTTAATATGGGAAGTGATATTCCCCATTGTGATCCCCACATTAACATATCCGATGGAATTGGAAGATTGATTGTCATATCCTGAGATATATTATGTATTCTGTAACCCAATGGGCATGATACTCATGCAATATCCCTTATCTAGCAAAACAAGATTAAAGATGCAACCATTCACACTAGTTGTATATAGTGGTCTGTTATGGGGATACCCGACCGATCAATCAACTTCTGAGAACATAACCTCTGAGAGGTACCTTCTCACTAACTTAACCATAGGCCCTCTCCACATCAGGTTCACAGCCATGTTCTTCTTGGCGATCTCCATGATAGCTTGTGTAACCTCTATCCGTGAGTGCTTGGGCAACCTTACTTGATCAAAGAATAAACAAAACTTCTGCGACTACACAACTGCCGAACATTGTACCCAAGGATCAACCTAATATTACTTTATCTCATCTACCTCCACTACACCAAATCCTGCGAATGGTCACGCCCAGTGGGTCACGGCCCAAGTCCGTGACCAGCTTGTCGCGGACTTGGACCATGACCAACTCAATATTTGGCGTGATCATATTCATTAACACACTGAGTCATGGATGCTTTGCAAGTGGTCACGGACCAAATCCCTGACCACTGTGGGTCACGGGCTTGGACCGTGACCAGGGCGTGACCATTTTGGCACCTAATCCACGCCAAAATTCCCTCCAAGCTTGGTCGCGGATGTGTCACGGACTTGGGCCGTGACCATAGGCATGACGAAGTAGAAAACACACACACTAAGGGTCACGGCTGAGGGCCGTGACCATTTCTTGGAAGGGGTCACGGCTATGGACCGTGACCATACGCAAATTAATGGGCTAGTATGGTTTTGTTGGTGGGTCACGGCTATGGACCGTGACCATACGCAAATTAATGGACGGTCACCCACTTTGAGAGTACGACGGTAATTTTCATATATCTAGACTTAAGCAAAACATGACGTTAGAGGGTGAAAACTCGAAACAGCCTCCGAACGTCCCCGTGGGTGGCACTAACACCTCCCATGGGACCAATGTAACTCGTAGGAACTGACCCCGCAGCCGCGGGTCTCAAAACGACGGTAATCTGTATATTTCTACTTGGTTACTGATAATTTTAACTCATATATGCAATTTTTCAGCTTGATTAAATTTTTTGTAAAACTATTTGGTTACTGATATTTTTTTATGTATCCTATCATTTGTAGGATTTTTGCACGCGGAACAAACGAAGGATGCAATGGTCTACATCATGAAGATTGTTTATATGTTGTGGACATTTAGGATTTTATTTTTTGTGTTACAGCCGTGCGGGCTTTTATGATTTGATTGTTGAATGTTATGCCCATACGGGCTTTATAATAAGTAGGTTTTACATTTACAGGTTTTGGAATGTCAAGAAAATAGAGGAAATTATGCCCAATTTTTTTTTTTGGCTTGTGAATTATTAATACGCTTAATATTTATAAGTTTGTATATATATATTTGTTTATTAACAACGTTCTTGATTCACAGTTTGTGATTGGACCCCCAATTTTAGGTGCACTCACAGGACCCCCAATTTTAGGATTGGAAAAAAAAATACATATTTTTAAAATTATAGTTAAATATGGTCATGGACTTTGTCCATGACCATTTTTATTTTTTTCGTCACGCATAAAAATGGTCGCGGACTTGGGCCGCGACCATTTTTTTTATATTTTTGGTCGCGGTTATCGGTCACGGCCAAAATTCGCGACCATTTTTTTCCTTTATTTTCGTCATGGTCGTGGGTCACGGATTTGGACCGCGACCATTTATTTTTATTTTTTTGGTCACGGTTGTGGGTCACGGACTTTGGCCGCGACCAATTTGTCACGGTTATGGGTCACGGATGAGGTCCGCGCCCATTTTGTTTTTGGTCACGGTCGTGGGTCGCGGACTTAGGCCGCGACCAATTTGTCACGGTTGTGGGTCACGGATGACGACCGCGACCTGTCATGGCATGGGTCACGGATCAAGTCCGCGACCATCTGTCGTGACCCATATCGGTCGTGACCATTTTTTGGTCACGGACTTGGGTCGCGACCGACAAAAATGGTCATGCCCGAAATGGTCACGGCCCAAGTCCGCGACCCACAACCGTGACCAATCACCAGTTTTGGTGTAGTGCTCCTCTATTTCTCTATAGGCAGACTCATCGTATGCTATCATAGCATTTTCCATTTCTAAAGAGCAAGCATCCATATGCCTACTTAAATATTCAACGGGATCCCATTCATCTTCTACCTCATCTTCTAGTGTTAACTTAGACATCCCAAACTTGCATTCTTCCAGTGATTCATCAAAATCTTCACTGAAAGAACATTTCTCTCTCTTTAGCTGCTTTGTTTCTTCATCAAAAGTGCGATCCATATACGCCCCATGTGCTGGTAAAGGATTATCATTCAGAATGGCTTGGCATAGTTGAATGTCACCTTTCTTAGTATGTAGATCAATCAATATTCTTAGTGAGAAACACGACTTTTTTGGGTTTTCCACCTTTAGTGCGCTATATAAAACTTTAGGTTGTTCATGTATTCTCAAGATGCCTACGCTATACTACTATTAATAGGCTGATAAATCTTATCGCTGACCATGTGGTCATAGGTATCTAGAGCCTTCTCTAGTGTGCAAGGTAGCCCAGGAGGATAATTTTTTGGATCAAACAGTCTCTTGTTTCCCCTATGTAGGTCCCCAAAATATAACTTTTTCTTTCACGAAATTAAGTTAAGGATGAATGCAAATTAACTTTCTCTTTTTGAAAACTCTTTTTCAATTTTATCAAACCAAGTTGTGACAAAAATTAACTTGACTAGATTTTATCTTGATTAATCCTAAACATGCATCCAGTGATTAAAGCAAGTAAAGTTAATTAAATATACTCACAACGCCGAATGTTCGAGGAAAAATCCAAAATGGGAAAAAACCTCGGACGACCAAAGCCAGAAAATCACTATGAACAATGGTTTTACAAAGATAGATTAGCCTTACTCAACGACTCGATCCCCACGGTTCTTGACGCTCCTTATGATCTTCTACCATTTTTCAATAGTGCCCACGCAGTAACTCCGTCTCCCACGATGCTCATCCACAACACTTGACTCCACGAATATCTCGGTATCCATCGACAAGGCTTGATACATCTACGATTTTGAAAACGATATCCGTCATTTCTCCATCGCAATTCCAGCAATCACAAGTGCTCAATGATGAACAAACTCAACTTGGTGCAATAAGGATCACATAAAAATTTGATAATGAAAGCTCAGATCTTTGCAAACTCTAAGGATATGTTTAAGCCTTTGAAGCCTTAGAAAACATGTACAGAAAAACGTACTGTTTGAAAAGTGAATTCATTAGGACCTGACTTAAATAGAATTTTTTAAGTCGGTGTAAATCTCATTCGAACGAGATTCCACGTCATTCAAACAATAGTGGATCTCGTTCGAACGACATCTAAAGTCGTTTGAATGACGTCATCAGATAGAGCTCCAAACTATTCCAGCTTTAAAAGAGTTTTATATAAAACCAACTCTAATCCAACAAAAAGCCGTCCTTTATCTGATGTGTAAACATTTACAAATTTTAAAAAAATATTCCTTTAAAAACAACATCCTTATTTTATAAAATGAATTTCGAGTTTCATTAACATTATGCATTCATACCTGTGTGATCTCAGAATGCAATTAAACCTTGAAGACGCAAAATTGCACCATTTAAACTTCGATATGATTAAATCTTTGTAGCTTTGCCGCAACGTCTTCAATAATTCTTGGATATATCATAGACTCGTGGGATCAGACAATAAAATACTATCTATGACTCAAACATGTTTTGTCTCGAGAATAATTCAAAATTACATTAAGACTCAATTGGAAATTTGGTCCTTACACCCTATTTCTTCTTGCTCGATTCCTTCGTTCTTACCCTCTATCCCTATTGTCTGTGTAATCTACCTTTGGGGGTATTCCCCTCCCCGAACTAACTGATGGTCTCAACAACAAACCTGCTGAAATGGGTTGAGGTAGTAGAGGTTTCACCACTAAAGCAATATTCCTCATTGACTTCAGGAACACTCTGAATGTACCTTCTCGCGTCTCATTTTTCGACTGGCAAATGTATTCGGGTAATAATCCCTCTGCACAAACTTGTAAGAGTTTATTTTCTCGAGTTTCCTCTCTCACATCCGGAGAGCGCTCATGAAACCACTTTATGTAGGCTACAACATCTTCGCTAGGATTTATTTTGGGTCTAACTATGTCAATGTGAACTCATCTTCTTTTAGGAAGAACTTCTGTGTGAATAGCATGTGGAGATCTTCCCAGGAGGCCACACTCCCTGGCATTAAGTACAAGTACCACATGTAAGCTTTCTCAGTTAGATATTTTGAGAAATCTGTCAACCTCATCTTTTTATCATTGCAGTGGGACCTAAGGCTCTCAATGAACCTTCTCGCATGATTTTTGGGTTTTCCCCCCTTTTCCTGGGTATTTTGCAAAAATTAGTGGCATATACCTTACTGTATAGGGATCATTATTGTACTCTTCTAGGTATGAAGTACAAAAATCATCATACACTGAGGAATCCTTTCCTCCAGCTTTGTTTTCCATCAATATTCTTAACAAGTCCTTCTTTACTTCCTCCTTGCTAGGAGGAGAGGAACTAGTTTTACAGCGGGACCACTACAGCAGTTACAAGTGTTGGTAGTTACGATTGGCGCAATAACATCATCACCAATAACTTGCTCAATCACTCTCGCAATAGAAGGGGTTCTATTTGGTGATGCCATGATAGGAATGGTATTATTGATCGTAGCTGAAAAAACTCCTCCCGTGATAATGGGAACATCTAAGACTTTCGGTGGTGTTAAAAAAGAGAAGGATCCTCCCGTGACCCCTAGCACCGCCTGAGCATATGGAGTCTTGATGAACTCAATGAATCGGCTCATTAGTGCTCTAATTTGAGTCGGGCCTATTCTAATCGCCATGCTAGTCATGCCCCTGGCAGATGAGCTAGGATCCGCTCGTGCCACTATTACCCCTTCCGACAAGATAGAGAGGTTCACTTTTTTCTCATGTTGAATAGTGTCAAAGTATATGTTCTTGGATATGTTATCATCCGCCATCTTTCAAAAGAGAATGCCTCCCTAGAAGAGTCTCCAAATGTAAGATGTGGGTTCTTAAAACACAATTATTTTTTAGTAAGGTATAACCCCATATCAAGATAATGATTAGTGCTAAAGAACAGTCATAAGTGACAATATATATAAGTCAAAGAAAAACAATCTTCAATACCAAAACTTGCTTTAAATGAGGTCTTTACAACATAAATTCTCATGAAATTCAATAAACGGAAGGAACCCCATAAGCAACTTGATTGGAGGTAAAAGGAACAAACGCCCTTAGTGCAATAATGGTATGGAAGTAACCTCGAGCACAATAAGTGCCTAGTAATGGTATTAATAGAGGTAAGAGAATGATAACAAAATAATAGCCTCACATCAAAATCTATTTTTTAGAGAAATATTAATAGAAATTATAAGTTCAAATTGCGGTGCTATAGAAATATTCTTCTAAGGTATTTATATGAGGACAAGGTCACTCAAGTGACCTTGCCGGAATTAAATGCAACTGACCACAATTAATGCTATAATGCCAAAGATAGTGCATTAAATGCACAAGATATGATATTTTGGAAAGAAACAATTTGGGCTTAGCATAGGTCTTATGGCATTAATTAGGATGGGACATGGTAGACCAAAGGTTCATCCTTAGACGACTGAGAGGACAATCTTATTAAATAAGCTGGCCATCTTAGGAATAAACTCACTTGAGTTCTATTTTCTCGAGTTCCTAAAATGTCACATACCATGAAGTCATAAAATCTAGTGAACAGTTTCAAGTATGGTATGTTCTATCCCATCAATCAAAGTGGTCCATAGGTTAAAGGTTGCTCAGTTGATGGTTTATCGAACAACTTATGAACTGTATGCAAGGGATCAAAGGCTATCTTTGAATAATTGTTAGAATTGGGATTCCTCAAGGGATGTCCCCCAGGAGATGGTATCTCGAGTGTCTATTGAAATGTGTTTTTATAAACTAAGATTTAGCCTAAGTGAACTAAAAGGGTTGGTAATAATTTTTTGATGTTGCCTTTCTCCCAATACTCCAAGCCAATTCCCTACGAGGTTAGCAGAATGAGGTTATTCGATAGAGCATGGAACACTCCCATGCCATACCAGACATGGTCCCTCAAGAGTACTAATCAACCTCATAATCATTACAATTTAAACTTAATAATTATAAGGAAAGGCAAATACAAGTACATCGTAATCCTTGTTATAAATAGATTATCCCTTGATTGAGCTTGACCTTTGTGGGAGGTCCTTCGAGCAACTTCAGTCTTTGCTTCGCCATTAATCCTTTATTTTTTGTAGGATTATCCCTGCTAATCAACCTTGGACTTGTACCTCCACTACATATTGTTATCCTTTAAATGATAAATCCTCATTTAAAAGATCTCGTTTGAATAAGCAATCTCTAATTTGAATGACGTCCTTGATCTTATAAAGAGTGTTTAATTTAACCCTTTTTATTGATAAACTATTTAAACACCTTTAAATGCGTGTTGAAAAATACAAAGTCCAAATTTCCAAAACTCTAATTTGCTTTTTCAAGAATCCTTTGAGTTTGTGAGATCATGTCAATTCCATGTAATCAAAGTAAACTCTAGATGTATAAATTCACTGAGATCTTGTAATTCTAAGAGGATATCACGTTGGATTACGTGGGGGTTGATCGTCCCGAACAGATATTAGTGGATACCAAGGTGTTAAAGGCATTGTAGTTAATTCCTATACTAGGGAGACTATTGCTAGTATGGGAAGAGGTAGAGGAAAAGAAAAAAAAGGAGTGACCATGTTGAAGTAAGTATTGTAAAATATGTAAGACATGTGTCTCCTTATTAAGTCATGTAAAGAATAATTATATTACAACTGCTTTTATATAAATCAAGTTTTTATGTTTATAGTCCCTCGTAAATGAGTTTTAGTAGTTGACTTTAAAAGGTAGTAAAAAGATATTAGAACATCTTTTAAAAACCCATGATAGGAATTTTCTTTATTTTGCAAACATATCCGAGGAGATGTAGTCTGAAACAAGGTTGCTAACAATGGGGGAGACCAATAAATCTGATATGTTCACATGTGATATTTTTGTTCAAGAGGCTCAATCATTGAGGAAGGACATAATAAAGAAGTTTTCAATCCGTGCGACACAATACAAAATTAATTTATAATTTATACGACATAGAATAGTAATAATCAAATAAGGTTTAGGTGCTAATTACTAATATATATATATATATATATATATATATATATATATATATTAATATATATATATATATATATATTATATATATATAATGATTAATTATTAAAATATCAACAAAGACAACAAACGACAAAAATGACCAAAAAAGGGTTGAGATTAATAGAGGTTCGAACAGAAAAAAGGAATTACCTAACTTATTTTCCATAAATACCATGGTTTAAATCTCTTCATTGTGTGCTGCTAGACAAACCTGTATGATGTACCTTTACATTGCCTTAATCATAAGAATCATGCTGCCTTGATAATCTGTTCAATTCTATTATACCCAATAATTAAAGTTGATGTGTTTTATTTTTAAAAATACAAAAAATATCATTAGATAGGGTAAAAGAAGTTAAAATAAGATGAAGAACAAGGATTCCTCCATTCAAAACTATGACTCTGAAAATTTCAATAGTATCTTCCAAACAGTATGGCTAATATATATGATGAAAAATGGAAAAATAGTTTGAATATGATATTCAAAACCCTATACAGCACTATCATGGAGTATTTTATTGCATGACAGTAGAGGTTAAATGATGATATAAATTCATATATGTAGAAGTTTGTAATAGAACTAAATCACATAACAAGTATGTAACAGAACTCACATTAGGCATGAGAAAATATAATTAAAAATCAATGTAGTAGATAAAACTAAGCAAACCGTACTAGACAAGCATATATCAATATTAATTTAGTTAATGTTATAAAATGTAGCATATATATATTTTTACAATTATGACTTATGAATGATTAGAAAAACATAATAGCATATATATAATTTTCATTTTCATTATCAATATCAAAATAAATCCCCAAAATATAGTGTAACACAAATATGGTTGTTAATAAGTAAAAAATATTGAAGAATATGAAACACTCCAGTAGTATCTAATCCCCTACCATTGACACTGGTATGAGAGGGTATGGAAATACTGTTCACAACACCAATTATACTAACCATTTTTTATTTAATGCAAAAATATTAAATAAACAAATAAACTATGCAATACAGTACTTTTAATCAACACATTAGTGAAACTCGTTGTTGATACCAAAATTAATATGCTGATGTGGACGAATAGTATGAAGACACGTGTCAATCTACGTGGCACAATAACAGCGAGGAAGATCATTTACTGAACAACCATGGTTGGTACCGAGCAACGAGAATACACCGAGGAGCTCTATCATGCCGAGGAACTCCATCCGAGGAACTCCATCATCCCGAGATACTCTAAGCACTCCGAGGAACTCTTGATCAACGAGCAACTAAGGCGGTCCGAACTGCACCTCGGCCGTGTCATCAATTATCAGACGGACAACTGTTCAACTATTCATTAGATTCTTGACGCACACGCTGCATTAAATGTATTACCCATTCATATGTATATCATTTAATGTATTGGACCTTTCATGTACAGCCTTGAGGCTATAAATACCTTGTATCAATCCCATTCAAAGGGACCGGAATTTCTTGAGAGAACTTGTAATCAAGAATTCCACAAACACTCAGCAATAACATAACAGTGGACGTAGGCTTTATTCCTAGCCGAACCACTTTAAAAATCTTTGTCTTATTTATTTATCTGTGATTGAAGAATTAGAGTGATCTAGTTTTTTACATCAACAGATTGGCGCCGTCTGTGGGAAACGACTGTTGTTATCGTTTTTCATAAAAATCATTTGTCACCAATGGCAGATAATCCAGAATCCAGTAATCGAAATGCTGGAAATACTGGAAATCTTCCAAATCCATCTGCATCTCCAGATCTAGCCGGAATTATGATGAATCTGGCTCAGGGACAAACCGCCATGCAAGAATCTATGAGGCAACTCCTTCAAACTCTTCAAGGCGGTGTACCTACTCATTCAGGGCAAAGGACTGATCATGGACAATCACGATCCAGACGTATTGGGTCATATCGCAATGGGGAATCCAATGATTCTTCTTATCAACCTGGGCGAACTTCATCAATACGGGCTACGGATACAGATCAACATATCTCTCTTTCTCCGGAGAGAACTAGCGCTTTAGAAAGATTAAGCAGGGTGTCTCCTTTCAGTCGGTTAGGACCAAGGAGGAACATGAGTCCACCTAGGGCTCCATCAGGAAGTTTTCGACCACCACCAGGTTTGAGAGAAGGATCTGCACAATCACGACCAATTACTCGTCGAGATAAATCTCAGGAAGCTACGTCAGAGCAATCAGTTGCTCGGACTAAGCGGCCCGAGGAAGGGAATGAAGCATGGAAAGGTTCCATTCAACGATTGGAGGATAGACTGGGAGAAATGGCTAAGGCGAGGAACCCCTTACAGAGAACTTTTGTTCAAGGGACACCTTTTGTGCAAGCCATTGTGGATTTCCCTACACCGTCGAAATTCAAAGCACCTGTAGTGACCCCCAAGTACGATGGAAAGACAGATCCCGTACTTCATATAGAACAGTACCAAGCTGCTGCAGATATCTATGCTGTCCCCGACGAGATGAGGTGTAGAGCATTCTCGGGAACTCTTACTGGATCTGCACAGATATGGTACAATAATCTTCCTCGGGGTAAGATTTCAACTTTTGTTCAGTTAGCCGAGCTGTTTATTGGTAATTTTTGTTTTGGAGCAAAACCAGTAAAGCGAGTAGCGCACTTACTAAGTGTTAGACAAAAATCAGGAGAAAGTACTAGAGATTACATAACTCGTTTCAATAACGAGAAGTTGGAAGTCATAGATTATGAAGAAAAGACAGCAATCACTGCTTTGATGAGTGGTTTGCTGCCTAACAAGCTATACTATACTCTGGCCAAAGATCCGCCTAAAAATATGTCGGAATTGATGGCAAAGGCGGCCAAAATCATGAATGCCGAGGAGGCTATGACTGCGAAGAAGAATATGGATAAAGAAGTTAAAGTGGAGGTCGACAACTCTAAGAAGAAAGATCAGAAAGGTAATGGTGGTGACAAACATTCCAGGAATAACAGGATAAAGTTGGAAGCCCTAAAGAAGTATGATAATTATACTCCATTGAAAATGGGTATTAATCATGTTTTAGAAGAGATCAGGAATAACGAGGAAATCAAATGGCCAGAGAAACTGAAGACAGATCCAGACATGAGGAATAAGACCAAATATTGCGAGTTTCACAAAGATCATGGCCATATGACCAAAAATTGTATAGCCCTTCAGAACGAGATTGAAACACTCATTCGAAGAGGAAAATTATCAAAGTATGTAGATCGCAGAGGTGAGAGGACAAATGAGGACAGAATTAGAAAGAGATCTAGATCTCCTCGTCGTGTAGAGGAGAAAAATAGGAGGGACCATGAAGAGGATCCAGATGATGACCCCGATCTTCCCAAGAAGCCAAGAAAACCTGAACGAGAGGTATTTTCCATATGTTTTGGATCATTTCATTGTAACGTTATTACAGGGGGAGATGCAGGAGGAGGAGACCTTACTGCAGAAAGAAAAGCTTATCTCGGAGAGGCTCAAGCTTGCTCATATATTCAGCGAATAAACCTGGCCGAGGATGATCGTCCGAGGAAGGTAAACAAAGAGAAGCTAGTAATTGGTTTTTCAAAAAACGACCTGGCAGGTGTTCTTTACCCTCATGATGATCCTTTGGTGATCAAAATGAGAATGAAGGACGTGATCATTTCAAGGGTGTTGGTAGACAATGGTAGTTCGGCAGACATCATGTATTATTCATGCTTTGATAGCCTGAATTTGAAATTATCTCAATTGGAACCTTATCACAGACCCCTTCTGGGTTTTGCTGGCGAGAAAGTTTTTCCACTGGGGACGATCAAGTTGGATATATTCATTGGAACCTGGCCTGTTTGTCGAACAGAAAGAATACGATTCTTTGTGATGGATAAGAATGTGCAATCGGCCTACAACATCATCATGGGAAGAGTTGGATTGAAGAAGTTCGAAGCCGTTCCTTCAACAGTACATCAATGTTTGAAATTCCCAACAAATTTCGGAGTTGGAGTGGTGAAAGGTGATCAAAAAGTAGCTCGGGAATGCTATTATTCGTCGGCCGAGCAAGAAGAACTAGAAGGATCGATGAAAAAGACTACTACTTATCAAGTGGATGAATGTACAGAAATTGAAACTCTTGATCCTAGAGATGAGTCCCAACTTGTGAAAGGGCAAGTGGTAGAATCTACAGAAAATGTTATTCTGGACGACGAACATCCTGAACGAATAACCCAGATAGGTTCATCGTTGGATATGTCAATAAAAGAGGAGTTGATAACTTTCTTGAAGAATAGGAAAAATACTTTTGCTTGGAGTCATGAAGACATGCCAGGAATAGATCCAAACTTCTTATGTCATGAACTCAATGTGAATAAGGAGATTAAACCTGTAAAGCAGAGAAGAAGGGTGTTTAGTCCCGAGAAGAACCAGGCCATACAGGAGGAAGTCGAGAAACTCCAGAAAGCCCAATTCATTGAAGATGTAAAATATCCAGATTGGTTGGCAAATGTGGTGATGGTAAAGAAGAAAAACAACAAATGGAGAATGTGTGTCGATTTCACCGATCTCAATAAGGCATGCCCCAAGGATCATTTTCCATTGCCCAGAATTGATCAACTGGTGGATGCTACCTCGGGACACGAGCTACTCAGCTTCATGGATGCTTACTCTGGCTACAACCAGATCAAAATGAAACCTGAAGACAGGGAAAGTACTTCTTTTATTACCCCTAGGGGAACTTATTGTTATAATGTTATGCCTTTTGGTTTAAAAAATGCAGGTGCAACATATCAGCGGTTGATGAACAAGGTTTTTACCGAACAAATCAGCCGCAACATGGAGGTCTATGTCGATGACATGCTCACTAAAAGCAAGAAAGCTGCTGATCATTTGGTTGACTTGAGTCAAACTTTTGATCAATTGGATAAATACCAAATGAAGCTTAACCCGACGAAGTGCACCTTTGGAGTACGAGAAGGAATGTTCCTCGGATACATCGTCAATCAGCGAGGTATTGAGGCAAATCCAGATAAGATCAAAGCTCTTCTAGGGCTGCGATCTCCGACGACGAAGAAAGAAGTGCAGAGTCTTACCGGACGAGTTGCAGCGCTCAACAGATTTGTATCTCGAGCAACTGATAAATGCATACCATTCTTCAAAACACTTCGAAAAACCTTTGAATGGAATGAGGAATGTGAAAAAGCTTTTCAAGACTTGAAGAAATATTTGGGAGCACCCCCACTGTTGTCCAGACCAATAACAGGAGAAAAGTTGTATTTGTATTTGGCAGTATCAGAGAACGCAGTCAGTTCAGCGTTGATCAGATTGGAGAATGGAGTCCAGAAGCCAATTTATTACACAAGTAAGGCTTTCCGAGGTGCAGAAATCAGGTACCCAAAGCTAGAAAAATTGGCATTGGCACTAATTGAAGCAAGTAGAAGAATGAGGCCATATTTCCAAGCCCATACCATCATCGTTTATACTGATATGCCATTGAGACAAGCCCTCCATAAGCCAGAAAAATCAGGGAGACTGATGTACTGGGCAGTAGAACTTGGTGAATATGATATTGTGTATGAGCCCAGATCATCATTCAAGGGGCAAGCTGTAGCAGATTTTATAGCAGAGTTCACGTACCCTGATACCCCCGAGGAGCAAAAGGTGCCTGCTGATCTACCTGTGGACGATACAGGATCAACAGAAACATTTGCTGACCTACCTGTGGACGATACAGGATCAGCAGAAATAGGTCCAAACCAGCCAAGGTTGGTAAAAGGACTTGTGGATGTAGAGAAATCATTATATTCAAACTCAGACCAACCACGGTTGGTAAAAGGGTACGAGCAGATGACTGACGAGGAGCGAAAGATACCGGGGGATGATGGAAGAAAACAGCAGATATTTTATCGAGGAACTCTGACAGATAAGAAATTTGAAGACGAAATACCTACATGGAGATTATATGTAGACGGATCATCCTGCACAGCTGGTTGTGGAGCAGGAATTGTTTTGATCACTCCAGACGAGATTGACATGGAATATGCTTTGCGATTCCAATTCAAAGCCTCTAACAATGAAGCGGAGTATGAGGCCATGATAGCAGGTCTTAATCTAGCAAAGACTATGGAAGCACAACAAGTGATGGTATTCAGTGATTCTCAATTAATTGTGTATCAGATGATGGGAATGTATGCGGTTAAAGGAGATTTAATGATCAAATATCATGCAAAGGTGATGAAATTGTTGACAGAATTTGAGGCCATTCAATTGGTGAGAATACCGAGGATGGAGAATGTACAAGCAGACGCACTGGCCCGACTAGCATCAGCTACTCGTACCGAGATGCGAAGAACCATACCGATTGAAGTATTAGAAGGTCGGAGCATAGATGAAGATCTGACAACGAATGTGATTACCCTTGATTTAGGACCATCTTGGATGGATCCAATCAGGAAATATGTTGAAGAGGGTGAATTGCCGGAGGACAAACTCGCTGCCAAGAAACTGAAGTATAAAGCTGCTCGGTATGTATTAACTAATGGTATTTTGTATAGACGAGGAATTATGGCAGGTTTGCAGAGATGTGTACATCCCACCGAGGTGAAAGAATTGATTGAAGAAATCCATGAAGGATCTTGTGGAGCTCATGTAGCAGGTCGGACACTTTTACAAAGAGTGATGACACAGGGATATTACTGGCCGACAATGAGGGTTGATTGTATAGCCTATGCCAAGAAATGTGACAAGTGCCAACGTTTTTCCTCCATCCGACGAACTCCACAAGCATTGCTAACACCAATAACTTCCCCTTGGCCATTTGCCATGTGGGGAATTGATTTGGTTGGACCACTGCCGACCACCCGAGGAAGATTCAAGTATCTCGTAGTTGCAGTGGACTATTTTACTAAGTGGGTGGAAGCTGAGCCTCTTATCAATATGACGTACGAGAAGGTATACCAGTTTGTATGGAAGAATATCATTTGTCGATATGGTCTCCCTCATGCTTTCATCACAGATCATGGAACACAATTTGATAATGAAGAATTTGCTGCTTATTGTCATCAATCGAACGTTTTGAAGTTTCATTCAGCACCAGGCCATCCCCAAAGCAATGGACAGACTGAAGTGACGAACAGAACATTACTAAATGGGTTGAAAAAGAGGCTAAGTGAAGCTAAAGCAAATTGGATTAATGAGCTCCAATCAGTATTATGGGCCTACCGAACAACTCCCCGAGCAGCAACTGGAGAATCACCATATATGCTAGCATTTGGAAGTGAGGCTGTGATACCGGCCGAGTTGGGTCTCCCAACGCATAGAGTGCTGAATTTCAACTCTCCGATCAGTGACTTGATGAGAAGAATGGATTTGGACATGCTCGAAGAAGTAAGAGAAGAGGCAGCCATTAGGAATGCTGCTTATCAACAACGAACAGCTCTGTTCTACAACAAAAGGGTGAAGAAATGCGATTTGAAGGAGGGTGATTATGTGCTGAAGAAAGTCATTCAGAAACAGAATAAACTGGAAGCAAACTGGCATGGACCTTACCGAGTTGCAGAGGTTGTTCGACCTGGAACCTACAGAATAGCAACTCTAGAAGGAGAGGAATTCAAGAATGCATGGAATGCTGAACACCTGCGCAAGTATTATCAGTGATGTAAAATATAAAGTATTTCCTTCATTATGAATAAAACGAGGATGGTTCACCATTTTCTTTCTGTTGAAAGTTTTTCGGGGAATATTAGCGTTGAACACTACACTGCTTGACAAGAAGAAGACTGCTCTACGGAGTCATGCTCTACGGAGCCATGCTCTACGGAGTCAAGCTCTACGGAGCGCTCTACGGAGCAAAAGTGCTATAAGTAGCCAACCTCCTTTGGTTAGGAGGATAAGCTCTACGGAGCGCTCTACGGAGCAAAAGTGCTATAAGTAGCCAACCTCCTTTGGTTAGGAGGATAAGCTCTACGGAGCGCTCTACGGAGCAAAAGTGCTATAAGTAGCCAACCTCCTTTGGTTAGGAGGATAAGCTCTACGGAGCAAAAGTGCTATAAGTAGCCAACCTCCTTTGGTTAGGAGGACATGCTCCAAGGAGCCAAAAAGTTCGAAAGAACCCTACTACTCCTTTGATTAGGAGGTGTAGACCAGCATGATCAACTACGGTTGGTAAGACTTTATATACTCTCGCATTACAGCTTATGTTGGTCGGGAGGTAACATTATTACAAAAAGTTCTTTGAAGAACAAAATATTCCAAACTGTACCAAGTATGGTTGGTCGGGGATAAAAACCCACTAACTGTAGTTGGTCGACGAGGACAAAAGTATTGACCTTAGTTGGTCGGACACATGTTTATATTTGAAAATTGAACTAAGTATGGCTGGTCGGGGATAGAAACCCATCAACTGTGGTTGGTCGACAAACATTATTTATCCACCTTGGTTGGTTGGAAACAATTTTGAACAATTTATGCTTATTATAAATTCTAAGTTGGTTGATGAACCATATAATTTGCAAACAGAAAAATAGCTATTGGCAAAACAGAAAATGAAATTCTTTCATTTAAGATAAAAATGTATTACATGTTACATGTATGTGCTAACTATTACATTAAAGATTCCTACTCTATTGGTTTCTTTCCTTTATCCTTTGAGATAGGTTCTTCGCCAGCAGGAGGATCCTCTAGACAAAGAGGAGAATTAATAAAGTTCATGTCCTTCAGCATTCTGACATTCATTATTGTAGGAGTGTCCAACAGGTGCTCAGGACGAGATACTTCAACTTGAGAATGAAGGTTATAATCACCAAGATATTTAGAGATCAAACTCCGAGGAATGGAACGAGCAGGAATCCATGCCATATCCAATTTATAGGGAGGAACAGGCAAGTCTAGCAATCCAGGAGCATGATAATCCCATAAATAATGACCTCGTTCCAATTTTAATACACCCAGGGCGTTCAACCATCCCTGCTTATAACCTTCGTTGTTAGCATTTTCAATGCGAGCATCCAAATGATAAAGAGCTTCATTATAGCCTGCATTCCAGAACTCCCGAGGCTGTTTATGGAATTGGAAAGTTAATCTATCTACTTGCTCGAGAAAGTTCTTGATAAGAGCATCTTTATTATTCAGATCAGACTTCATCGCAGCCAATTGATCCTCTAAAGATAAATTTTTCTTAGACAAATCAGACAGAGCACGATCCTTAACATTCAGTTGGAATGCTTGAGTTTCCAGAGTAGATTGGGTGCGAGATTCTTCAACACTACGGCTAAGAACTCTTGATCGGCTCCGAGAAGCAACTGGAGAACTTTGCTCCTCGACGATTCTTCCTCGTCCCCGAGAACTCCTTCCTCGTCCCCGAGCAGTCACAGGAATAATAGACTTTTTCAAGTCATCCAACTCTTGCCTTAGTTTGGCGTTTTCAACCTCTAGAAACGAAAAACCTTCATCAGTAACTGGTACTAATGCAGTGGAAGAGGAGGCAACGGATTCATATTGAGCCAATCTTTTCTGCAGACTATTATTTTCTTGTTCCAGGATCTCGGCAATTTGTCGGCAGGCTTCAACTTCACCTTTTAGGGTCCTTTCCCTAATGTCATATGCAGCAATAATCTTTTTATGACCTGTATCAGAGGAAAGTTGTTGATATCTATTTTCATATTCCTCGTGTAATGAAGCCATCGATTCATTGTGCTGGCCTTGGAGATCCTCTAAGGAACAATGCAGCTCTTCAATCAAGTCATAATAAGCGACATTGTTAGCTACAGCTCGGTCGAGTAAATTTTTCAAGTACCGATAAGCCTCAGTCGCCTGTTCTGAAGCATCATGACCAAGAATGTCAGCAATTTCAGAAGAACTAAGGTCTGTATGACCAGCCCTATAGTATTGGTGACATTGCTGCATCAGCTCGGTATCATGAGAAGAGATTAGTTCCATTCTAGCAACAAACTAAAGACAAGAAAAAGACAACAATCAACAAAGAATCATCAATAACGGCGATGAGCAAAGAAGTATTTTATTAGATCATAAAAGGATTACAGTGTTCGATTACAAATGATAAAAGATAAGAATGATACCGAACAACTTCACACCTTTTCCTTGTCTCCCAAGACTTTCTCGGGAGGCTGGGACGAGGAGCTCGGTTGATCGGTGATAACAACAGCTTGATCGGTAGAAATCTTCTCGGCAGGAAGAGGCATAGAAGAAATATCCTCAATGACAGAGGGTTGAGAAGCAGAAATTGGGACATCCACAGCCATGGAAGATTCATCTGATGCATGTTCATCTTCTTCTTCTTCCACAATTGGTGGAGGAGGACCAGGGAGATGCCGTTGGAATAGCTCAGAATTGTCTTGGATTTTTAGCTCTTGTAGAGCAGCTACCCAACCGTCATGGAAGTATTTCAACTCCCCATATTTGACTTGAGATGTCATAGCTGCAATCCCTTTATCCCATCCTTTTTCCCAACCAGCACTGAAATGTTTCCTAACTGCAACTTTTCTTTTCAACTGCTCCGAGGAGAGTTTGACATCCAATTGTTCTTTCTGGATTTTGATGTCTCGCAGGATAGACAGTTCTTCTTCTGCCTTCTTCAGTTGGTCATCGCACCTTTGCTGATTGACCTCTAAGCTTTTCACCTTCTCCTCCAAATTCTTGGAGGTTTCAGCCATCTTCATCTTATCAGCCTCAGCTGCAGCCAATTTTTTCTCCCAGGCAGCTTTCTCCTCGACGTACTGCTGGCGAGATTCTTTCACAGATTGGGCTAAACCCAAGAGGGCATCGTCAACATCGGACGAGGAACTAGAAGCTTTAATAGCTTGATCTTTCTTCACGATGGTATTGAAACAGTTCACCAGCTGAAAGATAAGAAAAACAATAGAGTCAACACAAATACAAGAGTTCAGGAAAAAGAAAAGAAAGACCAAAGGTATGAGAAATTTACTGAAGAAAGATGGCGAGCAGCTAGGGATGTCAGTGTATCCCTAGGAATCTTTTCATCAACCCCGAGAACCTCGGGTATAACTGAGCTCGTTGAAGAGCTCGGAAGAATGATTTTTGAAATACTACTACCACCAGCGGGTAGAGAAGATGCAGTTCCAGCAAGATTAACCGAGGATGATTTCCTCAATCTCTTCAAAGGAGGGTCAGCAGCATCAACCAAGGAAGAGGTCTTGGTCGGAGAGATTGTAATTACATCAGCACTAGCATTTTTCTTGCTCGGGGCCACTGGGGGCTTCTCGGCAACTTTGGAGGAACTAACATCTACTTTTTTAGTCCCCTCTGGGACATCAATTTTACCTTTCTTTGCTCCAACAGCAGAAGAAATTTCACCAAATAGAGCAGGAGGAGCTCTTTTCTTGCCCATTCTCTGAGATAGGGGAATATGAGAATCTGAAGATGAACTTTCTGGTGTTGAGGCTGGTTCAACAGGGCGAGCAGTATAAGAGGTTGTGTAGCTCTTATACTGCAGCAAATATGATGCAGATCTAATATGCTCGTCTGCAATCGTCTTATGCAAATTCCAGATAAGTTTTAAATGCTTGATATTCACTTCCGACTCTTTTGGAGTTTTTCTTTTACTATCAACTGCAAATAAATACATAAATCTCAGTCATACATTTTGTCAAACATGATGAAAACGCAATTTCATAAGTAAAATAAAATGAAAAATAAACCTATCCCATTGCCGTATGGGGGGCATCTGGGACCGTTGTATACTTCATTCCCAGATAAAGGCGCGTGTTGCCAATTTTTTATGACCAACCCATGCTCAAAATAATCTCTATTTGAATCAGGGAGGTTAACTACAAGGGCTCTATTTAAAAACCTAGTTTTTAAATAATAAACATTATCTAAAGTTGCCCATTTATAGCAGTACATGATTTCTGGGATCCCTATACGAGTCCCATGAGTTAGATTTAACTTGTGCACCCCATTAATTATTCTCCATGAATTGGGGGCTATTTTTGCAGGAACAAGATCAAAATATTGACAAAACTCAAGACATAATGGGTTTGGGGGAAAAGAAAAACCACATTCAGCAATGAAAAGACTGGGGAACCAATGTCCCTCAGCCAATCGAAAGTAATCTAAAGGCTCAGAAAGAACCTCTAGAATTACCCAAGAAGGAATGGAAAAGTCAGAACGAAATTTCTCAGCAGATTCAACAATATAAACCATATTGAATAAAAGAGATGCAGAAGAAAGGAAGAAGATCTTACAGAAAGAAAGGAGATATGTTGACAACGAACGGAAACAATGATGAACACACAAGAGAGAGGAAGAGAATAGAAAACTTGAAGGCAGAAAAATGGAAAGTGTAGACGACGGTATGGTTACCAAAGGAGTTTAAATACTTTGCATTGGGAAGCGGCGAAAGAAATGATTACTAAAAAGAAACTACTGAACTTCCGGCGGCTAAAAAGACAAAAGTTGCACGAAGATCGAACCGCTTGTAAAAAAGGCGGAAACTGCGAAATGAGAAGGAATTTTGAATACAATGCTCCTAAAACCCAGGAAGGTCATTTAATATTACCATATACCGAGAAAGAATGTCCCATACTCCTCAAAGTTCGAAATATGAAACATTGGGGGCTTCTGTTGATACCAAAATTAATATGCTGATGTGGACGAATAGTATGAAGACACGTGTCAATCTACGTGGCACAATAACAGCGAGGAAGATCATTTACTGAACAACCATGGTTGGTACCGAGCAACGAGAATACACCGAGGAGCTCTATCATGCCGAGGAACTCCATCCGAGGAACTCCATCATCCCGAGATACTCTAAGCACTCCGAGGAACTCTTGATCAACGAGAAACTAAGGCGGTCCGAACTGCACCTCGGCCGTGTCATCAATTATCAGACGGACAACTGTTCAACTATTCATTAGATTCTTGACGCACACGCTGCATTAAATGTATTACCCATTCATATGTATATCATTTAATGTATTGGACCTTTCATGTACAGCCTTGAGGCTATAAATACCTTGTATCAATCCCATTCAAAGGGACCGGAATTTCTTGAGAGAACTTGTAATCAAGAATTCCACAAACACTCAGCAATAACATAACAGTGGACGTAGGCTTTATTCCTAGCCGAACCACTTTAAAAATCTTTGTCTTATTTATTTATCTGTGATTGAAGAATTAGAGTGATCTAGTTTTTTACATCAACACTCGTAAAAGTATATGCTTTTAAATCGCATATCGTAAGTCGTTGAAGATAGATAGGATGATGCAAAATTTTAGAACGTCATTCCATTTTTTAATTTAGGTTGAGTTTTGGATCATTTTGTTGGGTTTTTCCATGCGAGAAATGAATAAGTAAGTAAAGATTTCGGGGGATTTGTCTGAAACATCCACATTAGTTATGTTACATTAGAAAAACGACGATCTTATAGTTCCTGGTTTACAAATAAATGATTAAGCCCACACATAAGGTGTTTTCTTTTACAAGCGGAGTTCCTTACCCCTAGGTATTCATCTTTAGCAACTCATGCATACATACATACATACATACATACATACATACATACATACATACATACATACATACATACATACATACGTACGTACATAAATAAATACCTATGCACATACATAACATAAACCCACGCGCACACACACGCACACATTCATACATGTTTTATAGACTACTATAAAAATTACACATATAAACTATATAAATGACCACACTTAGTTGATTTAATACCTTGCCTCAATAGCGTAATGTTTGCAGAGTCATGAAAATTTAAATGATGGGTTTAACAATGTAAAAATTAAAATAATAGGTATGTGTTTCAATTTACTATAAACCTCAAGACTAATTTTACATAGATTTAATACTAATTGTACTACATACTTAAAACAAAACAAAATACTCCATCAACGCTAAATACATAAAAACTGAAATATGCACCCTTAATTACATCATGATCTCAAAGGGAGTAGCCTCTGGTGGGTGCAGGAGGAATCCCCAATTACCTAGCTTGAAAAAATTTGAGAGACAAGAACATCCCATCAACATGATAAATAACCATTAGGAAACTCTGTCTCAAGGTGTTGTTAATGATTGATTCAACCATTCAAGTTTAAACATTCACTTGACTACCTTGGCTAGTGAAATTTAGGCTAAAAACACCATCATCTTTGCATGTGCTCTCACTAGGTTCATCATGCTTATGAGGGTGGAAAATTTGTAGTATCTAGGCATAACGTGATGTAGGATGAGTTACAAGTGTTGGTTTTTGTGACAACCTGCCTAATAAAATACTGGGTGATCACTCATGTACCAAATTAAAACAGGAGTCGCATATGGTTCATTTTTAGCATCACTATCGAACACCAAATTAATTACTAATAACCTATTAGGCTGGCGTCAAAATTTTATTTAACTAATCTTTTTAAATAATTCCTCAATTAAAATATTCACGCAGTTTATGTAAATGAAACTGAATGAAATAAAATAACCGAACACTCGATTTAAACATCATACAACTATATCGAATGCCGCACTAAAAGGCGATAAAATAATAAATAAATGCAATTGGGTTATTAGCCCGAATATTTATACAGTACCTCCTATCTAGATTACAATGATAAAAGCCTCTATGGTAAACCTGCATGCATCCACAACTGCCACAGCACAGGTCTGACGAATCATCATCTAGGCGTCCCTGTGTCTGGACACCTATACATATATAATATATATAGCAAGACAAGGTAAAATAGGAAAACGGGTCAGAGCCCGAGTTGTAAAAATATTTTGCAAGTGCATAAATGCTTTATTTTTTTAAAAATAAGTTGGTCTCATATTTAAATTGGCATCGCACTCCCATGAGATACCCCTCACCCCTCTATTAATAGTTCACGCCTAACGCACTCGTCTAAAACATCCTAGTTAAGCTATCCCGCTTAACTAATCTAATTCACCCGTCTGCTAGAAACCTCAACAACCCGAGTACTAAGGGTTAAACTTCTCTCCATTCTCAACACTGCGCTAAGTTCGTGCGTGGGGTGTCTCGCGAAGCGAAATCTAAACAAGGAACGCTCCCGAAACACTACTATTTGTCAATGTCAATGGTCAAGATCCATTAGGCCCTTAGTACAAAACGAATATATAAACATACTTATATAATATTATACATATTATACTCATTCTCATATACATCTTATACTATACATCCGGATAATATCTCCCGGACTGAGGTTTTCTCTATATTCATTTTTATAATGCACATCCGGATAGAATCTCCCGGACTGAGAATTTATCCTTTTTCATTTTTACCTCTTTACTCTCATAGAGATATATAATTTCTTATTCTCATGCACAAGTAATATACTATACAAACAAGTATAATAGCCATCCCAACGAGCTATAACTCGAGGATGCGATCTCATAGTGCTGATCCAAAATCCGAGATTACTCACTATCCCACGGTGCCAAGCCAGACTCTCTCAATGGATAGGGTAAACAAATACACAACGGTGGAGGCGATCATGTTCCCCCAGAAAGTGGAGTTACACACATCGCACTCGAACGCGGGACGATAATGACCTGGGGACTATACTCTCCATGCTCCTCGAGCCAGGGGATTCATCCACATCGCGTAACCTCCCTAGATCGCACTAGAGAAATATATAATCTGGTTGTTCCAACTCTAAACCAAAGGAAAGCCTGTGGAAACTAGCCTCTAAATACACATATACAATTCACACACAGATACATATGTATTTGTATTATAAAATATATATATACTGTTGTCACATTATATATAAACGGCTCTAATTGCCAATCACACCTAGCGATGACCAATAATCCCAAAGGTTCTCATAACTTATATAATTCGAGTATTCGCACACTCATGATTCTATACCCAAAGTATTCTCTCACATTGATAAATAATAAATACCTTATTCCCATTTAAGGATTGATTGGATATCTCCAAATATACCAATTCATGCTAAGTAAATAAATATATTCCCCAATTTATCCTAGTAGTCTCGTAGGATTTAACCAACCATAATCGATATAATTATGTTTTCCTACATGCATAATTATATATGCCTAAATGCCCACTGAAATTATCCCAAGGAATATTCGTCACCAAACACCCTTAACTTAAATAGGTCGTGGATTCCATTTCCACGAACCCAATGACTACATTTTGCTCAAATAATAATCTAGAGGTCCCCACTCTATATTTAGGAACCCCTAATATTTATCTCCAAACAATTCTAGACTTAATTCTCCCAATATCAGGTTTGATTTCTAACTAACGATTTCGATCTCGGACAGCCTTCCGTAGAAAAATTATTATAAATCCAAAAAAAAATCAGAAAAATACACGTTCGGTGCCCACGCGACCGTATCGAAAAGATCGACAATTTTCATTTATGACCAAGAGCCGAAGCGATTCACCTCTAGGCCGAATTGATTCAGCAAGGACGCTGGATACTATTCATCGTCTTCTCTGAGACTATTTTGGCCATTAATTTACCTCCAAGCTTTTTGTTTCTTCTCCTAACCTCCTCCAACCTCCACTAACAACATATACACATATAAATAGGGTTTCTAAACATCTTAGAACCCATAATCCACAATTTAATTCAATGAATTCCTAAGTTTCTCGAATTGGAAATTATTAGGGTTTTTACTTGTTTAGCTTTTGAAAACCCGTTTTAATTCACAAAAACCCATCCCGAAAATATTTGTGGTGTATCACTACCAACTACGATATGAGATTTATGCTTAAAAATAAATAAATCAAGTAAACACTTGCCTCGTGGATAAAATTTGACGATCTCGAGTCGAATCCAACGGAGTTTGGCCCAAAAATCCTTTTTTCTCTCTTCCTCTCTTCCTTCCTTCCTCTCACTCTTCTCTCTTTTTCTTTCTCTTTCTTTCCCCCTCCTTCCTTATATAGGGAGAAATAAGGGTTTATCCCTTTAAACCCAAAAATGACTCTTTACTCAATTACGAGTTCCTTTTAACTCTAAAAATTCTCAAAACTCAATTTTGACCATCGGATACACTATTCTGACTATCTCGGCCATTCCGAGACCAACCGCACACTTGAAATATCCATTTGAGGTACTTGAATGCAAGTCACTGATTTAATCCCACACAACTTAATGCGGTCTCCCCATTAAAATATTATCCGTTGTCGCGTTACCCACTGCGACAAATAATTAAAATGACCCAACTCATTTACTTAGTCTCACAAGTAAATGAAACACACCTCTGAAATCATCTAACCCTCATAAATTTCCAAAAATTATTATTCCGGAAAATTCCACAAATTTCCAATTAACACCCATTTATGAAATTTAATTATTCCCAAAAGTACGAGTTGTTACATACTTCCCCCCTTAAATAGAATTTCGCCCTCAAAATTCGGATATAACCTACACCACCATCCTAGGATCGCTAATTTTACAACGTCCGAGTTCCCCCAAAATCAAAAGGTGCTAACACGATGGTCCCTTACCATATATCACCTATTTCAAGGTGTACTCAAGCTTACTAGCTTCACCACAAGCTCATATAAATTTCTACATGCTAACGCACAACAACGACGCGTTACTCCTATTGCTTCTCTAACTGCCAATAAGAGAAACGAGTCTATAACTACCGCCCTAACATCTCGCAAAGCTAATACTCTTGCTAACAAGCGTCCACTCGTCCACAGCAGGATAACTGATTTCCTTTAAAAAGGAAACACTACTAAAACTTTACTATTTCCATTAGTCTCGTCGCATATCTTGGGCATGCTACTTCTTATTGCCCCCTATACAATTGGAATATCGCGTACCTCTCACGACGTTCCTTTCTCTCCATTTAAATTCCACCACGACTGCCTCGTGTCATAATCTTCAACTTTATATACTAAGTTTTTTTTTTCTATTTTTGGCGGTATATAAACCAACTTACTAAGGTGCCCATACACCTTTTTAACCCGTGCACATCTGCACATCCATTGTGAACGTTCGACACGTAACACTCTCTCTAAACAATGGGCCTTACTTCTTCGGCGTAATACTCATACATGGGTCTTCCCAACCCGTAAAATCCCATTCTTGTCAAGGTTAACCAACCAATCTTCTTGTTGTTTACTTCCCGAAATCTTCTTATATCGGCGCTACCAACTCTATTGAACTTACGTCCTAATAATGCTACGGTCTATGTGTTGCCCTACCTACGCGAAATGAGTATAATCCTATGTATATCCCTAGTGCCCAAGGCCTCTCTCAACTTTCGACATTTGCTTGGTTTCATACGTGGGACATCTCGCAAAGCGAAATCTAGACAAGACCCTCCCGTTACACTACTCCATCGCGTCGTCGGTCATCGAGATATAGCGACCTAAGGCACACCAGCGGGACGTCCTAAATTCCTACCTCACAAACTTACCCACGGACATCTACCACTCCATCCTAAGATTTTGGCACAAGAAGTTTAATTAATCACGGTGCCTACTCCCTTCAAACATGTTATGAACCTCACACCCAAAACATACTATCTTCGAATTTTCCTTCTCATCAAGGCCCATCTACAAGACTTAAATCAAATTTCCTTTACCTTGTCTCACCCTCATACTACAGTGAGAAAACCATTTTAGTGCTTTTCCATAGAACTTGTATCTCTATGAATACCATCATCACACGGTTCTCAGCCTATAATGTTTCACCCACACTATATGACTTATTCATGAAATCAACATTCTTGCATCCTATAACATCTCTCCACTCCCGACGTCGTTAAGGTTCATGTGTGGAGCGTCTCGCAAGTGAAATCCAAATAAGGAACCCCTACAATACACTACTACTTAACTTTATCGGCCGTGGAGGTCCGTTAACTTCAATTATTCCACTGGGATAATCCTATCCCCTATTCCAACAAAATGTGGTCTGAACTCCTATCTCTATCCAGGAGCCACACCACCAAGCGCTCATACTAACCCTAAGTCCTTACTCAAACAATAATGAGCTTAAACTCACATCTCGACAATAATCCTTGCATACCTTAAATCACACCTATAAGGTCGCCACGCACTCAAATCATAATAATGAAACCCCTGCTTACCAGAGTTCCACCTATCCATATTATCAAAGGCGAACTCAACTTGTATCCAGGTGAGAGATCGCAACAATAACCTGTTCCACTCTGGAACCACGAACACGATAGTCTTTTAGTCATTAGCCTGCTATCGCTCCAAATAACAAAAACATAATATACTCAGAAAAACACCATACTCGTATATCACACATAGAACGAGTAATACAAACTAGATATATATATATTAAAATTATCAGCACCCGCTTTTATAGCGAATGAAGGAAAATATAACTCCGCTACCGCGAAAAACACATAGATATATACTATATTAATGTTATCGATACTGTCTCAAAGATCGAATTACACACACGAATCTAGGGTTAGAGAAATATCGCGACTTTATCTAGTCACACCAAATATACCTCCGCCATCTAAGGTAAAACTCATAATGATAACTTCACCAATCTCTCTGGCTACTCCAAATGGTTCCTGAACTTAATACACTTGTCCTAACTGAACCTAAAAAATACTTTAATTGATGTCTCATCTCGGCACTCCATTTTTGTCCTTCAACTCCTACCCGACAAGGACTAACCGCGTGGTTCTACGCTCCGCATTACAACATTCTCTATAAGGGTGAGGAACACTTTCTAATGGCTCAATCATTCTTTTGAAGAACTCTCTCTTCATTATACTTACTTCACTTTGGTACAAGGTTCACTTCTCCATAACTATTTATTCACTGTCGGTATTTGACTGGTCCTTATGTGAACAATCCAAAAACTTCATTCTCCTCCTTCCTAATCCATCAAAGGAATTTGCGGTTAAAATCGTCCGTGAGATTTCTCTACGAGAAAAACATCATGCTTTCCCCGAATATGGAGACCACTGTTCCCACTATTTCAATAATTATCCTACGAGTGAATAATCTTTCCCAAATCTTCATATATGGGTATTTCCATACCCCACGCGAAGCCAAAGCTTCTGAGCCTTCTACTCATACTAAGTGAAGCTATAATGTCTTCGTATAACTTAAACCTCCACGTATGATCCCTATCTAATACCCTTCAAACTATACCCCATCTTAGATTCACGATGTAATATCATTTTAGTACCACTCTCTACTACAGCGGTACTTAGATACTCATGACTACTATACTCTAGTAGTCGACACCAAAATCCTTAGCAAATTCCACAAAGGGAGTGACCTCTACCACGGTCCTAGTCCCTAACTTACTAGATGTTACAGCTAAGCCCCGCCTCCTGCTGACTTCTTAGCCCCGCTCACGAATCTCGAACGAGCGTGCAAAGATTTCCATAATCTTATACTATGGGAGAAGAATGAAATCTCACAAGAGAAATCAACAATCCTAATCCCGAGGATCTATATCAAATCAAAAGCAATGTTGAAAGCGTAGTACGTCCGTACAGATTCCTAAGGACACTAGAGCCTAATACTCTGATACCATCTGTGACAACCCGCCTAATAAAATACCGGGCGATCACTCCTGTACCAAATTAAAACAGGAGTTGCATATGGTTCATTCTTAGCATCACTGCCGAAAACCAAATTAATTACTAATAACCTATTAGGCCAGCGTCAAAATTTTATTTAACTAATCTTTTTAAAATATTCCCCAATTAAAACAATCACGCAGTTTATGTAAATAAAACTGAAATGAAATAAAATAACCGAACACTCGGTTTAAACATCATACAACTATATCGAATGCCGCACTAAAAGGCGGTAAAAGAATACATAAATGCAATTGGGTTATTAGACCGAATATTTATACAGTACCTCCTATCTAGATTACAAGGATAGAAGCGTCTATGGTAAATCTGCATGCATCCACAGCTGCCACAGCACACGTCTGACTCGAGGGAATCATCATCCAGGCGTCCCTCTGTCTGGACACCTATACATATATAATATATATAGCAAGAAAAGTAAAAATAGGAAAACGGGTCAGAGCCCGAGTTGTAAAAATATTTTGCAAGTGCATAAATTCTTATTTTTTTAAAAATAAGCTGGTCTCATATTTAAATTGGTGTCGCGCTCCCATGAGATACCCCTCGCCCCTCTAGTAATAGTGCACGCCTAACGCACTCGTCTAAAACATCCTAGTTAAGCTACCCCGCCTAACTAATCTAATTCACCCGTCTGCTAGAAACCTCAACAACCGAGTACTAAGGGCTAAACTTCTCTCCATTGTCAACACTGTGCTAAGTTCGTGCGTGGGGTGTCTTGCGAAGTGAAATCCAAACAAGGAACACCCCCGATACACTACTATTTGGGAGTGTCAATGGTCGAGATCCATTAGGCCCTCAGTAAAAAAACGAATATATAAACATACTTATATAATATTATACATATTATACTCATTCTCATATACATCTTACAATATACATCCGGATAATATCTCTCGGACTGAGGTTTACTCTATATTCATTTTTATAATGCACATCCAGATTGAATCTCCCGGACTGAGAATTTATCCTTTTTCATTTTTATCTCTTTACTCTCATCGAGATATATAATTTCTTGTTCTCATGCACAAGTAATATACTATACACACAAGTATAATAACCATCCCAACGAGCTATAACTTGAGGATGCGATCTCATAGTGCCGATCCAAAATTCGGGATTACTCACTATCCCATGGTACCAAGACAGACTCTCTCAATGGACATGGTAAACAAATACACAATGGTGGAGGTGGTCATGATCCCCCTGCAAGTGGAGTTACACACATCGTACTCGAATGCGGGACGATAATGGCCTGGGGACTATACTCTCCCCGCTCCTCGAGTCAGGGGATTCACCCACATCGTGTTACCTCCCTGGATCGCACTAGATAAATATATAATCTGGCTGTTCCTACCCTATACCAAAGGAAAGCCCGTGGAAACTAGCCTCTAAATACATATATACCGTTCACACACCGATACATATGTATTTGTATTATATAATATATATATACTGTAGTCATATTATACATAAACGGCTCTAATTGCCAATCACACCTAGCGATGACCAATAATCCCAGAGGTTCTCATAACTTATATAATTCGAGTATTCGCACACTCATTATTCTATAACCAAAGTATTCCCTCACATTGATAAATAATAAATACCTTATTCCCATTTAAGTATTTATTGGATATCTCCAAATATACCAATTCATGCTAAGTAAATAAATATATTCCCAAATTTATCCTAGTAGTCTCGTAGGATTTACCCAACCATAATCGATATAATTATGTTTTCCTACACGCATAATTATATAGGCCTAAATGCCCACTGAAATTATCCTAAGGAATATTCGTCACCAAACGCCCTTAACTTAAATAGGTCGTGGATTCCATTTCCACGAACCCAATGACTACATTTCGCTCAAATAATAATCTAGAGGTCCCCACTCTATATTTAGTAACCCCTAATATTTATCTCCAAACAATTCTAGCCTTAATCCTCCCAATATCAGGTTTGATTTATAAGTAACGATTTAGATCTCGGACAATCTTCTGTATAAAAATCATTATAAATCCAAAAAAATCAGAAAAATACACTTTCATTTTTTCAGAGACTGTTTCGGCCATTAACTTACCTCCAAGCTTTTTGTTTCTTCTCCTAACCTCCTCCAGCCTCAACCAACAACATATACACATATAAATAGGGGTTCTAAACATCCTAGAACCCATAATACACAATTTAATTCAATGAATTCCTAAGTTTCTCGAATTTAAAATTATTGGGGTTTTTACTCGTTTAGCTTTTGAAAACCCATTTTAATTCACAGAAACCCATCTCGAAAATATTTGTGGTGTATCACTACCAAATACGATATGAGATTTATGCTTAAAAATAAATAAAGCAAGTAAACACTTGCCTCGTGGATAAAATCCGACGATCCCGAGTCGAATCCCGCGGAGTTTGGCCCGAAAATCATTTTTCTCTCTTCCTCTCTTCCTTCCTCTCTCTCTTATCTCTTTTTATTTCTCTTTCTTTCCCCCTCCCTCCTTATATAGGGAGAAATAAGGGTTTATCCCTTTAAACCCAAAAATGACCCGTTTACTCAATTAGGAGTTCCTTTTAACTCTAAAAATTCTCAAAACTCAATTTCGACCATTGGATACACTATTCTGACTATCTCGGCCATTCCGATACCAACCGTACACTTGAAATATCCATTAGAGGTACTTGATCGCAAGTCCCTAATTTAATCCCACACAACTTAATGTCGTATCCCCATTAAAATATTATCCTTTGTCGCGTTACCCACTGCGACAAATAATTAAAATGACCCAACTCATTTACTTAGTCTCAAAAGTAATTGAAACACACCTCTGAAATCGTCAAACCCTCATAAATTTTCAAAAATTATTATTCTGGAAAATTCCCCAAATTTCCAATTAACACCCATTTATGAAATTTAATTATCCCCAAAAGTACGGGTTGTTACAGTTGTCGGTGAGTTTGTTACGAGTACCTACGGGGAAGTATGTGAAGGCGTTGTCAGTTGGCGCAAATATGGTCATGCTATTAATAAAACTGTTGAACAAGTTTTTGATTTGGTTGGCCACTTTGTGATCCTGAATGCTCAAAACCCATTTATATCACTTATGTATATCTAGGGCCAGTGCTGAGATTGATAAAAATTGACAAGGGCCCATGCGAAAATTGTAAAGTAAGCCCTTTTAATGTTTATTGATATAAAAAATGGGCCTTCAACAAATAAGTAATAACAAATAAACCAGCGGTCACCCCATGTAATCTCTCACTTGGCACATGCTCAGAGTCATCCTGTGTATATCCATTCTTGCATTCAAAACACAACTATCTTAAGTTTACCAGCTTTTCTAGACGTCCCACTTTATAATTAGTTAATTACCCACCCGAAAGGGTAAAAATATAGCCATCAATGGCCAAGTGTTTGTTTTAAGATACAAATAATTACGCTAAGGCCATTACGCCTAGAAATCTATATACTAATATCGTATTCGGTCTTTACAGCCTTAGAAGTTCAAAAGAATTAAACTTACACACCTACCGAAACAATATGAATGATAACAATTTCTAATATATAAGGCGAAGTTTTAAATATAGGGGCAAATAATTTTTAAACTTCTAGCAAGTAGGTTCAAATAAATTATTATCTCAAAAGGGCAAAGTCAAAATATCCCAAATTGGACCACCTAGATTAAATTTCTGATGGCAAACATTAAAAAGTTTCTATAAAGCAATATTTCATGATGACTGCAGCATGTTGCAACTCTGTTTTGAATTGAGATATTTAATCAATGCAGTTCAGATTATGAGCATCCTAATTAGATAGAAAAAGTCTACATTTATTTTTCGGGCAACCGATGACCTTCTGAATGTTTTTTAGGTTCAGTATGTTTTGTTCATTGTCTCCAAAATCTACTAATCATTAGAACACAAACATCCAACATATTCATATTTTACTTTACCTGATGTGCTCAAAGTTTATCCGTGATTGTGAATTAAGTTAGCCATCAATTATATACAATAGAAAATTGAGCGGCTTATAAAAAATATTGTATGTGTTATATTTCAAGACATATTATGGTAATATAAGTAATGTTTTAGTCCATAATGAATGTCCATTTCATATCATTTTCCCAACACTTGCTTATCTTATTGTTCCTTTTGATAACGAGTCCTCCCTCTACAATCTTAATCTCCATATCTACTACACTCACAAAAAATTAGCGGGACAAAATAAAACAAAAACTCAATAAAAGTCATTATTACGTGGTACCCTATTATATAACGACACTTTTCTGCCCCCATCTCCATCTTAGTACTTTATCTCCACCGTTCTCTCTCTATATATAACTATTTATATAGCTTTCTCTCTCCCTCTATACGTTAATTTATGAGTGTGAAAATTACCGCCTACCTTTTTTTTACATTTGCATATCTTTTCTGGAAGAGTCTTGATAGGGAGACTCCTTTTGGTGACCCTTTTTGGTTAAGAAAAAGGGGTTACCAAAAAGGATCTCCCAAACATTACTCTTTCTGGAAACCTGTGAAAAACTAAAAAACATGTCATATTTTTTCACTTTTGCATCTCGCCACTTTATAGGAAGCATGCACCTTACCTACTCCCTCCCCAAAGATTCACCTGCAAGCTTTGGAGTATAATTATGTAGGTTTAGACTTCTCTTGGAAGGTGATAAGAAGCGAAGAAGTGAGAAATAGTTTGTAGAATATTTTGTGATGTAAATGTTTTGAAAATACATGATTTTGCATACATGCCACAAGATTCATTTTAATAGAGAAAAATACTTTAACATAATTCTTTTTTGTTGAATCTAGGATTCTTCCAAGTTTTAATCTTGTTTTTATCATCTTTATATTCTTGAGGTATTTTAAATAATATTACTTATAAATGATAAAAATGTTTTAGATTCAATTTATTTACTTTAAATTCTTTTTAAAACATTGAACAAATCTCTTTCGAATTTAGTCTTGAGTTATTTTTAAATGTTACTTATCTTAAACATTTATTGTGAGATTTATGAGTTTATGAACAAATATCTTTCACTTTAGGTTTCTTAGACACTTAGAAAGTGGGATCACACTATTTTGGAGGATTCTCAATCTTGTTCAGATATTTAGAACACACAATTTTTCTTCCACTTCAAACGGAGAATTAATTACTGTGGTTTAAAGAAGACAATGATTGTGGTCAAAATCGTTGGTGGTTGTGAAGCGTACCCAGATATTGCCGACTTTCCACATTATGATATATGATGTGAAATCACTTTATGAGGAAGTTATATTAATGTTATAAAATATATTTTCCCTCTATAAGTTATACCATAGTTCATTTTTAGTTCTGTTGTCCCAAGGTTTTTTCTTCTATGGATTTTTTCTCCTACACCTTGGTGTTGTGCTATATTATTTACCTTTTCTGCACTTAGATTAAGTAACCTAATATTGATGATAAAATTTTGTGTAATATACTTTGTAAATAGTTTCTCACATACACATTAGGTATTGTCTTTATTAGCCTTAACAAGAATTTAAGAAAAATCTTTTCTCTTTATTGACAAGTAATTTGGATTGGGTATCCTCCATCCATCTTGGTTTTGATCACATGAACTCTCAAATGGTATTAGAGAGAGACCTCTTTTTATTAGGTTTAAAGACCTACATGTAGATCAACTATGTTTGAATATTGATTTTTATGTTAATTACCAAATGCGTGAAATTTTGAGTATTAAAATTGGTCTTACTTTTGTCGGACTTATCACACTTTTCAACTTTGTGAATCATTATACAACCAATATTTTTTTAGTATTGTGTTAGTAAATTTGAAGGTAATGATCTACATTCCTCAGTTGATGCGATTATTTCTCAAAACAATATTTTATCTAGAACCAATATTAAACTTTCTATAAAAGTAACAGATTTGGAACAAGAAAAAGACTTCAAAGAAAATGAAGACCATGAATATTCTTGGTTACTTTTTGTTAGGATAGTTTACTTGATAAAATTAAAACTCTATAAAATAATAAAATTGATATTTTTAATGAACTTACTTCCGTTAAAGAAGAAAATGAATTCATTAAAATCTATAGAATCTCATGCTCATTCACTCTATCATAAAATTGAAGTGCTAGACTTAGAGTGACTTCTTAGAATTCCCTGATAAATTTATTGAACATTAATATTTACCTTTAGTATAGGATTATTGTTTATCCATTTTAAAAATGGAAAGAGCTGAGGTGACCATATCCATTGACATTTTAAAAAGGAATTTCAAAATAATATTGATTTTAATGTTAAACTTTGAAGAAAATTAAAGATCTTTCATTAGAATTAAATTCTAACTATTAAGACATTTATAGAGGAAATACATTGCATGCAAAATCTTCAACGTAAAATCATTTGTCCACATTTCATTGCGGTTTTCAGATTTTTCATAAATAAATGAAATATGATAAGATAGAAAATTTGAAGTAGAAGAATGTTGTTGCTCTTATGTCTTGCAAAAATCATAATTTTCATGATAGAAGACCTAATACAAATATTATTTGTTCTTATTTTCATAAGAAAGATCATCATAAATATTTTTTAAAATTGAATAATGTTTAATGTTTTGAAAAGGTTTTTCGCAATACTATTTCTCCCATGCCTTATCCTATAATTTTAAAATGTGATCATTATCACAGAAAGGACATTTGAGATCATTTCATTGTTTTCTTGGTCGACCTTGCACTTTCATAATGCTAGCAAGAATTATAGCTTTGTTAAGAATAATGTTGTGGGACAACAGAGTAAAAATTTTCATCATGTTCAAAATGAGAAGGGCAAGAATATTTTTAATACTCCCAAGATCTAACTTACTCCTAATTGGCCAGGGTTTAGTCAAGTGTGGATTAAGAAGGAAGTTTTACATAAGATAGAATTAGAGACTAAATTGGATCCCTCCTTGGTTTCCCTCATTTACACTAGATATAAAGCTTTCTTGTTGTGCCTAGGACTCTTTAGATCATTTATCTTGTTTCTTGGCTCGTTCTACTCTTGTGTTGCTTTGTTGCATTTTCATTTATACTTTTGATGGTTATGTGCTTGCGGGTTAACTTTCTAAAATTGACTGATTAATTTATGAACTATATTTGCACGTAATGTTATATCTTAGTTGTGTCTATGACTATGAACTCTATGACTAGAATTAAAAATCTTTAAAAGTTTATGATCTTTTAAGCTTAAATTATCTTGAGTATATGTCAAAACTCGTTCCACTTACACCTTACTACTTTTTTAGAATTATCTTATGGACGAAACTCATCTGAGTTATGATTTGGCTCTTCAAAATGTATGTGATTTGAAAAAGGTGTAATTTTAGCCTTTGTGCTTGTGAGTTTTTATTCAATCATGGTTGAAGTTAAAAATTGCTATATTATTTAAAATTATGATTGATGATGTGGTAAGGGCTGCAACTTTAGGTTTGTAGTAACTACCTTTTACGGGAAAAGTTCCCCACCTTTAATAATGCTTAAGGGATTGACACCACAAGAATTTTTTTATTTTTAAAATGATGTCTCAAAGAATTTAATATGTCCAAATTTGGGTAACACCAAGGATATGAGACTTATAATATTTTAATCATAAATCGCTTATTGAGGAAGAAAAAAGTGTTAGTTAAAAATTTTACTTTTTCAAGGAAAATGATACTTTTTCAAAGAGATTCATTAAAATTTGAAACTTCTTGGTAAAGAGTGTTTGCTTTGATTTCATCGGATAAATTCTTATATTTTCCTTCTTTTTCTTTCACGCGAGTTATCTCATGTGTGCTTTTTTAATTAATTAGAAACATATTATATACATTTTATTAGCTAGTTTATTCTTGTTTAGAGAACATGGAATAACCATATACCTTTATTATAACAATGCGATTGCAATTTTTTTTAGTTCATTAATCAAAGAATTTTTAGATAGTGGATCTTTTATATATGGTCGCGTTGTTGTAATACCCCGTACTTTTATAGATATTTAAATTGCTTAAATTTCATAAGTGGAGTAATTTGGTTATTAGAGGAAATTACTGTAAATAGTAATTTTGGAATTTATGAGTGTAATTAAATAAATTTAGAAAATAAAGTGAATAGTAAATATTAGTTTGCAAGTGTAGGATTAATATTTACATGGATTATATTTCCTTACGGGACTAAGTATACGAGTTAGATTATTTTAATTACATGTCGCAGTTGGGTAAAGCGATGAAGGAAAATATTTTATTTGGAAAACACGCGTATTGAGATGGGTTGGATTTAATTAGTGAATTTTAGTTAAGTGACTCAGATGGAGATTTTGAGTGCGCGGTTGGTTTAGGAATGCCCGAGATAGTCAGAATAGAGTATCCGGGGGTAGCGTTTAGGTCCCGGGAATTTTTGTACTAGTAAGGACTCACAATTGAGTAAACGAGTCATTTTTGGGTTTATAAGGGATAAGCCCTTATTTCTCTCTTATAATTCATGAGAGAGAGGAAGAGAAAGAAATAAAAGAGAGAAAAGAGAAAGAAGAGAAGAAAGGAAGGAAAAGGAAGAGAGAAAAGGGGATTCCGGGCCAAACTCCACGGGATTTGACTCGAGGTCGTCGGATTTCATCCACGAGGCAAGTGTTTACTTTCCCTATTCATTTGAGTGTGTATATCTCATATTCTAGTTAGTAAACTATATAATTTTGGGTTTAAACCTTTAAAATAAATTTGAGAAATTTGAATATGAGTTTACAAATTGATGTAGTGTAGACTCTTAATGATTTCTAGTGTTAAACTGACGCGACCTTAAATGTGTCTAGTGTGCGTGCTATTTAGGCCCAAGTGCAAGCCTGTAGCTTAACTAATAATCCGATAAGTCAGGTATCGATCCTCAGGGAAACAGGACGAACAAAGTCGTAACGACTTTGGAAAGATGAAGGTAACCTAATTTGAGCCTAAAAAGAAGGAAAATGTGATTTGGATTGTGAAATTACTGCAACTAGATGCAAATATGAAAATGAGTAACTAATGAAATTATGAATAAATGTAATACAATTACTCTAAGTAACTAAAGGACTAATGATGATTTGACTAAAACTTTACTTATGAAATGAGAAAGATATGGCGGGTTACAATCCCCCACACCCTAGTAATTCACTTCGTAGGATACTAGATTCAGAATTAAAGCTTTAAATGAATGCGAATTTTTAATGCTCCTAAGTATTACATATATGAGGGATCGTACCCCGCATAGTATGTAAGCAAAGGTTGAGTTAAGACGCGATCTTTAACACTCCTAAGTATTACATATATGAGGGATCGTAGCCCGCATAGTATGTAAGCAAAGGCTGAATTAAAGCAATATTGTATTAAGCTAAGATTATATGACACAATTCACCTAAGATTTTAATTCTAACGTCTATTTCCACTATCATGAATTACATCGGGTGAGGTTCATGCACCCCGACCCTTGAAAAATTATCCGGTCATATTGAAACTAGAAGAAAACATGCGTTGAATGAAAGAAACCATTTTTACTAACAACTGAATATGAAAAAGAATGAAATTACTCACTAAGAAATTAGCTACTGCAAATATGAAAGCAAGAATTGGAATAAAATCACTTGAATTGCAAAACTGGAATTAAAACTAGGGTTTTTTGTTGTTTCTCCTCTAAGATAATTTCAAAGTTTCTCTAAAACGGATTAGAAGCCTCCTTCTTATCTGGGAGTTATTTTAAATTTATACCCTACGAAAATTACAAGAGTTGGAAGCATATAAAACTCTATCAAGAAGAAGATCAGGTCAAATCTCGAACCCTGGATCGATCCAGTCAGGACATATCGGACAGGTCCGGGTAACAATAGGATTGATCCTTATTTCAAATTAATCGGATTGGTCCGCTAGACAGGTCACTATGCAGTGATTTTGAAGGCTGAATTAATCCCATTTTTGGGGATACCGGATTGGTCCGGTAGACGTATTATTATTCATTGATTTTGAGGGCCAGACTGATTCATTTTTTGGGGATACCGGATTGGTCCAGATTGGCTTCTCAATTTCTCTTGATTATCTCTTTAAAATCTCTTGATTATCTCACATCTTCAGGTCTTCATAACTTCTTCTCCAGAACTTGGATGGGGACGCCATTTCTTCCTACGCGTTCATAAACTCGAGTTCTTTGACTTTTATTTTGGGTCCTCAACCGGATTTCTGGTAAAAATTATTCTTTTGCCCTTTTGATTCATCCTCTTTCTTTTCTCTTGCTTATTTCGGTTTCTTTCTTTCTTTCATGTATTAAATATCTATAAAATCAATAAGAAATACACGAAACTCGGGATACTTATTAGATGAAACTATTATCACAAATATGAGATAAACTAATTCATCGTACGTTGTCCAAGGTAATAAAAGTCTCTAAATTAAGGGATAAATTTGGAAGAATTTATGCCTAATCAAACCCCCTAACTTAGAACTTTGATCGTCCCGAGCAACGTAAAAGAATTCAAATATGATCCAACCCTAAAAATGGGATAGAATACCTCTTTCGCGGGCAAGCGGTTGTATTTAGCGTAGGCAACAAGCCTTTAAACCCCTAGGTCACCCTAGTAGGACGAGTTATGTCTCGTGAGGATTTGCAGCGAATATACCCACAAAATTCGACTAAAAGAAAATTCAAAATGCGCAAAAATTGTATAACTCAATTTTCCACAAAATAGTCATCATCAATTCATGTTCAAGAGTCTCAAATCATAGTGCGTGTGTGCGGAGCCAGAAATTTAACTGAGGATATCCACCGATTGATCATTACGTTACTTATCCAAAAATTTGTTTTGATTTCAAAATCTCATGGGATGCTCTCACAAACAAATCTCTCGGAAGGGTGGATATTTTCTCTCGGTATGCGTGATTTATAAGAGTAAATGCATTGGAACCAACTTCATGCACACAAATAAAAAGACGAAATTTTATGGTAAATGGATCTCATCATCGGATTACGGTTATAAGAAAATGGGAATATTGCCTCTAATTCATATTTATAATCCCTTTTATTATCTTTTCGTGTTCTATCTCTCCACGCGGTACCCAATTTCGCAATTTGGACTCTGTTAGGACTTTTTCGGGTTAAAGGTGTATTGGGTAAAATGGGAATGGTAGGGAAATCTGGAATTATAAAGTTTTCTTATGATGCCCGTTAATGCTTTTTCGGGCTTTTGCTCATTTATTTTTTTTTTCTATTTTTTTTAATTTCCACACTTTTCTTTTCTAGCTATTTTTGTTGAGTATATCTATTCTTTTCTTGCCCCTTTTTATGCACTTTCCAGACTTAATTTTTGGGATTATTAACTTTTGCAATTCCGGGCCAATTGGGGTTTTTTGTGTTGTCAAACGAAAGGGAAAACTTATTCTGCTCAATTTTGGTTTACAAAAGGGATATTTTTTCGCTACGTTTTTTGGCCAATATTTTTGGATATTAAATGAGAGCCTACTTCATTGTCCGAAATATTAATTGCGTTACCATATGCGTCTCAAGATTAATTTAGTTTAGAGATTTATTTGACACATTTTTCAAGACAATATCACACATTTTCCCTAACTGGTCAAAGTGAAAGATTTGAGATCCTTGATGACTTATTAGAATGCTGAAACGAACTTTGAGTTAACAAATAACTCGGATTGATTTATAAATTCACAAAAATGAAAGGCTCGAATCTCAGCGGGGTTGTTATTCTCCACATTTATTCGCTAAGTCGTCTACGTTCGCTCAATTTCCGTCTTTGGTCAATTTTGGCTTTGTGTATTATGTTTTTACAATTTGAGACTTTAAACCTAATTTTAATGATATTTTTGAAAAATTTGAATTCTAATTTTTTTTGAAGAAAAATATTTTTGGATTTTTCAAAATTTTATGATTTGTTTGTAATTTCTGGGCATTTTTGAAAAATTGTGAAGTTTTAGAAAGACGCACTTGTGACCCTCCAACTTAGACTTTTGCATTGTCCTCAAGAAAAAAAGGACGAAATATAGCTCAAAGCGAATTAAAAGCGCGAATAAATAAAACGAACAAATATGAAAAATGAAGAATTTTATATAACGGAACAACATGTGTTACAAATGGAAAGTAAAGCAAACAACCATGTGAAAATAACCAACAATTAAACAACCAATTTTTAGAAGAAAACATCACTAGGGCGGGGGGTTGGAGGTTTCGGGCATGCTGGGGTCATACAGGTCATAGAAGAAGCTGGGAGGGGTCCACCGAAGTTGAGTTAGTACATGTGAGTTTGGAGACGATGCATCATGCTCGAATCCCTTCGGTAGGCCGCTTGATCCCTATTGTATTGTGTGATGAATCCGTCAACCCGGGCTTCGACCACCAAGAGATGCCGATTAATTTATGTGTTGGCGGGTGAGCAATTAGAATTGTCACCACTGTCATAATCTGCGTCGCCCTCTCCCATTAAAATGTCCTCCTCCTCTTTGTCGCTGCTCTCGTCATCACCACTCACTTCTGCCTCTTCATCACTATCCTCCTCCTCGGTGTCACTAGCCTCTTGTGCCATTCGATCTTGGATGTGGGATTGTTGTCTTTCCAGTTTGGCCCGTGTGGTGAATACAAGTGGGGTTGTTAGGCACGGGAAATCTTACGGGGGTGCAATGCCGGTGTTGGCTAACATGGATGTGATGAGACGGGGAAAGGGGGGAGGGGTGATGCCCTTTCTAACCATGGCGGAAAAGAATATATCCTTTTAAATGCACGCAGCCAGGCTAATGGGGGTGTTGTGGTCGAAGAGGTGGTAGACGAGGGTGGCTTGACGCGAGCGCATCGCCAACTGATTGCCTATAGGAAGAATGTTGGCGCACACTATATTGAAAGTGAGGCTCACTTTGTCGCTTAGCTGGCCCACCAGGTAGGTTTCGGTATTCCAATTAGCATTGGGGTCGATGCGAGTCTTGCACATGTATTTTTCAAGAAGGGCGAGAGGGTTTGGGTATATGTATTGCTATGGGGATGGGATATCTTTGGCAGCCAACTTTTGGGACAGAAGTTCCAAAGATAAAGGGATGCGGATGCAGCTAATGTAAGCTTCAGTCGTGTGGTGGACGATGCGAATAAGGGAGCCATATAAGGTGCGTACTAAATTGGGCCTTACCACATCATGAGGTTAGTTGAGGAAACGACCCCAACCCCGGGCCATGAAAAGAGCGGTGACATAATTAGGCATGTCATTCCAAATGACTTGGCGCTCTATTTGGAGTTTGCGAGGTTGGCCGAAGAAACGTTCACACCACTGTTGTTCTTAACGGGAGCGGTAGTCGACGGCGCCGTCGGCGATAATTGTGATGGAATCGTATTTTTGGGGAGTTAGTTGGTTGGACATGGTTATGGGATTGAGTATGAATGTTGGGCAGAATAGGTTAAAGAGAGAAGGTCATGAGTAGTGGTGGAGGAAATGGGGTGGGGAAGGTGTACGATTTATAGGTGGTGAGGGGAGAGGGTAGGGGAGAATTTGGAGGGAAAAGGGGGGAAGGATTTGGGATGGAGAATGGGTGTTGGGAGGGGGGGGGGGGGGGGGGGAGGAGAAAATGGAGGGATTGGGGGAAAAGGGGCTGAACCTAGGGAAAGCCAAGAGTTGTAGATACCAGACCAATCCGGGTCTCCAGGATCGGATCGATCCGAGCCTGTATTTTTTTATTTAGATATTTTCCTAATCGGACCAATCTGTGTGCCCAGTACCGGATTGGTTCAGTCCCCAGAATGGATCTAGTCTACCTATGTGCTGGTATAAACTCCTCCTACGACTTTCGACTGCTCCTACTGACGATCCGACACCTGTTTGACTTGATTACCTCTCTCCTCAATATTGTGTCTCTAAAATTCTCACATCGTAAAGCATGCTAGTTCTCGAATTCCTCTCCTCTTGTGATGTGATCCTACGGACTCCACTATCCTAACCTACGTGCAGCTACTATACATAAGAATTCACCCCATACACGTCAAGGGTGAGACAACCTCTCAATTCAAGCTCACTCGACCCCGTAAACGGGGTCCGACAACCAAATGGTGTTGATCTCTTCTACGCATGCCTCAACATATAGCTTTAAGCGCTATCCATTAACTTTGAACGCGTTCCACCCTTTGGGATCTTCCAATTCTACTGCTTCGTGGGGCAATACGCTCTTCATAACGAATGGGCTAGTCCATCGAGACCACAATTTACCCAAAAATAGATGAAGCCAGGAGTTATAAAGGAGTGAATTTTGTCCCAGTTGAAACTCTTATAGTTTAATAATCTTATCATGTGCAAGTTTCATTTGGGCTTTTGAAATCTTGGCATTCTCATACGCATCATTGCGTATCTCCTCTAACTCATTTATTTGAAGCTTGCGAGCTTCACCAGCTTTGTCCATATGATAATTTAACCTATTTATTACCCAATACGCTTTGTGCTCCAACGCAACGGGAAGATGACAAGGTTTGCCATACATAAAGTGGAATGGGGACATTCTGAGTGGGTTCTTGTATGCGGTACGGTAGGCCCATAGCGAATCATTTAATCAAAGGGACCAATCTTTTCGGTCAGGATTGACGATCTTTTCTAATATGAGCTTGATTTCACGATTAGCCAACGAGGCCTGCCCATTCGTTTGTGGGTGATATGTCATTCCAACCTTGTGAATGACACCATACTTTTCAGAAGTCTTTCAAACAGCTTGTTGCAGAAGTGTGTGCCGTTATCACTGATTATCACTTTAGGTGCACCGAAGCGAGAAAGTATGTGTTCGTAAAGGAACTTTATCACCACTTTATTGTCATTAGTCTTGGTAGCTATAGTTTCTACCCATTTAGAAACGTAGTCTACTTCTACTAGGATGTATAGGTAACCAAAGGACGGGGGAAAAGGTCCCATGAATTCAATACCCCAGCAATCGAAAATCTCAATGATAAGAATCGGGGTAAATGTCATCATGTCTCGTTGGGTGATCGCCCCCATCTGTTGACACTTGTCGCGGATTTTCAATAATTGTTAACATCTCGAAACATTATGGGACAGTACAAACCACTTTCGAGAATTTTAGCAGCTGTCTTTTTCACGAAAAAGTGGCCTCCACAGGCTTTCGAATGACATTATTGGATGACTCTTGGAATTTCATCATCTTATATGCATCGTCGGATAATTTGATCAGCATAATATTTAAAGAGGAATGGCTCATCATAGAAAAACATGCGCGACCATGTGATGAACCTCTTCTTATTTTGCGGTGTCCAATTAGGAGGGATGACTCCCGTGACAAAATAGTTCACTATATCTGCAAACCAGGGCAAATATGAGGTGGCAAAGAGTTGCTCATCTGGAAAATACTCATCTATGGGTGTAGGATCACTAGGTACGTTGGATGAAAGCCATGATAAGTGATCGACAATGACATTTTCTTCTCCTTTTTTATCTCTAATGGAGAGATTAAACTCTTGTAGGAGTAGGATCCACCTTATGAGGCACGACTTTGCGTCTTTATTTGCAAGTAGATATTTTAAAGCCGCGTGGTCGGTGAAATAAGTGATGGGGTATCCGATAAGATAGGACCGAAATTTGTCGAGAGCGAATACTACCGCTAGAAATTCATTCTCCGTGGTGGAGTAGTTGAGTTGTGGTCCGATAAGAGTCCGGATAGCGTAATAGATGACATGAGCCTTGTTGTCTTTTTTTGGATCAAAACAACCCATATCGCATAATCGCTAGCATCACACAAAAGGTCGAATGATAAGGACCAATCCGGAGCTTGCATGATGGGAGCGCACACAAGCACGTTTTTCAATTTTACAAAAGCACTTTGGCATGCTTCTATCCACTCGAATGGGTGTCCTTCATAAGAAGATTACTTAAGGGTCTAGCGATAGCGCTAAAGTCCTTAATGAACCTTCTATAAAACCCTGCGTGGCCCAAAAGGGACCACACGTCTTTTAGCGATTTAGGCGGGGGTAGGTAAGCTATGACATCTAATTTTGCTCGATCGACCTCAATCCATTTGGATGACACGATATGGCCAAGAACTATACCCTCGATTACCATGAAGTGGCATTTTTCCCAATTTAGCACTAAGTTCTTTTCCACACATCGGGCTAGTACTTTCTCAAGATTCGCTAAACATAGGTCGAAGGAGGTTCCAAAAACACTAAAGTCATCCATAAACACATCTAGCCCTCTCTCAACCATGTCACTGAATAAGCTCAACATGCACCTTTAAAAGGTCGCCGGTGCATTACACAAGGCAAATGGCATACGTTTGTAGGCAACCGTTCCAAAGGGGCAAGTGAAGGTCGTCTTCTTTTAATCAAGTACATCTACCTTAATTTGGTTATATCTGGAATAACCATCTAGGAAGCAGTAATAAGGGTGACATGCTACTCTTTCAAGCATTTTATCGATAAATGGCAAGGGAAAATGGTCTTTTCGAGTTCCCGCGTTGAGTTTTCGGTAATAAATGAAAATGCGCCACCCAGTGGTGGTACGTTAGGGAACTAACTCTCTCTTGGAATTTTCAATCACAGTCACGGCCAACTTCTTCAGGACAACTTGAACAGGGCTCACCCACTTGCTATCCGAGATTGGGTAGATAATCCCGGCATCCATAAGCTTTATAATTTTAGTCCTCACCACATCTTTCATTATGGGGTTTAGCCGTCTTTGCATTTATCTTGAAGGCATAACGTCCTCCTCGAGGTTAATCTTATGGGTGAAAATTAAAGGGCTTATTCCCTTTAAATCCGCTATACACTAACCAAAAGAACTTTGGTTCTTCTTCAAAATCTTTAATAGTTTACCCTCGTGCTATTCATCTAAACCAGAGGAGACCATAACAGGAAATGTCTCACTTTTACTTAGAAAAGCATATTTAAAATTTGAGGGTAGTTTCTTCAACTCGAGAGTCGGTAATGTGTCGCTAGAGGGAACCATGCGTGCTTCCCTTAGTGGTAACTCTTCGAATCGAGAAACCCAATTAACATCTCTCACATCCTCGTATGACGCTCTCTCATTGAGTAAGCCTCTCAACTCCTCTATCTCCCTCTCAAACTCGGTGTAAGATACCTCACTCGCATGAATAGAAAATAGGCAAGCTTCTAAGGCGTCTCCATAGTAATTTTCCTCAAAGTGTTCTTCTACAATATCCTCAATTAAACTCACCATGTGAAGATCATCTTCTTCCCCTGCTTGTTAGGCTATGTTGAAGATGTTTGTCTCTAAAGTCATATTCCCAAAAGTGAGTTGCATCTGCCCATTTGTATTATTGATAACTGCATTAGCCATGGCTAAAAATGGGCATCCAAGGATGATGGGAACATGATTTTTTGAGGCGAAGGAGGGATCTATGTCCCAATTGAAAAAATCTATCGGGAAGTAGAAAGTGTCCACTTGGAATATCACGTCCTCAACTATACCCCTTGATATCTTAACGGTTCAATCCGCTAACTGGAGAGTGATCCTTGTGGGCTTAAGATTACCCAGCTCAAGTTTCCTATAAGTTGAATAGGGGAGGATATTGACACTTGATCCCAAATAGAGTAAGTCTTTTTCTAATTTTTTCTCTCTAATGGTGCAGGAAATGGTGGGTGCAGCGGGATCTTTATATTTTGGTGGGAGATCATTAAGAAGGACTGAGGTCACATTTTGTGCTTGAAACACGTTCTTCTTTACCTTCATCCTCCTCTTGACAGTCAATAAGTCTTTTATGACTTTTGCATTGGATGGGATTTGCCTTATTGCATTGAGGAAAGGTAAGTTTAATATCACGTTCTTAAGCACTTCTTCACTTATGGTCCTTTTATGGACATGAACCAATATTTGACGAAATGGCGCAGGGGAGGGTGGTTTCACAACTACCTCGGGCTCACTAGTGTTTTCTTTTTCACTCTCATTCAAGGAGATATCGTTGGCCTATTTTGTGCAAGGCAAATTTTCCTTGTCATTTGAAATGTCATGTGAGGGAGGTGATAAATCGATAACTCTCCCACTACAAAGAGTGGTTACAGATTGGCAGTTCTCCTACTATTATGTAGAGGTGGAACTAACACTAGGTTAACTTTGGGGAGTTCCTTGGCCTTGGGCAGGAAACTTTCCCTTCTCTTGGATGCTCAATGCGGACTGCATCTTGGAGATGTTTGCATTTATTTCGGCGAACATCCGTTCATATCGAGCATTGTTTGCATCTTAATAATTTATGAATTGGTTCATTGTATCCTCGAGGCTTCTCCGTGGTGGAGCTACATATGGAGCTGGAGGTGGTGGTTCTTGTTGGTATTGAGGAGGTGGTGGAGGTGGGACAACCTATGCATGTGAATTCATCGCAGCTTGTGGTTACCCATAGTTGAAACTAGGATGGTTTCTCTACGAAGGGTTGTAAGAGTTCCCATGCAGGGCATTAAAATTCCCCTTGAATCCTCCTATAGCATCAACCTGCTCGGTGTGCTGGCCTTGTAGGCAAAAATTGTCGGGCATGCCTTTGTGGAGTGGCCCGCCTCGCAGATAGCACACACTTTTTCTTTCAAACCATGGATGGATCCGGAGATATTTCTCAATCGACCATCAAACCACTCTTTCATATCTCTCTGAAACTGATCGAATCAATGGTCTATTACAGTATTTCTATCCAAGTGGTATACACCGGATGTAGTTTGACTGATAGATAGTTTTCTAGGTCGATCTTGGTTGGGATCAGATGTGTCCCATGCTTGAGTAGTCTTTGTGAAATACTTAAGATGGGCCTCGACATCGCATGAGTTTAAATCCCAAAAGGGTCTTTCACACATTGTTTGCACAAGTTGTTTGGAAGCTATTGTCAACCCATTATGGAAGAAAGATATCACTAGATTTTTGTCAGAACCAAGGTGGGGGCATGCGCTTACTAACTCTTGGAACCATTCCCAACATTTGTCAAAAGACTCATTATCGTGTTGTCGAAAATCTTGGATTTGAGTCTCGGTAGAGTTGGTCTTGTAATGCAGATAGAATTTTGAGACAAACTTAGACTGCATATCTCTCCCGGAAGTGACGAAGTTCGGGGGTAGAGACCATAGCCAGGTCTTGTCTTTATCCTTTAAGTAAAAAGGATAAAGCTTGAGGCGAACGACATCTTGCGTGCAAGTTTGATCACCAAATGTGTCACATGCCTCTTCGAACTCATGAATATGCAGGTATGATTTCTCTGAATCCATGTCATGAAATGTAGGGAGAATCTGTCTCATCCCATTGCAAAAGTGGAACTGACCGGCAGTAGACGAAAATAAAATGTAACCAGGGGTGATAGTCCGCTCAGGAAAGAGTAAGTCTTTCATAAGACGATAGGGGAGATATCCCTCTCTAGTATCGAAACTCGCTGCGTCAGACATTACTCTTGTACTCTCTTCAAATGACTCTATATACTCACTCAGTGTCCTAGATGTGTGACTTGAAGTTTGACTCAGGGTGTATCTAGTGATAGAGTGATCGGGAGTATAAATTGGAAACCAGAATTGTGGAACGCAAGGTGTGGGGGGGCTTCCAGAGTTATACTCAATGATGGGATTTTCATGGATTCTGATTGGAGTATTGTGAGGAGTCTGAGTGTGTTGAGGATTTTGCATTAAAGGCTTTTTGAGAAATGATTTTTTTTAAAAGATTTTTTTGTATGTTTTTGGATTTTCTTGGTTAAAGTTTTAGATTGAATTGATCTAACCTAAGTCTCGCCAAAAACTTGGCGCGACCACAAATGTGTCTAGTGTGTGTGCTATTTAGGCTCAAGTGCAAGCCTGTCTCTTAAGTAATAATCCGAAAAGTCAAGTATCGATCCTCAGGTAAATAGGACGAACGAAGTCGTAACGACTTTGGAAAGATGAAGGTAACCTAACTTGACTCTAAAAATAAGAAAAAGGTGATTTGGATTGTGAAATTACTACAACTAGATGCAAATATGAAAACGAGTAACTAATGAAATTATGAATAAATGAAATTCAATTACTCTAAGTAACTAAAGGACTAATGACGAATTGACTAAAACTTTACTTATGAAATGAGAAAGATAAGGCGGGTTACAATCCCCCACACCCTAGTAATTCACTTCGTAGGACACTAGAGTCAGAATTAAAGCTTTAAAGGAATCCGTCTTTTTAATGCTCCTAAGTATTACATATATGAGGGATTGTAGCCCGCACAGGATGTAAGAAACGGTTGAACTAAGACGCGATCTTTAACACTCCTAAGGATTACATACATGAGGGATCGTAGCCCGCACAGTATGTAAGCAAAGGTTGAATTAAAGCAATATCGTATTAACCTAAGATTATACGACCCAATTCACCTAAGATTTTCATTCTAATGTCTATTTCCCCTATCACGAATTACATCGGGTGAGGTTCATGCACCCCGACCCTTGAAAACATAGCCGATCATATTGAAACTAGAAGAAAACATGTGTTGAATGAAAGAAACCATTTTTACTAACAACTGAATATGAAGAAGAATGAAATTACTCACTAATAAATTAGCTACTACAAATATGAAAGCAAGAATTGGAATAAAATTACTTGAATTGCAAAACTGGGATCAAAACTAGGGTTTCTTGTTGTTTCTCCTCTGAGATAATTACAAAGTGTCTTTAAAACGGATTAGAAGCATCCTTCTTATCTGGGAGTTATTTTAAATTTATGCCCTACGAAAATTACAGGAGTTGGAAGCATACAAAACTCAGAAGAAGGTCAGCTCAGATCTCGAACCCCAGATCGGTCAGGTCAGGACATATCAGACTGGTTCGGGTAATTATCGGATTGATCCATTTTTCAAATAAACCGGATTGGTCCTCTAGATAGGTCTCTATGTAGTGATTTTGAAGGCCGGACTGTTATGTTTTTTGGGATTCCGGATTGGTCTGGTAGACGTAATCTTAGTCAGTGATTTTGAGGGTCGAACTGATCCATTTTTTTGGGATACCGGATTGGTTAGGATTGGCTTCTCAATTTATCTTGAATATCTCTTCAAAATCTCTTGATTATCTCACATCTTCGGGTCTTCATAGCTTATTCTCCAGAACTCGTATGGGGACATCGTTTCTTCCTACGCGTTCATAAACTCGAGATCTTAGACTTTTATTTTGGGTCCTCAATCGGATTCCTGGTGGAAATTATGATTTTGCCCTTTTGATTTGTCCTCTTTCTTTTCTCTTGCTTCTTCGGTTTCTTTCTTTATTTTATGTATTATATATCTGTAAAATTAATAAGAAATACAAGAAACTCGGGATACTTGTTAGACGAAACTGTTAGCACAGATATGAGATAAACTAATTCATATTACATTGTTCGAGGTAATAAAAGTCTCTAAATTAAGGGATAAATTTGAAAGAATTTATGGCTAATCATAAACCCATGTTAATGGTGTGCATATATGGTAAAAATGGAAGATTGAGAAAGTTAGGTTAGTTTTGTTATGGGTTTAAATCTTTGATTGAATGATTGAATACCTTGATTTTAATTGATGTGTTTAGTATATCATAGTTCGTAGATGATTATATTGATGGTGGATGACGTTGGGATGATTTTTAGGAGTGGTTTTGGTGAAGAAATTGGGAGAAAAGCCAAAATAGCCATAGCTGTCTCGTGCTGAATTTTCACAGGACCAGATCAGTTCAATTTTTGCTGATTTTTAGAAAACAAAAGTTGTAGATATTTTCGATATGGTCGTGTGGGCACTGACCGCGTTATTTTCTGATTTTTTTTAGATTTGATATGATTTTATTACTATAGGGTGTTCGAGACCAAAATGAATTATGGAGATAAATATTAGGGGCTCCTAAATATAGTGTGAGGACTTCTAAATTATTATTTGAGTGAGGTGTATACCTTGGGTTAGTTGAAAGTAAAATCCAGGACTTAGTAATATTAGGGGTGTTCGGGACGAGTAATACTCGGGGTGGTATTTCGGCGGGCGATTATATATATATATAACTGTGTGCGTAGAAAATGTAATTATATGTCGACTATATGTTTGAGTAAATCCTAGAATGTGAGTTGGATGGAATTTAGGATATAGGCTAAAGGTGATTGGGCGATTATCCGGTACGTTTATTGACGATTATTATTAGGTGATGCGATACCTATGGAACAAAAATAAGTTGATAAGTATACTTATTTAATTATTACGAATTGGTACATTCAGGTTTATCTTATAATCCTTAAAAGTGACTAAAGTGTGGTTTATATTTTAAGTAAGAGAATACTTATGGAATTAGAATATAAAATATATGAATACTTATATAATATTATGAATGGGAACATTCGGGATATTGGCTATTGCTATAAGAGTTCGGCAATTATAGCCAGAGTATATTGAGGAATGTTATATAATATATATACATGTATTGTTATAGTATATATACGATTCATTTATAAATATATTGGTATGCAACCGATATATTTATGTATGTTTATATCTCTATTGCTATCCCGTGAGGTTGCACGATGTGGGTGAATACCCTGGCTTACGGAGCATGGAGAGTACATTACTAGGTCATATCGTCCCGTATATGGGTGTGATATTTTTTATCCCACTTTCAGGAGGGAATATGATCGCCTCCACTGTTTTGTATTTCTGCCATGATCATGAGAAAGTCTGACTTGGTACCGGGGTTAAGTTGAGCAAACCCGGATGTGGATTGGTACTTTGAGACTGCATCCTCGAGTTATAACTCGGTGAGATGGTTAGTATACTTATGATTTTAAAATAGGTATTAATATACTTGTTGTTTATAGTATATTGCTTGTATATGATTATGAGATATCATATAACTTTATATGGTGTAAAATAAAATGAATAAGATGTTATTCTCCTTCCGGTCGTTTCATATTCGGACTTATACAAAGGTAAATTGTAGGTTCAAGTGAGAACTATTTATATAAGGGTTCTTATATGTTGAAGTAAAAAGGGTATTTTAAACTAGTGAAAATTATGGTATATAAACGGTATAGTTTCATATATAATCAAGGACTATATATATATATATATATATATATCACATGGATGATTATATTAACTAAAGCTTATGTAATAGCTTACGATATAATATATTATACAACGCAAGGTAGGTGATAGTTATAAGGATTTAGAAGATGGGTTAAAGAGATTAGTTTGGTAGGGTAGCTTAACTAGGTTTTTTTAAAAATGTATGCGATAGGTGTGCACTATTAGAAGAGGGGTGATGTGTATCTCATGAGAGTGTGATACCAGTTTAAATATGTGATATTTCATATTTTAAAATATGGCTTTTAAGCCCTGACCCGTTTCTCTGTTTCCCCCTCTCTTGTTATATATATATAGTTGTCCAAACACAGGGACGCCTGGATGATGATTCCTTCGAGTCAGACGTATGGAGCAGAAGCTGTGGATGCAAGCAGGTTTATTTTAGACACTTTTATCCTTGTAATCTAGATAGGAGGTACTGTAGAAACACTCGAGCCGATATCCCAACTTTATTCATTTATTCTTTTACCGCCTTTTAGTGCGGCATTCGATTTGGTTGTATCATGTTAAACCGATTGTTCGGTTATTTTATTTCATCTCAGTTGTTTGAATTAAACTGTGTGAAAGTTTTACTTGGTTGGTTTGGTTAAAAAGATTAGTTAAATAAAATTTGATGCCAGCCTAATAAGTTTTTAGTAATTAAATTGGTTTTCGACAGTGATGCTAAGAATGAACCATATGAGATTCCTGTTTTAATCTGGTATAGGATTGATCACCCGGTATTTTATTAGGTGGGGTATCACAGATGGTATCAAAGCATCAGGTTCTAATGTCCTTAGCAATCTGTGCGTACGTACTGCACTTTCAACGTTGCTTTCTATTTGAGATAGAGACTTACGATTAGAATTGTTGATTTCTATTGTGAGATTTTGTTCTCCTGTCATTATGTAAGATTATAGTAAATCTTTTGCGCGCTCGTCCGAGATTCGTGTGCTGATCGATGAAGGGCGATCAGGGAAGGCCATGATGAGGACAACATAAGGCGGGGCTTAGTTGAAGCTGTAAGTTAAAGTTGGGAATGAGGACCGCAGTAGAGGTCACTCCCCTTATGGCATTGTCAAGGATTGTTGCGACGACTACTAAAGTATAGTAATTATAATTATCTACGTACCGCTGTAGTAGAGAGCGGTGCTAAACTTGAATTACCCAATGAAGTTAGATTGGGAAAGAGGTTCGAAAGGTCTTTGATAAGGACCATACATTGAAGTTTGAGTTATACGGAGTTAGTGTAATGTTATTCTGTGGAATTAGAAGGCTCGGAAGGTTTTGCTTAGAGCAGGGTATGGAAATGCCCAGATGTGAAAATTTGAGGAAAAATTTCACTCGTTGGAGCAATGTTGAAATGGTGAGAATGGTGGTCACCATATTTGAGGGAGCGGGATGTTTTTCTCATAGAGAAATCTTATGGATGGTTTTAACCGTTTGTTCCTTTGGTTTATCAGGAATGAGGAGAATGCAGTTTCTGGGTTATTCACTTAAGGATAGGTCAGAGGCCGACAGTGAATAAAGAGTGATATGGTCAACTAAACTTTTTATCGAATTAAGGTAGGTACGGTGAAGAAAGAGTCCTTCAGTGGAATGATAGGCTCACTAGTAAGTGTTACTAACACGTATGGAGAATCTGTGTTTGTGAAACCCCACATGTGAACATCCTCCTGGGGGTCTCATTGAAACAGGGCAGTTGAGGATGGTATTCGGTTTCCTTTTAGTCGGAGGAGCTAAGGGAACTATGAACGTGATTGTCAGGATCGAGGCTATAGAGTTCGAGATACTAATAACCTTAATAGGCTCAAGGTAGCCATATATGAGGAATGTGGTGGTGTAGAGTGTGGAACCACACAGTTAGTCCTTGACCAATGAAATTAAAGGACAAGAAAAGGGTACCGAGATGGGGGAATTGATTAAAGTAGTTTTTGGTTCGGTTAAGACAAGTGTACTGTGTCTGGAAACCAATTGGAGCAGTCAGGGAGATTGGCGAAGTTATTGTTATGAGTTTCACGTTAGAAGAAGGAGTTATATTTTATGTGGTTAGATAGCGTCATAGTATTTTGTTAACCCTAGATTCGTGTGTGTGATTCGAGTTTACTGGTAGTATCGGTAACATTATATAATGTATATTTATATGTTTTTCCTGGTAGCGGGGTTCTATTTTCTTCATTCGTTATGAAAACGGGTGTTGGTATTTTGAGCTTATATTTGGCCTTGCACTGCTCGTTTAGTATGTGTTAAACTTAATATGGCTTTAATTGGTCGAAGCGATAGCAACTAATGATTGCAAGGCTATCGTACACGTGGTTACAGGGTGGAACTGGTTATTTTTGCGATATCTCACCTGGATGCGGGTTGAGCTCGCCATATTTTATTATATGTTTAGATGGAACCTCGATGAGGAGATATTTCATTTTCCCGATTTTAGTGAGTGGCGACCTTATAGGTATGATTTAAGTTATGTAGGATTCAGCGTTAAGCTGTGAGTTTAGGCTTGTTGTTGTTTGTGCAAAGGACTTAGTTTTAGTACAAGAACTTTTTGGTATGGCTCCTTAAAAAGAAGTAGGAGTTCATACCACATTTTTTTGATAGATGGGATAGGATTATCCCAGTTGCATATTTGAAGCTAGCGGACCTCCATGACCGACAAAGTTAAGTAGTAGTGTACCCGAGGGGTTCCTTGTTTGGATTTCGCTTGCGAGACACTCCACGCATGAACCTTAACAACGTCGGGAGTGGAGAGATGTTATGGGATGCAAGGATGTTAGTTTTGATGATAAGTTACCTATTGTACAGAAAACACTATAAATTGAGAGCTATGTCATGGTTGGAGGCTTATAGAGATGGAAGTGCTATGGAAAAGCATTGAAATGGTTCTCACACAGTAAGTAATGGGTGAGGTAATATTTAGAGAATTAATTTGAGGCTTATAGCCAAGACTTTATTAAAAAGGCAAATTTTGAGGTAGTATGCTTTGGTTATGATGTTAGTAATACTTGTGCAGAGTATAGGCGTCCCGATTAGTTAGACTTTCCATTTCGTCGAGATGGAAGGACATAGTGATAGAAACGTGTTAGTGTGTTTATGAGGTTCGATTTAGAACGTCCCGGTTGTGTGCATTAGGTTGTTATATCTTGATGAATGGCAAGGCGAGAAAGTAGTGTAACGGGAGGGTTCCTTGTTTGGATTTCGCTTTGCGAGACGTCCCACGCATGAAACGAAGCTAATGTCAGGAGTTAGGAAAGGCCTTGGCCTCTAGGGATATAGTTAGGATAGTACTCATCTTACGTGTGTAGTAAAACACATCGATTTTAGGAATACCATGGAATAAGGCCAGTGGGGCAAGTGGCGTTGATGTAGGAAGATTGTAGTGAGTTAACCAAAAGAAGATTGGCTGGTTAACTTTAATAAGGATTAGATTTCCAGGTATAGGAAGAATTTATCTTGAGAAGATTGTTGAGAATACCCAGTTGTTAGCACTGGGCCAAGAAAATGAGGCCCATTTTTAGAGAGAGTGCTACATGTGTGACGTTTGCAATAGTTTTGCCGATGTGCACGAGTAAAAGTGTGTGTGATACCGCCCAAAAAAGAAGATGCGTAGTATATAAAACTGAAGAATATGCTATGGGGAAGTTATAAATGGATTTACATTTGGAATTTTATGGATTTAACGCCATAGGAGGTATGTGATAATCCAATTCAATCAGACGACGGGAGTAGCCAAGAGCTAGTGTAGTTACCTTTTCTAAAGGAAATTAGACGTCCTACTGTAGATGAGTGGTCATTTAGAGTCATGGTTTTTCGATGGGATCAATATATTAGAGCTACGATTATAGTCTTATTTTCTTTATATGCGGTTATAGAAGCACTATGTGCGATATGTTGTCGTTATAGTTAACCTTACGATCGAGGTAGTATTTTAGCATATATAGATTTAGTTAAGCTTGTGGTTATGCTAGTGCGTTAGAATATAATCCTTGAGATATGTGGTATATGGTAGGGTACCATTGGTTAGTACCATTCGGCTTCGGTGTACTAGGACGGAGTGACATTGGTGGTACAGGTTGTATCCAAATTTTGAGGAAGAAATTCCATTATAAGGAGGGAAGAATGTAATACCCCATACTTTTATAGATATTTAAATTACTTAAATTGCATAAGTGGTATAATTTAGTTATTAGAGGAAATTACTGTGAATAGTAATTTTGGAATTTATGAGTGTAATTAAATAAATTTAGAAAATAAAGTGAATAGTAAATATTAGTTTGCAAGTGTAGGATTGATATTTACATGGATTATATTTTCCTACTGGACTAAATATACGAGTTAAATTGTTTTAATTACATGTTGCAGTTGGGTAAAGCGACGAAGGAAAATATTTTAGTTGGAAAACATGCGTATTGAGATGGGTTGGCTTTCATTAGTGAATTTTAGTTAAGTGACTTAGAGGGAGATTTTGAGTGCGCGGTTGGTTTCGGAATGGCCGAGATAGTCAGAATAGAGTATCCGGGGGTATCGTTTAGGTTCAGGGGATTTTTTGACTAGTAGGGACTCACAATTGAGTAAACGAGTCATTTTTGGGTTTATAAGGGACAAGCCCTTATTTCTATCTTATAAGTCATGAGAGAGAGGAAGAGAAAGAAAGAAAAGAGAAAGAAGAGAAGAAAGGAAGGAAAAGTAAGAGAGAAAAGGGGATTCCGGGCCAAACTCCATGGGATTCGACTCGAGGTCGCCGGATTTCATCCACGAGGCAAGTGTTTACTTGCTCTATTCATTTGAGTGTGTATATATCATATTCTAGTTGGTAAAATATATAATTTTGGGTTTAAACCCTTAAAATAAATTTGGGAAATTTGAATATGAGTTTACAAATTGATGTAGTGTAAACTCTTAATGATTTATAGGGTTAAACTGACGCGACCACAAATGTGTCTATTGTGCGTGCTATTTAGGCCCAAGTGCAAGCCTGTCGCTCAAGTAATAATCCGATAAGTCGGGTATCGATCCTCGGGGAAACAGGACGAACGAAGTCGAAACAACTTTGGAAAGATGAAGGTAACCTAACTTGACCCTAAAAAGAAGGAAAATGTGATTTGGATTGTGAAATTACTGCAACTAGATGCAAATATGAAAATGAGTAACTAATGAAATTATGAATAAGTGAAATACAATTACTTATGAAATACAATTACTCTAAGTAACTAAAGGACTGATGATGATTTGACTAAAACTTTACTTATGAAATGAGAAAGATAGGGCGGGTTACAATCCCCTACACCCCAGTAATTCACTTCGTAGGATACTAGATTCAGAATTAAAGCTTTAAATGAATACATCATTTTAATGCTGCTAAGTATTACATATATGAGGGATCGTAGTCCGCACAGTATGTAAGCAAAGGTTGAATTAAGGCGTGATCGTTAACACTCCTAAGTATTACATATATGAGGGATCGTAGCCCGCACAGTATGTAAGAAAAGGTTGAATTAAATCAGTATCATATTAACCTAAGATTATATGACACAATTCACCTAATATTGTAATTCGAAAGTCTATTTCCACTATCATTAATTACATCGGGTGAGGTACAGGCACCCCGACCTTTGAAAAATTAGCCGGTCATATTGAAACTAAACGAAAACATATGTTAAATGAAAGAAACCATTTTTACTAAAAACTAAATATGAAGAAGAATGAAATTACTCACTAAGAAATTAGCTACTGCAAATATAAAAGCAAGAATTGGAATAAAATTACTTGAATTGCAAAACTGGAATCAAAACTAGGGTTTCTTGTTGTTTCTCCTCTAAGATAATTACAAAGTTTCTCTAAAATGGATTGGAAGCCGCCTTCTTATCTGGGAGTTATTTTAAATTTATACTCTATGACAATTACAAGAGTTGGAAGCATACAAAACTCTATCAAGAAGAAGATCAACTCAAATCTCGAACCTTGGATCGATCCGGTCAGGACATATCGGACAGGTCTAGGTAATAATCTGATTGATCCTTTTTCAAATAAATCGGACTGGTCCACTAGACAGGCCGTTATGCACTGATTTTGAAGGCTGGGCTAATCCCTTTTTTTGGGATACGGGATTGGTCCGGTAGACGTATTCTTATTCAGTGATTTTGAGGGCTAGACTAATCCATTATTTTGGGATACCAGATTGGCTTCTCAAATTCTCTTGAATATCTCTTCAAAATCTCTTGATTATCTCACATCTTCGGGTCTTCATAACTTCTTCTCCAGAACTCGGATGGGGACGCCATTTCTTCCTACGCGTTCATAAACCCGAGATCTTTGACTTTATTTTGGGTCCTCAACTGGATTCCTGGTAAAAATTATGCCTTTGACTTTTTGATTTGTCCTCTTTCTTTTCTCTTGCTTCTTCCTATTTCTTTCTTTCTTTCATGTATTAAATATCTGTAAAATTAATAAGAAATACACGAAACTCGGGATACTTGTTAGATGAAACTATTAGCATAAATATGAGATAAACTAATTCATATTACGTTGTCCGAGGTAATAAAAGTCCCTAAATTAAGGGATAAATTTGGAAGAATTTATGCCTAATCAAAGCCCCCTAACTTACAACTTTGATCGTCCCGAGCAATGTAAAAGAATCAAAACATGATCCAACTCAAAAAATGGGATAGAATACCTCTTTCGCTGGCAAGCGATTGTATTTAGTGTATGCAGCAAACCTTTAAACCCCTAGGTCACCCTATTCGGAAGAGTTGTGTCTCATGAGGGTTTGCAGTGAATATACCCAAAAAATTTGACTCAAAGAAAATTCAAAATGCACAAAAATTGTATCTTTTTCCACAAAATAGTCATCATCAATTCAGTCTAAAATCATAGTGTGTGTGTGTGTGTGTGTGTGCGGAGCGAGAAATTTAACCGCGGATTTCCACCGATTGATCATTACGTTACTTATCCGAAAATTTGTTTTGATTTCAAAATCTCATGGGATGCTCTCACAAACTAATCTCTCGAAAGGGTGGCTATTTTCTCTTGGTATGTGTGATTTATAAGAGTAATGCATTGGAACGGAGTTCACGCACATAAATAAAAAGACGGAATTTTATGGTAAATGGATCTCATCATCGGATTACGGTTATAAGAAAACGGGAATATTGCCTCTAATTCATATTTATAATCTCTTTTATTATCTTTTTGTATTTTAGCTCTCCACGCGGTACCCAATTTCTCAATTTGGACTCTGTTAGGACGTTTTCGGGCTAAAGGTGTATTGGGTAAAATGGAAATGGTAGGGAAATCTGGAATTGTAAAATTTTCTTATGATGTCCGTTAGTGCTTTTCCGGGCTTTTGCTCATTTATTATTATTTTTTTCTATTTTTTTTATTTTCTACACTTTTCTTTTCTTGCTATTTTTGTTGAGCATATCTATTATTTTCTTGCCCCTTTTTATGCACTTTCCGGACTTAATTTTTGGGATTATTAACTTTCACAATTTCGGGCCAATTGGGGTTTTTTGGGTTGTCAAACGATAGGGAAAACTTATTCGGCTCAATTTTGGTTTACAAAAGGGATAATTTTTGCATGTTTTTTGGCCAATATTTTTGGGCGTCAAATGAGGGCCTACTTCATTGTTTGAAATACTAATTCCGTTACCATATGCGTCTCGAGATTAATTTAGTTTAGCGAATATTTGACACATTTTTCAAGGCAATATCACACACATTTTCCCAAACTTGTCAAAGTGAAAGATTTGAGATCCTTGACGACTTATTAGAATGCTGAAACGAACTTTGAGTTAACAATTAACTCAGATTGGTTTATAAATTCACAAAAATGAAAGGATCGAATCTCACAGGGGTTGTTATTCTCCACATTTTTTCGCTAAGTCGTCTACGTTCGCTCAATTTCCATCTTTGGTCAATTTTGGCTTTGTGTATTATGTTTTTACAATTTTAGACTTTAAACCTAATTTTAATGATATTTTTGAAAATTTAGAATTCCAATTTTTTTTTGAAGAAAAATATTTTTGGATTTTTCAAAATTTTACGATTTTTTTGAAATTTCTGGGCATTTTTTAAGAATTGTGAAGTTTTAGAAAGACTCACTTGTGCCCTCCCTCCCCCCCCCCCCCCCCCCCCCCCAAATTAGACTTTTGCATTGTCCTCAAGAAAAAGGACTAAAATCTAGCTCAAAGCGAATTAAAAGTGCAAATAAATAAAACGAACAAATATGAAAAATGCAGAATTTTATATAACGGAACAACATGTGTTACAAACGGAAAGGAAAGCAAACAACCATGTGAAAATATCCAACAATTAAACAACCACTTTTTAAAAGAAAACATCACTGGGGAGGGGGGTTGGAGGTTCCTGACACGCTGGGGTCATACGGGTCATAGAAGAAACTGTGAGGACTTCTAAAAATAGTGTGAGGACTTCTAAATTATGGAAGAAGCTGTGTTTGAGACCGAAATGAATTATGGAGATAAATATTAGGGGCTCCTAAAAATAATGTGAGGACTTCTAAATTATTATTTGAGTGAGGTGTATAGCTTGGGTTAGTTGAACGTAAAATCAAGGACTTACTAATATTAGGGGTGTTCGGGACGAGTAACACTCGAGGTGGTATTTCGGCGGAAGATTATTTATATATAATTGTGTGCATAGAAAATGTATTTATATGTCGACTATATGTTTGAGTAAATCCTAGAATGTGAGTTGGATGGAATTTAGGATATAGGATAAAGGTGATTGGGCGGTTATCCGGTACGTTTATTGACGATTATTATTAGGTGATGCGATACCTATGGAACAAAAATAAGTTGATAAGTATACTTATTTAATTATTACGAATTGATACATTCGGGTTTATATTATAATCCTTAAAAGTGACTAAAGTGTGATTTTTATTGTAAGTAAGAGAATACTTATGGAATTAGTATATAAAGTGTATGAATACTTATATACTATTATGAATAGTAAAATTCGGGATATTGGCTATCGCTATAAAAGTTCGATAATTATAGCCAGAGTATATTGAGGAATGTTATATTATATATACGGGTATTGTTACGGTATATATACGATTCGTTTATAAATATATTGGTATGCAAACGATATATTTATGTATGTTTATATCTCTAGTGCTATCCTGGGAGGTTGCACGATGTGGGTGAATCCCCTGGCTTATGGAGCAGGGAGAGTATATCTCCATGTCATATCGTCCCGTATATGGGTGCGATATTTTTATCCCACTTTCAGGAGGGAATATGACCGCCTCCACCGTTTTGTATTTCTACCATGATCATGAAAAAGTCTGACTTGGTACTGGGGTTAAGTTGAGCAAACCCAGATGTGGATTGACACTTTGAGACTGCATCCTCGAGTTATAACTCGGTGGGATGGTTATTATACTTATGATTGTAAAATAGGTATAAATATACTTGTTGTTTATAGTATATTGCTCGTATATGATTATGAAAATCATATAACTTTATATGGTGAAAAGTAAAATGAATAAGATGTTATTCTCCTCCGGTAGTTTCATATCCGGACTTATACAAAGGTAAATTGTAGGTTCAAGTGAGAACTATTCAGATAAGGGTTATTATATGTTGAAGTAAAAAGGTTATTTTAAACTAGTGAAAATTATGGTATATGAACGGTATAGTTTCATATAGAATCAAGGACTATATATATCACATCGATGATTATATTAACTAAAAGCTTATGTAATAGCTTACGGTATAATATATTATATCACGCAAGGTAGGTGATAGTTATAAGGATTTAGAAGATGGGTTAAAGAGATTAGTTAGGCGGGGTTGCTTAACTAGGTTGTTTAAAATGCTATACGGTAGGTGTGCTGATTGGACAAAAATATTGTATATTTATCCCCTTAAATTAGGTACCATTGTGAACCTGAGTGATGCAATTGATATGGATTTAACTCACCTTTATGATACTAACCTACTTTGGCAAGAATTTCATGTTTTGTGTATCTCTTATGTGTTTTACAGGTTAATTATGCAAGCGCTGCAAAAGAGAAATTGTAACAACGAAAGAAAGGCTAGGAATGAAAGTTCAAGGGCATTTTTTTACCACTGCTACCTAATCCCGGAGGTGGGGACAAATGTATAGTTTAAGAGTTCAGAACAGCGAGAACACTGGAAGAATCGACACCCCAATCCGAGCTATAGTGAAGGAGTTATGTTCATTTGAAGTTGAGGAAAAATCCAAGAAGAAAAGAAGAAAAAAATTCTAAGTGTTGAATTGAAGAAATGAGGCCCCAGAACTAGTAGGAATTCTCGAACCACACTTTGAACCGGGTCGGAGTACCTGCGAACCGGTTCGGGGGCCCTAATGCATAAAGTTTTCCTTGACAACAGATTGGTCCAAAGGGTCCCATTTTGTTACAACTTCTTCTAAAATGTATTTGTATGAGGCTAATGACTTCGAAAATATAGTTTTTCATACTTTTGATCAGTTTTTGGTAGAGAAAAAAAATAGAAGAACACCTAGGAACATAGTTTGAATTATTGCTTCAAGATTGATTCATTCCGGGTTTGTTTTCAAGTTTTAATCCAAATTTCATGCTTCTTATTATTATTCTTGCATGGTTGTTTTTCTTGCATGATTGAAACAATTTCTGGGTTCATAACACTTCTTTGCATGTTTCAAGATAGTTTCATTATGATTTCTCTCGCATGCAATGTAGTTAATTCATGCATAGTTAGGTTTAATGTGTCCGGCAAGATTCTTTAGGGTCGGGATGCATGAACTCAATCCGATGTGATAGTTGCATGTGTATAAAATTAATCCTCTAAACTTAATGATTTATTACAATCGTATTTCATAGAAACACAACCATTGTAGATATTTGGATCTCGTTTACTTCAGGGTAAACGGGATGCTTCAGAATGCAATTCGAGTGTAACTATCGTAATACCGATTTACTTGTTCTCTGATTATGTATGGTGCAGGTTTGAACCTCATATATGTAATGCTTGCGAGTACTAAATTCTGGGTCCAATTAATCACTTAAATTTATGATTAATTTTGTAGTAGTAACACACTAGGGTTGAGGGATTGTATTACCGACCTATTTTTCTCATCATATAGTTCAAGTTTTAATTCAATCATCATCGGTATTTTAGGTAATTTAGAATAGTTGCATTCCATTCATACTTTAGTTCATTAGTTAACCATTTTCAAAATTGCATCTAGTTGTATTAATTTCACCATTCAAATCATCTTTTCCTTTTCTTTAGAGTCAGAGTAGGGTTCCTTCGTCTGTCCAACGTCATTACAACTCCGTTGTCCTAGTTCCCTGAGAATCGATACCCGACTTATCGGATTATTACTTGAGCGACATGCTTGCACTTGAGCCTAGAGAGTACGCACTTCTGAGACACATTCTTAGTCGCATCAAGTTTTTGGCAGCGTTGTCAGGGACTTAGGTAGACTTAGGATTAAATTAAGTCAATCTAAAACTTTGACCAAAAATTTCAAAAAAAAAATCCAAGAACATAAAAAAATAATTTAAAGCACAAAAATATTCCTCATCATATCTCATAAGCCTATTAATGCAAAATTATGAACTCACTCCAACTCCCCATAATACTCCAATCTACATTCACAAAAACTCGATAGTTGAGTACGACCCCGATAGCCCTCACACTCCTAACGCTCCATAATTTTGGGTTCCACCTCCCACACCATCACACTCAATCACAAATAACACTCCTTTTTCCCTCTTAGGACACACTTCAGAGCACGCTCCGAGCATACCAAGTGAGGACATAGAGTCTTTGAGTGAGAGAGAAGTGTCACAACACGGTAGTGCAGATTTCAGTGAGGAAGAGGCCCCGTACCGCCCTTTGAGAGATCTCTTATATCCTGAGCGTACTGTCACTCCGGGATGCATTTTACTCCCGTATAATGCAGGTCAATTTCACTTTAGGAATGGGATAATCCAAATACTTCCCACTTACCATGGAATCGATTCAGAACAACCATATCTCCACATCATGGAATTTGAAGAGGCATGTGAGACCCACAGCGATCAGACTTGCTCAAAAGATGTGATCCACCTCAAACTCTTCCCATTCTCTCTAAAGAACAAGGATAAGACCTTGCTATGGTATTTACCTCCAAACTCTATTTCATCATTAAAAGAGTTACAATCTAAATTTCTCAAGAAATTCTTTCCTACGCATCGAACGAACTCCATCAAGGCTCAAATTCAAACCTTCAAATAACTAGAAAATGAGTCATTCGATTGCTGTTACGAGCATTTCAATGAGTTAATAACTTTGTGCCCTCATCATGGACTTGATAAACTGAAAATCATTTCCTTTTTCCATAATGGGCTGAATATGAATTACAAATAACTCGTTGAGACTATGTGTGATGGTCCTTTTGTCGACTTAGACGCCAATGATGTTGAGCTTCACCTGAGGTATATCACAAAGACTACCCAATCCTGGGAAACATCTGACCCTAGTGCTCAAAATTGAACTCGTCAAACGACCACCACTCCATTGGCGTCCGACTATTTCACGTGGAAAAGAATGTTATGATGGACAGCCGACTCGATCTACTTGAGAAAGGAATGCGATAAATACTTAAGGTATGTGGAAGAGGACTAACTGGATCCATCCTAAACATTGTCGAGAAGGTGTGTGAAATTTTTGAGGGGGTTATTCAACAGAGGAATCCCCGACAATACCCGCATTTAAGGTTATGCTTCAAGAGCAAGTAAGTGGTATAGGAGGATTCATGGGTAATTTCGGTGCACCGCATGGGAATTCTTACAACCCTTCATGGAAAAATCATCCTGGTTTTAGCTATGAGCAATAACATGATATGATGAATCCTAATTCACATGTTGCCCCTCCACCACCATCGCACTTTAAATAAGCTCCACACATGCAAGGACATGTGCAAGCACCACCACCTCAAGGGGCCTATATGACTACACCACGGAGAAATATTGAGGATACGATGAACTAATTTATCAATACCTAGAATGAAACCAATGCTATATATGATCGCATGATCAGTGACATAAATGAAAATATTTCAAAGATGTAGTCATCGTTGAATATCGAAGAAAAGGGAAAGTTTCTTGCCCATGGCCAAATACCTCCCCAAGGTCAAACTAGTGTCATCTCCACCTCTACAGAACATCAGGAGCAATGTCAAGTTGTGACCGCTCTTCGTACTGGGAGAGTCATTGATTTATCACCTCCCCCACACGATGTAACCAAAGACAAGGAGATTTCGCCCGGCATGAAGGGGGAAGAAGGTGTCCCCTTGAAAGAGAGTGATAAAGAAGACACTAGTGAGATCGAGGTAGTAGTGAAACCACCTACCATGTCACCATTTCCTCAAAGGATGGTTCCTTCCCACAAAGGGAATCCCCGTGATGAAGTGCTAGACGTGCTAAAGCAAGTAAAGTTAAATTTACCGTTCCTCGATGACATTAAGCAAATTCTCGCTTATGCAAAAGTCATCAAAGACTTGTTAACACTTAAGAGGAAGATGAAGGTAAAGAAAAACGTATTTCTAGCATAAAATGTGAGCTCCATTCTACTTAATGATCTCCCACCAAAATTCAAAGATCCCGGTGCACCCACCATTTCCTGCATCATTGGAGAAAATAAAATTAAAAAAGCCTTACTTGACTTGGGAGCAAGTGTCAATATCCTCCCTTATGCCATCTATAGGCAACTTGATCTGGGTGACCTTAAGCCCACAAAGATCACTCTCCATTTAGAGGATCGAACCGTGAAGATCCCAAGAGGTATAGTTGAGGACGTGATCGTTCAAGTTGACACTTTTTCTGATAGATTTTGTCATTTGGGACACGAAACCCTCCTTCACCTCGAGCAATCATGTTCCCATCATTCTTGGGCGCCCATTCTTAGCTACGGCTAACGCAATTATCAATACTCAAAATGGGCAGATGAAATTAACCTTTGGGAACATGACCTTAGAGACTAACATCTTCTATATAGCCCAACATACGACGGAAGAAGATGATCTTCACACGGTGAGTTTCATCGACGAGATCGTAGAGGAGTACTTTGAGCAAAATTATTGTGGAGATGCCCTAGGGTCCTGTTTAGTGTCGAGCCATGAGAGTGGGGGGACGTATATTGAATTTGAGAGGGAAGTTGATGAGTTAAGAGAGTTACTTGATAAGAGAGCGTCGAACGAGGATGCGAGAGATGTAAGTTGGGTTTCTCAATTCGAGGAGTTACCGCCAAGGGAGGCACATATGGTTCCCTCCAGTGACAAATTTTTTACCCTCGAATTGAAGAAACTACTCTCCCATATTAAATATGCATACCTAGGAGAGGACGAGACATTTCCTGTTGTTGTCTCATCTATCCAAGACGAAGAGTATGAGGGTAAACTGTTAAAGATTATGAGGAAGCACCAAGGTGCTTTTGGTTAGTGTATTGCTGATTTGAAGGGGATAAGTCCTTTGATTTGCAACCACATGATCCACCTCGAGGAGGATGTCAAGACCTCGAGAGAAATATAAAGAAGGCTAAACCCCAATATGAAAGAAGTGGCGATGACCGAAATAATTAAGTTATTGGATGCCGAGATTATCTATCAAATATCAGATAGCAATTGGGTGAGCCTATTCAAGTTGTCCTGAAGAAGTCGAGCATAACAGTGATTGAAAATGCGAAGGGAGTGCTAATTCCCCAACGTACCACCATCGGGTAGTGCATTTGCATTGATTAGCGGAAACTCAATGCGGGAACTAGGAAAGACCATTTCCCCTTACTATTTATTGATTAGATTCTTGAGAGAGTAGCGGGACAACCTTACTATTGCTTCCTTGATGGTTATTTCGAATATAACCAAATTGAGGTAGATATACTTGACCAGGACAAAATGACCTTCACTTGCCCTTTTGGTACATTTGCTTACAAACGTAGGCCATTCGGCTTGTGTAATGCAACCGCTACCTTTCAAAGGTACATATTGAGTTTATTTAGCGACATGGTTGAGAGAGGACTTGAAGTGTTCATGGACGACTTTAGCATTTTTGGCACCTCTTTCGATCTTTGTCTGGTAAAGTTGGAAAAAGTACTTGCCCGATGTGTGAAGAAGAACTTAGTGCTAAATTAGGCCATTTTATGGTCACTAAGGGAATAGTTCTTGGCCACATCGTTTCATCTAAGGGGATTGAAGTTGATAGAGCTAAGATAGATGTCATAGCCGATGTACCCCCACAAAAATTGCTCAAAGACGTGCGCTCCTTCTTCGGCCACGCGGGATTTTATCGACGGTTCATTAAGGACTTTAGCGCCATCGCTAGACCCTTAAGCAACCTTCTTATGAAGGACACCCCATTGGAGTGGACAGAAGCATGCCATAGCGCTTTTGAAAAATTGAAAACCACGCTTGTGTCCGCTCCCATCATGCAAGTTCCGGATTGGTCCTTACCATTCGAGCTTATGTGTGATGCTAGCGATTATGCGATAGGGGTTTTTTTGGGATAAAGAAAAGATAAACATGCTCATGTCTTCTACTACACTAGCTGTACTCGTACTGGACCACAACTGAATTACTCCACTACGGAGAAAGAGTTTCTAGCGGTAGTTTTTGCGCTTGACAAATTTTGGTCCTACCTTATCGATTTTCCCATCACTTGTTTCACCGACCACGCGGCATTGAAATACCTACTTGTGAAGAAAGAATCAAAGCCGCGCCTCATAAGGTGGATCCTACTCTTACAAGAGTTTAATCTCTCCATTAAAGGTAAAAAAGGAGTAAAAAATGTCATTGCCGACCACTTATCACAGCTTTTGTTCGACGTACCTAGTGATCCGATACCCATACATGAATATTTTTTTGAATGAGAAACTCTTTGCTACCTCTTCTTTGCCCTAGTTTGCAAATACATTGAACTATCTTGTCACAAGAGCCGTCCCTCCCGATTGGACACCGCAAGATAAGAAGAGGTTCATCAATTGGTCGCACATGTTTTTCTATGACAATCCTTTGCTTTTTAAATATTGTGCCTACCAAATCATCCGACGATGTGTACCGGATGACGAGATCCATAAAGTCATTCAATTCTGTCATTCAGAAGCTTGTGGAGGTCACTTTTCGATAAAAAAGACGCCCGCTAAGATTATTCAATGGGGCCTCTATTGGCCCCCACTTTTTTTTTGGATGTGAACAATTGTTGCAAATCTTGCGATAGGTGTCAAAGGATGGTAGTGATTACCCGATGAGACATGATTCCATTAACCCCGATACTCATTATTGAGATCTTTGACTGCTGGCGTATTGACTTCATGGGCCCTTTCTCCTCATCGTTTGGTTTCCTATACATCCATGTCACGGTAGATTACGTTTCTAAATGGGTGGAAGCTATAGCTACCAAGACAAATGACAGCAAAGTGGTGATTAGGTTCCTACTGGAACACATACTTTCCCTCTTCAGTGATCCGAAAGTGATAATTAGTGATAATGGCACACACTTTTGCGACAGGATATTAACGAAGCTCATGAGAAAGTATGGTGTTGTTCACAAGGTTGGAATGACCTATCACCCACAAACGAATGGGTAGGCCGAATTAGCAAATTGGGAAATCAAGAACATTCTCGAGAAGACCGTCAATCCCACTAAGAAAGATTGGTCACTTCGATTGAACGATTCACTATGGGCCTATCGTACCGCATATAAAAATCCACTCGGGATATCCCCCTTCCTCTTTCTATATGGAAAACATTACCATTTTCTCGTTGAATTAGAACACAGAGCGTATTGGGCGATTAAGAAGTTAAATTATGACACGAATAAAGCCGGTGAAGCTTGCAAGGTTCAATTAAATAAGTTAGAAGAGATACGCAATGATGCATATGAGAACGCAAAAATTTCCAAAGAAAGGATAAAACTCTCTCACGATAACATTATTAGATATAAAGAGTTTTCTTCTCGGACAAAAAGTGCTTCTCTATAACTCTCAGCTTCATCTATTTCCGAGAAAGTTGCGGTCACGATGGTCTGGACCGTTCGTTGCAAAGAATGTATTCCCTCACAGAGCGGTGGAATTAGACGATTTAAAAGGGGGGAATACATTCAAGGTAAATGGACAACGCCTAAAGCCATATCTTGAGGCGTGTGTAGAAGAAGTCGACACCATTTGGTTATCGAACCTCATTTACGAGGTAAATTGAGATGAAAATGAGAGGTCGTCGCACCCCCAACGCGTATGGGGTGAATTCTTGTGTACATTAGTATTGTGTGAGTTAGGTTAATTTGGAGTCTGGAGCATGGTTCACGAGAGGGAGCGAGTTAACACACTTTCCAAGAGAGCTTGCACGTATTTCGAGGGCATGGTAGACGTGTTTTTAGGGAACCCGAGGTCTAGGACATCTTTAGTGTCCATACGCATGAGAGGAGGAGCAAACACTTAGTTTTTAAGAGAAGAGAGAAATTTAGCTTATAGGCCAGCAGCCTCTCCCGAACCCCAGGGCAAACCGGTTCGAGGGGTGAACCGGTTCTAGGTACCTTCGAACCAATTCGGGGTACCTGGCAGATTCATCTCCCCCTTTTCCCCCTTCCCTCCATACATTTCGCCTACAAAAATTCACCCTCTCAAACTTCCCTCCATCATCTTCTTTTCCAAATTCCTTCCCTCCTTCCATTCCCTCCAATCCCATTACAATTTCCCACCAAAAGCCAATCCTCCACACCTATAAATTAACACTCACCCCTCTTCATTTATCACACTCCATTTCACTCTTCTACACCATAACATCTCTCTCTCTCTCTCTCTCTACGCCGCGTCCCCGGCAAGCCAATTTTCGTCCTCGCAAATATGACGACACCGCCGTCCTTGATGACGAGGGTAAGGGGGTGTTTCGGTGCGTCCAAGAATGCCACTGGGCCGAGCATTATTTCTTGGCCATGTGCCCAGTCCACAACGAGCGCTTTGTCAATTGGGAGAAACTTCCCGACGACGTCACCACCCTTTTCAACTGCCAGGGGTGGTGCTCATTCCTCTCTCTTACGAGCGACAACGTGTTTGAAGCTGTAATTCGTCAATTCTACGCGACACTCATTCAAAAATCATCCATGCTTCATGATGCCTATCTTGACAGCATCCAAATTCCTTTCTCCTCCGCCATCATCACACGCAAAATGCGAGCCAAAGGGGTTGTCCTTCCCATGCCATTCCGATATCCCACAAATGTTGCTCCCACACCAAGGAAGAATGTATTACCCGAATGGAACCTAGGGAGGAATGGGTGCGGGATTCTTTTCACATAGGAAGTCTCTCGAATACGGTTCAATTCACGCACCTAATTTCATGTGGAGCAATCCACCAAACCACCAATGACTCGGTGGTCCGACTACGTCATGCCAAATTCCTTTACCATTTCCTCGACCCCGAGAGCACGATAAATCTGGCCCAACTCTTCTATGTTGACATCATCAATGCCACCTATGATGAGTGGGGCAAAGCCGCGCTCCCCTACGCCCGCCTCATTATGGAACTTTTGATTAATGAAGAGGTGGAAGACCCGGGGCAGCAAGCCTGACTCCCCTGCCACATTAGAAGCACCTCCACCACTCGGAGTGAACGCCAAATGCGGGTGGCCCACCCCGACCGTCCCATTATCGACGAGGGTGCGAGGGAGGAAGCACTTGATGCCCCAATGATGGATGTGGGGGATGAAGAAGAAGAGTATGAGGAAGAAGAGGACGACGATTCTGACTTCGAGCCCCGGGGTGTAAATTTTGCTAGGCCCCTTTCGGTGGTGGAATCACCCAAATTTTGCTAGACGCCTTGACGAGTTCATCACCCAATATAATCAAGATCAAGAGGCCTATCAAAGGGATCAAGCATCTTACCGGAGTGACATGAGCATGATGCATCATCTCCGAACCCATCTTTACGAGCTCAACTTGGGTGGACCCCCTCCGCCTTTCTTCTATGATCCATATGATCCCAACGCACACGAGCCCTCAAATCCACCTCCCCAGTGAAGCCCTTGCCCTTTGTTTGATGTTTGTGTGTAATGGTGGTTGTTTACATTGCTTAGTTTCTTGCTCTAAACTATCCATTGTAACACATGATTCTCCGTTTTTATAATAAAATTCTGCATTTCTGTTTTAATTTGTTTGTTTTATTTTTCCGCACTTTTAATTTGCCTTGAGTTAGATTTTAGTCCGTTTTGCTTGAGGACAATGCAAAAGTCTAAGTTAGGGAGGTTCACAAGTGCATTTTTCTAAAACTTCACAAATTTTCAAAAATGCCCAAAAATCTCAAAAAAATCATAAAATTTTGAAAAATCCAAAAATATTTTTCTTCAAAATAAATAAAAATTGGAATTGATTTTTTTCAAAAACATCATTAAAAGTCAGTTTAAATTCTCAAATTGTAAAAACAAAATACACAAAGATGGAATTAACCAAAGACAGAAATTGAGCTAACATAGACGACTTAACGAATAAGTGTGGAGATTAATAACCCTGGTGAGATTCGAGCCTTCATTTTTGTGAAATTAATAAATCAACCTGAGTTATTTATTGACTCAAATTTCTTTTCAGCAGTCTAATAAGTCATCGAGGATCTCAAGTCTTTCACTTTGATCGGTTTTGAGAAATGTGTGTGATATTACCTTGAAAAACGTGCCAAAGAAATCTATAAATTAAATTCATCTCGAAACCCATATGGTAACGCAATTAGTATTTTAGACATTGAAGTAGGCCATTATTTGTTATCCAAAAATATCGTCCATAAAAAGTTGTGAAAAATCATCACTTTTATAACCCATTTTGAGCTAAATAAAAATTTTCCTTTCATTTGACAACCCGAAAAACCAAAAAAGCACGGAATTGTGAAAAATGGAAAAAGTCAGAATTTAAGTCCGAAAAGTTCCACAAAAAAGGGCAAGAAAAGAATAACTATGCTCAATAAAAATAACAAGAAAAGAAAAGCGTGAAAATAGAAAAAGAAGAAGAAAATGAGCAAAATCCCAAAAATCACTAACGGACATCATAAGAGGGATTTTCCAATTCTAAAATTCTTTACCTTTTCCAATATGACCCAATAGACCTTCAACCCGTAAAAGTCCTAGCCAAGTCCAAAATTGCAAAATTGGTTACCGCGTGGAGAGCTAAATCACCAAAAGATAATAAAAGAGATAAAAAATGTGAATTAGAGGCAATGTTCCCGTTTCTTATATCTGGAATCCTTTGATGAGATACGATTACCATAAAATTTCCGTCTTTCTATTTGTGTGCGTGAACTTGTTTCCAATATATTTACACTTATAAATCATGCATACCGAGAGAATAGCCACATTCCAAGTGATTCGTTTGTGAGAGCATCACATGAGATTTTGAAATCAAAACGAATTTTCAGATAAGTAACGTAATGTTCAATCGGTGAAAATTTGCTATTAAATTTTTGGCTTCGCACACACGCACTATGATTTGAGATTCTTGAACATGATTTGATGATGAACATTTTCTGGAATAGTTTGAATTATATAATTTTTGCGTATTTTGAATTTTCTTTGAGTCGAATTTTGTGGCTATATTCACCCTTCGCGAGACAACACTCTTCCTACTAGGGTAACCTAGGGGTTTAACGGCTTGCTGCATATGCTAAATGTAACCGCTTGCCCAAGAAAAAGGATATTCTATCCCAATAATATCTTTATATGAGTTGTGACATTATTCTTTTTCTTTTACATTCCTCGGGACGGGCAAAGTTCTAAGTTAGGGAAATTTGATTGGACATAAATATTGTATATTTATCCCCTTAAATTAGGTACCGGTGTGAAACCGAGTGACGCAATTGATATGGATTTAAATCACCTTTATGATACTAACCTTCGTTGGCAAGAATTCCGTGTTTTCTGTATCTCTTATGTGTTTTACAGGTTAATTATGCAAGCGGTGCAAAAGAGAAATTGAAACAGTGAAAGAAAGGCTAGGAAGGCAAGTTCAAGGGAATTTTCGTAATTCTACTACCTGATCCCGGAGGTGGGACCAACTAAAAAGTTGAAGATTTTGGAACAATGAGAACACTGGAAGAAACGGCACCCAAATACGAGCTACGGTGAAGGAGTTATGTCCATTTGAAGTTGAGTAAAAATCAAAGAAAAAAAGAAGAAGAAAATTCTAAGTGTTGAATTGAAGAAATGAGACCCCAGAACCGGCTAGAATTCTCGAACCACACTGTGAACCGGTTCGGGGTCGAACCGATTAGGGGTACCTGAGAACTGGTTCGGGGGTTCTGATGCGCAAAATTTTCCTTGACAGCTGTTTGGTCCAAAAAGTCCCATTTTGTTACAACTTCTTCTAAAACGTATTTGTACGAGGGTAATGACTTAGAAAAGATAGTTTTTCATTGTTTTGATCAGTTTCTGGTAGAGAAAAAATATAAGAACACCTAGGAACATAGTTTTAATTATTTCTTCAAGATTGATTCATTCCGGGTTTGTTTTCAAGTTTTAATCCAAATTTCATTCTTCTTATTATTATTATTGTTGCATGGTTGTTTTTCTTGCATGATTCAAACAATTTCTGGGTTCATAACACTTCTTTGCATGTTTCAAGATAGTTTCATTATGATTTCTCTCGCATGCAACGTAGTTAATTCATGCATAGTTAGGTTTAGTGTGTCCGGTTAGATTCTTTAGGGTCGGGATGCATGAACTCAATCCGATGTGATAGTTGTATGTGTATAAAATTAATCCTCTAAACTTGATGAGTTATTACAATCGTATTTCATAGAAACACAACCATTGTAGATATTTGGATCTCGTTTGCTTCAGGGTAACCGGGATGCTTCAGAATGCAATTCGAGTGTAACTATCGTAATACCGATTTACTCGTTCTCTAATTATGTATGGTGCAGGCTTGAACCTCATATATGTAATGCTTGCGTGTACTAAATTTCGGGTCCAATTAATCACTTAAATTTAAGATTAATTTTGTAGTAGTAACACACTAGGGTTGAGGGATTTTATTCCCAACCTGTTTTTCTCATCATATAGTTCAAGTTTTAATTCAATCACATCCGTATTTTAGGTAATTTAGAATAGTTGCATTCCATTCGTACTTTAGTTCATTAGTTAACCATTTTCAAAATTGCATCTAGTTGTAGTTATTTCACCATTCAAATCTTCTTTTCCTTTTCTTTAGAGTCAGAGTAGGGTTCCTTCGTCTGTCCAACGTCATTACAACTCTGTTGTCCTAGTTCCCTGAGGATCGATACCCGACTTATCGAATTATTACTTGAGCGACAGGATTTCACTTGAGCCTAGAGAGTACGCGCCTCTGAGACACATTCATATCCCCGTCATGTGCAGTATTAGAAGAGGGGTGAGGTGTATCTCATGAGAGTGTGATACCAGTTTAAATATGAGAGATTTCATATTTTAAAATATGGCTTTTAAGCACTTGCTAAATATTTTCAAAACTCGGGCCCCGACCCGTTTCTCTATTTTCGCGTCTCTTGCTATATATATATATATATATATATATATATATATATATATATATATATGTGTGTGTGTGTGTGTGTGTGTGTGTGTGTGTGTGTGTGCAGGCAGAGGGAGGCGTATGTTGCAGCAGATGTGGATGCAAGAAGGTTTATTTTAGACGCTTCTATCCTTATAATCTAGATCGGAGGTACTGTAAAAACACTCGGGTAGATAGCCCAACTGTATTCATTTATTCTTTTACTGCCTTTTAGTGTGGCATTCGATTTGGTTGTATTATGTTAAACCGAGTGTTCAATTATTTTATTTCATCTCAGTTGTTGTAACTAAACTGTGTAAATGTTTTACTTGGTTGGTTTGGTTAAAAAGATTAGTTAAATAAAATTTGACGTCAGCCTAATAAGTTATTAGTAATTAAATTGGTTTTCGACAGTGATGCTAAGAATGAACCATATGAGATTCCTGTTTTAATCTGGTATAGGATTGATCAACTGGTATTTTATTAGGTGGAGTGTCACAGTTGTGTCTTTGAGTATATCATTTTTCCAGTATCATTAGTTTAGGTCTTGGAAAAACTCTGGCGAAACTCATGGCCAATAAGTTTTTCTTCATCACAATAATCGATGCTCTAACAAACTTAGTTGTCACTGCAGTGAAGACATATCCAACGAATGATCTCGCTCTTTCGGACCTGGGGTTTTTATGTTTTGAAAATGTAATTTTGTATTAATATTAGTTTTCTAGAAAAGTTTTGAGTCCTTGACCTTTTCAAGTTATGTAAACTTGATTCGTTATGAGTGAGGTGCAATCATTTTGTCTTAGATTGGACTTTGATGAATCTTGATGATTAAAGATCACACACGCATATAATACCCCGTAATTTTAATGTGTAATAAATTTAATAAAATTTTGAAGTTTTCATTATTTGTAGTGACTTTTGATGTCACTAGTTACAATTATTATATACTAGATAGGTTATGTGTGTGTATATATATTCGGAATTAAAATTGGACTTAATACACGATAATGAATAAATAATAATTTAATAAGTAATTTAGTCACGACTTTGGAGTTGTACCGTGTAGTGGATTAAGATGTTTAGTATTGTAGTTCGGGTTAATTTTTGGGACATATATAATGTCCGATTATGTCTTATAGTATTGGGTTTTAAGCCTAAGGGTTGGTATATGACTCGGGCTAGGTTTTGGGACATTTAAAGTTGTATATGAGCTCATTTGTCTAGGGTTAAGATTAGATCTAAGACTAATTTCGTGGATTATATATTACTAGAGTGGTTAGACCTAACCTAAACACATGTTATACCTTTATAGAGAAATTTCTAAAGAAGAAGAATTAGGGCGTTGCGCTTGGAATTCTCCTTTTGAATTTGAGAAAAGTTTGCTTAGTATATTAATATATTTCTTTTTGTGTTACATTAAAACTATTCATTGGTTTCTAAACCTAAGTTAATTAATTTGATATTTTAAATCAATTATTCAAATAATTACGTTATTATTGATGTTAGTGATTTATGAAGATATCGGTAAAATTCTTTGTGAAAGTTTAAATTAGAATTGTTAAGATGTTATTTTATACTATAACTTGAGCAAAAACCTCTTGATAATTATGTACATTTATAATATATCTAAATCTAATTGATTAAATATAGAAAACTAGGGTTCTTGGGTGAAAATGGAATTTAACCCTTTAATTCATGTTAGAGTCATATAAAGGCCTTAATTATAGGTTGGCATTAATATTCAGACAATTAGGTATGGAGGTATTTAGGTTTAGGTTTGAATAGAATCTCAGGAATGAGGTTTTGAGGTTGCTAATGGTGGATTTTGGGAGTTGAAAAAGAACATTTGCGTAAATCTCGTTTGAATAGGTCGTTCAAATGACTTTGAGCATCTCCTTCGAAGGACCCTATTAATTTCTTTCGCAAAAACATAGTTGTCTCGTTCGAATGGCCTTTGAATAATTTTGAAACATGAAGTTGTATAAAATTGAATTACGAACGCGTGAGCACTAGTTTCATATTTTTTGAATTTTTTTTCAATTTATTGTAAATATTTTATTAAGAGTGCATAAAGGTGAAACTTAAGATCAGGGATTTTGGTTTGGAATTTGAGTTGTGAATGGTTAGTTAGAATTTGGGTAACTATGACCTTTACGTTGAGTTTTGGATAGCTTAGAATGATTTATAGCTTAGGTAAATTAATGTTGGGATGTATTAATGATACATATTAGAAGTTAGGACCTTGTAGATTTATATTTCAGATACCAAATTAAATGAGATGTAAATTAGGTTATCTGGTTATGACCTAATAAGCTTTGTATGAGGAGGTTTAGTTTTCTTGTGTATTATGTGCAACATACTAGGTGTGTTTACTCATAGGATACTTACCATAGGGTATATTTGTATGGGGATCGAGTTACGATGCTTATGTTGGTATCCTGATGCGAAAGACGAGTTTTACCATATTCCATTTACCTCGAATACTATGTGCTAAAATTCCTATTGTATCTCGCGTAGATGTACATAGACTAATCCTTTAATATATCTTTTGGGTACGAGTCTATATGACTAGTGTGGAGGCGTAGTTTTAATCCCTAGAAGATTCTTTGATTGTTATGGTTGTGGAGTATCCTATAACAATGTTTACTACGCGCGAGAGATCCCCGAAAGTGGTAGGAATAAGCCTTCGTTATGTAAGGGATTGAAAGAAGAACATTTACAATGTACATGGTATGGACACTACTATTATATGAATTTTGTACTTAGAGATTGTATTTCTCCTACTATATGAGATTATGCCTTGTGGTACTAGCGATAGTTGTGCCAGTTTAGGGGTTATACTTGAATGTACACTTATATAATTATACACTTGAGATGTTTATTGTAGAGTTAATTTGGATCTTCTAGTTATATATAAGTACGATGACTAAGACTTATTTATGTGGAATAAATGGTCTTTGGATTAGAAGCACATGATAGCCAGGGTTATCCGGATTGAGATAACTTAAAAGAAACTAAAATACGCGAGGAAGATGCATAATTATATTGTAAGACAAACTCAATTATTTTCTTATACTCCGTAGGATTTTTGTTACAGTTATTAAATTACCATTTTTCAGGACATAAGCCCTCGGTACTACCTTACCCTTTATCTAATCTATTCTGCCTACAATTATTGTTCAGTTAGGATGTAGGTGCCGGGCCTAGTGCTCATCTTTTTACGTTTATCTATCTTTTGACTCAACATTTGTATTAGAGTTTAATATGTGTTGTAATATGAGACAGTTGTAATATGCAATGATTTTATTAATGTACTTGGTTTTATATAAGAGATGATGTGGTTCACATATGATATGTTTAAGTTATTTACATTATGCTTTATTTTTTATTTTTTAGCCACGAATAGAATGATACCCAATTCTTTAGACTCTTATTTTATTTACTTTAGAATTGAACAATCTAGTTTAAATTTGTGGAGAGTCACAATTGGTATTAGAGGATTCAAGATCCCTAGTGTCCTAGGGATCTTGAGTTTGCCCATCTCTTTTTTTCTTTGCATTTTTTGATTACGTTAAATCTTTACCGTTTTGAATTTGTATTATCTAAAATGATGACCTGATAGGGGATTCTGCGCCATGGTTCCAGACGAACAATTTGAGTTGACCAAAGTGTATCGGAAGGGTTACCTATTTCGATTTTGCTTGCGAGACATCCCTTGAATGAATTTTCTTTTAATTGGTGAGAATGATATGTGTCCCTAGGTTTATAAAGAGAAACACCAATTTTTAATATTTCATAATTTTAATAAACAATACACCAAATAAAACCACAAGTGTTGTGTTAAACAGTTTTACCAATTCTAGTCTTGATTTAAGCATGCATTTAGGTGAGTATAAGAAATAATAAAATAATCAAAGCACAACATGGTGATGTACGAGGAAAACCCACAGTGAAAAAAACCCTAGTATTGCCTATCCACACAAGATCACTATGATGTAGGCATTTTTACAAGAACAATTTAGATTTTCTCACATACTCAACGCCTTCAATAATTAACACTCTTTCTTGATCATTGTAACCTTCTTCACAGTCATTGTTGGACGCCTTCCAATAACCACACAACGTAAGCTCTTTCCCACGTCTTCGTATCATATCAATCTTACTAGTCTCTTGACCAGTCCATCCATCGCTCATCACAAACACAATGTTCACCACAAGAAATTCTTTTAGAATGTAGAACATACCATTGTGATGAAAAATCGGAGATCTCAAAACAATATATGTTTGTATGACTCTTAGATCTCAAAACGTGGGTGTAAAATAGGGTTGTGGTTTTGAACGTTTCTCTAAAAAACACATAAACATTGAGATCTTTTTAAACAAGTCTAGGAACTTAACAACCTTGAAAATGTCTTTCTTAAATTTGCTGCTCCACAGTTCTATTTATAGGAAATTTGTTGAAAATGAAATAAGGATGAAAAATCATTCGATAAATCTCGAATAAAACAAAAATAAACGCGCTCGCTTGAATGAGTTAAAACTCATTCGAACGAAGTATATCATCTCGATCAAACACTTATCTAACGACATTTCTAATGAGATTCCAAAGCATCCAACGCTTGTCAAAATTGATCTCATTTAAGGTCTCGTTCAAAGATGTTTTAATGAGTACATCTCGTTTGAACGACATAGCAATGTCATTCTATTGACTTTACGGAAAACATATTTTTCCTCCAAAATATATTAAAAAGAATAAAATCATTTTTTAAACAATTAATTTTTTTTATTAAAAATCCTAACATCAAAAAAGGAAAAAAAATCCAGGGATTAAACATAAACATTTATTCATACTTCACTAAGATTGCTTATATTTTGAAGACGAAATTCGGCACACAATCCAATGTAACATTGATATCGCTTTATCTTTTTCGTATAATCTTCAATCACACATCATAGGCTTGAAGGAGACGCAACTCAAGTCTTAACCTATGACTCAAGAAAGTTTTGTCAAAACATAAAATAAAGCCAATATATACAAATTAACTCAATTAGGTAATTTGTCCTTACAAATCTCTCCCTTTAGTCCTATTATAGGATAAAAATCAACATAAAAACCTACTGGGCAGTCAAGCACACTAAGACTCAATTCCTAACCCAAAAGGAAAAAATTATAGACGCTTAATTGACATAAACTTGAGCATCTTTTCTCTTATGTAAGCCTCTGCTACGTCGATGTTAACATGCATACATAAATTCACTTTCAAATGAGAAGATAATATAACAATATATAAACCGCTTATGAAAAATCGTCCCCCTTTGTCTAAACATCTCTACCTAAGAAATGACGTCTCTTCCAATGTTAAGGAAGTCCCATACTAAAAAAGTTAGATACCATTTATCCCCCTTTCTATGCAGAAATAAACAAGGAATAAAGTACATAATAATAAAAAAATTCTCCCCGGTAGAACTAAGTCTTCCCCTAAGTGAAGCATATGTAATCATAAAGGAAAAAACACATATATCATGCAACGGTGTGAAGCAAGTCATGCAATGACAAACAGTTCAGTGACACAAGAAAAAATACTCCAAACTACGAACAAATGATGTCAACTAAGATGAAAGCATTTAAATATAAGATACCAAGATGATCATAACACATGCCAATATCAATCCAATATTAATTGTAAGGCACACATGGATGAAAGGAAAACGTAAAGACTCAAAACACAAAGCATATCATATATATAACCGCACATATACCATTAAAGCACGATTATATATAGGTATAAATAACCATAAAATACACAACACACATAAGATTTACACACTCGCATAGTATCATTGTGTCCAAACATGGTGCTATGAAGTGAATGGGCGTGAACTAGAAATAAGAGAAAATGACCCAATCAATGAAACATATTCAAGTAGATTGATTTGACTACAATAAATTATCAAAATTTATTTATCCTCACATGTCAAATAAAGAACTTAAATTAACAAACAAACACAATTTACACTACCATAGAAATATTAATGTTTCTCGAATCAATAGAATCAATACAATTAAGCTAAAACCAGGATTCATTATGCAAACCTATTGATATTCAACTAAACAACCTAAAAAATATATCCTATTTCTATATCCTTTACTTTTTAAGATATCTAATTTTTGAAGCATCAATGCAAAAGTTTTTGCCTTGGAAAAGTTTCTATTTTTATTGCCTCTCAATCTTTTTAAGCTCTTGCCAATAGTGGACTTTCATGTAAAGAAGATTTATCACTTCCTTGACCTTTCCTATGCAGACTCAACACGAACAATGGTTTTCACATGCACAAATCACCCAGAGTTAAATTTTGTATGTATATGACAAGATTGTTAGGAGAACACCTCACTAAGTTCACATGCCATATGAAGTTAAAATCTAAATGAGCTCATCAAATCAATTTCAAACTACTTCACGTAAACAAGATTAAGAACAATCCAAGCATTAAAAATCATAATTAAATGACCTAGTCACATGGATACATGGAAGGAATGAAATTTAAGCACACTAATATGCCACAGCATATGTGTAAAACTAAAGTACACAAAAACTAATTTTGTTTTTAGTTTTTAAACATTTCCAAAATGATAACAATTTAAAAAAACAAGATCAAAAGACAAATAAGTATTTTTGTATTTTTCTCATTAAGACCCTAATAATGGAAAATCAAGATACAAAAGATAGACAAATCATAACACTAGAAATAACATATAACGTGGAGAAGAACACTAGTGTATGACAAACATGCAATGTGAATAACTTATAAGATATAACATTAAATGAATTATGTGAAAGTAAGCGATACTCAACGACCTAATATTACTGCATCCAAATCAGATCTCCTAATCCATGCATATGTAATACGATGAACTTGGGCTTGAGGAACCTTGGTGACACTTGCCTTAATATTCTTATGAACTTTTCTAAGATCATAACAAAATCGCCTAAGATGAACTTTGCCACCACAGCGTGTGCAAGTGAACACACGAGGAATGTTACATTTACGTTGATCTTTTCTAATGTCCTTAGCTTTATTGGACGTCTAAAATGAATAATCTTGGCTTTAGCAACAGAAGTTTCCAAATCATCGAAGTTAGTCCCACACTCGTTACCTCTAATTCGAATGGTTCCTAGAATCTTATCTAACCTCTTCGACCTAGAATGCAAATCAAATTTAATGTTACTCGAGTCTGTCAACTTATTTTCTAACTCCCCAATTCTAGACTTGAGCAAACATCTGGTCACTTAAAATTCGAGAAGCTCTTTCTTTAAAACCTACATCAAACTATGATGATTATCTCTCTCTCCCTCAACATACTCTAGCTTCTCTTTAAGAGTCCTATCATGTTCCCTAATATCCTCAATCAATTTACCATTGCCATCCTTTATGGAGCGTTCCTTCACCTTACCACTTTGGTATCTTATTGAATAAAAATGGTGATATTATTCCTCCATTGATCAAGAATTTTAATATTTGGAAATTATCATGATCATACAATAAGAAGGTTTTATTATTTTCAAATGAATGATTTGAGAACCTATTGAGTTTAACAACTAATTGCAGAGTTGGTCTGGACACTTGAAGCTCACTCTACACATCATCTTCATCCTCATCATCGTTACTCTCATCACTCTCTTAGGAACCTAAAGTTCGAACATCAGAATTATCGTGCATATAAATATCTTCAACTCGGGAAGACACTTCATTTAATCCCACATGATTGGCTATGAATGCGGTGTAGTTGAGATCAGTGGGGGAATTAACTTCCTCTTTTGACTTACTATCATTAAGGAATGTATTGTATAGCTTAGATTTCTTAAACTTCTTCCTTAGTCTAGTGGGACACTCACGAGAAAAATTCCCAAAACCTTAGCATTCAAAACACTTATCTCGATCATCCACCTTCATAGGATGATATATATTCTTCCGATCATGATCGATAAAGTTATTAGGTTTCTTTTCTAAAATCTTCTCATCTTTAAGCTTAGGAAACTTCTTGAAATTTTAAGAAAACCTATCTATGTCTTCAGCATCAAGCTCACCGTCACTATTAGAATCTGACGCATCCTCTTTTTGAGATTTAAAATCGTTATTCTTCTTTTCATTTTTCCTCGAAGGAAACATGTTCATCTCATAGGTTTTAAGATCACATACAAGTTTTTGAACTCTCATACTGTTGACACCCATGACTTTGACATTAAATCTTTCAAACAGTGACCTTGAGATTTTTCTTACAAAAATAAACTCAAGGGTTGGCTTACCTAAATTAAACGAGAAGTTAAACATATCTGATGATTTGGCATAGAACTCATCAAAAGACATTCTCTAACATCTTAGTTGTTTCAGACTTGGTCGTTAGATTTTATAACTTGGAAAATCTAACATTATTAGTTCCCTAACCCGTAGATGGCAAAATATACCAAGAATTCTTAGATCTCTCACAAGTCGTAATGCATCTAAACTTTTCAACAGTCATAGTGTGAAAACTATCATTCATAGACCTAGAGTTAAAAAATTGGATGCATTCTTTTCAGTTGTTGTCTATAAGTCATATGCTTTAGGAGCACCACCTTCAGTGGGAGGAGACCACCCAAACTCAACCGTGTTCCAAATGTTCTCATATCGATTTCAAGAAAAATCGCATTCGAGCCTTTCAATTGGGATAGGTTGACCCACCAAATAATTGAGGATGTCCAATGGAACTAACCTCTTGGTTAAAATCCATCTTAACCATTAAAAAGTACAAAAAATGGATCTAACACAGTAAAGTAGTGTAACCTGGCAATGATACCAATCCCAGAAAGCTATGTGCGCCTAGTGTTTATAGAGAGAAACATTAATTTCTAGTTTTTCAAAATTTTAATGAACAATGCACCAAATAAAACCACCAGTGTTATGCTAAACAATTTTAGCAATTTTAGTCTTGAACTAAGCATGAGTATAAGTAAGAATAAAATAAGAAAATCATAGCACGACTATGTACGAGGAAAACTATCAAAGGGAAAAATCACGCAAGACTTGGCCACATAAGTCCACTATGATATAAGCATTTTTACAAGACAAATTTTGACTTACTCACAGACTCGAGACCTTTAAGCCTTGATGCTCTTCCTTGATCCTTGTAACCTTTTTTCGCATTCACTGTTAGCCTTCTAATATCCACACAACACAGGTGCCTTACCAAGTCTCAGTATCACATCGATCTTACTTTTTTCATGATTTGTTTAGCCTTCGCAGCATAAACACGATGTCCATTACAGGAAACACTCACAGAATATAGAGAAAACCACTTTAATGCGAAACCATAGATCTCAAAATGACATATGTATGTATGATTCTTGGATCTCAAAACATAGGTGTAAACTAGGGTTGTGGTTTTGAACACTTTCTCTCAAAACAAACACATAAACATGGAGACCTTTTCAAACAAGTTTGGGAAGTTAAAAGCCTTTAAAAAGTCTACCTCTAATATGCTTCTCCACACTCCTATTTATAGATGGTTTGTTGAAAATGAGATAAGGATGAAAAACCATTTGATAAGTCTTAAATAAACAAAATTCACACGCTCGTTCGAACAAGGTATATCTCATTCGAACGAAGTACAATGTCTCCTTTGAACACCTATCCAACGACATTTCTAACAAGATTCCATAAAGGATAAAATTTGCCAAAATTGATCTCGTTCTAAATCTCGTTTGAAGCTAGTCTAACGAGGTACTTCAAATCGTTCAAACGACATACCAATGTCGATCTTGCGTAAAACATATTTTTCTCCCAAAAAATATTAAAAAGGAGTAAAATAATTTTCTAAACAATTAAAAATAATTAATTGAAATTCCTAACACCCCTAAAAAATCCAAGGATAAAACAAAACATGTATTCATACCTCATTGAGATTCCTTAGATATTGAAGACAAAAACTCGGCAAGCAATCCAATATAAACTTGATGTCTCTTTAGCTTTGTCACATAGTCTTTAATCACATATGATTGGCTTGAAGGACACATAAGTCAAGTTCTAACCTATGACTCAAACAAGTTTTGTCCAAACATGTAATAACGACAATATATATAGATTGAGTCTATTTAGAAATTTGTCCTTATGATCGGGAGTTAGGGACCATCAGAGGTGAGACTTTTAGTATGTGCGTAGCTTATGGTTCAAGGGGAAATGCTTCCACTCACCATTTGCAAAATCTTTGGGAGTAAGTTTATGAAGACCTTGTATGGAAGACCACGTTGTAGCCGGTGTGAGGAGAATTTCAACTATCATTTTGTTTTTTACCTAGAGATATCGATACAAAAGCAAAGAAGAATATTCAAAATTTTAGTTACAGTATGAGAAGAATTTATGAGATGGCATAAACCTTATGTGAAGGGTTTTGATGGTGTTATTGGGTAACCCATCCTTCATCACTTGTGCTTATGTGGTGAAAGTTACTTTCTGATATTTAAAGGATTGTTAAAACCATATGAAGGATAGAGATTCCTAATACTAAGAAAAACGGAGGCTAAAGTTGGCAAAAATGACTAGAGATGGCATAGATTTGACTTGATTAGGGAGGGCCTCACCAAAAGGAGGAACCTCATAGGGTAAATGGACCCCTAATATGTTTACAGGAGTAAACAATTTGGTCTATTAGGGCCATTGGAGACACGACCAATGATAACAAGGTCGGCGAAACCAACTTTTAAAGTATCGACCGTAGAGGTACGGTCAGCTACGCCTCTGTATTAATATTTCCTGTAAAGGAAGGTGTTACATTTGTGGCGAATGAGATAACTTAGTTATTAATTGATTTAAGGCAACCTGTATCACTCAACTGCTTTGTTGATTTATACATGTTGTCTTATGAGTTTATTACTTAAATTTTAGTAATATTTATATAATTTACTTGTATCGAATATCGGGGCTAGGCTTTTATGTTTCCATTTTTGGGCATGAAATGTTTTTATAGTTATGCTTAGGCTTGGGAGAAGTCCTAACGCTTACGGGTATTTTATATATGAGAACATCAGAGGGGTTACTATGTCTTATAAATACTACCGATATTCAGAATTTTTTAGTTGTAGTTGTGCATCGAAGTTTTTTATCCCTATGTGGGGCTTTTTCCTCATAAACCTTATCTCATGCTTGCTTGTATGTGTTTTACATTTGTATGCACGCAATTATTCACACACATCACATAGATCTAGTTCAAATCTCCTAAAATTTGATTAAATGTTTCATATCTAAGTTTCACCACTAATTTCACTTAATTTCATCTAGTATGTGTTAAGTTTTTTTAATCAAATCAAGTGTTAAGGTTTTTATCAAATCAAGTGTTGAGAATTTAAAATTATGAGCAATTTTAGGAAAGTGAGAAAAATTTAACTTAGGATGCTTTTAAACTTATTCACCCCTCTAGGTTTGTTGTCCATGTTAACTTGAGTATAACACACATTCTTCTTCAAGTTTGCTTCAGTCCACCACTTTTATCCCTTCCCTCTCACTTTTTCTTTCTTTTAGTTGTACCAATTGGCGATAGAACCTTCATGCCTCCATTATTGGTTATTTTGAGAAATTTTTGGATATATTCTTATGTATCTGATCTTTAGAACACTTGTGGTTTATATTTGTTCTTTTTAGACCCCCTTTGCATTTTCTCATGGATTTGAGACCTACTTGTGCTATTTTGTTCCTTTTGGTGTTGTGCTTCATTCCCACTTGATATTATAGCTTTGGTTAGGTTTTGTTCATGTTATTAGGCTAAATCCCATGTATTTACCCAGGGGCGGACGCACCTTCGGACGAACTGGGGCAGCCGCCCCGGTTCAGATTTGGGAAAATAAAATTAGGGTTAAACCAGATCCAGTCGTTTGACAGAAAGGGTGTTGTGATGGTGGTGTAGGGTGTGACGGTTCTATGATTGAGCTCTGCTATTCTCCCTCCAGCATTCGGCTAGGCCTCTAGCTACCGCTCTGCTCTGCTACGGTAAGCGGATTTATTTATTCCTCTCAACTGCTCTTCTATTCTCCCCCTTTGTTTATTGATTTGTAGATTTTCTTATTTAAACACAAATTCTGGGGGGGCGGCCGTTTTGTCTACTGCTCTGCTATTCACAAAGTCTGATTTGCTATCCCTTTGTCTATTGCTCTGCTATTCACAAAGTCACAAAGTCTGATTTATTTATCGTTTGGATAGTTTTATTTTTAAATTTGGTTATTGTGAATATTTATTAGGGTCAATTATTAAATAGTCCCTACTATAAATATATATTTTTTAAAAAGGACACATATTTTTAGTTTAATCCATTTAGTCCCTCAAGCACTCAATATCCTCTTATTTTTAGAGGTCCGCGCCAGCGGCACTCCCTCTCCAAAATATGTGGCAAAGGACTTTTTGAGGCAAAATAAAAAAGTTTGGACTAAATGGGTATTAAAAAATGTCCGAGGGACTATTTGGTATATGTCCCTATTTATTAAGTATTGTTAATTAGGTAGTGTTAATAATGATTGAGAGTAGTTGTTTGGTCATTATAAAGCTATAATTTGTATAAAACTCGAAATAATTCAAAAAAAAATCGCCTCGGGGGCTCTCGCCCCCGAACCCCCGGCACCACTCGAAACCTTCGTCCCACTTGAATAAAAATCCTGGATCCACCACTGTATTTACCCATTGTCATGTTAAAAAATATAGTTTGATGGGCTGCCTTGAGTTTGTGATGTCCTTAGCATGTTGTACTAAAGGTTGAAACTCATGCCCATTTTTTCTTATACCTAATTTTTTTCATTTTTTCCTTTTCCTTTTTGTGATTGATTTTGTATTGGTCACACTGAAGAATTTTTTAGATGAGTAAAGAGAATATACTTCGGTTTTATATCAATTTGTTCCATCCCCATCTCCACCTCCTCGCTTCACCGACATCAGTCATTAGAATTGTTTCAAAGATTTTAAGGGTCGTTTATTTTTTTATGAGAACAATATGGATTGGTATTCCCTCTGCATCAACTATGCCCATGCATTGACCATTTTCAAGGATAAGTCTTGGCTTGGTTTGGGTAACCAAGGGGTAGATAACGAAGAAGGGTATCCAGATAAGGCACGATAATTCTACATGACTGGTGAATGGATTTCAAGTGATACTCTTAGTAGTTTTACCTCTATTGTTTTGGCGCTAAGGTAACCATTACTCCCTACATTATTCTAGAGACTCTTGGACTTCCTAGAGTCAACCGTCTTAAGTGGACTACCGATAGTATGCCCAGCGTTAGCACCATTTTGATAGAGATTACTAGTGGAACTATCACTACTAATGGGACTACCTTAAAAGAAAGACAATTGACTGACTTTTATTATTTTCTTCATATGCTTATTTCTGCCAACGTTGTTCAGAACTCTCACCATTACTCCATCCTTACATATAATTGTCACTTTCTATATTACGTTGGGACTGGTGTGAATTTGGCTCAGGCTGTGTACAACTAGATGGTTCACATTGTTACGATGAAGGGAAATAAGTGTCTTTCTTTGCTTTAAGGTCATCCCATTCATCGCCTCCTGATAGCTAGAGGTCTTTACATCTACTACAATGAGAAGAGAGTCATTACTGAAAATATGTTCACATGCTCATCCTATCGATCGAGTAGAAAGAAAGCTGCACAACCGGACCAAAAAGCTAAGGCAGATGAACTTGAGGAAGTTCTTGTAGGTGCACCTGGTTCCTCGTATCGTTCATCACCTTGTGACACACCATCAGAGTTTAGTGGAGCTTTTCACAGTCATTTTTGAAAACCCTATGTTGTATAAAATATATTTAAAGACTTAAACTTCGTACTTGTGTCGAAATTGAACTTGCTGGATTTCTTTACTAGTCCAGGTCAGTCGCCTCAGCAAAGGCCATTCGTTGGTCGCACACCTGACCAGGGTTTCTCTCCAGTATTTTCACAACCTATCTTAGCCGAAGCCTCACAACAACGAAGAATATCTTTCTACATCGAAGCTCCAGAAAAGTTGTGCAGACTGGCGCCAAAAGCTTTCTTTTTACTAGATTCTGCATATCTTTTCTGGAAACTCATGCAAAACTAAAATCCTTCCATATATTTTAACTTTTGCATCATTTCACTTCACGGGAAGATTTCACCTTATCTACTTGTCCCAATCTTCCTTTCAAATCGTTGGAGTATAATTATGTGGTTTATACTTATTTTGAAAGTAGAGAAGCACAGAAGAAGTGACAAATAGTTTTATGAATCTTTTATGAGGCAAATATTTTTATAATACATGCTTTTGCATACATGACATAATATTTATTTAAAAAGAGAAAAACCTTTATGATAAAAACTTTTGTATGTATTGAAGCTATGATTCTTCTAATTTTTAATATTATTTTTCTCTTCTTTATATTCTTAAGATGTTTCAAGTTATATTACTTGTGAAATCTAAAAATATTTTAGAGTGAATTTACTTTAAATTCTTTTTAAAACCTTAAACAAAACTATTTCCAATTTGTTCTTGAGTTATTTTTAGATTTTATTTATCTCAAAAATGTACTGTGAGATTTATGAATGAGCCTTTTTTTAAAACACTTTCACTTTAGATTTCTCAGACACCTAGAAAGTGGTACTATACTCTTTTAGAGGCTTGTCAACCTTATTCCAAGATTTGGAAAACAACTTTTTTCTTCCAATTAAAAAGGAGGATTGGTTATTTTGGTTTGAAAAGTACATTTGTTAAGACCAAGACCGGTGGTGCTTGTGAAACATACTATAGCTTTTGATGCCTTCCATGGCGGAATATATAATTGAAAGCGCATTAGGAGGAATATATGTATTAGGGTTGTAGGACATAGTTTCCCTCTATAAGCTCTACCATAGTTAATTTGTCGTTCTTTCAGCTCGAGATTTTTTTTCTATTGTAGATTTTTCCTTGTATGCATTGGTGTTGTACTATATTGTTTACCTTTTTCTCACTTAGATTGAGTAACCTAATATTGAAGATAATATTTTATGTAATATACTTTCTAAATATTTTCTCACATACACCTTAGGTATTGTCTTTCTTACCCTTAACAAGAATTAAAGAAAAACAAGTGATTTTGATTGGGCATCCTTCGTCCATCTTGGTTTTGATCACATGTACTCTCATACTCCTTTTAGAGAATATATCAATTATTATCGTGAGAATAAATAACGCAAATTGGTTTATTTCCACTTACGTTCAATACTCATTACTATTTAAATTGGTAAGTTCAGAATATAATAGTGAAAGATAAAATTTTCCTTATAATTTTACAAAGCACTTCAAAGCAATGGGAAAAGTTAACTGATTCACTCTAAGAATTAATATTTCACCTAATCTTTAGATCTTGATTTAAATTATGTATACAAGGCAAATACCCAATATATACAAAGAATAGGCAATATAATTATTTATTTCAAGTTTGAAAAAAAAATATTCACAATTTAAGTGACATATATAAACTAAATTACGGTAACTTTTTGACTTGATAGATCACTTAGGCTCCATTTGGTAGAAAGGCATGAATTGAGCTGGAATGACAAAATTTGTCTAGGTAAATTTTGGCAAGACAAATTTTGACCTGAAAAATATAATTTTAAGCCATTTGATTGACTATTTTTTTATGCTGGCAAATCTGCTATTTGTGTTCTTTTTGTATTTGATAGACACATTTACCTACTAGAATACAATTATTTGCCTAGTTATGTTGTTTGATAGCTATATTTTGGGTTGGTAAATGAAAACTTTATCGTTCTTTATTTGCCTTATTATGTAGTTTTGTTAATATTTTATTAATAATAAAAAATAAAATAGTTAATACCATTAACTATTTTATTTTACAATCATGGATATTAAAAAACGTAGACGAAAATTCCATAATAACATTAACAAAAAAATTTCTTTATTAATAATAATTGGAAACCTCTTTAAAAACATAATGCATTACAACATATCACATTCCCATCCCCCTTCTTGATTCAAAACGTGATTTGAAACATAAAAAAAATATACAAAAGTTAACATAATTTTATCGTCTATATTTCCTAGGCAACCATGGAACACAACATAATGCATTACCATCTCCCATCAACATGTTAGGTAGATGATGTACTAAATCCATCTCTGAATCTAGCCCTTTGTAATTCGAGAGTTCCGAATTCGATTCATATATCGGATCGTCAAGTTCAGTATTTATCAAATGTTTAGCATGCCACCGCTCTAACCTTTTCTCCATTTGAGCAATTTCGTCTTCCAATAAATGAATACATTTTTCATTATATTTGTTTAGATCTTTGCGATATGTTGCCGATTTTGCCTGTGGCACGGGTAAACCATGCCACTGACTAAAACACTCCAAATCGCAACGTCTATCATATAACCTAGGCCATTTGAAATGATTATCCCATGGAATATTTCATTTTGTCGGCGTTAACCATTTCATCACATGATCAACTTCCCCTAAAGAATGGATTGTGCATATAGGGATGTTTTCAAAAACCATTTTCTCACCAAACCAACTACCTCCATGGGGATCTTGGTAGATACTTGGATTAGTCAACACTTGTTCAACATTACACCTCGTTGCCTCAACATGTTCATCACCAAATGATGTTGATGCTTTAGACTTACAGTTTGTCTTCTTGTCCTGTTGCATCCTTCTTACCCCCCTTGGTGAGAGGTAATCACATCGCCCCACTGTTTTAGGCGGTGACCAGTTATAATATGAAAGTTTTTGTCCGGACAGAGTTTTCAGGGGAACATGGGTTAAGAAGGGTGAATCATCATCATGCATGTAGACATTGTTATGCATTTTGAAGTTGATTATATGAGGAAGTATAACTAGTGTTGTGGTATATATGTATGACAAAATGAACGCATCCGTTACTGATGCTCTAACTAATAAAGAGACAATTTATTTATAGGGTAAAAAATGGATTAATAAATGTTTAAAAATATTATCGAATAGTGTGACGTCAAATAACAACAAATTTTCTAGCTGTAAATTAATGACTGAGAAAGATAGTGTATGGTCAAATCGTATCTGATTTTTTGTAAAGTAATAACTCATAAAGATGTGGCTAATACAGTGTGTGAGTAAGACTTTGTTGTCAAATCCCATCATGACATATTTTGAGATATAGATGAATATGCCAAAATACCATTAAGACCATAATTAACATTACGACTGCATAAAAAGACGTAATGTGCTAGCCCATTAAGTTTAAATCCAAAATACATAATGAGCTAATTAACAAAAAGGCCACCACCTACATTAAGGATGTTTACATAACATTAGATCCAATAGTAACTACCTGTAATTTTTACGTAAAACACTACATTAGTTATGAACTGAAGTGATCAAGGGAGTGACGGAGCTTGTTGTAAGCTCATGTACGTGAAAAGGTAAAGTCAGAGAAACCCATGAAGACCCGACCCAGTTCATTGTCAGCCTCAAACATCGACATCATGCGCATGATATTCTCATCATCCATATCCATACCTACTAGCCTTTCAAGAATACCCTGCCAGTTCACGTGAGACTGAGAGTCCACGACAACCTGAAGATCCATTGCGGTTGAAATTTTCTTCGATGATTCAGTAATAACAGTTAGTGCTTGGGAACATTCGTCCTGATGGTTTACATGATGATGATGAGACTTTTTTTACGTGCCTAACCCTTGCGCTTCATAGTGTTCCCAACTGATGTTTGGGTGTCAGTCTCTTGCCCAGCGGTCATTTGCGTATCGGTCTTCTGTCCTGCTGTTGTTTGAGTTTCGGTCTCCATGTAGGGTTCGTCATTTACATCCACTTCTTCTACTTCTTCTGTCACTAAAAAATAAAATGATCATTAATAAAACACCGACAAAACATTATCATAATAATGTAAAATTATGTGTACCATCCATGGGTGAGAATTGATCTGCACCCGATATAGCATTATCACCGGTAGCCGTGTCATTGCCAAAGATTATTTGGATCTCGTCATAATACATACACTTCTTTCCTCCCATCCTTCTAGCATCTGGTTTGCCCTGTAATAACCATATTTGATAAGTAATTGTTTGATATGTGAAAAGTATTTTTTAGTAGTAAATTACAGAAAAAGTGTTGTACTCACCGCAATGTAGTCAGCCCATACACTTGCATCTGCTGTTACCCCTCCGCTATTTGTGTCGTAACCGAAACCACTGACTTGTAACAGCTCATGAAATTTAACGTAATCTTTTTTCAATGTTTTCAATCTGCATCTGACATTCTTGTCCTCCAGGCGAATATGACATCCCTCTTCAACAATATCTATTACAACCTTAATCTGGGTGGCAGTGAAACCATTGTCAACCCTCTGATGTCCCTTGAGCACCTGGGCACAAAGAGAATGGATTAGGAACCCATCCATTAGCTAGCTCCGTCGCAGATTGGATTTCTTTTGATTTCCTTCGATGTGATGAAATCGTACATCAACTCGCATGACATTAGTCCTATGGGGTTTTGGTTGGCGTAGTGGAGGGTAGTTTTGGTTCTGCATGCCTGCTAATCATAATAAAAAGATAGTAATGATCAGTGGCATAATGCAAATGCAAATGAAAGTTTATTAAAAATATAAGACCATATTAATTTATCATATTCGTTCTAATGCAGTAGCACTGATCAGTTGTCATTTATCATATTATAATGCAAATGCAGTAGCACTGATCAGTTGTCATTTGTAATTCTAATGCAGTAGCACTGATCAACTGTCATTTTATTAGTATCAAATTTAGCATATCAGTTATCAGTACCAAATTTAGCAGATCAATTATGAGTACCAAATTCGTAGCATAATTTAGTGGCATAATTCAAATCAGTAGCAAATGACAATTGAAAGCAGAGCAGTTATCACTACCAAATTTCATATTCAGTATTCATTCATTTATCGGTACCAAATCAAATCAGTTATTAGTACAATACCAAATCAAATCAGATCATTTATAACCATGTTCAGTTAGCACCATATTCAGCACCATGTTTTAGCATATAATTCATATTAAGTACCATAGCATATTCAGGACCATATTCAACAATTGATCGAATGCATAATTATATAAAGGCAGTAGCACAAATCAGTACCATATTTTAAACTCATCACCATATTCAATACACCATAAGTTATCAGTAACATATTTGAAATTCAGTACCATATTCTAATACAGTAGCATAATTCAATATTCATTTCAGTATATCCATAATCAATATTCATTTTACTTATCAGTACACTATCACCA